>CAKMYA010000003.1:0-1281821 GCA_928869825.1 Ustilago lituana
TTCAGTTACGTATTGCTAAGGTTAATTGCGTCCTGTTACGAGAACTCATCAGCACCTGCCTAACCTAACCCTAACCCTAACCCTAACCCTAACCCTAACCCTAACCCTAACCCTAACCCTAACCCTAACCCTAACCCTAACCTAACCTAACCCTAACCTAACCTAACCCTAACCCTAACCCTAACTTGTGTGCTGTGCATGAGACCTGTTGACACCAGGGAAATGAAATGAACCTGGTGACACAAAGAAGAATGCTAAATGAAATGCAGGGGTCAAAGATGATGGAATTACAGAAGCAAGCATTTTGGATCAGCTGAGTGAGCTTTGTAGCTTTGTGCTCAGTGGATCATGCTTATCAGCCATATGATGACTAATTACATATTGCCAATATGTTCATGATTGGAACTGCATGTGAGGTCAACCTGATCCGATGACACTGGGGAAATGAAATGAACCTGGGGAAATGGTCTTTCTTCACCTCAGTGATACTCCCTGCTCTGCCAGTCTGGGAGCTCTATAATGGAAGGTGGAACATTGAATGGGCTTCTTATTGTGCAGTGGTGTGTGATTGTGAGTCATGCACACCTGCCAGTTGATGTACAAAACCAGTCAGTTGACTGTGAGATCAACCATGTATGATGCCTGAGTTGCAATCTTGAGCAATGCATTGTAAATCCTAAGATATTCAACTGAGAGTCTGAGTTATGATACCACAAGACCAATCAGTTGTTTATCAACACCAGCAATTGAATGTGCAGAGGCTGGAAGCAAAAGGGAAAGTCACCACAAATGCACAAACCAGTCAGTTGGTATGGCCAAGCAATGGTGAGTGTTCAGTATATGTGAGTAAGATGAAGATTCAATGATATTTCAGTGATGGGTGTGATTGGTATGTACAGTACATTATATATGCATTGAGGGGGAATGGAGACTTGGTGCAATGGTTAGTGTAGCCCATGCCATTTGGTCAGTGTGTCTACCATCAAGTGTCTATGTTCCTTCATGAGAAGCAATGTTGCCTGATGTATGTCTCCATCCAACCAATCACATTTCCACCATGTGGTGTGTCATGTCAGAGTGTGTGTGTCACAGGAAAAGCTTCATCTTGGTGTTGAACCAAGTGCTCCCATTGGGTGAGTCAAGTGATCCTTTGGTTGGATCTGAACCAATGGGTTGGTCATGTATATTTGGCATTGGTGGCATTGATTTGTTCCTTGCATCAGATGCAAGGGCATGCAAGGAGTTGCATGAGTGGGAAAGTTGGATACCATGTGTCTGGCACATGGACTAAAGTGGATACCCTCTGGTGATTGTGAGGATTCAGCAGTTGGTGTGACAGCCAACCAAAGGGGTGTGTAAATAGCTGGTTGGTTCAAGGACCAACCAGTTGGTGTGTGCTCCCATGGTGAAGTATCCAAGTGTGAGATGAACTGGCAGAGTACCATGTACTCCAACACTCTATCATGACCACATGCACTTACCTCCCATATTTTCCCACATGGAGAGATCTGCAGTTTTCCATCAGCAATATTTGCTGACATCAGTATCAGCTACTCTTGGTAGCTGATGCCATGCCCAATCTGATGCCATGCTTGAGTCTTTGGGATGACTCTTCCATGCATGGCACCATCCATTGCAACAAGTTCTCCAATGTCATGATTGGGTATCTGACAATGGAACACATATATCAAAACACTCTCTTTCAGTTCCAGTCTCATGGTTTTATACAACCACCCCACAGTCCTTCCATGTGTTTATCTTTCCATTCTTGCCTTGTATCTTAGCATCTCCCTACATCATCACCATGTGTGCAATGTAGGCAAGGCATTCACTATATATGGATCACCCTTATGGCAGTTCCACAATCTTTTACTTAATCAAATTCTTCTTCACTTTACTATACCTCTTTGTCATCCATCTGTCTTATTCCTTCTGCCATCCAGGCAAGTGTTGTACCACCATCAGTGGTTTCCCTCAGCCCTCTGCAAGTCCTTTATCATCATACTCTGTGGTTATGGAATGTATCTAAGCTGAAATATCCTCAGAATGAGCTCTACATGCAATTCTGCCTATTGGCAAGACTTTAGTGAGCTAGCTACTTGCTTCAGATCTCTTGGCAGATACTGGACACTTTTCACCTGGCAATTCTCCACCTTCAGTAGCTCCTTGGTGGTGGTCAATTTCCAATAAAATGAACCCAGTGTCAAAGGAAATCTGTCAGAACTTACTTGTGAAACACAGGAGCATAAGAACATATAGATTGTGCAGAGAGCCAAGTGCTCTGAGGCTCCAAGGCTCCCAGCTGAAGTGGTTGCACAGTAAGGTCCAGTTTCAGCAGAAGGAGGCTGGCTGCCATGTACCTGGCTGGCCCCAGATGGGCAAAGGAACAGAGGCAAACAAGGAGCAGAGGCATGACTAGGAGGCAAAGCAGTTATATGGCAAGCCAAAGAGGTATGTGGTGGCCAAGCAGCAGCACTCCTCAGCAGGCTTGTCAATGTAGTGCTTGTAGCAATTGGAGGTCCAGTGACTGAGGTCCTGAATGACCTCTGGTGGGGCACCAACATGCAAGGACCCAGGAGGTGGCACCATGATGGAATGAGTGCCCAGAGAAGGCAGCAGCAGGGAGACCAAGGCTGGAAAGGAGCTGGCAGAGGAACCAAGAGCACAAGAAAGGGGCTGAGCCATTATCAAGGGCAAAGAGCAGGTCATGGGGGGAACAGCCAACACAGACCACCTGGAGGGTGGTGAAGGGGCAGGCCAGGCCATCAGGGTGAGGTACAATGAGGTCAGTGCCTTGCCCAAATGGGTCTGTCTTGGAGCAAGGGAGCCAGATGATGGTGAGTGTCACAGGACATAAAGTCGAAATCAATTTGAGATCGACATTAAACACATGTTACAGTTGATCTCAGATGAAGTTGACATTAAGCAGGCCTTATCATCAATTTTGCCTACAGGGCTGTACAATGCCATGGAGCAACCACAACAAGTGATGACTACAACAACACCACCCCAGATGGGTTGGGGGAGACCAGTGATGGAGTCAGCAGTGTCTGGAGGATGCTGTTGATGACTCTGGGCTGACTAGTAATGGTTGGGTAAGGTGCAGGGGCCCCTGTGTAGATAGGGGGACCTGCAGGAAGGGAGGAAGAGTTCAACACTGGCTTGAGGCCAGGGAGCTAGCTAAGAGGTACTGGTTGGATACCAGTGACCAGTCTCAAGGACAGCAGGGCAGGTCCTGACACTGGCCTGATGCTGGCAGTGGGGTGCTCTGGAGCAACTGCTGCCAGCATACATACACATATATACATTCACACTCCTTGTGCAAGTGGAGAGGCAGGGCCTCATCCACTCTATCATTCATTTACCTGTCAGTACATTTAGTATCTTTACTCTCTTTGTCTCATAGGATAGCAATCTCAGGCATTGCTATCACTCTGTGTGTCTCTGTTCAAGTTGGAGTACATATAGACCTCAGTCAGAACCCTCACTGGCACCACAGGCCTCACTTGTGCAGGCAGAACCTACACCATGGTCCTGGAACCTACACCAGTACCCTTGTCATATGATGACACTGACTAGCAACATTGTACAGGCTCAAGCACCATCTTCAATGATGGTGATGCAGCCCAACAGCATCATTTAGCTACATGAGAGACAGTCAGCCCACTCCTGTCCTGTGTAGGGCAATCTCAGGCTACCACAAACATGCTGCACTACCTCTGAACAGAGTGGCAATGGCAGTCAGTCGACATTGAGTGTAAGGCAGGGTTATCATTGATCTCAAGTGACTTTGACATTTACTGGCTGTTAACCTCGAACTCAAATGAAATCAACATTTACCTTGAGTTAACATTGATTCCACATGTCTGGCATGTGGCCACTGACACATTGCTCAAGATTGCAACTTAGGCATCATACACAGTTGATCTCACAGTCAACTGACTGGTGTTGTACATCAACCAGTGGGTGTGCATGATTAACAATCACACACCACTGCACAATAAGAAGCCATTCAACATTCCACCTTCCATTATTTAGCTCATGTTAACATTTATTTCATGTGTCTGGTGCATGACCACTGACACCAGACCCCATGGGCATAATAGCTATCCGATATACCCCTTTCTACACAAATGCAGGGTCTACACATGCAGACACATGCAGGAATGCTTCCCAGCTATTCCCACAGCTCCAGTGACGCTTCCTCAGCCCAGAAATGCGAGATTACACCTGGATTTCACCCACAATCCACACTATATACCCATTTTTACCCACTTAATCAGCCACTGCACTCCACCAAGTCGTCGCAGCCCCCTGTAACCGTGCATACACCTTATCTGCAGCCCATCAGTGGGCCCTATGGCGTCAGATATGCATTTTCCCACACTTTGGAGTTGAGGTATGCAACCATATTGGCTCCCACACTACATGCAGGCGTCCTAGATTGGTGGAAATGCTTCTAATTTGTTGTCCTGTATCCCTGGCAACGTCCCATGGCAGTTGCTGGTGGTTCCCTGCATGTGTGGGTCAAGGTTGACCTCATTCTGGGCACTTTTACCCACTGCCATGCACATTTTAGGCATGGGAACCTCATTCCAACGCCGCAGAGTTTCTCTACAACATCCCACGAAGCCACCCTGCGATTTTCACAGGGATCCATCGACTTTATTTTCCCACCAGCCACTTTAGGACCCACTGACAACCTTCCCACACTGTTGTCATGGCAAAATGACGCCATGACCCACTGTGGGCAATGCCTGGCAACGTCCCCAGCGATTTTGGCGCCCCTAGAACGCACAGGGCAGCCATGGCAGGCCAAAAGTGGGTAAAAATGGGGTTTTTGGGCACTAGACCAGTGTCCCACAGCTCCCAGTGCGCATTGGCCTCCAGGGATGGATAGAGCACGTCCAGAAGGCTATGTGTATGCTGTAGCAGCCCTTGAGAGCGTCCAGGAAGCGAGAAAAGTGATATATACATGCATTTTGGCTGCAAAATCCCCCCTTTTTGGACTTTTACTGCGCATAGCTCCGTTTCCATCAAGTAAACCCCCGATTTTTTCGAGATTCGGATTCCCAGGCATCGAATTAGTCAAGAGACGGTCCCCCTACGCTTTCCTGACGCTTTCATAGGCCCCCAGACCGGCCAGGTTGGATTCCATCAAGGTAAGTGTACTTTTCTATATACTTTGGTTAGTGAATACCTTCTTTTGACCATATCTCTGCCCCCTGTGATCCGTTTTGGCTCGTTCTAGGCTCATTCTCTTCATCTCCTCGAGTTCGATCGACCCACGCCCTTCAAGACCCCCAGGAACGACGTCCAGGTGCCTTATATCAAGGTAAGTATCTTTTCTATATACTTTGGTTAGTGAATACTTTCTTTTGACCATATCTCTGCCCCCTGTGATCCGTTTTGGCTCGTTCTAGGCTCATTCTCTTCGTCTCCTCAAGCTCGATCGACCCACGACCCTCAAGACCCTCAAGAACGACGTCCTGAGCATCATAAGCTTGACTTGCCTCTTGATAGGTGTCCTAGGCATCTTACAGAGTGTCAACCTTGCTTCCCTGCCCCTGTAAAGCGTTCTGGAACACCATAGGTCTGGCCAGCCTCGTTCTGGAGCAGCTGTAGGGGTGATACTTAGCTGTATCTGCTCTAAAAGTCGCTTTTTCTATATACTTTGGACTTCAAGACCTCAAGATTGGACCTCCAGATTTTTCGAACGTGCTCATTTTTTGCACAACGACGCATAGCGACAGTGAGCATCAGCTCTGGAGGTTTCAGCGCGTTGGCTATTTTTTCCATTTTTTGACAAATTCTTGACTTTGCTCACTTGTTTCTCAATGACTACAGCTTCTTAGGAGCTGTGCTTCAAAGGACACATGAAGCACATTTATCCCTACTAGTGTACACCCTTGCCTCGTCTCCAGAAGCTGTTTGAAGCGTCCATAGATTTTCACTGCATTTTTCTGGCAGATTTCCACTTAGTCTTTTTCACTGCCTTTATTTTCCCTCTGCACTTTCTTTAGCTTTGGCACCATCCATCATGGCACCCAGGGCCCCCAGGAAGCGAGCTAAGGAGTCTTCTACACGCTCCAAAGGCTTCCAGAGCGACAAGGAGAGGAAGAATGCAGAGAAAATGGTGGAAAAAGACCTTGGCAGGCTCAAAAAGGCCTTAGAATCACACCCGTACCCTGTCAAGTACACCCCCAGTGCAGACACCCTCAAGCTAGCCAAAGATATAGCCAAGCTGGACGCTCCAAAGCGCCCTAAGAAGCAATCCAAGCTCCTGGTTAAACAGTACACACCCAAGAGTGATCACTTTGTTGGTTGGCAAGATGCAAAGCTGCAGGGAATGGCTACACTTCGGACCAAGCTTCAAGACCATTCTGCTAGAGTTGTGGCCACTGCACTCGACCTAAAGGAGTACTTCAACAAGGAATACCAGCTGCCAAAGCTTGAAGTGCAGGCAGACACAACTGGATTCCAATCTGTGGCCTTCGAGGGTCAGGAAGACACGATCCACTTGGTGGACAAGAATGGGCTGCACTATGCCAGTGTCATCAAGAAGCCTGACTGTCCCAAGTTTGAAGAGATGTACCAGCAGTTCCGTCAGCTGCAGGCAGACCTGCCCAGGTCAGCTGGTGCACCTGTAGAGTCCCTGCGTGGAGACTTCTTCACCTACCATCTCATGCTCAGTGGCCAAGACACTGCTTGCATGCCAGGCCCATACTTCAACCTCAAGTTTGTCAACAACTACCGGACAATGGTCAAGTTCCTGCACAACAAGAATGTGATGGCACTCCGAGAGTACTGCAACACTCGCTTCTTTGAGTGCTTTCCAGATCATGGCAGCCACTACATGAACATTGGCAGCTCCAAGCACTACAGGCCCCATGGTGCCTTCCTCTGGGCACCCTGCTTCCCCTCCATTGCCATCAACCAGGAGGGCCAGGCATACAGCCTGCCACACCGGGACAGGCGTGACTACCTGCAGGGCTTGGCTGGTGTCTTTAGCTATGGTGACTACACCCAGCTGCAGATCAGCTTCACCGAGGCCAAGGTCAGCCTCAACTTTCCTCCTGGTGCACTCTGCTTCTTCCCCTCCCATGTGCTCCACCACTTCAACTCTCCCATCCTGGAGGGAGAGACACGTGGCTCCATGACCATGTTCATGTCCACTGATGTGGCCAAGTGGGAGGGCTATGGTGGCTGTGCCTCTGAGACCTCAGAGGAGCACAAGCAGGCATACCGCCAGCAGTGCCTGGATGCCTGGAAGCTCTTCAGCCAGCTCCCTGTGTCTCCTTGATCCATTGCTAGTGTCACTTGAATCTCAGTCTGTTGTCTGTCCCATGTTCCATGTCTGTATGTGTGTCTCTGTGAATCTGAGGACAAAGCAGCTCCAGACATAGTGCCAGTATGCCTGAGGAATGCTGACTCTTTGTATTTGCAAGCAGAGCCCTGGTGGTGGCAAAATCAGCCTTTGAAATTTTCATCTCCTGGTTTGTAGCAGACCATCTTCCTGCTTGAAGCAGACCATCTTCCAAATGAATACATACATGTCTCAATTTTGAATCATCTTAAAATTTCAAGCTGACCATCTCTGCAAGGGAGAGATGCATCATAGAGGCAAGAACAAAGCTCAAGATTCAATTGGAACCCTAAACATAATCATCAACTGCAAATTTGATTAACAAGTAGGGTCAGGACTGTGGTTAGGGTTAGCACTGGCTGTTGTGCTCAGTCTGTTGTGCATTTGGCAATGCTGCCAATGAATCACCACCTGTATGGGTAGTTGCTCTTTTTTGCCACTTTTGCTGTTGCTGGTGCTCAGCAGCAAGCTCAGCTAGGTGCACCATGTTCTGCTTCACGGGTTCTTGGTGTTCCAGCAGAGCCTTGCAGAAGAAGCAGGTGACTGCCATCCGATCCCCAACATTGTTCTTTGCAGCAACATTTGCTCCATGCTGAAGTGTCCGATGATAAATTGAGTTGGAGAGGAACATGACAATGTCCAGTGGCTGCAAAACAATCTGGCAGTTGTAGTCCCGAAGCTCCAAGACTGCATGCTGACCAAAGTTGACCAGGATCGATACATCTGCATCTTTGTTGTCCACATGGGAAGTGCCCGAGAACCCTTGGAATGGTGAAATGGTGGAGTAGAGTGGATGGCAGAACTGATCCAGCCCAGGCACACGCTTCAGTGCCCAAGGAAAGTGCACCTTGGTCCTCTCGATGAGCTCCTCCTGGAAGGTGTTACAAAGTCCAGAGTCTTTGTTGTCGACCAGCGGTTGGATGTAGTCCTTGGCAAATTGCTTGAACCATGCACAGAAGTTGGCCACCAGTTGCTTGCCTTGCTCATTGCCCCTTTGCAGTGTCTCTCCAGAGAGAACCAAGTTGACCATGGTCTGATCATACCATGCACCAAAGTGGAAGTGCAGGAAAATCTGCTGCTGCAAGTCCTGCCAAGTTGCTGCAGAGTGTTTCTTGCAATCAGCCTTGTCGACAACCATCTTGAAATAGTCTTTGCCATGCTGAGCAGATGTCCTCATGTTGTCAGCAGTGGATTGTGAGGATGGACCAAATCGCTGCAGGATGACCTTGTCGGTGTCAGCATCTTTCAAAGTGATGTTGTGCACATAAATTTGGTTCTTGCGGTCAGTGAATGTGGTGAGCACCTCTCCAGTGATGAACTTGGGATCAACAAGCTGGACGGCAGCATCTCTTGCAGGCAGGCTGGACTTGGTGTTAAAGACTTTCTTGATTGAATGTGTTTCAGCCTCAGTAACAGCAAGCTGATGGAGCAGCTGCTTGTCCCTCTTATGCTGTACTGAGGAAGTGGGGACCAGATGCCACATTGAAGCTAGCAGATGCAGATACAGAGGTGAGCTGCTCCTGGCTGAGAACTACAGACTGAGGCGGGAGCTGCTCCCAGCTGAAAATTGCAAACTGAGGCGGGAGCTGCTCCTGGCTGAAAACTGAAAACTGAGGCGGGAGCTGCTCCCGGCTGAAAACCACAAACTGAGGTGGGAGCTGCACATCTGCACACATCTCGTGTACCACACTGCACACAGCTCTTGTATGACACTGCACACACATGATGAAATGCACAAAAATCAATTCAAATTACTCAGCCTGTGTCACAATCTCATAGCCAGCAGCCAGCTTGGCCAACCCAAGAAATGGGCTGCTGCTCCCAGCTGGCATCACCTGGCATGACCATGACTGTTGCAGAATGTGCAAATGTGCAATGCACACTTGGAATGCACCTGCCACACCATGCAGCAGCACAATTTCCTCCTCGGTAGTCAGCTCTGCATACCGTGTGCCAAGCTTCTCCAGACATGCTTCCGATGCTGGTCTGCTCTGTGAGCCCACATGATGCTCCACTGCCTGTGTGTTCTGCTGTAGCCATTCCACTGCCTGCTCCCAGATATCCACTGGGTCTGGGTTGCCATGTCTGTCCTCCAGCAGCAGCATCAGACATTCCAGCATTGACTCCCGCATGCTGGCAAAGTCTGTGGTGTGCACAAGTCCATTGAGTCCTTGATGTGTACTGAGCCTGTGCACTGGGTTGTCCTCTGGCACACGTGCAAATACCAGTTGTGCTGGATCCACAATGAGCGCTCTGAGATCCACTCCCAGCTGATGCTGCACTGCCAGCCTGGCAAGGTGGGTGCGGAAGTTCTGTGCGCTCAGTGAGTTGCCACACTCAGTGCACCGGATGCGAAACTGCTGTGCTCCTCCACACAGGTTGTATGTGCCAGCACGGTGGCAGCCTTGGCACTGCAAATGAATTCTTACATGAGAAAACAGATGCTTCGTGCTGGCTACTGTGCTGAACCGCTCCAGCCCTTGTGTAATGTCAAGTGCAGCCTGGCTGCTCACCCACCATGCAGTTGGGCTGTCAAGGGGAGTGGGTTGCCTCCCAGGATGCCAGCCCATCGCATTGTACAGGTCAATCACCACTTGCTGCTGCAGCTGAGTTGATGGAGCTGTGTGCCGGCCCCGGAAAATTTGTTTCTCCTCCGCAAGGGCAAGCAGTGCATCCAAATCTGCAAACATGTCAGCCTTGCTGATTGTGTGCCCAATCAGCTGCAAGTCCCCTGCCTCTGCTGAGAACAGGTACTGTGCATCAAGGAACCGGCTTGCTTCAGCCACTTGCATTGCTGCCTGCATAGTGGCTGCCTGCACTGTGAGCTCCAGCTGCACTCCATTGCCTGCCTCTGGTGCTGTGCCCATGGCATGCTGCTTCCAGCTCTGCAGTGTGCTGATCCATGCTCTGACTGCCTTGATGTTCATTGGCTGCACTGCATGCCCAGCACCAGCTGCTGCTGCCTTGAGCAGGTGCGTGAGCTTGGAATATCCCTTGAAGTGGGAAATTCCATTCGGGTGGCTACCCCACTTCAATTCCACACTTCCAAATCCCCTGCCCACACATAGTGCACTGGGGTATTGCTTGTACCTGCCCTTTTTTGACTTGGGTGCAATGAGAGTGATGTGCCCAGTGTCCACCGTGCAGCCAATATCAAACACATTGGCTTCCTGCATTGGATGCTCACTGAGCATTGCAGGGTCCAGGAACCAGTCCATGGGCACCTTCATACCATAAGCACCAATGCAGACATTCTCGCACCCAATGTCTTGAAGTGCTTCCACCAGAATGCTGATTTCCACATGCAGTTCACCATAGGTGAGTGCTGTGCTGTGTTCGGATGGGATCAGGATTGCATTCTGTGGGGGCTGCTGCAGGCGTGCAATCAGCGGCAACTTGAATTGTGGCTCAAAGCGGAAAACCACTTTGAGCTCAGCAAAATACACCCAATCTTTGAACAAATTAATGTCCTCAAAATTAGGTGCATGGCTGACCAAGGAGATGTAGCAGCCTGCTGGGAAGAGATGCAGCAGGATGGCAGGAAACACGGTCACTGCAAATGAATCCACATCATGATGTACTGGTCCACTCCAATCAGTGATGGGGGCCAGCGGAGGGATAGGTGGCAGCTGTGGCTGCTCGGCAGCTGCATCAAGCAGTCGGGTGGGTGCTGGGATCGGCTCATCAGTGTTGCCAGTGGCAGGCAAGAGCATGACAATCCCATCTGTGGGCATCTCAGCTGGATCCAGCTCAAGTTGCTGAGCAGCAGGTGGGTCATGCTGGGGTTGGGCCAGTGTGTGCGGCTGCTCTTGTGGGAGCTGCAGCAGTGTTTCTCCCTCCAGATCGGATTCTGGCTTGGCTGCTTCGTCAACCTCTGCTGAATCTGAGCCTTGAGGCTCAGCATCAGGTAATTCCAAAGTTGGAATTTGAGAAGGGGGAGGCACTTGACCAGAGGATGCATCAGTGTGGAAATTATTTTCCATTTCCACATCCTCCACCTCTGGAGCTGGAGCTAGTGCTGGCTCAGCCTCAGCCTCAGCCTCGGCCTCAGCAAAGATAATGTCAAGATCGTCATCCACAAGGGCAAGTGGAATGTCTTCGGAGCTTGAATCCCCTGCATCAGAGGGATTGGCCTGCATTGCCAGCTCCTCCACAAGGATCACAGGGTCCAGAGCATGTGTAACTGAGCTGCCTTGCTGCACTGTGAATCCTGCAGGTGCTGATTCCACCTGTACAGACTGAGACATGCATGCCTGAGGTGCTGAAACCTGAGTCTCAGCAGGGAGAGGAGCCAAAGCTGCAGGCACAGGCTGTGACTGTGCACCGTGGCATTTGTGGATGCCCTGGTGCTTGCGTAGTGCAACAGCATTCGCAACCACCTGCCCACATGTGCATGCCACCAAGCCCACAGCTGCTGCAGCCTCCTGGCTGACAGCCACACCACTGTGGGCCTTGCGCAAATGATTGGTGATATTTGTTGCTGCATAGGCAAAGCAGCACATGGGGCAAGTGATCTGTGACATGCTGAAAATAACGTCACAGAAAATAATGGTGCAGAAAATGGTGATCAGGGAACAGCAGTGGTGTGCGGTGCTGCTGTAGTAGACCATCTTGGATTTGTACTAGACTGTCTTCCATTTGTAGTAGACCGTCTTCCATTTGTAGTAGACCATCTTCCATTTGTAGTAGACCATCTTCCATTTGTAGTAGACCGTCTTCCATTTGTAGTAGACCATCTTCCAGGAAAATACAGATGCGTCTCAAAATTGAAATGGACCGTCTTGGATTTGTAGTAGACCGTCTTCCAGGAAAATACAGACACGTCTCAAAATTGAAATGGACCGTCTTGGATTTGTAGTAGACCGTCTTCCATTTGTAGTAGACCGTCTTCCATTTGTAGTAGACCATCTTCTATTTGTAGTAGACCGTCTTCCATTTGTAGTAGACCGTCTTCCAGGAAAATACAGACACGTCTCAAAATTGAAATGGACCGTCTTGGATTTGTAGTAGACCGTCTTCCATTTGTAGTAGACCATCTTCCAGGAAAATACAGACACGTCTCAAAATTGAAATGGACCATCTTGGATTTGTAGTAGACCGTCTTGGGAAATTCAAATGAAATTCTCTCTCAAGGGGGGCAAGACACGTCACACAGACTCAACCCTACTCGGGTGTAGCATAGAACCAATCTAACCAATCTACCCTGGGCCTGAGTTTCCTGAGTAGCTCGTAACCTAGGATGATGTCGTAGTCATTGATGTCTGTCACCTCTGCATCGAAAGGGCTGACTAGGTAACCTCCTATGCCTGTGGTGACTGAGGCAGCACTGTCAATCTGTAAGGTATGACTGGTAATACCATGAATGCTTCTTTTATGTATGGGTTTTGTGGGTATTTGATGGGCCGAAACGAAAGTATGAGCAATTATAGACACTCCAGCACCTGTGTCAGCCAGCATTCGAGCTGGGTGACCCACAATGGTCCCATCGATCTTGAGTACTGGCTTCCATGATGCTGCAGAGAAACAGAAATGACAGTCTTGATATGTACAGTGTGATGACAAGGATGGATTCAGGGCAATGCATGCCATCAGTGCATTGTCCCACACCCATTTCCCTGGTCAGCATCACCTTCCTGGGATTGGGTGTTCTCCTCATCCTCATTGGTGTAGGCAGCCAGGTCAATGTCAGCTTCCTGGTTGCCTTCCTCAGATGCCTCTTCATCATCTTTGGCATCATCAGCTTGCTCATTGATGATGTAAATGTGGCCACTCTGTGGAGCAGGGCCATGAGGTGCAGCTGGTGGGCCAGGTACTCTGGGCACAGCCTTGGGACAGTTGTGCTGCCAATGGCCTGGCTGGCCACATAGGCTGCACTGGTCTGGTCCGAAGGTGGTGCCACCAACATTGGTTACCAGCAGCTTCCGAGCCAAGTGAGGAGGCAAAGGCCTCCTAGGGATGGTATTAGGTACAGCTCCACTACATTGACCCCAACTGCTTGTCCTGTTGCTAAATGGTGGTGCCTCCTTCCCTTTCCCCTTGTCCGTAGTGGGTGCTGCCATGCTAGCAGGATGAGCTGGGGTTGAGAGGAGATGGGCATTGTTGGCATCCAAGGTTCGAATGCAGTCAATGCTCTCCATGCTGTGATACCATTCCCAGAGGTCGGAAGGGGGATTGTGCTCAAACTTTTGATGCATCCTGGCAGTGAGACCCATTTTGAAGAGACCCATGATGAGCTTAGGGTTTCCATCGAGGCCTGCACAGTTTGCTAGATCCCAGAAACATTCGACATAGCAAGTGGCCATGCCTGGTTCATCGCTGGTTTGACAGAGGATGGAGAGCTCAGCATAGGTGGTGAATGACTCGACCATCTGACTGAACTGATCCCTCAAACAGGCACAGAACATGTCCCAGTCGTGGAACAGTTGTCCTTGAAGCTTAGGGTTGACCCGAAGCTTGGAATCCCACCATTCCTTGGCAGACCCTTCCAAACATTCTGAAGCAATGGCCACCTGATGCTGATGGCTTGTGATACTGTATTGAGCGAACCAGTTGTTGGCCTTGATGAGGAACAGCTCAACATCCTTGGTATCCAGCTTGGGAAATGGGATCTTCATGTCTGCAGGGAGTGCCTTAGGCTCCTGGCCCTCACCTTCGAACATGGTGATGGGCTTGAGAGGCTCACGATGGTGCCTAGGGCATGTGGGGGTCGCATAAACATCGATGTTGCTGAACTCCACAGGCCATACCTTCACTGTTGACCTGGGTGTTGGTGTTTGGGGATCCTCCACTTGGGCAAACCTGGTCTGAGCCATCATTGACTTGCCAAGAGGTGGTGCTGACCTCGATTGGCCTACTGGCGATGGTGTAGCTGGCTCCTCGCCTTGGTACAGCCACCAGTTACCTAGCATGGCCCACTGCCATTCTCGGTTAGCTTCAGCTTCTTGTCGCTGTTGCTCCATCAACTGCTGGAGCATGGCTACCACTGACCTGAGGTCAATGGCCCTGAGGTGCTCCTCAGCCTGATCATCAGGTGCCATAGTGAATGTGGGGCACTGCTTGAACAATCCACTCTAATGTCAGCGGTCATGCGCCAGACATGTGAAATCAACATTAACCCAAGGTAAATGTCGATTTCATTTGAATTCGAGGTTAACAGCCAGTAAACATCGATTTCACTTGAGATTGATGTTAACTGCCTCTTATGCTCGATGTCGGCTGACCGCCATTGCCACTCCATCCAGAGGTAATGCAGCACGTTCATGGTAGCCTAGTGGGTGTCCTACACTTGACAGGAGTGGACTAACTGTCCTCGTGTAGGTATGCAGCACTGATGAACTGCACCACCATCATCAGGAATGATGCTCAAAGCTGTACATCACTGGTAGTCGGTGTCATTGTATAGTAATGGTACTGGTGGAGGTTCCAGGACTGTGGTGTAGGTTCCGCCTGCACAGGTGAGGCCTGTGGCACCAGTGGTGGTTCTGACTGCTGTCTATATGTTCTCCAACTCGAATGGAGGCACACTGAGTAGTAGCAATGCCTAAGATTGCTACTCTACAAGACAATGAGTGTGAGTATAGAGATACTAAATGTACTGACAAGTTAATGAATGATAGAGTGGATGAGGCCCTGCCTCTCCACTTGTACAGGGAGTGTGTGTATATATATGTGCATGTGTGTATGCTGGCAGCAGTTGCTCCAGAGCGTCCCGCTGCCAGCATCAGGCCAGTGTCAGGGCCTGCCCCTTCTGTCCTAGAGATTTGCCACTGGCCTCCAGCCACTACCTCTTTGCTGGCTCCATGGCCTCAAGCCAGTGTTGGACTCTCCTTCCTTCCTGCAGGCTCCCCCTTTCTTCGCATGGGCCCCTGCACCTCACCTGGCTGTTACTGGTTAGCCTAGGGTCATTGACAGCATCCTCCAGGTGCTGCCAACCTCATCGCTGATCACCCTCAACCCCTTTGGAGAGGTGCAGTCATAGTCATTGCTTGTCATTTTCGTTCCACAGCATCATACAGCCCTGTGGGTGAAATCGATGATAAGGCCTGCTTAACATCGATTTCATCTGAGATCGACCATAAGATGTGTTTAATGTCGATCTCAATTCGAGTTCGATTTTATGTCCTGTGACATTAGGCTCCAAACAGACTTCATTACTTCACAGGAGCTCAGCTCTGAAAATGGGGGTAATGTCACAGGACATAAAATTGAACTTGAATTGAGATTGACATTAAATGCATCTTACAGTCAATCTCAGATGAAATTGATGTTAAGCAGGCCTTATTGTCAATTTCACCTACAGGGCTGTACAACACTGTGGAACAAAAATGACAAGCAATGACTATGATGGCACCATCCCAAAGGGGTCACAGGGGATCACTGATGATGTCAGCAGCACCTGGAGGATGCTGTTGATGACCCTAGGCCAACCAGTAATGGCTGGGTGAGGCACAGGGGCCCCTGCGAAGATAGGGGGGACCTGCAGGAAGGGAAGGAGAGCCTGACACTGGCTCAAGGCTGTAGAGCCAGCAAAGAGGTAGTGGTTGGAGGCCAGTGATGAGTCTCTAGGACAGTAGGGGCAGGCCCTGACACTGGCCTGATGCTGGCAGTGGGATGCTCTGGAGCATCTGCCACCAGCATACATATATACACATGCCTTGTGTGAGTGGAGAGGCAGGGCCTCATCCACTCTATCATTCATTTTACTTGTCAGTATGTTAGTATCACTACACTCACACTCATTGTCTCATAGAGTAGCAATCTTAGTCATTGCTACTACTCAGTGTGCCTCCATTTGAGTTGGAGTACATATAGACATCAGTCAGAACCACCACTGGCACCACAGGCCTCACCTGTGCAGGCAGAACCTACACTGTGGTCCTGGAACCTACACCAGTACCATTACTATATGACAATGCTGACTATCAGCATCATACAGCCTCAAGCTTCATCTCCAATGATGGCAGCACAGTTCATCTGTGCTGCATACCTACATGAGGACAGTTAGCCCACTCCTGTCAAGTGTAGGACACACACCAGGCTACCATGAATGTGCTGCATTACCTCTGAACAGAGTGGCAATGGCAGTCAGTTGACATTGAGCATAAGATGCAGTTAACATCAATCTCAAGTGAAATCAATGTTTATTGGCTGTTAACCTTGAACTCAAACAAAATCGATGTTTACCTTGAGTTAACTTCGATTTCACATGTCTGGTGCATGACTGCTGACACATTCCTCAATCACACACCCACTCTCACTGAGACATTGAAACTGAGACAATGTATTGAATTGCTGGATCGAATCATGGGTGGCTGGTGGTGGTGCAGATGAAATGGGCTGTGGTCACATGAGTGGGTGTTCCAAGGTATGGTACCACCATCTTTGGTACAGTATCATACTGAAGCCTCTTGTGTTCACAGCACATTGCTCACATTGGCATTGTTGGAGAGGCTCAGGAGGCATTGTTGGTCCAGATGAGTGTGATGAAATGATATGGTTGTATTGTGATGAGTGAACTAACATACATGGCTAACAGGTGTGTTGACAAGCTCCAAGTCTCAAAGATTGGTGTCAAGTGCCATGACACTGCTCAATGATGCAGAGCAAGTTTGGTGGAGGCATTGAACAGCATCAAGCATGATTTGTGCTGCATGACACCATTCATGTTCAAGACCATAACTTGCATCATGCATAATCCATGCTGCACAATGCAGGTTATGGTCCTTGAATGGTGTCAGCGGCCCAGCCATTGGGTGTTGGCCTTAATCCATTGCCAGTGACACATTATTCAAATGCCAACTTGTTAAAACCGCATTAATTATGCAGATCTAACGCTGGTATCATGCGTAAGAAGCGCGTCGTGCGCGCAGTTTGGACCGAATTTCGATGTGTCTTGCTCGTTGGGAGCAGACTGTCTTCCACTTGCAGATAATTCACAGATGCATCTCAAATGTCGAATGGACTGTCTTCGATTTGTATTCGACTGAATTCCAGGTAATTACAGACATGTCTCACGTTTCAATTTGACTGTGGTTGGAAATTGAAATCGACCATCTCTCTGAAGAGGCTGCAAGGGTGTCAGACGCGCCCAGACCTCGCTGCTCGAAAGGGGTGCGGCTAGCTGCCGCTTTCGAGCAGTCGGCCCCGCATTTACGCACCCTTCCTCACGCTTGGTTGTGTGACACACATCGAAGGGAGCCAGCGGTCCGCATGACCGTCAAGTTCGAAAAAGCCGTGTGCGTGGTGCTGGACCGCCCGAGACCTTCTCTTGCTCTCCTAGCTTCCCCACACTGTACATGCTCTAATTTTCTACGAGAGGTTAGCGACGGTCGAATCGTCGGTCTGCCGCTCCGCCGCACCCTGACACAAGGCGAAAAAAAAGGCCGACGACGCTGTTGTTGGCCCGTTCGCTTGTGACTTGACTGTCTGGCCTACAGTGTTGAACAATGACCGGCTACCGCACATACTCTGTTATGAGCGCTGAGCACTGACCCGGCTCCTGCGGCTCTTGGCCGACATTCCCCCGCAGCCAAGGTGACAGTGACTGTAGCTGTACCAGTGACACTCGTCGGCCGCCGTCGCAGTTACCGTTGCTACGGCAGCTGCAGCTGCCGCTGCCGCAACTCAAGTCGCCAAGTCGCTACCGGTGTCTAGACAGTGTCAGTGCCTCATCTCTTTGGCAATGCCTCATATGACTTTGCCCCGCAGTCAGAAGACTCGGGCAGCCGTCTACACATATATAAAACCCCTCAACAATCCTCGACAATCGTTCCCATCATCCCCACCAAGGATCTCCTTCATTGATCTAGCACTCCACTTCATCTTCGTCGAAGCACATTTACTGCACAATGCCTACTCTCAACCTCGACCTCCCTAACGGGATCAAGTCCACCATTCACGCCGACTTGTTTATCAACAACAAGTTCGTCCCCGCTCTCGACGGCAAGACCTTTGCCACCATCAACCCTTCCAACGGTAAGGAGATCGGCCAGGTCGCTGAGGCTTCCGCCAAGGACGTCGACGTTGCCGTCAAGGCCGCCCGAGAAGCGTTCGAGACCGTCTGGGGTGAGAACACACCCGGTGATGCTCGTGGTAAGTTGCTCATCAGGCTCGCCGAGCTGGTCGAGGCCAACATTGACGAGCTCGCTGCCATTGAGTCGCTCGACAACGGCAAGGCCTTCTCCATCGCCAAGGGCTTCGACGTCGCCGCCGTCGCTGCCAACTTCCGCTACTACGGTGGCTGGGCCGACAAGAACCACGGAAAGGTCATCGAGGTCGACAACAAGCGTCTCAACTACACCCGCCATGAGCCCATCGGTGTCTGCGGTCAGATCATCCCATGGAACTTCCCCCTCCTCATGTTTGCCTGGAAGCTCGGCCCCGCCCTTGCCACCGGAAACACCATCGTCCTCAAGACTGCCGAGCAGACGCCGCTTTCGGCCATCAAACTCTGCGAGCTCATCGTCGAAGCCGGCTTCCCTCCTGGTGTCGTCAATGTCATCTCTGGCTTCGGTCCCGTCGCGGGCGCCGCCATCTCGCAGCACATGGACATTGACAAGATCGCCTTCACTGGTTCCACCTTGGTCGGCCGCAACATCATGAAGGCTGCTGCCTCCACCAACCTCAAGAAGGTGACGCTCGAGCTCGGCGGCAAGTCGCCCAACATTATTTTCAAGGATGCTGACCTCGACCAGGCGGTCCGATGGTCTGCCTTCGGTATCATGTTCAACCATGGTCAGTGCTGCTGTGCCGGCTCGCGTGTCTACGTCGAGGAGGAGATTTACGACGCCTTTATGGAAAAGATGACGGCCTACTGCAAGTCGCTTCAGGTCGGTGACCCCTTCTCGGCCAACACGTTCCAGGGTCCGCAGGTCTCTCAGCTCCAGTACGACCGAATCATGGAGTATATCGAGTCCGGCAAGAAGGATGCCAAGCTCCACCTCGGTGGTGTGCGCAAGGGTAACGAGGGTTACTTTATCGAGCCCACCATCTTCACCGATGTGCCTCACGACGCCAAGATTGCCAAGGAGGAGATCTTTGGTCCCGTGGTCGTCGTTTCCAAGTTCAAGGACGAGAAGGACCTCATCCGCATCGCCAACGACTCCATCTACGGTCTTGCTGCCGCCGTCTTCAGTAGGGATATCAGTCGAGCGTTAACTTGTTCAAACCAACTTAAGGCTGGCACAGTGTGGATCAACTGCTATAACCAATTGGCGCCTCAGGTTCCCTTTGGCGGTTACAAGGCTTCGGGTATTGGCCGAGAGCTCGGCGAATATGCTCTGGCCAACTACACCAATGTCAAGGCCGTCCACGTCAACCTCAGCATTCCTCCTCCCATCTAAGCATTGTTGGAATGAAACTGAAGACGTGTTGCTTGTATCTGTATTCCCGATGAAATATCATCTTGCGTCCGCTTCTGACACGACGCTCTTGTCTGTTTGTGAATGAGCTCTTTTGCTTTCACCCAAGAAGGAGCGCAGCGTGGACGATGAGGTTGGGACCGTTCGCTTTCGAAGGCAATGATCGTTTGGTTGAGCCACAGCGCATCAGTGGAACAGCATGTCACTAGTGAAGCAGTTCGCGCTCCATCCTGGCAAGCGGACGCATACACATGCGTGTGTCCATCGTAGCCGTGAGCACAGTCACCGTGCCCAAGATTAGATTGAAGGGTCATTCTACCGAGGTGGGGTTAGTTTTGCTGATGACAAAGAGTCTGGCTCTGGAGAGCGGATGAGACCAGTGAGATCGGCATCACCGCGAAGAAGAGTCTGTATCTACCCGATGCGCCTGGCCCAAAGCTTTGTTTTGGACATGATGACGCGTTGGACCCTGAGAACATGCACAATTGTGAGCGCCAAAAATGAAATGGGCCAAAAGCAGGAGTGTCGCGGTGGCATTGTGGCAAATTGCAAAAAGATGCCTAACATAGAGAGAGTGTGTGTGTGTGAGGCCGTGCGAGTGGCCGAGGGGCCGAAAGAAAGTGTGATTGCCAAAAAGTGACTCTGCCGAAAGTCAAAAGTGCACGCTTAAGTTAGCATGTCCACGTTCGCACTCTGTTGTTGCTTGTACCGTACTACCGCTCTGCCCCTAAACTACTCCTCGACACCTTGACTGGTCCTGTGGTCACCCTCGGCGTCAACCCCCCACACGCAGGTGCTAACGTCGTTTGGTGCCGTGTCCGTGTGACTTTCAACACTCACACCATCATCCCTATACATCACCAATATCCCTCCTTGACCGCCACCTAGAGCTCGAGATTGCCAGAGCACTCGTTCTTTGATGCCCGTCTAGACGCTCGCCCCGCTTACAGGCATCGATTCTCGGCGTTCTGCCACCACCACTTCCCAGCCTTTCTGCTCAGGTTCCGCTTACTTGACAATGTCCCAATTCGTTTTCGCAGATCGCTTTGTCCTGCCCGAGACGTCTGCCTTGGCGTCGTCGAGGCTTCACACAATCTTCTATGCTTCGCTCCTAGCGCAACACTCCATCTTCCATGGTCTTTCCCATACATGGCTCAAGGGCGACACCAACGAGATGCTCAAGAAGCGATGCTGGATCTTAACCACCCTCGCCAGCTTCGTTATGTGCGTTGCCAGCCTGCCCTATCTCTACGATCTCATCCTCGGCGGCTTCGACCTTCACCTCATCCGACCCAGGACCAAGACAGTCGCTGAACCCCTCGCCGCTTTCTTTGTCGCCTATCTCCTCTCGGACCTTACGCTCGGCTCTATATACTACCGAAAGCTCATCAACCTCTCCTCCGGCTGGATCCACCATATCGTCTACACCTACTTGTTCTCCCTCTGGGTGCACAAAGGTTGGTCTCACATCGCAGCTGCCGCCGCCATCTTTGAGCTGCCTACGCTCATCATGGGTGTTGCCTCTATCCATCCCCCTCTTCGCTCCAACAGGGCTTTCACCGTCACCTTCTTTGCCACACGCATCTTTTACCATCTCGCCTTGCTACTTTGCAGCGTCACTAAGCACGGTCGCAACGCTCCCGGCATCAATGGCAGCTGGGGTCCCACCATCAGTCTGGTCGTCACCTACCCCATGCACATTTGGTGGGGATACAAGTGCATCTGCAGCATCCGCCGACGAATGCGCAAGAGGAAGCTCGAAGCCGCACAGGTCGCCAAGGAGAACGCGTCGCTTGTCTCCGCCGCGGGTCAGCTTCTCAACGGCTTGCCAGCTCCCGACACCAGCAGCACCGTCAACACACCAGCTGTCACGCCTGGTGCTGGGGCTACACCAGCGACGGCCAACTTTGGCGCTACGGGACCGGTTCATGCAGCCTTCGCACGTGCTGCATCCGTCGCTCGTCCTCCCGTTGACCTTCTCCTGCCAACTCGCCGGAAAGGACAACGCGGAGACGGTGAGGCAACCACGGTCCACCCTCTTCTGGCCAGGACGCTCAATCCCAACTACATCAACTCCAACTCGGTCTTCACTGCGCCTGTTGCCCCCGATGGCGCTGGACCTGACGATGTTGAGCCCTTCCTCGCAATCCGCTCCCCTGCCGAGTCCAAGGACCGCGCGCGTCGACTTGTGGCCGATGCAGTGCGCAAGGTATGGGCTAACGCTCCTGCCAGCTGGCGGCGTCAATTCGAAGAGGAGGCTGGTGTACGACCCAAAGGGCTTGGCTTGGCAGGTCGTAGATCCTCCTATACCACGGACGAATCCTCCGAAGAATTTGAAGAGGCTGATTCTGACTCGATCACACCATCAACTCTCCAGTCGGCCATGTCAGAATCCCGTGCGCGCCGCTACCTCCAAGCACAGCGCTCGCGCATTCGTCGTGCTGTCCTGCGCGCCGTTAGAATTGCTATCAATGGTAGAGATGCCGACGTGGTCAAAGCTGTCACGAGTCACGACGGAAATCGCATCATGACCTTTGCTGATGGTGCTGTCGCCGGCGCAGGTGACATCCGACCGGCTGGCATCGACAGAACGCTGCTCTCGCTCGATTTCAGCTCGCTCGTCAAGTACCTCCCACCGGACTTTTTCGGTCAAGACTACGAGATCCGTGAGTTCCCCGTAGAGCAAGTTGCTCAGGGTGGTCGCCGAAGACGCATTGTTGGTCAGATCCGTCGGCGAATGGAAGTAGCACGACGCGATTTCGTAGTCTTTGATTGATCACCTTCAAACGCCTTCCTAGTTTTTGATCACGCTTATAACGACCTTCATGTAAATCAGATAATAGTGAGGTTTTGGTACGCCTCTTACTCGCGCGTTTCGAGCTCGGCAAAGCCGTCTTGCTCACTTCGGATGCATGCGTGCATAAGCGAGGTCCGTATGACCCATTTGGATTCGTCTTACAACTACTTTCTGTTAGGTGAACTGTGTATGTAAGTAGAATGAGAAGCGTTAGACACATCTCACCATGATCGTGTGGTTTTAGCTAGAATGTAACATGTTGGGCAACGTTCTTGATTACAAAGCATGTGTGGTATGTGAAACTAAAGTCTACATTGAGAGAGAACCGCCGAAACCGTTGAAACCACAGATGGTGGTAGTACTACCATCATCTGTATCCTTACCCCACACTTTCTGTAACCTTATCTCTGTTTATCCAGTGCATCCGCCAGGCACTGGACACTGTCCACATGATCATGCAAGTCGAAGACTCCAGCGCATTGTATCTACAGTCTGTGCCTGCTCATGATGACAACCACTACCACCAACTGTATGGAGCTCATTGGTGACCTATGAGCCCGATATTCACAAATCGTGCATATTTGCTGACTAAGATGCATCATGTGAATGGAAAAAATTTTCAAATTCTGCACCTGCATCCCAAACTGAGTAAGACTGAGCTCGCAACCATCTGACTCTCTTCCAAACCACCACCACCACCACCATCTCATGTAGTTCAGCAAATGAACTGTGTGAGATAGACGTTTCTTGACCAAAACCTCTCTAATGCATGCACCTTCAGGCCTTGTTTCTTTTTTCTTTCTACATTATACCCAGCATCTCAAACCACCGAGTAACAGAGAACACCATCCTGTGATTGCAGTACATGTGCTCAGGCTTGACATGATGCATGATTGCACAGAGTTGTATAGATTTGCAGCCTTCGATTCGAGGTATTAGGGACATGCTTGATCTGCAAATGTGAGGCTCCACATTGCAATCAAGTCAGCTCCAGTGGACCTTGTCTTCCCAGCATTGCAGCTCAAAAAACTGTGGAATGACAAGTTGGCAATATTAGACAACCGCCCTGATGAGGAACATGATCAATGTGATCCCAACTCTGAGACTGCCTACTGTCATTGTGCAATCTTAGAAGGTGCTGATCCAATGCCAAACAAGCGAAAGTACACATGGATAATGGTCAGCAGCTTGATTTGCTGCTACACTGTTGCTTCCCAGCCACGACTCTGCATCCAAAAGTGAGATGATGCAGGTTGGCTCCAGAGCACACCTTCTATACTCAGACTGAGCACCCACATGATTTCTTGCTGACATGCAGTAGCCAAATGAGCGGGTTGACATGGTTTAGCATGGCTCTTTGTTCAAGATTTTTGAGTCTCACTTCAGCCTGAGAAGATTCTTGCCAATAGCCACAGGTTGTTCAAAAGGATTGAGCGAAGCAATGACAGCGAAAACGGCCCTCTCTTGGCGTTCTAAACAGAGCAACAGACTTGGGCAGAATACATTCTAGTCAATGTGGGGCCAACCAATGACACTGCTTCAACTGATCTGTTGACCTGGCTGCCACAAGTTGGCAACAAGCTCCCCTGATCTGATTAGTGGCCTGGGCATCGTTTCTTCAGCTAGCACATTGTTGAGAATGTCAAACCGGTCTCTTCATCTCTTAGTTTGCAAGCAAGCTTGAGATGATACAGACCTCACCCTATGCCAATATCAACCTCTCTGGCATCATCAAGTATGGTATTGACATCTAACAAGGCTACCTGAAACCTATGGACAAACCGATGAATGGAGTCAAGATCAACATCAACATGAGGCCATCAAAGGATCCATCAACTCTGGTGTCACACTGGTCTACTTGCTGTGTGGGCAAGGGTCATGCTCAGGTGGGCAAGGGTCAGGCATTCCGATTTGGGGTGGCCAGAGAAGTAGCAAGTGCACCAATGTGCCAGCTCCTGCCTCTTGCTGAGGTTGAGGCAGCTTGCACCTCTCCTGTGCTTTATCTTGTAATGTCTTGTGGAAAGAAGGAATCAGCAAGGGAGTTGGGGATGGTATCATGGGTGTTACAAACATAGGCTTGCATGAGAGCGAAATATTGGAGCAGAGATGTTTGCATGTTGAGCTGGCTAGGGGACTGGATGGTGTTCTTGTTGCTCTGTGGAGTAGCTTATCATGCTCACAGTCGCTGATAAGGCCCAGGCCAGTAGCACTGTTCTCCAGATGTGCACCATTGCTTCTGGCTCTAGCAATACAGCACCTCAACCTCACATTGCACCACTGAACAAAAATGTTCCCATGCCAGAACCATGCTCAAGCAAATTGAGCAGCTGCACCGATAGTTGTAAGGTATGTTAAGTAAAGGATGGGATTGGGTGCAGGCTGGTGGATGTCAAATGCTGGATGATGTATCGATGTTTAGAGCAGAAGCATAAAAGTTGGCTCAAGAGTTAGTTGCCACTTAGAAAAACAAGGAACAGCCTGTGTAAAACATGCTCTGCAAATCTGCAGAGTGTGCAAGGCATTCCAGACTACTGTTGTAAGGGACTGGTGACTGGAGCTAGAGCTTGCTTGCTCCCTGCTCCTGCATTACAGATATTGTTGTTGAGTGACACTTAAGTGTGGTAGCAGCAGACTCCTTGCAGATCAAGGACCATGAGTAATGGCTGATGGTTTTTTTGGTGATTAAATCAAGAACCACTGCCTATGCCAAGTTAGTCCACCTCAAAACATCCTGTTCGAAGTCATGACAAGCTAAGGTTCAGAGGATTTGGAGCACAATTTGAGGAATGGCATGGAATCAGAAGCTCGATGTTCCAGGCCTTGCTGACTGTGGCAGTTTCGGTGCAGAATGGCAGTGTCTAATCCAGGCCTTCCCAACTGGTTGTGGGGCTTCAATCTTTTGAAAAAGAGGTGATGACAGGCCAAAGATCAGAGACAGAGTCAAAGCATTGCTGTGCAGTATCAACATGTTAGCGAGCTGTGATAAAGGTGTTGTGGCATGTGACCAGGGAATGGGCATGGCAGCATGCAGCAGCCTAAAGAGGCATCAGCATGGCAGTGTGCATGCAAGTTGAGACTCCATCATTCATAATGTGATTGGGGCATGAGATGTGTTTGGGTGAACACAATCACAGTACATTGCATGTGCAGAAGTTGTTGGATGAATTTGAGCATGGGAGGGTGTGCCTATGTGTTTGTTTCGCTGCCTCAGTGTTGCCTGCACAGCTGCCTTGTACAGTAGATCCATGCAGCAGTGCTGCTGCACATTGGCTGGGACTTGCAGTGGCATCACTGCCAAAGAAAAATGGACTGAGACAGAGAAGGAGAAACCAGAGACACTGAGAACCTGAGCATGACTGCCTTGCTGTGTGTATCATCCCTTCTGCCTTGATGGTCTCATATCTTTTGTCCATAATTCCATGATGGCCTGATCAAAGGACAGTCATGCTCAATGTTGTTTCCTCTCTCTCTCTCTCTCTCTCTCTCTCTCTCTCTCTCTCTCTCTCTCTCTCTCTCTCTCTCTCTCTCTCTCTCTCTCTCACACACACACACTCTCTCTCTCTCCTTCCCCCCTCTCCTTTGCAACTGAGCATACCGATAGCCAAAGGGTCAAGAATAGCATGCTGTATTGTGCCACATGGATTTGCAGGATCTGAGCTGCTTGTGTCCTATCTCACCTTTGCCTCTGTTGACTTATCTGAGCCCTGCACCAGCAAGTCAGAGGATGAAGGCTGCTGCATAAAGTTGAACCAGCCCAATCGCCTGTCATGGTCACCACCATGGCTGGGCTCATGACTGGGTTTGTGTTCCATAGCACCCCTTGAGTTGGTAGTCTTGTGAGTGGCTATGTAACAAGGTTTGGTCATAGCAATCACAACAAACAAGACCCTGTGTGGTGATGTCAATGCAGACAATTTGAGCCTCTGACAGAGAATTGCCACTGATGAGAGCGAAAGCGAAGAAAACCTGTTCAGCAGCCCTCTTGGAGCACATCAATGTGACAGGGACAAGATCACATTTGTAGCAGCTTCAAAAGCGAGTTGCAAGTTGCCAGTAAAGAATGCATTGTGTGAATGGCACATTCACACTAGCTACAGTAGCACCAAGTGGGTCAGCCATGTGTGCCTCGCTCTGGGCAATCAGTGGCCAGGTGCAGCAGCAGTTGCTGTTGGATCTGGAAACGTGAGGGCGATTTCAAATCGATAATTCGGTTTGTCTGCCGGCACTCTGGCATTGTCCTTTTGATTTTTCAGGTGTCACTTTGACGTGCCAGTCATGCGCCTGAAAGCAGCAAGGGCATGTTCGCGCAGAGCGAGTTCAGGGTTGAGGCACTTGATCCCTCTCGAACATTATCTACGTTGCCAACAACCCTCGGTTGTGCGCATGAGCCCTGCCAAACGCACGAGACAGGATTGCAGCGGAACCTAGCTGGCATTGCGAAAGAGGACAAGGGTCCATCGATCATATTTTCATCATAGCGCTGTAGCGAGATGGAACAAGAGAGGAGGCGTTGAACATCAGGGAGCTTTGCCGTGCCGAGTTGAGCCACGGCGAATGGACTGGGGTCTTCGCTTTTTATGAATTTTCGGTCGGCAGCCTACGTCGCAAAAGTAGAACGGACAATGTGCAGCAGCGGAATCGGTTCAAGGCGAATTAAAGGAAAATAAAAGAGGCTCGGACCAGTGTAATAAACAAGGACGCCACCGCTCCCAAGCACATGCAGCCTGGACAAATTGTGAGCAACGCGTCGACACTTGGCGAGCCTCCTCCTACATCATACCTCACACGGTCAAGCGACCAGCCTGCCTCGCTTCGGAAACGCCGATAGCCCTTAGACAACTCCGCCTTTCTAGGCCCAAAAAGCAATGCAAGAGCCAGAGTAACTCTTTCAACTTTTTCTTTGTCCCCTGCTTGTCTTGGTGTTCTTTTTTTAGAGTTGTTCGGCCCTGGTCCGATGCGTCTGTTCGCTTTGTATACAGTATCAACTGCGACTCTGCCCTTTTAACTGAGAGCTAAGCTAACGATTTACCTCGAATTTCACCATCGACCAACGCACGAGGTAGAGTCTGGGTGTTATATAACTAGCCCTGCCCCGCTGTCCATTCAATTCCTTCAGATCCCTCCCCACCCTTGACGTCTTGAAAGTCATTCAACCTCCTCACCTCTGCGCGTCAACCGCTACAAAGTCGTCACCTCGACCCCACCATGCCGCCGTTCAACCTTGTCTCTGGTCCGGCGAAGCTGGTGCTGGCCGCCTTGCTCATCCAGCAGGTCGCCGCCCAGAAGGCCGCCAACTCTAATGCCACAGTTTCCACGGTCATTTCGTCCATCGTGCTTAACGCCGTCATCTTTGCCATTCTCTTCTGCATTTTCCTCTGGGCACGTCCCCGCTTCAAGCGCGTCTATGCGCCCCGCACCTACCTCGTCGTCCCCGAAGAGCAGATCGAGCCTCTTCCTCAGTCTCTCTTCGGCTGGCTTCTTGTCTGGCTCAAGACCCCCACCTCCACCATCCTCGATAAGAATGGTCTCGACGCCTACATGTTTATCGAGTACCTCGAGATGATGCTCTGGGTATTTGTGCCCATCTTTATTCTCTCTTGGATTGTGCTCTTGCCCACGTATGGCGCTGGAACCACCGCTGGAGGCACTGGCTTTGATCGCTTCGTCTCCAGCAACATCGGCGTTTCCCCTCAACAGCAGAAGCGCCTTGCCGCCCCGCTCCTCATTCAGTACATCTTCACCTTTTGGCTTCTCTGGAATATTCGCTCTCGCGTTTCCAAGTTCATCAAGCTTCGACAGCAGTTCCTCATCTCGCCTCAGCACGCTGCTTCGGCTCAGGCCAGGACTGTGCTGATCACCGGCATCCCCAACGAGTTGCTCAGCGAGAAAAAGCTTCGCGCCATGTATTCGCAGCTTCCCGGTGGTGTTGCCAAGATCTGGCTCAACCGTAACCTCAAGGACCTCCCTGACCTCTATGACCAGCGAGAGAAGTGGTGCAACAAGCTCGAGTCTGCCGAGACCAGCCTGATCAAGACTGCTTACAAGCTCGTCAAGAAGGGCAAGGCCGAGGATGCAAGCGGTTCGCTTCCCGACGCCGACGTCGAGATCAACGCCGACGTCGCTGACCAGTATGTTCCCAAGAAGAAGCGCCCCACCCACAGGCTCGGCAAGCTCCCCTGCATGGGCGAAAAGGTCGACACCATCCACTGGTGCCGCGAGGAGATCGCCCGTCTCAACAAGGAAATTGAGTCCAAGCGCTCCGAGATCGCCGTCGACTACAAGAACTACCCTCCTCAGAGCAGCGCCTTCATCCTCTTTAACACTCAGATTGCTGCTCACATGGCTGTCAAGTCTCATGCTCACCACCAGCCTTACCGCATGACCAACCGATACATCGAGGCTCACCCCGATGACGTCGTTTGGGCCAACATGAACATGAATCCTTACGAGCGCAAGATCCGAACCGTTATTGGTTGGGCCATCACCATCGCCCTCATCATCTTCTGGGCCATCCCCGTGGCGTTTGTGGGTATCATTTCCAACGTTGAAGGTATTGCCGCCAAGGTTCCCTTCCTCCACTGGCTGCTCAAGATCCCCTCCGTCGTCCTCGGCATCATTCAGGGTGTCCTTCCCACGGTTTTGCTTGCGGTCCTCAACATGCTCCTTCCCATCTTCCTGCGTCTTCTCTCGCGTCTCAGCGGCGTCCCTACCCGCAGTGGCATTGAGCTCGATCTTCAAGGACGATTTGCCGCCTTCCAGATCGTGCAGAACTTCCTCTTCCTTACCTTGATCTCGTCTAACGCAAGTCAGATCACCACCTACATCAACCAGGTCGCTCAAAACCCGACCTCTTTCCCTGGTCTGCTTGCTGCAGCTATCCCCAAGGGTTCGCTTTTCTTCCTCAGCTTTATCGCTCTGCAAGGTCTTTCGGGCGCTGCTTCGCTCTTCGCCCAGCTGTCCGGTCTCGCCGTTTACTACGTCAAAAAGTTCTTGCTTGCGTCCACTCCCCGAAAGACGTGGCACATTGACCACGACACGAGTGGTGTTGCCTGGGGCACCCTTTTCCCCACCATGACCCTGGTCACCGTGATCGGAACCGGTTACGTTGTGATTGCGCCCATCGTCAACGGTTTTGTCGCCTTCACCTTCCTCCTCTTCTTCTTTGGCTACAAGTACCTCTTCCTCTACGTCTATGACAACAAGCCAGCCAGCGAGACCTCGGGTCTATTCTTCGGCAAGGCCATTCGCCACATCTTTGCCGGCCTGTACGTCGAGATGGTCATGCTCACCGCCATCTTCTTCCTTGCCCAGTCGACAGACGCTGCCGGCCACAAAAAGCAGTCGGCTATTCCCGAGGGCGCTTTCATGGTAGTCTTGATCGTCATTGTCGTTGCCTTCCACTACTTCCTCAACGATTCTTTCAAGTCGCTCGAGACTGCTTTGCCCCTCTCGCTCACTGTCGGCGAGGCTCCCGAAGCCCAGGCCCAGCTCGGCAACGATCGAACTTCAGGCGAGACAGCTTTCAACGAGAAGAGGAACGCACAGGGCAGCTCTACCGCCGAAGCTGCCCCCGCTCTCCAGGGTGGTAACGGCTACAGTGTCGACGTGGCCACCACCCAGAAGCAGAAGGACTCCGGCCTGTCCGAGGAACAAGACTCGGCTTTCTACCACCCCTCGCTTACCGGCGAGCAGAAGCCCATCTGGCTCCCCAACGACAAATTTGGTATCGGACGTGCTGGTGTCGCCGCCGCTCGCAAGGCCGGTCTCGACGCTACCTATGAGCACACCTCAGTCACCGAGAAGGCTCAGGTCAGGACCGACGCTTATGAGCCTCCTGGTGAGCCTCTTGTCTAATTTCGTTAGGCTTGATTGAGTCTATCACCACGCTCGTTTACGACATCTGCAATCGACGGGCATCGCTGCATACCAGTCACTGCAGATGCAGCGATGCCCTTCCCCGTTCTGAACTCTATATCCGGAATCGTGTTTCAATACCCTGCCTCACTAATCCTTTCGTTTCATTTCTCCTTTGTTGCTGGCTCTCGATATCCATGGCGCCACTAGCCATGCGTGCCGTAATGACGAGCCCATCTTCCAAGCACTTTCTGCGAGTGATCACCCTTGAGCTTTCTGTGCGACCATGATCGTGTGTGACAGCTGTCTCTTTGAGGTTGGTTTTTGCCTCTCAAGAAGAACAGGGATTGGCTGTCCAGTAAGGGAAGTCGATATCGGCCTGTTCGTGCGTGCTTCAACACACATCTAACAGCCCTGTAAGCGTAGGTCAAGCCCACAGCATCGCGCTGCGCACTGACTTGCAAGATCTTGGAGTTATCTGTCGTCCCACAAGCAGCCAACAGATCGAGAATCTCGAGACGGAAAACGGCTTGGATCACATCGCTCGGATGGGATAGCATCACGACGCGAAGAGGGCATAGTCGGCAATTCAACCAAGACACAGGTCGGTCATTTAACGGCTCCCCCACGCCGACACCGCCGAGGGGGGGGGAGCTCCGCAATTACAAATCATGCTGTCCTCCGTCTCCGCACTCACTGCTCTGCACCGAGCTCGCATCAGAAAGCACAGATTTTGCTTGGTCTTTCCCTTCAACAATGCACTAATTGCTGCTGAATCATTTGCCGCCAGCCTGTATGGCTGACTCTAGAGTTTAAGGGTTGATATCGCTCCACCGTCTGTGTTCACAGCTTACTCCCATCAACGTTCCTTGCTGAGACGCTCACATATCAGCAATTGCGCTACGCTCAAGGTCTCGGTCGAAGACCCATATCACACCTCCACGAAAGCAGCGATCATGACAACAGCGTCTTCTCAAAGCCAAAACAGCAGCATGGGCGGAACAAAGGCTGCAAGCACCGTTCCAGACTTTGACGACATCCCACCCGTTCCGGGAATGCCCCACGGTTGTGCATGGAAAGTGTGGGGCGAAGACGATCAGCTGGGCACGCTTAACCTCCTGACACCCGAAGTGGTGGCCCAAGCAGCGCAGGAAAATATCCGCACCGGCGACCGAGTGCAGATCGACTGGGGCCTCGACAGCGTCGACGTTCCCGAAAACCAGCGTAAACGCTTCCACCACGTGCTGATCGATCTCAAGAAGAAGCTTGGTGTCTATGCTACAGACGATGAGGTGCACCTCAACACGCAGACTTCCTCACAGTGGGATGGATTTAATCATTTTGCGCATCAGGCCACAGGGATGTACTATGGCGGCCTCAAGCACGACGATCTTCACTCTGGAGCCGTCGACAAGGGCAAAAAGAACAGCATGCACAGATGGTGTCTCCATGGCGGCATCGCTGGACGAGGCGTGTTGGTGGACTGGGTGCACTGGTGGGAATCGACCAAGTCGCCCCAGGAGCCAATTCCAGCGGCCAACTCATCCTATCCAATCCCTCTCTCGCAGATCAAGGAGGTTCTGGAGTGGCAAAGGGTGGAACTTCGCGCAGGAGACATTCTGTTGCTGTGAACCGGAGTGGTCAGATGGTTCGAACAGGCATCGGATGAAGAGAAGGTGAAAGGCATGATTGAGAACGACAATTTCCCGGGTATCGAAGCTACAGAGGAGGTCAAGCGATGGCTCTGGAACAGCCACTTTGCTGCTGTTGCCAGCGACAACATGTCATTCGAATTCGGACCCCACGGTGGTGAGTTAAGCAGACGACTTGTAAATTGCGAGCAGCGAGAAATCTCACTAACATGTCACTGGCATTGCCTCATCTTCGAGTCTGTAGACCTCTGGCTCCACGAATGGCTGCTGCCCATGTGGGGCTGCCCAATCGGCGAGCTGTTCGACCTCGAACGACTCTCTCAGGCATGCCAAATACACAAGCGCTGGACCTTCTTCTTCACATCAGCACCTTATCGAGGTAAGTTGAAGACTTCGGTGCCGTTGTCGTAGTTGTCTGGATCTGCTTGTTGACTCAGATTCACCCCGCTTCCGTCTTCTCAACAGTCAAAGGTGGTATCGCATCATCTCCAAACGCCATCTGCATCTTCTGAAATGCCTCCGGTACACCTTCTGCCTGGCTGCTACGTTTCGTGGCAGCTCGATCCGACAACCTTGCAGTACTAGTTACCTGCCACCTTCTCGCCTTGTATGTTATCACTTATTATCTCATGGATCGCACCGGAACAAAATCACAGATCGACTGAGGAGAGATTAACGTAATTACTGTAGTACCCGAACGCCTGTAGTACCCGAACGATTTTGAGAAATGAAAAGTTTGATGTCAGTACTTCGCCGTGATCACGACCAAGCATGTTTGTCAATGTAACCAGTCACGAAACTCACATTGCAATGATCATGAGATACAACACTACAAAACTGAATGTGTGAACTAGAGTGTGTTGCGCAATGTGCTAGCCTGTGGAACCTCATCATAAAAGATGGTTGGAAATGCATCATCATCATCATCAACAGTGCTGAGAGCCTCGCTGTCATCGAGAAGGTCGAGGAATGTCTGTGGTAGTGGAGCAGGGGTGGCCAACGATGCCAAAACCTGCTCGTCATCATCATCAAGCTCATCGTCATCATCTGCTGCGGTGAGTTGCTCCTGCCTCCTCCTGAGCTGCTCCTGGTGCTGTGCGATCACTGGCTGCTTCTCTACCAGCTCTCACTCAGCATGCTCCCTGCTGATCATGTGATCCTTTGTCAATACCATATGATCTCCTATGAGTGTCCTCAGCTGTGCTTTCCTTCTCTTCATGGCATTTGCTTCCTCTTGAGTTTGCAAAACTGTGTTTTCCACCTGCAATGCTGTCTTCTTGTTGTGTGGTGCCTGGAATGCTTCTAGAAGCACTCTCTTGAGACCACATGCCTCTCTTGGTGTCTCAGCATTCCTGAAGTCATTGAGCATGTTGTTGATTTGTGTGCTTGGCTGCAGAATGGCTTCGGATTCTGGTGCCACTGGCTGTGGAGCCCCAGATTGGTGACCTGCAGAAGCTGACCCTGCAAGGCAGTTCAGAACCTTGTCAGGACTCAGAGTCATGGTCATTCCAGAGTCCTGGAAGGCCTTCTTTGCTGCTGCAGGGGTTAGCACCTTTGCACATGCCTGAGCATACAAGGTACCAAACTGGGCCTTGTCAATACCCACTGCAGGCACATGTGGAGCCAGATTGGTTACCAAATGCTGGTATGCTGCAGTTAGGGGTCCAAAAATAGATACATCCAATGGCTGCATGACATGTGTACAGTGTGCAGGCAAACACAGAGGTACAATGCACCACTGCCAGAGAGTATCAAGGAATTCATTGCTTACATGTGATCTGTGTCTGTTGATGATGAGCAGACACCATTCTGATGGCACTGACAGCCTTGTGGTGGCATCAAAGACCTTTTCAACCCACAGTACAGCAAGTTCATTGTCAGACCACCCACTTGGTCCCTTCGAGAAGTGCCACATGGGTGGAATATCTTCCATTCGCTGCTGCTTGCCAATGGTATGAATATGGCCTTTGGTGATAATGAGTGGTAGTAGTACCTGACCACCACTACCAATGCATTCAATCACCATTGCAGACTCTCGATTGCCTGGCTGTGCCTTGAATTGGCTTGCATGGTCTCCTGCAGGCACAAGCACATGCTGAGAACTGCCCTGACCAAACATGAAGCCAGTTTTGTCCATGTTAAAGATGTTGTTTGATGTTATATTGTATTCATTGATGGTGTCAAGCAGTTGTTGAAACCATCTCTGTATTGCCTCTCTGTCTGTGGACTGTACACATGTGTTCTCCAGACACCATGACCAGCATGACTTGATTGACAGGTGCCTGAGTATAAACACTGAGAGCCAATTATGTCTGAGTTTATGTGTGCCTGAGCTGGCAGAATTGCCATGTGCCAGGCCCTGAGCAAACATACAGACATCAGCAGTGTTTAGAGGAAAGCCGCCAGCAGCACAGTGATGGATGTGCTCCACCAGGGCAGTCTCGGCTGCTGGCGAAAGAGCTTGTTGTGTGGTCTGAGCATCTTTCTTTGCATTCCTTCCCTTCTGATGGTCATACAATGTTGTTTTTGCAATTCCATGAGCTGCAGCCACAGCACCGATGCTGGCATGCTGCCCAGCATTGAGTTCGGCCAATGCAAGCTGGACTCGAGCCTCACACTGGTCTCGAGCTAGCACAGACTGTGTACGACTGTGTTTCGAGCGCTTCGAGGAGGCATTCCTTGGCATTGTCACACAGAATCGCACAAAAATGGTGTTGAAACGGGGTTTGAATTACGGTGAATGAAAGTTACAACATCAACTGTGGTGGGGAATGCGGGGTTGGTGGGGACAGTTGATGGTGACCACAGGGTTGTCGAGGTGATCATGCAAGGCACAGACATCGGAGATATGCATTTTCTAACTTTAAATTTCGTTCGGGTACTACAGGCGTTCGGGTACTACAGTAATTACGTTACGTATGCTTTTGCGCTTGTTCAACACAACACTATATTACAGTTCAGCAAGGGCGGTACGACCACCAAGCAGCTCAACGAGCGCCTTGAGTTGGTGCCACCATGCCGTCTTTCCTCGCCTGTTCTTCATGTCAGCATTCTTGGCCATCTCGGTCGCGGAGGTGAAGCAGATGGTGGAGCCCTGGATGGTGATCATGACAGCCGTGTCGTCCGAGTACGACTTTTCGGATGCACACACTCCCATCTTGGACGAGGTGGACGATTGCGAAGAGCTGCGTTGCTTGAGAGCCTCTGACTCGAGGAACTCGCAGCACTTGAGCGCCAGACGCGTCGCACGGACACGGTCCAATGGCGAAGGGGTACCGCCTTGAAGCGTGTGGCCAAGACTGGCGGAGCGTGCGTCGAAGAGAGGGTCGCCCTCTTCCTTGAGAATCTTGGTGATGACTTCGGTGGTGAAGACGTCGGACGACTTTTCGTTGCGGATGACGAGCCTGCCCTCAGACTTGCCCTTGACGTCGAGAAGGAAACGCTTCTTGAGGAAGGCGACATCCTTGCCGAGCTGCTGCAGACCGATGCCCACCTCGGGCGTGTAGACGAGCACAGCGCCAGCTGCGAGGGCACCCATGACGGCAATGTAACCACTTTTGCCACCCTGTGTCTCGACGACAAAGACACGGTTTCGCGAGGCCGAGGCCGACTGCTTGACAGCATCGCAAGCGTCGACGAGTGCGTTGAGTGAAGTGTCGGAACCAAGTGAGAACTCGTTCATGGGCACGTTGTTGGAGATGGTCGCTGGGAGACCAACGATAGGGATGCGGAAGGCAGGGTATCGATCACGGTTGTCATTGAGGATCTTGACCGAGCTGAATGCTTCGAAACCACCCACGATGAGAAGACCTTCAATCTTGTGCTCTTGCAGCTTGGCGGCGACAGCGCCGATGTCGATGTCTGGGAGGTGACGGTTGACGCCGAGCTCGGAGCCTCCTCTTGTGGCCCAGTTGTCAACGCGCAACCAGTTGAGCACCGAAACATTGTCCTCAAGAAGGCCAGGAAAACCGTTGTAGATGACAATGGCTTCGTGACCCTTGGCGAGACAGTAGCGGACGGCTGTACGCGTTGCAGCGTTCATACCGCCAGCAGGGGCACCGACGTGGATGATACCTATTCTGAGGCGCTTCTTCTCTGGCAGCCGCTCGTCCTCGGTGATCTGGCTGATGTACCTGAACGCACGGAGACCCTCGGCGAACTCGGGATCGCGCAGTGCCAGCGCACCGTCGAAGTCCTTGGATTCAATGAGTTGGGCGACCTTTTGTGTCTGCTTTACTGCGTACATGAGCGGGATACGAGTGATCTTGTTCTCGCTGATGCCAATCACGTACGAGGGGGTTTCAGGTGTGGCCTCAAGCACGGCATCGACAGCCTCGACACCCTGGAGGGTGGCGAGAATACGGTCGTTGGCATCGGGCTTACCACCTCGCTGGGTGTGGCCGAGAGTGGTGACTCGGGTGTCGAGACCGAGATCGTTGGACAGGACGTTCTTGATCATGTCAGGAGTGATGTCGTTCAACTCGCGATCGATGGCACCTTCGGCGACAATGACGATCGACTTTCGCTTTCCAAGGTCCCTGTGCTTCCGGAGCACCTCGCACATCTCCGAATGCCACTCCTGACCCTGAGGGGGACGTTCGGGGATGAAGACGTAGTCGGCACCGGTAGCGATACCGGCCATGAGTGCAAGCCAACCGCAATGCCTGCCCATGACCTCTACGACAAAAGCACGAGAGTGCGAGGCGGCGGTGGAGGAGATTGAGTCGACGGCCTCGCAGATGCGCTGCAAAGCAGTGGATGCACCAATGGTGATGTCGGTGGTAGCCATGTCGTTGTCGATGGAACCGACGAGACCGACAATGTTGAGGTGAGCAAATTTGGTAGCTTGCTCTTCGGTGATCCTGCTCTTGGCCTTGAGCGAGGCGACGAGGTCAGGCCATTCTGCGCGAAGCTTGTCGGCTCCAGTGAGACTTCCATCACCACCACAGACGGCAAGCGCGTCGATACCGTTGATGATAAGGTTGTAGGCGGCTTGTTCGCGTCCTTCCGGTGTGCGGAAGGTCTTGGATCGAGCGGTGCCGATAAGGGTACCTCCTTGGTCCATCCAACCGCGCACGTCATCCCATCCGACGCGGATGATGTAGCGTCCCCTAAGACCAAGCTCCTGTGCCTCTCCAACACCTTCACGCAAGAGCTCGCCCTCGCCGTAAGTGGGTACGAAGTTGGACTGCTCACCGTCCAGTTCGGTTGGTTTGCCCTCGACATCAAGAGTGTCGAAGAAAGTGGAAGCGTTCCTGCTGACCGAAGGTGTTGCCGAGGGAGTGTTGCCGGGGGAGTGGTTACCTCGAACGAGACCCTCCCAGCCTTCACGAATGACGAAAGCTTCGCAACCGCGGAAGATGGCCATCTTGACGACGGAGCGCACGGCGGCATTCATTCCAGCCGAGTCACCACCAGAGGTCATCACGGCGAGCCTTCTGGGCTGGCCTCCATTGTTGGTAGCTGCGGATTTGGACAGGACGGGCTTGGAGGACTGCACGGCTACCGAGTTTTCCGCACGCACGGCGGGGGCGAAAGGGGGCATATTTGCAATGCTGAGCAGTGTCCAAGGAGGATGCTGGGCGCTGTGATGCGTGGAGATATTCGCAGCTAGGCCCTCACCTCGTCTGCGCTAGCGGTCGAGCTCGGATGGGGTAACTGAGTTGGCGAAAATTGGTTCGAGCGTAGACCTGCTGCAGGATGGTGGCAGCCCTGGAAAAGGAACGCTCGAAGTGGGCGCAAGAAACGGAGTGGTGCTGGCTGGAATGGACGTGCGAAAGGGGGTAATGGTAGAGAGATGCGAAGCCTACCAAGAGACGGCAAAGTTGTCAGATGAAGCTTTGGCTGCAAACAGTCCCGAACCGATTGAATCCATATCGATCGCGGGCCGGCCAAAAAAAGGCGCACAATTGGAGTATCCGTGCAGAACCGTATCTTCCCCATCCCAAAAAAAAAAAAAGGATACAGCCAGCCCCCCTTTTCTTCCCACAGCCAGCCAGTCGAAAATAGACGGCGCAGATGAATTCCCACCGAAAGAAAAGGACTGGCTCGGTGATATTTCGGATCAATTCCCTCGCGTTGCAGACGCAACAGGTGGGGAATTAGACCTTTTGGGTTGCCAAAGAGCGTCTTCTTTTTTTTTTTCTTTCCCCTCCTGTCACTCTGGTGCTCTGATGCTCAACCGACTCAATGAATACGTTGGAAGAAGGCCATCACATCGCTCCCCCTCTTCTCTTGATGGTCACGTTTGCGCTTGCAGGTTGCACTTCCGTGGTTGTGCCAGAAAAGGCGCGAGCTGCACTGCGGCAGCTTCGCGGCGAATTACAGTACATCTCCGTCTCTCTCGTTCTCCGCACTCGGGTGCTGTAAAGAAGGTGGAGGCTTCGCTTTGAATTGTGACGAAGCGAGAGAGAGCCCTGGAATCAGCAAAACCGAATCAGCCGATTGGCTTTGGGTAAGAAAACAGCAAACCCATCGGCGATGCTATAGTTGGTCGTGGCTTGCCTCGGGTCCTAGTCGTTCACAACGAGACTCACTCCTTCGCTGATCTCTCCTTTTGATGATGCAAAAGTGGCGCGAATCCCCCTTGGAGGACGCCAGCTCTCCTTGCTGTGACAGGAAACCATACCTGTTATCCTACTGGACGCCTAGTGGAAGCGAACAAGGTCTGGTGGCACGTCACGTCAACCGATCAGGTTGAGCGAGGCGGCTTAGATGCCCGATGCCAGTTCGTCTCAGCCGCGTGAACATAGCTGTGCTCGCAGGTATGCAATGATTCGGCGCCAGTCGCGTGAAGCAGGAACCGAGCCACGTTTTCGAGCCGACCGCAGTACTGTGAGTAAGAGAATCGATGTGACGGAAGAGCCGTTCGCCCTGACTTGGCATGGGCACATGGCATGAGATCGCGAAGTAGTGCTTTGCCAAGCGAGGTCTCGCGCATCTTGGAGATAGGCAGACGCGATGAGAGGCGCGCATCCCTTTTCTGAGCGCCTTGCAGAGTGGGCAGCCCCTGGTGAGATATTCGGCATCTCGCATCCAGTTCTGAAGCGCAACAAGATTTCGGACCCCGTCAAGGCAGAATCTAGGAGGAAGAGAGGCAGTGTCTCGGATATGGTAGAAGCGCATTGCTTGAAGCACGTCTAGTATTCACCTTCATGCTCCTCGTTGTGAGTTTGGACGGCCGCCAAGGCATGCGTCCATCCATGCATCCATGCGTTTCCTTTTCAACGGTATTCTGGTAGCACATCCATCGGGGTACGTTTGCTCTCGGATTCGAAATCCGCTCAAGAAGATTCAACGACGCGGATCATGGCCCTTGGATGGCAGGTCGCCGTACTGCGAATTGGAGCCAAGAGTGTCGTGGCCTGTCGGATGGCCATGTACGAGTCTCGTGCGCAAGTATGGTAAGATTTCGACGACAATGCTCTGCTCAAACTATGTGCATCGCTCGGACAACACCGACCCGGCGTTGTACTAGACTGATATCACTGGATAGCCAGTCTGCTGTCTTCGTGCCCTGACGTGAATTGACAGCTGCCAATCTAGCGTCGTTATTGTTGGCCCTAGTTGCTCTTGCTGGGCGAGAAGAGATTGAAATGGCATGGCGTCAAATCAAGCGCAAAAACTTGATTAGCCGCAACAAACGGGAGACATATAGATCAGCAGCACGGCACACAAGCAAGGATGGGCTCAAATGGACTCTGTGCATGTGTGCAGCGTTCGCTGGCTGGCTGAAAAGCGAGACAAAAAGTCACGGCGGAGTCGAGCAGCACCAGAGTATGCAGACAGACGTAAGCGCTTCCCCAGTCGCTGAGCCTTGAAAAATCAGTCGAATCACATTGCTTCGCTCGATCCTTTCAAAGAGAAATTTTGAGATTTGCTTAACAGCTCCGCCCGTCCCCCAGGGTGCGGCAGATAAATGAGAATGCCTCTCTCAGAACAACCAAGTGGCGTAGAGACCCGTCCACTGCCTGCTTGCCCTTCCGGCAGGCAGCATTTCGCGTGCGTCGGCTCAAAGCCACCGAGCTGCTACAGTAGCTTTGACTTTTTTTTTAATTCACTCACTTCGACGCCTTGCTTCGACTTGGGACAAATGCCAATCAACGGACGCCCCGTCCGTCCAGTTGGAAATCTTGCCGCCCCCGCCTGCTGTGCTTTTTGGACAGCACTAGTCTGTCACATATCACAAGCGCCCATCCGCACTCAGACAATTGACTCGTTCTATTTGGGCACCTGTACCCGCGCCTGCGCCTGCACCTGTGCACACACACATACAATACAGTGAGTCGAGTCGACCGCGACTGAAACTGCCACACAAACTGCCAAACAGCAATATTGCAACGCAAAAAAGCAAGGCAACGCAATTGCCATTTACAATTGCAACGCAGCAGTATCGCAACCTGCACCCTACACCCTACACCCACAAACCACATTCATTGACGTCCACATCCCTCACCCTTTCCTCTCTTCTGTCACTCTGGCGCACGCTCGCTCTCTCTCTCTCTCTCCAGCCGCTGCCCGCATTGATCGTTGCCTTTCGCGCACGCCTTCGCCTCCAAGCCTGCAGTCGCTTTCGTTCAGCTTCGACAACGGGCCACGTTTTCAGTCTCATAAGTTAGTCGCTCCCGCTTCCGTTTCGCCGCGTTTCGCTCTCGCCAACAATCTACGTCGTTCGCGCCTGGACCTTTTCACGTCTTGCCCACCTTGCCTTGCCACTCGACTCAACCTAACCGCGTCGCCGTCTCACTACCATCACCCCTTTCGATCTGCGACGCTATTCGCTTTGAGCTCGCGACTCTGTGCTGCGTTATTTCAATCCTTCGGTCGACTGCGAGCGCCTCATCTTGTCGACTTAGACGACTGCATTCTAATCGCTACGCCCATCGTACTCGCAGTTGCACTGTACCAGCTCGATCCGAGCGCGCTTCTACCCGTTTAGGACCTTCCGATTCACCATCTCCGGCTCTTCCGCTTCAATTGAGTGGCAGCGAACCACCCAGCCAACAAGAGTGTTCCGTCTCTCTATAATCACAACGCGCTCAGCCAGCATTGACGCTCTGCAACACCGCCAGTCTCACCATCATCGTGAGCTTCCTCCTCCTCGTCCAGACATCATCACCGCTATCGTCCAACGCATCGGAAGCCGTGCTGTCTGCTCGCTCGTTCTAGAGGCTCGCCACGCTCGACCATGCCTTCGCGTAGCCTAAGCACGTAAGCTATGGCACAGGTTGCTTCTAGCTCCGAGTTGCCCCTCGCCCCTCCGCACCACGATCAGCTGCTCTATCGTCATCACGCTCTACACACAGAAATGGCCGCCTCGCCAGGCGCCATGCAGGCCGCCAGCGTTCAAACGCGCGCCCCTGATGGTGCTTCCGGCTCATATACGAATGCCACTTTGTCATCCGCAACGGCGTCTGTTCCTCCCACAAACACACCCTCGTCCTCGCTTCACCCACCAGATCAAGTCATGCCGACGACTGCCGCATCCCTCATGCGAGAAGGCCCTCGAGACTTTACCGTCATCAAGGACGTCGGCGACGGTTCCTTTGGTACCGTCTGTCTCGCAGATTGGAAGAGTCCGCTCCCCAGCGGCACCATGCTTTCTCCAATGCAGCATCCCACCACACGGCCCGAGTACATCGGCAAGCGTCTCGTCGCTATCAAAAAGATGAAGAAGCCATTTCCCAACTGGCAGGAATGCATGAAGCTCAAGGAGCTCAAATCGCTACTCACCATCCCTCCGCATCCCAACATCATTCCGCTTTACGACGCCTTCCTCATGCCCACAACCAAGGAGCTCCACTTTGTCTTCGAGTGCATGGAGGGCAACCTCTATCAGCTCACAAAATCTCGAAAGGGGCGGCCGCTTGCCGCTGGCTTGGTTGCTTCCATCTATGAGCAGATCGTTCTCGGCCTTGAGCACATCCATCAGCATGGCTACTTTCACCGCGACATGAAGCCCGAGAACCTGCTCATCACCACCACCGGTCTCGCAGACTATCCCAACCTCACACTCGGCATGCCCCCCGAAAAGGACGTGCTTGTCATTGTCAAATTGGCCGACTTTGGTCTGGCTCGCGAAACCAACAGCAAGCCTCCGTACACTGAATACGTATCAACCCGATGGTACCGTGCTCCCGAGGTGCTCCTCCGCTCACGCGACTATAGCAATCCCGTCGACATGTGGGCGCTTGGCACCATCCTCGCCGAGCTTGTCAATCTCAAGCCACTCTTCCCCGGCCACAGCGAGGTGGACCAGGTGCTTCAAATTTGCGAGGTTCTTGGAGACCCAAGTCACAGCTACGGCTACGATTCACGCCACAGACGCAACGGCGGTGGCCCGTGGGACAGAGGCATTCGCATGGCAAGAGCAGTCGGCTTTCAATTCCCCATTCACAAACCCATCAAGTTCTCCCGCCTTTTCTCTGAACGAGTCCCACGAAGCCTCGTCGACTGCATCGAAGACCTTCTCCGCTACGACCCAAAGGCCAGGCTCACCAGCAAGGACTGTCTGGTGCACGAGTACATGAAAATAGACGCCCCGCGTCTGCGACCACCGCAAGCCAAGCCTGCCGTTAGTGCCACGGCTCCGATGCGTCCGCCGGTCCCTTTTGTCGCCAATGCAGGCGCGTCGCGGCCTGTGCCGCCATCCCACTCGACCCCTTTCTCGTCACACGCAGCAAAGCCACCATTCGGAGCTGCCGACTCCACTCTCAAGCCATTAGCAATGCTTCGTCAACCCGATGGCTCTTCGCTCGGCATGACCAACGGCAGCCGTTCTCACATCAACACGTCTGCTGCCGCCGCAAATACCCCCACAGTGGCCAACGTACACGGCTCTCCCGCCTCTCCAATGCAAGAGGACGGCGCTGAAGTGCCATGGGCTCCGCCGGTCGCGTCAGTGAGTCGAGACGTCTCCCTCTCTGGATATCCTGCATTTCCCGATTCGGCATCCGTCTACGCACAGAGTAGCTCCGCCCATCACGACGGTCCCTCTTCTGGTGCGCCTTCCTCCGATGCAACTGTCGTTCTTGGCAACGCCTCCATGGTGGTTTCTGATGGTCAGATTACCGAGTCCACGTTCAGAAGCGCTGACTACCGACACGGCCAAGCTCTGCAAGCGCATCAGTACGAGCAGTATCATCGTCAGTATCGGCAGGATGCTGGCCAAGCACAGAGAGGTGGCCATGATAACCATGGCACTGCAGCTTACAGTCACGAGCAAGCCGCTCGATCAGGGGCCTTTGTGCCGTTTGCTGGTGCCTACCCTGGTTCAGGCATGCCAGGCCCGTTGCCAGGCGCTGCGTCTTCAGGCGACCTTTCGCAGAAGAACGACTCCAACGCCAGCAACGAGACCATCGGCTCGCGCGACAAGGAGAAGCGCAGGAGCAAGGCGTGGGGCCTCAACATCTCGTCCGTATTCGGAGGCAGCGGCAGCAATGGAACCGCAGGCGGCAGCGGAAATGGTGGAGGCGGAGGATCCAATCCGACACATCAATACGCAGTCGGAAATGCTGCCGCCGCCCACTTGCCGTCCAACGGCATGTCAGCCGGTAACGTGGGTGGGAACGGGTCCATGCAGGAGCTTCGAACCTCTATCGAGCCCACACCAGCCCAAAGGATTGCCGCCGAACACTCGAACGTCGCAGCGCAGGCCAATGGAGCACCCAACAAGCAGCTGGATCCCAAGAAGGCCAAAAAGGAAGCTGAAAAGGCGGCTCGCGAGGCTGAAAAGGCGAGGCGTGAGGCGCAACAGAAAGCTGCTCGAGATCGAGCGCGTGCCGTCATGCAGAAGCGCAACCAGCTGCTGGCCTCTTCCAACAGCAAAGATCCTGTCGAATGGCTTGCAGGCACCATTCAGGCAGACGAGCCCTATCGAGCTACTCCTAGCGAAAAAGCGCGCGGCAAACAACCTGTAGGGCCAGCCTCGCAGCTCTCGCCATCCATGCCAAGCTTTGCGTCAGGAGAGTTCCCACGATCGCCTCTGCAACAGCCTATGCACGGTCCCAGCCCTGACTACGGCCTGGTCGCCAATCCAGCCGTCTCGGGCAGCATGGCATGGAGGGGTGTCGGCGCTGCAAGGTACAGTCGATCCAACAAGGCACGCAGACGCGAGCATGACGATGATCACTCCATGTCCAGTTTCGAAGATGCCGTCGACCCACGCAGGGCTTCGATGCAATCGTACCAGACTGGCGATAGCGATCCTGGGCCCGGCACAGGGCAGCACTTGCCGCAAGGGCACCACATCCAGCGAGCCAGCTCGTCGTCCTCACTCGCCTCGGCGCCTTCTCTCCTCGATCAGCGCCGCTTTGCTCCATCGCTCGAGTCTCATCGCAGCTCGCAAGAGACTCGCTCCATCAGCTCTCTCGATCATCAGCTCATCACCAACATGGAAAACATGACCGCCGCAGAGGCACGCACGCGCACACCCGGCAACGTCTCGCCAGGTCCTGCCCACCTTGTGGGCACACGTCAGTCGCTCAGCCGGCAAAGTCGTGCCAACAGCCGTGCCTCGTCGGCCTCGGCGCATCGACAGGGCTCTGCTTCGCCGCTGCATCACGCCAGCGGTATCCCGCGCTTCCATCCGTATTCACACGGCGGGCCCGTGACGCCCTCAACAGGCTACCACCCGAACTACCAGCTTCCGTCGCTGCATCAGAGCCTCCATCAAGGCAGTACATACCGAGGCGACACTGGCGGCGATGGGTCGGTCCCACCCGCATTCCATCCTAACTCGAGCTATCCGCAGCACCACCCGCACCAGCACCATGTTAATCCAATCTTCCAAGTGCCTGCTGGAGGTGCCGGACATGGCACCACGCTGCCGCCCTTTTCGTCGATCGCAGCGTCCCTTGATGTGCCTGCTATTGATGACAAGGCCACGCAGATGCTGTATGCCCAAACTCGGTCTTCGGGGCCTTTGCCGCAAAGCTGATCTTCTCGCAACAGCTTGAGCGGTTCATGCGCAAGGTTCGGGCCCTGTCTGTTGTTGAGCGGATCATTGCAACTGCATCGTACAAAACACTCTTACACACATTCGCTCTAGCTACCCACTCGTTTCTCGCATAATCCTGTCCTGCATACCAATGCTTGCCAATACCATCGTTAGCAACATTCCTCGCGCTCGATCTCCTCTTCTGTTCTTGAAGGTGTCTGGACTCTTGTCCTTGAGAGCCCACTGCTTGCCCCAGGTCCACATATTCAAAGCATGAACTCACATGATAAGCACTCTCGAAACAGACTGCCCCCCCCCAAAAAATATGGCTGTCTCGCACGAGAAAGTGCGGGACTACGTCTGTGAAGGAAGCTCAGTTCGATTTACCTTCCACCTCACTCCATTCTTTCTCCCCATCATCGTGCTCTTGGCCCCTCACTTAGCCTGCTCATTTCGCACGAATTTTTCGATTTCCCACCCTGGTTTTCCCCCCTTGTTGCCTCCCGCCTGCTCTGCTTGCACTCAGCTGGCCCTCCTACGGCGGGCCGGGAGCCTTAGAGCCTAGAGTCGCTGACACCTACACGCAATCTATATATATATGCCCAACCTTGCCTTAACGACTGAGTGTCCGACAGAAAAGAATTCTAAGAACAAATTCTCAAAGCCGCGAGGAGAAAAAGATACAGTTAAAAAGGAAATGTCGAATCTCTCCGAATCCGGGAATTGAACCCGGGTCTGCGCCGAGCTGCGCGGAGAATCGTTGACAAGGCGCCGTCATAGCCACTAAACTAATTCGGATCGCTTCATGGCAAGCCGGCTTCAGGTTGCGTCTATGTCCTTCACATTGTAATATTGTCTTCGGCATTTACCCGTTCTCACGACATATTTCACACCTCCAGGAGTCACTAGTAACAGCATAATCGGATCATTCTGCATGCATCTTCTTGAGTGTCTCGTCGATTCATTGAGAGATGCTTAGAGGTCTATGTAGGTGATTCTATTCGCTGCCTGGATGCTTATGCGCGTGGCCCAGGTTGGGGGACACTTGCGCAGCTGCGGCCCCCACTTGTTCTCCACATCGGCAATGAGTTGTTGAACGCGGGGACCGAGCCCTGCTTCAGCTCGGTCTGTCGTCCCCTCTTGGTCGGAAGTCGAGTTCGGGGTGAGCAGACACGCGGTGCTTGCGTGGAAGCGTGCTTCATCATAGTACGACTTGGCGCGGAATGCACGGCGGAGCTCGGTACTTAACGCTGTGGATAGTTTATGAAACTTATGTCAATGTAAAGGAAGCAAAGCTGGTTGGGCTTAGTTTTAGCGTGCCTTTGAGCTCTGAATTAGCATCTCTACATACCTTTTCTCGCCCTGAACCGACCTCAAGGACCATAAAGTGTCTGGAAGCATCATCATTCGCGAGGTACGCGAACCTGGAGAACGAAAAAGGGAAGCTGTTCGTCCCGACACAAAATCGTAGTGCCTGATGAGATATCAGTCGCACCGGCACTGGAACATGGAAGGCGCCCATAGCGGCATCACTCACCTTCCTGTGGTCACCTTGAGACGTTGCAATTCTGCGGCTGCGATTTTGACATACTCAGCTCTCTCGTAGCTTCTCACGGTAAAGGGCCTAGTCAAGGACACGTGCAGACGCTCGGCAGAGGTGCTCGTCGCGGGTTTGGACATTGCTTGGCCGGCGTTGATTCCACCAGCATGGAGTGTAGCATCTGCGTTTCGCAGATCGAGCAGTGTATGGTCTGAGCCAAGCTTCTCTTGCATCTGCTCGTGGCTGTCTCGTATTAATCTGCTCAGAAAGGGATCCACGGCAACTGTGCAGAGGAGACTAAAGAGTCAGAGCTCGTCGTCGTCGTGCTCCTGTGCGCAATATGTGGACCTACCTTCGACAAAGCAATAGCACAGCCATTCTCCACGTGTGGTCTTCTTTCTGCTGTTGCCAGCTTGCTCTAGGCTCGACACAGCAGATCGCTCCTCAACTTGTTGCTCAAAGCTGTCGGACTCCAGAGGCGGCAATTTCCTGTATTCGGAGAAGCAAGCAGGAGATCAAGAGCACACGACGTTCAGCAGACATTCTCAATATTGTTATCACATCTGTGTATGATTCGAGCGTCCTCACCGTTTTGACCTGTTTGAAGGGTTTACAGATGACCCTCTCGTCCGTGCTACAATGCTTGTTGCTCGTCCATGAAGCAGTGGGCCAGCATCTCTGATTGACCCGGAAATAGCGGGGTCGTGTCCCACGTCAGAGGTCGTCTCAGCTTCCGAATCGGAGTCGTTATAGCGCGACAGGCTAGCAAGCGCCCCGCTCATGGTTCAGGATGCAAGTCCATCAGGTCGAGAAAGCCATGCACGTCTGTCTGTCCGACTTGCCAGGGTCCAAGCGTGATGCTGTCGGATTGCGCATACAAGTCATCTGGTTGCACTTCTCCCGAATTCCGACGCGCGTTAAACAGGTTGAATCGAGTCTAGAAGTGTGGAAGAAGCCGATCGATCAAAGTAGTCTATTCTGAATATATCGCGAGTTTTGCAGTTGACAAAACAAAAGTTCCCACGCCCTGCCAAATTTGTGCGCAGACCTCGTTCTTTTTCACGCCTGCTGAGACGACCGGGTCGAATTCAAAATTTGTACTTGACGAGTCTTTTAATTCAAACTGCCGAGGTGCGAAAATGAAGGATGGGTATGACTATGCCAGTGGGTGCTCTGCCACCTCAAAGACCAATTCTATTAGGGCCACAAGTCGAGGCGCTTCTCAGGTCCAGAGCGCCAGCTCAGGATGAGAGAGCGCCAGCCAGTAGCAGGGCCGAGAGTCTCAGCTGCTCAAACATATGCGTGCCAACACTGTCGACGGCGGAGTGAGAGTGCGTGTGTTGCTGCTAGGTTTGGCTCGACACCATCCTTTGCTCTTCTTCGCTACCACCAAGAATTCGTCAAGATGGTGAGTATGCACCTACCTCTGATAGAAACGAAATCGCCGAATCAACAACGACGACGACATCACAACGCTGCTGCTAGCATTCCGACAGACACCACAAACTGCAAATCAGAGCATCATACCTAGCACCCACATAAGCAGAGCAAATCCGCGCATCCACAAACCAACCAATGTCACCATCATGCATGTTGCGATTTCAGCTTCAGCATCAGCAGCAGCAGCAGTAGCAGCAGCCAACACCCGCAGCAGCACGTTGCTATATTCCATATGGGCCTCGTAGTCGTGTCAGCATTGCACAAGTGGAAAGCACCTCGATCGACAGTTATGCTCGCCAACGGGCTTTCCAAGTAGCTTTGATTCACGAGGTTGGCATGGTTCCGTGGTGTCAAGGCTACAAGCCAGCGTCAGTACTCGTCGTCGACGCGGTCTCCCATCGCCAAGCATACTAGTGTATCGAACTAGGCAGACTACCGGAGTGCTGGCACAACTTGGCTGGGACGCAATCTGACAAATAGAGACGTCAAATGACACTGCTATATGGCGGGCAGCATGTCAGGAAGAGAGAGACAAGCTCGGACGGCTGTCAGGACTTTAATTGTTCCCTGACTCCAAGGTCCATTCTTGTCAGAAAGGTCTAGTGATAGGATTTGGCAATGTCCGCACACCTCTGCCGACTCGGCTTTCGTCTTCTTCTGCGGGACATACTGCTTCCGACACACTCGATCATTCACTCTCTCCGCCATGTCGACATTGGCTTGCACATCGACACTCGCTTGCAGCAGAAGCATTGAACTCGACCTGGATTCGGCTAGCCGTTCTACTCTCATCGTTATCACATCGCACGCACCGGTTTGCTGACCCTTCTGCTTGCATTTCACGCAATGCTGCTACTCATCCCCTCACAGGACTCCACTTCTCCCGTCACCCTCCGAACTCGCAAGTTCATCACCAACCGTCTGCTCCAGAGGAAGCAGATGGTTCTGGATGTCATCCACCCTGCCCGCCCCAACGTCTCCAAGGCGGAGCTCTCGGAGAAGCTCTCTGAGATGTACAAGACCCCCAAGGAGCAGTGCGTCGTCTTCGGCATGCGAACTGCCTTCGGTGGTGGACGATCCACCGGCTTTGCCCTCATCTACGACTCGCGCGAGTCGATGAAGTTCGAGCCCAAGCACCGTCTTGTGCGCATTGGCCTCGCCGAGAAGACCGAGAAGGCCTCGCGAAAGCTCCGCAAGGAGCGCAAGAACCGTGCCAAGAAGGTCCGTGGTACCAAGAAGACCAAGGCCGGCGAGGCTGCCAAGAAGAAGTAAATGGGTCTCTTCCCACACTTTTCCTTCTTCTCCTCCCAGCACTCCGCCCGCAGCGGTCTCTTTCCACAGTGGATCTGGATCCTTGTGGTCGCATCCGTACTTCGCGTTGCCGACGAGCTTTCGCCCCTTCTTTCGACGTCGGCACCACCACAGCGTCGATGCTGGTGTGATTCCTCGGTTTCAGACCTGTCAACCCAAAACCCACTGCATCGGCATTTACGTTTTCACACCACTGCAATTGTACCATCAACACGTTTCTTTCCTTCAACACACAAAATTCCCCGCAGCTGCATCCTTGTTGAATGTTTGCTACCTCACACACCCACAAAAGACCCCCCGAAATATCGAAAGAAGGCGGTGTCACTTTAAGACATGTATGCTGTTCCCATCCTGCGATTGATCTGTGTTTTGTGTGCCAAGGAGTTGTGTTGAAGTTGAGCTCCATCGTGCTATCTGCGCTACCTTGAGCGACAAGGACGTCGCAGGTGGCAAGCTGTGGCACGCGCGGACACTCCGTCCCGTAATAGTCACTTCGATCCGTCGTCATCAGACTTAATCTCTGGCTTGCTGGTTTGTGAATTGAATCAAAGTAACGGTGCCCACAGCAGAAGAGAGAGAGCAGGAGCTGCTCAGTTGAGGTGATGCACTGAGATTGAACAATGTGATACTATTACAAGCTGATGAATGGAGACGAAGTGTTCCTTTGTCGCGACTCTTGCGAGTAGACAAAGCAAAACGTTTGGGAGAGGGAGCGTGCTCGTCGCTGCTGCACCTATGCACTTGCGGTAGCAGATGGCTGGACAGCCTCTTGGAGAGCAGCGTCCTCAAAGAGGCTACCACCCGAGCCGGGCTCAGGAGCCGGAACAGCCTGGCGAACCTGCTTCTGTGCCTCGATGAGCGCAAGGCGACGCTCGTTCAGGACAAACTTGATGCGGGCCATAGATTTGCGTACCTGATTGAACAAAGCAAAGGATTCGAACAAGCGTTAGCAACACGTCCTTTGGTTGGAATCGACGTTCAATGTCGTTTTGTCAATGTTAGTGTCGATTGCGGAGCATTCTGCTACGTACGCGGTGATTCTTTCGCCCAAGATTCTGGGACCACATCGTCGCGGCCTGTTGTGCACCCACCCGATGCAGCTCCTCCCACGCCGTCGCCAGCCTATTCCTCTCCATCAGCAGCACATACCACAACGTATGCAAATCCTTGGAGCTCTTCAGCCGCAGCTCGCTCGCCATCCACGATCTTGTGTCCGCATCTTTCCGCAGATCATCAGGATGCACGGCATGCGGAAGGTCAACAAAGTATTTAGGAGCCGCGACCCCATCCTTGCTCGCCTCTTCGTAGACGGCAGTACCGCCGAGAGACTTGTCGGTAAGCTCATGCGGACGCGTGCGGAAGAACTGGAGTAGAGGGTGTGCAGGGTACTGCTTGATCTGCTCAAGCTGCGACTTTGGTACTGGTGGCAGTGACGCCTGGGACTGAGATGCAGGCTTTGTAGGTTTGGGGACGGGTGCTTGCGATGCGTAGAAGGAAGAAGAGAAGGTGCGTGCGGAGGGTGCTCGCAGAGACTGCGAGAGTCGGGTGAAGATGGATCGTGTCGACATGTTGGGAAAGCTGCGTATGAGGTGCCCGCAGAGGGAGACGCTCGCTTCTCAGATATGGAAGAAGTATGAGAGTGGAAGGAAGTGGACGAGGTCGAGAGGTATGTATCGTAGGATAGATCGAGAAGATTGAAGTTGGAAGGTGTTGAGAGTGCCTTCTAAATTTTACACAATCGGGACCGAACGCTTCATTTTCCCTCTTGGCTTCTGTGAGATCGCGAAAAAAACCTCAAGGCGGAAAATCCAACCTTGCCCGATGCTTTGATTCGCTGGTTATTGAAATGGAAGCCTTTCGTTCGTGGCTGGTCTCCAACCCATTATTACCACCTCAACGTTCTGCGCCACTTCTTGGCAGACCAAGGAAGCGACAAGGGTGTGCCCGCCAGCTCTGATCAGGTGTACAACGCTCTTTTGAACCTCCAAACAGCCCTTGCAGTACTGGCCAGGCGAGACCCCGGTGTTGTCCACTTCCGAGAGTCCACGCGTGGTCATGACGTGAGAGACCAAGGTCCCTGATATCGGCCCCCACGTCCTGGCGTGCTATCTGTCATTGACTGAGCATTGACTTTGCAAAAGTCACCAACGGCCTTACTTCACGAGGATGGCGTATTGGAAGTAGCGGTGGCTTTGACACCTTTTGAAACCAGGGTCAAAATCACCCGAAGCTCGGGCCCATCCTTGAATCCCCTGTTCTACCCCGCGGAGCGCGACAATAGACGATCTTTGCATCGAACCCCGCAGATCCGCATTATGGCCGGCGCTTTGCGTTGCACGCCTCATCGATGTGGCTGGTCAGGGCTGTGCAGGGCAAGAGAAATATGGACGGATCGGACTTTGCCGGCTATCACGGCGACTTGATTGATGTGGTCCGCCCAGAACGCCTCGTCATGGCACAACTCAGTCGCCAGGTGTTGTTGTCCCACCGACTCCAGTCGAAAGAAACACAACATTGTGTGCCGAACAACATGTGGGCTTGCACCGCATGCTGTTATGCAAAGAATCAGATTTTGGCTGCTGCTTTTGAGCAACCATGCAACGCCCATGGGAAGGATTCCACGCCCACATTTGACAGCCAAGGTGATGCGGCTGTACCGGCGTTTGGGACGGTGGAGGCGAAATGGCTTGAAATGCTCCGCGCACATGGAGCGATGCTTCGAGGAGCGCAACGAGGTGGCTGAGGACGTATTCGATTGAGGCACAAGTATGACAACGGCAGCGGGCGGTTCATCAAGCCTCGCGCTTGCAGACTCTTTTGTCCGACCGATCAGCGAACAGCACTGTCGAGCGTGTACGTGATTGGGGGATTGACAAACACAACAACGAGTGACTAGAACGGAATGCTCATGCTCTGACGTTTAAGAACAGTGTTAAAAGCAGTGCATGTGCGGCAAGGGGAAGAAAATCAGAGGCCCTTTGTCCGGTAAGCGAGGTGTGTGTGGGAGTGTGTAAAGCCCAAAGGAGACGAGACGCCGGTGCAACGTGTGACAGCCGAGGTCAGAAAGAAGCACGTCTGCAACACCAAAGTCGCTCCCGCTAGAATCGCTTTGTGTCGTTCTGCTCGTCACACTTTAGGGAACCCTTGGACAGTGAAAGAGCATTGTGTTGGGTTGCAATGGCCTATCGCATGAGCACGAGTGAGCTTTTTGCGATCTCATTGTCTAAGGAAAGCATGAGAACTTGACAAAGGGGAGCATTTACCAGTGCATCAGCCCCATGCCGTCCGCTGCTATAGTGGTCGTTCGAGCACACTCACATCAAAGAGTTGGAGCATCCGGCACTGCATCACGAGGACGAATCCAGCTCGGCGATGTTTCGCCATGGCACACAAATTGACTTTCAAAGTCTGAGGTCTCGAATAGGACAAGCCTGGGCGAGGGCAGGACATCAACCTGTTTGACTTCATCTAGCTCAGCACAGCATTCGAATGAACCTCATCTCGTCTCTTTGGCAGAGTCTAGTCTAGCCGGTGCAACAGCCAACAGGAATAGCGGATTCGTGCTGTTTTCCGACTGCTCGCCCTGATTCAACTTTGACTTAGTCTCGGACGATTGCATCATGCTGTAATGCCTCCCTTTTTGGACATGCCGCCCCGCTTGGCAAGCAACTTTCCTGCAAAAGGAAAGGAGGAAACCATTTATTCAACGAGCTGCACGGATCTCTCTGACACCAGAAAATAGAGATCCGCCACGACATAGTTTCCAACTCCGACTTAGCGCCATCAGTTCGAGGAGCAGCACACCAGCACAGGACTGCACAAGCGCAGCATCACACTGTTCCACCTCCCAAGCCAGATTGCCACAACCGGCACCATTCTAGACCGTACCATACCGATTGAGACGAGCCAAGCGAGTTTCATCCCGAACCACCAATCACAGAATCCGCCCATTCTCATTTTCGTGCAGTCCCAGCCCTTATTCAGGGTCTAGCGGAATTTTTATTCAAAAGGTCGAGCTCGATTTCGGCGCTTGCGACTGGCTCCTGTCAAAATCGGATTCCCCGCACGCAATTGCTCCTTCACACTTGTTGATCAGACGGCTCCAACCTCCGTCCAAATAAGGTGCTGCTTCTCTCTCTCTCTCTCTCTCTCTCTCTCTCTCTCTTTGCCTTGTTCCTCCTCATCATCATCGACACCTACTTCTTCTACACTCTATCCGGCGTTGCTCGTCTCTACAATCATCCCCATCACCGAGGCTAGGATTGCTAATCTCTTTCTACCACCGCTCCGCCAACGCAGCCACCTCTACCGCTGATCCGTGCTCCACAGATATTGGCGATCGTCGGCAAACTTCCGGTCTGGTTCATCTCTCGGGACACCTCCGATAGCGCTTCTCGAGTGCCGGCATTCGTCCAAGCAACAAGATCACGCCACCATCGGCAGCTTCCGATCCACCCTTGATCGTTTTTGTAGTATCGACTTCAAACCCATCAGCACTTCCCCCAACACACAAATCGCAGTTCAAGATGGGGGCTTGTATGTCTGCTGAGCACACTCACGATACCCCCGAATACAAAAAGTCCAAAGCGCTCGATCGTCAAATCAAGCAAGATGAAAAGAGCCTCTCGCGCGAAGTCAAGCTGCTCCTCTTGGGCGCGGGAGAAAGTGGAAAGTCGACCATCCTCAAGTCGATGCGTATCATCCATCATATTCCTTTCACCGCAGAAGAGCGCGAAAACTTCCGCAGACTTGTATTTCTTAACCTTGTCCAAGGCATGAAGACAATTCTCGACGTCATGGAGGAATGGTCCGTCGACTTTCAAGACGAACGCAACATCAACCACCTTGCCCTCTTTGTCTCGTACCCTGACATCTCCGAGGACGAGCCCTTCCCAAGCAACTACCTCGTCGCGCTCAAGGATCTCTGGCATGACCAGGGCGTCCAGTCCGTGTACAGGAGAGGCAACGAAGCTGCAGTGCCAGACAACATGTCCTACTACTATTCTGACCTCGACCGTCTCTTTGGCGCCCAGTATACACCCACAGAAGCCGACATCTTGCGCTGTCGCAACAAAACCACCGGCATCATCGAGACTACCTTCCCACTCCAAGACCGCATCTACCGCATCTTTGACGTCGGCGGACAGCGTTCCGAGCGCAAGAAATGGATACACTGCTTCGAAAACGTCACCGCCGTCCTCTTCTGCGTCGCACTCTCCGGTTACGATAGCTGCTTGGTCGAGGACAAGGACTCTAACCAGATGCAGGAGGCGCTCATGCTCTTCGACTCGATCTGCAACTCCAAATGGTTCACCCGCACTTCCATGATTCTCTTCCTCAACAAAGTCGATGTCTTTCGCCAGAAGATCGCATATTCCAGCATCAAGCACTACTTTCCAGACTACGATGGAGAGGATCACGACTTTAACGCAGCGAGATCCTACTTTAAGTCGAGGTTCTGCAGGTTGAATCGTACACCGACAAAGGAGATTTACCCCTCATTCACCAATGCGACCGATGTGTCGCTGCTCAAGATCGTCATGGCGTCGGTCACCGATATCATCCTCACCAACAACTTGCGCGATATCGTGCTTTGAAGCGGCGCTACCTCCATACTACATTCCCCAAGGCTCCTGCTTTCTGCTGCATCTTTCACTCACACATACCCATTCACACACGTTTTCCTTGTGCTTCCCTTTCTCACACTCTCCCTTTCCTCTCCTGGATCGTCCAAATCCCCTTCCGTGCTCAGCACCACTTCACAAGATTACCCACACTCATTTCTTCAGCTTTCGTCTGGCAGCGTGCGTGCAACCATGTATTTTTACTTGACAAGGTATCTGTAGCAAATGCACTGTCTCTACTGCTCCTTCTTCCCGGGCTGCACGATGTGCTTGATCTGGCTCTTGGCCTCTGCAGCAGCGTACGGTCGTCTCGACCAGCGCACCTGTGTCGCCTGTTCGTACGCATGTGCAATCTGCAGCAGCAGCGGCTCGGTCCATTTCCCGCTCATAAACGTGATCCCCGTCGGCGCGCTTGGGAAAGGATAGTATGGGAACACATCACCCGGCGTCGTGTCGTTGGCGTAGAAGCCCATAGGAACACCAATCACTGGGTACTGCGCACGGTCGGCGATAGGGTAGAGCGGGTAGTCGCCGCCTGCTGGCGAGACGAGCGCTTGCACTTTGTACTTGTCCAGCGCGCCGTCGATGCCCAGTTTGCGCGACATGTGCAGCCCACTCTCTCTGAACTCGTCGACGGTAGCGTTGGGTCGCGTTTTGAGCGCTTCAATGAGGAATCCTTGATCGGTCTGGTTGCCACCAAGCTCCAATTCCTGGTTGGCGATCCCAAAGTAGATGATGCCTCCAAGGTCGTATACGGCGGAAGGCACCTCCTTCAGCCCCGCGATGTACGCTTCCAGGCCCACTCGCATCTCTGTCTGCCACATGACCATCTGCCGGTTGTCGGAGGCGTTGTAGAACATGGTCTCGCCCGGCTCCACGTTCTCGCCGATACACTCGAGCGTCACCTCGACCATCTCTGCTCCCAACTCGCGCAGTACTTGGATCGAGTGGCGGTAGGCGGCCGCAACGGAGTCGTCGTAATTCTGTAGTGTTTGGTTGGCGAAGAAGCCCTCGCCCGAGTAGCCTAGCCGCATACCTGCCAACGGTTGCGGGGTCTGAGTGTGAAAGTGGAGAGCCGCAGCATAATCAACTCCCTTTGCGACGTGTGGTGGTTGGGTCCAGGTAGCATTATCACCCTCATCCCTGCCATGGTGAGCCATGGCGGTGAGCAAATGCGCTACGTCCTTGACCGTCTTTGCAAACGGGCCCGCCGAGTCGTGCGTAAAACTAATCGGAATGATCCCACTGCGACTGATCAACCCCACCGTCGGCTTGATGCCCACGATGTTGTTGTAACTCGCAGGGCAGATAATGCTCCCCGAAGTCTGCGATCCGACTGATCCTGGCGCAAACCCAGCGGCCACTGCGACCGCTGAACCCGACGAAGAGGAGCAAGGGTTGCCCGCTGGCCAGTACGCACTGGTGCCAAACCCACCCCTTGGACTAAACCCCTGTGTCTGCTTATCCATCCCCCTTGCTTGCGCCCAGACAGACATGTTGGCTTTGCCCAGAATCACAGCCCCCGCCTTCCGCAGCGTAGCGACGGACGGCGAATCACCCGGCACGATCGAGTTCAAGAGCGTGTAGCTGCCCGCAGTCGTATTCATCCGCAGCTCTGCATCCGTCGCCACGTTGTCCTTGACAAGGATTGGGATTCCGTGCAGCGGGCCCCTGCTCTTGCCTGCTGCCCTCTCGTCGTCCAACTTTTGCGCTTCAGAGATCGCAACGGGTGAGGTTTCGATAACAGACCGCAAGCCAGGCCCATGCATGTCGACCTCTTCGATCCTCGCCAAATATGCCTGGACTAGCTCGACACTCGTATACTCTCCCCGCTGCAGGCCGGCTTGCAGCTCGTCGATTCCCGCATCGAGCAGGTCTGGGTAGCCCTGCGCCGAATCCGCATAGTGTTGGGAGCTTTGATCGATGGACGAGAAGACCACTTGGCCGCCGGCGGTGGTAAGGGTGGTGCTGACACCTTGCAAGTACGCCAGTATCGTCGCGAGGAGTACAACGAGCAGGCTCGAAGAAGTGACGAGCTTGACCATGGTCGAATTGTCGCCCTTCTGGTTGGCGTTGTGTTGTGGAGATGATGGGGTGCTCGAGGGATGGGCTGTGGTTGGCATGCTGCTGCGCGGCCCTCTGTTTCGAGTGTTACTGGAGCCTCGTCCTGCAGCGTTAAGGGGTCTGGTGGAAGTGAAAGTGGTTGTGCTTGTAAGGCTTAATGAGACGTTGCTACTGTTGAGGTGTCAACACGATGATAAGGCAACTCGCTGACCTCGCTCACACCGGACCCTTGAACAGTGACTAGGAATCCCATCTCCGCGGCTATACACTTCCACCAACCTTCCTTGACTATCTCGAAACACACCGCTCCGAAAGAATACACTTGCACCGAGGTTGCGTAACACATGCTCCAAGGTCCCCGGCGGCCCTTGCAGTTGCCACTACATTCAAGCCGGCGCCTTTGCACCGAACCAGCGAGCATCAGCCGTGGGGGCAAATTGTCTTTTGCGGAGCACCTTGTTCCGATTCTGCTCGTTGCTTGCCGAAAAAGTTGCCAGTCGCACATGGCTCGCTACATTCATGAAACTGGATTGCCGTATCCCTGTCTCCCCTGACAATCAAATAAGCGAAAGAAAAGGTGAACCGAAAAGATGCGGGAAATTGCTATGGAGAAGTAGCTGGATCGGGATCAGCAACCTTATCATACTCGTCGCGAACTTTCTGATAGGGGGATCTGCCGCATCCTCACCGAACACTCGTCCGCTCTCATACTCTGATCTGTTGCACCCGATTCTCTTGGCACCAACACTCAACACAGCATGTAACTGTGCTCCCAGACAACGATTCGGAGATACTGTAGTCTAGGCTAAAGGAAGGTAGAATCGTGAAAACGCCGCGCGCCGAGTACGGTCACGCTGGCTTATATTTTGGGCGTAGTGCTACGCAAATGCGAGTGAGTATGTGAGTGTGTGTGAGGAGGTAAAACTTGTGTACAAAGCGACATTCACGGAGAGTGCGTGTGAAGTGTCACGAAGCAAGAGAGGGACCGAAACAGAGGACGAAACGCAAGAAACACAAAAGACCGTTTAGGCCTCGGTGAGCTCACGGAGACGTCGGATGGTGCTATTGTGAGGTGAACGGAGAAAAAGGAACAGGTCAGTAAAATTTGAACAAGAAGCGTTTGTACGAGTCGAACGAAGAGAGCAAGCCGTGGAGCTGACAACCAAGATGCTATCACGACCAAACGTAGGCGCCCTCGTCAGCATTTGCCGATGTCCTGCCACTGAATAGGGCTGCCATGTTCTTGATCATGTGCGCTCCAGAGCAATCCCCCGCCTCCTGAATCCTGTACTCTCGACAGCATCCCACCTCGACATTCCTGATGCGACCAATACCCTCGCGTATGAGGCGCCCCATCCTATCATGCCAACACTTCCAAATGGCCTCTGATTGCTTCGCTTCCATGTGGTTGCCAGTTCCTTGCTTCGCTCTTGAGTCGAAATGATGCGTGTGCGTATCCTCGAAATAAAAACTTACGATCGGACGGTGGCAGCAGCCGAGGTGCTGAGGGTCCAAGCACCACCAGCCATGACCTTTTTGCAGGCACGGCACTCCCAGATGCCGACGGCTTTGCGCTTGACCGAGTCCTTGCCGCAGAAAGTGCAAGTGTACTTGGAGTGCTGCGAAATTTCGATCTTCTTGATCTGACGACGGAGCGAGGCACCGTAACGGGTACCGTACTTTCCGGTGATTCCAACCTTGACAGTGCGCTTCGACTGTTGTAATGATGATGCAACGCGGGTGGGGACGTGTATTAGTCGATCTGATACTCAGCATTGTTGAGAGTTGGCCGGAAACGGTTAACAGGCAGTGGCTTCGATGTGACAGTGATGTAGAGGAGGTGCCGAGTGTGCTGGCATGGTGGTATCTGCGGATGCGATCGTGATACATGGTTGGAGATGGCCCAGCATCAGAAGCTGCTGCACAGCTGGTCCAGCCGCTTGTCGAGTCGCAGACCTTCACCCTCCGACCTGAGCATGGGCGAGTTGCGGTGCTGTGGAGACTGGTAGATTTGTTGAGAGCTGCGGTATGGAGCCTGCTGAGAAGCGAACGATGAACGGCCGACATGGAGGGTAGGATGATGTATGCTGCGACTTGTCGATAACTCCTGTATCTGCAAAGTCTTGTCCTAGTACAACATCGCTCTGTCGGTCTGTCCGAATGGCTATCATAGTACTCTTCGTGATACTAGCATGGCCCTGCTGATCGTCATGTCCCGAGTAAAACAACGTACTGTGCTGTGACGGTATGTTTATATAAGGTGATTTCTTCCTCTTTTGCTGTCATTGCTGTGGTTGATGCGATGCTCTGCTGTTGGATGTTTTGGTTGATGGTGTTGGTCGGGTATCACTGTTGATCTAGCCGTTGCCGTTGGTGCGGATAACACTTACCATCTTGACTATGTGTATGTGTGGGGTTGGTGTAGAGGGAAAGGATGACGATGGCGACGAGCGTCAACTAGGCGCACGCAACACACTCTCACTTGCTGGCTCGCTTGAGGCTAGGCTTCGGTCCTGCGCTGCTGCCTTGACTGACTGACTAACCGACTGACTGTCTCGAGCCGACTGGACTTTGAGAAACGGAGGATTTGCTAGCTCAGACGGGCGCACCTGGCTTTCGTTATGCCGTGCCAGGCTTGATGGCCAGCTTCACGCCCGCCCAATCTTTGAGCCAGACATACGGCCTGAGCAGCCAGAAATGTCAAGATACAGGCGACATAGTTGCGAATTTTCCTCGGTTCAAGCTGGCAAATCAATTCTCGAGGTTGAATACAGAGGTTGTATCACGGATGAAGATTGACTTCAACTTGGTGTGGCACATTTCGTACAGAGTGCGCAACTCGGACAGGGCGGCAGAGCGCGTTCGATTTGATGGAGGAGGTCGGATCGTGGGAATTTTTGTTTCCGCTCTTTTCTCGAGACGGATCCGACCTACGAGGCATCTTTTAATCAAAATCGATCGGCATCGGGATACGAATTTCCGAGATTAACCCCATCTTGCACTTTACCAACAATCGCCCAACAGCCAAGTTAGGGCGAAATCTTGCGCACAAAATCACGCGCACACACATTGCCAAGCTTAGCGGCATCTCCAAAGGTGGCACGAGCCGCTTGGGAACCATGTGTGTACCACCGGTGTAACAATAAATTTTTGGGATGCGTGGCTCAACGCGTTGCTCTTCTTCCGGTCCATCACAGCCGGTGACAGCGTGCGGGGGTCTGAGCCGAATCGCAGAGGATGGTGTGCATTGATGCAGTCTCACAAGCTCTGAAATTCGAAGCGGATGTGTTTGCCCAAGTGGGCCGAGTGTCGATCCGTCAATTTCGACTGCGCTTGAGCCAACATCAACACTTTCTATCCGCATGCATCTTTCATCCACACATCCCAACCGACGTCTCGCACAACATCGCTCTCGTTCCTGCCGCGGCTCTCACCAAACCATCGCGAGGAATGGCCACTGTACTCGAATTCACCACACACTGACAGAGTAAGAACAAATGCGCGCTACTGTGCTCCTCTAATAGGCGCTGCAGCCACGGGCCCATGCGGCTTTCAGCCATTCCAATACTAGGACTTCGAGCTTGTTTTACATCAGCATCTATTATACATCGGCACAGCAAGCAGTAGCTGTGCCACTGAGCACCATGTCGCGCGCTTTCACTTCCTGGCAAGAGAGGCCAGAGAGGCTTCTCTCTCCTCGCAACAACGGCTTTGACGACAGAGCTCCCGAGGACGCTTCTGCCACCCATCCCACCGCCAAGTGGATTCAGGACCAGGACAGGCTACAGAGCGACACGGCCGCGGCCACCACAAATGAGCTCGACCAATTCGGCATTCCTGTCTACCCTTCCCAATCAAGCTCCTCGCGCTTGCCTGCTCAAAGCGCATCCTCCAGACGGGACACATCACTCTCGCGTTCACCAAGCGCTGTCTCTCCACCCACTTTCAAAACATCATCCTCTTCGCATCACCTCCTCGCAGCCGGCGCTAGCACCAAAACCAAACAGCATGCTCACGCTTCACCCTCACCCGCCTGGCAGGCGCTTCCACCCCAAGTCGACCCTTCACCTTCCGCTTCCCGCATTGTCGCGCAGACCAATGACCCTGATGAGGACGAATCTATAGGTGTGCTGCTCGGCCAGTCCAAGCGTCGGCGGGGTCGCAAGGACTCGTACTCCTCCTTTGGCAGCAGCGTGCTTCCTGCGCCTCTCTTTGCATCTAACGCCCACTACAATGCGCATGCAGCCAGCAACAACCAAAGGCAACCAATCCCCGCAAAACAGGGGCGATCCACGTACCCACCCAGCAACCACTCGGGTGCAGCCCCTGCATCGCGTCACCTCGCACCTTCCAATGATGCTTTTGCCCATCAACAAGCGCAGCCGGAACAGCTGTACTCGCGGCATCGCCATCAGTCTAACGCAGTCTCATCGCGTCCTTCCCGCTTCGACCTCGACGACTGGCTAAGGACATCGCGAGCTCCAGCTGCACTCCGAACTTCCCCCAGTCTCGGAACGCTGGCAAGCTTTGACCGACCAGAGCGATCCAGCCGTGCTGGCGCCTTGAGTGAGGCTGGCACTCGTCGCCGACGTCGGCAAGGCGGTTCGACGTCAGGTCTAAGCGCCGGCGTGTTAAGCGCCGGTCCCGAGTCGCCTCGCAGTCGCAGAAAAGCAAGTGCATCAGGTTCGCGGCGTGATGGAAGTGTGTACTCTACTCTCTCGCCCGACCATCCGGCTCTCATGGCATCCCAGGAGCTCAGCAGAGAGGCAGAGAGCCGTACTATCGACACCATCGAGGAATGGCGCATCAAGGCTGCTCCGCAATCCGCCAAAGCTGGTGATGCTGACGCCCCATTGTCAGTGACGCAAGATCGTGCCAGCCATGCCGAGCAACCCGAGTCAGCGGCACGGCGTCGACGCAAAAGCTCAGTCAAGGGCAGCTCCCGTCCCGTCTCGATGGATGGGCCTCCACCGCCGCTCCCAACCATCCCACCTACCTTCACAGCAGAATCGGTCACCTCGAAACGAAGCGGCACTCGCAGACGCAAAGGCACCGAGAGCTCCCTTGCTGGTCTCCTATCACCCAATAGGCCAACCATTTCGCATCGCAGATCTCTTACAGCAGCAGCAGCGCCACCAAATCCGCCACCTGCATTGCGCGATCTCTACGCGCTCTCCGGTTTGGGCTCGCAAGCAGATACCCCGGTACGCCGCTTCATCCGCTGGCTCGCCAAGGAGCAACTAAAGTCCGCCATCATCCCACTCGTCTTGCTTGTTTCGTTCCTGGTGCGCTGGATGGTAGCCAGGGGTGACTGGAGCGGTCGCGGTGTCGAGCCCATGCACGGCGACTTTGAAGCTCAACGCCATTGGATCGAGATTACCCTCCACCTTCCGACGTCCAAATGGTACTTTTACGACCTGCAGTACTGGGGACTCGACTATCCGCCGCTCACTGCATGGGTCAGTCTGGCCTGTGGATATGCTAGCCGGCTCTTCCCATCCACCGCTGCCGGTTTTGCGTTCGAGTCGTCAAGGGGGAACGAAGATGCAGCCACCGCTACCTTTATGCGCGCCACGGTAGTTGCAGGAGATCTGCTCGTGTACCTTCCTGCCATCGCGCTCTTCATCACCCGCAAGCTTGAAGGACGTGGACGACGTACACAAGCCATCGCACTGTTCTCCATCCTCCTTCAGCCCGCACTAATCCTGATCGACCATGGCCACTTCCAGTACAACAGCATCATGCTCGGCTTTAGCGCCGCCTGCTTTGCCCTCCTGCACACCACCCTTCCCAACCCCGACGCAGCCGCAGCCGCAGCCGCATCTGCTTCCACACGCACACGCACACGCACACGCAGCCAAGCCGTCGCCGATCTCTCCCGTCGCCTCAGCTACCAATACATCGCCGCCGCCGTCTTCTTCTCCCTCAGCCTCGCTTTCAAACAGATGGCGCTCTACTACGCACCCGCCGTCTTCGCCATCATGCTCGGCCGCTGCGTCGGTCTCGCTCGCATCGACCCCGAGCGTAGCCTTACCCTCTTTATCGGTCTCGCCCTCGCCGTCATCCTGACGTTTGGCACCGTCTTCAGCCCCTGGCTCACCTCGCTCCAGCAGATCGGCCAGCTGGTGCACCGCATATTCCCGCTCGCACGTGGCTTGTTCGAGGATAAGGTGGCCAACGTGTGGTGCTTCCTCTCTGTCCTTCCCTTGCCGGCGAGGTTCAAGCTGAAGAACATGATGGAGGCTAGTGCGCTGGCGAGGTTGAGTTTGATTGTGACATTGGTGATGATCTTGCCGGGTTGCTGGTTGCTGTTCTGGGCTGCGGAGCAGACGGCGAAGATGGAGATGATGGTGGCGCAGGAAACGGTACAGCAACGGCAGAAGGTTACAGGAGGGACAGGTGGTGCTACAGGTAGTGTGAAGGCTGCTGCCCCAGCATCGTCATACAAGTCTGGTGCCGGGCGGAGCAGAAGATCACCATCCCTCGTTGGGTCGGCTGCAGGCGCCCCAGCGCTGTCCGAGATCGAATCCCTCCTCGCCGGCTCCGCCGTTTCAAAGTCCCTCTCCGGCCGCATCAGCCACGTTGACCCAACTACCGACGCTCTTCTCACATCCCTCGACTCTGACCACACCCTCTCCCACCCCGCTCGCCCAGTTGCATCAACCCTGCCCTCGCCCACCGCCCAAATGCTCCCCTACGGCCTCCTCTCCGTCTCATCCGCCTTCTTCCTCTTCGGCTTCCAAACCCACGAAAAATCCATCCTCCTCCCCCTCCTCCCCGCCACCCTCACCCTCGCTCCCAAAGCCGACACCTGGGGGGGCAACATCACCCCCGCCCGCGACTGGGAGTGGGTCGTATGGTTTAACAACATCGCCACATTCTCGCTCTTCCCCCTGCTCAAGAAAGACGGCCAGTCCCTGCAGTATTTTGTCCTCGTCCTGGGGTGGAACTGGTTTGTTGGGAATTTGAAGCTTCCCCTCAATCCATGGGATAGTCTAAGGTCAGCAGTGAGGGGGGAGGCGAGCTTCGTGAGACGGCTCAGCACGGTCACGTATACAGCAGCGGTGGGATTGCACACAGCGGAAATGGTCGTCCCGTGGTTGGCGCCCGGTTGGCAAGCAAGAGTGTGGGAGAGGTATCCAGATATCTACCCCGTGCTCAACGTGTTGCTCACCACCCCGTGTTTTGGCGTGGTGTTCGTCTTCGCACTCATCAGGCAGGCTCAAGTGGCTTTCGCTAACGGATTTGAGCTCTCATTCTCAACCAAGCGCAAAGCGACGCAGAAGAGCACACAGCCATCCTAACCCGCCACGAAGCGCGGTATCGTATCGTATCGCATTGCCATTTTTAACGCCGGCCATCAGGCTTGGACCGCTCCATCCACCCGCGCCCTAAGCTGTGCTCTCTCCCTCTGCAACTGCTCTGCAAAGAAACCACTGTAATCCAACCTCAAGAGCAGCTGCTCCAAATGCTTCCTCGCCGCACCCGTGCCTGCGTTGACATCTAGCTTTGCTTCCCTTTGCAGCCCTAATTGAGCGACTGAAAGCGAGAGCGATCCGATCCCACTCTCATCTGCCGAGGTGTTCGCTGCCATGTACCCCCCGCTCGACGAGGTGGAGGAAGAGAGGAGCTTGAAGAAGCGCGCTAGTTCTCCATCTAGCTCGGTGGAAGTCTGGTCGACCAAGCGCTGGCGGTCTTCAACTATCGCGTTGTAGTCAGTAGTGGTAGCCGAAGTGGAAGTGGTCTCGCCAAGGAGAGGAGGTAGCACGTCGCCTCCCCACCTTTCCACCGTGCCGACGAACCTGTCGCAGATGTCCAATACCGAGCGGACTAGGCTGGAGGCAACGGGGGATGAGAGAAGCAGCCCGTCCTGCACGAATGCGAGGAAGGCCGTGTGGGACGCGCGAAGGGACGCAAAGTCAAGCACATTGTCTCTGTCGTCTTCCCCTGGAACCGCTTCCGCACCGTCAGGTCGAATTGTCTCCGCGCCGTCAATGATGGATTCGGGGCGGGTGGAGCTCGAGACGAAGCGACGGCCGGCTCTCCCAACAACAGAAGCTGGTGGAGCATACGCCGACGAAGCAGGCCCTGACACTGGGAACGCCAGTCTTCGATGAGCCCTGCTCCCACCGCCGCCGCCTGCAACGATTGTAGGCGGGCGTGAAAGCGGCCCACTGGCCACCCTGTGCCTTCCGTCTTCCCCATACAATTCGCTCGGCGCTACCGACCCCATCGGCGAGCTTGCTCTGTGCTGTAATTCCGAATCCTTCCTTGCCCTGCTTGCCATCCTCATCGCTCCAATTTGTGCTGGCTCTGCAACGCTCGACCTCAATCGCTCTGTCAAGTTTCCAAACTGCGCATCAATGATGTCCGTTTGGAAGTGTCCAAGTAATGTGTCCAAAAACCACTTCATACTCCTTACAGCCCCCCAGCTGCACCGTAGTAGGTGCGCACGCTGCTTCTCCTCCCTCGTATCCACGCCTCCTTCCTTCGTTCCAGTGAACTTCCGACGCGCGCGTTGATTCTTGCTCAGCGCAATCCAGCAGTCGAGCACGCGAGCGTGGACTTTCTTGATCGCGATAAGGTAAGAAAAGATTCGCGAGTAGGCAGCAAGGTCAGTAGCTGAGAGGAAGAGGTCCAGTGGAAACACTGCAGTGTAGTGCAGCTGCGCGGGAACGCCGATGAGGTAGTCGTCAAAGCGTGCTGAAGCAGGACTTGCACCTGCCGCCGTTGTGTCGGCGTTGGCAGTAAGTGAAGCAGCAAGGCCGCGCACTTTGGCCGTTCGTGCACCAGCAAGACTGGGACGGTAGCCGCCCTTAGGGAGGACGAAGCGCAGTCTTTGCAATGACGGGTCGTCCTCTGCCCACGTGCCCACTGTTGCCCTGCGGAGCGAGAGCTCCAGATCACTAGACCGGATGACGCTCGCCGCTGCTGATCTGGCACGGTAGAGTTTGTTCTTGCGCATGGTCTCGACCTCTTCGAGCAGCGAGAGGATGTATGGCCCATTGCGATGCAGGAAATAGTCTCCCAAGCATTGCAGTGAGGAAAGCACGACCGAAGTGGTGAGGATGTTTCGGAAGATCCACTCCGAGACGTCGTTCCTGAGCGACTGAACAGCGCGGTCGAGGTCGGATGGGCGGCTGGGTCGAACGCCGGCTCGGGCCAGGGCGGCTTCGTGGTGGCGAATCACAGTATCGGGTGGGCCTGAGAGACGTGTATGTCGTGAAGGCGCTGCGTCCAGGTGAGTTGAGGAAGCGTTGGCATAGCGGATGGTGTAGAGTGCACGTCCCACGTAAAGTATCGAGTCGGCGGTCGAGTCCGAGATGGATGCGGGGAGAGCGAAAGCCCGGAAAGCCCATGTGTTGCCGGAGGATGCCGCCCAGTCAGCGAGGCCGTCGTCATGTGCATATGCGAGATGGTCGTTGTGTGGGTCAACGCCGGTGGCGTCGATCCAGTGAACGAGCTGGTCTCTGGATATCAAGGTGCGTTTGGAAGCGTGCGGATCAGCAATACCTCCTGATCGATGAATCTCTCCGTGGCAAACCCACGCAATGAGATGTTGCATCCAGCTATCCTCCACTGCAGTGCGTAGACGGGTCATGTGTTTTGCTACCCTTTCTACGCCTGTTGATGCCTTCAAGCTGAGCAGATCAATGAGCAGTCCACCCGTCCAAGCTGCTGGGAAGGTTGCTGCTACGTGGCCTTCTTGCGCCGCGTCATTTGTGCTTGGGTCCTCGGCGAAAGCGACATCTCTCCCTTTGATCGGTCCTCGTAAGAGCAAAGTGACCAAGTCGTCGAGTGCGGAGAGTGGCGCATCCCAGGGCTCGAAGCGTGCCCTCAAGTTGGCCAAGCTGACGAACCCTGATTGGGCGACGAGATCCACATGCTTGTCGAGAACGAGCCTTTCCGTTTGAAGCACGAGCGCATGGTAGTCGGCTAGGATGGAGAGCAATGTGGAGCAAAGCGGCACGAGATGCAGCGTTGGCTGCTGTTCGAGTTCGTTCTGTGCATCCTTTGCGCTGGCTGCGCTGCGGCTGGCGAGTGAATTGGCACGGAAAGCCGCCCGAACGGCACGCTGTCGGGCAGCCTCGATCTGGGACTCTGCGAAGGATTTTATACGGACGTAGCGGGTGTAGTATGTTGCCAGATTGTTGAGAACCTCGACTTCGGATGGGTGAAGAAAGTCGAGATCGTCTCTGACTTTGAATGCAGCAGGAGCTGAGCCAAAAGTGGTAGAAGCTGTGGACGAGGATGCAAACAGGCTGGACGGGTGGCCTGCCAGCATGGCCAGCAGCTCGGCGATCATTTCTGAACTACACTGCGCGTGATAGCATCGAACTAGGAGCCACGTCGGTGCAAGGTGAAGAAAGAGTGTGTAAGGACGATGATGAGTAGGCAGAGGGGAAGTGCCGAATCCAACAAAGTGTTGGCCTTTTACACATTCGCAGCCGACTCAGCCTCACCGCGACGCGTTTTGGCTCGGTTTACGACTGTTAATGTCAACACTCTAACATCTCTCGCTTTTCGAACCATGCCATGTTTTGGAGGCCAAGGTAAACCTTATGCATCATGCACGATGAGGGTGATTCGTCAAGGCTTTGGCGAAATGTCAGTGTGGGGCAGCCTGTCCTTCTTCCAATTTGGCCGACAAGGGTCTCAGTGACGCTCGATTGTTCTCGACACGTCAGCAAAGTCGAGCACTGCTCATTATCTCTCAAGGTCGTACCATCACGACCCACTCACACCTCTTCATACACCGACCATCGCGCCTTTTACTCGTTGAGTTAGACATGTCCTCGTTCTACAAGAAGATACGCTCCGTCCCATTCGACGTGCTATGGAGAACCGCGCTTGTCCGCTTACCCAGAGCGGTTCCGCTCTCAACGCTCAAATGGACATCTCCGGAGGGTCCGCATCCATTCGTCTTTCACATGCCTTCGAGGTCCAGCGAATATACCATTCCTTTACACATCTTCATCCCACATAGCTTGTACGATAATGTGCCTTCAACCGGGGCACCGGTGCTGGTTGACTTTCACGGAGGCGGCTTCTACCTCGGATCATGCTTGGAGCAGGCACCATTCTGCGCTTACATGGCGAGACAGCTGGATAGTATCGTCATCAGTGTCGACTATCGTATGGGTCCCTTCCACCGCTTCCCCGCTGCGATCGAAGACGGTGAGGATGTGCTCAGCGCCATCCTCGACTCACACTTTCCCGGATATATACCCCTTCGCAGTGCGATAGTCGCAAGGATGCAGTCGGAGAAAGCCAAGATTGCCAAACGCGGAGCTGACGCTGTCAATGAACAGCACAGGCAAGAAATGCAAGATGGAAAGGTTGAACAAGTCTCAGCACCAACGTCGACCTCCTCTTCGAGGAACCAGGATGGCTCATCACCCTCTTTCAACTTTGACACAAGCAAAATCGCCGTCTCGGGATTCAGCTCTGGTGGCAATCTCGCGCTCAACCTCGCCCTCCACATCAAGCCTCCCGAGCTCGACGTGGAATGGCCGAGCAAATTTGCTCAGGATCATCCAGCGCCCATCCCGCTCCTTCTCTTCTACCCCTCGTTCGACCTTCGACAGCTACCATCGCAGCGTTCGCGCCCCGAGCATATGGCACTCCCATCCTCCTTCTGGACCCAAGTCGCCGACTCACTCGCACCCACTTACGCAGAGCGGAATCAAACGGACCACCCGCGCGTCTCGCCCGGACTTGCATCCCTCGAATCGCTCCATCCGGCAGCCCGCGTATTCCTCGTACTATGCGAGCTCGACACACTCGCCGAGCAGTCCAAGCAGTGGGTGGACAAGGTGCAGGCTCACGAACGCATGGAGGATCTGGTTTTGGAGGATGTTGCTAATATGAAGCATGGATGGACACAGATGCCGGATGGGTGGCTATCGGAAGAGGAGAAGCAAGCGAAGCAAGCTGTGTTCACCAAAGCAACTGCTTTCGTCGAATGGGCTTGGAATGGATCTCTCGAACAAGACAAGCCTGAGTCCGAGATCGTCGTTCCGCAGAAAGACTCTGGCGAAGCACACACTGCAGAGATGTCACAATGACCACTAGATTGCCGAACCTCAACCTTGAACAAGAACAATGACTGTGGCGCGAGGGAGTGTGCGGGGTATACAAGCGAAACGTGAAGCTGGACTAGATGCGATCGGATCCGGGCAAGGAGTGAATTGTGACAGCCTGATCCTGAACCGAGTTGGGCAGAGTGGGAGCACCAAACAGTCCATCCATAGCAGCGAGCCACTCTTCGGGCGTGCAATTGGGACGAGGACCCTGCTTGCGATCGTTGATGTCGATCCCGATCTTGGCCCAGGCCTCCACTAGCTCGACTTGGCGGTAACTTGGGAGCTCTTGTTTGGCGGCCAGAACCTTCTTGTGGTTGCGCGAAAAGATACGGCTGAGAAAGCTGCCTTTGCCACGAGAAGCACAGGACGTGGCGCCATTCTCATAAGCGGGAGGATAGCAGAGAGTCTCGCAGGACGACTGTTGTTCCGAAAGGGCATAATTCAGAAGTAGGGTCAACATCTGCTTGATGTCCAGGTGGTCACGGAAGGAGCATGCGTCGAGACTTACCATACGACTAGAGAAGTCACTGTTGCTCGCTGACGAAAGCAGGTGCTCTTCATTCTTGCTGAAGCGGACCTCCAAGTGTCCATTGACGGCGTCGGTCGACGTCTGCGCAGTGTTGAGCTCGTCGAAAACGCACATGTTGAAAAATATGCGGGGAATTGAGGCGAGAGGAAGTAAGTTTTGTTCTGGAAACGATGTAAGGGAAGTGAGAAGCAGGCAGCGGAAGTTGAACAAGAGAACGAGACGGAATCCTGCTTCAGCGTGTCTGTATATATGCCTTTTCACTCCTCGCAAGACATTCACTGATTGTGTACAGGACGGCACAGTGTACAGTACAGGACAAAGTTGCAAAGTAGTCATCACGAGCATGAGCACGGGTGCCATGATGAGGGAAGTGACACGCGCGAGGATGAGCAGAGTGACAGGTGTCACAACGCCAATCACTGAACTGAACGAACAGCGATTAGACATCTGACACTCTGCTCTGCCACTCTAGGTGGGGAAATTTGAACCTGGAAAATTTCAAGAACGCTCATGCACGCCACAGTCTTTTTCAGCTGCGTGGTGTGCCAGGACCCTGATCCGCGTCACATACCAAAAATGGTGTCCCACGGCTGCACAACGAATTGGAAGGGCCACACGACACTTGGACTTCATTTGCCACATCTCTCATCCTTCACAGCCCTCACACTCAACACTCGAACATCGAAAACCGAAAATCGACGACCGGCTTTAGCTCTCTGCAGCTTCAAATTGATTTGCGGATGAACAAGCTTCCTGATTCGCAGACGCAAACGCTGTTGCAGATACTCGCAAAAAGTCGGCCTTCTAAACTCAAGATGAGCGCTGTCAATAGACGGTCCGCACACATCATTTCTTACGGGAAGACGGAGATGAAAGTTTGCTGAACTAATGCTAACCGAAGACAGTTTACAGTACGAGCATACAATCGGCTGCAAGCGGCTGCAGGCACAGAAGTAGACACTAGCAGCGGCGAGTCGCCATGGATCGCGATGGTAAGGAATTCGATGTCAACGCTGCAGACAACGGGAACGCTGCTGATGAAGCCCCTTAGCGACGAACGGGTGACCGGTCGACCTGCTCGTGCTTCCAATATTGCAGACCCCATCGTTGGGAGTGTAGCCGTCGGGGGCCGCAGCAGCGTCGCCTCCGTGGCGACCATCAAACTCCGGCACGTTGGCCTCGTCCTTGCGCTGGCAACCAGTTCGGTCAATGTGCGCCTTGGAGCATTTGACTCTGCGAGGACGGCCTTTCATGTTTACCGAGTCGCCCCAGTCGTTCATCCTCCACAAGCAACCGTGCTGAAGATCTTTGGGCAGGTTGGCACATCCAGCAGCGTCGCGGTCGAGACCACCGTACTGGTTGCCCCACTTGGAGATGTCGTAACCCTTCCACTGCGCCTTGCAGCCCTGGTTCATGGCTCCGACACCCATGCCCGGAACGAGGATATCGAGACCGTCGGTAGCGACATCGCCTCCGTCGTTGATCACCTGGTAGAAGAGCGTGTTGACCTTGCCTGGCTTGGAGCCGTCGAACTCGGCCACGTAGCACGCACATTCGTTGTCCTTCTCGGTCGTGCTTGTCATGGCAGCAAAGGCATAACCCAGCTCCGGGTTGACCGAATCGGTCCAAGGTTGCTGGCAGCTGCATTGAAACTCATAGCCACCGCCGCAGCCGGACGAGTTGGGTTCGTCGCGTCGAGGACCTGTAACAACTGTCTTTCCATCGGCATAGCAAGTCGCCACTGGATTGTGCACCGCAGCTTTGCCAGGCCAAGATCCGCTAGGTTTACAGCAATCCCAGTACATGGTCGCAACGGTGGACTCTACGACCGGCGCAAAGAGTCCAACGCTTGCTGCGATCACAGCGATGATGAGGGTCGACTTGTGCGAAGAAAGGACCATCTTGACGAATGTTGTGGCAGAGAAGGCGGTCGAAAAGCTGGAAAATAGAAAAAAGGAATGTGGAGGCGGAAACTTGATTGGGAAGCAGTACGGAGAGGTACCACCGAACGTAGCCTATCAAAGGAACGAACGGGCAAGGCGAAGCGACGGGAAAGCTTTAGGTACAGATGGGGAAAGAGTCGGATCAACCGTCTCAAATAGTGGCTTGCGCAGCAAGCCGTCGCAGGAGAAGAAGGAGTAATAAGTATAAAGCAATGGAGGTTGGGAGCCAGGATGGGAAGGATGGATCGTGGCAACCGGCAAGCTTTATACAGTTCAGTCGAGTCCAGAATTGCCCACATACTGATCTTGTGTTTGGCTGAAAAGATCTTTTATTTGCCTTTCGGTGAGAGGGCTGTTGTCCTGAACGGAACAGGTATATGTGGCGATTGTGGGATCGACTGTTCAGCAGTTGCTCTCAGAGCGTGTTCACTGTCTCTGTTCCTTTCCCTTGTTCATTTCTGTACAGTAGTTGGGCAACAAAAGACCTTGACAACCGTGCACAAGATCATCGCGTGTTCATCTCGTCTCGTGACAAGGGCTCTGTTGCACACGATTGCAGGACTCTGAATCTGAGCAGGAGATGCGGTAACAGGAGATACATTGTCAGCGCCTAAAGTGGGCGTGTTACCACGCAACCACCGGGACGCTTCGGCATGAAACAACGCCCGATGCACAACGTCGGCTGCCGCAGCTACTAAACAAGTCCACCGGATGAGACAATAACCGACTTCAGCCCTATCAAAGCTGTTGTCAGCGTATAGGAGCAGCATCTCCAGCAAAGAGATGCGGGACTCGGCGGCGCCATCATCTCGAGCCTAACGAACCTACTAGAAAACTCGATAGAGGTACTATAGCCGGAGACAGAATATCAGAAAGCTTGCATGAGGTTTTGCACAGTTCACATGAAGTGCAATTGGGCGGGTGGTGGGAAGGTACCAACGCTACCGCCGCAGGCCCTGTTGCTCGAATGTGTGACAACAATAGGAGGGGGTTTCATTGAATTTTGAGTTTTTGAAAACGCAGGTTTTTGAAAACCTGGGCTTTCGTTGTTTTGACGCCCCACTTTTCAGTCCTGCCCAAAACTCGAATTTTGTGTATTAATTTCCGTGTTCCGAAGAACTGAATCGGCCGAAAGAGTGAATCGGCCGAAAGATGAGCAGTTGTATATGCGTGGTCAGCTTCGCCCAACTGCCTCAGTAAGCAATGTATATACATTCACAGACTCGCACAAGAGACAGTAAAGAGATCGGATTCATCGAGAGGGGGGCACTAAGTACATGTATTCAGCACACGACGGAGCAACTGTAGCAGAAACCGAGCTAGTAATGGTAGTAATGTCAGTAAGCTATTCATGACGTTGAAAGAATGAGAACATGTACTTACATACTTGAAGGGATCCGAGCCTAGATCGAATCCATCTGGTCGCGCATGCAACGGCGGGAGCAGAACCACGCATAGCCGTGGCTTAGCACGCCTCGAACGGCGGTGCGAACATCGAGAATCTTGGCTGTTGCCCTCATCATAGGGAAGGTTGGCCATGGCCGTACGGAAGCGGGTTGGTATATGAGGTGGTGGTTGGTTGGAGACTGAGCGGGTTTGACGAAGTTGCGGGTTGTGGAGTGTGCAAAAGTGTGGAGGCGAGCGCGTGCACAGTGTGCACGTGACCTGAAAACTCAGCAAAAACGCAGAATGCAGAAACTCGATGGTCAATCTACGGTCACGGTGACCGTAGTTTTGAAAACTCAGAGTTTTGACCATTTGGCAGAGCTTACGTAAGATTTTTGAGTTTTTGAAAATCCAAAATTTCCCAAAACTCACGTGTAAAAATTTCCCCGGACGAATGAAACCCCCTAGGGGGTTTCATGGATTTTTGAGTTTTTAAAAACGCAGGTTTTTGAAAACATGGACTTTTGTTGTTTTGACACCCCAATTTAGTCCTGCCCAAAACTCGAATTTTGTGCATTCAATTCCGTGTTCCGAAGAGCTGAACCGGCCGAAAGAACAAATATTTCCGTGTTCCGAAGAACTAAACCGGCCGAAAGAGCAAATATTTCCGTGTTCCGAAGAACTAAACCAGCCGAAAGAGCAAATTTCAGGTCTTGAAAAGTGGAGGCAGCACGTGCACAACATGCACGTGACTTAAAAGTGGAAAACCCAGCAAAAATCCAAAATGCAGAAACTCGATGGTCAAACTACGGTCACGGTGACTGTAGTTTTGAAAACTCAGAGTTTTGACCATTTGGCAGAGCTTACATAAGATTTTTGAGTTTTTGAAAATCCAAAATTTCCCAAAACTCACGTGTAAAAATTTCCCTGGACGAATGAAACCCCCTAATGCGTCAACAACTGTAAGTCTCAAGGAGAACAGCGTTTGGCAAGACGGGTTTCAGCACAAAGTGAAAATAAAACCTGCAAAATCAACCATAAAGGGTGACCGAAAACAAGAGCGAAATTGGGGTTTAATAGTGAAGTTTCAGCACATCATCATCACAACCATCTCAGCCTCAGCTAAGGTGGATCATGCATGATGTGCATGAGCTGAGCATAAGCGAGTTGGCATCGATGATTCCTGGGCATCGTCCCCATCCTTCTCCCATACTACACCTTTTTGCAGTCATGTTCAATGACATCACCATAGCATGTTAGAGGATATGTTCAATGACATGTACATTAGTTTGATGTAGTTGATGGAGAATTCACACATTGATCAACTACCTTGCCTGCGTTGTATGATATCACTGCCTCCATTGTCTGATAATGAGTGCATTGTTCACTAACAGCTTGCAGTGTTCCAATGTGTGTTCCATTGCATATGTGCAAGCTACCATACATGATGATGAGGACATTGTGAACTAGAGACCAAAATGTTTGATGGAATCTGAAGCATTGTGATCAAAACCAAGGGGGTGTCCAGCCTTGGTGACAACCAGCCAGCAAGTTGCTTTGTGAATCCACCCATTGCAGTCAGCAGTGCTGACTGACTGCAGCATTTGCTTGATGACATTGACCAAGCTGGCATGGTCTGTGAGCTCCTGGCATGTCATGACCAGCTTGATCTTCCTGAAGACATTCTCAGCGATGTTGAGCCACAGCGAGTATGGTGGTAGAAACTCGATGTGGTGTCTGTGTTGTGTGACAATGTTGAGGAAGCCCAGATTGTGATGGAAGCAGGCATTGTCCATAATGAAAGTCACACACTGTCCATCCTCAAACAATGGAAAGATCTTTTCATTGAAGAAGTTGATGAGCTTGGCCAAGTTCCAGGCACCAATGATGGTCTGGTGTGCCCAGATACCTGAATGATCGACAGCAACCAAGAGCGAAACATTGTGCTCTCAGTTGGCTGGGTGATTCTCCTGTCATGCTTGCTGGCCAGTAGGAGCACAACTGTGAGACCTCATCATGTGGAGGTTGAAGCCTGCTTCATCAAAGAAGATGACATCAGAATATGATCTTCCTTCGAGATGAAACTGATGAGCATACTCCTGACAGGCTTGCATGGTCTCACTGCTGTTGTGGCAGTCATGCTTGATGTGCAGATGCTTCAGCATCATATGAGCACAGTTCTCAAGAACACAGCTGATGGTAGCAAGCGATACCAAGATGGTGCCAAAGTGTGATTCGAGCTCAGCCTTGAGCTCCTCCAGCATGGCACTTGGATGATGAGCAAGGATGGCAATGAGATGGTCGAGATGCTCATCCTGCAGTTGTGGTGCTCGATGTGCTCCTCCTTGGTGCCCAGCTGCAATATTGCCATGATCCTCATACCGCTTCCAGATGGAGTAGATGGTCAAGTAGGTGAACTCAAATCTCTTGGCAATTGCATTGAGACTCACCTTGCAGGGTGGCCTCAATGATCTTCTGCTGAAACTCAAATGAAACAGGCTGATGATGATGGTGTGGCATTGCTGAGAGGTGTGATACATACAGGAATGGTATGGTGGTGATGACAGTACATGTATACTAGTAGCATTGGGATCTGAATGATAATGGAACTTGTAGCTCTGCCTCCTTGATCAGAGCTGACTCACTGATCATTCAGCTTTGGATATACTGAACAACACAGTTGATCTTTCATGTGCATTCTTGTACAAGCTGTTGAACTTTAATTAATGGTTGCTGAACATGACTGCAAAAAGGTGTAAATCGATGAGGATGATGCCATGAGAGGTTGTCTGAGGATTTTGTTTGGCTCCAAGTAATTAGCTCTTTCCACACCTGATTGCCAGCAGAAATGATTATTCAGCATTCAAATGCATCACGTGAATTCCAAAACACTGTAACAAAGCTCAGTTGGGTCCACAAGAGACAACTGGTGGTGTCGACCACTCTCCGAACAACCACCATCTCGACCACACCACATGCATCTCAGTTGCATCGTGCATCATAGTGATGACGATGCACCGAAACTTCCCTAATCGGGCTAAAATGTCGACTGCCGATCGGTGTGTCGATCGATCACCAGCCAAAAAAAAGGGTTGGAGGGTGCGTTGTGCTGCTTTGCAATTCCGACTTTTTCGCGTCGCGGAAACCACACAGAGCAACAACTTTTGGTGGAATGCGGGTTTGTGCGCTGGGATCATCATCGACACTCCTTCTCGTTTGCTGTTGGTCTTCCCTCACCATCTTCCCGGCCTCCCGGCTTCGTTGTCCGCTCCGCATCATATTCTGTTCACAGCGGTAGCTGCCGAGACACAGCGATCACGAATCAGCTCCTCGCCCCGCTGAACTAACCATCGGCCGACCTTGCTGGCGTCGACTGGAATGCTCGTTTGAGCAGGTCCTTCCATCTCCTCATCTACCCAAGGTTCATCTTAAGGTCGTGGTATCGTCTCACAGCAGCACGGCGGGCTTATAAGCCTTGATTTTACACGGCTATCTGCTCAAGCTTGGGCTGGACCGCTACTGTTCGTAACGCCACGATGCCTGCTCTTCCGGCTGCCTTCACTTCGAGCGGCACGGGCGGTGTGGCCGTCTTTGAGCCCGCACGCTTCGAGCGCCTTCACCGCATCATCAACGAGGCCGCATCTAACCCCGTGCGACTTTCGCGCTCCAATGACTGGTTCGTCGCCATCGACAGGAATCGCTCCGACCTAGCAGACCTCGGCAAGGTGCGTCCACCCTCTGATGTCGAACGCAAAGAGATAGAGTCTGGTAAGTACAGTTTTAGTCGCCCTCGCAGCCGCTGGCCTGCGTCACAGCAAACGCCGTTGCCGTCCATCACGACAAGGATCACGAACAACTGCTGACGGCTCTCGATCCTTTTTGAACTTTGGCTTTATCTCGGCTCTATAGGCAAGATCACCATCAATGGCAACACACAGAGCCTCAACCCAGACTTTGCACAGCAGTCGCTCTTGCTGGCACGTGAACTTGCAGTTTCCGAACACTTTGCTGCTTCTTTGCTCCAGCAGGGTCTCGCCGGCCGCGCGAAATGGGGTCGACCTGCCGTCGAGGTCGCTTGCATCCTTTACCACCGCGAACGACTGGCCTTGCTCGCATGTCTCAAAGAGCTCCTTCGCAATGCTCTTACGATGCCCTTCGAAGAAGACGTCGATGCGCAACGCATGGGTATAAAGATGGAGCAACTCGTCGAGTCGCTCGTCTCTATCGAGACCTCGGTCGGCTCTTCCTCCACCTCGACACGCAAAATCACTCTTGCTGAACGCATCCTAGTAGAGATTGACAACGACAAGCAATCCGCATCTCGTGTCAAAGCTTCGCTTGAATCACCCAATTCCAACGCTGCCAGCCAAGGCATTCAGACCCAGACTTCCAATTTCCTCGGCCTCGGCACCAGCCAGTCTGCAGCACAGCCAGCATCGTCATCCACTGCCATCAATGGAAGGCTCAGCGATGAGATCCAACTCGACCGTCTCGGCTGGCTGCGTGAAGAGCGACGCGAACTCGGCCATCTGCTCTACCTGCTCTCCATCTCATCTCTCCTCACACCATCCAACATTTCGGCTATCCTCCGTTGGCTTGCCGCTGTCTCTGCCGAAACTTACGACGAGATGACCATCTACATCCTTACCGCGTTGCTAGGCGCCATCGATGCGACTCCAGATGCGCGAGCTGCCATGGCGGATCGAGCGAGCAGAGGTACACTTCGCAAGACTGTTGACGCGTTACTCGACGACGAGTCCTTCATCACATCCACGCATGCCGAGATCACACGCAAGAAGTGGGCGCTCGGCGAGCTCAACAGTGCTGTTACCCTCCAGTGGTCCATCTTCTTGGTCGAGGCCTTCTCCCGCAACCCTATCTACCGGAACCAACTCTCGATCTCTGAAGAGCAGATCCAAGATCTCGTCCTTCAATCAATCACGGGCTCGTCCCTGACGAAGGACTCCAAGGCAGCAAGCAATGACGGCGGCACGGATGGTCCCACTGGTGGCGCTCTCATCTTCCTCGTGGTGCGCATCCTCGCTTTCCGTCAAAAGACCATCGATGCGCTCTTCGGCGAAGAGGAGGGCGCAGTAGCTGCCGAGGCAGATGCGGCTACGGGTGATCTCGTGGATAACACTGCGTGGGATGACGAGGTGGATGTAGAGTTCCGCGAGTACGTTGTGCAGCAGATTCACAACCTCGCCGTGGGCACTACGTCGGTCATGCTACCCATGCTCCGACGCATCCAGCGCTCCGAGGAGGATGCCGCTTTTGCTCTTTCTAGGGGTGTCAGTGCACGAGCAGGTAGTTCAGCGCCAGCAGAGCGCAGATACGACATCGAGGCCCTTTTCGACTTGATCGCCCTCCTCTGCCGTGGCCGACCCGAGGCAGGCTTGCCATTCTGGGTCGGGCCCGACAATCGCACAACACGCTTCCTCGCTTGGGCCATCGACGTCCGCGAGCCAGGTCACCAGCGCGCCCTGCTCAACATGCTTGCTGCCATGTCGTCCGGCCCACAAAGTGCCAGTCAAGCTTACGCGTTGCTCGATCAGGAGAGTGGTCAGAACGGAGCTGCCGGCGAGGGTCGCCTCGTTTCGTGGAGTCGATTCTTCGATTGGATCACGTATTACATCGACACCTTCCACCAGGCCGTCAACTCGTCTTCCTTCCACCCTTCCAGCTACCAGACGCTGGCCATGCCCAAAAACGAGGAGACGCTGCTCATCGGTTTTGTGCGCCTTTTCCGTAATGTCGTCTACTTTTCGCATCCCGCCCGAGATGCGCTCCTCCAGAACTCTTCGTACAATGCAATGGATAAGCTCTTCTCGCTTCTCACGTGCCCCGTCCCTGTCGAGCTCAAGGCAAGCATTCTCGACGCGCTTGCGGCCTTCCTCCACCACTCGAACAGCAGCCCTGCTGCTCGAGCCCGCTTCTCTGCCATCGCCACGCAGCTCTGGGACCGCTTCGACGAATGTGGCTTACTCCCTTCCGACGACGCTGCCGCCAAGTCTCGTGTCAATGGCAGCGCGCCTTCGTCTGCTTCTTTTGGCCCCGCGTTCAAGCCGCTTGCCTCCAAAGGCGTTCTGTACGAGCTCGAGAACTTCGAGGTGCCGCTCCGTACCTTCCCAGGATCGACCAGCTTCGTCAACTTCCTCAAGGCGCTCGTACAGTTGCCGCCCAGCGCTATCGCAGCAGGATCTAATGCTCTTGCGGACACTGCAACGACTTCGAACAGCGGCGCCAACCCCTTCAGCACCATTGTCACATACGACCAACAATCGCACCAGCAGATCCAGGCACAGACTCAACCAGCATACCAGCACCACCACCATGCAGGCCAGCGCAGACAGTTCCGATCTGTCGAGCCCTACGTTGACTTTGTCATCGACCAGATCTTCCTCAAAGCACGCACGCGTGACTATGTTGAGCCGGCAGAGCAATGGCGTGTTGTCGCATCTTGTCTCGACTTTGTAGAGCGCTCGCTGCGTTCATACGACCTGGCAGCTCTCCTTCGCAGCAGCGAGGGCGCTGACGCTGTTTCGGACCCAGCCTTGCTTACGCAGCTCGCCTCGCACCCTGGTTTCTACGTGATGCGTCGCATCCTCACCGGATCCAAGATGGTGGGTGAAATGCTCGGCATCCTTGTCCCTGGCTCCGGCCTCGCTGCCTTCGAGGCGATCAACCAGAACCGCGCAAGCACCTTCTTCTACGGCACATCGGTTCGACACGTCCTCAGCATCCTCGACCGCATTTTACGGTACCAGGATCTGTTTGTGCAGGTCTTGATCCCTTCGCTGATCGACACTAACCTCAATGGCGTTCAGTTGCCATTTGATGTCTCAGCTCGCGTGGGCAACTCGGGCTCGTACAGCAGCTTTGACATTCAGTTGCTACACGCACACGAGTCTGTTGTGCAGATCGCCCTGCTCATCAACTGCATCCGCGATGATGTAGCGCTGCTTTCCGTACGCTTGCTTGGCCTCATTGCGCGCACAGCCGCGTTCAGTGCTGTCGATCGCTTCGGCGAGATGGGCTACCGACGCAAGATGAACCGTCTTGTTGGCTTGTTGGAGATGAGCGACGAGGCTGGTCGTGTCAAAGCTGGTTACGTTGGCCGACTTGAAGCGGAGGCCTCGGGCGATGCTGGCAGTGCAAAGGCGATCGAGACGCTGAACGCCGTTGCGGGCGGTGCTGATGTCGAGGATGACGAGGATGCGGATCTGCAAGCATCGAGCGGCAAACCGGACGGCACCATGGCTCTGACATCTGGTGATGCGGTGGAAGCCATTCAGATCGCCATCATCAACCTCTTGCTCGCCGGCACCGAGCTCAACCAGCCAGCACCCAACATTGCCCACCTTCTGCTGGGCTACGACTTGCGGGCGGTGCGTCCTGAAGAGCAGGTCATCATCGACCCCGACGCGCAGACTGCTGCGCCCAGCGCAATCCACGCCATCCTCGCACTGCTGCGACCTGAATCGGATGGCGAAGGTGCTACCTTCCTCAGCCTCGCTGAGCGATCGCCAGGCTTTGCTGAGAAATGCTGTGCGCTCATCTTGCGACTCTGCACTCATCCATTCACGAGCTCGGCAACCCTGCGATACTTGCGCACCAAAGAGGACTTTGTCGTCCAGCAGCTGCGCAGCCTCCCGCTCGTGCCTGCTGAGCGTGCCACTCTGACAGCCAGCTCGGCTGCTCTGGGTCTTGTACAGTTCGCTGATGGTCAGGCCATTGAGACCACTGTCGACCGCGTCACTGCCTCGCTGCGTATGCGTGCTTCTCTGCTCGAGCTCACCGCGCTCGAGCTGCACTCGCTCCTCAACGCCGGCATGCAGTCTCGAGCATCTCGCGTCGTAGGTGCGCTCTTCGGATCCAACGCCACCGTCGGCGGTGGCAGCGGTCTTGACGTCGAAGACAGCGTCGACGAGGACGATCTCCTGCTCGGCACCAAACGCGACTTCCGCCTGGGCGCAGGTGGTGCCGAGGTGCGCACCTTTGGCGGTGTCCGCTTTCTCGAGATTCTGCAGAGCCTCGACTTCGAATGGTACGATGACCGCGAAGCCCTTGGTCAGAACATCACTGTCATTACTCCGGAACAGCTCGAGCTTGCCAAACGACCAGACGCTGCCGTTGGTCCTCGTCTCTACGACCTCGGCGCGGTGCTCGCCATCCTTGTGCGCGAAAAGACGCTCCTCCAGCAAAAGGGCAGCCTACGCGACGCGGGTCAAGCCAACCCCTTCCTGGAGCAAGCTGCATTCGTGCTCCAGTGGGCTTCTGCCCAAAATGCCAAGAAGGCCGTTGCCTTCTCGCGCAGACGCGTGCTGCAGGCATGGCGACACACGCTCGACATGGTGCTTGCGCGTGCGGCCGGCTTGCTGCGCACCGAGGTTCGGTCGGGCCTCATGTTCGACTGCTTGTCGGAGCTGCTCCCACGTATCTCGGCGTCTTCGACCGACGCTGGTGGTCTCGATGTGCCCTCAGCTGACCTCGTTGCCGGTGCTGTTCTTTCGCTGCTCGCCTCGCTGCGACAGCATCGTGTTGAGTTGACGACGGGTGCGCTTGATCTCGAGACGGTCGATGCTCTGCCCGTCGACAGACTTCTGACGACGCTGCGTGCGCTCATTGATTCTGTGCTCAGGCTCGAGACCACGACCCTCGCTCGCGGCAACCTCTACTCGGCACTCATCAACTTCCTTCAGCTGGTCAAGTCTCATGGAAGCGCTGATGCTGGCGGCGATGTAGGCGCGAACGATGGTGCTTCGATGATCGCCACCGACCTGGACGAGACCATGTCGGTCGGCGGCGTCTCTACCACGACCACCAACATTTTCGGCGGCCATGCGCAGACGAGCAGCTTAGAGGCACGCACTCGCACTCTACTGCTTTCTCATGCCGAACGCCTGATGGATGTGCTGGGTCGCGATGCTCTGGACGCTAGCGACCTTTCCAAGACGATCGCTTTCACACTGCTCGACAAGCTATGTGCACTCGACGCCCCATCTTCGGCCAATGCTGCTTCTCGACGTGGCGGCTCTAGATGCCTCGATCTGCTAGACCGCAAAGGCTACATCACGAGTTTTGTCACGGCACTGCGAGACTCGGATCTGGCCCTGCAAGAGACGCTCCGACCTGACCCTGCCAGCTTAAACGCAATCTACGTGTACGAGGCTCGCTTCGCGTTTTTCAACCGCATGGCCCAGACCCGCAACGGCGCAGAGAGGCTGCTTAACGCCAAGATATTTGATGTGCTGGCTCAGTCCGACTACCTCGCTGCACGACCCGATCAGGATCAGGAGTTTGTTGATCTGGACAGCTTCCTGCCCGCAGCCACTGAGCGATACAACGCGCTGCTGACGCCGGTGCTCCAGCTGACCACGAGCATCCTCGCGAGCACATCAGCGGCTTCGGCACTTTCGCTGGGCGGAGGATCGACGCAAGGTGCCTTTGGCATCTCGAAGGCATTGGCTCCTACCTCGGCATCAGCTGCTCCTCGCCACGCCCTCGCTCTGTTGACCGCTCATCGAGACGCACTGCTGACGGTTCTGCGCGCGCCACTGCAGGAGTTCTGCTCCTTTGCTCAGCTCGGTCAGGCGCATCTCGTTGTGGCGATCTTTGTTCTGCTCATGCCCTTACTCGACGACGATGCCCAGCAGGCACCTAGCCCGCTTGCACCCTTTCACACTGCTATCGTCGCTTTCGCGGCGGTCTACCTGCACACCACATCGTGGAAGTCGCGTGTGGTGCCGTACAACGAAGCAGAGCGCGAAGAGGCTCGCGTACCCACTGCATCACTGCGTGCGCTGCGGGCTTCCAGCGAGGCAGCCGGCGGCGGCGGCGGCGCTTCGGGCGTCGAAGAGGAGAACGCGTTCGGCGCCAAGGTGGGCGCGATGGTGGTGAGGCTGCAGATGACACTGCTGTCGTACCTAGAGGCAGCGAGTGATGTTCGAGGCAACGTCTCGGCGCGTGTTCGACCAGTGCTGATCCCTTCACTAGCGGTCAACCGCGAGCGATCGCGCACTCCTTACGGTGCGGGCGATGATGGCGATGGTGACTCTTCGCGAGCTGGGTTCCTCCATTCGCAACGCGCCTCTGCTGCCGCATCCACCGTACCTAGCATTGGCAGCCTTGTCGCTGCGCTCGACGATTACACGGATTCGGTCGCCAAGGAGCTCCGAGGTTTGGAGAATATCGAGACGCTCCTCGAGAATGTCGACTCTGTGCGCCAGGATGAGCTGGACGAAATCGCACGAGACGCCCTGGGCGACCTCACCGCAGGCGAACTCTCGCCAGCTCAACGCCGCTCCGTCGCTCTTCGCCAGCTGCGCACCCGCAAGTCGGTCCTTCGGGCCTTGTCAACATCCAAGCTCGACGCCGTTGAGCTTATCCTCGTGTTGCTCATCAGGCACATCGAGTTTTTCCGCACCCTCAACACCGACCGCACCACCGCCACCACCACCACCACCGCCTCTGCTACAGGGGTGAGGGGTTCGCCAGCACCTTTCTCTGCAGCATCGCACACTGACCGCACCCACCTGATGCAGGGTCTTGCTGAATCGCTGCTGCCTGTGGTGGAGGACAAGATCGGATACCTCTCGCTGCCTCCGAGTCTGGTGGCTAACGCGAGGGAGAGGCAGAGTTTCCTCCAGATGGCTGGAAGGAAGTTGGCAAGCTTCTTTACCGATGCAGAGTAGATTTCTCGCCCCTCCCGTACATCTGGCCTCCCCTCATAGTACCGCCCTATTGTATTACCCGCATATCAGAGTCCAATGCTAGAACACATCTTTTCAAAAATGCTGCAGTGCCGACTGCAACAGCTTGGAGGGCCTTCCTTGAAGATGATGAGGTGTCGTTTAAACTGCCAATGTCTGTAATTTCTTTATTTATTTGTAATGTGAAGGTGACAGAGCATGAAGCGATCCGAATTAGTTTAGTGGCTATGACGGCGCCTTGTCAACGATTCTCCGCGCAGCTCGGCGCAGACCCGGGTTCAATTCCCGGATTCGGAGAAATTCAACGTTTTTTTTCTTTTCTCCTTCCCCTCACCATGGCCAGTCAGCACAGACCTTTTGCTGGTCTTTCTTTTTGCACAATGCAGCTTCGGGCCACAGTGAGAAGCTCAAACAGCTTAGAAACTGTGATACTGGGGCAGTCAAGCTGCTGGGTATAGTGCGTTAAACCGGGGTGGAATGGATACAGGAAAAAAGAATGCTGATGTTGTGAGGCGGAAGTTACATGGAGATGGAGTTGATCTGTTTTCGCGATTGTGCGAGAAGGGCTTGTGTTTCAGGGTCAAGTTTTGAGCTTGTTGTTGTGACTTTGGCCTCTTGCGTAGCTTGTGACACTCCTGCTGGATTTGTCGCGGGATCGTCGGCAATGGGGGCATCTGGATCGAGTGCTTCGCCCAAATCTTCGTCATCATCAACAGGCGCAACGAGAATGGTGGGAGGCGCTTGTACCTTCTGTTCCGCTGTCGAGACTTTCAGAGACTTGCTGTCGGAGGACGGCGCCTGTGTCGAGCTCGTCGCTAGCCTCTTCTGCTTGGCCCTCAAACGCATGATCAGCTTCCTATCCAGCTCGATCGCCTTGTTCTGCGTCTTTTTGATCGTTCCACCGCAATGAATCACCCTTATCCTCAACGACGGCGCCTTTACCCCTACACCCGCCAGATCATCCACCGACATCTCCACTGGACTCGAAATCAACGTCGCGCTAGCCCATACCAGCCTCGCCGCATCACGCGAGCACCTGACGATTGCAGTCCCCGTATGCGTGCTGTAGTACTTGCACGTCAGCACGCCTCCAAACGCCCCCGCGGCGACATCACCAAAGTTTGTCACCAGGGAGGCGCGTAGCAATCTTGTGATGAGTTGGGGTGTGAGCGTCGCCGCGGTACCATCGTCGCTGGCTTTCTGCGCCGAGGAAAGGATTGATGCTGAAGAGGATGCGTGCGCCGAGTCGTCCAATGTCGAAGGGAACGGCGAGGAGGTGGCGAGGGGTTTGTCGTCGATGGCTAGGAGCAGCCAGCGTGTTTTGAAGCGCACCATGATCGGCTAGAGAGCTGCCGGTGCTCGGTGGTAGATGGAGATTGGTTGACGAGAAGAAGTGAGACAAAGTCGACAGTGTCACTTCTCCTTTTCTCCCTGCCGCTCAAAGAAAAGCCGCGGGATAATATGACAGCCTTTGAATTGGACCCTTCTGCTTTTTTTTTTTTAGAAAATCGCACCTTCTTGGCCAGCAATTTGTGAAATCACCTCCACCTTTTCCCACGTAGCGCTGAGCTGCCGTGAGCTTTAAAGCTCGCGTTTTGCATGCAGGTATTCACATCGAAATTCGATCTAATCTGTGCACGCATTGCACTTCTTACGCATGATACCTCTTGCCATACGTGGACTGAACAAAGTACTAATGGTATGTGTATGCAACTATGAGGCAAGAACATGTGAATCGGATCCGAATTAGTTTAGTGGCTATGACGGCGCCTTGTCATTAACTTTGACCAGCGATCTCCGCGCAGAAACGGCGCAGACCCGGGTTCAATTCCCGGATTCGGAGTGATCCACCTTCTTTTTTTTTTTTTTTTCTTTTGGTGTCAGCTCATGTTTCTTTTGCGTTGACTTTTGTGCATCTCTTCGGCTAGCTCGTCCCTTCCTCCAGGAGGTCACCCGCTTGAAGCAAACCCAAGACGTGACTGGCCATGAGGAGCTGCCAAAGGGGTGGAAGAAAAAAAGAAGCAAAGAAAAAGGGAGGTCCTCCGAATCCGGGAATTGAACCCGGGTCTGCGCCGTGTTTACCCGCGCGGAGAACTGTACTGTTTCTGTTGCATCCTAAGCTGACAAGGCGCCGTCATAGCCACTAAACTAATTCGGACGCGAGACGCCCAGTCATACTTACATTGCTAATACAAACCAGTTAATGTTCGGCTTCTTAAGAGTTAGTCTCCTCCTCCTCCTCTTCCTTGGGCCAAGACTTGTCAACATCGCGTCCACAACAAGTCGCTGCTTTGTATATCTCTCTTCCCCCCCTTACCACCTCGACAACTTCGTTTTCCTCTCCCGACAAAGATATCAACACGTTGAACCATCCGACCGGCATAGAACTCTACCGACTAGCATACCCAGCTCTGCTCCATCTGTGCATTCCATCCCTTCACATTCATCCCCTCCTTGATTACGCTCCCGACTGACCTTCCTGACGCGGTCGCTCTCCCATCATGGTGGGCCTTCGCCCCCTGTTTGGCACACGCGCCAGCGTCGAGAATGTCCAAGATAGCTTCGGCGACACGGTCGAGCTCGTCAAGTCGAGCGAGAGCGAACATGCCGATCCTATCCACAACCAGCAGTTTCCGGTTGACCCATCCTCTTCCGAGATGCCGCTGACCTCCCAAACTTCGTCCATCTTCGCTCAGCAAGACCACCACCACCACCACCACCACCAACAGCAACAGCGACCGCAGCAAGGCGGCCAATCCATCACTAGTCTACTCAATGGTGCCGCCCTCATGTCGCCCCAAGATGACCACTCGCACCCTCAGGATCAGGATCACCATCGCGACGAATCACAGCAACATGCTCAACCTGCCGTCATCGCCATCCCGCCCTCGAACCGAGACAATGCGGCTGCATGGCAAAGGTCTGCCAACGAAGCCGAGTCCTTCGACCAGCACCAGTCCTTCCGGGTTCGAAACAAGCTAAGCAGAGCCCTCAAAAAGGTCGACGCCAAATTCAGAACCACATTCCGCGTCAATGCTCCACCCACAGCAGACGAGATGAGAAGCCCATACTCTATTGGCACCAACGACCACCTCTCCAGCCAAACCAACTTTGGCGCTGCTGAGCTCCTGAATGATGCCAGTCTCGAGACGTTGCAGAGCCTTCAAGATGCCGATGAAGCTCACGATGCCGACGATGATGACGAGGACGACGAGGACCATGAAGACGAGGACGAGGATGACGATCGAACCGTACACGAAGGCAATGATGTAGCCAAACCTGACGTCGCCCAAATGAAAAAGAATCTCGGAGAGTTCCAGCGCGCGAAAGCCGATACCGAAGAGCGTCGTTCCGGCTCCATGGATAGTGCCAGGCCCGGGGACAGTGTCGCTACTGACGCTCCTGTCCATCTTTCCGCCCTGGAAAAGATGAAGGCGCTCATCAACGAGTTTGGCGAATGTCCTTCCCTTTCCCAGCCCAACGAGCCCGAAAAGCTCATTATCGATGTCGCAGGCGTCTTGATCAAGACCATCCTCATCAAGGGCAACATCTTCCTCACAAACCGACGTGTCTGCTTCCTCGCCTATATCCCCAACGCCAAGCACGAAGACCACGTGCTCAACGCTTCTGGCAGTCCCGCCGTCCAGGATGGTGACCACGAAGACCCTTCCACCGTACGCCCGCCATCAGATCCCAACGTTCAAAACCCCATCCTCAAGTCTGGTCCTGCTGTCATTCACAGACCTGGAAAGATGCGTCCCAAGCGCAGGGTTTGGATCGAGCTTCGCAAAGACTCTATTAATGCCTACGCTGCCAGCAACAAGCTCTACAAGCCCCTCTTGTCCGCCCGCCTTTCCAACCTCTACTCGGTACTTCCCATCGACTGGTCGCAGCCCCACGTCATTCGCTTTGTCGAGGGGGTCAAGTACAGCGCCCTCGAGTTCAAGACCCAGGAAGCCGCCCTCGACTGGCGCAAGGAGCTTGAAGCCGCCGCCTTCCACGCGCGCAATACCGCCGAAAAAGTGCGCATCAGCATTCCTCTCGAACGAATCGTCAGCATGGACTCGGCCCCCTTCATGCACGTCGCCAAAGTCGTTCACATTGATGTCCTCGTCGGTTCTGTCAAGGATGCCGAGGCTGCTCAGGCTGTTCAGGAGCACCGCGAGCGCACCGAGCGTCACCAGCTCGTCGACCAGAGCTGGTCCACCGGCCACGTCTTTGTTAGCTGCCCCAAGAACCCAGGCTTCAAGTGCCACATTACTCAGCTCGCCCTTGGTATCACGCATAACCGTGCCGCTTTCATCGATCTCCTGCGCGAAGCCATCAAGGTCCCCAAGTCTACGCACGACCCGCTTGGCTTTCAAGAATTGCTCCGCGCTGTGCCCCCTCCCATGCTCGAGCTCGAAGGCGAACCAGACGTCGAAGATTCACATAGCGACGGCAACGACTCAAACGAGGAGCACAACCAGACACTTGCAGACAAGTTCTGCCACTCGTTCGGTCTGCCTTCTCGTCCAGAGGAGCTCAAACTTGTCAAGGCACAGTTAGTCCGCACTCTTCATACCCACGGAACCATGGCCATCGGTCTCGACTATCTGCTCTTCTGGCGTAGAGCTGTTGGACGAGAACTCAAGATCAAGGTACCTCTCAACGATCTCCAGGGTGTCGGTACCTACCGATCCATGCTCTGGCACCACCACGGCCTCGTGGTTCACATCCGAGCTCATCCCGACATGTTTTTCGATTTCCTTAACAAGGACAACCGCGACATGGTACTGTCAACGCTCCAGCGCATCGTGCAAGCTAGAGAGGAGCAACGGATTACATCATCCAACAATGTCAGCGACGACAGTCACGCCACCAAGAAGGGAGGGGCATCGCAAACCGATCATCCGGAGGCTCATGAGCCGCCCAAGAAGAGCCCCACCGAGGCGCTCTTGCACAACGCCGAGACCGATGTGCCCGTCTTCGAGCCCGAAGTGCTCGCCTATCTGCCCAAGGTGGTCAATGTAGACCCCAACTCGATTCGCGACTCGCTCCGAATCTCACCCATGCGCATCTACTGCCTCACCATCGGCTCGCGTGGTGACGTCCAGCCGTATATTGCACTTTGTAAGGCGCTCAAAGAGCACGGTCACACGCCCGTCATTGTGTCGCATCCCGAATACCGTGATTGGGTCGAGGGTCACGGCATTCAGTACCGCGGTGTTGGTGGCGATCCTGCAGCATTGATGAAGCTCAGTGTTGAGCATCGTATCTTTTCGCCTGCCTTTTTCCGCGAGAGTATTGGCAAGTTCCGAGTTTGGCTTGACGAGCTGCTGCGAGAGTGCTGGGAACAGTGCCAGGGAGCCGATCTGCTCATCGAGAGTCCCTCGACCATGGCCGGTATCCATGTTGCTGAGGGTTTGGGTATTCCCTACTTCCGTGCTTTCACCATGCCCTGGACCAAGACGTCGGCCTACCCGCAGGCATTCAGTGTACCCGCGATCGAAATGGGTCCATCGTACAATAGCTCGTCGTACGTGCTGTTCGACCAGATCATGTGGGTCGCCACCAGCGGTCAAATCAATCGCTGGCGCAAGTACATGGTGGGCATCGAGCCCACTGACTTGTCCAAGCTCGATTCGGACTCGGTGCCCTTTATCTACAACTTTTCGCCCGCGGTGGTGCCCATGCCTAACGACTGGGGCGATCGAGTCAAGATCTCGGGTTACTGGTTCCTCGATAATCCCGACTCTAACTGGTCGCCTCCCAAGGAGATGGTCGACTTCTTGGAACGTGCCAAGAAGGATGGTAAGAAGATTGCCTACATCGGTTTTGGTTCCATCACCATCGAAAATGCGGAAGAGATCTCGGCCAACATCATGAAAGCAGTGCGTCAGGCGGACGTACGTGCCATCGTCGCCAAAGGCTGGAGTGGCCGTGGCGGATCCAAATCGAAGAAGAAGAAGCAACCCAAGCAGCACGAGCCGCAGCTGCAGCACCCGAACTCTTCGCGCTCGCACAACAACAGCGAAGACACCGGTACGGAAGAGGAGCACGAGCCCGAGATTGAGATCCCTTATGATGTGTTTGTTGTCGACTCGGTGCCGCACGACTGGCTCTTCCCGCAGATTGATATTGCGATGCACCACGGAGGTGCCGGTACCACGGGCGCCTCTCTGCGTGCCGGTCTCGTGACGCTGATCAAGCCGTTCTTCGGAGATCAATTCTTCTGGGCCAACCGAGTGCAGAAGCTTGGCGCTGGTGCCAAAGTGAGCGGTCTCAGCGTGAGCGACTTGAGCGATGCACTCAAGAGCGCCGCTTCGGATCGTGTCATGGTCGAAAAAGCCCAAGGCGTTGGGGAGAGGATCCGCTCGGAAGACGGCGTTGCTACCGCTATCGAGTTCCTGTACAAAAACATCCCGCTCGCGAAACGCCGCACGCAACGCAGACTAGAGCGCGAGGCATCGCACTCGCCCGCCGGCACTCCGTCTGGCTCGGTGTTTACCAACCCGCTCGCGCTGTTTGGACGACAGCACAGCGCGAGATTAGACACTTCGACCGGCTCGAACCGCTCGGCAACGCTCCCCCCTCCTACTTTGCCAAGCGCGCTGTCGCCGGGTAGTGAAGACGCAGCGCATGCATTCCACCGCGTCGTCGACTCGCCCACACTCGAGCCTGATGATCCCGACTCGATCTCGCCGAGGTCCGAGAAGGCTAAACACAGCAGCACTTCTTCGTTCTTGCCGTCGTTGTCCGTGTTCAACACTCTCCCCAGCTCCATGGCGTCGACGCTGAAAGAGATGGTCACGTTGCAGTCGACTACCAGCGACACGACTGCGGATGGCGACGAAACGCGTCACGCTGGACCCGGACGCAGCGCCACCACCCCCGCCAGCACGGTTGAAGGTGGTGAGGAGACGGAAGAGCACAAAATGCACAGGCTGAAGGGGTACAAGAATGCGAAAGCTGAAGATATTAGGCGGAGGAAATTGCTACAGGCGAGATTGGAGCGCGAGAGACGCGAGCAGGAGGAGAGGGAGAGGATGCAGCGCGAGCAGAGGGAGAAGGAGCAAGATGGGATACAACACGACGGAAACACGAGATTTCACACAGGCACGGAAATGTAATGTAACGTGATGCAATGGGCGCCACAGTGAAGCGCGGTCTCTGATCAGTGCTCCCTTTGAACCGGCTAGCTCGAGCTCAGTTGGCCCCGTACAGCACACTCCCGACCATGCATGCACTCGTACGTTAGGGTTGGGGGAGGGGGGTTAAAACTCGAAACCCTCGCTTCTGAACTGGTCCAAGCTGCTCCCCACATGCGCCTTCTGTGCTAGATCCATGCGGTCCATGACCAAAAAGATCCTCCTAAGCGTCGACCAGAGGTTGTGGCTCTCCCCCGCCTCCGCCAGCGGTGTCGGAGCGGGTTGCTCGCCCTCTGGCACATCCGGCAGCGTGTGAGTCTGCTGCAGACTGAGCGCTGCGAGGAGGTGTTCGGCTGCCTCGTGGTGTGCGCCGAGGTTGAGGCACGAGACCGAGAGGTTGTAGATGGCGCGCGTGTAGGTCGGCCGGAGCTCGAGGGCTTTGTGGTAGGCAGCGATGGCTTGTTCGGGTTTGCCGCCGTTGGCGAGCGTTGCGCCAAGGCGGTTCCAGAGGAGAAAGTCGTTGGGTCGGGCGCTGAGGGCGGTGTTGAAGCAGTCCTGCGCCTGTTCGTAGGCGGATTGGGTGTAAAAGAGCACGCCCAACCCCACCTGCACCTCGGGATCGATCTGGCCAGCGCTGTTCCCCTGCCGAGCTGCCTGCAAGAACAGATCGGTAACCCGGTTTAAGCTCGCCCATGGGTTTCCCTCGGTGCCCTCGATCGGGTCTTTGGACCCAGCAATCTCAGCAGGCAAGGGATTCGTTTTGATGTTCGGGTACGCGCGCGAGATGTAGCGTTCGAGCGTCTGGTGTGCAGCCGTGTCGTAGCCTTCGTTGGTATACGAGACGGCGAGCGACATGTAGGCCTCGAGGTTGTTTTCGTCGATCTTGATGGCTTCTTCGAGCGCACGGATGGCTTGTGCTTCCTTTTCGTTCATTGCCTGGCACTCGCCGAGTCTGCGCCATGCTTCGGAGCGTTCGCGGCGAGAGCGGTCTACTTCGCCACGCTCGATTTCGCCGCCGGTGCCGCCTTGGGTTTCGCGCTGAGTGGCAGCTTCAAAGAGAAGAGCGGCGTCGGAGAGATTGCCGCCGTTGGCCAACAGACGCAAGCCTTCCGATAGCGGATCGGGGTGCGTCTGGAAGGGGTTCTGCTGGCTCCTTCTGTACTGACCCAAACGAGGGTATCCATCAGGACCGACAACACCGAATCCATCAAGAAGCGCATCTTCGGTCCCATCCAGCGCGCCCATCTCGTCCAATCCGCTTCGACCAGCACCGAGTCCTCCGGAGGGATGCGCGTAGCCAAACTGCTCGTCGTCATCATCGACTCTGGATCTGAGCAGCTCTTCCTCCCACTTTGCAAGTTCGGCATCGGCAGACGAAGGCGGGATTCCGTTGCGAGCATTCATGGATCGCCAGAGATCCTCGAAGCGCGAGTTTGCTTCCTGTCCATCGGCGGTGAGCTCCTGTTCGATAGCATCGAGTTCGCGACGGATGGATTCGGCTTGCTCTGCTTCTGAAGGTAAGAGGTCTGCTTCGGATTGCTTGGCTTTGCCCTTGCCCTTGGATTCGGCTTCGGCTTGTTCAGCATCGAGCTTCTTGAACTGCTCTTCCCACTTTGCATCGTCGAGCTCGGTGAAGCGAGACTGGGAGGTCTGTGCTTGCTGTGATTGCTGCTGCTGTGAGAGTCCCATGGAGCCCATGGAGCCCATCATGCCCATTCCCATACCTCCCATTCCCATTCCCATACCCACGCCCATGCCGCCGTAGGAGTTCATCATCGGTCGAGATGCATAGGCACCCGAGGAGCCTGATCCATCGCCGCCTCGCATCTGGTGTATGGTCTGCTGCTGGTGCTGAGGTGTTCTAAACTGCTGCGCCCAAGCAGACGAGCCAGCAGGAGGTTGCATGGCTCGAGCCGGCGCACCTCCTCGGGCGAAAGCAGCTTCCATGTCTGCACTAGAGGGGGTTCCAGTGCGTGGCATCTGATTGGCCCATGCTGCGCCAGCATTGGGACGTTGAAAGGTTGGCATGGTACTGTTGAGCTCGTTGCGCATAGCTTGAAGATCGAAAGCGGACGAAGCTGCAGCGCCGGGAATGGTAGCGCCTTGCTGCTGACGGAAGAAAGCTTCTGCGTCCGGATTGGGACCAGTTTGGTGTTGTTGTCGCATACCAGCGGGACCCACGTGCGGCTGGCCTGCAAAGGTGCGATCGCCATTCTGGATGGAACGGTCCTGCTGGGTGTGTTTGAGCATCTGAGCGAGACCATTGTTAGAGGTGGAGCACTCGGCTCCATTGAGCATCGATTGGAAGGCCATCTTGAGGAGCGTAGGCTACTTGCTCGGTAGCAAGCCAGCACTCGATATGGTTCGAGGTGCTGAGTGCGTAAATGCAATTCTTCGAATCCACCGCTCCGAAATGATGCTCAATGGTCAGAGCGATGATCGGTGTGTGATGGCGAGAAAGGAAGGGTGAGAGTGGCGGTGCGCGGTGTCTGATTGGGGGGGCGTGTGATTGTGTGATTGGCGAGCGAGTGCGGGGTGATTGAGTGGAGAAGCGCAGTTCTGAGCGCTGTGATCTGTGGGAAATTACAGTACGCGCTTGGACAGTCAATCTGCTAACAAAGGCTTCTGGAAGCTCTGAGAGTGAGAAACCGACTGAGCCGGACCGGCCCAACTGCCAAGCGGTGGAGCGCAGTTACAGAAAAGAGAAAAAGCGACTACTGCTGCTGCTGCTGCTGCTGTTTGCTCGCTTTTGAATGAAAAATCTCTGGCAGAAATCACACACTCTTCAACGTCACATCGCGAATGTTTCAGCGCGCTTCCGCTTTCAACCTTGGTGCTTGCACCCTCATCACTCGGCCGAAAAGCCAACGCTTCTGGACCCTGTCTTAATCACCGTTTCCAATACCAACCAACTACACCACCCCAACCTAGATGACGATCATGGTGGGCACTTCTCTGCTCACTGTCATTTCTGATGACTTTTTGGTTGCCTCAAACCTGACCAACAGAAAGCTGCCCAGTATGGAGCTGACTTTGAGTGGTAATGTGGCTTCCAGCGCAGTCAAGTGTCGAATGTGACAGTTGCTCTTTTCTGCGCATCAGAAAGGCTTTGCAGGGTACGCGACGCGTGTCTTTGCAGAATGCTGCTCTTCCACTGCGCCAAGCCGAGCAAATGTAGGTCAAAGCGCGTAAAGAGCCAAAAAAGTGGAATTCCGTCTGAGACCTCTCGATGAAAGTCCAACACTTTTTGGATTCAGCTCAGCTGCTCTGCTTTGCACTCCTCTCCTTCTCTCCACCGACTTTCTCTCTCACCCTCCTTCCGCATCCCGCAAATACACCAGAATGGCGTTCAATGAACAGCCCTCAAATCCCCAGCCCGACTCACCAGCTGAGGCTGCTGCTGAGGCTCGCAATGCTACCGCCTCGGCACGCCAGCTGATTGACGAGTCGAAACGTCATTTTGCACTCAAAGAGTACCTCGCCTCGACCGACAAGGCTGCGCAGGCGCTTGAGCAGCTCAACGCCGACTTCGCTGAAGACGCTGACCAGCTCGCACCGCTTCTCCACCACTACGGCCGCAGTCTCCTCGAGAATTTCATCCTCAACTCGGCTGCGCTGGGGGGAGGAGGTGGATCCGCCCCGCTCCCTGCTCCCTCGGCTGCATCTACATCTGCAGCGTCTGCATCTTCGTCGAAACCTTCTGGCTCTTCTTCTTCGGCTGGGGCAGTCAAGAGCGATCCTAGGTTCAGCTTCACCGGTGACGCCGAAGACGACGATGACGACGACGACGAAGGCGCTCCCGCTGCTGCGGGAGCGGAAGACGACGACGACGACGACCTCCAGGTGGCCTTTTCTGTCCTTGATCTCGCGAGGGTCATCTACCAGCGCATTCTCGACTCTGCCACGCCTACGCTCACCACGCTAGACGGACAAGAGTGGGACAAGACCCGCATCCAGGCTGAGTTGGCTGAAGTGATGAACAATCTAGGCGATGTGGGTTTGGAATCAGAGAACTTCTCGCAAGCGTCCGCAGACTACCGTTCCAGCCTCGACATTCTCCTCCCTCTCCTCAATGCTCACTCTCGTCGCCTTGCCGATGCACACCTCCGCCTTGGACTTGCACTCGAGTTCCACCCAGACGTCGACCAGCGAAAGGGCGCCAAGGCACATGTGCAGTCAGCTTCCGACGTCCTCGCTGCTCGCGCCGCCGCCATCCAGTCCCGCATTGAAAACCTTTCGTCCGAAACCACCACTGCTGCTGAAAGCAAGGACAAGGAGGAGAAGGATGATTTGACCGATCTCCGCGACCAAGCTGCCCTCAACAAGGAGCTGCAGGACGTGCTGGAGATGAAGAAGGAGCTCGACACCAAGCTCGACGAATATGATACCGAGGATGGTCAGGCACAGCTCAACGGTCAACCCGATCTCACCGGCGTACTCGGCTTGCCAGCTGACGCTGCTGCCGCCGCGGCGGGTGGTATGTCGACCAAGGATGCGCTCCAGCAGGCAATCAAGGATGCTTTCCTCGGAGCACAAGCTGAAGGCGCACATGAGCTGAATCCCTTCACCGGCGCAGCTAAGGGCGCTGCTGCCGATGCACCGATCAACAACCTCAGCTCAATGGTCAAGCGCAAGAAGAAGGCCGAAGCAGAAGAAGCTGATTCTTCGGCAACAGCAAACGGAGAAGGCGAGATCAAGAAGGCTCGTACTGAAGCCTAGATCTCTCAATCACCTGACTTTTATATCACTCCAAGTATGGTCGGTCTTACTTGAATACCATATGAATGTCTTCCCAGTGATTTGGTTTGACTTTCTATGTGAGGGCTAGTCTAGAGGCCGGCTCTAAGATGGGGATCCCAAAAGTGGCACGTTCCATTTGTGCTTGCTCTCTTGCTCTCGGGCACGCCCAGAATGCGCGAGACGAGATTATGTACTTCGACGTTCTTGAACCCTTCCATGTTCCACCCCTCTCCCCCCCTGCTCTCTTTTGCTGCTGTAAAAGAGGGACCGGAAGCGACGAAGACTGCATGCATATCTTGCTCCGCATTATCATAGCCATGGTTTCCAATCGGCGCGTACACCCCGCCCCCGAAGGATGACATTTCCGTGTTCGTCGTGATGCTCCATCCCAGCTGCGGGACCATCCACAGTGGTGCCAGTCTATCCTCGACTGTGGTAGAGACGAGGTTGAAGCGAGAAGGCAAGTCTTCCCGCCAGTACAGGTCCCATCCTCTGCCGTGCTTCTTGTGGGCAAGCGAGAGCTTGTCGTACGCTCGCTGGGTGTGGTTTCTCCGTTCGGCTTCGGTGACGCCTTTGAATCGCAGACCCGCGAGCGGCCACGCATCCCTATGTTCGAGCTGGCCGTACAGTTCCGGTCCGAGCAGATGGTCGAGGAAGATCAATTTATCGTTGCTGGTGGTGGTCATCCCGTGATCGCTCACCACTACAATGTCTACTATCTCTCCCAACGCGCGCTTCTCCACCAGTTGCTCTCGCAGCTTCCCGATGAAGGCATCCACCTTTTGCACCGCTAGGATCGCCTCTTTGCTTTCCGGGCCAAATGTATGCGCGGCCTGATCAATGTCTGGCATATATGCGCAGATCAAGCTCGGCCTCTCCTCCACCAGGTCCATGTCGATCCAGTTGAGCACTTGGTTCAACCTCGCTTGTAAATTCCACTCTGGGCCACTGACGTATTTTTGAAAGTACCTCGGCTTGATCCCTTGGCTCGTCACCGGGGGACCGGGCCACATGAGCACTGCAGAGCTCACGCCAGACCGCTGTGCAGTGGCCCAAATCGGTTCGCCGAGCCACCATTGGGCTGCCCAGGATTGGGTCGGGTTGGTGTAGTAGAACTGCTTTCTGGAGGATGTGGTTGTAAAGTCGTTCGCTACTATTCCATGTGAAGAGGCGAAGAGCCCGGTGAGCAGCGCCCAGTGGTTCGGGAATGTGAGAGTTGGGAAAATCGGTTGCATGAACTTTGCTCTTCTCGCAGTCCCCGTAGAGCCGAGTGACTGGAGGTGCGGTGCAAGTCCAGCGTCGAGATAGGACGGTTTAGCGCCATCGAGGGAGATCAGGATGACTGTGCGCCGGAATGCATGTGTCCCATTCGAAAGCATGGCGCCGGGCAGCACGGAGGATGCCTGATCTCCATCATCAGGCGGCGGAGGTGTGGACCAAGGCAGGTGCAGGCCACCGCGAAACAAGCTTATCACCGCTGCTACGAGGAAGAGAGGCAGCAAGAGGCGGTATAGGAAGGATGATCGCCTCCTTTGTTCCAGTCTTGTTCGTCTGCCGGGCTCTGAACGCTGCAGCAGCGGCGTTGTCAAGTCGGGTGCTCCTGCATCTGTAGCTGAAAGATCGTTATCGTTGCTCTGTGATGCGCTGCTGCGGGAAGTCGTCGGAGATGCGGCCTGTTGTTCGTCTTGTCGACTTTGTCCTACCAACCGCGAGCCCGAGTTGCGCTCACCGGTGGAGCTCATCCTCGGCTTGTTTGCCTCTACTTGTGCTCTCGCCAAAGTATCGAGCTACGCAGTACGATCTCTTATGGTCTATCTTGACGTGCACATTGTGGCAGAAGCGCTGGCTAGCTGTGACGTTCGTGCTGGATGGTGTGTCACTTTTGCCGAGAAGGGTCGTGCGCAACACAGTATTTGCACAGAAATGTTACACCGACACTTGCGCAAAATGTTAGAGATTTGTTTCCGACGGATTCTGAGCCCGCAGAAATTGAAGCAGCCGATTCGATCTGAACCTTGTCCATTGGTCTTTCACGCCGAAAAAAAAAAGCGAGGCCGAAAAAAGCCGATGCACGAGATGGTTCTCCACATATTTCCATGGCAAAGTTTCCCCAGACCACCACGTTTGCTACCTCGCACTCTCCTTCCCCCCCTGTCGAACAAGGCAACCGGCGGGTTACCTCTGTCGTTTACCACTCAACCTCACCATCAACTTCGACTTTTCATTTTCTTAATTCTCTCCTCTCGACCATCATCTATCACAGTCATCATCGTCGTATCTCTCTTTCCATCACCAAGATAACGCACGTCGAGATGTCGTCTACCACTCCTGAAGGAACCTCAGGCGCCCGCGGCTTCTGCGTCCACTGCGTCAGCGGCTTCCGCATCCCCGGAGAGCCCAAGGGAAAACTCGAAAAGATCCATGGTATGGACACCTACGTGGCCACCCCTTCTAACCCTTCCTCCGACTCGGCCACCAAAGCCATCATCTACTTCTACGACGCGTTCGGTCTCAAACTCGCCAACAACAAGATCATCCCCGACAAGCTCGCCGATGCGACCGGCCTCACCGTTTACGTGCCTGACGTCTTCAACGGCGGTGGTCTTTCCGAGGATGCTCTCTCCGCCCTCCCCACCACCGCCGAAGCAATGAGGTCCGCATCGTTCATGACCAAGCTCAAGTCAGGTGCGGCCTTTGCGATGGCGGGTCCGTTCCTCGCGCGCAACCTGCCCGCGTTCAAGATCCCGGCACTCAAGAAGTGGATCGATGCGCTGAAAGCCGAGCATGGCTACACGCGCTTGGGCGGCATCGGATACTGCTACGGTGGAAAGCTGGTCATCGCCCTCAACGCGTCGGATCATATCCATGTTAGCGTGGCAAACCACCCCTCGATGATCACCAAGGGCGACATTGCTGCGATCAAAAACCCCATCTTGTTCAACTGCGCCGAGGAAGATTCCATGTTTTCCGCAGCCTACGCAAAGGAGGTGGAGAAGCAGTGGGCAGAACAGGGCGACAAGCCCAAGCATAAGTTCGTATTCTACCCAGGAACAGTGCATGGCTTTGCAGCCAGGCCTAACTTGGGTGACAAACAGGTCAAGGAGGCCTTCCAAAACGCTTTCACCGAGGGTGTCGAGTTCTGGAAGGCTCATCTCTAATCTCATTGGCTCATGCGACTCGACCAAGATTCATTCACGTGTATACATGTATTCTCTTTGATCGCGGAAATTTGATACCTCTCAGACTGACGCTCAGTCTCTCTCACATCAATGACTTGCCAAAGTAGGATGAAGGACGATGCGCAGAAGAATGGTAAAGCGACATCGCTCAGCCAGCCCGACTTATAGCAGGGGGAAGCTTTCCTTGTGGTCCGTGATCCATCGACTGACCAGCATATTGGCGGCGGCGCCCTCGTGTTTACTCCCCAATACCACCCAAGCTTGCCCCGCCTTCGCGGCGCTGTCGATCAGCTCCGCCAGTCTTTTCGTGTCCACAATTGCAACAGTATCACACGTCAGCACCCTATCTGCCCTTTCCAGTGGTGCCGCCGTCTGGAACTTACCTAATCTTAGCATTCACCATTTCCTCGCCTAAAGCTGCGAATATGTCTCTCTCTCTGACAGTTCAGACCAAAACGGACCTGTCAGTGTCTGGTCCACTTGCACCACCGAAATCAGGGTAAAAGGAGAAGGGCACTTACGGTCCCTTCGGCTTCCTTAACACTTGTTCGCCCCAAACTTTCGACCATCTCCCCCATTCCCTCGATGTGTCCAGCCGCAACACTCCATTGTCGATCCAACGCCTGATCTCCTCTTCCTCTTTCTCGTACATCCGCAATGTTTCTTTCGCCACGACCTTCGCGTCCGCAACGTTTTCGATACTCCAAACCGTTTTATACATTAGTTGCCTGAAATCTTCCTGCTCAGAATTCCAGGGCGTGGCATGAACGTGCGGATATGGAGATCCAGCCGCAGTAGGAGGTGCAGCAGGAGGAAGAGAGGGAGGGTGTTGTGGCTGAGGTCGACTATCAGGGAAGCCGTAGGGGAGTCCGCCGAAGTTGGCTGCGCCGGATTTGTATGCTTGGAACCCTCGGAAAAGTTGCGAGTCTAAACGAGGCGAAGCATGGACTCCAGGAGGCACGGTGAAGCGTGAAGACCCAGAGTAAACCTGCTCATCTTCCCCAGCAGCAAAAAAAGGGGAAAAGGAGGCGGGAGCTTGCTGCTCAGGTAAAGCGCTACTCGCAACCTCTCCCCTGTGGACACCACTTGCTCCACCCATGCCATGCTCGCTTGCCTCCCGCTCAGCAGTTTTGACCTGTTTCCCCGCCGGCACAGGGTAAGGCGGAGGCCCGCTTGGACCTGGGATCAACTCGTTTGCATAAGCGCCCGTTTGCGACATAGGCCGCTTACCGACTCTTACTGGAGCAAATTGCGAGAAGGTATCATGGTCCAGTGACAGCGGTGCGGGCGGCGGGGAGAACAAATGTGCGTCTCGCAGGTGAGCCGAGGTGTCGGTATGGAGCAAAGGCTCAGGAAGAGGACGGGGTAAGGAAGATATTTCGGCTTCGCCCTCACTTCCAATGTTGACGTTGTCCAGGGAGTCGTCGCTTCTACGACTTCCTGCAGCAGCTCCGAGGTGTGCTAAGGCCGAGATGAGAAACAGAAAGGTGTATACAACTGGTAAGAAGCGCATCGCGTGAAGTGGCTAATTCAGCTAAGGCGGTAGCAAAAAGATGGACTTGTCGTATGACAAATGGGGATGAGAGAGGGGCAGTGATTGCAAAGTGGGCTGGTTGCAAGGGTCTTGAACTGGGTCAGATTTGAAGGAAAACAATCCTTGCCTCCTTTCCCACCCCTATCGCCTTCAAGCTCTGTCGCTGTTACAATGGGTCGCTCGTCCCACCCTCCTTTGGCAAGTTTTTACCAACCTCGCAGCGCTTCTCAAAGTGTATCGAATTCTCAACCAATTCCAGCGCCCACTTCCCAGCACCCGAACCCGGACCGTTCTCACGACTGTATCTCATTCGAAAGGGTATTAGCTTATCCATGAACCACCGCCTCTCATCTTGATGGTTATAATGCGAAGATCGAAAAGGGCATGAACTGTAACTTGATCCACTCATCCCCGCCAACCTAAAACAATGGCGTGGGGAGGTCCAGAAGCAAGCCCCACCATCAAGCCGCAAAGGCACAAGAGCATAGATCTAGATGAAGAAAGGCAATACCGAGCTGGAGCCGAGAACCCGCGTTGACATGAACAAACGCCCGTGAGAAAACCAGAGTACATTGATGCAAGCCATCGAGGTGCATCGAGGAAAAGCTACGAAAACACGGCGTTTCTGACCAGCTGAGGAGCTGAGAATCGGAGAGCTGCACCAAAGTCAGCCCGGTCGCCATCCGTTCGCTTGTTTCCCACAGGCGTCGTTTCGTGCAGACGTCGGTACTTGGCAAAGTTGATAAAAGCGGATGCAATTTGCGGGCTCATCACGGACGTTACCTTCGCCTGCGACGACTTCAAACTTCACCTACGAACCTCATGAAACCCCTTCGCTTATTGTGCATCTTAGCTTTCCTAACCAGCGCTGAGCACGTCAGCTCTCTCCTGGTACCTCTGGATGCGCCTGAGGTACTTCAGGATGCGCCTGAAAGCGTCGTCAAAGGAGGGAAAGAGATTCAGTTTCTTTGGTACTGGGCCCAAAAAGGCTCTTTTCACAACAAGCTTCCCGAAAGTGGCCCGATCCCTAATGCTTGGAAGGCGTTTCTGGAAAAAGAAGGGCCAAAAATTATTGAGGATTACTACGAGTAAGTCTTGTTGCCTTTCGTGTCTTGCTTCTCCTTTATATCGTAGCAGCTGACCTTTCTCCCACGCTAAACCAGGAGGGCTGAACGCGAACACAAGTGAGTTGTCCTTCCTTTACCCAGCGCCGCGCTCCTGTTCTGAAAAGTGAACGTCTTTCTTTGGCTTGCGCAGCCCCAGAGCCAAGGCCCAAAGGAATGGGATGGGCAGGTGAGTTGCTTTACTATCATCCACAGGCCTGAACACAAAACATTGTCGGCAGGTGATTGAGCACAAAAACGCCAAATGATCGTTTGATAGGTTCCTCAAGAAGGTGCGCTACGAAGAAGATGGTCCGTACACTTTCGACGTGGTCGGTCACCCGATGAAGAAGGAAGTCTCAACGTTGCTCGTGGAACGTTTTGCTGAAAAGCAGAAAGCCAAGGCACATGAAGACAAGCTCAAAGATTGGGGCAGGTCCTTGAAGCTGGGCATGGATGCAGGCCCTAGCTCCTCTTGAGGTCTTTACTGTCCGGTAATGCGCATTGTAATTCACCTCGCTTCCTAGCGCTTCCTTCAGTCAGCGAATGTTGGGCTTGGACCACCGAGCCTGAGAGAGAAAGAAAAAAAAAAAAAAAAAAAAAAAAAAAAAAACGCAATAATCTGTCGGAACTTGCTTGTGAACGGTGAGAGGCAGAGACGAGGATACCAAAGACGAAGATACCAAAGGACATAAGATTGCGGGAGGAGTTCAGGGCTCTGAAGGCTCCAAAGCTCCCAGCCCGCCGTAGGGGGCCGGTTGAGTGCAGGCGGACCTAGAGTGAGACTACGGACAAAGGAAAAGGGGGGAACATAGGGAGGGAAAAGGTGAGCGACTAAGCGAGCTGATTCGCAAGCAAGAGGAGGCATGAGAAGAGAGGGGGCGAGCCTAAACAAGGTTGAAGAAGAACAAGTAATTTCCTTCACAGACGAAGTCTCGTTCGGGTACCTGCACGAGAAACTCATGGTAGCAGATGTGGTACAATTGCCCATGGAATCGGATGTCAGAAAGTCAAGCTCTTCATAAGTGCTCTAGTGTGGGACCAAGGGAAGTTGCTCGCTTCCCAGCTTTTGGACCTGTGTGTTTGACCGGATAAAGGCTGAGTGTCCTCTGGTGTGTCGACTCTACCTCTGACCCGCAGCCCCACCAAAATTCAGAATGTACACGTCTACTCATATCGTTGAGAACTTCCCCTCTGGTCTTTTCCTGCGGGCGGTGAAGATATATAAAGGGTACAATTATTTATTTATTTATTTATTTTGGGTGCCACTACCGGTATTCGTTTTTTTTTTTTTTTTTTTTTTTTACTTACGTTCAAGACTTTGGCACCCAGTATGAAGAGATTTTATATGCCGAACTTTGCCATTCTCATCGCCGTAGCCATTGCTGCTTCCTCACTTACACACTGGGAAACCCAAGTAGATGCGTCGCCCATCGGTATGCCTAGCAGCATACTTCAGGGAGGCGAAGCAATCAAATATCTGTGGACCACAGCTCGAGATGGACGTTTCTTCAACGTCCTGCCACCCCAGCACGAAGCTCTCCAGCCCGAATGGACCAAGTTTCTCAAAAAAGATGGAGAAGCCATTGTGGAAGCCTACTACCAGTAAGTTCTGCTCCTGACGTACAGCGTTCCCCTTCACTCTAACTCAGATCTTTTCCCACTGAAACATCCCCGTTTGCACATATCAGGACGTGGCACAAAGATGAGTGAGTGGCTTCGCTCCCTTACGGTATTTCGTCCTTCGTGGCTCCTACCTGTATTGACATTTCCTTTATCGCCGATTCGTATGGGTTCAGAATGCACGCCGAGGAGCTCGGGAAGCAAGAGTGAGTCGTCTTCCAACCTTATCACAAATCTCTTTCAACTGTTGCTTTGCCACGTTGCTGATCTGACCAAGAATCCGTGATCCGACAGTTTCCTGAACAGAGTGCACCACCGCGACCTGACGCCGTACAGCTTCGGCCCCCACAAATTTGAGGCGAAGCAGGACGTGGCTCTCATGCTTGTCGAAGACTTCGCTAGACACCTACGTACCCTCAAGGTCCAAGCCGAACAACGAGCCCCGAACGAGGTTCATATGGCGACGCCGGAAGCCGCAAGGAGGGAACCAGAAGCCGACGAGCAAGCAGAGGCTCCTGCAGGCGAAAGAGGTGACTGGGGCAAAGAGCTACACCTTGCTCTTGAACCCGGTCCAAGTACGTCTTGACATCCTTGCTGCTAAACATCGGTAATGTCGTTTCACATAGATTGCTTGGTTGGACTTGAGACGTCCTGCTTTTCCTTGTCCAGCTGAGCTTCGCACGCTATGATGCATAGAAATTGTATTGATTGCGACTAAGACCTGTGAGGCCTTGAGCTCGATGAGGCTCCCGGCCGCCTTAGAGAGGGCTGGTCGAGTGCAAAGGACGAGGGGCAAAGACAAGGGAAGGAGTACAGGGTGGAAACGGCTACAATCGCTAAGCTGTGACATCGCCTAGCGACAAATGGAGAAGATGATGGTAAGAGGAGAAGACGTTGTCACGTGGCCTTGGCGGTTGACCGAATCCCGGTTGTCCGGACTTCCACCTCAAGGATAAAAACACGTGTGGCAGCATGCGCCTCCTTACCTCAATCCATCATCATCCTTCCCGGCTTTATTCTACGCTTTGTCTGTCTCTCTCTCTTATTTCTCAGCTAAGCTCGTTACAACGTGAAGAAAAGAGCTTACTGAAGTAAAGTCTTGAGGCGAGCTCTGCTCTCCCACACTCTCGCCCTCTCGCATGAGTTGCAACCATGATACAGTGCAGTGTCGTGTGGGCGTATCGCTGCAGTTGAGCAAGAACGCAGATGAATCGTTGCTGGCAGCAACCGCAGGAAGGAAAAACTGGGATGGGTATCACAGCTGCCGTATTGTGAATGCCGTTGCGACAGATGCTCCTCGGTAACAGCAGACCCCCTATGTGCTGCATCTTGAGCCACCAGTCAGCCAATTGCCCCGCCAGAGCTCAGTGCGCCTCAATGCATTGCTCAGTACATTCTTGAAAGCTTCCGAAGAGCAACGAGATAGCTCCAAACATATATAATGGGCACACTCTTCGCACAACTTTGACTCCCGCAACCCTATCTGTCATCCTCTTGTACCTGCATCATGAAGATCAACCGCTTCCTCTGCGCACTCGTCCTGCTGGCATTGTCTAGCCTGGTCGCTGCGCCGCCCACTATTCCCCAGAGCGTGCTCGATGGAGGAGATGTGACCAAATACTTATGGGAACGGGCTCAAGAAGGATCTTTCATCAACACACTTCCAGAGGAGCACTCACAACATCAGGATGAGTGGGCCAAGTTCCTAAGGACGAAAGGGGAAAGCATCGTCAACAACTTCTACGAGTAAGCGCCTTTCCGCCGGGGCAGAAACATATGCTTTGATAGCTTTCCGGTTTTCGCTGACACTTCTTATCCGCAACCAACAGGGAGAAGTTTCCACAACGCGAGTGAGTCAACCTATACAATAATTCTTCAATGACTCATGTTTTTTGACCTTGCCTTCACACCACTTGCGTTCACAACCTCATAGATCATCTGCTGACTTCAACGGAGTGAAAAAGTAAGGAGTCTCAACCCACTTTCAATCTATTTCTGCTGAGTGAGAAAGGTGGTAGCTGACCCAATGATGGTTTTTGGCTGCAGGTTCTTGGACGCAGTTCGCTTCCAAGAGATCAACAAGGTCCAATACAGGCCTGGCAGCCAGTGGGTCAGAAAAGAGATGTCTTCACTGCTCGTGCAGCGTTTCGCTGAACATCTTAAAGCTGTCGAGGAGGCTAAGCGTGCCCAGGAAAGAGCTAAAGAATTGCAAGAGTGGGCCCGCGAGCTGTCCCTTAAGGGAGGAGGAGCTGGTCCAAGCCACTCTTGGGAGCCTTGATGCCATCAACGACATTGGAGGACTCTCACGATTTTGGGAGCCGCCAACAGCTCTTCTATTTCTATTACAGAGATCAGATCCGCACTCTCGTTATTCAGCAACGCCTTTGCGGGTCTTTTGTGCCCTCGAACAAGATCTTCTGTCGTGCTTCGGCTCGTTCAGCGCATCCATATAGCCTCGAAATTTAGCTCTCGCAATTGCGTCCCAACCTTCAACCTCGTCAAACGAACTGAGATCTTTTGCCAGTGGAGCACATTGCGATAGCCTCAGGGGCCGGATAGAACCAGGGGCGAAGACGACGGAGGACAATCTTTCTACAAGGAAATTTGCGGTAAAGGCTTAGGTTGCTTGTTCTGTCTCTTTTACCCCGACTCTTTGCAAAAATGCTTTTTTCCCGCCTACCCGATTTTGTTTTCTTTTTTCTTGTTTCCCTTTTTGTGTCGTTTTCTTTTTGACGTTTTTCCTCATCGCTTCCTTATTATTGACGAAGTGGCACTTTATCTCATTGGACTTACGCACTGTGAATGCATGTTATCGGCGGCTCTTTCGGGATCGATTGATTAGGTACCGATGTGCGACACTATACCTGCGACGTTGACCATTTCAAACTTTTACCTCGCTAAAGAACCTTCTTTGTGAGAACGGGGCATGGAGGCTTGTTGCAACGCCACCACTTCATATCGAAACTACTGTAGACCGAGCTCATGAGCAGCGGACCGAAGGTGGAAGTCGGCATCGAGTTCTTCCCCACGCATCTGCCTTTGTTATTTAACATGTGAGCAGCATATGGAACCGAGGCTCGACCTCAATACCATCTTTGCTCTATCTTTCATCCGACGATTGAATGAAACAGCGCTATGAAATAGAGAGAGCGAGAGTCGCCCTTTGGAGCACAGCTTTCAAGGGTATACAAACACCTCGATCCGACCTCTCTGACCTTGTTTCCTCCCCCCATCCTAGCCACTGTGCTCTCTGTTTTCCAGGCCCCAACGATGAAGCGCTTTCGCGATTTCTTCCTTGCCGTTCTTCTGACTGTTGTTTGTCGCGCCTTTAGCTGGCCCACTTTGCCAGTGCCTCCTAAAAGCGTCATCGAAGGCGAAGAGGGTGTCAAGTATATCTGGCAATCCGCCAGCCAAGGCTCGATCTCCAGCATGCTACCGTTTCGGTACAGACACCTCGAAGGACCTTGGGTAGACTTCCTCTTCACGAAAGGCCGAGGAATTATTGAAGATTACTACAGGTAAGTCGGTCATGTGTTATCGCTATCCCGTTCAACTACGATACCTTTTGTTGACGATGAAACGTCACGTTCCGCCATTCTCAGCCGAGTATTCGGCGATCAAACGTGAGTATTCCTTTTTCTCTTGCCTCCGGCGTGTCACAAGTTCTGAAGTTTTTTCTTTCTTTCTCTTTTATTTTATTTTATTTTATTTTATTTTTTATTTCTTTTCCTTTTTTCTGATTTTCCGACCACAGTAACAAAGCGGTCCGTCATGGCAAGACAAGGTAAGTTTGTACCGCCTTTGTGCTCGCCAGCAACTTATTTCCTCGCCGCTCAACTTTTTTTTTTTTTTTTCTTCTTCCCTGAACGGTCTGGTAGATTCTTGGCTCTAGTACAGTTCAGGAACCGCAATGTGTACACTTTTGACCCCTCCCAATGGAGGCACAAGCAAATGGCGGCCGTCTTGCTTGCGAAGGGCTTTGCTGACCAGCAGTATGCTGTTCAGAGGACGAGGATCGCTCAGCGAGCCGCCAAAAAGGCTGCTGGGCAGATCGCTGAAGAGGCAGCCAAGAATGCTGCTGGTGAAGGGAAGGCACAGGCTGCCGCTCCAGTTGATAGCCACAAGACGGACTGGGGAAGAACGCTCGGAATCGGTCGTGAGGATGGTACCAGCACTTCGTAGAGGCCTCTTCCTTTTCTTTTCTTTTCTTGTTTTCTATCGCTATTTCTTTATTTTGGTTACGGCGGGCTTCAGAACGCAGACGATCAAGCTGTTGCCACCTCTGCAGGCACACTCACGGCTTCAATGCATGCAATATTGAAAGCCTTGTCCGCTTTCCTCGGCCGCTCACGCCGATTGATGCGCCTTTGTTGGTTCTCCCGTCACAAGTGATCATACAATAGTCGATGTGGTTCGACAGTTTGAGTCTACCAGATTTGAGTTCGGATTGAGCAAAAGAAGGCTGCTTGCTAAGGCTGGATGGGCACAACTCCCAAGACGCAAACTCGGGAACTTTGTGGGCAATAGTTGATATCAACCCCACGGTTGCGATCCCGTGCTGTTCTTCCAGCCTTTCAGAGGGTGCCCGGGCGTGCATACGAAACTTGTGCACATTTGTGTGTGAGAGCTTCCTTGGAGATCGCACCTTTAAGCCCACCTGTGTTGCTCGCTCACCTATGACACAATCGATAGGAAAGATACGGGTTGCCAAGAAGTTTCTTGAACGGACCAGCGATTGAAAAACCTTTGCAGCGTTGCAACCATGGAATTTCCTGCGGCCAGAAGCCCCCTTCTCACGGATCAAGGAAACTTCTGGGGGATACTCACCGTGAGAACTTACTGTAAAGATCGAGCATGGGAATGGACCTTCGCTGACTCCTTTTTGCACCGACTTGTACCTCCTGTCCTAATTACCCGAAGTTGCCTAGCACTCTCGTTGAACTCAAGGACTACGGACGTTGCCGCAACGAACAAGCAAGTGGGGCCGGAACCGGCATGCGGCCCGACAAGCAACAGGTACGGTGTCCACTTCCGTTATCGGTTGCAACGAAACAAAAATAGGCTGAGAGCCTCCGCTTCACTTCAAGGCCTCTATAGACACACCGCCCTAGTCGGCCCGTCGACTTTAACCTCAGCTCTAGTCAATAAGTGTTCGAGACTTGCAAGCCACGAGGGATCTTAGAATTGAGCGCTTCATGAGCTAGACAGGTTTGCGCAACAACCGCCGGGTTGTATGCAACTCTGCAGCGTGATGCTTTGTTGCTTAGACCAAGCGGCATGCGTTTTCAACGAGCACCTCAACCTCAGTACAAATAAAAGAAGTGTTTAGACTCACCTTTTCTGCTACCTCTCTTCCTCTCCCACTGCCGCTGCTCGTGCATCCTCTCAGACCGACAGTGTTCGTTGGCTCGCCTCGACCACATGCACTTTCAAGCTTCTTTCTTCAGGATGAAGGCCTGCAGTGTTGCATACATCGCCTTCTTGTTCACGTTCGCAGGACTGACTTCGATGACAAAAGGTGTTCTGGCCCCTTCCCCGATGCCAGAAAGCGTCAGTCAAGGCAAGCACATCGTCCGGTACCTGTGGGAGCAGGTGCAAGAAGGTGTGTTCCACAAACGGCTATCATCTTTCGAAACTGATCATACTTGGGAAGAGTTTATGCACAATGATGCCAAGCCTCTCATCGAAGCCTACTACGGGTAAGTCAATCGAACAGCTTCGGCCAGTGTCGACGTAAAGTTTTCAGCGCAAGAGCATGGCCAAGACTGAAAATCCTCTACCTCCGGCATTAACGTCATACCTTATGTCTTGACGCTCTTTTCATCTCAGCCAAGTTGGTGACCGGAGTGGATATGTCATGTAAGCTTCTCTGGTTTCGAACTCTTTAACGGACTTCTTGATCGATGTTGCCTAACGGTATCGTCCATTCGTCTTGTTGGCTTCCGACAGATTCGACGAGATGACCAGCGGCAAGGGAAGAATCCGTTATATCTTCGGTAGATCCGACCCGAGCGGTGTCAGCAAACGGATGGCCGAGATCCTCGTCAAGGCTTTTGCGGACAAGCAGTTGGCTGAGCAAGAAGTGACATCTGCCTACGGAATCCCGGATCGAGTGTCTCCGGAACGGCAGGCAATGCACAGGGATTGGGGCAGAGGGAGAATCCCGGATCGAGTGTCTCCGGAACGGCAGGCAATGCACAGGGATTGGGGCAGAGGGTTAAGACTTTGGACCGGACCCACGACCGAGTAGCCAAGCACGTTCGAACATGAGACACTCTCTCATACTCGGGCGGTTACAGACCAGTAACCTCGCCACCGTTGTCGCATGGCCTTGGAGTTAGCCGAATTCCGGTTTTTCCTCAAGGCTAGAAACGCGCGCACAGCACGCGTTTCTGTCTTTCAATACCATCATCCTCTTTCCTGTCTTTCTCTCGCATGTGACGTTTGTTCACTCTACTCTTTTTATCTTACATACTTAGCTCGTTACACCGTCACTGCCAAGGCTTCGATTTGCACCTCAACACAGCGTTCCACAGCACAGCAACACTTTACAGTTTTTAGTTATTTTTTTCGCTATTGTTCCCCCAACGATACAGTATCCTGAGTTTGCCAAGCGGAAAGGCGCCGTTGTCCAAAATTGATTGTGACGCTCCCACGGCAGGTGGGCTGTTGTGCAAAGTGGTCCTCTATCATTACCCGCCGATGCGTTTCTTTTAAGTTTTTCGGAAAGCTGTGTCTTCCCATCAGGTGAGATGATGCTCAGCGAGACCTTCATCAGGGGAATGCTGCGCCTTCAGCCAAGAGCCAGGCTCACTCTTGAATGATAAGTAAGGGCCTACGGTTGCGCCGGTCTTGTTCTTACAGCACTCTGCTTCTAGAATCGGGCATCCGCTTCTTCCAAGCTGCTCACGTGTTTCAAGCTCAGACGACTCGCCAGGACCTGACACGAACCGCCTTCCTTCCTTAACTTGAACCTTATCCCTTCCGGCATTCGATAGGCAAGATGAAGCTGCTGAACCTTATATGCTTCGCTATAATGGTGACCTTCACCGCGAGCACGCCCATGACCAGGTTGCCCAAAATTGTCGAGGATAGTGATGAAGGCATCCGGTACCTCTGGAACGAGGTGCAGCAAGGAAAACTCCATAAAACACTTCCGGATCAGTGCTCCAGTACGCAAGCCGCCTAGGCAATTACCTTCAACACGACGGTGTTGGCGTCCTCAGACTATATTACGGGTGAGTCTCCGCTTTTCGTTCCACATTGCCTTCAAAGAGAGAGAGACACTGAGCCTCAGTATGAATCTGGTTTCGCTAGCGTGGACAACCCGTCCTGGTCATGCCTCGCTGATGACAGGCGAAGATGGAAGAGCGACAAGTAAGTCGAGCTGTTTTAGCAAAGACTGCTCCTGTTGGCTTCTCCGAAAGTGTTTCCGGAAACTCACGCTGACGAGCACCTCCTTTCCGCTATTCTCTTGCCGTGTTCATCATCGATTTTCCCGACGTTACGAATGCTGAAAACCACAGAGTCGAGCTAGCACGACACGGCATCTACGAGTGAATGTTTTGTGGATCCACAGCTCCCCTTATGCTCGCCGCCTTATGCCGTTCAAAGCTAAACCCAACAAGTCCCACCTTGGTTACGTGTCGGCACACGGAAGTTTTGCGGCGCTGTCGATGCCCAGAAGTCAGCCACACATCCACATCTGGAGCGTGGGAGATAGACGCAAGGAACTGGCCGAGCTTCTCCTGCAAGGCTTTGCCAAGATCCAGAAGGACAAGAGTGTTGAGGTAGAAGCAGAGGCCGAGCGGAATGCTGCAGAAGAAGCAGCCTCGTCAGCCTCCAAAGACGCCGAGAGAAGAGAATGGGGCAAGTTGCTCAGCCTCTCGGGCTTGCCTTTTCCAGACACCGTAAAGCTCCTCAGCATGGCGAAGGTGTCCACTGACGAACAAAAATTCGCGTTTGAATGCCTCTCACACCTCTCCTCCTTCAGGACACAGTGACCAATGCCAAAAACACCTTGTGCGAGTATAGCTCGGAGTTGGTGTCTGGAATGCGGCCGGAAGGGTGTTGCACACTCTTTTGGCTTACTGAGTCCTTTACTCTGTTGCCAGATCGCCCTTTCGCGCACCCTCTCAATCTGTCAAGCCTTAAAGCAGAGGAGAAGGATTGGACAAATGTGCCGCCCATCTTTCGAGGTGCTTAGCTAGTAAACGTCTGTTTCCGCTGCGACAGCTTCTTCGAGTTCACCAGATCAGAGCTAGCAGCGATAAATGTACCTGCAGAATACAAGAATGACCTCCACGATCTTGCGAAAATACTGGTTAGAGAGCTTGGCCCGATACGAGGGAAGGAACACATTGTCAGAATCGAGGAGATGGAGCTTGATTGGCCGGCTGAGAACTTGCCGAAGCTGAAAAGAGGGTCAAAACGGCTAGAATGGCCGAACTGAAAAATAAAAATAAAAATAAAAATAAAGGAATAGAACGCTCAGCTCGCTCCCGATGCCGGACCGTGCCCAGCAGCCGCACCCGGTGACACCTTGTAATCCTTCTCACTCCCAGCTTTTCATATGTTTCTCGACTCGAGCCTGGGAGTTCAGCCTCTGCTACCCATCCTTGTACCCGTGGGGAATTCTTGGCGCTGATGTATGAAAATCATTTGGCAACCAGATTTTTGACCTGTTTCCACGGTGCTGTAACAACCTTGCACGAAAAATTGACAACCCGCCCACGTTTCATCTACCCGTTCCCAGCTCTGGTGCTCAGGCGATGGGGCATGCTCAAATAAGGTTTGCTGCAGAAGAGCTGTAGCCACTTGATCAATATCGCCGGCATCGAAATTAGGTCGAGATTGTCAATGAAGGTGCTGCTAATATCTCAGTGTGATTGCAACCGGCGTTCGGGTTCCCGCTGATGACTTAAGCTAAATATGTGGAAGAAGTGCTTGATGCAAATTCCGAAATGTACCAAAGGCCCGCCTGTGAGTATAGGTGGGCGAACGTAGTCGTCAGCGAGTCCGACATTTGCAACCAAGGAGTGCTTTCACCTATTCGAGTGACAAGACCACCAAGTTCTGTCAAAGCAGCAACGCTGTAGCTGCCCGCTTTGACCGCTCCTTGACCAACATTGCGCTTGCCCGATGAAGGCCGAGGCGAGCGTGACGTCTGCTTCGAGGCTGCTTGCTATGTGGTTCGGCTCAAGCCGTACCATATATCAAGATCAGGAGGCGCAACGCAAAGTCGAGTTCAGACCTCTTCAGAACTACCAAAGCCTCCTGGTTTAGCCCAAAGCGCTACCGACTCTGCATCTATCACAGCACGTCAGTCCGACCCCAATTCTCTTCTCTCCTCTCTATCATGAAAGTCTTCAGATCCACGTTGGTCGGCTTTGTCCTTGCCTTCGCCGGTATGGCTCTGTGCAACGGCCCTACGCCAGAGATCATCACCAATGCAGAAGAAGGCGTCAAGTTTCTCTGGGGACACGTACAGTACAACAACCTCCTTGACCACGTGCCGCCAGAGGACTCTGAGCTCGACAAGGCCTGGAAGCGGTTCCTCGCTAATGACGGTATACGTCTCATTGAAGAATATTTGTGAGTGTGAGCCAACTCTCTCCATGTCGAAAGAGTCCCAAGGCCGTTGCAGCTTCGAGCCAGACGTTCAGCCCGACTGACACCCCTCCTCCCTGTTCCTGTTGCCGTCCTCTTTTCTCAGCCGCGGCGTTCCAGAGTAAGGTTGACTTGGCTCAAGGCCTGCCTCACGCATATCACTGGGCTCAGTCTCACTAGGCTTCTTGGTACTGACCTATGCCACTTCACGCTCTTGCTGTGTCAACATTCTGCTGGCCGTCTTGCTTGTAGATCTCAAGCCATCTTTGAAGGCAAGGGGATGTAAGTATATCACCCTTACCGCGACATGCCTGAGCTCACATTCCGCTTCTGAAGAATAGAACGCACGCAGGCTAGAGAAGGATCGAAATATACCCTCCGTATCAAAGTCGCGGCCACAACCCTGAGAAAAAAAAGCCAAGACAAACGGGGGCTTCGACCTAGAGCTGACAAGGCTGATTGTTTCCTGACATGTTCTGCTCCCGCTGCTCGACCATGCTTGACAGGTTCAAGGATTTTGTTCAGAACGGCCGAAAGGTTCTCTGGAACTTTGCCGACCAGGAATTTATTCCAGCTTTCGCTAAAAGGCTGGTGGTGACCTTTGCAGAGCAGCGACAAGCTCTCCGCGCCCAAAGCAGCCAGGAAAAAGACGCTAGGCTTTGAGCTGGCGGCCTTCTTGCAAGCTCGATTGTAGTTGCTTCTTTTTCCATTGTCCCAAATCGTAGCTACCTATGATGCTGTTTGTGATAACTTTGTCTTTGCAAGTATTTTGTGTGACGGCTGCACCAATCTAAGGCCAAACTCATGGCGCTCGCCAAGCAGAAGAAGGCCTGGATATTACAGTGTTTGTGGCAGCCCCCGAATTCAGCCAGGCTGCGGTACTGGGCTGCCCAGATGCTGAAGCTCGCTAAGCACCGACATGGGGACGCTCGATCGGGAAGGCGCTGTAAATAGCGAAAAACTCTGGGTTTGGCAAAGCCTGGACGTTGACACTCGCACACGTTTCATCTGAGGTCGTCGCCGGTAGAACACACCACTATATTCTCAAGCTCAGCTCAGCAAAGGTTGTTCTCTGTATGTATGCAGCTTTAATGCCATGCCTAACGCATGCCGTGTTTACTTCTAGAACCACTTAAATCATCGGTGTCTTTTGCTACCTTCGCAATGATGAAAGACGTGCGCTGGCCCCTGCAACGTCCCCTTTGAAAAGCCCACATCCTCGCCGGATTGGACCGCCCTCCTGTCGGCATCACTGTCAATCAGGATGCATTCCGGGTGTACCCACCAGTCTTGCAGTCAAGCCCAGATGAAACAAGCACGATGTCATAGTCTGTAATTAAGTGTGGATTTCGAGCGAAGGGTCAAGTAGGTGGCCCCTCTGCGACGACGCGTGGCATCTCGCACGTCCTCTCGCAAGCTGCCTCTCTCGCGCTGTGCCACAACTTTATCCGCCAATAAAGTGGCTATAAAAGTTGAGGCTTTTTCGTGAACCTTTACCGCCCCTCTTTCCACCCTTGCCACTTCATCCAAGCCAACCAACGTCCGCCATGAAGGCTTTTCGAACGTTTTGCATCTTGTTCGCAATGGCTGTGGCTGTCATTGCTCCAAGCAATCTCCAAGAGAATGAACTGCCAGCCGTCATCGCACAGAGCGAAGAAGGTATCAAATCTTTATGGGCTGCAGCCGTGAAGGGAAGATTCTCTAACAAGATAGAAGGAGATCAAGCCCTCGAATCTGCCTGGAGGAAATACCTGATCAACGATGGAAAAAAGAAGGTTCAGTGGCGCACGCTGTGAGTTCGAAGATGTTCTCTGTGATCGAGCTTTGTAATTTGACAGCTGACGTTTCGATCCGAAAACTTTACTCTCCCTGTACTTATCACCGAACTCGGACTCACCTGGCAGATATCCTGACCTAAAGTAAGTTCGGCCGTGCAAGCAAACACGTCCAAGGGTCTATCTGCTTGTTTTCCTATCTAACAAGAGTTTTCGCTCACCTTACCACAAATTGTTACCGTCTTGCTCATCTGGCAAACTTGCGCTCTACAGGGTCACACGGGGGTTACGAAGGTAAGCTATCGATATCAAAACAGGAACACATCAGAAACAGACCGGCAAGGCTGCTTTCCCAAGTTTGTCGTGCTAGCTTGGACGACTCTTGCGATTTGACTGCATCCTCAATGGCCTTCACAATCCTGACCAACTCGGGCCTATATACTGACCAACTTTCGAGCTGTTTTTTTGTTTGCGCTTCTTTGTTTATGGTCCGGTTGTGGCTCTGAACAGCCTGGCCAGTTATGTCAAAGTACAAAACCACGGCTCATATCAAATTCGTGGCAAGGAGGACACCATGGAGCTCGGCATGAAGACCGTCAAGGCGCTTGTGTTGGAATTCGCGGAGAAGAGGCAACAAGCAGCTAAAGAAATGAGAGCCGTGGAGGAGGGGGTGCAACTCTATAATCAGAGACAAGCGCTCAAAAGGAAGTTGCAGGAGTTAAACGAAGAGGCAAAGGGTTGGACTCTCGGTCTAGGCCAAAGCTCCAACAACGCTTGACCCCTCCCTTCTGTGCACTGTCTTCACCCTGGTCGTCCATGGGCTGACGCACCTTGTTCCGTTCACGGTCCACTGTCGAGGGTCAGACGGCCCACCCTCGCACTTTCAGTTCCAAGCTTGGCTTCCGTCCTCCTTTCTCGTGTATCTAGCCATTAATGGAAGGGTCGTGTGAGGTCATTCAGAGGATGCAAGCAAGTGATAGTATCGCTTCATTGATCAGCCAGGGCTGGAGTGGCTGTAACTCTGGCAGATGGCGTGGGAGGACAAGCTACACAGGCTTGGTCGACTCAATCGGTTTCGCCCTTCGAAGCGATCATGTAGCACCTTCAAGAAAAGTGCTAGGTGCCGCCAGAGCATTGTGGTGTTGCAAAGAATGATCAAGCGGTCAGGGCGTGCGCCATATGTAGTAGGGAAACCACGTTGCACGAAGCCATGCTGCACAGCCACTTCATACTGGTCGGCTCACGGCCTGCTCTGAGTTGGAGACCGGGTTCTTGATTCCGACAAGAATGAAAGAGCGGGCGCCATAAACCTCAAGACAAGCCTCAGTGAATAAAATGCTGCACGTCATCTTTACACCAGCAATTCATAAACTCGCTGCATGGATGCAACAACGACCTCGCCGCACAGTTCACCCCAAGTTACTACCGTTTTGAAAAACCGCACTGTTATTGCACTACAGCTGCGACCTCTTCTCTTCTTATCCCATCTGTCAGAAGCTCCTTCCTACATTGCACCTTTCCGTCATCGACCCCCAAAACGCCTCCTGTTCTGGGAGTTCTGTTTAGCCACCTTTCCCTCTTCAACGATCGTCGTTCAAACCAAATGTTGCGCTTTCCCTGGGCATTGCATGCGGTCCCTCTTCTCTTGGTGACCAGTGTCACCCTTGTCGTGTTAGCACGGCCACCCTTGATTGAGCAGAGTGACGATGGCATCCAATGGCTTTGGGACCAAGCCCAGGAAGGACGGTTCTACAACATCATTCACGGACATTCAGACATCTCAGATGCATGGAGAAACTTCTTGCAGGCAAAAGGAGAAGGCATCATTCAACGCTACTATGAGTAAGTTTGCAAGGGCGCTCAAGTCTCTGCAGCTTAGAAAGAGCTTCAGGCCACTGTCGGTGATTGGCAGTCTAATTATAGTCCGTTTGACTCCTTGAACCAATGTGCTGAACAAAATAGCAAATACCTTGGACCAGGGTAAGTCATCTTGCCACGGCTATCCCTTCACTACTGAGATCGGCGGTGCTAATGTACGAGTGTTCAACTTCTTACAGGAACATAGGGCTTTTTACATGGCACGGGAAGAGCATGTGAGTACTGTCACTAGGAGATTTGTCCGTTAGGTCTACCCTGATTGCTAATAACCATCCTTTGGTCTATGCGGTGCAGATTCATCAGGAAGGTGCGGCTTGAAGAAAATACAGTCTATCCGTTCGGGGGAAGCAAATCATCGATCAAGCCTGGGATGGCCAACAAGCTCATTGAAGAGTTTGCAAAGCACCGTCAAGCTGAATTGCAAGCGGAGGCAGCCAGGCGTGGAGCTGTCGAAGAAGAAGCAAGAAGGGAGGCCGACGAAGCGAAGAGGGCCGCTGATCTCGCGGCTCAACACAGAGAATGGGGCACCACACTCACTCTTTTTCCGAAGGGGGATCCAGATAAGCGCAACTGACCTTCTATCGTCCGCATTCACATTAGCTGCGAAGACTATACATCGTCTGGACAGGGCAGTCATCTTGTGACCACGGACACAAAGACGTGATCGATTTAGAACATTCCGCTCGTTCAAAAAACGTCACTTCTACATTCGACACCAGAGATGATGCCTAAACTGTGTCTTCGCTTCACATCAATGCGTGATGACAACTTCAGATCAATCTTTGTTTGACCTAAGCCGGGGACGAATCGGCAGTGGCAACATGTCGGACCAGTTGATGCCGCCAGTCGTGGCATCGAGTTCATAGTTGTCCCAACCGAGTTATAGCTCGCTTGTTCTTGATAGAGGCATGAAGATAGATTGCAGCAAAGCCCTGTGAGGCCTTGAGCTCGATGAGGCTCCCAACCCGCTGTGGAGGGGGCTGGTTGAGCACAAAGGTCGAGGGACGAAGACAAGGGAGGGAGTACAGGGTGAAAAAACTACAATCGCTAGGCTGTGACACCGCCTAACGACAGATGGAGGAGATGATGGTAAGAGGAGAAACTTAAGAAAAGGAGCTTAAAGAAGTAAACTCCTGAGGCGAGCTCTGCTTGCCCAGACTTTATTTTCCCTTTTGCACGAGTTGCACTTGTCGGCAGAACCGGCGGTTGCGCCGACGCTTCGTGTCGCTGACTTCAAAAGCTAACAACATATGCTGGGCAGGAGTAGGACATCTGCCAACGGTATACATTCTCAGGCAGATCCAAAGGGACGGACGTTCATTGCATTGCAGCGCATCAATCGTTTCAAGCTTTCCGCACTCTGTGCCAGCAGCGCTGCCATATCGTCGGAGAAGCTTGAGCAGATTGAGATGATGTGCTGACCGCGATCGGTCCTCATACTGCAGCACGAGTTATGCCATACCACTCTCATCCAAAACTACCAAAGCCAGCGAGAATGGCAAATGACTGCTTCCCAACTATACTCCTTGACGACTAGCCCATGTCGTCTGACCTACAATGCCTTCGTCAACTGCGAATGAGGCCTGTGTGACAGCAACATCGCCGATCATGCTACGAGCTGGAGTAGCGCATATCGAGTGTCGTTCCTTGGATACTTGGTGTTTCCCACATCCCGGCTGAGCTTCGCACACTGAATGTGTAGAGACATGGATTGCGGCTAGACCTGTGAGGCCTTGAGCTCAAAAAGGCTCCCAGCCTGCCGTAGAGGGGGCCGGTCGAGCGCAAGGGCGAGCGGCAAAGACATAAAGGGAGGGAAAGCTACAAACTCTAGGCTGTGCCTAGCACTGAGTGAGGAAGATGATGGTAGTGAAGGAAGTAAACATGACGGTTGACTAAATGAAGAGTGGGTGAGGTGCGCTCAGCCCGCCCAGATCCTCTTGCCCTCTCACACAAGCTACATGCAACACTCTTCATCGGAAGCCCGAGGTTGAACAGTGGTTTAGGGATCTCTGGGTTGTCCCCGTTTGCTTTCAGGTGGAAGTCAAACCCACTTTCAGCCTCATATTGAGGTCAGGCAAGATCGTCGTGTCAACAAGGCACAGTTTGAGCGCATCCCTCGTGGGTGTTCGCAGGACTTTCGCTTTACATAGTCGAGGTAGTCTCCTCAGATGGGCAAATTGAGCGTCTTGGTTGCTTACCACGAACAAGATCAGCTTCTTCTCGCACTCATTCCTACTGCCAGCGATGCGGGCTCCTCTTCTCTTCCTGACGAGCCTGCTGGCACTCGCTAACAGCTGTGTAAGAGCCATAGTGACACCTCCGCCAATCGTGAAGCAATTTCAAGAAACCAGGGATCTCTGGCACGAGCTTTTCGTGAACGGATACTTGCCGGGCTCCTACTTCACCCCATTGCAGGGAAAACCGTCCGATAGCTGGCTAGCTTTCGTCAAAAAGCACGGCGATGCCATGATCAAGGAAGGGTAAGTAGAAGTTCTCAGGTGCCAATCTCTAGGTGCGATCGAGGCTGACGACCGGATCCGAACCACTGCTCAATCTATCGTAGCTTCAGAAAACTTCGGACTGGGTAGGTTGCTGTTCTAACATCTTAACCTCGAAACTCCGCCTTAGACTGACACTTCCTTTCTGATGTATTGCACAGCGGTCGAAAGGGTTGGAACAACCGAACTCGCAAAACGTGAGCTGTCCAGCGCGAGACCCGGTGTTGGAGCAAGAGTGCCATTCCTCCGCTGACAAAACATTTCCTTTCTCTGCAGGCTGCTTAGTTATCCACAAAAACTTCTGCAGGAGGAAAGGTTCCAAGTGAACCCGGACGTCTCGAAGCGAGCTGCTGGATATTTGATCACCAAATATGCCAAGCATCTCCAGCAGCATCCACAGATAGTCGATGTCTACGACGAAGTCCTGAAGGCTCCGAACAGCGCCGAGTATATTCTGCTTCCCTGAGCGCGTCGAGTCAACCCGCCACTGTCACGAGCCACACAGTTTCTCCTTCTCCCCTTGCTACAAGCTGTAGTCCCGAGCATGAACACGAGATTCTTTCGATGCCCATTCTTCCATTTGTCCTGCGTAAATCATCACTAGCAAAGGCTTATCACGCATGGGCGTAGTGTGAACCGTCCAGCCTTGCACTCAGTGCAAGCACTGGATCTGACCAACCTACGCTGGATAATGCAAACTCGGAGTGATCACTGTTCATATCTGCATTGTTGACAAGCAGAGGTTGTGATTAAACGGGGGGCAGGCGGGTGCTGTCAGATAGCCACTACGGCGGTATTACACCTTTTTCGGACCGAAATCGATGACCCCGCGTTCCTGATCGATGGCTGACCATGTACTTCGAGACTGTTGTTCGGTAGCATGCATGGTAATCAACAATGAGTCATCAGTGATCGAAAAGTCTGTATTGTGAGTGTGATAGCCGAGGTGTGTGAGTAAGCGAACTGAGCACCCTGTACTGTACATGGGCTGTCAATGGTGGCGACACCAATTCCATGCTTCCTCAACACCACCATCAGCACGACATCGCACCATGCCCTTGGTCACGATCATGACACCACCACCACCATCCAGCACCTCAACTTCTAGTTCAGTTCTCTCATGTACTTGTTGTTCACACTCTCAACTCAATGGAAAGCATGTTTTGCGAGCTATGTACAACATCAGTGACTGCGGTGCCTTTGATATACATACAAGCTGTTGAACAAGAAAGGCAGTGCTGTTGAACATACTCACACAGACTGTCAAACAAGCTTCAAGCTGTCGATCAAGTATATCGAATAAGCTGCCAGCTACTGAACAAGGCTATTGATTAACAACATGGGGTCATCGATTTCGGTCCGAAAAAGGTGTATCAAAACTTTAGGGGTTGCAGTGTGAGTCAAAAGCACACCCGGCTCGCCCTACGTTTCGGCATTGTGTGTGGGATTGATGTTCCGTGGGCGCAAGTTTTGTCGAGCAAAGAGACAGCCAAAACGTTGTAACGAGCTTAGAGTGTAGAGAAGTAGTGAGATCAAACGTCACAAGCGAGAGAAAGATAGGAAAGATGACGATGGATTGAGAGATAGAAAACGCGCGCGCAGCCGTGAGGAAAAACCGGAACTCGGCTAACTCCAGGGCCACGCGACAACGTCCTTGAGGATCTTATCGGATCGTCAAGCCACAGCCGAGTAAGCAGCGTCGATGAAGGGATTCGACCCTGCAGTCAGAATGTCGATGCTCGAGACTCAACGTGGATGGTAAGCAGGTTGCCTAAGGGTACGTTGATGGACGTCGAATACAAGATCTTCGGCTGGCGATGCTGCCAGTGGCGGTGGAACTCGGAGAGAAGTATGTGGCCCGACGCCTGATCAATGCTTAACGATCGCGCGTACGAGCACAATGCAGCCAAACGACGAGCTCAGCTGGAAAGTTTGGGACAGAAAAAAGGAGTCAGGGAGGACTTCTCTCAAGGCTCATCATGGCCAGGACGGGTGGTGCTCGATGAAAGCCCGAGCGGACCACCGATATCATCTAGAACCGGATCCAGCGTCGGAGAGCGCATCGGTCGATCGTGGAAAAGCAAAACAAGGCAGAATCATGGATGCTTCAGCCGTCGATTCATCTAGCGCCTTTCAATGTTCGATGCGTCCGTTGTCTTCGTTGTCGAAAAAGGTTGAGCTCGCTCAATGAGATCAATTTCGACGTGTCCCTCATGTCAACGCTTGGTTCGTTGACGGTGTATCCAATCAATCAATGCTCCATACATAACGCGAGGGGGCCGAATTCTTTGTGTGTGAGTGATTGGACAAGGAAAGTTGGGTATATGAGTAGAGCGTGCGAGTGAATGCAAAAAGAGGTCGGATGAAGCAGGCAGATCACCATTTTCGAGTGACAGTGACATCGACAAGAAGATTGATGAGAATGTAGATGATGATGCCATGGAGCAAAGCGAGGAAGAAGCGAGGTTTTGCCCTTTGAACTGTTGGGGCTTGCATCGAAGCGGGCATGGGCAGGAGGGACGAATTTTGCGCCTGACCGGAATGCAGGTGAGGAAATTGGTGAGTGTGGTGAGTGTGAGGAGCGGGCACGATCAGAATGCGTGCAGTGCCGTGTGAAGTGTATGGCGAGCAGCCATAGGAAGGATGAACGGGTACGGTAGATTGAGTCGGCGTCGCGGAGCTGGAGGGACCAGCGCTGATGCTACCACCGGCACCTTGACGCACCGCTGTGTCGTAAGAAGGAACAGGCTCGTCGGTGTATGGTTCCATGGTGTCGTCTGTATGGGACGTCTTTGGGGCCGATGGCTTTGCACTGGAATTTGGCGCTGACATGGTGTCCAAAATGTCGGTGGAATGATAGTGAAGGTGATGGTGGTGATGGTAAAGGTAGACAGATAAGCGTGAAAGCATGCAGGGTTCAAGTGCCGTGCAGTTTTGGCTGAGTTCTGGACACAGCCTTCGGCAACTCGGACGGTGGATGATTTGGCGGTGTAACAAAAATTTCCGTTCGCAAAATCCGACGATCTTCACTCGATACATCCACGCCCATTATAGACAAGATCGAGAGAGACCAAGTTCCAACATATGAGATTGAGCGAGAAACGACCGCTGTGATGAGAGACTTGGAACAGGTACATTGAGCAGTCGATTGAGGGGAGCCAAGAGGAGGGAACTAGGAAAGCGAGAGGAAGATTGTATGGGAAAAGCGAAGCTCGGATGGCCACAGGTGACAAGGCCAGCAAGCATTATGATCCCAATTTTCGATCGAGGCACCTCCTCATAGCAGCATGACCGTTGCCAGATCCAAGCACGCAAACGCCTGGATCGACTGGAGCCAAGAGCTTTGGTAATAGAGGTGCCAAAGTTTCTTTAGTAGGTGAAGGAGAAGAGGAAAGGGAGTTGGTTCGTTGGCTCATCCTTCTTGCTCTTCCTCTTTCTCGCCCAAATTTTGCCTTGGTCAAGGCAATTCTCCAAAAGATCTGGCGGGTAGCAGCACGTGACTACAAAGAGTAGTGTCGGAATTTCTCCGCGAAGAAGGCTTGGCTTTTGACTTGGTTTGGCTCCTCCACTTTGCTGGTTCGTGACGCCGCTGCTGCTGCTGCTGCTGCTGCACCTTGAGCCCGAATTCACGCTCGAGCCTCTGGTAGCTGCAGGTGCGCATTTGTCGCGTCTGGACTCGTCCTAGTCTCGACTGATCCTGGTTGTGCTGAGGCGCCTGGCAGCCCTCATTTCATTCCCAACACGCTTCCCTTTCTGCTACTCTGTCGGATCTCTTCCGTCTTTGAGCAGAAGGGGAAGTCATCCATCGCCCCACTTTAATCACACAACCACGCACGAGTGTCTTGCGCAGAGCCTCGCCTGCGCATGGATGGTTGGTATATTGCACGAAGCTCGACTGAGCCAACTGGCCATGATTCCCACGTCTACTTCGTTGTCGACACCTTCTCGACCAGCACTGCTAGACATTCACCTGCTCGTAAGGAGTTTTCACGGTCGGTAGACATGCCCACCTACGCCGACTTATACAACGAGAGGCTGCTTGCTCTGGGCCAAGCCGGACCTTCCAACCCCGTTCGTCTCACCATCTCGAGAGGAGATTACGTCTGGGACCCAGAGCTCTCCCGCTTTCGCTACGAAGAGCAATGGGAAGAAGAACATCTTATGGAGCATGAGGAGCTGCTCGACGGAACTCACCTCGCCGTTTCTGCGTCCAACGGCACTTCCGACAGTCGCGAACCATCGCCCCCTCTTATGGCTGCCCTTCAGTCAACGTCTCTTTCTGGACATCTCCAAGGTGTTACTCATCAGCCTTCCTTGTGGGTGCTAGATACAAATACACTTGTGTCGTGCCTCGACTTGCTCAAAGCGCTCTTCGCTGCTCTCCTCACCCGAAATGTGGCTTATGCAGCGGCAGTCAGGCAGCAGAGTCAGCAGTCCGTTGTTCGAGCTCGCCCTTCGCCCATCAAGCTGGTGGTTCCCTATGCCGTTGTATCGGAGCTGGATGGACTCAAGATCACAAGACGAAAAGACGAATCGGGACGCCCTGTCGCATCGCAGGCCAGAGAGGCCAATCATTGGCTGCTTTCGGCACTTCAAAAACAGAAGCGAGTACCCATCGATCAAGCTGGCGCTCATCTCACCGAAGATCTCTGGCCGCTCTTCGTCCAGCCATCCACGAACTACCATCGCTCAAAACACTCCAACGGGACCGGCTCGCGCTACACCTTCGAGGATATGCTCTCCGTTGATGACGAGATTGTCAAATTCTGTGCAGGCCTCAAATGTCAGACATCCTCTAGCGTCTGCTTCTGCTCGGATGACATCAACGCCCGCACCAAGGCGGAGCTCGATAACATCGACTCGCTAGGCATGCACGAACTCGCCAATGCGCTCAGGCTCGGCTTCCGTGATGTGCAGAGCTCTGAGCGAAAGTGGACCTTGGTTGCAGATGCACTCATCGAGCAGTGGGAATACCAGATCGGCACCGCTCAACAGCCGCATCACAATGATCACAACCAGCAGCAGCACCAAGAGTCGCAGACGCAGCTTTGCATTGACCAAAACCCTGACCAAGATGCTTGGCAATCAGCTGCATTATCACCTGCTCGCCATTCGGCTCTGCAAGATGGCACAAATACCCAGTCTCCACATGCTAGTCGTATCCTTGCACCAACCGACTATCCAGCTCCATACGCTCCAATGAACAGCGAGACGCTCGAGATCGACATGGATGTGGAAGATCAACAAGCTCCTCCTGCCTCCCATTCGGGCCCAACTCCGCTACCGCTCATGTCTGCTAGCCCTGTTTGCACTCTTCTGCGCACTTTGCCATCTGCTGAAGGACGTAGTACCAACGACAGCATTCATAGCCCACACAATGCGCAGCGCAGCAGAAGACCCAGAACCAATCCCCCTCCTGCCAGCCCTTCAAATTACAAAGCCGTTGCTTCCACTGCCCAAGTCGCTAAAGATCAGCGGCCGGCAGAGTCTGAGGCTCTCAACCCGCAGATAGACTGGCAGGACCTCGTGCAGCAGCTCGGGCCTTCTTCGCGGGCTATCAACAAACATCGTAACGGTAAATGGTAGACTCGATACTTGGTCACTTTTCTCATACCTCGACATTCATTCATATATCCACCAACAAGCATCTTCGCAATCTTTCGGCATTCATCCCAAATCGTAGCTACCTATGATGCTGTTTGTGATAACTTTGTCTTGAGCCTCCGCGTGCTATAAGTCGGGCTGGCTGAGCGATGTCGCTTTACCATTCTTCTGCGAGTCATTGATGTGAGAGAGACTGAGCATCAGTCTGTGGCGGGTCAAGATGCAGCACATAGGGGGTCTGTTGTTGCCGAGGAGCATCTGTCGCAATGGCATTCACAATGCAAGACCCTCGAAACTAGAGCTTAGCCGAATTCCGAGCTTTACACAAGGCTGGTTGAGCGGAAGCAATTTGCTTGCTTTGTGTCATCTCAGCTGAGCAACTCAACTCACATTCAACATGCACATGTGTCAGTTGAGCAAGCCAACACATGCATGTACACAAAGTGCTGAGCTACACCATCAGTGTGCTCTCCTTCCTCCTTCATCTCCTCATCATCACACACACACTTGCCACCAAAGGCAGTGTGTTTCATCTCAACACACACTGGCCTCAACAGGCAGCACTTTTCTTGGCTTGACTGACATCTCTGGTCACACCTTTCATGCCAGTTGTCACAGTTGTCCCCTTTTTGACTACTTCAACTGTTTTGACCATCTCAACCTTGGTCACCTTCATTACCTTTTTACTCCTTCAGTTAACCCATCAATGCTGGCCACAATCTGCCACCTTTGGTCCTTTCACCATCTCCATTGCAGTTGCATGTGCTGGTCCTCACTTTTGGTCCTCCACCATTTCCTAGCTCTTCATCATGGCCTCACTAGCACCACCATTGTACTCCTTCCACCCTCTCAGCCTTGCAACCAGCTGCTGATGCTGTGCTCACTTCTCAGATCTCATCCACTCACCATCCAGGCTTGAGCACCCCCTCTGCACTTTGTCAACACTGCACTGCCTCCTGCACTGATGCTGTCCCCTCTTCTTGTTGTCATTGGCACTCTCCTGCCTTCGATTTCTGTCCTAGCTTCATCACCACTGTGACACCATTGTTTCTGAGCTCCCATTGTCCCCCTTTCCTCCTTTCCCATCCTTCCTCTTCTTAGCACCCCCCCTTTTTTCCCTTCCCCTCATCCTCTCCCTTCCACAGTACCACATCTGATGAGGGTGACAAGTTCAACCAGCCTTGACTGAAAGGCTCAGCCTGGTTTCTCCATCCCTTGCCCAGTTGTTTGGCACCACTGTTTTTTCCCCCTTATTTATTCATATTGCTCAGTCAGCACCCCTTTGGTCCAGGGCTAGCAATTGACAGGCCCCTCGACATCCAGGGGTAATGCAGTCTGGCAGCTTTGCAAGCCTCCTGAAATACTGCCAACATGTGATCCTGGGAGTGGTGCCCCAGTCTCCATAGCTGCCATTGTGGGGTTGATCACCCACAACCTTGCATTCATCTCTGTTCCTGGTGGCTTGGCATGATTGGTGCAGTAATGAAACTGCACCTGACAGGCCTTGATCAGAGGTAGCTCACCCCCAGCTTCATGTGCTGGGAACACCCCTGTGAGGTGACAGGCCTGCCAGCATGCAGCCAGCTTTGCATGATCAACCCACCAACTGCTGCTTTGATCCCAACAGCACCAGCACTGCTGACACTTGCAGTGAGCAACCTTCGCTGGGGCCCAACAGTGCCAAGAATAGGTCTCGAGGGGCTCAGTGTTCTCAAACACATCGATTCATCTACTGGCTGGTCACCAGTAGTGACAGTGCTGCTGACTTCTGCAGTGAACAATCATCATTGCATAGCTCAGCAACATCAAGACTTGGTCTCAGCAAGCAGGCATGCAACAGGTCACCACTGACAGTCTGTGCACCTTGTGTAGTGGCCTGGCAAGCCCTCACAAGCTCTCCACAGACTCTTTCTCAGTCGCTTAGTCAACTATTGCCCTGCAACCTTGCATTGATCAGTTTGGCACACCATCACACTAGCACTCCAGGGCTTCTCTTCCTCATGGCTCTGCTGCATGATCCTTGCCTTCGTTGCAAGCATCTCCTGCTGCCTGAGCACTTTGCCTTGCATGGAGGTATCAACAAGACCTGAGCCAGCTGCCTCAGGTGCCTGGTGGTTCCCCCAGTTTAGAAATGCACATGCAGCATGCATTTTCTCTTAACTTGAATACCAGCCTGATCATTCATTTGTGACATTTGTTGCTACTTTCTCTTTGACTCTAAGCTCATTACAACGTACTGACCTGCTTAGCCATAGCACTAGCATTCAAAAAGAGACACAGTCATCAGTCTCTTTCTCAGCACATATGGTCTCAATAAGTCACAATTCATGCCACCTGGTGTAGGCTAGCCATTTGTTGCCCTGAGATCTTGGTGATGACTGTAATCGGAATTTTCTGCAACCCTCATGTTGTGCTGAGTCCAGTGATGCTGAAGCTTTGCTGTTGATGCATGGCTACTGCACCTGCTCACCTTGCACTCTTGCCATGCTTGCCACCATATCCAAGGATGGTTTTGCAGCAACTGTTCCTCAGCACTCAGGCATGTGGTGGTGTTCAGGGAAAAGCTGCTGAGAAGGAGACTGACCATGGCTGAGTTCTGGCCAGGGCCACAACAGAGACTCCAATGACCACTTCAGACTGTCAACACAGCAGGATTGGCAGAGGCACCAGTCTGGCTGCAAAGGTGGGCTAGCGCTGCTTGCTGCTTGGGCTGAGCAGGCCTACAGTGCCATGCTGCAGTATCGAAAGCACTGCAGCACGCTCGATTGCACAAGCTGCATAGTAGAAGACAGGCAAGGTACAGCCTTGGAAACAACAATTCTACTTGATGATGTGGTAGACCTGGCATTATATATACAGTGCTGTCACACCTCTCTTGGTAGACCCCATTTCAAATCCTACTTGACAGCTGCCACCTATCCAGTCTCAACCTGCAGCAACTCTTTGCCTCCTTGAGGTCAACTGTCCACTTCTGCTGGCATCAACTTGTCAACAACTTGCTGTCCTTTGACTCATGCCAACCATTTGGCATACAATCGTACATATCCATCCACAAAGTAGCTTCTTTGCAATGGCATTCATTACACTCACCAACATTGCTCAGGAGGACATGCTCAAGCATGGAACAGATCAGGGGCCAGATGTCTATCCTTTCTTTGACTCCAACCTTGCTTCCAAGTACCAGCAGGTTGTCTGCCCCTTCCAAGCCCACAGTCTTGGCACTGTGCCATTGAGTGACTTTGATCCAATGGAGAAGGCACTCAAGCACTGCTGGGTACAGATGGCAGTCACAGACTACCAGCCTGGCCCTGGACAGAAAAAGGGCTGGTTGTTCCTAAGGACCATTGTTGTGGAACATGACCCAAAGGCCTTCCCCACTGATCAAGGCCTCTTGGATGTGGAAGACTTGGGCGATGATGTTGTCACCAAGCTAGACAACCCCACTTTGGCCTCATCTCAGTCTGACACCATTTCCTTGGTGGCAAGGTCCCTTTCCACTCTCAAATCCTTTGGCCATTCCTCTGTATTGTTTCAAGAAGCCACAAATGACTTGGCTAGCTCTTCCATCTCGAAGCAAATGGCTTCTGCCATGGCTCTTCTTGATGCAAACAGTCGATTGCCACCACTTGGCACTTTTGCCTCTGCCAATCCCTCCACCTCTGCTGTGATTCCTGCTATTCACCAGGCTGATCATCCTTTGGAGATCATGCCTTCTTCCAGCAAATGCTGATGAGTTTCTTTCACTCTCAATGGTCCCTCTCCCACACCTATGGAGGTTGACCTGCCCAGCCAGCAACCAAACATTCAGTCTGCAGCCTTGGTTCTCAAACCTGAGATTACCAACATCCACACAAGAAAGTATTGCCTCAATGTTCCAACAGCATTGAAGCTGCTCATATGCCACTACAGAGACTGCATGAGGCTGGTCAAGAATGAAGCGATCCAACTTGTCAACATTGCAGAGCATCACCAGCACAAGCATCTCAACATCTTTTTGATGCAGAAGCTTCTTGCCAACAACAGCAGTGAGTTTGCCAAGCAACATCCTTGGGTCAAGGACTGCCCCAGTTATGCCAAGAGACAAGTCATTGTTGAGGCAATAGGAGCCTGCAAGTCCTTGATCACAAGGTATGAGAACCAGCCAGCATCTCAATGCCAGCATCTCTTCTCGATTTCAGCCTGTACTGTGAGAAAGGACAAGCTGCAAGGCTTCTCCATCACCTTTCCAAATGCCAGTGGCAGCATCAAGGCACAGTATGATCAGTCTGACACAGCAAAGGTCATTGGGCTCAAGCTCAAGACCACCGCTGCAACAATTGGGAGGATCAAGGTTCCTCAGTACAGGGCCAAGATCTGTCTTTGAGGTCAGGCACAGCATCAACATCTACTGGGCCTCTGCAGAGGCAAGAACAACAAGTTGCCTTGTGAGTGGTCTATCCATGTGGACCCCACAGGCTGCTGGTATTTGCATGTCTGCTACCAGCTGATGGAGGACAAGAAGTTCCAGGAGGTGAAGAAGGCCAGAGAGGCCATGAAAGGAAGGACAGTTCTGGATGGCCATGTCAAGATCACTTCTTGTGATCCAGGTGCACAAACACCATTCACCCTCTACACCTCAGAGGGGCACACACTTGACATTGGTAGCGAGGAGAACAGAGGAAGGCTTCGACAACTGCGACAAGCTGCAGATGTCCTTGAGAGCAGACTCAAGCAAAAGTGGCCACCCAATCGTCGACCTTCTCATAGGATTGGTCACAACAAGAGGAAAAAGCACTATGCCCAGCCATCCAAGCAACGTCGCTGCCTGGCCAAGCAGTGGCGCTTTACAATTGCCAAAGCCTCCAACCTGGTGAGGGACCTACATTGTCGCACAGCTCACTTCCTTGCTGTGTCATCCGACATCATCATTATGCCTCGCATGGAGGTCTTGGGAATGGTCCGCAACACCAAGAGTCGCCTCAGCAAGTACACAAAGCGCGAACTCATTGGTTGGGGCCACTCAGCTTTTCTCAACCGCTTGACAATCAAGTGCTTTGACATTGCTCAGGACCAGCGCTTTCCACACAAGCACAAGCTTAGCCACCCTACAACCCTTCTGGTCCAGCCTGAGGCCTATACGTCCAAAACGTGTGCATTTTGTGGCCATATCTATGACCGACTTGGCTCCAGCAAGCGGTTTGCTTGCCCGAAGCCAAACTGTCCCTACATCGCTGGTCGAGACCATAACGGTGCAGTCAACATGGTTATCAAAGCCATCCGCTGATCTCTGGTCTCCAATCCAGTCGTAGCCACCATGCTGCGCTTCCCATCATTGGTCTTCTTGATTGCCGCTCTCCTCCTCCACCACCTCATCATCATCGTCGTCGTCATCATCGTTGTTGGTCTCACCCGTCGAAGCTCATCCATCCTATCGCATCACACATCGCTCCTGAACGCGATTCAGATCCCATCCATTGCATCTGGGATTTGCCATGGCCACATGCAGTCTCTCGTCCAACTCTCCATCTCGATCTTCATCTTCTTGTTCGTCTTTGTCTTCGTCTTCTTGTTTGTCTTCGTCTTCGTCTTCTTGTTCATCTTGTAGCCTCTGTCCATTCCCCAATACGTTGGGTGCCAAGAGCCATGCGCCTGGTGCGACGCATGGCCGGGCTTTGATCCCCCGCCGCTAACGGCTCCGGTTCCTCCAGATGCTCGCCATCAGAGGCAACTCGTCAGAGCCTAGGTCTTGGTGATACGTAGCATTCAAAAGTCATCGCATGTCTACTAATGTCAACTGCACATGATTGGTGCGGCTGGGACCTATATCGAAGTACTGGTGACAGTTGAGAATGCATGTAAAGTGTGCGATGTGTTCGTTGGAAGCTCGAGTTTGTTTGGGCCGCATAGGAGCGCATTTTCGGGTGTCGGATTTTACCACGCCGCGCACCAGCATACACACGGATCTAACCCAACATATACAGATCAACAGCTTCGGTTCCCACCTACTGACATCTGATACCCCTCTAACTTCTCTTCTTCACCTTCCAGCTCCACTCGAACAGCGTCCAGCGGCTCAAAGAGCTGTGGCATCCACTTGAGCTGTACAGCTTTTGGGCTCCGTTGAGCGTCGATTTAGCATCCGTCCTCCAGCACTGCAGCTGGTCCAACGCCCTCGGACACGGCAACTGTATCAACTCAGCACAGTCACTGAAGGTGGGAGACAACAACAATGGCGCGTCAGCCAGCAAAGCGCCGCAAAATGACTATACAAGAGCTCGACGTCGAAGGCGACGAAGATTGGCAGAGCGACGAGCTGTCCTCGCTCCCTGCCACTGACGATAAAGAGTCCAGCTCTGATCCAGGCTCTGACTCCGGATCCGGCTCTGATGACGAAGAGGACGACGTGATTGACATGCTCAAAGATTCAGCTCCTTCCAAAAGCAAACCCAAAGGCAAGGCGAAGGCCGCCGACTCCAACGACACTGCTCCGACATCCAGTACTGGCGTCGAAGTCGTCATCCCACTTACCGTGCCCGGCGAAGACACGCCAGTCAAACGCAAACGTGGTCGTCCGCGCAAAGAACCCGAGCCCAAGATCCCCAAGAAGCGCGGTCGTCCACGGAAGTATGCACCTGGCGAGAAACGACCCCGTCGATCAAGACGGAAATTGAACCCGGATGGATCATTCAAGAAGCGCGGCAGGCCGAAGAAAGTCGTCGATCCAGATGCGGTCGAGATGAAGGTGCCCAAGCGCAGAGGCAGACCGCCGAAACAGCTCGCTGAAGGGGAAGAGGATCCGAAGGCTCGAAAGAAGCGTGCGGCGGATGGCGAAGGCGGCAAGCGAAAGAAGAAGCGCGAGTTTGATCTGCTCGCCGGCTTGGATCTTGACTTTGATGATGGAGACGGAGCTGGTATTGTGCCAGGCGTAGGTGGGGCGGACGAAGACGAGTGGCAGGACGAGATCGACTCGCCACGCAAGCAGGATGACATCTTAGCAAAGCTCAGGAGAAGGATTCTGTACAGACAGCAGGATGCGGAGCTGCAGGACTTTGTCGATAGTCTCGGGCCTGATGGACAACCCATGCCATCTACAGCTGAGACCTCCACCAATGGCATTGCAGAAAGGCGTACAGTAGAAGAAGGGGAGCGAGTCGACGAAGGTCCTCGACCTGGTCTGCCGCTACTCCGGAAGTTCACAGACGACAACTCAACGTCTGGTATTCCGTCGTCTGAAAAGCGCAAAGAGCGGAAACCGTTCGAGCCCACGCCACAGACGGATCTGCACAACAACGAGGCCATGTCCGCGCTCGCTGAAGCAGCCGCCTCCGCAGCCGAGACCGAAGAGCAATCTAAGCAGGCCAAACCCAAGGGCCGACCGCCTGGATCCAAGAACCGCCGTCCGGACTGGGAGAACAATCCTTTGCTGCTGGCTTCGCGCGCATACGCCAACGCCGGCCGCTCCGTCGACTACGGGACGTCGCTTTCCCTCTACGGCGCACCTTCCGCCGCCGCCGCTGCGAGTGCAGGCGGCAGCGGATCGAATCTAGTTAAGCCTACATCTTCGGACGCGTACTTCCTCTTCAACACCTCCAAACGTGCCCGCGGTCTTGCTGGTATGGGCATCGGCACCTCGTCCACCCTCATCTCCTCCAAGCTTCCTCCGCTCGAATCTCGCAATCTCGAGCGCATCGTTGCGCAGCAAACCCGCAGTGGAGCGTCCGTTTCCGACCTTGCCACGCGTATGTACCGCCGTCTGCTCCCAGTGTATTTGGCGCAGCTGCTGGCTGGATACGCGATCATCTTTCACGGTGTTGGCAGCAAGACGAAGCTCCTGACCGAGCTAGTTGCCAGGAGGATCGAGGCAGAGGGCGATGCGGTGGGTGTGGTGGCGCAAGGCGCGATGAAAGGGTTCAAAGTCGAAGATATGCTGGCAGAGATCGAGAGAGCCGTGGGGCTCGGATCACTCACCATTACAGCAGCGGCAGGGAAAGTGGAAGATGGAGAGGGGAAAACAGCGATGGTGGTCTCAACATTGACCTCAGCGAGGGCGGAAAGGATCGTGCGGCGGTTCTCTGACGGCGATGTGGCGGGCCCAACCAAGCTGTTCCTCATCCTCGAGACCTTCGACGCCCCTGGCATGCAGTCATTACGCTTCAAGAGCGTGCTCGAGACCCTCGCCAAATCAAACAACATCCACATCATGGCCACCACAGAGCACGTCAATTCGGGATTCATCGCGTCAACCACTGGCCAGCAAGCCTCTTCCAATTCCCCCAACGGTGAATCGCCCGGTGAATCGCCAGAAAGAAGCGAAGCGGCGGGAAGACTGTGCTGGATCTGGCAAAACATGTCTACCTACACGCCGAGTCTGGATGAGATGCTCATCATGCGTTCCAACCCTGCTTTCGCCTCTTGGATGCCTGCTCTCCCCCCATCCCTCGACCTCATCGGCTCTGCCTCCTCCTTCTCCACCAGACCCACCCATCCCGTCGGCGCCGCCCAATCCTCCGCCTCCACCTCTGCCGACGGCACCAGCGGCACGGCTGCGTACTACAATGGCCTCCAAGTCTCCGACACTTTCCGTACCGTCTCCGAAGTCTCGGCCATCTCCATCCTCAAATCCGTCACCACCAAAGCACGCGCGCTGTTCAACCTCCTCGCCAAACAATCCCTCAACTCCATCTCCGACAATACTGGGGTACAAGACGGGGGTGTGGGAGGGGTGGCGTACAGCGAGCTGCTGAATAAGGCGAAGAGATCATTCTTGGTTTCGAATGAGGCGGATTTCAAGTCGCTGCTGATCGAGTTCAAGGACCACCACCTGTGTCACATCGGCAAGCAGGGGGTGATATCGATCGGATTGGCGGATGCAAAGGTGTTGCAGGCTGTGTTGGAGAAGTTGAAGTCGATTTGATCTGTTGTTGAGGAATGGCACTCTATTTGTCCACGCTTGTTTCCATCTCCATGTGTATGCTATGTTCGGCTTTCATGCAAGTCTGATGACTTTTTTCAGTATGTTTGACATTTGAGACATGGGTATACTGCGGGTCGAGCCGAGCGAGCGGTCTGTCCATCTTGCTGTGTCCTCCGATGTACTGGGCTAGGCGATCGATCGAATTGCGTCCGAGTTCTCATTGAACCTTCTTCCCCTCACCCTCCTCACCCTTCCTCTTCTCCTTCGGCGCTGGCACTACATCAGTATCATCCTCCAAGAATGCAGCTACGACGTACGCGGCCAGTACCAAGTTTACCACCAACGCCGCCAATCCTCCAGCATATGTCGCGTTGCCTGTTCCAAGCCCCAAAGCAGCAGAACGACGCCGTCATCCGTCAGTACATTGGTTCTACTACTAAGCTGATTTGATACATCCTGATTCGAGAAGGAAGAAGGCGGGTGACTCACCAGCGAAGTACCGATCCTTGGCAAAGTAATAGGCGGAAAGTGGTGCTGCAAAGATAGCTACGCTGAAGAACGCCAGCTTGTAGTATACCCCTTGCGCCGGGTCACGGCCTCGGGGGGCTACGCGGGATGGTGTTACGTCCAGATTCGACATCCTGATCTGGTTTCGAAGGAGGTCAGACGGTTGTGTCAACATGTGAAGGCGAAGGTGGGTCGGGATGGTCAAAGCGCAGACCGCACACCCCGCAAGAAGAACATGAGCTGACATCAAAAATTCGGAATTCGGCCTCGCAACTTTTGCTGCGAGACCAAAAAAGTGGAGACACGACATCCTTCTCCTCCTCCTTCTCCTCCCTCTTCTTCGCACCTCCGTCCAACATCCCTTTGCCAACCTTTGGCCGCGGGGCAACAATGCCGGAGAAAATCCTGCTCATAGGCCCGGTCAACGGTCGCCTTGCCGACCTAATCTCCAAGGTCTCGGCTATTCAGTCCAAGCACGGTCCCTTCGCCTCCCTTTTCATCCTCGGGGACCTCTTGCATCCCTCCCCTTCTGAATCTCTTCTGCGACAGCAGAACGAACTGCTCGAAGGAGGACTAAAGCTTCCGATCCCGACGTACTTCTATCAAGGCTCCTCACCCCTCGCCCAGCCGATATCGGACAGGATCATAGAAGGAGGCAAGAAAGGACTCGTGCAGGTGGTCGAGAATCTGTACTATGCGACAGGGAAGAGCGGGGTGTTTGTCACGAAAGAAGGGTTCAGAGTGGCATATGTGGGAGGCGTATGGGACGCGAAGAAGTACGCTGAGGCTAACGAAGCAGAAAGTGGTGGTGGCGGGAAGGAATTTGATCCTGAACAATGGTTCGAATCCGACCTGCAACGCACGCAAGACGAAGACGTAGCGCACATCACCCCGGCCACCATCAACCGGCTTCTCGCACATCCATCTTTCCGCCTTCCCTCATCATCCTCGAGCGCCTCTCCAACAATCTCGAACGGGGCTCCCGCTGCGAAGCCAGGCACTCTCGCCGCCGCCCGCGCCTCCGCATCCGCCGAACAAGCCAAGTCAGCAGCCCAAGGCTCAGCGCTGCAACTTCTATCCTCTCGCCCGCCGATCGATCTGCTCCTTACAAACTGCTGGCCGACGGGCGTGACCCTCTTCTCCACCCCTCCCTCCTCTACCGATCCGAGTGGGGGGCTGCCAGACCCGACGGCGAGAATGTGGGGTTCCCCCGCGATCGCACGGCTAGCATCGCACGCATGTCCGCGCTACCATTTCGCCCTGGCCCCCTTGCCTTCTTCTCCCGACCTGCCAGTTGGGATATCAGAAGAGACGGTGGCAATGGGCGCATTCTGGGAGCGCTCTCCTTACCTCACGGATCTCTCTGTGTACCTTCCGAGCCAAGCCCAGCAACTCGCGCCGCAGGAGAAGAGGGAAAGGGAGGGTATGAAGAGCGTAACCCGCTTCGTATCGCTAGCGAGGTTCGCGAACGAGAAGAAAAAGCGCTGGTTTCTCGCGCTCAATCTCACGCCAGCTGAGCAGCAGGGGAAGGATGGGCAGGCTGGGCAGATTCCGGCAAATGCGACTCAAACACCCTACTTCATCCCTTCGGCCCAGAGGGGGGGAAACGGTGGGAAGCGGCCAGCAGCACAGACGGGGGAAGGGGAGCTGGATGCAAGTCCAAACTTCCGGTTTGCAGATGCAAGTCGAAACAAGCGTCAGCGCGGTGGTGAAGGAGCGGAGGATGTGCCACCCAAAGGCTACGTCTGTCGAATCTGCGGTGTGGCGGGCCACTATATCCGTCTGTGTCCTTCCAAACCGCAACCACAACCCAACACCGCTGGTTTCGGCACCAACATTACCCCCCTTCCCACCAACCGCATCGAGGAAAAGACCAGTGGGTGGACTAAATCCACCATGCCACTTCCACCCGGCCTTCCATCCAAACCAGCCTTCGACCAGCATCACCACCCTCAAAAGCGCCAAATGATCCCAGTGGGGCCCAGCAACTGCTGGTTCTGCCTCTCCAATCCCTCGGTCGCCAAATCGCTCCTCATCACTATTGGCGCTGAATCCTACCTCGTCTTCCCCAAAGGCCCCTTCTCCCACCCCTCGATCAACAATATCCCGCACGCAGCGTCGCATTTGCTGATCGTGCCGCTTACGCACACGAGTAACCTCCTCTCGCCTTCGCACCCCGTGCTATCCTCCAATCGGAATGCTACAGAGGAGAAAGCAGGAGAGGAGGAGGAGGAGAGGAAAAGAGTGCGACTGGAGATGGAGGAAACAAGGCAAACCGTGCGCGGGATCTGGGCGGAGATGGATCATGCGATGTTAGAATGGACATTGGTCAGAGTTAGGACGAGCAATAGGATGACACATTTCCAGACGCAGCTCCTTGCGTTGTTCCAATCCGTGGTGGACAACAAGGATTTGGTTACGTGTCTTGACGACGCGCTAGAAGCCCAAGTCAGCGGTGGCAAAGGGAAGATTTTGCGAAACACAGCAGACATTCAAAGCTACTTCGCCGGCAGTGTCGAGGAAAGCAACGGAAGAGACGGAAATATGGAGGGAGAGGATGGATACTTTCACCTCGTTCTCCACCCAACTGTGGGGGAAAAGAAAGAGTGGCTACTCCCACTGACCACCACCTCGCGCTTCCCCGTCCAGTTCGTGCGTACAACTCTGGCAAAGGTGTTGGACTTGCCGCAGCTGGCTGATTGGAAGTCCGCAATACAGCCAGAAGAGGAGGGCGAGGAGAAGGAGAGGGAAAACTCTGCCGGGTTCAGGGCGCTGCTTCTTTCGCACACTTCTTAGTTCGCACTTTATTCAATACAGACACACATGGTCCAATGCAATGGTGTCAAAAGGGAGAACCGGTGCAGATTTGGGTATCTTTGGCTGTGTGATGAGCTAGAACTGGGTTCTGCTGCGTTTCTTCTCCTGCCTCCATCCATGTTTATCATGTTCGCGCTCGCGCTTGCGCTTGCTTTTCCCCTCCCTACCTTTTCCCTTTTTTGTCTTCAGCCTTCCCTCTTGCCTCCCTCTCCCTTCGCCTCGCTCCTGCCCCTCTGCATCCTCAAACAGAATCGCCCTCAACCGCCTCTCCGCCTCCTCCTGCGTCAACTGCAACCCATCGTTCACCACCAACCGATCATCCTCACCATCCCCATCAAGATCTTCTCCTTCGTAATACGTCGCTGACGTGGTCCTCAGCTTTCTCGTGCGCCGCTGGGGTCTAGCTTGGGGTGCAAGGAGCGTGAGGAATTGTTGTGCGAGGTGGTACGCAAAGGGAGGTGAGGATGTCCAGATGGGGGCGATGGAGGGCCAGGCGCGGGCCCATGCACGGGGGCCTTTGGAGGTGCGAGGGTCTCCTTCTGGATCGATCTCGGGTTCGGGTGATGCACAGGTGGGGGATACGGGTGTAGTGGTTTGCGAATGACGGGGGTTACGGCTGCGTCCCCTTCGCTCTTGTTCAGTGTCGTCGCTTTCGTCCTCGGACAAGGAGTAGAGCGATCCAGAAGCAGACGATGCAGTATCGCTCTCACCCTCACCCTCGCCTTGGTCAATTTCTTCCCCTTGTTCCGTATTCCCTCGCTCCAACCGTTTTCTAACCCTCCGCACATCCTTATGCTCCCTCGCCGGCCACCCATCCTCCTCATCTTCTTCTGTTGGATCTCTACCCCACAGCGCCTTCCTCCTCTGCAACCTTTTGCCATCAGCCTCCTCCGCCTGCCTCCGCATCCCCCAAATCCTCTGCCGTCTCCCCGTTTCCCCCCTCACCCACGCCTCGCTCACCTGGATCGCAGTCTCAAAGCACGCCCTACTTTTCTGCCTCGTCGCTCTGTCCAACCCTTTCAAACTTACCCCTTGCCCCTCCTCTACCGGGGAGGGAACTGGCTCTCCCTCCCCACCGTTATACCGACTTCGGTTGAGGAGCGTCTGGATGCCAACGAAGAGATACAGCATCCCCAGCATGGCATGAAGTTCAGGCTGGCTTTTATAGGGGTGCACGTTGACGCGCTGCTCGAGCAACTCTATTGCATCGCTCAGCCTGTTCGTCGCAATGTATTCGCTAACGAGGGCCGGAGTGAGATGTGTCGCTTTGAAAGGCGCGCTTGAGTCCAAGTCCAGCATTTGTAGATACCCAATCTTCCTCTTGCTCCCTTCTGCCCCTTCTTCTTCCTCCTCCGACCCACTTTCCGTCAGCGAGAGAATGAGCAAAGCCATCCACCACCCCTCATCCGTAGTCCACTCATGTGCTGCCAGTATCACCTTTAAGAACCGTGCCGCCAACCGCATCTGCCTCCTCTGAATGCAAATATGCATTAGATCGTAGCACCTCCGCAGATGCTTTCGGCGGTGAGAGGTGAGGGGCGTGCGAGAAAAGTTGGGCCCTCCTGCAGTGCCACGCGAGGTGAGCAGTGCGAGGGAGGGTGCGGTGTGCGATGAGGATGGTGCGAGGGAACGGTGCGAAGGGAGGATGGGGTAGGAGTTGGTTTTGAGCATGCGAATCTGGTGGTTTTGGCGAAAGCCGGAGCCGAGAAAAGGCGGAGGATGAAAGACGTATCCTTTCTCCATGATGCCACTGAGCGATATCGGGAGATGCTTCGGTGCTATTTCGTATGGGCAGACAGGTCCTGGATTAGGCTGTCCTCATCGGGGCCCCAATCAACGTGAAGAACGAAGGCCGCTGTGCGTGATAGTGTATGGTCGAGCTTGACGTCACGCCTTGACCTCCTTTCGATGCTATATTCAACTTCGGAGCCCCTCAGCCAGTGGTGCTTCGCAGTATCATAAGCGCGAGCCGGATGATAATGGCGAGTAGCTGCCGATACTCGGTCAAGGTAAAGCAGAAGGTGAAGGTCGAAAGAAAGGCTCGAAGCCGGAGTTTTCAAAGGTGAACCCTTTAACTTTCTTGCTCCACGCACACTCAAGCTCAGTTCCGATTTCCGCGTTCTCCCCGCTTCCTCACCAACAACGCTTCTGCTCACTAAGTTACGTTGGAAGAGCACTCCCACAGACTCCATCGTATAGCCGGACCTAAAGTAGTATTACAGCAAGACGTATACACGGACCGAAACATAGGACACGAATTGAAAAGAGCGTTAGATGGCGAAAGGCGAGAACTACGCTTCACTTGCGACCGAAATCCTCCTACTGCCCCTTGTAGAGCGCTTTGTTGCCGTGGCCGCTGAAGCTGCACTGTTCGTCTTGCCACTCTTGCCCCTCACTCTTGTCAACTTGGCCACCTTTGCTTGCGCTGCACCCTCAAACGCTTCATCCTGTTCGCCCTTTGCCGCTGCCTGCGCCAAAATCTCCTCAAACTCGCGCAAGTCTCCCGCACCCTCTCCACTTCCTCCTGCAGCACCCGCACCGTTCGCGCCTCGACCACCACCAGCCCCTCCCGAGGACGCAGTCTTGTTCGCCCTCGCCTTTGCCAAGATCTCCTGGAAACGCTTGTACACCTCGGCGTGATATAGCTTGTCTTGGTAGAACGGCAGCCCCTCGATCAGCTTCTTGACTGACCTCTCGCTCTTGTACGGCAGCAGCGAGAGACAGAAGGCAATGTCACGCCACTGCCTCTCGGAGTTGGTGAGGCGGAAGCGCTGGCAGAGCTTCTCGACGACATTCTCGGCTTGCTTCTCCTTGTCGATAAAGGTGAAGATGAACTTCATGGTGCGTGCAAACGTCTCTTCGTCGACAGCGTGCTTGCCGATGGACAGATGCGAGATAATATCGGGCAAGTTGTTGTAAACCGCATTTTCTTTGGTCGCGAGCTCGCTGAAGAAGAGCTTGGCGAGGTCGGAAACGCGTGGTTCCTCGTCTTCGAGACACTTGGCCATCTCGCCGAGTTGACCCTTGACCTTGATCATGCCATTGAGAATCAGGTGGGTAAGCACCATGAGCGTATGCTTCTTGACCGACAGATCGGGATCACCCAGACCAGCGTAGAGACGGTCCGAGTTTTCGTCGACCAGCGAACCGAAGCAGACGGCGATGTCACCTAGAGCGATGACCACGTTGCTGCGGACCACGGCGTCCTTGGAAGTGGTGAGGATGTGAAGCAGCAAAGCAAGGTTGGCCTCGCAGAAAGTGGACGAAACGCACATGAATTTGCAGAGAGTCAGGACCGCTGCTCTGCGCACGAGCTCGTTCGGATACGACTTGGGGCTGCTGCAAATGTGGGTGATGATGGGACCGAACATAGCCAGCACACTGCTGCTGCCGTAGAGCAGCTCCTTTTCACGCACGCTAGCAATGACTTCGCCAATCTCGTCTTCGGCATTGCCCGCGACTTGGTCGAGCTCTTCCACTGCAGCAGCGGCAGCAGCGGCGCGACTGACCTTGCCTTCAGAGACAGCTTTAGCGAGCGCCTTCTCTTTGTCGGCCTCGGCTTTGCGTCGCTTGTACTCTCGCTCGACCAATTCGAGGTAGACAATGTGTTTGAGCGCAACATGACCGACAATGAAGAGCAGCTGTGCCAACTGGAAGGCGTCGCCCATCACAGGTGTATCCGAGCTGGAAGCAACGTCCCCGGCGTCGAGCATCGACACGTCGCTTGCTGCATCATCGCCATCCTCACGACCCGACGACTGATTCTGCATCGGTGCCTTGCCGCCAAACACACGCGAGGTCATGCTGCGGATGATATCGGTGCAGAGCGCATCGGGTTGTTCACCAAGCAGGTAGATGGTGTTGATGGCGTTTTCAGCAAGGGAGAACCATTCGCCGCGACTGTTTCCCTTGACAACATCACCCGACATCTGGATGGCAGCACGCAGGCGGCCAAATATGGGGTGGGTCATAGGGTAGCGCACACTCTCGTCGCTGAGCGCACCTTTGACTTTCTTGACGCTACCGCCGAGTCGCTGGAGCGCGACACAAGTGTACTTGGCGAGCACCACATCGCGGGCGCCAAGCGGGCCAAGACCGACACGTAGTAGTACGTCGATCTGCTCCGAGATGATCTCGCGTCTGGCTGTGGCGAGCATTCCAAGCACAATGATGGCACCTCGTCGCTGCGCGGCCGAGATGGCGCGAGGAGCCGAGTAGACGGCCCAGAGCTTGTTGACGACCTCAGGATGCACAAGATTCTCGATTTGCATGGTCTTGAGCATTTCCTCGAGCGACGTGAGCTCAGCGAGTGTCGCGCCGAACGTACGCTCGATCATGTTCTTGGCGATGCGAGCGATGTTGTCCTTGGCATTAAGGTCATCGCGCGCGTCAAAGTAGAGGGCACGGTAGACTTCGATGAGACGCGAACGAACACCTTTGAGCTGACTGCCGTCTTCCATGACGAGGGCATTATCCTTGGTCCAGATGAGGTGAACCATCTTGCGAACACCGGCGGCAGCGCCAGAAAGCTTGTACTCGTAGGCGACGCGGAAAAACTCCATGCTCTCGAGCACCTCGGCCTTGTTGGTGGAGGCGAGCAGAAGGGTAAGGTTGGGCATGGCAGTCTCCAGCTGGGTGATGAAAGCGATGGCGTCGGCGTAGTAGCGCTTGGTGAGACGAAGGCGCATTACCTTTTCGGCGTCGACAGGCTCCATCTCGGCCTGAGCAGCGGCCAGGGCTTGAAGATCGACACCTGAACGACGACCCTTCTTGGCCTTGGCCTTCTCCTTTTTCACTTTGGGCTTCTTGACAGCTTTGCGGCTGCGTGCAGGTGGTGCGTCATCGTCGTTGTCGTCATCTTCATCGTCGTCCTGCATGACAGTATCGTCGCCATCCTCATCCTCTTGCTCTTGCTCTTGATCATCTTCATCCATATCCTCACCTTCGTCATCGTCATCCGCCTCTGACTGGCTGTCCTGGTCGACTGAGTGTTCGCCTGGCAGGTTGAGAGAGCCTTCTGTCTCTTGGAGCTCTTTGGAGACGAGATCGTATCGGGCCTGCCATTCTTGCAGCGAGAGCTCACCGCCGTGGAGCATACCGAAGGGGTGAGTGAGGATGAGCTTTGTGAGAAGGGCAATGGCGTTCTTGCGGACACCACTGCTCTTGTCTTCGAGATGACGGATGACCATGTCGGTGATCTCGGTACGCTGCTTGGGGAATTTGGTGGGGAGGTCAAGAAGACGAGCGCAGACGGTGATGAGCTTGGATCGGACGTAGGAATTGAGATCGAGGAAGCGCTCGATGAGAAGGTCGAAAAAGGTCTCGATCTGCTTCTTGCGAGCTTCTGCACTGCCACGGTTCTCGTCTGCAGCCGACTCGCAACCTGCACCACGCTCGCCACCGTCAGGGTTTAGCGAGTCGTCGGTGAGAGCCAGCTCCTTGATGAGAAGACCGAGGGTCTCGATGAGTGCATTGCGCATCGGGTAGGAATCGGAGTCGAGGTGCTTCTGCAAGAGACTGATCTGCTTGAGGACGCTGCGGGGGCTGAGCTCAGCCATACGGACAAGGAAGCGACCAAAGGAACGGGGGCTCTTGGTATCCATAGCGCCAAAGTTCTTGGCAGCGACTTCGCGGAGGACGTCTTCGCCGAGACGCTCGTAGTCAAACTCGAGACGCATGACAGCAAGCAACTCTGCCATGGGCTCAGCAAGATGCTCGTAGTACTGAAGGCTTTGCATGATGCTGGTCTGGGCGCTAAAGGCCTGACCGTGTGCTTTGACGGCTTGGCAGATGACTTTAAAGATGCCGAGCTTGATGGCTTGAATCTTGAGGTACGACTCGTTCTCTTGGAGCAAAAGTGCGGGACGAAGGAGACATGCAGAGACAAACGAGTCGCGTGCAGCAGATACGGTCCACATGCGCTCGCTTCGTACACGGGCAGCCTTCGACATGAGGGTGAGGACGGCGGGAATCGAGTTGGACCAGGCCCAGCCATCTGCTTTGGCGGAGCCGGATTTGGCGGCAGCGGCAGCAGCAGCCGACTTGGCACCAGCAGCGCGACGACCGCCCCTAGCAGCGACGATGGCTGCGGCCGAACTTGCGTTGTCTGCTCTCGCACCGCTATGCTTTTCGGCTACGGAAACGAGCCACTGGAGGAGGAAGGCGTAGCGTTCGAGGGTCTCAGCATGGGACGAGTATGCATTGGGGTCGTCTCCGTCAAGCTCTCGCTGAGCCTCGTCGAGGGCATTTGACATGCCTGAGGCGATGACATCAAGAAGCTTGTTGCACGCATTGGGACAAAGGTTGGCAAAGTGCTTGAGGTAAGAACGGATGAGGTCGTAGATCTCGGGTGTAGATACATTGTCTGGACTTGAAGTGATGGCGTCGATGGCTGTGTCGAGGGTAGAAATCTGTTCGGAGGGGTTCATGTCATCGACAGCCACCTCTTGTGGGATGATGTAGGGTTCATCTTGGAGGAGGAGGAGCTCATCGGCGAGATTGTAGCGACTGCTAGAGCCGTCACCATTGTGGGGTGATGACATGATTGCGACGACCTTCAGAGTCTCGCTCGGCTGCTGAGCAGGCAAGAGGGATCGATGGTGAGGAGATCTGCCAAGGGGGATAGGCGGTGTCGCAGCGCGCAGTGCAAGCCGTAGGGTGACCAGCAGAGTTGGTCTAGAATCGATGGTGGTTGGAAGACACACGGGAACGTTGCTGGCGTAAGGTGAGGCGAATGAAGAGGTTGTTTGTAACAGTGTAGACAGTGCTGCCGATGATGGTCGTGGTCGCAGCGATGGTCGTTGTCGTGAACAGCAGAGTGCGCGTTGCGCTGCGCGCCACAGTTGTTTGGTGTTGGCTTCGAAGGGGCTCAGCTGGGTCGAAATGCGCAGTCCAAAATGCAAAGTGTTGGTCTTTTTTGGCTGCACTTTTGGTACTGTACTGACGCGCCTCAAGTGGCTCGCAACGTGTTTTGCTGCAAGCCTTTGGAATGGTAGAGCTGCTCCTTGCCGCGCTCCTTTCACGTGATTTGGCGACAGGACCTGATTTCAGCGGGTCACGCAAAAACCAAGTTTGTTTCGGATCGGTGATGCTCTGTCTCAAAAAATGCCAACGGCACCGAGCCAGTCCTGGCTCGTGAAGGGAGACAACAATTAGTTAACTGGTAGGGCACGTTCGAGCCTGGTTCATAAAAGAGTGGGGCCGCGTTTGTTACATTTGGCTTCTTTCGGCTGGCTGGAAGCTGGTGGGCTGGTGGGCTGGTGGGCTGGCGGGCTGGCGGGCTGGCTCGTGTGTGACAATGTGACTGAAGATGGGCAACGGGGAGCGTTCCGAATGAGATCAAGATGCAGCGCCTAACCAAGGCTTAGGCTTGAGAAGAAAGTGGTCGATTTCCAAGCGAGTGCTCTCATCCACAATGTCAGGAGTTCAAGCTGAGGTCACGCTTGAGCCGCACTTGAAACAGGCAATCGCATCAACCCACGCTCGATCCATCGGCTATCCCGTTTCCTGTCAAACCACCACCGTCACCTTGTCAACCTCTGCTAAGGTAGTGCATCGCCCCCTCTTGTTTTTTTTTTTTTGTTCATTCACAAACAGGCACACACCCACACTCAAACTTGCGAGAGGAGCAGTCACATCGCCTTTGGTCCCACTTTGGACCGCGATACCCTCTTCTGCTGGTCACGCCACCGCCTTGCTTCGGAACCAGGAGCGACTTCATTTGAGTCACACATACACACACTCGCTCGCTCGCTCGCTCACACTCTCTGCCACGCCCTGTTCGAGGTAGAGCCAAATCACTGTCAAAATGGTAAGTCCTTTCCGCACTTGGACCCACACCAACTTGCAATCTCAGCGCATCCGACAATCGCGGCGCTTGCGAGTCCTATTCAACTCAGCACGCTCGCCTCTGTCTCCGCCGCTCGTCACACCATCTCCGCTTGGGCTAGCTCGCGTACAAACATGACCAAAGCTCGTCGTCGCAATCTCCGTGCTAGCACCGCTTCTCCCCTCGCAGCTAGACGCCAGCAGCGCTCTTTGCGCACCGGCAATCATCCCACCGATGTCGCCCATGCTGTTGATGCAGCCAAAGGCGCTTTCGATGGCGTACTCTTGGACTCTGATCCATCCACCATCGACCAGCTCGATCTGAAATCCTTTCTTGACATGACTTCTCACTCTGCCGATTTCTCCTCCTTCATCGCTTCGTCCAAACCGCCGCGCTCTTCCTCAAACTCAACCCGAACCAAATGCTGCCCCTCCAATGCCAATCATCACAACAACGATGGCGGCCTCCTCTTTTGCTACACGCAGGAGCAACAATCCAGCGCACCGCTTCCGGCTAGGAACGTCGTCAACTTCCTTCGCAACAAGTCTGGCATCAAGACCCGCGTTGGTGCACTCGACGGCAAGCGCGTCGACTACTTTAAAGGCTCGGCTGCCGTCAAAGCCCTCCTCTCCCCTGCTTACGCCAAGCTCAAGGATGTCCCCAAGGTCACTACAAAGCAACAAGCCGAGGAGACCTTGCATAACATCATCCCCTACGCCTTTTTCCTCCGCGTCGACCGTGGTCCCAGCACCGGAGGCAAAGACTCGCCAAAGGTCGTCGAGATCAACCAGCAGCAAATGTTCAAGAGCGATCTTTATTATGTGTGGCTCTTTGAAGGCAGCCAGCTCGGCTTGAAGTTGGCTGGCGTGGCAATGGTGGTGGTGATGCTCGCCGGTGTCATGTTCCCGCTCTGGCCGCCTACGATGAGGTTGGGCGTGTGGTATCTGTCGGTCGGTGCCTTGGGGCTGATCGGATTGTTCTTTGCGATTGCCATCGTCAGATTGATCTTCTGGCTCATCACGGTGGTCGTGGCCAAACCTGGTATCTGGATCTTCCCCAACCTGTTTGAGGATGTCGGATTCGTCGACTCGTTCATTCCCTTCTGGGCATGGGACGTGCCCCCGCCTCCCAAGAAGAAGATCAAATCCGCCGCTGCTACGACTAGTGGCGATCCAGGCAAGAGAAAGGCTGCATCCGCTGGTGGAGCTGGTGCGGGCGCACGCCAGCAAGCGCTCTCCAACCTCGGTGGCGCCGCTCCTTCGGGTCCCCCGCAGCCTCCGAAGCCTCCTCAGCAGGCTGCGCAGTCGACTCCGGCTAATGGTCTTCAGGCTAACGGTGGCGTCCACAACTCGTCCACCGGCAGCGGTGGGCCAGGCGCGTCGGACAGCTTGGATGACATCAACTAAGTGCAGCGACGCCGTTCTAGCCATCCATGTCATTGGCGCTTTACCTTTCACCTCCAACCTTCAAGCATATCTGCGTCGTGTCTGGCGCTCGCACGAGTTGTTTGCCAAAATTGTTAATTGCACTGCCCATTGTCCATGATACATTGAATCAGTGAGAGTCTGCCTCGAGTGTGGAGTTGAACTGGGCAATCAGCGGGTAGCAAGGCATTCGAGTTGCCAATTGCTAAGCAAGCATGCACAGCTGGAACTGGACTGGTGTTTTTTTTATGGCCATTTATTCCTGCCCTGTTTTTCAGATATTGCCCCTCCAGCTTTTCTTGTTCCAGAAATTATCAATAGTCCATTGTCCAACCAGCAACCCATAACAAACAGGCCAAGAGCAAAGTTGAGACTCCTGGACCCCACATCCCTTGCACTCACTACTCAACAGCAGGGATACAGCCTGCAGTGATGATTGGTAAACTCCCCATCTGTCCATCATTTCTCTTCCTTCTTCTCAGGACTGTTTACCTTGCTTGCTCTGCCCCTTCATAGCTGAAATGCAATGCTCAGACCCTATTGTCATATGGTCCTAACACTCATTGGTTTCTAACAGTATCTACCCAGTGGAGCCTGTGCTGTGTTATGACATGGTTCCCACTGACCTGGTGGAGGTGGTCTGTGCCCAATCAGGGGAGCAGGAACCTGATGTGTGTGATGAGATAGGTGTCAGTGGTCATGTGCCAGACATGTGAAATTGAAGTTAACTTGAGGTAAACATCGATTTTGTTTGAGTTTGAGGTTAACAGCCAGTAAACATCAATTTCACTTGAGATTGATGTTAACTGCATCTTATGCTCAATGTCAACTGACCACCATTGCCACTCTGTTCAGAGGTAATGCAGCACGTTCATGGTAGCCTAGTGTGTGTCCTACACTTGACAGGAGTGGGCTAACTGTCCTCATGTAGGTATGCAGCGCTGATGAACTGTGCCACCATCATCGGTGATGATGCTCGAGGCTGTATGATGCTGGTAGTCGGCATCATCATATAGTAATGGTACTGGTGGAGGTTCCAGGACCATGGTGTAGGTTCCACCTGCACAGGTGAGGCCTGTGGCGCCAGTGGTGGTTCTGACTGATGTCTATATGTTCTCTGACTCGAATGGAGGCACACTGAGTAGTAGCAATGCCTAAGATTGCTACTCTATGATACAATGAGTATGAGTATAGAGATACTAAATGTACTGACAAGTAAAATGAATGGTAGAGTGGATGAGGCCCTGCCTCTCCACTTGCACAAGGAATGTGTATATATATATGTATGCTGGTGGCAGTTGCTCCAGAGCATCCCTCTGCCAGCATCAGGCCAGTGTCAGGGCCTGCCCTGCTGTCCTTGAAACTCATCACTGGTTTCCAACCAGTACCTCTTTGCTAGCTCCACAGCCTCAAGCCAGTGTCGAGCTCTTCTTCCCTTCCTGCAGGTCCCCCTATCTATGCAGGGGCCCCTGCACCTTACCCAGCCATTACTGGTTGGCCCAGGTTGTCAACAGCATCCTTCAGACACCACTGACTCTGTCACTGATCTTCCTTGACCTGTCTGGGGTGGTGTTGTTGTAGTCATCACTTGTCATGGTCGTTCCACAGCATCATATGGCTCTGTAGGCAAAATCGATGATAAGGCCCACTTAACATTGACTTCATCTGAGATCAACTGTAACACATGTTTAACATCGATCTCAAATCGATTTCGACTTTTATGTCCTGTGACAATAGGCAGACCTGGCCAAGTGTGAGATGCAAGGGCTCTGGGTCCATGATTGGCTGTGGCAATTGTCACAGGTCATGTCAGCCCCAGTGGGGGACTGACCAACTGCAGCAATTGACCAGGGGGTATTTAGGTCCCAGCCAGGCTGCCAGGCCCCTTGCCTCATGACTTCATCGATTGTATTTTACTCTACTCACTTAGTAGGTGGAATGCCAGACCTTCTTAGCATTACTGGAATTCTTCCAGCCCACCAGTGATGTATTGGACACCACCATGCCTGATAACCTGCCTGTGGCCTCTACTGACACCACCATACCCAGTGAACCCAAGGTTCCCAGACCCCACAAACATAACATTACAATCGACCTCCCTGTTGCTGATGAGCCTGTCAACAATTGTTCACCATGCAAACTTGAAGTCACAGCACTTCTCAGCTGCCCAGCCCTGGGGAGAGTCCCAGTGAGCTTTTGTTGGAGTCTGGCAGTGACACCCAGCCCAAGGACAGGCTGGTGGCCACTGATAGTGGCCACCAACACCTTATGGTCAATCTGACCCAGGAGATTCACCTGCTGAGGGAGACTTGCAGTGTCAAGCCTGCCAGGGGACTGATGCAGAGTGCCATCCCTGTTGGCAGACAGCTGGACCCTGCCAGTTCAGTGGCCAATGATGCTGCCATCAAGGGACCTGTAGGACTGGCTCCTGTGCTTGCAGGTGGGATGTCAGAACAGTGAATTGCTCAGGTGACCCAGTGACTGGAGAACCCTCACCTGGAGCCAGTGAGCCTGCCTCCTGGATTGCAGGGTTGCACCCCAGAGCCCTGGCTGGTGCCTGACAAACCTGGTGTACCCTGGACCCTGGAGGTGCACATCACTGCACCTGCTTGGGATGGGAAATGGGAGGACCTCAAGGCCTTCCTGGAGCAGTGCAACCTGCACTTCAACCTCAACCCCACCCAGTACCCAATGGACAACCACTGGATCCTGTGGGCTCTCACCCACATTACTGGGGTCCTGAGGGAGCAGTTGTGCAACCTGCAACAAGCCCAGCCCAACATGGCCCTGTTCCACCACTGGGAGCAGTTCAGCACTGACCTTCACTGCACCTATGGTGATCCCAATCCCAGTCACACTGCCTGGGTCAAACTGCAGTGGTTGCACCAAACTGGGAGCATGAGCAGGAACACTGCTGAATTCCTGGCCCTGGTGACTAAAGTTAATGCCACCAACAACCAGCAGCTCCTGACAATGTTCCAGTTGAGCCTTCAGGAGAGTCTCTGCCAGCAGTTGCTCCATGTGGAGATGCAGGACCTGCAGGAGTACATGGATGCAGCCATCTGGACTGAGCAGCAAATGTATGAGATCAGTTCACACTGGCCCTGGTGAGCACAACCACCAAGCCAGTTCTCCACCAGGATTCCCACCAGGACTGGCCTAGTGGTGGGGCCCCCACCACTCACCATGAGGGGCCCAAACTGCAGAGCACCAACTACCAGCTGCAGAGTGCAGCTGCTGGGCTCTCTGAGGAGGTTCACTGGTACCACCAAGAGAACAACCTGTGCTATGGCTGTGGCAGGCAGCACCTGGTGCAGGACTGCCCCAAGGCTGCACAGATGAAGCCCCTGCATGCTAATGCTGCCATCCTTGACACCAACACTGGCACCCTGCTGGTTCAGCCAGCTGTTGGTCCCCTGGTTGACCCAGAGATGCCAGGTGACAAGGGAGAGGATGATGGGGTGCATTCAGAGTTATCCTATGACCCTGACTATGACCCATTGGCCACTGAGGCCACAGAGGGGATGTCCTTCTGGGCCACACAGGCCTGGTTGGGAGAACTGGATGACCTGCTTGACCTGCAAGCTCATGTTGGGTCACTGATTCCACCTACTGAGCTGGTCATCATCAAGGGGACACTTTGGATCCATTGCCACCCAAGCATCCTGGCTTATGAGTGTTGGGCTACCCTGAATGGACAGTGGGCCAGAGCCCTGATCAACAGAGGAGCCACTGCATCATTCATCAACTGATCCATCACCACCAGACAGGAGGGGGTGATGGAGCATCTCCTGAGCCTGGTCAGGACCACTACATTTGACTCAAAGTCCAGTGAGTTCTGTTGGAGTGCCCCTTCAGTTGGCTGTCACACCAACCGCCAAATCCTCACAACCACTGGAGGATATTCATATTAGTCCACATGCCAGATGTGTGGCATCCAATTTTCCCACTCACACAACTCCTTGCATGCCCTTGCATCCAATGCAAGGAATGAATCACCACCACCAATGCCAAATATATGCAACCAACCCATTGGTCCAGATCCAACTGAGGGATCACTCAACTCACCCAATGAGAACACTTGGTTCAACACCAAGATGAAACTTTTCCTATGACACATACACACTCCAACATGACACACTGCATGGTGTCACAGGACATAAAAATCGAAGTCAAATCGAGATCGATGTTAAATGCATCTTACGGTCGATCTCAGATGAAATCGATGTTAAGCAGGCCTTATCATCGATTTCGCCTACAGGGCTGTACAATGCTGTGGAATGAGAACAACAAGCAATGACTATGATGACACCACCCCAAATGGGTCACAGGTGGTTGGCGATGATGTCAGTAGCACCTGGAGAATGCTATCGACAACCTTAGGCCAACCAGTAACAGCTGGGTAAGGCGCAGGGGCCCCTGCGTAGATAGGGGGATCCACAGGGAGGGAGGAAGAGCTTGACACTGGCTTGAGGCCATGGAGCTAGCTAGGGGCCACTGGTTAGACACCAGCAACACAAGCCCCAAGGACAGCAGGGCAGGCCCAGATACTGGTGGTGGGACGCTCTGGAGCAACTGCTGCCAACACATGCACACACAGATATATATATACATTCCCTGTATGAGTGGAGAGGTGGGCCCTCATCCACTCTATCATTCATTTTACTTGTCAGTACATTTAGTATCTCTATACTCACACTCATTGTCTCATAGAGTAGCAATATTAGGCATTGCTACTACTCAGTGTGCCTCCATTCAAGTCGGAGAACATATAGACAGCAGTCAGAACCACCACTGGTGCCACAGGCCTCACCTGTGCAGGCGGAACCTACACCATGGTCCTGGAACCTCCACCAGTACCATTACTATACAACAACACCAACTACCAGCAACATACAGCCTCGAGCATCATTCCTGACGATGGCAGCACAGTTCATCAGTGCTGCATACCTACACAAGGACAGTTAGCCCACTCCTGTCAAGTGTAGGACACCCACTAGGCTACCACAAACGTGCCGCATTACCTCTGGATGGAGTGGCAATGGCAGTCAGCCAACATCAAGTGCAAGAGGCAGTTAACATCAATCTCAAGTGAAATCGATGTTTACTGGCCATTAACCTCAAATTCAAACGAAATCGATGTTTACCTCGAGTTAACATCGATTTCACATGTCTGGCACATGACCACTGACACATGGTAGGAATGTGATTGGTTGGATGGAGACATACATCAGGCAACATTGCTCCTCACCAAAGGAACATAAACATTTGATGGTAGATACACTGACCAAATGGCATGGACTACACTAACCATTGCACTGAATCTCCATTCCCCCTCAATGCATATATAATGTACATACCAATCACACCCACCACTGAAATATTATTGAATCTTCATCTTACTCACATACTCTGAATACTCACCATTGCTTGGCCATACCAACCAACTGGTTCATGTATTTGCTGTAACTTTCCCCTTTGCTTCCAGCCTCTGTACATTCAATTGCTGGTGTTGATAAACAACTGATTGGTCTTGTGGTATTGTAATGCAGACTCTCAGTTGAATATCTTAGGAATTATGACACATTGCTCAAGATCACATCTCAGGCATCATACACAGTTGATCTCACAGTCAACTGACTGGTGTCATACATCAACTGGTGGGTGTGCATGACTAATGATTGTACATCATTGCTCAATAAGAAGCCATTCAATGTTCCACCTTCCTTTAAGATCACCCACCACCTCCAGGCCACTGTCAGGCTCACCAGCATCATGGTCTCCCAGCACCACTGTTTCTATGTGGCCCCACACATCTCTGAGTATGATGCCATTCTGGGAATGGACTGGATTGAATCCACCCAACCAGTGCTCAACTACAAGACTCAGACCATGCATTTCCCTATCCTGGGAGATGACCAGTACACCACCACCCTGGTCATGAGTGCTGGCCCTCCCATGATCATACCAGACCAGGGAGATCCCAGCGAGGCCTATTTTGCCATCCACCTGACTGAGGATTGGGTGAGTACCAAACCAGTGATCCCAGTGATACCTACTGAGTATGAGGAATTCAGGGATGTGTTCAATGAAGCCAACACCAAGGTCCTGCCACCTCGCTGGCTCCACAATCACCAGATCACACTGCTACCAGGCACCCAGATCCCTCACAGGGCCCTGTACTCCCTCTCAGCCAAGGAGATGGAAGAACTCAAGGGATACCTGGATAAGATGCTGGAGATCGGGTTCATTTGCCTGTTGAAGAGCCCAGTGGCTGCCCTGATCATCTTTGTTCTGAAGAAGGATGGCCAGTTGCACCTATGCATGGACTACTGGGCCCTGAACAGCATCACTGTGAAAGACAAGTACCTGATCCCCCTCATTGTGGAGCACCAGGACTGTCTGGCCCATGCACAGGTATTCACAAAACTGGATCTCAAGGGTGCATACAATCTCATGTGCATCACACCTGGTGATGAGTGGAAGACCACTTTCCAGACCCAGTACAGTAGCTATGAGTACCTCATCATGCCATTCAGCCTCTGCAACACCCCATCAACCTTCCAGCACCTCATGAATCACATGCTCCATGACCTACTCAATGTCAGTGTGGTCATCTATCTTGATGACATCCTGGTCTACTCAGTGGACCCAGCTGCACACACCAAGCACATCTGGGAAGTCCTCCAGCACCTGCAGAGACATAAACTCTACTTCACACCCAATAAATGTGAATTTCAGGTCTAGTCAGTTGAGTTTCTGGGCTACTGGGTTAGCCTGGACAGCATGAGCATGGACCTGGGCAAGGTCAAGGTGGTCACCTCCTGGCTGGTCCTGGCATCCATCCACAACATCCAAGTGTTCCTTGGTTTCACCAATTTCTACCACTGGTTCATATGCCACTACTCCCAGGTGGCAGTACCCCTCACCAACCAGTTGAAGAATAAGGTGACCAGCTGGATCCAGTTGGAGCCTGCTGAGGTTGCTGCATTCAAGCACCTCAAAGCAGCATTCACCACCATGCTGATACTCAAGCACTTTGACCCCACATGATCAATGGTAGTTGAGACTGATGCCAGTGACTAGGGAGGTTTCAGCGCATTCATAGTCTCTATGATGCACAATGCAGCCAAGATGTGGTTGAAGGGTGGAGATGGTGGTTGTTTGGAGAGTCATCAACACCACCAGTTGTTTCTTGCAGACCTGACTGAGCTTTGTACAGTGTTTTGGAATCCACATGATGCATTTTGAATACTGAATAATCATTTCAGTGGCAATCGGGTGTGGAAAGAGCCAATTACTCAGAGCTGAATAAAACCATCAGATGAGTCATCATGTGGATTCTAGTACAGGATCTTTATACTGATGATGCTCAGAAAGAGTCATCCCTAACTCGCTTGACCTCAGCTCATGCACAACATGCATGAAGCACCTTAGCTGAGGGCAAGGTCATCGATATGAGGATGTGCCGAAACCTCACTACTATGTCATGGTGGTGGTCCTGTCCCAATGGTTGTTGTACAGGTTGCGATATTCCCATTTTGTGGCCCCTTTTTCCACCACATTTTCATGTGTATTTAGTCTTTTGCACTTTTGCACACTTCTTGGAATAAACCTATTGGAAATTGACCACTGCCAAGGAGCTACTGAAGGTGGAGAATTTCCAGGTGAAAAGTGTCCAGTATCTGCCAAGAGATCTGAAATGAGTAGCTAGCTCACTAAAGTCTTCCTGATGGCAGAATTGCATGTAGAGCTCAGTCTGAGGATATTTCAGCTTAGATACATTCTGTAACCACTGAGTATGATGATAAAGGACTTGCAGAGGGCTGAGGGGAAACCACTGATGGCAGTACAACACTTGCCTAGATGGCAGAAGGAATAAGACAGACAGATGATGAAGGAGTATGATAATGTGAAGAATGATTTGATTGAGTAAAAGATTATGGAACCGCCATAAGGGCAATCCATATATAGGGAATGCCTTGCCTACATTGCACACATGGTGATGATGTAGGGAGATACTAAGATACAAGGCAAGATTAGAAGATGGAAACACAGAAAGACTGTGGAGTGGTTGTATAACCATGAGACTGGAACCTAAAGAGAGAGTGTTTTGATATATATGTCCCATCATCTGGTACCCATCATGATGTGAAGGACTTGTTGCTATGTATGGCACCATGCATGGAAGGGTCATCCCAAAGACTCAAGCATGGTGTCAGAATGGGCACAGTGTTGGCCACCAAGAGTAGCTGATACTGATGTTGGCAAATATTGCTGATGAAAAAAACTGTGGATCTCTCTGTGTGGAAAACATGGGAGATAAGTGTGCATGGTCACATTAGAGCTCCTGGACTGGCAGGGTGGGGAGTATCACCAAGGTGAAGGAAGACCATTTTCCAACAAAACCATCATCTACTTGTAACTTCTTGCTTCCAACATCTGCTAGGCTAAGCAGCACATGGTGACAAGAGTGATGACTTTCTTAGTCTTCATTTCCTGCCTCCTGTCACAGGACATAAAGTCGAAATCGATTTGAGATCAATGTTAAATGCATGTTACAGTCAATCTCAGATGAAGTCGACATTAAGCAGGCCTTATCATTGATTTTGCCCACAGGGCCATATGATGCTGTGGAGCAACCATGACAAGTGATGACTACAACAATGCCACCCCAGATGGGTCAGGGGAGACCAGTGACAGAGCTGGCAGTGTCTGGAGGATGCTGCCAATGACTCTGGATCAACCAGTAATGGTTGGGTAAGATGCAGGGGCCTCTGCATAGATAGGGGGACCTGCAGGAAGGGAGGAAGAGCTCGACAACTGGCTCAAGGCTGGTGAGCTAGCTAAGGGGTACTGGTTGGATACCAGTGACCAGTCTCAAGGACAGCAGGGCAGGCCCTGACACTGGCCTGATGCTGGCAGTGGGGTGCTCTGGAGCAATCACCACCAGCATACATACACACATATATACATTCACACTCCTTGTGTGAGTGGAGAGGCAGGGGCCTCATCCACTCTACCATTCATTTACTTGTCAGTACATTAGTATCACTACACTCATTCACATCGCAAAAAGTCTGATTCTGTTTGCTTCAGGCAGGCCTCAGGCAGCCAACCGGCCTGTTAGATCTCAGGCAGGCCTCAGGCAGCTGACCAGCCTGTTAGATCTCAGGCAGGCCTCAGGCAGCCGACCGGCCTGAAGCCTGCCTGACCATATCCGAGGTCTTGCCTGCCTATGTGTCTCCTCACACAACCACTCATCTCTTCTTGATCCCTACCTACCTACGTTGTGCTGGGAGACAGCAGTGCTGGGAAGCCACACTTCAGAAACCACACACACACAGACTCCTTTCGGCTCAAGCCACTCGCTTCAACTCGGATACCACACCGCACAGTAACACCCTGTTGCCTCTCTTGGACTTGGCCGAATTCCGATTTTTCCTAACACACCCTTGGTAGCTTCTTAGAACTTTGACACCTAACACATCTCTTCGCCTTTCCTTCCTCATCACCACAACCTTCACCTTGGCCTAGTAGCATACACCGCTACTCTTGGCCTCATCCACTCTCGTATCCCCCCCCCCCGACTCTCATCGTCCATCCACCTTCCCGTCCCCCTCCTCCAGTTTCCCTCAGCGCACATCTACCCGACTGGGAGTGTCGGGTACAGCCTTTCTTAGAGCGTATCGCTCTTCGATCGAGAACCCCAACCTTACTCCTGCTAATGTCGTTGGCAGATAAGTCGGTAGTTGTCGCTGGCCTTCATTTCCCTCTTCCTCCCCCACCTTCGTTCCATCCCCTCTCTCCCCTTTGGCCGTAACCTGTGGAGCCAGCCTCCTGACCGCCACCCAGGTGCGACCCGTCCTCACTGATCCAGGGACGTTAAAGACTTCGATGTTTCAGGTGCACGTCCTGGCATCGACCACCAACCCTTTTTGGCAGGGCCCCCGTGCTAGGAGAGTTGGTCGCTCCCTGGCTTGTTCTTGTCTCGCAGGCAGCACGACCTAGGGTCTAAAGCCCTGAACCCCACCAACCCTGCACTGCTCAGGGCCCCCTTCACTTCAGAGAGTCGGTCGCTCTGAAGTTGCACATGTTACGAAGGGCAGCATGACTATGCAGACCTTGGAACTGGGCACCTGCGTCTTGACAGGCCTCTTCACCATCACAGAGGTAACTCGCCCCTGGCCTAACACGCTGGGAATGTCCTTGTGAGACGGTTGTGTCATCGGTGCATGCACACATCTTGAGCGATCATCCCGTTACCTGCTGCCTTGATCCCAGCAGTTGACAGCACCACCATCATCATGGTGAACGTCGTCAGACTGTCCTGGAGTCCATCAAGAATCGACCCAACACAGGCATCCTCACGGAGTTCTTCGTTGGCTGTGGGGTCACACTTGATTTCTCACACTCTTGCTGCCATCCGTCCCCATCGTGAAGAAGTGATTCTCATCGGTCCGGATGCACGCGTTCTTCCACACCAAGAACTTGCATTCTCATCCTCAGACCATGGATTCATGACCGCAGTGCATGCTCTGGTGCTCGTTCCTTCCCTCTTGGATGAGTCCCATCCACCACGCTCGTTCTTCATGGCACATCTCGCCATGCCATCCTTCGCTGCTGTCTCACCAATGTCTTCATCGGCTCGCAGGTCTGGTCGAGCTCTCCCTCAGCCACCATTCCTCTGCAGTACGGGACCCATAGGCAGGATTAGCCACTGGAGCAGCCTCGTCTGCCTCTGAACCATCTGCTAGCACGTAGATGTAGGTGCCAACATCATGCTCGCGTTCCACGAGCCCATTCTCGCTCCTCCGCAGCCTGGCAGCAGGTCCTTTCTTCACCCCTGCCCCTTTCCTTCTCCGTCTCGCAGTCCTCGATGCTCGCCACCTCGTCGTTACCCTTCCTTTGTGATATGCACTTCATAATCACAGAGTGCCCGACTCGCTCCTGCTCCGATCCTCATCGGATCCTCTGGACCCTCGTCCGTCCCCATCCTGGTTGCGCTTGCCTTGCCTTCCATGGCCACGTGCACCTTGAGCATGATCCATGTGCCTCGCTGTCTGCGTCGCAACCTTATCACCATCCTCCGCCTCACCAACCCGCACCTTCTGCACCTTCCGCATCTTTCGCATCTTTCGCATCTTTTGCATCTTTCGCATCTTTTGCATCTTCTGCATCTTCTGCATCTTCTGCACCTTCAGCGCCATCATTCTCGCAGCACCTACATCCCGTCAACACCATCACCTCAATCTATCGACCAGACCACTACACCATCTCCCAGCTGCATCCCCCAAGCCGCAACCGCCATGCCCTCAGCTCTTCACCTCACTCAATCCCTGGTCGAGACCTGGTGGAACGACTCCACGTTCCACTTCTCCTTCAACCCCTTCAGGATCAACATCGTCCACGGCCCCACAGGCCTCACGCTCAATCTCCTCGTCCATGATGGCACGCCTGCGATGAGCCTGGTTGGCGTTATCCTCCTTCTAAGCATCCCTGTAGGCTTGTCTCGAGCCACCCTCACCCTCCACAGCTCTTAGCAGCGGTAGTGTACCTTCCTCTGCTCTCAGCAGCATCCTCATCCTCCCAACATCTGCATCATCTACATCGTTTCATGCACTTCGTCGCTCATCTTAGCTGAGCTCTTCCAGTATCTCCCCATTCTGCAATCTCAAAGCGATGCCTACTATACATGCAACTCTCGAAGTGTGATGGGTGCCGTGCCTCCACCTGAGCTTCTCCCGCATGGTCTTGGCTGCCTGAGCTGAGGAACGTGTCCACTGAAAAACCGCAAAGCAAGGTAAGCACCGCCACGAAGCTCCTTTTGGCCTCCTTCCCTACCACCATCGTCCCCTACAGCCCTCTCGCACACACCATGGTCGTTTGCCATTGCCTTCGCTGCACAGAGCTTGGTGGTGATCAAGGCCTGCCAATCAACAGCTCAACAGCAAGGTCACACAGGCAACTTTACAGCTTTTCGACTGATGCTGCTGCCTCTTCTGCCTCCACCTCCACTGCCGTTCTACCAGAAGCACCATGCAAGAAGCGTCGACCCCTCTCCGAGCCCACACCCTCCCAGCTCCTCGACGATATCCTTTCCTTCCATCCACATAGCAATACAAACTCGCAACGCAATTTCAATGTCGATAACGAATCTCTTCCGCTGTCTGGTGTGTTGCCATCTGTGAATGAGGACACCTTCACACAGGATGAACATGCTGACATGGAGATGCAGACAGACGACTCCAACAGTAGTGCCAACGAAGACCATTTGGAATGGTGCCATCTTGCAGCTGATGAAGAGCATGATGATGATGAGGAACATATCGGTCTGGACGAGGTGAGCAGCCTTGCGAGCTGCCTGTTCGATTGTGAGAGCTCTGTCATGAGCTCGGTTTCTCTTACCATGATGCAACGCAATGTCGACAGTTGGGTGTGGAAGACACATGTCTTCGTCACCTTCCTGTTGGCATACACCACCCTAGCGAACGACGAGGCTTCGCTCCTACTCTCGTTCATCTTTGCAATCCTCGGCCCACTCATCGAGCAAGATGCACTCCCTCCAGGCACCAACGCTCCCGATACGCAGCGCAAGCTCATCACACCCGCTGCGGTCAGCAAGAGCCTCAATATGGATGAGTGCTTCAAGAAGCATCTGATCTGTGTGGTGTGCCACAAGATCAACGATTGGGACGGCCATACACCTGCCAACAGCACACTCAAGTGCACACACTGCTCGGCCTACACAATCTACGGTCGCAAGCCACGGATGGTATACACACAAAGGACAATCGAGATGATCATTACCTCTGTCCTTCAGGATGAACGGATGGAAGCGGCGCTGGAGGAATCACGCCAACAACATCTCAACAAGGCCAGCAAGCGGTATGGCACGGTCTGGAGCGGCGAGGCATGGTGTCATGACTGCTCTCATGTCAACTGCCAGATGCCATGCCACGAGAATCACACACCTTTTGTGGACAACTCCATCCTCAGCCTCAAGCTCTCGCTCAACATCGACTGGTTCCACCCATTCAAGGGTGGATTCTCTGGACATTACTCAACGGGGGTGTTCCTTCTGCACATCGACAACCTGCCGGAGAGGTTCAGCACCCTCGACCGCAGGTGCAGAGGAATACACCTCGTATCGCTCTTTCCAGGTCCCTCCGATGCCACCTTCCCTTGCTTTGCAGATGCATTGTGCCATGTCGTCGACGAGATCAAGCAGCTGGACGAGCATGGGGTCACGATCTCGACCGCATTGCATCCAGAAGGTAAGTTTGTTCGTGCATTTATGAGATAGAAGCTATACTGACTCTCTATTACCTGATTCTTCTTATCATACAGGAAGAACAGTTCGAGCGTGCTTGAACATGGTGGTGGTGGACAGCCCAGCATGGGCAAAGACAGTGGGATTCTCAGGCAATCGACACACGGGCTTCGTTTGCCCCTACTGCCCCAAACATACTGACCAGTTTGGCATGTGGGAGGAATGGGAAGATCAGCCGCTAGAGTCTTGGCCAGCACAATCGAGCACTCAGGAATGTGCCATGGCTCGGAACACGATCTTTGTGGGCCTACGGTACTTCGACAGGCAGCTCGACAGCCCACCCGATCCGATGCACACCATGTATCTGGGCATATGCCATCGATTCTGGCACCAACTTCTCATCGAGTGCTGTGACAGCCTCAGATGGCAGCTCAAGGAGGCTCAAAGAGTCATGGCCTGTGCTACCTTGCCCAGCAGCATCAAGCGCCCAGACAAAAGGGTCGGTGCACCGGGAGGAGGCATGCCAACTGCGGAAGAATGGGTTACCCTCTTCCGCTGCCTTCTACCCTTTGTCATGCTCGAGTTTTGGGGTGATTCGCTCATGCACGATGTGCACGAGGCTCTTTTCTTCGAGCCAGCGAACCTCACCACAACGAAGGAACTAAAAAGGGGGCCCAAGCCAGTACAGGACATCTTCGAGCTTGGAATGCTGCTATGTTGCATCATCGACATGCTTGAGGGCAACTTTAGCGAGGATGACGTTGCACTTCTGCACTCGTACATCCTGCGCTACAACACCAAGTCAATGGAACTGCTCAGATGTGGGTGGCTTGTGTTCAACAACCATATCACGGAGCACATTCCAGATGCCATATGCCGATTTGGTGCTCCGAGGAACTTTTCGTGCCTGCCTTTCGAGAGGTATAATGGCATCTTAGGAAGGATCAACACTTCGGGCCACAAGCATGGCCAGCTCAAGCTCACGATGATGTGCAAGACTGTCAATCGCCTCGATCTTCAACACCTTCTTGCACAGTCGAACGACTCTTTCTTTCGGGAAACGCTACTGAGCTACATCAAGAGCTGGAGCGAACAAGACTGTCTGTCGTCTGCTACGCGGTTAGCCAAGATGGACATGGAGAGCGATACATATCACCTCCTTCTCATGCATCTCAACGAACATGGTAAGTCCTTCTTGGGTCAGTTTGTTGTTCCTCATGACGCTGCTGCTACCTTGAGCGATGTCATCCTGCGCAAGGATGCCACCTTCTTGTGCACAGTCGTTCGAGATACATATCCCAGCGAGATTAGGGTGGCTGGGCAGGCTGGAGAGGAGCACACGAACAAGGGCAATACATTTGTGATGGTGACATTGGTGGATCAGATGACGGCACCAGTGCATATACTCTGGGTGTTCGAAAAGCGGTTGCAGATCAACGGTCCAGGTACAGTAGTGGTCTTGCAGCAGTTTCTACACATCCAGAGGCTCAAGATGCTCACAAAACAGGAGGCATTTGGCTGCGAAGTGCTGCACACAGAGTTGTTGGATAGGATGGACATTACTTTTGCTAGACTGGATGAAGTTGGCGAGGAATTGGTCCTACCGCTACATAGCCTGGTGTCTCAGCTCGCTGTGGTCCCGTTTCGCACTCACAATGCTCTGCTTCCCCAGGTGTATGGTCTCAAACAGCTTTGATTGAATGGCAAATGACTTTGATTTGCAGAACTGGAGCATGTGATACAACAAAGAGCGAGAAATATGCAAGTACTAACATCATATAAAAAGAAGGTCGATCACGACAGAGTGCAACAGAACAGCGAGTGAATGTGCGATGCTTGGAGCGCTCAAGGAAGATTCGAGAGGCACTGCGTCAGGGTGGGTGTCGACCTTGAGTCTTTGGCGAATCTGAGCGGCAAATCGAAAAGGTGCTAGAATTGCCAACTTAGACACGACTACGCTCTTTCTTTCCTACCTCCACCACCACCCACCCACCTCTGCAACCATGTGTCGCTTTCTCTGTCACTCCTTCCTTCTCAACTGCCGCCATACTCGTCATGCTGCCCACGCAGGGCTGGATGGATCACATGCAGCGATTCATCTTCGACATCCACCATCTCTCGATCCGGACTGCGTGTCACCCTGCCCACAGCACTTGGGCCAGCACCACCGCCACCACCAACAGCACCACCGCCACTGCTCTCCGACGCTGAAGCAACATTGCCACCATGCAGACCCTGGACGGCTGGGTCGCAGACTTCGTACGGCAAGCTCGTGCCCCATTGCATCGAGTTTTGGATCCAACTGGTAAGTGTATTTGCACGGACGTGGAGGGTGAGGTGTTTGAAGCAGTCAATGAAGGCTGAGCTCACCATCCAGCGATAAGCAAGTGATGGTATAGGCGAGGCTGAGGCATCCGCAGGAGGATTGATGGCGAACTGGGCTCGGAGCACTTGGTGCCCTACACCTGTGATGCAAGCTCTGTGGCGCTGGTCGAGGAGGTGTATGACTTCTTCGAGCTCTTGCGACCACCAAGATTGCAAGATCAGGTGGCCCTTGCGCTCGGAAGGCAGCGCCGCTGGATTGGCGCTGGACCCAGCCTCGTCATCCTCTGTCTCGTCCTCGCTGGCCGCTTCGACGATGGCATCGCACATGGGCCTGTACCTCTGTGCGATGTCTTGGTTCCTGTCCAGCCCAAGCTCTTTTCTCCGCATCTTCTTCTTGTCGGCTAACCTTCTCTTCCTCCTTTTCTGCTGTTCGTACCTTGCTTTTCCCTCTTTGCTCATCTTTTCCTCCCTTCGCCTCTGCTCGTAACGATGCTTCACCGTCTCCATACACAGGCCATATACCCTTTCAAGCGCAGGTCCTCGAATTTGTGAGTATGGATGGCTCGGGTCTGATCCCAACTCCCGTATGATCCTTCTGACTAGGTCTCGGTTTTGCTCACAGTTGTAAGGTTTCACCCAGTCGAGGTGCATGAGCGGCTTGCCGTCTTGGACCGGCCAAGACTCTTCACTCAGATAGTTGGGGAGCCACTCCTTCGAGTGTGACCCCATGCCCATTTGGATTCGCAGTTCCTTCGAAAACGGATCGGTAAGTACTCTGTTCCTCTTCTTGCCGCCACCTGCCTTTGTGTGCAGCACAGGAATGGGTGGCGCTGCTGTTGTGGAGGCTCCTTGCTCGTCTTGCTCGGCAGCCTCTGTGCTGTGCTGGAGTTCGAGGAATCGCAAGATCTTATCTAGCATCTGCCCCTGGTACGAGAGCTGTTGGCTGACGCTTTCGATGTTCTCTTCCACTGTTTGCATCCTGCGTTGGATCTGGTGCACATCCAGAGCAGGTGTGCTGCCATCTTCGACAAGATTGGTGGACTCGTCGTCCAAGGTGAGTGCCACTTGCGTGGTTGTTGGTGTCTCCTGTTCTATGAGCGATGGTGACTGACTTTCTTGGATCCCATCCTCTGTTTCCTGAATGTTGACTTGGTTCTCAGCGCTTGTTGTTTGCATTGCATCGCTATCACAAATCGATGCAACCTCGCCACATTGCCCATCATCTTCACCACCTGCTGTGGGTGCTTCATCTCGCTCTCGCATTTCATCGTCGTTCCTCTCCCCACCAAGGAACAGTCCGGTCTCTCTTTGCTCTGTGTCTTCTTCGCCAATGGGATTCGACAATGTCTCAGCAGCCGCTTTGCCGCCATTGTCTACTTGGGTGCATTTTCGACTTTGCCTAGCTTCCCCTTCTCGCTGTTTGCACCAGGCTGCCGTGACCAGGTGCTGTCCTTGAGGGTCATCGGCAGGTCCTTTTGTCCTCGTCAAGACCATGTTGGGTGATCTTTGTGCGGGTAAGTATACTGTTGGGCTCTCCTGTCTTGGTTCGGCAGGCGCTAACGAATCTGATCTTCTCCTCGATCTTCTTTTATCTTTGCTGGACCTCCAAATGCATACAATCATCCATCTACACACACACACACACACACATGCACGCCAGCCAAAACTCAGTCAGCTCCTGTAATGTACTGTTCAACCGCTATGTCTCTGTCTGTGTCTTCAGCCGCCTGTGCACTTCGACTATGGTTATGGGTGAGTCGGGCCATTGCATTGCGGCACTTTACAGGTAAGTCACTGCGGTTCGGATCAAAGGCGGTTGTCACTTTCGGCTGACCTGACCTCTCTTGCATGCATCGTCTGCCTCATCCAGACATGCACGCAAGACAGAACGTGTGCCTCAGGCGCTGCCTGAGCTGGGACAGCTTCTGCAATGTAGGTAAGCTCAGATATCACGCCCTGCCCTGCTATCCGAAGTGCTCAGTTAGCTGACTCATACATGCATTGGCCACTCTGACTTCTCGTTCCGCACTGTTTCTAACACATCTGTTCTTGCTCATGACCGCCTTCCGTATGCCCTGCCATGCTGTAGATAGTTCACTCAATCACATGCTTTTAGACTTCTATTCCTATGTCTGATGTGCGAGCGAAGCTGAGAAAGGATGTACAGAGGTGAAGAAGAGTGGTTTGATTACATGAATTGAGCGTCTATTATACATTCTCGAGTGTGATCATTCTCAGCAGAACACGGAAAAGCAAGCACTACCACCATCGCAAACAGTGAGTGCGACAGACTTAGAGCCACGCGATGGTGAGCGCGCTACAGCAGAGGAAGAATGTGACTGTTCTAGTGCTGGTACATATGTGTGCTGAGTTGAGAGGGTCCAAGCGCAAAACCTTTTGCTGAGTCGTGTTCTCAAGCTATAAAAGTTCTGAAGTGTGCTGACACGTCCTTTTTTCCTTTCCACCACCATCCATTCTGACCTTGACACCCTGTCTTTGCCATTGCGCAACGTCGTGTCGACCTCCAGCCCCTCCTAGTGCGCTCGCAGCGGTACTTTGCATCGATGTCGTGCCTCAGGCCTCCACGCATCATTGTCGCCATCGTCATTCCCATCGTATGACCATGAAGTGCGCTGTCGCTGCTGCATTGGCTGCCTTTGTCCTCGCAGAGGTCGTCTCCACCGATGCTCTCATCCCCAGTCCACTCCCTCATGGCGATTGACCGTTCCTGGGAACATCTGTCCATAGAGGCGAAACACTTTGCTGCCGCTGACACTTTGCTCATTCTCTCTCTATCATGACTTTACAGGTTTTATGAGGACTTGTCATCACCTGGAGTGGTGCCCAGGTGAAGTAGGGCCTCCCTTCCCCTTAGCCAAGGTGAGTTTCTCTTTGGCATTCTTTGTCATTGCGCTCGACTGTGACTTGTACTGACCTCCTGTTGCCTCCGTCTCTGTGCCTTCTCATTGTTATCGCCACATCGCCACTACAAACGCACACGATCGCACTGCGTTCATCCTCATTCCTGCCGCTCATGACATATTCATGCACTTGGACTTCTCACGATGATGACTTGGCAGAATGCAACCTTTACAGTGAGTGTCCTTCAATGGCAAGCACGAGTGAATCATGACCTCCATGCAGTTGGCTGACATCTCGCTCTATCTCTTTCTCTTCTTTTTCTTTTCTTGCTCTTGACACCATCAACACCACTGCCACCATCACCCTCTCGATCTTTCGCTCGCTCTCTCACTCGGTCACTGGCTCTCTCTCACGTGCACTCTCTCCACCATCGACATCATCGACACCACCGCCCTCTCAATCTCCCTCTCGGTCACTGGCTCAGTCTCTGGCTCTCGCACACGCTCTCTCTCGATCTCTCCAATGTTGACACTGCCGCCGCCCTCTCTGTCTCGCACGCTCTCTCAACGTCAACACTGCCACCACCACTCTGTCTCTCGCACACGCTCTCCAACGTCAACACCACCACCGCCGCTCTGTCTGTCTCTTGCGGTCTCCAACGTCGACACCGCTGCCGCTGCTCTGTCAGTCTCTCACTCGCTCTCTGTCTCTCTCGCACACTCTCTCGACCATCGACACCGCCACCGCCGTTCTGTCGGTCTTTGAATCTGTGATCTTCTGCATACCATTTACAACACTCAACTGCCACCGCTGTCACAACTTTCTCACCCACCGCTGTCAACACCACCACATTGTCTCTCGCACACAACACATTCTACACGATGTTTCTCCCAATCTCTCCCTCCAAATGGCGCTGCAAGCGCTGCAGCAAGATTCTCGATGTTTGCACCGCCGTTCGAGGTGTGCTAAGCCACGGCTATGTGTGGTTCTGTTCCCGCCGTTGCATGCACGACCAGATGGATGCGATCTGAATCAAGGTAAGTACATTGTCTCTGTTTTCGAATGTCGCAAACAGCTTACTGACCATACTGATACCATCCCTAGGTCGAGTTCTACAATTGCTCTGTCGTGACCCGATGTACTTAGCTCACTGCTCCTGATGAATCCGATCATTGTATACTCTTCCTCTCGTGCAAGTGTGTGCTGGTGTGTGTATTTCTATTCCTCACTGAGGCCGACAAACTGTATGTACATGTCTTACTCAGGCTGATGAACTGTATTTGTATTCCTGACACAGGCAGTCGGTCTGTGACAGCGTGCCTGAGACCGGCCGTTCACCTGTACATGTCAGGCAGACGACCTGTAAGCGTCTTGGGCTCAGGGCCTGCCTGAGGTTTGAGGCACACGAGCGGCCTGACACCCTGCCTGACACATACAGAATCGAACTTTTTACGATGTGATTGTCTCATAGAGTAGCAATCTTAGTCATTGCTACTACTCAGTGTGCCTCCAATTGAGTCAGAGTACATATAGACATCAGTCAGAACCCTCACTGGCACCACAGGCCTCACCTGTGCAGGCAGAACCTACACTGCAGTCCTGGAACCTAAACCAGTACCATTACCATATGACAATGCCAACTAACAGTGCCATACAGCCTTGAGCTCCACCTCCAATGACAACAGCACAGCTCAACCATGCTGTATACCTACATGAGGACAGTCAGCCCACTCCTGTCAAGTGTAGGACACACACCAGGCTACCACAAATGTGCCACATTACCTCTGAACAGAGTGGCAATGGTGGTCAGTTGACATTGAGCATAAGATGCAGCTAACATTGATCTCAAGTGAAATCAATGTTTACTGGCCATTAACCTCGAACTCAAATGAAATCAACATTTGCCTCGAGTTAACTTCGATTTCATGTGTCTGGTGCATGACCGCTGGCACTGATCTCATCACACTCATTGGTTTTCTGCTGCCCTGATCAGGCATGGACCACCTCCACTGGGTCTGTGGGGACCATGTCATAACAACCACCAAAAGCTCAACATACTCTGTCACACACTGCCAACCTCTCCAAACATTGCAATGACCCCTCCACCCTTTACAACACCCCCTCAACTGCACTGCAGGTGCTGCAACAAGCCTATTGACATGACCAGAGCTGTGCAAGCTGTGCTCTCACACAGCTATGTCTGGTTCTGTACCTGTCACTGCATGCATGACCACATGGATGGCAAGCCTTAGGTAAGTACAATTGCATTCCACTTTCAGCATGACTAGCAGGTGTTCTGACATGTTTGTCTTCCTTTCCAGCTTACTCAACATGCCTTTTTCTGCTCTGTCTCCTAGCTGACCTGTACTGTAGTTGCACATCCCAATGAATCAGATCAATTTACTGCTTCTTTTCACATGGATGTATCATTGCACTGATGACTGTTGAGTATGCAGCCAAACTTGGTTGAGTCTGGCTTCCTTAGGCAGTTTGGCTGCACTTTCTGCTCAATATGCCTCAGCCCACCTGTGTACACCAGCCAGATTGCCTGTACAGTGTCTGCACATTATGGTCTGTATTAGTGAGTATTCAGCACATCATTGTCACTATCATCTCAGCCTTGGCTAAGGTGGTTCATGCACATCATGCATGAGCCAAGATTAAGCAAGTCAGCATCAATGATTTCTAGGCATCATCCCCATTCTCCACCTGTACTAAAATGAGGAGGATGATGCCTTGAGAGGTTGTCTGAGCATTTTGTTCAGCTCTGAAGATTTGTCTCTTTCCCCACCCAATAATCAGCAGAATTGATTATTCAGCATTCAAAATGCATCATGTGGATTCCAAAACACCATAACAAAGCTCAGTCAGGTCCACAAACTAGTGAAAGAGATGGACAGGTTGTGTTGATGTCTCTCCAAATAACCACCATCTCCACCATTCCACACACATCTCGGTTGCATCGTGCGTCATAGAGACGACGACGCACCGAATACTCCCTATTACTTTCCACACCCGTTGCCTGCATAGAGGCCTGTTTTGCTAATAAAGAAATACATTTTTTTACGATGTGAGTGTATTCAACGGGACTGGTGGTTCAGCGCCAAATAGCGCTAAAGTACGACGAGGTTCGCTCGCGCTCAAGCTGGTCTTGACTGTGACCATGCTTCATCGAGATCGCTTTCAGCGGAGCATCCGCTGCCGACGCTGAGTTCCCGTTCGCATGCACCGTATTAGTACTCTCCACCAACCCCCCAGTCAGCCCCCTCACCCCTCCCTTCAGCCCTGGTGACACCATCGGCGACCTGTCGTACACCGACTCCAACCCCATGCTCGCAGGCCTCGTCACCCCGGCCCCACCCGTGGCTTGGCTAATCAGCATCGCTGCACTCCTCAACCCGCCTGGCGGGCCGTGTGCAGCGCTGGGCATGAGCAGGGGCGGCGTTGGCTTCTTCGGCCTGCCCAGCTCGGGCTGGTATCGGCTGGCGAGGACGTGGAAATCGGGTTCGCGCTCATAATACTCCTCGTCATAATGCAGTCTCGCCGCTTTAAGCTGCTCCAGGATCGACTCGTACAGTTCAATTTCGCCATCCAGTAAGCTGCGGCCGAGCGCGTGATAGTCTTCGACACGCTCGTCGTGTAACCGGTCCATCTCGGAGAGCGTTACGTTGATCACAGTTTCGCACCGCGCTGCTTGCTTTTCCGCCTCTTCGGGCGGCAGTGATGCCGCCGCTGTCGTCTGACTCATCCTATCATCGTCGCTAGTACCAGCGGTAGAGTCGGACCCGGGATCGACTTCGCCGGTCGCCTCGCGATACCGCTCCAACGTAGTCCTATGCGTCTCCAGCAGCGCCTGTGCCATCGTATGCGGCCTCGACACCTCCTTGAGCCTCTCGTGCTGTCTCAGCAGCGTCTCACGCGCGTGCGACTCGTAGATATCGGCGACGTTCTGCAGACATTCGGCCGTGTTCTGCAGCGCGCTCGTGAGGTTTAGGCAGTCTTGGCAGTCTTCCCTCCAGCACCAAGCGCCATGTTCGTTGGTAGCACCCGTGTCGCTGCGACGGCCAACGTTGCCCATAGGAGGACCGAGAACCCGGTGCGCATCATCGCTTGAACTTGCCGCATTCAAGTTCTTGCCGTCTGAAGGGCCAGCTCCTGCACCGGTTAGGGTGCGGAGCAGCGTGTACGAGAGATCGCGGTAGGTCGAAGACGTAGCAACATTGCCCTCACGATGCCCTTTCAAGGCTGCGAGCATGCCATGCTTGCCTGCATTGTGCCCGCCAACGCCGTTGATCGTCTTTTCGAGCGCTTTGAGGAACGCCTCCATGCGATCCGCTTCCACAGCCGCTTCAATCGAGTCAAAGTTGAAGCCCGGGTGCCATGTCTGTGCAAAAACACCGCCCTTCTCACCATGCCGGAGTAACACAGCCGCATTAGTGCGCCACTCCGCTTCGTCCTCACAACTGAGGAAGAAGCGAATCGGCTCCGAGCACCGCAGCACAGGGTGCCTGACCAGCCTGGAGATCCACATTTCGAGATCGGCACGTCGTGTCTCGATGAAATCTGAGGCAAACCTTCCTGAGTACTGCTTCTCGGGCAGAGGCGGGATGAGCAATGCAGAGTAGTGCTTGGCGAGCACCTGATGAAGCCACTCGAATTGAGTGAAGCGACGCAGGACCGTGACCTGAACGCCGGGCGGGTATGGCCCGCCGAGAGGGTCGTAAGGAATACAACCATGGCTGCGAGAACAATCTTCTGCACCTGCGTCGCCGGCAGTGTCGACCGGATAAGTGCTCGTGACGTGGTAGACGGTGTACTCTTGCATGCCGTTGAGCTTGGTGCGCTTTTCGGGATGGTGGACTTGGACGAGAAAGGGAGGGTTCTTGCTCTTCCACTTGGGTCCGGCGGGCCCCGCGATGACAAAGTGATGGGTGGGATCTGGTGAAGTCGCGTCAGCTTCCATTCCTGCATTCTGTGCGGCATGGATGTCGTAGTCGTTGCTGGAAGCCTGCATTCCTGTACCCACAGCAGTTGCGCCTTCGTCCTCCTCGGCAAGCTTCGTTAGCGCTAGAGCACCTACAGCAGGTTTGCCTCCAGATACCTTGCGAGCGACAAAACGCGACCGTTCATCCTCGCCAGGAAGCGAATTGGAAAGCACATAGTCTTCAGCGCCGCTTGTGACAAAGCTTGCGAATCGGTTGAAGGTCTTCCTACCAAAGATGCTGCCTTTCCAGTCGGACGCCGTTGTCGCCGTCGACTCGGTCTCTGGAGCTGGCACCGCGTGGTCTGTGGCTTCTTCCGCTATGCCATTAGACTTGTGATTTGTGTCTGTCGTTAGTGGTTGAGAAACAGCGACAGAAGACCAGACGATTGGATTAGCTTCGGTAGAAACGGTAGGCATGCCATCGATAGCATTGCTGGTGTTTGTGTGGATATATGGCTGGTCTCTGAGCGCATCCATGCCGTTGGTGAGAGCCTGGGTGTCGACCGGCTCTACCTGCTGCCAATGCGCTACTTCGTCGCCAATGTGAAGAAATGCGCTGACTGAGATGGGAGTTTCAGGCTCGACTGCGGCTTGCTCCTCGGATGTCGGCGATGAGGATGACGTCGTGGTGTCAGAGCGATCCAGCGCTGTGCGTGCTATCTCAGAAGGGCTTTGCTCGATTGGCGTTCTCGAAAGCTGCGATTGCGCACGTCCTACGAAGCTCGTATGTAGGCTAGGCGATCCAGTATTCGAATCAGAGCCCTTTGCTGCCTCAGCTTCGCCTCGCTCTGGCAACACAGTAGCAGGAGACCGGCTGATATCTTTCGCTTCTGCAGCCTGTCCGACAAGGTCCGGTGTCGGAGGAGGCTCAGTGCCATGACTCGGAGGAGGCGAGCGAGTAAAGTCCTGAATGTAGCAATACCATCCCTGCGGGATCAGGCCACGTGTTGGCACGCCATCTTCATCCCAGACGACACCCAGACTCCAACCGCCAGCGAGTTGCTCGTTGAGAATGTCAAACGGCTGCCCTGCTCGGATGATGAGCTCGTTGAACGCAGCTTCACCCTCAAAGTCATAGAGCGCGCGAGCCGGCTTGCCGATACCAGGCTGTGGCATGCGGGCGCTAACCGGACGTGGTGCGTGCAACACCGATGCAGTGGGAGGAGCCAAGGTGCATCCGGTGGTCTCCGCGGCGGCTTGCCCGGGCTCGATTGGTTTCGAAGTGTTGATGCCTTCTTCGCTCGGCTTGAGGTTGAGGATAACGGATGACGGACGGACCGGACTAGGACCTGCACTCATCATGGCAACATCTGCACTGCCACGGGAATTGCGGCGTGGGCTGACATCGAGCGTTGCCTCTACGACCTCTTCAGTCGTCGAGTGAGGGCAGGCAACGTCAGCACCTGAAGCATCGTTTGCCGCAGCAGCATTGAGCAATGCGCGTCGGACAGTAGCCGCTTTGGCCGGACTGGCATTGCCCCCCCAGTCCAGGTCAAAACAGCTGCCATCGTTAGCACGAAGATGCTGGCTGGCTCGCAAGAAGCTTATCTCCCCATCGTCAGCCAACAGCATAGATGGCTCCCTCGACCTCTCTGCTTCCGAGTCGGTTTCCGAAGCTGAGCGACTAGCGATCGAGACCCCGGACGGAGACGGCGAGATACCTGCAGCATTGCGATCGGCACCGCCGCTGCGTTCGGACGACTGCGGACTGGCAGTGAAAATGGAGCTCAAGCGACCTTTCTTTGAAGCGTTAGAACGACGAGTCGAGCGACGGCGTGCGGTGCCATCAAGTGCAATTGAGGAGCTTAGCGTGCCGCGTTGAGAAACACCTGGATTCGAGTGGCTCGGTCGAATGGTCGCTGAGCTGTCGTCCCGATCATGCTGGGCTGAGATGCCGAGAATTCTGCAGGAGGTAAGACCGGTCTTTGCTGATGTAGAGCGAGAGATGGTTGCCTCGATGTCGATGGTACTGGGCTCGTTCGTTGCGTGACGGTTGAGCGCATTGAAAGAGGACGGGAAGGAACCGGAAGGCGATGCTTTGAGGGTATCAGTATACGAGCTTGGAGGCATGATGACTGCATCCATTTTGAGTGCGTCACCTAACAGATCTTGAGTCGCGGTGCGGTAGACCGAACCATCTTCGCTCTGTTCTGTCGCGTCACATTGGTGATTATGAGTATCGTGCTGCTTGTCAACGATGATCGAAGAGCGAGCATCAGCTACGTTGAATGCACCTGCCAAACCATTGAAGCGATCGCCAGTGATCTGAGCTTGAAGCATTCGGACCTGGTTGCTGATCCTGGGCTTGGTCCTCGTTCCCGAGTGCTGGAGGGTGATACCTGTGTTCTGCCTAGATAGAGCTACGGGAGTCGAGGTAGACGGGACGGCTGGCTCAAACATGCTGCGTAGGTTGCCGACGCGCGAAGCGCCGGAGCCGTTAATAGCGATGGGCTCGTTGCGGATGAGGCGAGTAGTGCCGTCGCCGGCATCTGGATCGTCCGACGTCGGATCAAAAACTCGGCTAACAGACGGAGCTGTGTAGGTTCTCGTGCGGACAGGAAGCCTGGTGGTCGAGTTGCGTTGGCTTTCAGCCTCATCATCGCTCGAAGCGTCGAAAGCATCAACGAAATGGTCTACGGTGGAAGTGTCATAGCCGTGACCAAGATGAGCGCGGCTGATTGTGGCTGTGGATGGGGAATGTGTGGTGAAGGAACCGCCTGTGGTATGGGTGTGGATATAGTGGCGCAGAGCAATCGAATTGCAAGTGCCGGTGAAGGCGGAGGAGAGATGCGATGGTTTTGGCGGAGGTGGCGGTCGAGAGAGCGTGCCAGAGCGACTGGAAGTGACCGATCGGATCGAACCTGTGGGAGAAGTGTCTTTGGTCATTGTGAACGGTTTGCCGATGGTGCTGGGAGCGGCGAGATCCGAAGAGAGACAAGGGCGAGCAAGCTGATCTCGGCTATCGAATGATGTTGTTAATGCTGTTCAGAAAGTTGTAGAGATGAATGAAACCAAGGTTGGCGTGCACTGATCGTTCCAATAGAGCTCTTAAGTGCTTGTTATGATTGCAGGTGCTGAGAGAAGAAGCGAGTCCAGATAATGATGATGCTGCTGATGGATGCTGGTGCCAAAGAGTCGAGTCTGAAAGATGAAAGAGGCGATGGCTGAGTGGTCCGCGGTGATGGGGAGAAGGACGTGGCGAGATGCAGCAAGCTAGCTCATTCTCGCAGTTCGGCAAGCACAACCTTGTTGAGCTTTCACCCAAAGTGGGCTGATGACAACACCGATGCGAATCCTCCAGATGCGAGCAAAGGCTATGCTATTGCCGACCAGTAGCAAGTGTTGTATGAGGAGAAAGAACAATGCAATCAAGAGCAACGACGCACGATCCCCCTTTGCAGCTGTCCGCAGTCCAATCACTGCAGCTGCCACTTCTGCTACGCTCATCACAATTGTCCACTTTTGGCCGCAACTGGCAACCGAGCACGATTCAGGGTCCAATGCAAACTCAGTCGACGCATTTCGCTGGCGCCTCACCCTGCGGACTCAGGCGAAAGTTTTTGTATTTCGACATTTTGGCCCGTGTGCAGGTGTTGTATCGCAAGGCGAGTGGAGAGTGAAATTTTCAACTACAAGGTCGAGCCCCTGTCTTTGAAATGCATTGAAACCGCTGTGCAGCAAGCAGCAACCCGAATCCAACACTTTCTTTTGGAGACGCGTGACCGATCCTAAGCGCGTCAGCTGTTGGTCTTTTTCCCTTTCGACCAAAGCCACCTCTTGCCATCTAAGACGCCATGCTCTCGGCGCCACTTTGTTCGAGACACTCTCAGCGAAGGGGGTCACGCATGAGCCAGTACAGGTTGAAGCAAATAGATCTGGTCTGTGAATTTGCATGTGAAGCGACTTGCGAGAATTGTATACATGGTTGGCTGCAGCAAAGTGCCATGGGTCGAATCTGGTCGATTCTGGTGTGAAAAGCAAGTGTTTCTATCAAAGGTAATTAAAAGAGCTGTTATTGAGGATGGTGGACCAAAGTGTCGTCTGAACAGATGGCTATCGTGGATAATGCTGGTTTTAGCTGCTGCTTCGGCTGGGAGTGCGGAAAAGATAAAATGCTTTGTTGCAGCTGACCAGCCTCGAGACCCGTTTGGCATCGTAAGTCGTTCGCAACCGAGGACAAAGCAATTCAAGAGCGCAGGTGTCCCTGGCGACTAAGGTCTTGAAATGCGGCCCTCCAAGTGCCTAAAAACATTGTGGAAGAACTTGACATAGGAACACTCTTACCAGCGCCTGCTGCTTTGCCCGCCATGCGCGCTGGCCGTCGATGAACTCGAGCTATATCCGTTGCTTCCACCCATCAAATGTGGGTCGATCAGCCCGTCTGACTGCTCCTCCTTGGCTTCCACATGCATCGGCTCTCGCCCAGTTGCGCTGCCACCATACGCGTGGCTTTGTGGCGAAGCATAACCGGTAGCCTCGGTCAGCGGCGAGCCCGTGTCGAAGGGCTCAGACGCATTCAGCATAGACGTGAAACCCTGCTTTCCCTCAGTTGCATACCAAGAACCCTGATTGCTCGGCCCTTGCGATACTTGCATGGAGCTGATCCCAGCACCCAGGTAGTACGATGGCGAAGCGAAGAGGGCACTGTTTGCGACGTGCGGGGATGGAGCGTGTTGCATGATCGGCAGTCGTTCGCTGCCGCCCACGCTCGAGGTGTTGGCAAGGGTGGGTGTGGGCAAGAAGCCAAGTGTGCTTGACCCGTGGCCGTGCGATTGGTCGATGAACCCGAGACCTGCCCCTCCAGACTCGCTGTTTCCTTCGACCTTGACACCATGCCCATCTTGACCCATACCGGGGTAGCCATCGTGCGGATAAAACGTCGACAAGCGTCGTCTTGGCTCGTAAGCGGGACTGCGATGCATACTCTGGAACACAGCATCACCACCAAGTACTGGTGATGCGGGCGGGTGCTGCTGCTGTTGATGAGAGTGCAAGCGCACAGCCGGATCCATCGAGAGCTGCCTGTTCGACACTCCAGAAGGCGTGCCACCCGCTGCAGAGGCCGAACCGTCTCGCCTCTTCAGCTCCGCCTTTTGGCTCCAAGCCGGCGAAGCAAACGTGTGCGTGCTTGGTACTGAGGGACTTTGCTCGCTCCACTCTGACTCAGAGGCACCCATGTGCATCGAGCTGTGCGCCAAAGTATAGCCTCCGTAACAGCTTTGTGCGTAGTGTCCCGCCTCATGACCATTCTCCTTAGGCTCGTACTCGATAGGCGGCAAGTTCGACATGCCAAAATGAGGCCGAGCCAATGGGACACCAAATTGTCCAGCCTCAAGCGAGTCTGGTGCGAACCCAGCAGGCGAGGGGAAGAACGAAGGCGGAGGAGACATGGACGATGCCATGCGGTTGTGGTAGTCTGCAAAGACACCAAACTCGCCAGACCGAGCATACGCCGGCTCGCCCATGTCAACGCCGTAACCTTGCGGCATAGTGACGGGATACGAGGGGTAGCTGTACCGTGTGCCGTTACAAGCGCTGTACAACTGAGCGGCAGCGATGTGGTGGTCTTCGTTATGACGCGCCGAGGTGGGCGTAGTCGGGTATTCGGCAAGCCCTACACGCAAAAGTGGGTCTTCGAGCATATCCTGACACGTGATTGGATGATCCAAGTGGGTGTGTTGCGGCTCTCCCCTTCGGCTCGCGCCGGGGTTCTTGTTTTCCTCGCCTCCCTTGCGGCCTCCGGCTGTCTGATGGGTGGAGGTGGATGTGGACGATACGGGGTTGCGCAGCTTGTTTTGCAAACGACCGCGACTGGTGTGCGTCATCGTATGGCGGTGCATCACGTCTTGACGCCGGAAACACTTACCACAAATGTGACACTCGTACTTGATCCCATCATCGTGCGTTGCTCGATGGCGCAGCATGTGCTCGTGACGCTTGAACACCTTGCCGCAGAAGCACGTGTATGGTGGCTCGGGTTTAGGACCATACCGGCGACGCTTTTTGCGAATCAAGTCTCCATTGGACGCGGCAGGACCGTTTGCGAACATCGTTGCGGGGCCCATGGCTTGATCGTGAGGAAAGGAGTTGTTCCGCTGGAGAGTGCCCGTGGTGGAACGTGTAACGTAGCCTCTGGGTGCGCCTCTTGGTGCAGCGGCAGTGGCAGCATCAGCCGACGCAACCGGATCTTGATGACCGAAGGGTGGATTTTCTATGTGTCCAAACGAAGCTGAAGGCTTTGGCGACCAGTTTGTGGCCATAGCAGCTTTGGCTTGGGGCGAGAGGCGTGAGGTCGAAGAAGGAGCTGAAGCGCGTGCCGGGTCGAACGACGAAGCGATGGCGCTATGAGACTCCAAGGGACGCGTAGACAGTCGCGTGGACAACATCGACATGCTTACACGCGTGATGTCAAAGGGAAGTTATGTGCCCTGAGGGAGGCAAGTACCGTTCTATTGATTCAACCACGCGAGGTTTCGAGGGCAGAGAAGGTTGCAAAATGTGCCGATATATGGTTCGATTGTAACGAAAGCGCTGTGCTTCGATCCGTCGATTGTCGGGGCTGCGGACGTCCTTGTCTCCAAAGGTTCGAAACCGAAATTGCAGAGAAGCGAGGGCAAAGAGTCAATGAGGTGTCGGATAGTGCGTGGATGCACAAATGCAGTGTTGAACCTCGGCAAGTCAACCCCGTCGATACAAAGCGGTACTGCAACCTGGCCGATGCGCATGCAGAGAAGTGCAACTCAAATGAGATTGCTTCGCTCAAGAAGGAGCAAAGGGCCGTAATCGCGAAGGGAGGTGGACAAAATATGCGGATGGACGGAAGGGGAGGTGAGGGTCGGGTGAAAGTCACAAAATGGAGAGCGCTAACGGAAAAGTAGGGCTGTGTACGTGAGCTGGACGGCACCATTGTTACGTATAAGTATCTTTTCAGCTTTGCTCGTGAGGTCAGCGAGATATCGTGAGAAGAGTGCAGAAACGCTGTGACGGATGCAACAAATGAAGTTGGGCACAGCCTGATCCGGGAACGAAGTCAACCCAAAACCATCCTCAAGGGCGGACTTACACTCTCGGATTAAGCACTTTACGTCAAGATGTAAGGTGAGCTACGATGGGCTACCAGGAGCATGAGAAGCTGAGACGAGGGACCAATGCCGGAGAAGGGTCCAGGGGCAAGCCACACCCAGATCAGCGTTACATCGTTGACAACCGGCCTTACTGCAGCTTTTCCACACTTCCGGAGTAGGTGGAGCAGCAGAACTTGTATTCTTTCGCAAGCATCGCAGTGGCTCCAGTACGGCAGGTGCAGACTACGGCTGTTAGGAAACGTGCATCATCATTTGGGGAGGAGGAGCCAGCACCCAGGCTAGTCGACATAAGTTTCCACCGCAACGCAGTTGCAGACGCAGCCTTCCAGCTATATTTGTTGAATCCGAGAGTCAGGTAGTGGAGCCGCGATACGACGCGTGCAAGTGAGCTTAGTGTGGTACCACCATCCTTCGCCTCTCAAGAGCCAAAAGAAACGAAGATTGTCCCTGAAGAGAGCTGTAGCCTCGATACGCAGAGCAAGAACGTCAGAACCCGCTAGTCAAGCACCAGCGTGGTTGATTAGGCTACTGTGCGACGATTTAATGCGCCGAGTCGGCGAGAAAAAGTACCGATCGGTCGCTTTCACTCTTCATTGTTCCGGTCCAGCCCTCAAATGCAAGTAGCGGGTCTGTGCTGTGCCTTGGTGTGAGGTAGCTTCAGCCCTGACGCCTGCAGCAAGTGGAGGTCCTCGTCTCATCAGTCCACCAGTGCTCAGTTATAGTGCTGACTGGCAGCTGTGCAAGGCATGCGGTAGGGTTATGAAGTCGCTCGCCCTTCATGTCGGCCAGCAGCTACGAGAATTTGGGCGAAGCCGGAAATTTCGGCGAAGACGTCGTCACGCCCTGCAACTTCAAGCCTCACCTGTGTGTCGATGCACATGGCTGCCACAAGGATGAATCCGGTCCGACTCGACAACGAAAACACGACCACCTATAATGATGAGGTTCTCAAACATCGCCGAGCAAAGGTGAAGCGAAAGCCACCTACCGTCTCAAAAAGGAGAACCGATTTGGTGATAACGATCGGCTCAGCCTTGATGCTGCCGGTGTATCCCTCCTTAATCAGATTGGAGGAGACAATGGTGCTTTTGAGATGAAGGGAGCAACCAGTTGGCGCCATAAGCGCGTGCAGCGCCGATACGTGAAGAGAGAGGGGGGCGGAAGATGGTTGTCGGATGCTGCCTCTGCAAGTTTTCAGGCGAAAGTGTTGACGCCGGCGATGCATTCACGGTGCGAACTTGAGCATTCGGCCTCGATAGCCTCGCAAAAATGGGTGTGGAAAGCATTCGATTCGTCTCTGTTTCTATGGAACATAACACTGCTACTGTGCTGCTGTATTAAAGCAGTTCCAAGAGACTAATTGGAGAAGGCCTGTGCATAGACATGAGAGGATGCACCAGGCCGAGCGTTGAACAGGTCTATGCTCGGATCTAGCTCGGTTACGCCAAGACGAGGCGTGTGTGAGGGTACGAATGGTGTATGGCTGCTACACGCCCCTTGTGCGTCGTTTGAAAGCAGACAGACTTGCAAATCGACGTCGAAGAACAATGACAACCGACTAGCTGTTTTACAGTACAAGCAGCTGATCAGCACAATACAATGACACCTTTTCGGATCTTTGATTCCACGCTTCTTCCCTTTGTCTTTAGTCTGCATGGCTGTTGGTAAGTACTCAATAACCAAGTTGCGAATGTCACATGCTTTCCGAACCGCCTAGCTCATTTGTGTGATGTCTCTGAACAAAGGGAAAGTGAGAGAGCGAGCGATGCTTGGATACTTGAATACACGCGTGCGGCTCGTCACTCTGCACTGTGCTGCTGTCATTCTTTATTGTCACTGTGCGTCGCATGAAAGTGGCTCCACACTCACGACACATCTCTGGCACTAGTAGTGGACGGAACTGATTGTCGTCTTCCAAATTGCTCGGGTAGCTGCAAGAGTATCATTCTTAGTGGATTGGGCTCGTGCACTGTGTGGTTGTAGGTATGCGTGCGTTGCGATCGACTTCGGAAATGCTCTACTTGCATCTTGCATCTGACTGCCACTCTCTGAGCGTGAGTGAGTGCGGCGTTGGCATTAGGGGGACCGTGCTGCCAAAAGAGTGGGAAACAAAAGGTTTACGCCCCCCTTTTCTGGTTGCACTGCCCCCACCCCCTCATAAGCAAGAGCACGAGGGCAGAACCCACTGCTTTCGAGATTCATCTCCTGGCCCACCTCAGCAACAGCCTCTGGGTCGACTCGACCAATCTTCGTGCCCGCACAGTCTTCAGAAAAGTGGTAGGTGCCCGGCAACTCGCTGTTCCTCGAGTTTCCTTGTGGTGAAAAACAAGTTGCAGTCGGGATGAAGTTGGCGCATCAGAGTTTGCGCCCCGGCTACTTAATGCCATTGATGTTACAAGGCTGCGACGCTCTTGTGTGTCGCCAATCTTGCCCTCGGAAACAGACCGACAAAAACGTGGAGGTGGTGCCGAGGTGAGCAAGGTGGTACAGCAGTAGCGGCTGACCAGCTCGGCAAAAGCTTTATGGTGGCAACCGGATAGGTTTCGTTCGGCGGTGGGACCCCTTTTGTCCAACAATGGTATCAAAGAACAGGCCTAAGCCTCGCTTACTTGACTCGTCATGCTTCTACGTTCCCGGCTGCTAACCTCCGAATCGTGACTTAAAGCTGGCTGCTTCATGTAAGGCGCTACGTCTGTCCAAAAGCAGAACATGGCACCTGATCCTAGTGCCACGGAGGATTCTCGACGAGCTCGGATGCAATCTTTGGAAAACCTCCGATGACTTTGATGTCCCAGTAAAGGCATCATAGATGGATGGCCCTTCAGAGCTACGACATGTCGAAACAGGAGCGCGCTGCACACAATAGAGTGCGCCTTCGCTCTTTTGCAGCAAGCAAGCAAACACACCTTGGATGCAATCCTGCAAGTGGAAGAGTGGACTGATTCACAAGCGTAATCGCATTGATTCGGTTATGGAAGAGAGGGTGATACATCAGAGTGCCATGGCTGTTGTGAGCTCGCATAAAACGTGTTAGGCCGAACCAAGGGCGGAACAAATATAGAATTATAAATGAAGCCAAAACGCATTCATGCACGCTCCCTTGGCTGTGTGCCACCGTAGTTTTTTAATTTGGACGCTAGCTCTCCACACGGCATTCCACCTTTCGCATCGACCCCTGTCTTGCTTCCGCATCATCTTCACCAATCTCCAATTCTCCCAAACTCAGCAGCTCCCCATCCGAACGCTCTGCTGGGAGGGTGGGTGCTCAATGCAAGCGCCGAAAGGGAGAGCGTCAAGTGGGTTAGCAGCGGAGGATAAAGCGTTCAAGTCTTAACCTTGCCCATGAAGTACAGCGCGATGGATCTGGTCATGGCAAAAGCAAACAGTAACAACAGCTCGTGGCAGGCGCTGTATCGAGCTTTACTCCGATCTTCCTCCGCATCTGTGCGGTTTTGCCGCCCCGCAGCACGAAACACACGGCGGTACCTGCGGGACGAGTTTGCCAGTGCCGTTATCGCTCCACCAACGCCGAAAGGCAAGCGACCGAGGAGTGACCGCTCTGGTGCCATACATGGCGCTCTCTCGGACGCCACCGGTGGGGACTCTATCGAGCTGGCGCAGCTCAGGATACCAACGTTGCCGCAACAAACCTCACGTATGCAGCTGCTTGCTCGACAGACGCACAATACGCTTGCATTTCACCTCTGTGCATCGCTGCTCCCAGGCAGCTCTCACAATCAGCATCCTGGTTTCACAGACAGTTTTTCCGGCGAGATCCCGCCACAGCACGCGACAAGCTCGGTCTCGGCACAAAGTGTCATCGATCAGCCACCCAGCCATAGTCATTCTCGGGACAATCTCGGCTGCAGCTCTTTGGATCCGATGCGGGGTGCTCAAATCCAGCGGCACGATATCAACGTGGGCTTGCATCCAAATGACCCGGTGGGATCGCAAACCCAACCCACCAGGACCAGCCGCTTGGCCCATCGCGTCATCTCCAACCTCTCCTCCTTGACCTACCACCACCTCTCGCCACATACCCAGATGCAATCCCGCGCCCACCTCAAGCTCAACCGCGCGCTGCGCAAGCCCAAGAAGCTCTCCTCCCTCGCCAGAGTGCTTGGCAGCAGTGGCTTGGCCGCCCCACTCGCAATCCCAGATGAAGCGTCGTCCCACGCCGCTGGCAACTCGTCCGAGCTGGAGCACGTTTTGGGAGAGCAACACAGCGACGTGGTGGTGAATGAAGCGCATATGAAGCTGGGCTTTCTCATGCCGAGTATCAAGCCGGTGCGTGGGCCTATTTCGGCCAGGGTGAAGCAGTGGGACGGCCAAGATGCGCACAAGCTTGGGTCTGAGGGCGCCGTGCGGCAGATGGAAGCCGACTTGCTGACTATCGAGAGACTATTGGAAGACCATAATGGTATTGACAAGCGCAAAGGGACAGTGAAGCAGCAGCCGGGTCAGATGGGAAAACGGCTGCAGCAGCTGAGCGACGATGCGGTGCAATTGAAGAAAAAGATCAAGTCGGCAACCAAAGCTTTAGCACAGGCTGAGGCTCAAAGCCAGATGGAAAACATCCCGATCCAACACCTGGCCGAATTGGTGGCAGCAGCGCAGGACGCCGAGGGAATTCTGTTGGGCAAACAGAGGTGGAGTCGGCGAAACAAGAACGACTTTCTACCGCCATGAGAGCAGCACAGACAAGATCGCCTACGATATTGCCAAGGCCTAGGCTCGACGAGTTGCCTTTGATGGCGAGCAACGGGAGAAACCGGAGCCATTAGCGGCGGGGGATCAAAGCCCGGCCATGCGTCGCACCAGGCGCACGGCTCTTGGCACCCAACGTATTGGGGAATGGACAGAGGCTACTAGAAGAAAAGATTGAGATATAAAGTTGGAAGAGGGAATGATTGTGGCCACGGCAAATCCAGATGCGATGGATGGATCCGATCCAGTTGCGGACCGACGTTGTCGATAGAATGAACGTGCTCGCACACACGGGATGCTGAACGATATGATGTCACTGCGACAAGAGATGTCGGAAGCTGAGTTGGGACTGTTGGAATGACAATCGAGATGGCATCACTATGAAAATGATGAGACTCTGTTGGATCTGTCAGACGGAACTGCTGCTTGGAGACAACGCAAAACTGCGAGACTATGAGAATGCAGAATTGCTAAATGGTGTAACTGCTATGGCACAGATCATGCAATGCTGAGACAGAAAGATGGACAGAATGATCAATTGCAAGAGAATGTCAAGATGGTGGATGCAATATACATGATCATGGAGCTTGAGAGATAGTAGTGCTATGATCTTGATGCTAAACTACATCAACAGAGGTAACTCAGCCTTTCAGCTGATTCCTGCATCATGATGCTAATCAGCTGAGATGCTATAAAATGGAAAACAGAATGGGGAAAGTGGAACTTGGGAATTAGAAAATGGTGGTAGGTCAAGCAATCTGGTGATAACATGTGATGAATGCAATGGGATCAATGAGCAGAGATGGGTGAGACTAAGCATGATGATGTTATGACATGGTCCCAACCAACCCAGTGGGGGTAGGCCATGCCTGATGAGGGCATTGGAAACCCAATGAGAGTGATGAGATCAGTAGACCCAGCTGAGTGTGAGGTGGGAGAGCTCCAGGTCTGTAGATCAACTGTGGCAGCTGCCACCAGCTGCATAGTCCTGGTGGGGTACTGACCAACTGTGGCAATTGACTGGAGGGTATTTAGGCCCCAGCCAGATGGCCAGGCCCCTTCCTTCCTGACTTTGTCAATTGTATTTTATTCTACTCACTTAGTAGGTGGAATATCAGACATCCTTAGCATTACTGGAATCCTCCTAGCCCACCAGCAACATATCAGACACCACCATGCCCAATTACCCACCTGTGGCCTCTACCATCATCACTGTGTCAGCAGTCATGCACCAGACACATGAAATCAAAGTTAACTCAAGGTAAACATCGATTTCATTTGAGTTCAAGGTTAACAGCCAGTAAATGTCAATTTCACTTGAGATCAATGTTAACTGCATCTTATGCTCGATGTTGACTGACTGCTGTTGCCACTCCATTCAGAGGTAATGTGGCACATTCATGGTAGCCTGGTGTGTGTCCTACACTAGACAGGAGTGGGCTAACTGTCCCCATGTAGGTGTATGGCACAGTTGAGCTGCACCATCATCATCAGAGGTGGAGCTCAAGGCTGTATGGCACCTTTAGTTGGTGTCATCATATGGTAATGGTACTTGTTTAGGTTTCAGGACCATGGTGTAGGTTCTGCCTGCACAGGGGAGGCCCATGGTGCCAGTGAAGGTTCTGACTGATGTCTATATGTACTCCAACTCAAATGGAGGCACACTGAGTAGTAGCAATGACTAAGATTGCTACTCTATGAGACAATGAGTGTGAGTGTAGTGATACTAACATACTGACAAGTAAAATGAATGGTAGAGTGGATGAGGCCCCACCTCTCCACTCATACAGGGAATGTGTATATATATGCATGTGTGTATGCTGGCAGCAGTTGCTCCAGAGCATCCTGCTGCCAGCATCAGGCCAGTGTCTGGGCCTGCCCTGCTGTCCTTGAGACTTGTGTTGCTGGTGTCTAACCAGTGGCCCCTAGCTAGCTCCACAGCCTCAAGCCAGTGTTGAGCTCTTCCTCCCTTCCTGCAGGTCCCCCTATCTACACAGGGGCCCCTGTGCCTTACCTGGCCATTACTGGTTGGCCTAGGGTCATTGACAGCATCCTCCAGGTGTTGCTGACATCACTGCTGATCACCCACAACCCATTTGGGATGGTGTTGTCATAGTCATTGCTTGTCATTTTTGCTCCACAGCATTGTATGGCCCTGTAGGTGAAATCGACAATAAGGCCTGCTTAACATCGATTTCATCTGAGATCAACTGTAAGATGCATCTAATGTCGATCTCAATTCGAGTTTGATTTTATGCCCTGTGACACTAGGCATCATCATGAGCCTCTCAAGCCCATCACCATGTTCGAAGGTGAGGGCCAGGAGCCTAAGGTACTCCCAGCAGACATGAAGATCCCATTCCCAAAGCTGGACACCAAGGATGTTGAGCTATTCCTCATCAAGGCCAACAACTGGTTCGCTCAATATGGTATCACAAGCCATCAGCATTGAGTGGCCATTGCTTCAGAGTGATTAGAAGGCTCAGCCAAAGAATGGTGGGACTCTAAGCTACAGGTCGACCCTAAGCTCCAAGGACAGCTGTTCCACAACTGGGACATGTTCTGTGCCCAGTTGAGGGACCAGTTCAGTCAAACAGTTGATTCATTCACCACCTACACCAAGCTCTCCATCCTCTGTCAAACCAGGGATGAACCAGGCATGGCCACTCACTACATTGAACATTTCCAGGACCTAGCAAACTGTGCAGGCCTCGATGGAAACCCTAAGCTCATCATGGGACTCTTCAAGACAGGTCTCACCACCAGGATGCATCAAAAGTTCAAGCACAATCCCCCTTCTGACCTCTGGGAATGGTATCACAGTGTGGAAAGCATTGACCACATTTGAACCTTGGATGCCAACAACACCCATCTCCTCTCAACCCCAGCTCATCCTGCAAGCACAACAGCACCCACCACAGACAAGGGGAAAGGGAAGGAGGTGCCACCGCTTAGCAACAGGACAAGCAGTTGGGGTCAGCATAGTGGAGCCATACCCAATACCACTCCTAGGTGGCCCTTGCCTCCTCATTTGGCTCAGAAGCTGCCAGTGACCAACATTGGCAGCACCACTTTCAGACCAGACCAGTGCAGCCTATGTGACCAGACAGGCCATTGGCAGCACAACTGTCCCAAAGCAGTACCAGGGTACCCATCCCAACAGGTGTGCCTTGCAGCCTCACTCCACAGAGTGGCTGTGTCTACACCATCAATGAGCAGGCTGAGGATGCCAAAGACGATGAAGAGGCATCTGAGGAAGGCAACCAGGAAGCCAATGTTGACCTGGCTGCCTATGCTGACAAGGATGAGGAGAATGCCCACTCCCAGGGAGGTGATGCCAACCAGGGAAATGGGCATGGGACAGCACACTGATGGCATGCATTGCCCTGAATCCATCCTTGTCATCACACTGTACATATCAAGACTGTCATTTCTGTTTCTCTGCAGCATTGCAGAAGCCAGTACTCAAGATTGACAGGACCATTGTGGGTCACCCAGCTCAAATGCTGGCCAACACAGGCACTGGAGTGTCTATAATTGCTTGTACATTCATTTCAACCCATCAAATACCCACAAAACCCATACAAAAAAGAAGCATTCACATCGTAAAAAGTTCGATTCTGTATGTGTCAGGCAGGGTGTCAGGCTGGTCATGTGCCTCAAACCTCAGGCAGGCCTTGAGCCCAAGACACTTACAGGTCGTCTGCCTGTGTGAGGCAGCCAGCTCCCAAAAAAAAAAAAAAAAAAATCCAAAAAAGGAATTGAGAATTCTTACACGTCTTTTTCCTTTTTTTTTTGGCCTCCACCAGGGTTCGAACTCACACCCATACCCATACCCATACACATACACATACACATACACGTGAGCCTGTACACATACCCACTTGGGCACACGCTCTATCTTTATGTAGCCTGGTTGTCATCCAAATATATACCCTACCAAGTACTGCTGTCACTAGAATATGTAAAGTTAGTTAAAATCCGAACCAAAACTGGAAATCCCTGCCAAAAAAGAGCAAGAAAAACCGAATTTGCTCCTTCTGACTCAGGCAGCATCCAGACAGGTCACCTGCCTCACATTTTCTCAGGCAGCATCTAGACAGGCCACCTGCTTCATATTTCTCAGGCAGGTGCCCAGGCATATGGTCTGTATGTGCCTGCCTGGAAGTGGTAAGGCAGCCCCCCTGCCTGAAGGTTCTGCCTGAAAAACTGAGGCACACGAGCAGCCTGGGCCCTGCCTGATGCAAACAGAATCGAACTTTTTACGATGTGATTCATGGTATTACCAGCCATACCTTACAGATTGACAGTGCTGCCTCAGTCACCACAGGAATAGGAGGTTACCTAGTTGGCCCTTTCAAAGCAGAGGTGACAGACATCAATGACTATGATGTCATCCTAGGTTATGAGCAACTCAGGAAACTCAGGCCCAGGGTAGATTGGCACACCGGTACTCTCAATTTCTGGCCTGGCCTCAAAATCGAAGTTAAAGGGCAGTTACTGTCAATTTCATCTGAAATCGATGATAAACACTGCATATCTTCGATTTCAACTGAGATCCAAGATAACATGCCCTTAACATCTATTTTGGCAATCAACCTTGTAGCTCATGGGAATGAGTTTGTCTCTGCCAAACAGCTCATATGAGCAGCCCTCTGTGATGGGCCCATAGGATGTATGCTCCTGGATGTCAATCCATCCTCAGTACCTGTGTATGGATTTGTCCCCATGGGCAGCAACAAGGGCATTGAGATGGAGGTCAAACCTCTGGAGGAGCTGAAGGTGAAGGAGATACCTGAGGAATACCAGGATCTCCATGAGGTCTTCTGTGAGACTGAAGCCAACAAGTTGCCACTGAGAATGGACCATGATCTCTCAATTGAGCTGCTGCCAGGCACTCAACCACCTTGTGGGCCTCTGTACTTACAGGGGCCCAAAGAGCTGGAAGAGCTGTGCAAGTTTCTTGATGAGAACATCACAAAGGGCTTCATCTGTCCATCGAAGAGTCCAGTGCACTCACCCATACTCTTTGTGCCAAAGAAGGATGGAGGCCTGCAGCTTTGTGTTGACTACCAAGGCCTCAATGAGGTCATGGTGAAGAACTGAGCCCTGTTACCCCTCATTGAGGAGCAGCTCTTCCTACTGCAAAAGGCCAAGGTCTACAGCAAACTGGATCTCAAGGCAGCATATAACTTGGTGTGCATCGCAGATGGTGACAAATGGAAGACAGCTTTCGGTACTCAACTTGGGCTCTACAAGTACCTCGTCATGCTGTTTGGGCTGGTGAACGCTCCCTCACACTTCCAGTCACTTGTTAATGGTATCTTCCATGACATCCTTGGTATCTACATGGTGGTAAACTTAGACAACTTCCTCATCTTCAGCAACCACCTGAAGGAGCATGTTGGCCATGTACAGGAGGTGCTACAGCAACTACACAAGCACTGACTCTTCATGAAGCTGTTGAAATGTGAGTTCCACACCATGACCATCGAGTTTCTAGGCTATGTTATCATGCTGCAAGGGATCAAGATGGATGAAGTGAAGGTATGGACCATTAAGGAATGGCCAGTCCCTGAGTCAATCCATGACATTCAGCACTTCCTTGGCTTCACTAACTTCTACTGACAATTCATCTCACACTTCGCATGCATTGCAAGGCCACTCATGTCATTAGTCAAGCTGACCAAGTGCTTCAAGAAGTTCAAGCTGCCAGAGGAGGCAGAGAAGGCATTCCACAGTCTCATCATGGTGTTCACATCAGCAGGGGTACTCCACCATTTCGATTACCACCTGCCCACATGAATGGAGACTGACACCAGTGACTATGCTATAGCTGGAGTCCTCAAGCAAGAGCATGAGGGACAATGGCATCTGATCACCTTCTACTCTCACAAGATGAGTTTGGCAGAGCAAAACTACAAGATCCATGACAAGGAACTGCTCACAGTGGTGGCATGCCTGACCCAGTGGTGCCATATGCTGGCAGGCCTGCTGTCACAGCTCATCATCCTCACAGACCACAAAGCACTCAAGTACTTCAAGTCTCAATGGCACATCAATGGTCAGCAAGCTTGATGGGCAGTACTACTAGCCAACTTCAACTTTGTTCTACAATACAGGCCAGGGGACAAAGCAGGTGAACCTGACACCTTGACAAGGCAGAGTGATATGCAGCCTGCTGGTGAAGAATGAGAGCATAATGTTCAACAGCTGCTGCCAGCCTGACTATTTGCTGAACCTGATGTGAAATTGATGATAAATGCCATTAATCATTGATCTCAAATGAGTTTGACCGAAAACATGTGTAATTGTCAAACTCAATTGAGTTCGAGCATAAGGGATGATAATCATTGATCTTGTGAAACACCTCCAGCACTGCCCTCTATGGCAGATATCATAGCAGGAGGATTTAAGGAGCTTGTCAGAACCTTCCAGCCTCTCAACCTTGAACTGGTAGAGCTACACAATCAAGGCCAATTCGAGCTCAAGGATGGCTTGTGGTACAAGAACAGCTGTTTGGTTGTGCTGAAGGTCACACTGCCTGGCAGGCAGGGTAGCAGTGACACCAGGAGTGCAGCCAAGGTATGAGACCAATCCCTATTGGTTGAACACCTTCGCTACATGGTCATGATGCATTGCCATGATGGATCAACTGCTGGGCATGCTGGGCATGATGCTATGCTAGAGCTAGCACAATGGCACTACTACTGGCCATGCATGGCCACATGGATAGCAGATTATGTAGCCAGCTGCCCAGTGTGCACACATTACAAGGCCCCACACCATTGGCTGTACAGCCTCCTGCAACCGTTGTCCATGCCTGAGTGGCCTTGGGGCTTGATCTCCATGGACTTCATCAAAGGACTGCCACCTTTGGAAGGCTATGACTCGATCCTAGTTGTGGTTGACTGTCTTACCAAGTTCACCATCCTAGCACCAACACATAAGTCAGCAACCTCAGAGGATACTGCCAAGCTCTTAGAGGCCACGGTCTTCATATGTTTCAGTGCACCAGACCACATTGTCTCTGATCGAGGACAGCAGTTCATATCACTATCACAAGCAGCACAAGACTAGCACACAGCCATGAGACAGTAGAGGAATAAACATGATGAAATAAAGGTTGCCTAACTCTGGGAGAGTCGCTTGCAAGCTCCCAGCTGTGGCTGTAAGGGGCATGGGTGGTTGAGTGTTGCATGGGAGTGAGGTGGAAAGCATGTGAGACCTAATGAACAGGAACAAAACCAAATGAAGCAGTGTGAACAAAATGAAGAAAAGAGGGACAGGGAAGGGTGGGCAAGAAAAATTGCTGGATCAAATGATTGCAACCAGCAGTAGAGATGATGGTAGTGTCACAGGAATGTAGATGGCAACACTGTCTAAGTGAACAGATTGTGACATGTGTGCCTGTCTCATGCTAGCAAGCACTAGTGAAGCTAGCACTCGTTCCAAGCGCTCTACATCAGCAGCCTGGAAGAGGTTCACTGCTGCTCTTGGCATCAACCACTCCCTCAGCATGGCCTACCACCCACAAACCAATGGTCAGACCAAGTGGGTAAACCAAGTGGTTGAACAGTACCTCCATATGTACTGCAATTATGAGCAAAACAACTGGCATACCTTGCTGGCAATGGCTGAGTTCATGTACAACAACACAGTACATAGCAGCATCAGCATATCACCATTCTTTGCATGTTACAGTTGGAATCCCAAGTCTCACCTGGAGATCCCAGAGCAACTCAGAGTACACAACCCAGAATGGCATGAATAACTCATGACTGCCAAGGACCAGATTGAGTATCTCCAGGAAGCCATTTGGCAAGCACAAGCATGGATGGTCAAGCAATACAATTGCAAGTGCAAGGATGTGGAATTCAAAGTTGGTGACCTCATTCACATCAACTGCAAGAACTGGAAGACTCAATGACCCAGTCCCAAGCTTGACACACACTTTGCTGGCCCCTTTCCCATCCTGGCATGCATTGGACAGCAAGCATACCACTTACAACTTCCAGCAACCTTCAAAGTCCATGATGTCTTCCACATCTCCCTGCTGGAGAAGCAGCCAGCGAGCCAACTGGCAGGGTGCAATGAGCTCCCTGTACAACCACTGCTGCATGATGATGAGCTAGAGTACAAGGTTGAGCACATCCTCAACCATCAAATCCATCATGGCCAGCTCCAGTACAAGGTGTTCTGGAAGGGCTATCCCAAGGAACAGGTGACCTGGGAGCCTGCTGAAAACCTCAATTGCCCTGATCTCATCTGGGACTATGAGGTTTCGAGGGGGGGAGGCATCCCTGCTCGAGAATAGGGCCATCTCCTCAGTTTTGCGAAATTGATGTTAAAAGTGGGTTACAGTCAAACTCATATGAAATCGACATTAAGAGCGAGTTACAGTCAATCTCATGCGAAATTGAGGATTACATGACTTTATCCTTGATCTCAAAAAGGTCAGCCCTGCAGGAGAAGAAGTCACCAGGAAGGCCCTAGTAACAGTGTCAATGCTCATCAGACACTCACAAGACACACAAGGGGAAGGAGAGCAGTGGTGGATTTCACAGGAACAAGCACAGTACAGGAAAAGGATGAAACTACATGTCTACATAGAAGGGTTCACTGTCCTCACCCTCTGGGACCAGCAGAGGGGACAACAGCATGTTGATGGGTGGCAGAGGACCGCCAGGGCAAGAGCATGACTCATGGGGCTGGCACTCACTCACAAGAGTGCTGTTGGCCACCATGTATTGACACATGGCATGCAGGATGCCAGGAAAGTCAGCATTGCTGAGGTGCCAGAGCCATACCATGGCCATAGCCCAGTGATGATCATCAGTGGGTGGGTAGACATGGTCATCATGGCATACCTTACCCATACCAACACTCTCAGGCATCGAGAGGTGGGCCCACTCGGTACCATGCTTGCAACAACCATGCTGCCACCCAGGAAAGTCACCATGATACATGAGCACTGGGTGACAAGTATTGGAAACAGTGATCTGCTGTTGGAGCTACCTTGGTGATACCACTGCCAGGAGAATAAATGTCTGGCATTAATCAAGGAAATAGGTGCAACTAGCTATATTGCAACTAAGACTTCTGACTTCAGGAGGCATGTAGAGCTGGGTCTGAGGATATTTCAGCCTAGATACTGCCTGATAAATCAGAGATTCAGCAATGTAGACACAGTTGGTGTTGAGGAGCAAGTTCCTATATAGGAACAGCACTGCTGCTATCAAGAAGAGGGTGAAGATAAAGGAACAGACTTTACGATATGAAGAGTGAGAGATGATTCGATTGAGTAAAATGCATGAAACTACATACAAGGAATGAGACATATATATGTTCGATGGCTATGGCATCCTTCATACAGTCGAGTGTTGGACTCTATGAGGGGGCATTGTGTGTTCACTTCCTCTATTGGCAAAGTCATGTCAATGATGGCCTACTGCAGCTGTGATTGGTCCTGCCAGATCACTCCACTGAGTTTCTCTGGTGCAGGCCTCTTGGTGAAACTATCAGTTTCCCAAGGTCAGAGTGATGTGCTCTGGTGATGGCAATTACAGTGAGGAGTCACAAGATCCTTTCCAGTAACCATGCATATTTTCATCAAAATACACATCCACAACTTGTTGGAAATTGTGGGATGGAAAATCTGCCAGAATGGTGGTGGTAAGTGGGAGGACAACTGTGTGCTGTGGCCTGATCTGGGAACCAGGTTCCCAGCATCAGAAGTGTGGGTCCAATATCGATGGTGAAGGACTGCTATTTCTAACAGTCCCCCTCATTTGCCAATGTCTTGGTCCAATGCTGCCAGATCGCACACACACAGTCAATACATACATACAGGGAAGAGATGGGTCACAATGTTGATTGCAATTTTGGAAATGGGACTTGAGAACTTGGAATGAGACTTGAGATTTTTTGAAGGTTTTCTAAGATGATACTTGGGACACTGGTATGGAACTTGAGGTCTTGGAAGCTGCCAAGCAGCACTGAGAAGGGTCTTGTGATGCAGGACTAGATGTTAGCAGTCCTGATGTTGTGGATTGCTGCAATGGCAGTGTCCTTGGCAGTACCAGGAATGTGTACTTCAATGAGGTGGCAGAGGACTGCTAGGTTGTTCATGATGGCAGTGATGCACTTCTTCTTTGGTGTCATCTTTCCACCATAGCCATTGGCATTGCAACTGCAGTGCTGGGCAGTGCACAGGTCACAGGTCAAAGTCCTGGGCTTGTTCTTGTAGGTGTAGCCTGTTCCAATGGTGCAGATACACATTTTCCTAACACAGCAGTCACAGGGCTGGTGGGCGAGAATGAAACCAGCTTCGAGGTCTTCTCCCAGCATTGGGAAGTCCTCTAGTATGTGCCATTTGTTGTTTGCATCGTTGGGAAGGGGGAATGGAGGCTTGTAGTCCTCATCATCAATCACTGTGGGTGCATTGCACACAGTGGAACCTCGAGAAGGGGTTGGCAGGGCTGAGGTGGGCACATGAGAAGGTGTGGGTGAGGACTCATCATTGGATGCCTTGTCTTCCAATTGAGAGGCAGAGTCATTGTCGTTGGGGGCCAGATCACCCAATTGGTTGGAGGAGGATTCCTCATCCAATTGAGGGTCAGGTTGGGTGGCAGCAGATTCATTATCAGACATAGGGTCATCCAATTGAGCTGATGCAGCAGGGGAATTGCTATCAGACATGGCTTCATCTGATTCTTCACTGTCTAGGCCAGCATTGCCTGAGGGAAGATAGGCTAAGTAGGACCTCTCATCTGGGTCTGTGAGATCAGTGTTCCTGCAGTGGCTCTCTTCATTGCCCATGTCAGCTGGGCTGGTGTACCATGGGTTGGGTGAGTGCAATTGTGGCTTGTTGCCACTGTTGTTGAGACTGGTGTGTCAGTGGCTGGGCATGGGAGGATGTTGCCAAAAGTAAGCTTGCTGAGGTCATGTTAGAGGGCACAGGAGTGAATGAGGAAGTGGGGGGATCCTTGCCAAAAGCAGTAAGGTATCCCAGAATCTTGGCTGAGTCAAAGCTTGCCATGTGTTGGCCAGAGAGTGTGATGGAAGCTTATTTTTTATTTTTTATTTTTGATCAGGTGCTGAGTTTCAATCACTTGTCACTTGATCAAGTGATCTGGGTCATATCTGAGAGATCAGGAAAGGTGATCCCTTGCTGGTTAGATGCATGTGGTCTCTTGTGTGTAAATGGATTTTCTTGAATGTTTGATTTTGGATTCTTGAGGTTTTTGAGACTTTTTTTTTAAAAAAAAATTTGAGAATTTGGGAATTTGAAAATTTGACACATCAAATGTGGAGGTACCTGGGAGAGGGAAAAAACAATATTGGAATGATCTTCCATTGTAGGGGAGCTTGAGAACTTGAAATGGAATGTGTTTTGAGGGCCATGAGATTCTTGTTTTTTGTATTTTGAGGTTTGGATGAGAAAACTTGAGAAAAAGTTGGACTGGAAAAGTTGATGGAAAATGAGAAATCTGGGGACTAAATTTTGTGGGGAGCATCAGAGGGAGTGTTTGCATTGTTGCTTGAGTCTGTTGAGAAGATGTTGAGTAATTCCTGATGCAGGGAGACTTTGCTGTGTTTGAGAGGCTTAGTTAAGCTGTCAGCTCATTGTTCTGATGTTGGGACATTCTTGATGATGATGGTCCCCTCCATCTGCTTTTCTCAAACAAAATGGTACTTGATGTTGATATGCTTGTTTCATTGATGGTCCTTGGGGTTCTTGGAAAGATAAATCGCTGCTTGATTGTCAACATATAATGGTGTCAGCTTCTTGATTGTGAAGCTGAGTTCAGCTAGGAGACATTGGCTCCAGACAATTTCCTTGCAGGCCTCCACCATGGCAATATATTCTGCATATGTGGTCAATGTGGCCACCAAGGGTTGTCTTTTGCTGAGCCAACTGTATGGCATTCCCATAATGGTGTTTGCAATACCTGATGTGGATTTTCGAGTGGTAGTGTCCCCCCCAAAATCTGCATTGGAGTATGTCTCCAAACATTGGCCCCAATCTTCCATCATCAGAAAAACTGTGCCTGCAGTAGTGAAGCATAAACCATAATTGGCAGTCCCCTTGAGATAGTGAAGTAGGTGCTTGGCCACCATCATCACCTTATCTGTAGGCAATGCAAGATATCAACTGAGTCAATTAACTGTGAAAGCGATGTTGGGTCAAGTACAAGTAGTGATGTACAAGATCAAGCTGATGATCATGTGATATAGTGAGTGGTCATTGGGACTGAGGGGCACACCATCATGAATGTCATGAGCAATGGCAGGCATATGGACAACATTGGCATTCTCCAACCCAAATTGGGCAAGAAGGCACTCGATGTTGCTTTTCTGTGAGAGATGTAGCAAGTGCTTGGAGTGATTGACTTGGATCCTGAGAATGAAGGAGACCATATTGCCACCTGTCATCTTGAACTTCAACTGCAATGTCTTGATGACCTTGTCCACCATTGGCTTGTGTTTGGTGAAAATGAGAACATCATCCACATATAGCATGAGGATAAGCAGTGGCTCATTCTTGTTGCCAATGTAATAAAGTGCTGAATCATAGCTGCTACACTTGAAGCCAATATTGAGAAGGGTGGCATCAGCCTTTTGATACCACATTCATCCAGCTTGCTTAAGGCTGTACAAGGATTTGTTCAACTTGCAAACCTGTGTCAGGGATGTGAAATCTGAGGTCAGCATGGTTGCTGGCAATGGCAGTTGCTTCATGAATAAATTGATGTCCAGTTCCCCATTGAGGTATGCTGTGACTATGTCAAGCTGGTAAATCTGCATACCATACTGAAGGGACATTATCATTAACATTTGGAGGGTCACCATTTTGATGACTGGCATGAATGTCTCTTCATAGTCCAGCCCCTGGACTTGTGTATAACCTTGAGCAACCAATCTCACCTTGTATTTGTCAATGGTGCCATTGCCCTTCTGTTTGATCTTAAACATCCACCAACAGCCAATGATGTTGGTGCCATTGGGAGCATTTGTGACCAACCAAGTGTGGTTCTTGTGCAAATTGAGCTCCTTTTGAATGGCCTCCTGCCATTTTGGCCAATCTGGCTGTTTTTGAGCTTGTTGAATGGTGCGAGGCTCATCATTGATTGTGGGTGCAACAATTCTGTTGTTGGCACACTTTTTGTCAATGAAGGAATTGTCAACAGTGACAGTGGCAAGTGCCATTTTCCATGCAGGTGGTAAGGGCAGTGTTTTGATGCCTTGATCTCACTCTTCTTGCATGAGATATGGGAAATTGCTGTAAATCTCCTTGATGATGGGGTTGGAGTCCCTGTGCAATCTGACATTGGCGATGTGGGATTCTTCCTGAGTTTTGGCATCACCAGCACCTTTGTGGTGTTGTGCACCTGCAGCCCTAATAGGAATCAGGCACTGAATCATAGGTTCCTCAATGATATCCATTGGGACTGTGTCCTCAATGTCACATGCCATGCTTCCATCAGTGAATGGGAAGCATTCTTCATCAAAGGTGGCATGATGTGTTGAGAGAATGGCCTTTGTGTGAGGATCCAACAACTTGAAGGCCTTGGAGCCATCAGTGACCCCAATGTAAATGACAGGAAGTGCACAGTCTTGCAGCTTTGAGCGATTCTGCTCAGGGACATGGGCCCACACTTTGCAACCGAAAATGTGCAATTTTGAGATATCTGGATCTCAATGGAGGAATCACTTGAATGGAGTTGACATCACCATTGTTTTGCTTGGCAGGTGATTGTTGAGGAATGTCACATGGAGCAATGCATCCCCCCATAGGTAAAGTGGAGCCCCACATTGGATGAGCAGGCTTCAAGTGATATCAAAGAGCATGCGATTCATCCTTTCAGTGACTCCATTCTGTTCCAGAGTGTAAGGTGCCAATGTCTCATGCTGGATGCCAGCATTGGCAAGGAAAAGTTTGAACTCTTTGCCAATGTACTTGCCACCATTGTCAGTCCTGAGATGTCAGATTCTCTTTCCCATTTGGTTTTCCATAAAGGTCATGTATTCCTGGAAATAGCCAAAAATGTCACTTTTGTGACTCATCAGGTAGATGGTGACAAAGCAAGTGAAATCATTGATAAATGTCATGGCAAATTGGTGACCATCAGGCATGACATCCATGAATTTTCCAACAATGTCAGAGTGAACTAACTGAAGGGGTTCAGTTGTTGATGTCATGCTCAGAGAAAAGGGTTGGTGGTGTGACTTGCTGACCTGGCAAATGTTGCATTTGCCAGCGATGGAGCTAGTCTCCTTTGCAATTTCAGGGATGGCTTTTGCAATCTGCTTCATCCTTCTGATGCCAGGATGACCAAGGCATTGGTGCCATATTTGGTTGGATGTGGTTGTGAGTGCTGTGAATTCTCTGCAAGGCTGATTGAGATAAGTGAGCATGTTCTTGGTTGTGCCCTGGAAGATAATCTTGCCATCCTTCTTCACAACTAAGGATCCACCATTGATATTGATGCTTGCAACTTTGGCAAGCAGGTTGAGTGAAATCAGGTTGGCAGCATAGGTAGGCACATAGAACACATTCTTGAGCACTAGCATGTGCATCTCCTTGTTGCCTATGTCAGCAACTACCTTAATGGTGCCTCTACCACCAGCCTGGATGTGCTGTAAACTGCCACTCTGGATGGGTGGTGTAGCTTCATCCATAAAGTTGAAGAATAAGTCTCTATTCATGCAGATATGGATGGTCGATGCTGAATCAAGAATCCAGTTGTTGGGACTAATGGAAGGTGTAACGTCAAAAGGGCTTCTTATTGAGCAGTGGTGTGCGATTGTGAGTCATGCACACCCGCTGGTTGATGTATGACACCAGTCGGTTGACTGTGAGATCAACCATGTATGATGCCTGAGTTGTGATCTTGAGCAATGCATCATAAATCCTAAGATATTCAACCAAGAGTCTGAGTTATGATACCACAAGACCAATCGGTTGTCTATCAACACCAGTGATTGAATGTGCAGAGGCTGGAAGTGAAAGGGAGAGTCACCACAAATACATGAACCAGTCAGTTGGTATGGCCAAACAATGGTGAGTGTTTTGTATATGTGAGTAAGATGAAGATTCAATAATATTTCAGTGGCAGGTATGATTGGTGTGTACATTATATATGCTTCAAGGGGGGGTGGAGACTTGGTGCAATGGTCAGTGTATCTACCATCAAACGTTTGTGTCCCTTCATTGGGAAGCGATGTTGCCTGAGGCATGTCTCCATCCAACCAATCATACTTCCACCATGTGGTGTGTCACATTGGAGTGTGTATGTCACAGGAAAAGTTTCATCTTGGTGTTGAACCAGGCATTCCCATTGGGTGAATCGAGTGATCCTTCAGTTGGATCCAGACCAATGATTTGATTGTGTATATTTGGCATTAATTCATTCCTTGTGTTGGATGCAAGGGCATGCAAGGAGCCACATAAGTGAGAAAGTTGGGTGCCCACACACCAGATGCATGGGCTAAAGTGGATATCCCTTGATGGTTGTGAGGATTCAGCAGTTGGTGTGACAGCCAACTGGAGGGGTGCATAAATGGCTGGTTGGTTCGAGGGCCAACCAGTTGGTGTGTGCTTCCATGGTGAAGCATCCAAGTGTGAGATGAATTGTCAGAGTACCATGTACTCCAACAGGGACCACCATATCCATTGTCAGCTGAAGAGAAAGCGACTTCGGAATCCACTACATCAGTGAAGAGAGCAGTCTCTCTATTGCGGTCCTTACAAGGGTTCAGACACTTGTTTGCATAGTGCCCTTTCTGCTTGCATCAATAGCAGATAATGTCTTCAAGATTCCTATTTGGCATGCCTGAATGCCTTTTGGAATTATTGCCCTGAGATTGGGACTTGTTTTGCTGAGATTGGCCCTGGGATTTCTGATGCTGGTCATTTGTAATGAAGGTGGAGGCCATCTGGCAAGGTCGCTGACTGAGGCTGAAAACATGAGGACCAAGCTTCATCTCCTCAGCCTTGAGCTGGTCAATGGCATCATCATATTTGACCTTCTCATTAATTTTGTCCCTGACAATGGTGACAGGTCTGATAGCACCATTGGCATCCACAATCACAAAGGATTGCTCTTCCCTTCAATGTCAGTAATATTGTTCCAATTGAGTGCAAATATTGTCATACTCTTTCCTAAGGCCTTTCATGAGGACTGTGAATCATTTGCTCCACAAGACACTTTTGCCACTGAGCTTGAGTTGCTCTGCCATCATCATGATTTTGGCAGCATAAGCTCTGATGGTGAGCTTGTCTTGATGAAGGACATTGAATTGTGGCTCTATTTCTTCGAGGTGATGCTTGAGCTTAGTGCTGAATGATTTTTTGAGATGTTTCCAGATCTCATGAGTCATCAGATAATGGTCAACCACTGTCAAGATTTCAGTTGACATACTGGAGAGCAGCATACCTCTAGTGGTGAGGTTATGATGATGCCACTCCCAATGCTCCTTGGTTCCCTTTGCAGGTTCTGGTGACAGTTCCATGATTGCATCATAGATATTGGGTCCCATTTGCATGATAATGTTGATACTTTCAGCTCACCACTTGAAGAAGTCCATTGAGTTGGTAAGGTGTGAAAGCCATTGGACATTGCCATTTCTGTTGTCAGCATTCATGGTGTGAAACTGCAGTCAAGACCAAATGGGAGAACTTGGAGATGTAGGGACATTGATGCTCGATAAAGATTGAGAATTTGCAATGTCAGTACTATCTGTAGCAACATTGGAGATATCTTCATTGTCTGGAATTGAATTTGAAGCTTCTTGAGGATTTTGGTGAGTGTTGTACCTGTGGTTTCTTGCTAATTGGCCTATGCTTGGGCTCATAACCTAATGGAAACAGTGATCCACTGTCAGAGCTACCTTGGCAATACTGCTGCCAGGAGAATAAATGTCTGGTGTTAATCAGAGAAATAGGTGCAACTAGCTATATTGCAACTAAGACTTCCAACTTTGGGAGGCATGTAGAGCTGGGTCTGAGGATATTTCAGCCTAGATACTGCCCGATAAATCAGAGATTCAGCAATGTAGATGCAGTCAGTGTCAAGGAGCAAGTTCCTATATAGGAACAGCACTGCCACTATTGAGAAGAGGGTGAAGATAAAGGAACAGACTTTATGATACAAAGATTGAGAGATGATTCGATTGAGTGAATGCATGAATCTACATACAAAGGGGGTACAGCATATATACACTTAGATGGCTATGGACATCCTTTGCATAGTGGAGTGTTGGACTCCACCAAGGGCATTGTGTATGCCCTTCTTCCATTGATGGTGGCTGTACCATTAACAGTCTATGGCTGCCATGATTGGTTCTGTTGGATAACTCTGTCGAGTTTCTCTGGTGCAGAACTCTCAGCAAAACTATTGGTTTCCCAAGGTTGGAGTGGACTGCTCCAGTACCAGCTGATGCTGTGAGGGAGGCAGCAGTGTCCTCCCTGTTACCTACACATACCTTTACTGAAATACACATCCACAATTTGTTGGAAATTGTGCAAGCAAATCATGCCAGAAGAGAAACAGGAAAAGGGGGAATGGGGAAATAACTGTGTGTGGTTGACCAATTTTGGGAGCTAGATTCCCTCCATCAGAGGTTAGTCCCAATGATGATGGCAAAGGACCATTACTTCCAACATGGAGGAGCATATGCAGGCATTCCAGGTGCCACAGGAGATGCAGGAATGCTATCAGAACGAGCCAGCTTGGCCTTGTAGCCCTCTTGACATTCCTCGCTGGGTGCACACACACCCAGGAAGAGAGGCTCAAGGGCAGGAGGGCCATGCGAGGCCAACTGCACCAGTGAGGCAGCCATGGCTTCCTCAACAGGCATAACAACTGCCTTGGAAGTGGTGCATGGCACCACAGGAACCACAGGCTGCCTGATGGCAGAGCCTGTATCACCACCAGAGGGGTTAGGGCTGGCACCCACCAACTGCACTGAGACAGGCATATCACCACTAATGGCTGAGGGAGCCTGAGCTGCAGGAGTGGCAGGGGAAGAGGAGCGACAGCTCATGTGATGGAGAGCCATGCAGGGAGCAATGGGAGCTGCCTGATGAGTCAGGCAGCACAATGGAGGGTTGGATGAGGGGGCTGACATGGTAGGTGGTGGCATAGTGGTAGATGATGATGAGAAGGAGGGAAGAAAAGGATGGGACACTGCCAACACCACAAATACAGGCCACCCTTTTCTGCACAGGCCATGAAGAATTAGGCTCTGAATGGACTTCATTACTTCACAGGAGCTCAGCTCTGAAAATGGGGGTAATGTCACAGGACATAAAATCGAACTCAAATTGAGATCAACATTAAATGCATCTTACAGTTGATCTCAGATGAAATTGATGTTAAGCAGGCCTTATTGTCGATTTCACCTACAGGGCCATACAATGCTGTGGAGCAAAAATGACAAGCAATGACTATGACAACACCATCCCAAATGGGTTGTGGGTGATCAGCAGTGATGTCAGCAACACCTGGAGGATGCTGTCAATGACCCTAGGCCAACCAGTAATGGCCAGGTAAGGCACAGGGGCCCCTGTGTAGATAGGGGGACCTGCAGGAAGGGAGGAAGAGCTCAACACTGGCTTGAGGTTGTGGAGCTAGCTAGGGGCCACTGGTTAGACACCAGCAACACAAGTCTCAAGGACAGCAGGGCAGGCCCAGACACTGGCCTGATGCTGGCAGCAGGATGCTCTGGAGCAACTGCTGCCAGCATACACACATGCATATATATACACATTCCCTGTATGAGTGGAGAGGTGGGGCCTCATCCACTCTACCATTCATTTTACTTGTCAGTATGTTAGTATCACTACACTCACACTCATTGTCTCATAGAGTAGCAATCTTAGTCATTGCTACTACTCAGTGTGCCTCCATTTGAGTTGGAGTACATATAGACATCAGTCAGAACCTTCACTGGCACCATGGGCCTCCCCTGTGCAGGCAGAACCTACACCATGGTCCTGAAACCTAAACAAGTACCATTACCATATGATGACACCAACTAAAGGTGCCATACAGCCTTGAGCTCCACCTCTGATGATGATGGTGCAGCTCAACTGTGCCATACACCTACATGGGGACAGTTAGCCCACTCCTGTCTAGTGTAGGACACACACCAGGCTACCATGAATGTGCCACATTACCTCTGAATGGAGTGGCAACAGCAGTCAGTCAACATCGAGCATAAGATGCAGTTAACATTGATCTCAAGTGAAATTGACATTTACTGGCTGTTAACCTTGAACTCAAATGAAATCGATGTTTACCTCAAGTTAACTTCGATTTCATGTGTCTGGCATGCGACTGCTGACACCTAGGACCTGTGGGAGTTGCATAAACATTGACATTGCTGAACTCTGCAGGCCATGCCTTCAGCATGGACCTAGGTGTCAGTGTTTGGGGATCCTCCACTTGAGCAAACCTGGTCTGAGCCATTGTTGATTCACCAAGAGGAGGGGCTGACCTTGTGTGGCCTACTGGTGATGGTGTAGTTGGCTCCTTGCCTTGGTACAACCACCAATTACCTAACATGGCTCACTGCCATTCTCGGTTTGCTTCTGCTTCTTGTCGCTGTTGCTCCATCATCTGCTGGAGCATGGCTACCACTGACCCAAGGTCAACAGCTCTGAGGTGCTCCTCAGACTGATCATTGGGTGCCATAGTGAACATGGGACACTGCTTGAACGATCCACTCTAATGTCAGCAGTTGCACACCAGACACATGAAATTGAAGTTAACTCAAGGTAAATGTTGATTTCATTTGAGTTCAAGGTTAATGGCCAGTAAATGTCAATTTCACTTGAGATCAATGTTAACTGCATCTTATGCTCAATGTTGACTGACCACTGTTGCCACTCTGTTCAGAGGTAATGCAGCACATTTGTGGTAGCCTGATGAGTGTCCTACACTGGACAGGAGTGGGATAACTGTCCTCATGTAGGTGTACAGTGCAGATGAGCTGCACCATCATCATCAGAGGTGGAGCTCAAGGCTGTACAGCACCTTTAGTTGGTGTCATCATATGGTAATGGTACTGGTTTAGGTTCCAGGACTGTGGTGTAGGTTCTGCCTGCACAGAGGAGGCCCATGGTGCCAGTGAAGGTTCTGACTGATGTCTATATGTACTCTGACTTGAACAGAGGCACACTGAGTAGTAGCAATGACTAAGATTGCTACTCTATGAGACAATGAGTGTGAGTGTAGTGATACTAACATACTGACAAGTAAAATGAATGGTAGAGTGGATGAGGCCCCACCTCTCCACTTGTACAGGGAATGTGTATATATATGCATGTGTGTATGCTGGCAGTGGTTGCTCCAGAATGTCCCACTGCCAGCATCAGGCCAGTGTCTGGGCCTGCCCTGCTGTCCTTGAGACTTGTGTCACTGGTGTCTAACCAGTGGCCCCTAGCTAGCTCCATGGCCTCAAGCCAGTGTCAAGCTCTTCCTCCCTTCCTGTGGGTCCCCCTGTCACAGGACCTAAAATCGAACTCGAATTGAGATCGATGTTAAATGCATCTTATGGTCAATCTCAGATGAAATTGATGTTAAGCAGGCCTTATCATCGATTTCGCCTACAGGGCTGTACAATGCTGTGGAACAAAATGACAAGCAACAACTATGACTGCACCACCCCAAAAGGGTTGAGGGTGATCAGCAATGGTGTTGGCAGCACCTGAAGGAGGCTGTTGATGACCCCAGGCCAACCAGTAATGGCTGGGTGAGGTGCAGGGGCCCATGTGAGGATAGGGGGGACCTGCAGGAAGGGAAGGAGAGCCTGACACTGGCTTGAGGCTGTGGAGCCAGTGAAGAGGTAGTGGTTGGAGGCCAGTGACAAGTCTCTAGGACAGTAGGGGCAGGCCCTGACACTGGCCTGATGCTGGTGGAGGGATGCTCTGGAGCAACCGCTGCCAGCATACATATATACACATGTGCAAGTGGAGAGGCAGGACCTCATCCACTCTATCATTCATTAACTTGTCAGTACATTTAGTATCACTATACTCCCACTCATTGTATCATAGAGTAGCAATCTTAGGCATTGCTACTACTCAGTGTGCCTCCATTTGAGTCAGAGAACATATAGACATCAGTCAGAACCACCACTGGCACCACAGGCCTCACCTGTGCAGGTGGAACCTACACCATGGTCCTGGAACCTCCACAAGTACCATTACTATATGACAACACTGACTATCAGCATCATACAGCCTTGAGCATCATCATCCCCAATGACAGCAGCGCAGTTCATCTGCACTGCATACCTACATGAGGACAGTTAGCCCACTCCTGTCAAGTGTAGGACACACACCCAGCTACCACAAATGTGCCACATTACCTCTGAACAGAGTGGCAATGGCAGTCAGTCAACATCGAGCATAAGATGCAGTTAACATCGATCTCAAGTGAAATCGATGTTTACTGGCTGTTAACCTCAAACTCAAACGAAATCGATGTTTACCTTGAGTTAACTTCGATTTCATGTGTCTGGTGCATGACCGCTGACACCCCCTATCTATGCAGGGGCCCCTGCACCTTACCCAGCTGTTACTGGTTGGCCTAGGGTCATCGACAGCATCCTCCAGGTGTTGCTGATGTCACCACTGATCACCCACAACCCATTTGGGATGGTGTCATCATCATCATTGCTTGTTGTGTTCATTCCACAGCATCATACAGCCCTGTAGGTGAAATCAACAGTAAGGCCTGCTTAACATCGATTTCATCTGAGATTGACCATAAGATGCATTTAATGTTGATCTCAATTCAAGTTCGATTTTATGTCCTGTGACACACTGTACCCAGTGAGCCTGAGGTTCCCAGACCCCATGAGCGTAACAGATGAGAGTGGTAATGAAAAAGTTCAATCACAAGGAGCATGTTGTCAATGACTGCTGTGCAGACCAAAGATTAGTGGATGACCTTGATGATCATGTTGATGGCAACATTATGGCCTTGACCAGCAATATAGGGACAGTCTGGGTTGGGACAAGCAAACTGCTTGCTGGAGCCAAGTTGGTTGTGGATATGGCTGCAAAAAATGCACACATCTTGGACATATAGGCCTTGGGCTGGACCAAAAGGGCTGTAGGGTGGCTATGCTTGTGTGGGAAGTGCTGGTCATGAGAAATGTCAAAGCACTTGATCACCAAGCAGTTGAGAAAAGCTGAGTGGGCCCAACCAATGAGTTCACACTTTGTGTACTTGGTGAGGCAACTCTTGGTGTTGCAGACCATACCCAAGACCTCCATGCAAGGCATAACAATAATGTCAGATGAACAGCAAGAAAGTGAGCCATGCAACAATGTAGGTCTGTCACCAGGTTGGAGGCTTTGGTGATAGTAAAGCACCACTGCTTGGCCAGGCAGTGATGCAGCTTCAATGGCTGAGCATAGTGCTTTTTGCACTTGCCATGACCAATCCTATGAGAAGGTTGATGATTGGGCTGGCACTTTTGGTCAAGTCTGCTCTTAAGGTCATCTGCAGCCTGTCACAGTCATTGAAGCCTTGCTCTGTTCTCCTCACTGCCAATGTCAAGTGTGTGCCCCTCTGAGGTGTAGAGGGTGAATGGCATTCATGCACCTGGACCACAAGAAGTGATCTTGACATTCCCATCCAAAACCATCCTTCCTTTCATGGCCTCTCTGGCCTTCTTCACCTCCTGGAACTTGTGATCATCCATTGTTATGCTCATGGGGTCTGGGAACCTTGGGCTCACTGGGTACAGTGAGGATGGTAGAGGCCATGGGTGGGTAATCAGGCACAGTGGTGTCTGATACATCACTGGCAGGCTAGGAGGGTTCTGGTAATGCTAAGGATGTCTGGTATTCCACCTACTAAGTGAGTAGAGTAAAATACAATTGATGAAGTCAGGAAGGAAGGGGTCTGGCCATCTGGCTGGGGCCTAAATACCCTCCAGTCAATTGCCACAGTTGGTCAGTACCCCACTGGGACCGATGCAGCTGGCAGCAGCTGCCACAGTTGATCTTGGACCTGGAGCCCTCCATCTCACACTTGGCTGGGTCCACTGATCTCATCACTCTCATTGGGTTTCCAATGCCCCTCCTCAGGCATGGCCCACCCCCACTGGGTTGGTGGGGACCATGTCGTAACATCCATTAGCTGGTAGCATACATGCAAATACCAGCGGCCTGTGGGGTCCACATGGATAGACCACTCATGAGGCAACTTGTTGTTCTTGCCTCTGCAGAGGCCCAGTAGATGTCGATGCTGTGCCTGACCTCGAAGACAGATCTTGGCCCTGTACTGAGGAACCTTGATCCTCCCAATTGTTGCAGCAGTGGTCTTGAGCTTGAGCCCAATGATCTTTGCTGAGTCAGACTGATCATACTGGGCCTCAATGCTCCCACTGGTGTTTGGGAAGGCAATGGAGAAGCCTTGCAGCTTGTCCTTTCTTGTAGTACAGGCTGAAATTGAGAAGAGACACTGGTGTTGAGATGCTGCCTGGTTCTTGTACCTTGTGATCAAGGACTTGTGGGCTGCTATTGCCTCAACAACAACTTGTCTCTTGGCATAGGCAGAGCAATCCTTGATCCAAGGCTGTCTCTTGGCAAATTTGCTTCTATTATTCATGAGAAGCTTCTGCAACCCAAAGACATTAAGGTGCTTGTGATGACAATGCTCTGCTGTGTTGACAAGTCAGATCACTTCATCCTTGACCAGCCTTATGCAGTCTCTGTAGTGGTGGATGAGCAGTTTCAATGCTGTTGGAATGTTGAGGTGCTACTTTTTCATGCAGATGTTGGTGATCTTGGGTTTGACAACTGAGGCTGCAGACTGGACAGTGGGTTGCTGGCTGGGTGGGTCAATGTCCATAGGTATGGGAGAGGGACCATCAATAGTGAAAGAAACTCATCATCATTTGCTGGAAGAAGGAATGATCTCCAAAGGATGATCAGCCTGGCAAATAGCAGGAATCACAGCAGAGGTGGAGGGATCAGCAGAGGCAAAAGTGCCAAGTGGTGGCAATCAACTGTTTGCATCAAGAAGAGCCACAGCAGAAGCCACTTGCTTTGAGATGAAAGAGCTAGCCAAATCGTTCATGGCTTCTTGAAACAATACAGAGGAACAGCCAAAGGATTCAAGAGTGGAAAGGGACTGTCAGCAGTCACACACCAGACATGTGAAATCGAGGTTAACTTGAGGTAAATGTTGTTTTCGCTTGAGTTTGAGGTTAACAGCCAGTAAACATCGATTTCACTTGAGATCAATGTTAACTGCATCTTACACTTGATGTTGACTGACCACCATTGCCACTCCATTCAGAGGTAATGCAGCACATTTGTGGTAGCCTAATGAGTGACCTAAACTAGACAGGAGTGGGCTAACTGTCCCCATGTAGGTGTATGGCACAGTTGAGCTGCACCATCATCATCAGAGGTGGAGCTCAAGGCTGTACAATGCCATTAGTCAGCATCATCATGTGGTAATGGTACTTGTGAAGGTTCCAGGACCATGGTGTAGGTTCCACCTGCACAGGTGAGGCCTGTGGCACCAGTGAAGGTTCTGACTGATGTCTATATGTACTCTGACTTGAATGGAGGCACACTGAGTAGTAGCAATGACTAATATTGCTACTCTATGAGACAATGAGTGTGAGTGTAGTGATACTAATGTACTAACAAAATGAATGGTAGAGTGTATGAGGCCCTGCCTCTCCACTCACACAAGGCATGTGTATATATGTATGCTGGCAGCAGATGCTCCAGAGCATCCCACTGCCAGCATCAGGCCAGTGTCAGGGCCTGCCCCACTGTCCTAGAGACTCCTCACTGGCCCCCAACCAGTACCTCTTCGCTGGTTCCACAGCCTTGAGCCAGTGTCAGGCTCTCCTTCCCTTCCTGCAGGTCCCCCCTATCTTCACAGGGGCCCCTGCGCCTCACCTGGCCATTACTGGTTGGCCTAGGGTCATTGACAGCATCCTCCAGGTGCTGCTGACATCATTGCTGATCACCCATGACCCATTTGGGATGGTGTTGTCATAGTCATTGCTTGTCATTTTTGCTCCACAGCATCATACAGCCCTGTAGGTGAAATCGACAATAAGGCCTGCTTAACATCGATTTCATCTGAGATCAACCATAAGACACATTTAACATTGATCTCAATTCGAGTTTGATTTTATGTCCTGTGACAGGGACCTTGCCACCAAGGAAATGGTGTTGGACTGAGATGAGGCCAAAGTGGGGTTGCCTAGCTTGGTGACAATGTCATTGCCCAAATCTTCCACATCCAAGAGGCCTCAATCAGTGGGGAAGGACTTTGGGTCATGTTCCACAACAATGGTCCTTAGGAACAACCAGCCCTTTTTCTGTCCAGGGCCAGTCTGGTAGTCTGTGACTGCCATCTGTACCCAGCAGTGCTTGAGTGACTTCTCCATTGGATCAAAGTTGCTCAATGGCATGGTGCCACAACTGCAGGCTTGGAAGGGGAGGATGACCTGCTGGTACTTGGAAGCAAGATTGGAGTTGAAGAAAGGATAGACATCTGGCCCCTGAACCATTCCATGCTTGAGCATATCCTCCTGAGCAACATTGGTGAGTGTAATGAATGCCATTGCAAAGAAGCTGCTGCATGGATGGATATGTACAATTGTATGCCAAATGGTTGGCATGAGTCAAAGGACAGCAAGTGTTATGCTCATGGGGTCTGGGAACCTCAGGCTCACTGGGTATGGTGAGGATGGTAGAGGCCATGGGCAGGTAATTGGGCATGGTGGTGTCCAATACATCACTGGTGGGCTGGGAGGATTCCAGTAATGCTCAGGATGTCTGATATTCCACCTACTAAGTGAGTAGAGTAAAATACAATTGATGAAGTCAGGAAGGAAGGGGCCTGGCCATCTGGCCAGGGCCTAAATACCCTCTGGTCAATTGCTGCAGTCAGTTGGTACCCCACCAGGACCGATGCAGCTGGTGGCAGCTGCCACAGTTGGTCTTGGACCTGGGCTCTCCATCCCACACTTGGCTGGGTCCCCTGACCTCATCGCTCTCATCAGATTTCCAATGCCCCTGGTGGGCATGGCCCACCTCCACTGGGTCGGTGGGGACCATGTCATAACAGCAAGTTGTTGACAAGTTGATGCCAGCAGAAGTGGACAGTTGATGTCAAGGAGGCAAAGAGTTGCTGCAGGTCGAGACTGGATAGGTGGCAGCTGTCAAGTGGAATTGAGATGGGGTCTACCAAGAGAGGTGTGACAGCACTGTATATATAATGCCAGGTCTACCACATCATCAAGTAGAATTGTTGTTTCTGAGGCTGTACCTTGCCTGTCTTCTACTATGCAGCTTGTGCAATCGAGCGTGCTGCAGTGCTTTCGATACTGCAGCATGGCACTGTAGGCCTGCTCAGCCCAAGCAGTGAGCAGTGCTAGCCCAATCTTTGCAGCCAGACTGGTGCCTCTGCCAATCCTGCTCTGTTGACAGTCTGAAGTGGTTGTTGGAGTCACTGTTGCAGCCCTGGCCAGAGCTCAGCCATGGTCAGTCTTCTTCATCAGCAGCTTTTCCCTGAACACTGCCACATGCCTGAGTGCTGAGGAACAGTTGCTGCAAAACAATCCTTTCTTCAAGTCTGCAGCAACATTAGCCATCACTCTGCCACTGCAATCAGAAGTTCTGACTCCAAGTCACAAGACCTGTCCTTGTGTTGTCAAGCCAAAATCAGGAAGCACTCACACTGTGTGCATAGAAAGGACCCAAACACCTGACTGTTGGATGCTCTTGATTGACCATTCTTGATACTGCTCTTTGGCACAGCAATTGTCTTGTGTTTCTAGCCATGCTGCCAAACCACAGGCTGAGTGCTTTTGGCCAAAGTGTTCAGATGTTTTCAGTTGAAAGGCAGGATAGTAATGGAAGGTGGAATGTCAAATAGCTTCTAATTGGGCAGTGGTGTGTGCTCATTAGTCATGCACACCCACCAGTTGATGTACAACACCATTCAGTTGATGATGAGATCAACTGTGTATGATGTCTAAGTTGCAATCTTGAGCAATGCATCATAAATCCTAAGATACTCAACCAAGAGTCTGAGTAATGATATCACAAGACCAATCAGTTGATGATCAACACCAGCAGTTGAATGCACAGAGGCTAGAAGTGAAAGGAGAATGCTGCAGCAAATACACAAACCAGTTGGTTGGTATGGCCAGATGCCAGTGAGTGCTCAGTGTATGTAAGTGTTATGCTTGTGGGGTCTGGGAACCTTGGGCTCACCAGGTACAGTGATGACAATAGAGGCCACAGGCAGGTAATCGGGCATGGTGGTGTCCAATACATCACTGGCAGGCTAGAAGGATTCTGGTGATGCTAAGAATGTCTGGTATTCCACCTACTAAGTGAGTAGAGTAAAATACAATCAACAAAGTCAGGAAGGAATGGGCCTGGCCATCTGGCCAGGGCCTAAATAGTGAGGTTTTGGTACGCCTCTTACTCATGCGTTTTGAGCTCAGCAAAGCCATCTTGCTCACTTCGGATGCATGCGTGCATAAGCAAGGTCCATATGACCCATTTGGATTCATCTTACAACTACTTTCTGTTAGGTGAACTGTGTATGTAAGTAGAATGAGAAGCGTTAGATGCATCTCACCATGATCGTGTGGTTTTAGCTAGAATGTAACATGTTGGGCAATGTTCTTGATTACAAAGCATGTGTGGTATGTGAAACTAAAGTCTACATTAAGAGAGAACTGCCAAAACCATCGAAACCACAGATGGTGGTAGTACTACCATCATCTGTATCCTTACCCTGTGCTTTCTGTAACCTTATCTCTGTTTATCTGGTGTATCCACCAGGCACTGGACACTGTCCACACGATCATGCAAGTCGAAGACTCCAGCGCATCATATCTACAGTCTGTGCCTGCTCACGATGATGACCACTACCACCAACTGTACAGAGCTCATCGGTGACCTATGAGCCTGATATTCACAAATCGTGCATATTTGCTGACTAAGATGCATCATGTGAATGGAAAAAATTTTCAAATTCTGCACCCACATCCTGAACTGAGTAAGACTGAGCTCACGACCATCTGACTCTCTTCCAAACCACCACCACCACCACCATCTCGCATAGTTCAGCAAACGAACTGCATGAGATAGACGTTTCTCGAACAAAACCTCTCTAATACCCTCCAGTCAATTGCCACAGTTGGCCAGTACCCCACCAGGACCAACACAGCCTGTGACAGCTGCTGCAGTTGATCTCAGACCTGGAGCTCTCCCATCACACACTTGGCTGGGTCTGCCAATCCCATCACTCTCCTCAGGTTTCTGCTGCCCTGATCAGGTGTGGCCCACCTCCACCAGGTCAGTGGGGACCATGTTGTAACATTACCCCCCCCCCTGGGGTAGGTGCACATCCCTGTCACCTGGTAGCTCATTTGCCCCTTCACCCAGCAGACCAAACCTTAATCCATCAATGCATTTGTATCCATTCTGCAGCACACTGCAGCATGCATGCTGATTGGCTGGCCACTGCACAGCACAATGTTTTGTGCAGGCTGTGCAGGGGTGGGTGGGATCAGTGCACAGCTGACTCAGCCCACTGGGGGGCTCCAAAAGTGATATATAGAGGGGGTCTGGATGGATTCATCCACCCCCCCTTCCCTCTTCTCTCAACATTCCTCCCCTGGCCCCCTCCCTTCTCCACCATTTCCCCAGGCACCCCCTCAGTGCCTGATGAGCTCCCCCCTTAGCTCGCCTTCCCCTGAACCCAGTGGCCTGGTGGCTCCACCACTGGCCACCAATGAACCTATGGTTGTGGATGAGTCTGGTGGTGCTCCCACCAATGTGGCTGAGTCTGGTGCTGCCCCACTGGGCTGCACTGAAGAGGGTGACATTGTGGTGCTCACCCTGGAGGGTCCCAGTGGTGCTCCCTCTGGGACTGTGGATGAGTCCAGTGGCACTCCCACCAAAGCTGGTGGGGCAGTAATGCCCCCTGCCAGGTCTAGTCCTAGCACCCCCAAGGGCCCAGTGGATGAGGAGGCAGCCTGTCACACCCAGGTGGCTGCCCTGTTGGCTGACCAGGGCAGTGCCTGCATTGGCAATCCTGCTCACCTGGATGCCCTGATGCAGGAGGTCCAGGCAATGCTGATGCACACTGAGTATGGCATCTGCATCAGGTGCCTGAATGCTCACATGCTGCTGGGCTCCCCCTTGCCTGACTGCATGCTGTCTGCATCTGGTACTGCCCTGGTGAGCCAGTTCAAGCAGCACCCAGCTGGGAGCCCACTTGACAGGCAACCCACTGCCTGTTGGTGCTGCCAGGACACCAGGTACCTTTGTGACTGGTATGGCTGGATCCTGATGATGCTCAAGCAGTGCAAGGGGGCCTTCTGGCAGGAGGCCTACCTGGAGTTGCACCTGGTGGGTAAATGGCCAAACCTGATCATGTCTTGGCAGCAGTTCACCATGGATGAGTTGCCCCCCAGGCTGGCTGCTGAGTATGAGGCAGCACATATGTGCAACTGGGTGGCCACTCAGGAGAACTGGGGTTCGAAAACCCTGCCTGGGACCAGTCCCTCCACCACCACTGCACAGGTTCTGGAGGCCCCAGAGGTACCACTCCAGGTACCTGCAGTGGCTGGCTCCATCCTGGGTGTGGCCCAGCAAGCCCACAGGAACTGCAGCTGGGCAAAATCCAAGCCCTTGTTGCCTCTGTCACAGGACATAAAATCGAACTCGAATTGAGATCGATGTTAAATGCATCTTATGGTTGATCTCAGATGAAATCGACATTAAGCAGGCTTTATCATCGATTTCGCCCACAGGGCTGTACGATGCTGTGGAACGAAAATGACAAGCAATGACTATGACTGCACCACCCCAAAGGGGCTGAGGGTGATCAGCGATCATGTTGGCAGCACCAGGAGGATGCTGTCGATGACCCTAGGCCAACCAGTAATGGCTGGGTGAGGCACAGGGGCCCATGCGAGGATAGCAGGGACCTGCAGGAAAGGAAGGTGAGCCTGACACTGGCTCAAGGCTGTGGAGCCAGCAAAGAGGTAGTGGTTGGAGGCCAGTGATGAGTCTCTAGGACAGTAGGGGCAGGCCCTGACACTGGCCTGACACTGGCAGAGGGATGCTCTGGAGCAACTGCTGCCAGCATACACACATGCATATATATACACACATTCCCTGTATGAGTGGAGAGGCAGGACCTCATCCACTCTACCATTCATTTTACTTGTCAGTATGTTAGTATCACTACACTCACACTCATTGTCTCATAGAGTAGCAATCTTAGGCATTGCTACTACTCAGTGTGCCTCCATTTGAGTCAGAGAACATATAGACAGCAGTCAGAACCACCACTGGCGCCACAGGCCTCACCTGTGCAGGTGGAACCTACACCATGGTCCTGGAACCTCCACCAGTACCATTACTATATGATGATGCTGACTACCAGCATCATACAGCCTTGAGCATCATCACCAATGATGGTGGCACAGTTCATCAGCGCTGCATACCTACACGAGGACAGTTAGCCCACTCCTGTCAAGTGTAGGACACACACTAGGCTACCATGAACGTGCTGCATTACCTCTGGATGGAGTGGCAATGGCAGTCAGCCAACATTGAGTGTAAGAGGCAGTTAACATCGATCTCAAGTGAAATCAATGTTTACTGGCTGTTAACCTCAAACTCAAACGAGATTGATGTTTACCTCGAGTTAACATCGATTTCACATGTCTGGCATGCAACTGCTGACATTAGAGTGGATCATTCAAGCAGTGCCCCATGTTCACTATGGCACCTGATGATCAATCTGAGGAGCACCTCAGAGCCGTTGACCTTGGGTCGGTGGTAGCCATGCTCCAGCAGATGATGGAGCAACAGCATCAAGAAGCTGAAGCAAACCGAGAATGGCAGTGAGCCATGTTAGGTAATTGGTGGTTGTACCAAGGTGAAGAGCCAGCTACACCATCGCCAGTAGGCCAGACAAAGTCAGCTCCTCCTCTTGGTGAGCCAATGATGGCTCAGACCAGGTTTGCCCAAGTGGAGGATCCTCGAACACCAATGCCCAGGTCCACAGTGAAGGTATGGCCTGCAGAGTTCAGCAACATCGATGTTTACATGACTCCCACAGGTCCTAGGCATTATCGTGAGCCTCTCAAGCCCATCACTGTGTTCAAGGGTGAGGGCCAGGAACCTAAGGCACTCCCTGCAGATATGAAGATCCCATTTCTGAAGCTGGACACCAAGGATGTTGAGCTCTTCCTCATCAAGGCCAACAACTGGTTTGCTCAATATGGTATCACAAGCCATCAGCATCAAGTGGCCATTGCTTCAGAGCGATTAGAAGGTTCAGCCAAGGAATGGTGGGATTCCAAGCTACAGGTTGACCCTAAGCTCCAAGGACAGCTGTTCCACAATTGGGACATGTTCTGTGCCTGGTTGAGGGACCAGTTCGGTCAGATGGTCAACTTGTTCACCGCCTATGCTGAGCTCTCCATCCTTTGTCAAGCCAGCGATGAACCAGGCATGGCCACTCATTATGTTGAGCGCTTCTGGGACCTAGCAAACTGTGCAGGCCTCGATGGAAACCCTAAGCTCATCATGGGTCTCTTCAAGATGGGTCTCACCACCAGGATGTGTCAAAAGTTCAAGCATGATCCCCCTTCTGACCTCTGGGAATGGTATCACAGCATGGAAAGTATCGACTGCATTCAAACCTTGGATGCCAACAACACCCATCTCCTCTCGACCCCAGCTCATCCTGCTAGCATGGCAGCACCCACCACAGACAAGGGTAAAGGAAAGGAGGCACTGCTGTTTAGCAATCAGACAAGCGGTTGGGGACAGCATAGTGGAGCCATACCCAATACTGCTCCTAGGAGGCCCTTGCCTCCTCACTTAGCTCAGAAGCTGCTGGTAACCAATGTCGGTGGCACCACCTTCGGACCAGACCAGTGCAGCCTATGTGGCCAGACAGGCCATTGGCAGTGCAACTGTCCCAAGGCTGTGCCCAGAGCACCTGGTCTGACAGGTGCACCTTGCAGCCCCACTCCACAGAGTGGCCATGTCTACACCATCAACAAGCAAGCTGATGATGCTGAAGATGATGAAGAGGTGTCTGAGGAAGGCAACCAGGAAGCCGACATTGACCTGGCTGCCTACACTGATGAGGATGAGGAGGATGCCCAATCCCAGGAAGGTGATGCCAACCCAGGGAAATGGGCATGGGACAGCATGCTGATGGTGTGTGTTGCCCTGAATCCATCCTTGTCATCACACTGTACATATCAAGACTGTCATTTCTGTTTCTCTGCAGCATCATGGAAGCCAGTACTCGAGATTGATGGGACCATTGCTGGTCACCCAGCTTGAATGCTGGCTGACACAGGTGCTGGAGTGTCTATAATTGCTTGTACTTTCGTTTCGACCCATCAAATACCCACAAAACCCATACACAAAAGAAGCATTCATGGTATTACCGGTCATACCTTACAGATCAACAGCACCACCTCAGTCACCACAGGCATAGGAGGTTACCTAGTTGGCCCTTTCAAAGCAGAGGTGACAGACATCAATGACTATGACATCATTCTAGGTTACGAACTACTCAGGAAACTCAGGCCCAGGGTAGATTGGCACACCAGTACTCTCAATTTCTGGCCCAGTCTCGAAATCGAAGTTAAGGGGCAGTTACCATCGATTTCATCTGAAATCGATGATAAACCCTGCATATCTTCAATTTCAACCAAGATCCAAGATAATGCATCCTTAACATCGATTTCAGCAACCAATCTTGTAGCCCATGGGAATGAGTTTGTCTCTGCCAAACAGCTCATATGAGCAGCCCTCCATGATGGTCCCATAGGATGCATGCTCCTGGACATCGATCCCACCACAGTACCCATGTATGGCTTCATCCCTACAGGCAACAACAAGGGTATCTAGATGGAGGTTGAACCTCAGGAGGAGCCAAAGGCGAAAGAGATACCTGAGGAATACCAGGATCTCCACCAGGTCTTCTGTGAGACTGAAGCTGACAAGTTGCCTCTGAGGATGCACCATGATCTCTCAATCAAGCTACTGCCAGGCACTCAGCTGCCTCACAGGCCTCTGTACTTACAGGGACCCAAAGAGCTGGAAGAGTTGCGCAAATACCTCAATGAGAACATCACAAAGGGCTTCATCCATCCATTGAAAAGTCCAGCATGCTCACCTGTGCTCTTCGTACTGAAGAAGGATGGAGGCCTCCAGTTATGCATCGATTACTGAGGCCTCAACAAGGTGATGGTGAAGAATTGTGCCCCATTACCCCTCATTGAGGAGCAGCTCTTCCTACTGCAGAAGGCCAAGGTCTACAGCAAGCTGGATCTCAAGGCAGCATATAACTTGGTGTGCATCGCAGATGGTGACAAATGGAAGACAGCTTTCGGTACTCAACTTGGGCTCTACAAGTACCTCGTCATGCTGTTTGGGCTGGTGAACGCTCCCTCACACTTCCAGTCACTTGTTAATGGTATCTTCCATGACATCCTTGGTATCTACATGGTGGTAAACTTAGATGACTTCCTCATCTTCAGCAACCACCTGAAGGAGCATGTCAGCCATGTATGAGAGGTGCTACAGCGACTATGCAAGCACTGACTCTTCGCGAAGCTGTCGAAATGCGAGTTCCTCACCATGACCATCGAGTTCCTAGGCTATGTTATCATGCCACAAGGAATCAAGATGGATGAAGCGAAGGTATGGACCATTAAGGAATGGCTGGTTCCCAAGTCAATCCATGACATCCAGCACTTCCTTGGCTTCTCCAACTTCTATTGATGATTCATCTCGCACTTTGCATGCATTGCAAGGCCACTCATGTCACTGGTCAAGCCAACCGAGCATTTCAGGAAGTTCAAGCTGCCAGAGGAGGCAGAGAAGGCATTCCACAGTCTCATTGCAGCATTCACATCAGCAGGGGTACTCCACCATTTTGATTACCACCTGCCCACATGAATGGAGACTGATGCCAGCGACTATGCTATAGCTGGAGTCCTCAAACAAGAGCATGAGGGATGATGGCATCCAATCACCTTCTACTCTTGCAAGATGAATTTGGCAGAGTGGAACTATGAGATCCATGACAAGGAATTGCTCACAGTGGTGGCATGCCTGACCCAGTGGCACCATATGCTGGCAGGCCTGCTGTCACAGCTCATCATCCTCACAGATCACAAAGTGCTCAAGTACTTCAAGTCTCAACAGCACATCAATGGTCAGCAAGCTTGATGGGCAGTGCTACTAGCTGACTTCAACTTCGTTCTGCAATACAGGCCAGGGGACAAAGCAGGTGAACCTGATGCCTTGACTAGGCAGAGTGATATGCAGCCTGCTGGTGAAGAATGAGAGCATAATGTGCAACAGCTGCTGCCAGCCTGACTATTTGCCGAACCTGATGCAAATTCGATGATAAACACCATTAAATGTCGATCTCAAATGAGTTTGACCAAAAACACACATAATTGTCGAACTCAATCGAGTTTGAGCATAAGGGATGATAATCATTGATCTTGTGAAACACCTCCAGCATTGCCCTCTATGGCAGATATCGTGGCAGGAGGGTTTAAGGAGCTTGTCAGGACTTTCCAGCCCCTTGACCTTGAGCTGGTAGAGCTGTGCAATCAAGGCCATTTTGAGCGAAAGGATGGCTTATGGTACAAAGATGGCCATTTGGTTGTGCTGAAGGTCACACTGCCTGGCAAGCAAGGCAGCAATGACACCAGAAGTGCAGCCAAGGTATGAGACCAATCCCTATTGGTTGAGCACCTGCACTACATGGTGATGTCACAGTGCCATGACAGACTGATGGCTGGGCACATCAGGCGTGATGCTACACTGGAGCTAGCATGATGGCACTACTACTGGCCATGCATGGCTGCATGGATCGCAGACTACATAGCTAGCTGCCCAGTGTGCACTCAATACAAGGCCCCATGCCATCGGCCATACAGCCTTTTGCAACTGTTGTCCACACCCAAGCGGCCTTGGGGCTCGATCTCCATGGACTTCATCGAAGGACTGCCACCTTCAGAAGGCTATGATTCGATCCTAGTCATGGTTGACCATCTTACCAAGTTCACCATCCTAGCACTGACACATAAGTCAGCAACCTTGGAGGACACCACCAAACTCTTAGAGACCACAGTCTTCATACATTTCAGCACACCAGACCACATTGTCTCTGATCGAGGATGGCAGTTCATATCAGCAGCCTGGAAGAGGTTCACTGCCACCCTTGGCATCAACCACTCTCTCAGCACAGCCTACCATCCACAAACCGATGGACAGACCGAACGGGTAAACCAAGTTGTTGAGCAGTACCTCTGTATGTACTGCAACTACAAACAAGACAACTGGCATGCCCTGTTGGCCATGGCTGAGTTCGTGTACAACACAGTACATAGCAGCATTGGCATATCACCATTCTTTGCATGTTACGGTTGGAATCCCAAGTCTCACCTGGAGATCCCAGAGCAACTCAGAGTACACAACCTGGGATGGCATGAATGGCTCATGACTGCCAAGGACCAGATCGAGTATCTCCAAGAAGCCATTCAGCAAGCACAAGCATGGACAGTCAAGCAATACAATCACAAGCACAAGGACATGGAATTCAAAGTCAGTGACCTCGTTCACATCAACCACAAGAACTGGAAGACTCGACAACCCAGTCCCAAGCTTGACACATGCTTTGTAGGCCCCTTCCCCATCCTGGAACACATCAGATGGTGAGCATATCACCTACAACTTCCAGTGACCTTCAAGGTCCACAACATTTTCCATGTCTCCATGCTGGAGAAGCAGCCAGCAAGCCAATTGGCAGGGTGCAACGAGCTCCCTGCCCAACCACTGTTGCACAACGATGAGCTGGAGTATGAGGTTGAGTGCATCCTTGACCATCGAATCCATCATGGCCAGCTCCAGTACAAGGTGTTCTGGAAGGGCTATCCTGAGGAACAGGCAACCTGGGAACCTGCCAAGAACCTCAATTGCCCTGACCTCATCCAGGACTATGAGGTTTCGAGGGGGGGAGGCATCCCTGCTCGAGAATAGGGCCATCTCCTCAGTTTCGTGAAATCGATGTTAACAATGTGTTACAGTCGAACTCATATGAAATCGATGTTAAAAGCGAGTTACAGTTGAACTCATGTGAAATTGAGGATTATGTGACTTTATCCTCAATCTCAAAAAGGTCAGCCCTGCAGGAGGAAAAGCCACCAGGAAGGCTCCAGCCTCAGTGTCAAAGCTTGTCAGACACTTATGAGGCACACACAAGGGGAAAGAGAGCAGCAGTGGATTTCACGAGAATGAGCACAGTACAGGGAAAAGATGAAACTACATATCTATGTAGAAGGGTTCGCTGTCCTCACCCTTGGGGATGGGCAGAGGGGACAATGGCATGTCAACAGGTGGCAGAGGGCTGCCAGGGCAGGAATGTGACTCATGGGGCTGATGCTCGCTCACAAGAGTGCTGTTTGCCACCATGTAGCAATGCATGGCATGCAGGATGCCAGGAAAGTCAGCATTGTTGAGGCACCAGAGCCACACCATGGCTGTAGCCCAGTGATGATCATTGGTGGGAGGGTAGACACGGTCGTTGTGGCATACCTTACCCATACCAATACTCTCAGACATCAAGAGATGGGCCCACTTGGTGCCATGTTCATGATGACCATGCTGCCACCCAGGAAAGTTGCCATGATACACAAGCGCTGGGTGGTGAGCAATGTCCCAATGGCAGTGAGTGGTACCCACAGCATGGCAATGGACACATGAAGCAGGCACATGGCATCGCTGGCCCAACAGGTCTGCAAACATTGAGGGAAAGCAGCTGCCCCTCTGAACCAAAGCAAGTGGTCAGTACATGGCTATGGCATGAACTGGGACGAAGGAGGCAGGCGAGACTTATGGGACTTGGAGAGCTTTGCAATGAGCACAGGACCAGGTCAGCCAGGGTGCCAAGCCCTCAGTCAGGTGCTGCATGATGATGTTATGGATTTGCTGATCTGCAGCATCACCCTGAGCAACAGTCCAGACCTCAGGGTATCGCCCAGCCACATACAAGATCAGCAGCACTGGAGCCCAGAGTACTTGGGTCCATGCTACAATCTCAGCCCAACTTGGAACATGGGCCAATGACAGTGATGGGGAAGGGCAGTGCAGGGGCACTGGAGGAGGCAGCATGTGCCTGCCATCGGAAGGGGTGTCCTGCTGCATCATGCCTGGAGGAGGTGACGGAGCATAGGTGGGCATGCCAGGCGCCTCAGGAGATGCTGGAGTACCATCCGATTGAGCCAGCTTGGCCTCATACTGCTCCTGGCACTCCTCGCTGGGAGCACACACACCCAGGAACAGAGGCTCGAGAACCGGAACAGGGGGACCATGAGAGGCCAACTCCACCAGCGAAGCGGCCACCATTTCCTTGACAGGTGCACCAGCAGCCTCAGTAACAACCAGCGATGTCATTTCGACCATGGGCTGCCCATCAGTGGAGCCTGTATTGCCACCAGAAGGAGTAGGGTTGGCACCCTCCAACTGCACTGAAGCAGGAGCAGCATCATCAACAGCTGAGAGGTCCTGGGCTGCAGAAGCAGCAGGAGAAGCAGATCGCTGGCAGATAAGGGCCGCATGAGGAGCAATAGGAGCTGCTCAATGTGTCAAGCAGTGCAAAGGAAGGTTGGATGAGGGAGCCAACATGGTAGGTGGTGGTGTAGTAGGATGATGATGAGCAGGAGGGAAGAAGGGGTAGAAGCTCCACCCAACACCACAAATACAGGCCATCTTCTTCTGTGCAGGCCACGAAGAAATAGGCTCTGGACAGACTTCATTACTTCACAGGAGCTCAGCTCTGAAAATGGGGGTAATGCTTAACATCGATTTCATCTGAGATCGACTGTAAGACACATTTAACATCGATCTCAATTCGAGTTCGATTTTATGTCCTGTGACAGCCTCCACCCCTGCCCACCTTCTCTGGGACCCTGCTGCTGGAGACCAGGTACCTGGAGCACATTGCCTGGACCTGGCAGGCCCTGGCATACCTGGCCAACTGCACCCTGGCTACTGAGCAGGTCCTGCACCACATGCAGGTGACAGCAGTTGTGCAGGGGGTAACCTGGTCCACACAGGACAGCTTGGTTGCCACCCTCCTGCTGAACCACAGCAGCTGGGCCCAGGATGCTTCCTGGTGGTTCAGGGACCTGTCAACAGTGCCTCTGGGCTACCTGACCAGACCCTCAGCTGTCGCTTTGGCCCACCAGCCTGCTCCCCCAGCCTTGCAGGTGGTGGGACTGTCCTGGCAGCCTGCTCTGCCACCTCCAGCACAGATGATCTCATCAGATGAGTCCTCCATGAAATCGATGTGAGCTGGGTCACTGGAGCCCTTGCCAGCCCCCTTGCCATTGCCCCCACCTCCAGCCCACCCCCAGTCCTCCACCTGCCTATGTGAGGTTGCCTGGTTGGGGACTGGGTCCCAGCAACCAGCCCTGGTGCAGAATGTGCAGCACCCCAGTGGCCAGGCCAAGGGTAAGGGGAAATCCTGGGAGGTGGCCTGGTCCCCCCATTGGTCCCAGCCCACTGGTGGCCAGGCAACCTCACCCATCAATGAGGCCAGACCTTCATGTTGTCAGGGGTGGTTGCCCTCACCAGAGGTCCACCAGTACTGCAACTGATTGCTGTTGCCTGGTACCCATCTGCAGCATCACCAGGCCCAGGCACTGCTGCCACCACCCCAGCAACCCCCACCACCCCCACCTGATTCCATGGCTGAGACCAAGTAGCAGTCCCAGGCACCTGGTGGATGTTTGAATCCTGTAGTTAGTGTGGGTGGGTACCTGATAGGGGTACCTGCAGAATGAAATCTCATTTTGTGTTTGTCTCTGTGTGAGGGCTGTGGTGAGAATGAGTGTGGCAACCATCTGGTGAGCCTGAGAGTACCCCAGGTACCCAGTGAGAGGCCAGGCCATGTGGGTCATGCAAGCAGGTACCCAGTCAGGGCACCTGTGGGAGGGCAGGGGCCCTGTTGTGCTTGCAGTGCTTGCCAACATGACTGTTACCAGCAGAGCTGTGTCCACAGTGCTTTCAGGTCTTGGAGAGGTGGATAGGCAACTTGACATGTGTATTGGGGGGTGGCCTTGATGGTGCCAGTCACTGCTGCCACCAGCATTGGTGGCTGTGACCGACCCAGGGTTGCAATGCTTGGGTCCAGCCATCACCCAGTGGCTCTCAGGTCTTGGAAAGGTGAGTAGGCACCTTGACATGTGTATGGGGGGGTGGCCTTGATGGTGCTGGTTGCTGCTGCCACTGGCGCTGGAGGCCACCCAGCTTCGCAATGCTCAGGCCCAGCTGTTGTCCAGTGGTCAGGGCACAGGTGCCCCATCCACTGTCAGGCAAGTGGCTGGGGGCCCAGCATTCCCAGGTGTTCCCAGTGGAACTCTGCAATGAGTTCCTGACTGTTTTCAAGGTTGGCCTCCAGCTCCCACATGGGGTTGGCATATCCTGACCACTTGACACAGTATTGGAGGCCCTGGCAGGCCCAGAAAGATGCTAGGATCTCTTCAACCTCAAATTCTTTGCAGTCATCCTCTAGCAACTGGGCCAGTGGAGCATGAGAGGATGGCCAGGTATCCTCTGGGTGCAGCTTGAGAAGGCTAACATGGAACACTGGATGTACTTTCCAGTGGGATGGCACATCGAGCTGGTAGGCCCAGCTTCCAACCACATCGAGCACCTGGAAAGGCCCTGCAAGAGGGTTGGCCAATTTTTGTGATGGGTGGTCATGCTTGAGGTGTCAGGTCCAAAGCATGACCTGGTCACCCTGGCAGAAGGACCAGTCCATCCTGGAGCAGTTAGTGTATTTGGCCATGGTGGCTGCAGTGGTGGTGATGTTCTGCTGGCAGTGGTCAAGAAGGGCCAAGAACCAGGCAGCTGAAGGGGACTCACTGCCCAGGGAGAGGGCCAGAGAGCCCAGCAGGGTCTTCAGGGTAAATCCAAAAAGTGGTAGTGATGGCAGGAGCCCAGTGATGGCTGTTGTCCAGTTGTTCAGGGCAAGTTGGGCATAGGGCAACCAGGTGGCCCAGTCGTCCTGCTGATAGTTGACATAGAAATGAAGGAAGACTTCCAGAGACTGGTTAGTGCACTTGGTCTGCCCATCCATCTGGGGGTGGTACATGGTGGAGAGGGAGGCCTGGGTACCAAATGCAGTGAGGACAACAGACCACAGGGTGGTGATGAAGGTGTGACTGCAGTCTGATACAATGTTATCAGGCAGGCCAAAATAGCAGAAAACCCACTCAGCAAGTAACTGGGCCAGATCAGGCATGCTGTCATCCTTCCAGGCTGGTAGGAACAATGCATACTTCATGAGACGATTGACCAAGATGAGGATGGAGTCATATTGCCAACGTCCAACCACTGAGGCCAGTAGTCCCTCGATGTGGTCCATTGACAGCGATGCAAACAGCTGGGCTGGTGCTGGGAGTGGCAGGAGGAGGCCATAGGGCTTGTGCCTTGGGGCCTTGGCCCATTGGCATGCTGCACACATGGTGATGTACCAGGCAATGTCCTGCTGCAGGGTGGGCCAGTGGTGGTGTCACCAGACCAGGTCCACCATAGCCATGACACTGGGGTGGCCAGCCATCAGGTGGTCATGGTAGCACTGCAGGATTTCCTGTATCTCCTGTGGTGAGGGAACTGGGCCAGTGGCCTCACCCCTGGACTCAGCAGGGGTAATGGCCCCCCAGTGAACTGCTAGTGCTGTTGACCTGAGATGTCCATTGCCAAACAGCTGCAACAGTAACAGAGTAAGGACATTGGTGGGATCATTGCAGCTGGCTGGATCTGCCATGCTAGGGTGCCTGTCTGACCAGTGCAAGAGTGCATCCAGTCAGGTGGCCTGGGTGCCTGGGCAATACATGATCTTGAAATCGAACTTGCTGAGGCCCATACTCCACCAGGCCTGCCAGCAGTTGAGTTGCCACTTCATCTGGAAGTACTGGAGGGCCTGGTGGTCAGTGAGGACCTTGAACAGCACCTGGAGACCATGGAGGTAGTGCTGCCACTCAGTAAGGGCATCAATGATCATGAGGAGCTCCTTGTCATGGATCTCATAGTTCCATTCAGCCGGTTGCATCTTCCAGAACCAGTATGTGACCAGGTGGAGCTGGTGAGTGGTCACCTGGGGCGGTTGTTCCCCCAGGTCCCCAGAGATGGGGTACCACTGGGACAGGACCACTGCCACAATGTAGTCACTGGCATCAGTCTCAACCACTGTCAACTGGGAGGGGTTGAAGTGCTTGAGGATTGGTGCAGTGGTGAATACTGCCTTGAGGTGCTTGAATGTGGTGACCTCAGTGGGCTCCAACTGGATCCAGCTGGTTGCTTTATTCTTCAACCAGTCAGTGAGAGGGGCCACTACCTGGGAGTAGTGGCATATGAACTGGTGGTAGAAATCGGCAAACCCAAGGAAGACTTGGATGTCACAGATAGACACTGGGACTGGCCAGGAGGTGACTGCCTCAACCTTGCCTGGGTCCATGCTTACACCATCTGGGCTGACCTGGTAGCCCAGAAACTCAACTGACTGGACCTGAAATTTGCATTTGTTGGGTGCACAGTAGAGTTTGTGCTGCTGCAGGTGCTGGAGAACTTCCTGGACATGCTTGGTGTGCACATCCAGGTCTGCTGAGTAGACCAGGATGTCATCGAGATAGATGACCACACTGACATTGAGTAGGTCATGGAGCATGTGATTCATGAGGTGCTGGAAGGTTGATGGGGTGTTACAGAGGCTGAATGGCATGACCAGGTACTTGTAGCTACTGTACCAGGTCTGGAAGGCAGTTTTCCACTTGTCACCAGGTGTGATGCACATGAGGTTGTATGCACCTTTGAGATCCAATTTTGTGAAGACCTGTGCCTGGGCCAAACAGTCCAGATGCTCTGCAATGAGAGGGATTGGGTACTTGTCCTTCACAGTGATGCTGTTCAGGGCCTGGTAGTCAATGCACAGGTGCAACTGGCCATCCTTCTTGGGAATGAAGATGATCAGGGTGGCTGCTGGGCTCTTTGATGGATGAATGAACCCAATCTTCAACAATTTTTCCAGATAGCCCTTGAGCTCTTCCATCTCCTTGGCTGAGAGGGAGTACAGGGCCCCATGTGGGATCTGCACACCTGGCAGCAGCATGATTTGGTGATCATGGGGCCAGCAAGGGGGCAGAACCTCAGCATTGGCCTTGTTGAACACATCCTGGAACCCCTCATATTCAGTGGGGATCACCAGGACTGTTGCTTCAGTACTCACCTGATCCTCAGTCAGGTGGATGGCAAAACAGGCCTTGCTGGGGTCTCCCTGGTCCAGTATGATCATGGGAGGGCCAGCATTCATCACCAGGGTGGTGGTGTACCAGTCATCCCCCAGGATAGGGAAGTGCATGGTCTGAGTCTTGTAATTGAGCACCAGCTGGATGGACTCAGTCCAGTCCATACCAAGAATGGCATTGTACTCAGAGATGTGTGGGGCCACATAGAAACAGTGGTGCTGGGAGACTGTGATGCCAGCGAGCCCAATGGTGGCCCAGAGCTGGTGGGTGATCTCACCAGATTTTGAGTTGAATGTAGCAGTCCTGACCAGGCTCAGGAGGCATTCCATCACCCCCTCCTGCCCAGTGGCAATGGATTGGTCAACAAACAATGCAGTGGCTCCTCCATCGATCAGGGCCCTGGCCTGCTGACCATTCAGGGTAGCCCAACACTCATAAGCCAGGATGCTCAGGTGGTGATGGATCTGAATTGTTCCCTGGGTGACAACTGGCTTGGTAGGTGGAATCAGCAACCTGACATGAGCTCGCAGGTCAAGCAGGTCATCCAGTTCTCCCAACTGGGCTTGTGTGGCCTGGAGGGGCATCCCCTCTGTGGCCTCAGTGGCCAGCAGGTCATAGTCAGGATCATAGGATAACTCCGAATGCACCTCATTGTCCTCTCCCTCATCACCCAGCATCTCTGGGTCGACTGGGGACCTGGTGGCCAGCTGAACCAGCAGGGTGCTGGTGTTGGTGTCAAGGATTGTGGCATTGGCATGCAAGGGCTTTGTCTGTGCAGCCTTGGGGCAGTCCTGCACTGGGTGCTGCCCACCACAGCCATAGCACAGGTTGTTCTCCCAGCGATACTGGTGTACCTCCTCAGAGAGCCTGGCTGCTGTGCTCTGTGGCCAGTAGGGGGTGCTCTGCAGTTTGGTCCCTTTGCAGCAAGTGGTGGGGACCCTGCTCCCAGGCTGGTCCTGGTGGGAATCCTGGCAGGGAACCAGCTTGGCAGTCATGTTTGCCAGGGCTGGCATGAACAAACTGATCTTGTACATTCATTGTTCAGTCCAGATGGCTGCATTGATGTACTCTTGCAGGTCCTGCATCTCCACATGGAGCAACTGCTGTCAGAGGCTCTCTCGAAGGCTCAACTGGAACATCATCAGGAGCTGCTGGTTGTTGGTGGCATTAACTTTAGTCACCAGGGCCAGGAATTCAGCAGTGTTCCTGCTCATGCTCCCAGTTTGGTGCAACCACTGCAGTTTGACCCAGGCAGTGTGACTGGGATTGGGATCACCATAGGTGCAGTGAAGGTCAGTGCTGAACTGCTCCCAGTGGTGGAACAGGGCCATGTTGGGCTGGGCTTGTTGCAGGTTGCACAACTGCTCCCTCAGGACCCCAGTAATGTGGGTGAGAGCCCACAGGATCCAGTGGTTGTCCATTGGGTACTGGGTGGGGTTGAGGTTGAAGTGCAGGTTGCACTGCTCCAGGAAGGCCTTGAGGTCCTCCCATTTCCCATCCCAAGCAGGTGCAGTGATGTGCACCTCCAGGGTCCAGGGTACACCAGGTTTGTCAGGCACCAGCCAGGGCTCTGGGGTGCAACCCTGCAATCTGGGGGGCAGGCTCACTGGCTCCAGGTGAGGGTTCCCCAGTTGGTGGGTTGCCCAGGCAAATTGCCACTCCAACATCTCACCTGCAAGTATGGGGGCCAGTCCCATGGGTCCCTTGATGGTGGCATCATCAGGCACTGAACTGATGGGGTCCAGCTGTCCACCAACAGGGGTGGTACCAGGCACTGGTCCCTTGGTGGGCTTGGCACTGCAAGTCTCCCTCAGCAGGCAAATCTCCTGGGTCAGGTTGACCATAAGGTGTCAGAGGCCACTGATAGCAGCTGCCAACCCATCCTCAGGCCAGGTGTCACTGCTGGGCTCTGATGAAAGCTCACCAGGGCTCTCCCTGGGGCTGGGCAGCTGAGAAGTGCTGTGACTTCAGGTTTGCATGGTGAACATTTGTTGACAGGCTCATCAGCGATGGGGAGGTTGATTGTAATGTTATGCTCATGGGGTCTGGGAACCTCAGGCTCACTGGGTACAGTGATGACAATAGAGGCCATGGGCAGGTAATCAGGCATGGTGGTGTCCAATATGTTGCTGGTGGGCTAGAAGGATTCCAGTGATGCTAAGAATGTCTGGTATTCCACCTACTAAGTGAGTAGAGTAAAATACAATCGATGAGGTCAGGAAGGAATGGGCCTGGCTGTCTGGCCAGGGCCTAAATACCCTCTGGTCAATTGCCACAGTCAGTCAGTACCCCACCAGGACTGATGCAGCCTGCAACAGCTGCTGCAGTTGATCTTGGACCCAGAGCTCTCCCATCACACACTTGGCTGGGTCTGCCAATCCCATTGCTCTCATCAGGTTTCTGCTGCCCAGAACGGGTGTGGCCCACCTCCACTGGGTTGGTGGGGACCATGTTGTAACACTGACATGACCATTACCAGCAGAAATGTGTCCACAGTGCTTTTGGGTCTTGGAAAGGCAGGTAGGCACCTTGACATATGTATGGGGGGTGGCCTTGATGGTGCTGGTCACAGCTGCCACCAGTGCTGGTGGCCACAATCGGCCTGGCATTGCAATGCTCAGGCCTGGCTACCATCTGGTGGTTGGGGCACAGGTGCCCTGTCCACTGTTACAACATGGTCCCCACTGACCTGGTGGAGGTGGCCCATGCCTGATCAGGGAAGCAGGAACCCAATGAGTGTGATGAGATCAGCAGACCTGGCTGAGTGTGAGATGAGAGAGCTCTGGGTCTGAGATCAACTGCAGCACTGTTGCAGGCTGCATCAGTCCCAGTGGGGGGTTGACCAACTGTGGCAATTGACTGGAGGGTATTTAGGCCCCAGCTGGATGGCCAGGCCCCTTCCCTCCTGACTTTGTCAATTGTATTTTACTCTACTCACTTAGTAGGTGGAATACCAGACACTCTTAGCATTACCAGAATCCTTCTAGCCCACCAGCAATGTGTCAGACACCACTGTGCCCAATCACCCACCTGTGGCATCTACCATCATCACCATACCTGGTGAGCCCAAGGTTCCCAAACCCCACAAGCATAATAGCAGGCTAAAAGGAGTTTGGTAATGCTAAGGTTGTCTGGTATTCCACCTACTAAGTGAGTAGAGTAAAATACAATTGACAAAGTCAGGAGGGAAGGGGCCTGGCTGTCTGGCCAGGGCCTAAATACCCTCTGGTCAATTGCTGCAGTCAGCCAACCCCCCACCAGGGCCAATGTGACCTGCAACAGTTGCCACAGCTGATCATGGACCTGAAACTCATGAGTCTCACACTTGGCCAGGTCTGCTGATCTCATCACACATATCAGGTTCCTGCTTCCCTGATCAAGCATAGGCCACCTCCACCAGGTTGGTGGGGACCATGTCATAACAGCATGATACTATGTTGCTATGGAGCTAATAATACATGTGATGGTGGTCTGTCAGGAACCTCTGTCAGGTATGATGAGGAATAACTAAGGGGAAAGGGGGGGCAACTGCAGTCATCCCAAGTGTGGTTGGCTCTGACTGGGAGGTCTCTTGGCCAGGAGGCCAACCACTATGCCAGAGGGTCAGGGTCATGACCCTGACAGTGATGGTGTATGCTGTGGCAAATGTGGGAATGCCTATCAAAACACTGACAAAACACTGCAATTCTGGAATGATGCTTGTTTGCATAGAAGAGATGTTGTTGTGATGTCAAGTCATGGATGTTTTGGAACATGATGGAAATGTGAATGTAACTACATGGGGCTGGAACTCAACTCTTCAGCTGAGCCCTGTGTTGTGCTGCTATTTGGCTGAGATGCTAGAGAATGAAAAACAGAATTTGTAACTTGGGCTTGAGTCACCTGGTGATACTGGCCAGCTGCCAAAAATGCGATGCTTGTTGCATGGACATGCTTTGGTGTTGTTCTCGCTGCAGGTGCTGCAGATCCTGCACTCTTTCCACCCTTGCTCCTTCATTGCTTCGTCTCCACTGACCTTGTCCACCTCGCGCTCTCCGTCATCTGCACAAAGAGAGAACATCGTCATGTCGCGGCGACCTCCACCAGCATTTCTATCCTCGGCTCTGTCCCCACTGGACGCACCGTTTGGTCAAGTTGAGCATGACTCTGTCGAGGTAGAGGATAGTCTTCGTGGCGGAGCTCACCGTGCTCGGCCTGGTGCGGATTTGTTTACTCGACCACAGGAACCTATGGGAATGGATGGTGGTTCGAGTGCATACGCCTTCGCCGTGACCCCCGACGGCGCCGCACCTCCTCCTTCCAGCTGGATGCAAGCGAGACGACAGCGTCCACCCATCACAGCTCCGTCCAACACACCCCTGGCACACCCTAGCGGTCCCAGTATCGGCTTGCCCATCCCACCGCGCATCGAGAGACAGCCGCCACAACCACCTCAGCGTGCAGCCCCACCACGGTTCGCTCAGCCACCCTCACTCGCACCAGCCGCGTCAGTCGGCCTGTTCGGAACGCAGGCACCAAGACCTGCTCTGAGCCCAGGAGAAGATGCGTCCGCTTCAGCGTCGCTCTCGAGCTCGTTCACGTTCGCCCCCCGAGGCAGCACAATGTACATAGCCCAACCTCAGCTAAGAAGAGAGCAAACACAGCAGCTCTTTGGCGCACAGCACACACCGATCCGACCCGGACGCAGCACCGTTGCGACTACCATGTTCACATCCTCGCCACAGCACGCGATCGTCACACCGACTAATCCGAACCTCGACATGGCAGCACTCGCCGCAGAGCGAAGGATCCGCGAACAGCGTGCCGCCGCCCAACAGCAGCAGCAGCAGCCGACCAGACGGGTGGTATCCTTCTCCGCCACTGCCACCCCGGACAACAACGGCATTTCCTCTGCTCCCGTTGCTCCGCCGCCGCCACCGCAGCATCGCACAGCTGCCGCCCCTTCAGCGAGGAACGTGTTTCCCCATGCGGCGGATGCGAGCGTGTCGCACCTGGGCCGAGCTACAGCAAGGCTACCTGATCTGTGCACCGGAGCAGGGGCAGGTGGAGGAGGGTATGGAGACCTTAGCTTTTCTACGTCAATCTCAGCTTCCACGGATACAATGCTCAACCCAGCACGGTTGTTCGCTGTTCCCTCCACACCCGCACAGCAGCAGCAGCAGGCGCACTGGACGGCTCCCACAACGGCCCAAAGGAACGCCTCGGCACCTCATTCCGAATCCCTCTCCTGGTCAGCCGACCCCTCAGCCTCCACCTCCTCTTCCACATCCCTTCAATCCCGCCCCGCCCCAGCTCCTTCGGTAAGGCTGAGAAAGTGGGATGGCTCCCAAACCTCCGTCCCTTTGTACCTCGTCTCCGAGGCCGGGGAGAGCGCGGTCAAGGAGCAGTTTGAGTATGATACCGTGAGCAGGTTTGACGTAAAGAAGCTGGTGGCCAATCATTCAGCGAAGGTCAGTGGCGAAGGGAAACAGAGAGATGATAGTAGGGGAGGGAAATGGGAAGGAAAAGCAGACGGGGAGGGTGAGGAGCAGCAGGTGGGAGTCGACGCCCTCCAGTCGATCCTCGAGATCCAACTTGGGCTGCGTGGTTTGCACGGTTGGTACGGCTACACATACCATAATCCCAAGCAAACCCGCAAACAGAGTCGCAACACGTCGAAAGAAGACGAGGTGGACGCGGGTGCCGGCGGTGGCCGGACTTCACGAAAGCGTCGTCGCCGCTCCTCCTCCTCCTCCTCCTCCTCTTCTCCCTCCAGCTCTTCCTCCCCTCTCTCCTCTTCTCCTCCTCCCTCCTCCTCCCATCCCACAGCACATCCATCTTCCGCAGCAGAGGACGAAGCGGAAGAAAAAGAAGACGTGGTCCCCATAGTCGTGTACGACACATTCGGCCGCGTGCGAGGCACCATCACGCTCCCCTCCTACTCCTCTCGCGGTGGGCCCCCTTTCCCCTTACCCCCACCCCACGAAACTTTTTCCCTTCGCCACGCGGCTGCGGCTCATCTCGTGCTGCAGTCAGGCGCAGCGATCACCGGGAAAGAATCGCAGTTGGTGGAAGAAGTCCGGCTGGTAAAGGAGCGGTATAGTCACCTGCAGTCCGCAACAGCGACTGGGCCGAAGAAAGAGCTAGGGGGAACCGTGAAATCGGACCGCTTCTACACGACCCTCATCGCCAAAACCGCTGCCGTTTCCGCCTTTCGCGCGAAGCACAGGACTGCCTTGCTGAAGGGGTTGCAGAACGCCTACCTCGACTCCTCGTTGTTCCTTGCTCGCCCACGACCTCTGTGACCATCCACTGCTTCATCTTCGGGGCCACTATGACTTTCAGAATGAGGAAAGGGTGGGATGATAAATGGTATACTGTATTTCTATGCCCAAACCTAAACAAGATGCACTCCATATGCTATTAAAGTCTATACTGCGTGCTCTGCTCCAACTTCGTCGCGCGGAGTACTCTTCCTACTGCCTCCGGCCTCGGAGCCCGTGTCGAGCGCTGATCCGTTCCTAGCCGCTTCCAGTACCGTACTCGACATTGGCAGCCCCAACAACCTCTCAACCGGTTCCTGGCGGGTCAAGGGGCTGGACTTGAATGGAGCCCCCAACCCGGCCGACGCCGATCCCGCCGCTTTTTCTTCAGCCGGAGGTGTTGGCGTGCCCGCGCGATCCCTCAACTTTGCCATTGCTGAAGCAGCGGCACTCCTTTCAGCTGTCATACTGAGACTGCGACGGGAGCCTGAATCTTTGGCCAGAGCTGTGCCTTTGACGCTGAGCCTAGCGATGGTGTTGGCGAGCTCCTCGGCGCTTGCACCTGCCAGCATGTCGGCTGAGGGCACGGGGGCCTCGCCGGTGGGGGCCGAAGATCCCTCTTGCGCGCTGCTGCTCCCCCCGAGCCCAGAGGCGAGTGGGGTACCGGCGGGAGAGTTGGTCGAAGCCCGTCTTGTCAAGTGAGCGACATTGCCTGCAGCGACCATGGGGAAAGGGTAGCCGTCGGAAATGGACGGCTTGACTGCATTTGGCGTTTCGTCGAATGCTCGACGCCCATACAAACTAGCCCCACCTGCATCCCCAGATGGATGATCACAAGCCACATGCGAAGATCGACGTGGTCCAGCGCCGGGTGTCTTGGCAATGTTCTCCCTAACATCGTCCACCACCTCGTCCGCCTCTGAGTTGTGCGACCCTCCGATCGCGCTCGAACCGTGCTCCACCATGGACTGCCGGCTTGCACCGCCCCTGCGTGGTCCGGAAGGCTGCGACCAGTGCGGTGTCGCCGGCTGCTGCTGGGAATAGGCTGCTGCCAACATTGGGAACATAGGATTGTACCCCGAAAGCGCGCCTGGCGTAACATTACCAGAAGGATGCACAGGCGCACCGGGAGCTACATTCACGCCCACATTCTGGGGCACCACGGTGGGTCCACCGCCCATCTGCGAGCTGCCGCCGATCGTAGGACTGAACGGACCCAAGCCCGGACTGAGGAACTGCGGATACAGCGGAGGCGTCTCAGGCACCTGATGAAAGGTAAACCCAGGCATGCCCGGAGTCATGGGCACTTGCATACGCGCCGTCATTGGGCTCATCTGACCAGCCTGTGCTGCACCCGCTGCGGCACCAAAGCTGTGGGCGAAGTTGGAAGAGGGCAGCTGGATGCGACCCGGATGCGAGTTGGTCTGACCCAGCTGCGTCGGTGCTGGTGGAGAGACGAGACCGGGAGACATGAGGTCGGAGGGTAAGTACGACGAAGCGGCACCGAACTCATTGGTGGGCAGCGTGATCGACATGCCATAGTCGTTCTCTTTGGCAGAGCTTGCTGTCTCTTCTTGCTGACTCGACTCGGGGAGCAGACCGAGCGACTGTGCACTCGAGTCGCGGCGTTCAGAGTTGCTGCCATCGGCGTTGCTGCGTGCATCGTCTAGACTGCCAAACATCGAGAATGACTGCTGTGTAGACGGGCCCTGAAGCGCTCTGCCGGCATTAGCAAAGGCAGAGAAGCCGGCAACCATCTGCTGCTGTTGTGTCTGCTGGCCGAATTTCTGCTGCTGTTGTTGTTGTTGTTGTTGTTGCTGCTGCTGCTGCTGCTGCTGCTGCGAGGGCTGGTACTGCGAAGCGTACTGAAGCGAAGCTGAATTCTGTTGCTGGAAAGCGGCATGGCCAAACGACGCCTGAGCCTGTTGTTGCGGTACAAAAGACATTGATGCACCGCCTCTCTGCTGCTGGTGCTGCATCGACTGATGCGGATACTGATACTGACCGACGGCAGCCTGCATGGGCTGTGCCTGCACCTGAGGAGCAATCGCCGGTGCACGTACGTTGTTGGTCATATGGGAGGGCAGCGCCGCAGCTGCAAAGGCGCCCGTATACTGAGCAGGATTGCCGGGCGTGCCAACAGCAGGTCCATTCTGAGCCGCAAATCGATCAAAGTGCACTTTGAGCGTTCGGCCGCTGTACTCGTATCCGTGGTAGAGACGCACTGCATTCTGAGCGTCCTCCTGGGTTGCGAATAAGACGGTTCCGAATCCTCGGCTTCGGCCGTCTGGGCCGATAGCAACGTCGGCTCGCTGAATGTTGCCGGCAGCGCGAAAGAGGTCCTTGAGGTCTTGCCACTGGCAGTGGAAGGGAAGATTACCGACAAAGAGCACACGACCAGCGTATGAGGTGGTCGGCATTTGCGAGTTGAACGGCTGCGACTGCATAGACGCCATGCCGTGACCTCCGAGCAACCCTGGACCCGCAGGCCACGGCGCCATGGCAGTTGCACCTGGGAATCCGGTGGGCACCGAGGACCCACCCGCATTTTGCGAGTAGAGACTAGTGACCGCTTCGTTGGCGCCGCTGCCCCACCCTGCTGACAAAGGAGAAGCACTCATGCCAGCGCCAACCTCGGAGCCTCGACGTGAGCCCATCTGATTGGACGCTAGCGACTGCACAGCGGAAAGTGCACGATGTTGCCCTTGACCAGCGAAGCCGGCATCGTAATTGTATCCAGGCCGTTGCGGCGTGTGGTTGCCTGTAGCGCTAGACACAGTCTGTCCTTGGAGCATAGCTCGTTTAAATTCGGAAGGCTGATTGCCGCCACCTAGCCCTGCGTCAGGTTGTGCCAAGAAGGGAACACGTGTGGACATTGGTTGAGAGTGTTCGGCAGGTCGGGCAAGGGGAGATAGAGCCGAGGGCGAGGCAGCACCTGAGAACGAGGCCGGGGAGTGGCCTTGGCTGCCGCTGAAATTAGACGGCACACCAAGGAACTGATGGCTGCTGAAGCCTTGGTCGCTAGCAAACATGCCAGCATTCGACGCCATGTACCCATTAGCAGCGGCGTTGTTAGGGGATGTGATAGCACCATTGCCGAGACCGTTGGTGCTGGCAAGGGTTGGCATCACGGCACTACCGGCCACACCGACGAGGGTTCCGCTGCGATCCACGCGGACGTCAAGCGTCCTCCCTTGCCAAGTAAAGCCTCCGAGCATATCTGCGGCCTTGATGGCGTCCTGCTCGGTTGCCATGAGAACAGTGCCGTAGCCACGACTTCGGTTGTCCGCGCTCAATGAGACGTCAGCGCGGAGTACAGTGCCAGCCTTGCGGAAGAGATCTTTGAGATCCTGCCATCGGACACGATACGGCAAATTGGAGACGAGCAGCTGCGTGCGCGGATCTGATGCGGAGAGAGGCCCGGTGGTGGGTGCCGGTGCGGTGCTTGGTGCTAATGGAGCATCGGGAAGGCCGGGTGCGGAAGTGGCCCCACCCGTCGGCACTGGGCTTATTGCGTCGGTGGAGGGATAGCTGCCAGAGAAGGAGCCATGCCGCGCGTCCATGGTGGCAGAAGCGATGTCGCCAGAGAGCAGATTGCTAGCCGAGTTAGAAGGTCCGTCGGAGAATGATTGGCGTCCAAAGGGTGGCCTGGCGCCGCTGTTGGCGCTGTTGGCAGAACCGGGCGGAGCGAGCGAAGGTGAGTCGGTCTGGACTCCAAAAGACGACGAGAAACGACGTTGTTGATCGTCACTGGAATACGGTGCTGCGAGGGAAGTGGGAGAGCGAGCGGTGAGGGGAAGAACCTGTGATTGGCCAAGGGAGTCTGCGGATGAAGGGGTGAAGCTAGTGCGGCCTATCAAATGCTGTGGCAAAGGTGACTGTGTCCAACGTGCGGCCGCGGCTGCGGCTGAAGTGGCGCTAATATTGGATGCCGCGCCTCCACTGCTTTGTCGAGAATGGGCGTGGTCGCCAAAGCTGAGAAGACCTGCCGAGGATGGAGTGGCGTCTGCACTTGGAAACGGTGTGTTCGGGAGATTGGCAGCGCCTACCGAGTTCGACGTTGTCAGAGCAACGCCTTTCGGAGCAGCAAGATCGTGAGCTGATGTGAAGGAGCTAGCACGGCTGCTGAGAGACTGACCGTCGGAGCCCAAGCCGTGGCTGCGGCTGGAGGCGCCGAGACTGATGTTGGAAGTGGGGCCGAAAGCGGTGGCATGTGGCGAGAAGGGAGATGTTGCCTGGTGAGAGGCGGTGGCCGAAGCGCCGTCGGATGAGTTGGCCGACATTTTGATGGAATCAAAGAGGAGGATAGGAGCGACAGCAGGTGATGGAGCACGAGAGCCAAGGGACGTTGGTCGGGGCAGCGGCAATCGGTGCTTGCAATGGTGAGCTGGAAGGTACTGCGGAAGCCAAGGTTGTGAGTGGAGGTGTGGAAGCCCAGCTTGAGATCTAAAAGTGCGGGGATTCCGAGCGAGCCTTGTCTACGACGAGGAGACGAGAGCTGTGGAGGCGGTAGCCTCAGGTGTTGTGCTTCCAGTTGCGGGTTGGAATGTCCACAGACGACATGAATCGGCGGCGGCGGAAATCAGTCAGATGACTGTAGCATACGGTGCGTTGCTATTCTGGGCCAAAGCGTGCTTTTATGGTGTGGCGCGATGATCGACGAGGCAAACGTCACTGAACCTTCTTGGTGGGTGGGCGGCGACCGAAAGACGCGAGGCTTCGATATGAATAGAGAAGGATGCTGAAATTGCTGAAAGGAGCCCTGCTTGCGTATGAGCGAAGATGTGTGCGATTCCAATTGAGAAGTTAGGCAGCGGCAGAGTGGATGTGACAGAGGGCCAGTAGATTCGATTGAATGACTGTCAAGAGGCTGAAAGCGATGCTGCGATAGGTATTGAATGAGGTCAGATCCGGGAGCAGAAGGAAGAGCAGGAATGGGAGGCCGACGTTGACGAAACAAGACGAAGGGGGAAAACAACCCTTGACCGTGGTAGGTAAAGAAAAGCAGAAAGAAAAGACGAGACGTGACGTGACGTGACCAGGCAGTATCCCAGAGCAGCACTGTACTAGTGATGACGATTGACCTTTACAAGATGAACAGAGGTGACCAGAGGTGACCGGAGGGGAAGGGAGGAAAAGGATGGTGGAGGAGCTGAGCAATGGGAATTGCAGCATCATCGGATCGTTTATTCACTCGCGAGCCCCGACTTGGAATTGTGCTGTTCGGCGGATTAGTTGGCTAGCTGTCAACCGCATTAGCGGCTAGAGTGACTGACTGTCTTGTAAGCCTGCAAATGGACGGACCGAGTAAATGTACAGTATAATAAACACTGCGTGCGGCTTGGCAAAGCCCAAATGCTGAGAGCCGAAGCCATGTCTCTGTGCTTGCTCGGCGCGAAGGCAGTGGAGCAGCACCGCATCGTCTATAGCCTCAACTTGGATTCTCGATTGCAGCTTCTAACAATGCAAGAAAAAGAATCGGTGTACACCTATGTCATGATTAGTAATGACTTGCTCACGAGACAAAGACCGCTATTCTCTCTTTTTTTTTTTTTTTTTTTTTTTTTTTTTGACTTTCTTCCTAAACGAAGCTGATCGACCCGCATTTTTCCTTTGCAGCCGGCAGCAGGCGAGAAGGCGAGGGACAGGGTCGAGGTTCCGAACGTTTGGGTCTATCTGACCACCAACATCGCTTCACCTCTTCCTGCTTCTGAGCTTGGGATCGCGTATACACCTTCGGTCTCGGTTCTAGCGACATCAGCGCCGGCTCGATCTTTACTTTCATCAAAGCTTTGCACCAGGTGGATTCGCGCCTTTGCACGTCGAAATGGCTTCACCTAAGAGCGTGGCAAGTCTTCTACGCAACCTCTCGCTCACCTCTGCGCCAGCGTCCACAACCGCACAACAGTCCGGCTCGTTCTTGATACGTTCAAGGTGCTTCTCAGCCTCTGCAAACGCTGCTAACGCGGCTTCTTCCTCCTTCTCCTCTTCCTCCTCCTCTTCTTCTTCTACTTCGTCGCCATTTTCCGAGCGCTCGGTCCAGCCATCCTCCTCGTCGGCCTCGTCGTCATCCGGCGCAATCACATCCTCTGCACCCAAGACCATTCCTGCTTCGTCTCCGCTGCTCGACAGGCCATTGCCTATCCATTTTCCCTCCAGTACGCTTCGAGCTTTCCCCTCGCTCCTGCACTTTGCCGACCCCGTGCTTGATCCACACCCATCCAACGTGATCAAGTCGACGCCCACCAGCACCAGCCCCTACCCTTCCACCGTCACCTTTTTCAACGAGCCCCGCATGTTCGAGCCCACACCCCCCTCGGCTGACTCGCTCGTCCTCTCGTCTGGCTCCGACGCTGACGAAGTAAACTCGGAACAGTACCTCTCCAACGTCACTCCTCTCTCGGCCAAGGAAGTGCGCGATCTCCACCGCTATGCCCTCGTGCTCAAGCGTGTGGTGCACATGACCACCAAGGGCAAGGACGCCAGCATGTACACACTCGTCATCGCCGGCAACGGTAACGGCCTCGTCGGCTACGGCGAGGGCAAAGACACCAACGCCTCCAAAGCTGGGCGCAAAGCGTTCCACGAAGCAGTCAAGAACCTCGATAGCGTCAGCATTCACAAGGGCAGCGACGGCTCGCGCACCATCGAGACGCAGGTCGAGGCCAAATGGGGTGCCAGTCGCGTCGTGATGCGTCCCCGTCCCGCAGGATTCGGCCTTCGTGTACCGCCCGTCATCCACGCCATCTGCAGGTCCGCAGGCATCACCGACCTGAGCGCTTCCATCTACGGCTCCACCAACCCTATCAACGTCGTCAAGGCCGCGCTCCAGATTCTGTGGGGAGGCGCTGCACCGCTCGGTATGGGTGATGGTGTTGGCGGCCAGATGCGACGCAAGGACAAGGGCCGAGGAATGCGTGGCCGACTCGATATCGAGCGAAGTCGGGGCCGCCGCATTGCAGAGGTCCACATGTCCAAGTGATGCTGCGATCCCAATCACTCTGCAAGGCAGCAGCGATCCAGACTTTTGACAGCGCTCTCTGTCTCTTCCTCTCCGTGTATGTTGTTCAGGAACGAATGTATCACCATCTCATCCCACATCATAGGCACGCTTGCGCGCATTGTGTACATCTTCTGGTAACTTTGTGACTGAATGCATGGCGAGATTGTTTCCAGACAGCCTGGAAGGGCCTTGCACCTTGGTTGATGAGTGATGCTTCGATGGCCATGGCATGCCCCAAAGCCTTTTCTGTTTGTCAGCACGACCGCCCAAGATTATAAGGAAAGCGAGAGTCGTTCTGACATCAGAAAGGCCGACATCTGCTCGTGATCACAGCAAAAGTGAGGAGCGTGTGCAAAAACAAGGAAGGGCATTCGGAGAGTCGCGAATAGAAGCGTGAGGACTCGAAGCTGGGCTAGCGCCGGATCTCGCAACCTTGGCCGTCTGTATGCGTGCTGGACATGACATGGCCAAGGTTGGCCTCTTCTCTTTGTCACGTTCGGAACACCGCTCCAACTAGCACAGAGGACGTGCAACACGTGCAGCAAAGACTTGGTCGGCTCTTCCACTGCCTTCCCTCACTTTTGGCCTTAAACCGAGAGCGCGCAGGACACGAGCGGGACGTTCCGAATGCATCGAGCTGAATCACTCTCACTCTCACTCACACACACACACACTCTCTCTCTCTCTGGCTACACCCAGCTGGACCTCGGAATGGACACACCTCAGCAGACTGGGTTGTGTTCAGGTTGCGCGCGCTCGAGCCTTTTCTCGTCCCTTCCCGTGCAATCCTGCGCTGCGACTGTCTGCGCTCTTCTATAGGGTGTCACTACTGCGTTCAAGAAGCGACACCATTGCACACTCTCGCGTTGGCACTCTTCCGGCGGGATTGACTGCAAGCCATTACCTCGAAAGGCTGAGTTTTGCGGTGATAAGGCGTCTCCTTGCGTCGTGTATAAATACCAAGCGACACATTGTCACATCGCCGCCACGCTCGCCTCCTTGTCAACCTCTACATCCCTCTATCTTTTTTCTGTCACATCCGCACCTTGATTGCACGCTCACCTCGCGTTCTAGCCTACAAACAACCGCACGCATTTCTCTATCGAGCTTTTTTCATTGAATCACACCGTTCATCATGCAGCACTGCAAGAGTGAGCCTCGACTACATCTGCATCCCTTGTGGTAAGTGGAACAGCAGCTGACGCGATGTTCACCTTCGACTTCGCACTATCTTGACGTTTCGTTGGCGTGTTCCTGCCGTCACTCAGAGGGTGACAGAGGTGAGTCGGTTCGATCATTGACCAGGTTACCACGGCCGAATCCCTGACGACGTTTTGGGTGGTGATCGGACAGTTTGCTTTACCATCGGCAATAACCAAGAGGAAGGCATTGTCGAGTCGATCGAGTGTGAGTACCCTTGCTGCTGTTCAACACGCGTCCTATCACTGCATATTATAACATCGTTCTGATTCTGCCCTTGCTGCCCCCTGGCCGGATCATGAACGAGGATAAAGATCGTGACGACGGCACGGCCATGGCCACGATCCGATACGACAAGAAGTCGTGAGTTGTTCTCAAATCCCAAAAAAAAAAAAAAAAAAAAAAAAACTTCGCATTTACGACGATCTCGTCCTTATCACCCTTTACAACACACGTGGCATTCTTCTGTTGGACAGGGGCGAGGAGACACACATCCATCGCAACGTGGTATGTAGAGCCTTTCCGACATCACGGGCGGCAGAGTAGAGTCTGACACATGCCTTTGTTTCTCAATTGCTCTGCTGGGGCATTAGGATAAGATCGAGCCTGCTGTAAGCATCTGATACCCCATCCAACGCGCAGATGCCGTGGTCCCGGACCAGCACTGACACGATCTGTCAGAACCGCATCCCTTCGCGCGGTGCCTGGTGATGCCTCCCCCTCTTCACTCTTCCCGCTTCTCTGTTGTTTGGGCGCTAACGTTTGCGCTGCAGGCTTGACGCGCAGTCGACACAGTCGTTGGACCCGATCTCGAACCGTTTCGTGTGATGTAGCATGCACGTGCTTGACAGCTTCCTGCCTCGTTCGCTTCTGCAATTTTAAGCCCTACTTGTCTCGCTGTCTATCATCACATAGTGTGGCACGATCCTGATCGATTGCACAAAGTGTAGCGCGGCTCCTCACTCGTCATCGGACGAGTCCTGTTCGCCAGCGCCAACGATCTCGTGAAGTTCAATCAGGTACTCGTTGAGCTTCTGGCGCGACACGTCAGTCAACCCGAGCGTTCCGGCGTTGGGTTGGACCAAGCCGACCTTGTCCGTGCTGGTGGAGCTGTTGTCGATGCCGAGTGCGAGGTTGAGGATGGCTTGGAGTTCGGAGAAGCCTACTGCTTTGACGTGGGGTTTGGTGTGGCGGAAGGTCTGGTGGAATTTCCTCATGTTGGCGAGGAGCTCGGTTGGGGTTTTGCTGTACAGCAGTTCGTAGAACTTTCTGCATCGTTCGAAGGTGCCTTCTCCGCCTGTTCCTTTTCCTGATGAGGGGGGCAGGATGTTCTTCAGGTTCTGCTGCAGCGCCAGGATATTCCTTAGCATCTTTGTGGTTCCTTCCCTATTGACCGCTCTAATTCTATGCACCAAAGCGATCAAGCACGCGTCCATCAGCGTGGCCACACCCGAAAACACCCAACTTCGCGACTCGGCAGGTAGGGTTTCGGTGAGGATATCGTCGAGATTGGCGAGTTCGGCGTTGAGATCGACGATGTGTGGGGCAGGTTCGATGGCGGTATCGGATACGGCGTAGGTGGATTCAGAGATGGAGAGCGAGAGGTAGGCGAGGATGCGCAGCCGGAGTTCGAGGCGGAGGGTGAAGAGGATGGTGGAGGAAAGGTGGGTGTAAGCAGAGGAGAGGGCGGGATAGCGTGCCACCAAATCGGAGGTGAGAGGGAGGGGGAGGTCTTCTTCCTCCACCGCCTCTCCGCCTGGTGCGCTGGTTTGCACAGCAGTGTTGATGTCGTCGTTGGTGAAACCATGTCCGTCGTTGAGCGCGAGCGCATCGATCACGCTCAACCTCGCCTTCGGTCGCTTCGCCCGCAACGGATACGCCTTGTCGCCACCCTTCAACCCAACCTTGTCGTCCTCGCACACGGGTTTGAGCCGGCCAACATTGGCCGCAAACCATTCGACACTGTGTTGCAGACACCCGAGCGCCATCAGCTTCTTCCTCGACGTAGTGAGCTCGTGAATCGCGATCGGCTCCGCCCTCGCCTTCGCATAGGCCAATTCAAACCGCGCTTCCTGCGCCATCAACTCTGCCTTCCTCTGCGGCGTCGTCGCCGGATCCCGCATCTCGGCTAGACACGCCGCCATTTCCGGCCTCTGCGCCCAGCTCGCCGCCAACGCCACCCCACCGGCCCTCTTCGCCTCGTCACCGTTGTCGCCCGCCTCGAGCGAGACAAGATCTGTGAACCGCTCGCCGCACTTCTGGTAGTACTGGATGATGGTCGTCACAATCAACCTCGAGTAGCTCTCCCTGTGAAACGGGGTAGTGCGGAGCATCGAGTACAAGCTATCGATGAGCACAATTACGTTTGAGGCAGACTTGACCACGGGGCGCGATGCAGCGGTGACACCGACGCCGAGGCGGCGCGAAGATGGGTCTTGGGAGAAACTGTCCGTGTGGCCGGTGGCGCCGAAGAAGAGGGTCGAGACTTTGTCTTCCAGCTGCGGGAGGAAGATATCTTGGACGAACTCCTCGAGGAAGGCGGAGAAGCCGCGGGAGGTTTCGCCGGCCGCTTCGGAGGGCATGACGGCGGCAACGCGGTCGACGAACGCGAGGGCGGGTTGGAAGAGGACCGAGACGTTGAACGCGTCTGGTTTGACGAGCAAGCGATGGCCGGCGCCGTGGTATGAGTCTACGCCGCGGCCTCGTCCTGCGCCTGTGCCCGCCGCTGCTACGGCTGTAGATCTTGTGGATGTGGAAGCAGCAGCAGCGGAAGCGGAGGAAGCAACGATGATCTGGTTGCCCGGTCTCGCCCCAGCCAACCCGCCGGTAGGATCGGTGGAACTGACCAATCCCGGCACAGAGGCCTTCAACGCCTGCGTCACTGCCGCCTGATGTCTCTGCAATGGTCCCACCTCCCTTCTCACCACCGCCGACCTCTTCACCACCCCTGCATCAGCCAGCTTGAACAACTGCTTCCCTCGGTCTCGCCCAAACCTGTGGTCCCGCAGCACATCGTTGACCGAGATTACTGCATTCCGTGCCGAGCTCGCCCCCTCGTCATCCATGAGATAGTCGTGCAGCAGCGTACGTACTTCCTGCTGAATCGGCTTCCACACCTCCAGCAGAGGTCCAACACCAGAGAGCTTCTTCGATGCAGTCTCGTCCTTGAACCCTGCGCGGCTGGCAATCATCCCCGCAACTTCGTACACGACGCGATGACCTTGCAAAACGGCATCGAGTTTGGAGAAGAGCGTCCAGAAGAGGTCACGCATCGTCTCGCCGTCGCGTTGCAGCGCCGAAGTCTCGCCGGCGGAGATGCGAAGCATGGCCGAGATGGGCCGGTCTGCCATGTTGAAGGAGGAGCGGGAGGAGCGCATCGATTCGGTGAACGAACGTGCCAGCGCAGAAGACGATGCGAGCAGTACCGATTCGGGGCGAAGGGCGACTGAGAAACGCCGGAGAGGTTCGTTGCGTGCGTCCACTTCATCGATAGTGGTATCGACGAGCTGGTGGACTTCCATCGCGAGTCGTTGGGAGACAATGTTCAGCGCGGTACCGAGCTTGCCAAGCCGCGAAAGAGACTCAAGGAGCATCTCGATGTAGAGGAACGAGTCGGCCTCGGGATTCTGGTCGAACTCGGCGCCGTATTTGCCTCCAGCACGGCCGCCGCCCGGATCTACACCGACGCCGCTATCGGGTGGAGGCATGCCCGCGGCACCGCCCCCTGACCTGAGCTCGCCCGTCAGTGCGGAAAACGACTTGGTCGATGTCATGAGTGCAGACTCTGGAATGTCGGAAGCCAGGTTGGGATCGAAGCTGGGTCTCGATCTCAAATTCTGCAGGAAACGCGTGAGTTGCAAGGACTCGGCCGATGGCGTTGTCGTGTCCTCGCGTTCTGCTTCTGCACCAAGTGTGAGCTTCTCCTCAGCATCTGTGCTGCCTGAGGTGCCCTGGTAATCGGTGCCGAACTTGACCACGGGCAAATCCTCCTGGCCGGCGCTGTAGACCTTCCACCTGGCGTCGCAAAAGTAACTCTTGAGGTAAAGATGGTTGTGCAGCTCTTCAATCAAAATCTCCAGCATCGCTTGCTCCTGACCTTTGAGGTAAGCGCGGAGATCATTCGTCGCGCCGACCTCGACCACTTCGGGCTTGTCGATGGTCTTGAGCGACCTCACGAGCAAGTTGACCGACTCGAGGAATCGCTTCTCTGCCATCAAGCTCTCCAGTCGATCCGGCACTGACTTGAGATGCTCCACCAAGTCGAGCAACCTCAACGCCTCCTTGACAGCCTGGCTGCGCTGCCACATCTGCACCAGATCTGCACGCTTGGCTCCCAGCGCCTCTCTCGAGTCCCGCAACCGCCTTCGTGCGCCACTGACGCTCGTTTGCGCGGCCGTGAGCGACTGCAGCACGCTGTTGTGCATCGTGATGGCTGTTGCGAAGGATTCGTAATGATCGTCGACCGTCCCTTGCAGTGCAGTCTCGATGAGCTGCTTTACCTGGTCGAACTCGAAGCGGCTGGCTCCGAGGCTGCTTTCATCAAGCATGGACAGTGCAAGAGCGACCGAGTTGAAGTGGTCGTTGGCAACGAACGGCCATTCTGCCTCGACTTTGCGCAGCACAGCGTTGATAGATTGGAAGGCGCGCGGGTCCGAGCGGTCGACGTAGTTGCTGATGGGTTTGCGGATCTGATACGAGGTTTCCGATATTTTCTTTTCGTTGCGGCGGCGACGTGATTCCTCTTCTGCGGTGGTGCCACGCATGATGCGAGCGGCTTGGCGCTTTCTTCCCGCTGAAGTCAGGGCTGAGAGCACCGAGTCGAGAGCCGCAGGCTGGCTGGTTTCGGTGAGCGACCCGAGGGGAGCACCCGACAGACGTCTTGGGTGGCGTGATGGACGCTGACCAGGCACGGAAAGGCGGTTGGAGCTGGGCTGGTTGCTGTACAGCGCGGCGTCGTGGCCTTCAGACGGAGCATCGACTGGTGAGAGACCGCCGTAGAAGTCGTCGTGATCCTCAGAATCGGCTTGGCTAGATGGGGTTCCTGACCGCATCACCTGTGCCATGAGCTGAGCAGAACGCGCGTGACGGTCGTTGGGCGGTGTAGCGTTCGGTTCGAGAGAGGAAGCCCCGATGCTTTGCGCAGAGGGATTGCGCGCGTGATTGGCACTTTGTGATCTAGAAGCTGCGAGAAGGTCTCTGCCTGGCGCATTCTTAGCCGGCGATGAAGGACTCACAAGACCGCCCCGAGAGGCTGACCCGACGGGTGGAATCTGCAGCTGAGGTCTCTGGGGCGCCCCTCGTGAGCGATCTTGAGCAGTAGAGGTGATTGACATGGCAGAAAGACCTTTGTGGAGCTCTGGCGCTTGTGTAGGTCTACGCACGGAGCGGGCGGGACGCAGGGGCGAGTGAGGAGTGGAGTCGGATGCATCTTGGCGTGAGGGCGTGCGGTGGTGTACAAGCGTTACTGCATTGCCGCTTGCCATTGAATAGCCCGGATCGAGCGCAAAACTGGCGGTGCTCTGGTTGGTGGGGCTGGCGGATCGACCGTACACCCCTTGCTGCTGTCGCTGGTGTTGCTGTGACTGGCCATAGGAAGCACTGTTATCGTGGCCGCCGGTTACGTGGGCGACGGAGGAAGAATAGCCGTGGCCCTGCCTTCCTTCGTAATTGGAGATTGAGTCGGAAGGGGCCAGGCTGACATAAGAAGGACCCGCACCTAGACCGCCTACACCTGGTCCAGGTTGGTTGTACGCAGAAGGGGCTTGAGATGCATTGGGTGCTCCTCCAATTCCACCGATACCACCGCCTATGGACGCTGAGCCTGGGTGGTGTCCGAATGCTTCACCAACATGGGGGACCTGCTGTCGAGCTGAGCCGAAGCTGGAGGTGGCGGTTCCAGAGCCGAGGTTGCTATTCTCGTGCTTGATCTTGGACCGAAGATCCTTGATGGTGTTTGAGCGACCCGACATGATGAAAAAGTAGAGCTATAAGCACGGCGCTGAGGCTGTCAAAATCCAGCCATCCGTGTCAGATTGGATCGCAGCAGAATCAATATCCTTCGATCGTAGCTGTCGGGTACGCCTGGGGATCAGGACGCGGTCGTGCTGATCTAGACCCCGCAAGACTGTGTGCCCAAGACCAGGCGTGCGACCGACTGTCACTATATCCTGTACGCCGCTCGTGAGGCGGGTGTAGATTCAGGTAGAAGCGATGGCAAAGTCGAGGCCGAGTCGATGAAAGCGATACTAGGTGATCAGAACCTGAAAGTGGTAGGGAGTGGAGAGGGGTGCTCTCAGTTGGCCCAAACGCGAGCGCAGCTAGAAATGACGGCGCATGACAGCAGCCAGCCCTAACGATTTTCGGGCCCGAATTTTGAAGCGTGTTTCTGGACCCTGAATTTCTTGATACTTTCCAGAAAATTAGTTTGATTCCTTCCTTTCTTATTGCTTTTTAATCCCCTTCTGCTCCTCTCTGACAGGACACCACCAGGACGCTCAAGATCTGCTCGGGTCAGGCAAAGATCATGAACGCTGATCGCAGCGGCGACCCCAACTTTCCCTCGGGGTTGCAGATTCATCCGAGCAGCTTACAGAGGTCCGCCCGCAGTTCCCACCATGCATTGGCGAACACGGAGCACGCACAGCAGATGACTGGGAACCTTTCCAGAGCTGCCAATGACACAGATACAGCCTCATGGGAGCAAGATACTGCGCAAGACATCGAGGACTACGGTATTGCAGGACGGATTTGGGAGGCTGCCTACTTGCTTGCTCGCTACCTTCGCCCTGTTAATCAACTGCCAGGAGAACTCGAGTTCGATCCTCCTTGCTCTCTCTTCGACAGGCCTGGATCTGAAGCCGTGACGATTGTCGAACTTGGGTCAGGTGTCGGATACGGGTCTCTGCATCTCGCTCGCCAGCTGGCCCAACATGCCGAGACAAGGTCAGCGAAGCCAAGGCAAGCACGTCTCGTCTTGACAGATCTCGAAAATGTAGTGCCACTGATGGAGCGTAATGTCGCACGTGCCGGCTACCAGCAAGCAAACGAGACCATCGATGTACGCGTACGCAGCCTGGCTTGGGGCAATGAGGAGCATGCTTCGAGTCTAATTTCGGAGCTCTCCTCGACCGGATCATCTAGCAGCAGCAAGACGACCGCCGCCAACCCGCTCACACACATCCTATGCTCGGATCTGGTCTACTTCCCGGAACTGCTCCCGCCTCTACTTCGGTCCATCATCTCTCTGTCCACCTCCGCTCTCTCAGCCGATGGTACAGACGCTCCTACAGAGTTGGGACCGGAGCTCATTATCTCGTACAAAATCCGCTCACTGACCAAGGAGCAGCCGTTCTGGTCAGCTTTGGGCTCTTGGTTCGACTTTCAAGCTGTCGACAGTCGTTCGATCCCTGGGCAAACATCTTTCACGGACGCACAAAGCGTTACAGATGTGACAGCTTCCGACTGGCATCGATTTGGATCAGAAGGGCAGGACTATGGCGCAACAGTTGACTCGGATCAAGAGCTGTTTGTCTTTGTCGGGCATCGACGCAAGGATACGATCGGATGTTTGGCGCCAGAAAGCAACGCGGATCTCATGCATGGCAAGAGGCTGAGGCCGTGCGTCGAGAAACAGCAAGAGTCTGGCATTCGCTACGAGCTCGAATCACCGTCATCTGGGCAAGACTATTTCGAGTGGTTGCTGTTGTCCAACATGGAAGCAGGCTTGGGCTGAACAACAGCTTCGGACCCTTCTGGTTTGGGGACATCTGCAACGCCTGATGCGTCCATCCGGACTCTCCCGGCCCCGACCCAATCAGGTCTGCTAAGCAGCCAACGACGCAGCTCTCGGAAGGATTGCTGCTGCCGCTGTGGCTGCTGCTGCCGAGCTCCGCTCTGCAATGCTACCTTGCTATACTGCGTGCCAGTGTGCTGCGTAGACTCCCTCGCACAAGATCGCTCTGCGTTGGCAACATCACGCTCTGCTTGCCGCAGACCATCATCCTGAAAGGCTCCTTGAGGTTCGTCCGGCGGCGGAGATGAAGGGACGGAGGGCGGGACGTCTTGACTTTTGCGAATGTTGGTCAACCACGCGTCATGATCCGTCTCAACGTAGACAGGACGAGGTGGCTGTTTCTGAAGGCTTTGCTTTCGTCGTTGCTGACCTAGCAGGAAGCTGCCACTTCCGGTCCAGTTGATCGACATGTTGAGAACGAAAAGGATATTGGAAGGCTCAGGAAGCATTGGCTTCCAAGGTGATGGTGACACGTCGAGGGAAGCAAGCTTAGCAGGTGAAAGGGCACGAATCACATACGAGGTAACAGCGACCCTTGTCACACCCTGCCGCAACCCACGTTCGCTGCCAGAGTCCTTCCCTTTCCTGTGTGCGATCCGCACCTATGGCTCAGTTATCATCATCACATCGATAGATGCACTCTACAATCTACATTCGACCAAAGATGAGGGTGCTGTAGGCTACGTGCGGCTTGTGTGGCTAAAGATCATCGAGCATCAGTATAGCAAATCGAGCCATAGCACTTGTCGCTACGCTCGACTCTAACAAATACGATTCCTCGGCAAAATCGCGTTGTTGCTCGACGTCACACCGCAGCGATCGAGGGACCTCTATCTGACGCAGAGCAACAGATCGCCAGCTGCAAGCCTCTTTTTCCCTGTTTGAGGCATGAAGGTGGAGGCTGCTACTCGAAAAAATTCCTAAAAAAGGGTCACGGAAAGGGGCTCCTCTAGCTGCTACAGCACAGTAGACGCAATCAACGCGGCCCAAAAATAGGGAATACTTTGTTGTTAATTTCGTATGCACTGCGGTCCAGAGCCTGTCGTTTCGCTTTGAACATTCCCCAATTATTCAGAGTAAATCGACAATCGAGTCCCGCTCTCAGGCGGACGCACGATCCATGCTCAGTCGGAAACGATCCGCTTTCCCCGCCAAGTTCACTTGCAGAGTGGGGCTCGCCAGCAAATCCTTCCTCACCATCTTCATCACTCTCTCACCTTGCCTTCTCTTATCATCGACGACAGTTCGAAAGAAATTGACAGCGAGCAAAGTCGAACCACTGCTGATCGTCGTTCGGTCATCCATGCTCAGGAACGGACACGCCTATCAGACGGCCAAGTGAGCTGTCGAGCGTCTCGTTCGCTTTCTCCTACCGCACAGGGTCTTCTTCTGCTCCGTTCGTCGTGCTCAGCTAGGAAAGGGTACGCTGCTTGCCAAGTATAAGGCAAATCACAACGAGTGGTGCCTGATCTTTCTTTCTTGACTCGCGGGGGCCTTCCTCGGTGAAGCAGACGCGTCGGCGGACGACCGTCGTGACCTCAAAACGCCATGTTGGAAGGTGTCCTTGCATCTCTCCTCAACAGGCTGCTCGCAGCGTACGTCGATGGCCTCAATACAAGTCAGCTCAATGTAGGCATCTGGTCCGGTGATGTCAAGCTGCGCAACCTCCGCCTCAAGACATCCGCTCTCGACAAGTTTCGACTTCCCATCGACGTCAAGGAGGGCTACCTTGGCGACCTCACCCTCTCGATTCCATGGTCCAATCTCAAAGGCAAACCCGTCCGCATTCTCGTCGAGAATGTCTACCTCCTTGCAGCGCCCAAGAACAGCAGCGTCGAGGTTGATGAAGATGAAGAAGCCCAACGAGCTCAGGCTGCCAAGCAGGAAAAGCTCGCCAATGCCGAATTGCTCGGCAGAGATGGTGGCGCGGGCGTCGGCATTTCGAGCGAAGACGAGCAAAAGAACCAGTCCTTCACCAGCTCGCTCATCACAAAGATCATCGACAACCTTCAATTCACCGTCCGCAACATCCACATTCGCTACGAAGACAACCTTTCGAATCCGGAGCACCCTTTCTCTGCCGGTATCACGCTCGCAGAGTTTTCTGCCGTGTCGACTGATGCCAACTGGAATCCGACCTTCATTCAAAATAGCGGTGACGGCATCCACAAGCTCGCACGTCTCGAATCTCTCTCCGTCTACTGGGACACCGACTCCGAGTCGCTCGCGGGCCATGAGATCTCGGAAGCACAAAGGAAGTTCAATGCTCTCATCGCGCGTGAGGGCAGCACACCCAGCCATCAGTATATCCTCAAGCCTGTGTCTGGTGCTGGTAGGCTGGTGATGCGCAAGAAGATGACCTCCGAAGTGCCAAAAATGGATGCACAGTTGCTCTTCGAGGAGCTCGGTTTCGCACTCGACGACGAGCAGTACCGCGATGTCATCTCTGTCGCAGACCTCTTCCACTTCTACACGCGTCAAGCGCAGTATCGCAAGTTCCGGCCCTCTCCTCAAGAGCTGGAAGAGAACAGACCTCGTGCCTTGCTACGCTTCGCCGGGAAAGCAATCCTCAACGAAGTCCACGAGCGCCATCGCGTCTGGACGTGGGACTACTTCCGCGAGCGACGTGATGACCGCAAAGAATACGTCGAGCTCTTCAAACAGAAGGAAAAAAGTGTCCAAAAAGCGAACCAACATCAGGCCGGCGTCGCCATAGCGCAGGGCGACAACGGCTCCCGTCTCGAAGAGCTCGAAAGGAAGCTCGACTACAAGGATATCCGCTTCTATCGTTCGATAGCGCGACACGAGATCCGCAAGGAGTCGCTTGCCGCCAAGAAAGACAACCTCGCCAACGGCGGCAACGGTACGGATACTAATGGCCAGAAAGCAGGTGGTGGCGGTGGCTGGCTCAGCTGGATGTGGGGCGGCGGCGGCGGACAGCAGCAGCACGGACAAGGGGACGGTGTGCTCAACGAGGAGCAGCGTAAAGAACTCTACGATGCCATCGAATGGGACGAAGAGGCCAGTGCAGCCGCACTCACACAAGCCGTGGATGCGCCAAGAGACGCCATGCATCTTCGACTTATCACCAAGCTAAAGACAGGGTCAGTGGCCCTCAAAGACCACGCTCGCGGGCACGACATTCTTTCGCTCGTCTTTGACTCACTCCAGGCCAATGTCATCCAACGTCATGACAACCTCGAAGCTGCAGTGGCGCTCGGCGGTCTTCGTTTGTATGATGGTACCACGCCCAACTCGCTCTACCCGCAGGTGGTGCGTGTCAAGGACGAAGAGTTTGACAATCCCAGCCGACACAACTCGGTCGGGGGCGATATCAAGCGCATCGAGCAAGAGGTCGAACAGGAAAGCGACCCGGACAAACCCTTCTTCTACGCAAAGTACGAACTCAAGCCGCTCGACGATCGTGCCGATAATGCTCTTACGCTCAAGATGCGCTCCATGGAGATTATCTATCACCGTGGCTTTGTAGAGTCGATTGTCCGCTTCTTCAAGCCACCCGAGAGCGAGCTCGAGCTGATCGGCGCACTCATCGACGTGGCCAGCGAGACTATCGAAGGCATTCGCAAAGAGACGCGAGCAGGTCTGGAAAATGCACTGCAGAACCACAAAACCATCGACATGGTCGTCGACGTCAAGGCGCCAATCATCGTCATACCCGAGGATGTCACCACCAAAAAGTGCCAGCATATGGTTCTCGATGCCGGTCGCATCGCCGTCCGCTCGGTCCTCGCGGATCAGAGCGCACTCGACACTGTCAAATCCAAGCAGAATCGTGCGTACACCGACGAAGACTATCGACAGCTCGAGGATCTCATGTATGACCGCTTCTTTGTCAAGCTCGAGTCGGCGCAGCTGGTCATGGGCAACGACATTGACTCATGCATCAAGGGTCTCCACTCGAACTCGACCGATCATGGCCTCCATCTGCTCGAGCGCATTAACCTCGATTTCACTCTGCACAACTCGATCCTGTCCTCGGCCCCCAACCTCACCAAGTTCAAAATGACGGGTCATCTGCCAACATTGCGCGTCAACTTTTCAGACCGCAAGTACAAGACGCTGATGCGCATCATCGACGTAGCCATTCCCAACTTTGATGACGCAACTGACGGCGTAGACTCACCCACCAATGGTCTTGGTACGATCGAGGAGGAGCTGGAGCCGGTTGCCATTAGCAGAGCACGGCAGGATGGCGAGGCTGACGCAGAAGGTGCCGATAATGACGAGGACAAAGACGCCGGAAAACCGCGGCGTGCTCGAGATAGGACCTCCGAAACTCTGGACCTGAACAAGGCGCGGCGACAACGTCTTGCAGGGCAGCTGCGAGGTGAAGACGACTATCTCATCGATGCCGGTCTTGACGATGACGACGTCAAAGACGAGTTCGAAGATGCTGAAGACGCCACCGTCGACAGGGTCAACGCGCACCAAAAGACATTCGAGCTCGAGTTTGTTGTCGACTCGCTCCAGGGCTCCATCTTCAGATCAGCAACCGATCCATCCCAGCCGGATCATTTGCTGGTGGATGCACGATTCGAAGGCTTCCTGCTGCATCTTGCGGTCTACCCGTACCATATGGACGTCGATGTGGGCCTTTGCAGTCTGGAGCTGGAGGACAAGATCGTCGATCAGGGCGCACAATTCCGTCACCTCATCACCTCGAAGCACGTCCGCGATGGCAGCTCGCGCTCCGCTACAGGCGACTCCACTACTTCCTCTGGCACCGCCTCACCTTCAGAGCAACGCGATCTGGTCAGGGTCAGATACACGCGCGTCAGTCCGGACTCGCCCGAGTTCATGACCAAATATGAAGGCATTGATCAGACGGTCAATGTTGAACTCTCGACCATTAACATCATGCTCACGCGGGTCAGTGTTCTGGCGGTCTACGACTGGATCATGACCACCTTTGTCGCTGTCGATGAGGCAAGCCAAACATCATCGCCGTCTCAAGAGCAGCAGCAGCGTCGACCGAGTCGTTCCTCGGACCGACGACCTAGCGACACTGCGTCCAAGAGACCGTCGATACGACCTCCTGAGTTAAGCGATGTGAACGCTCCCACGACGGGCGGCAATTTGGAGCGCAAAGAGAAACTGCGTGTCCGTGTCAAGCTCAACTCGATTGTGCTGCGCCTCAACAACGATGGAAGCCTCTTGGCTACGCTTACTCTTTCGACGGCAGACGTGGCCGTTATGCTCCGTGGAAACACTATTCGAGTAGCCGCGCGTCTTGGTTCGCTGCTGCTCTATGACAACGCCAAGCGCAGCGTCGCCGACCCGCATTTTAAGAAGCTGCTGAGCATCCAGGGGGATGAGCTTGCCGACTTCACCTACGAAACGTTTGATGAGGCCGATGCAGCATCCTACCCAGGTTACGACTCGTCGATCTGGTTGCGTTCCGGCTCGCTCAAGTTCACATTTGTCGAGGAGCCTGTCCGGGACCTCCTGCAGTTCTTCAGCAAATTTGCACAGATGAAGGCGGTCTACGATGCAGCCACGCTCGCCGCCTCGAATCAAGCCTCGCAGCTTCAGGAGCGCGTCGACAAGATGCACTACGATGTCATCATCAAGACACCTATCGTTGTGCTGCCCAGATCGGCCGATTTGCCGGATGTGATGACAGCGAACCTTGGTGAGATCTACGCCAAGAACACGTTTGCGATTCGTGACAACAAGGAGGCCATCACCAAGATCGAAGCTGGTCTGCGACACATTCGACTTGCGTCTCGCATGCGCTACGGAAGTCAAGAGTACCATGTCCAAATGATCGACGATGTCAACATCTCGCTCGACATGGTCCAGTCTGACGGAGCCAGTGCGGATGCTGGTGTCGCCAGCGACAGTCCTGAGACCCAAATGGTCGCAAGGATGTCGGACGTGCACATCAAGCTGACCGAGGCGCAATACTGCTTTGTCATGGAGCTCACTCAATCCATTCCACGCGCATTCGCCGGGATGGTCGAGGAGACTAACGCGGCGGACGATGCAACAACAATGTCGGGGTCCGTTCAGCCTGCGGTGCCGACGCAGAGCACGGGGGCCGAGTCACGCTCAGGTCAGGGTCAGCCGCCGGCAACGCCACGTCGCAAGCCCAGCGGCAGCGTCCCTGGCAAGGGTGCAGACGCTACGCCAACGGAAGCGACGCCTTCAAAAAAGGGACATGGTGTAGACATGCTCCCTGAACTTGGCACCATTGTTCACAATGAAGATGGCGACGTTCCCGTCTATACAAGCCTCGACATGTTTTTCGACGTCAACTCGATCCAGCTCGAGCTTTTCACTGCAGCTGCAACAGGCCAAGAGACACTGTACAACGCACAACTCGCCCGCTTTTCCATCAACGGTTCCGAAGTCAAGCTCAAGATGCTTTCGGACAATTCGCTTGAAGCCGAGGTGGCGCTCAAGACCTTCACCGTCACAGATCAGCGGCCAGACAAGGATACCAAGTTCCGCGAGATCGTGCCTGCTGTCAAACACGATGGGCACCAGTTCATGATGAGCTACAGCATGTCTGGTGGCGACGACGGCTCGTCTTTGGCCCTCATCACCGTGGACAGTCCCAAGGTGATCTTCTCGCTGGACCCGGTCTTTGCGTTGCTCAACTTCTTCATGAGTGCATTCCCAGATACGCCCATTGGTGACGACAAGACTAACGGTGCAACAGGCGGTACTACCGCTCCCAACAGTGCTACGACAGGTGGCGTCCAATCAGCATCTGGGCAAGGAGCTATTGCAGGTGCGGCCGAGTCACAAGCACCCGCTGCTGGGTCTTTGGCATTCCGCGTCAACGTCGTGGACCCGACCATCATCCTTCTTGCCGCTCCGGAACGCCACGACACCGAGGCCATTGTGCTCTCGATCAAGCAGGTGCTCATGTCGCAGCAAGGCATTCTCGCTCTTAAGGTGGATCAATTCGGCATGTTCATGTGCCGGATGAATCGACCCAAGGACACATTGCGACTGCTCGACAACCTTGACATTGCCCTCTCAATGGACAGCCGAGTCAGCTCAACGAGCTGTTTAACCAGCATCGAGGTCGATGTGGAGCCACTCGTGTTGCGTGTCTCGGTCAGAGACATTATGATGATCCAGTCCGTGATTAACAAAGCGATCGAACTCTCCTCGCAGCAGTCAACTTCAGCCGGCAGAGGCGATTCGAAGAGTATCGCATCCTCGCGCAGGCAAAGCTCGATGGCCAGCACCACGACCACGATGGACTCGCTCACCAGACTTGGCAAGGCCACCGACGACGATACCAGCAGCAGTACCGTCAGCGCCAGATCGCCGCCGGGGATTGAGGATGCCGAGCTTGTCGTGACCAAAGAGTCGCTTCGGGCCGACTTTGCTGGTTTGCAGGTCATCTTGATCGGTGACGCCCACTCGCTGCCCATGCTCGACCTGAACGTGTCTAGATTCGCTGTGGACGTTCGCGATTGGTCCGGCGACATGCACGGCAGCACGTTCCTTGACCTCTACATCAACTACTACAACTTGTCCAGGTCGCACTGGGAGCCACTCATCGATCCATGGGGAGTGCAGTTCCACATGGAGTCGAGTGCTGCGACGAGCCGCTTCAATGCGACCATCTCGAGCAAGAAGCGTCTGGAGCTCAATGTGACCACCACGCTCATCGAGACCGGCCTCTCGGCCGTGTCTCTAATCAACGAGGTCGACATCCAAGATCTGCAGCAGCGCAACCGAGCGCCTTTCGTAGTCCAGAATCGCACGGGCTACCGCATCTCGCTGTGGCCCGAGCACGACGATCGAGAGCGCAAGAGCAAGATCTCGCCGCAACACCTAGACGACGGCAAGGACATGCCCTGGAGGTTCGACGACTGGAAGTCGATGCGCGAACACATCCACGAGAGCGGGGGCAACCGTCTCTCGCTTCAGATTGACGGCATGCCATGGGAGCGCCTTCGCCACATCTCGGTCGATCGAGAGGGCGAATACATGCTTACGCTGCGACCGAAGCTGGACAAGGTGGCTCACCGCGTTCAGTACGAAATCAAGCTGCACAACAATGTCAAGTACATCACTTTCCGCTCATCATTCAAGATCGAGAACAAGACTCTCATCCCCATCGAAATGGTCATCTTGGATCACGAAGGCAACGTGACCGATCAGATTCGTCGCATCGGTCCCGGAGAGGACTGTCCCGTGCCCATCGAGGCGGCATACCATTGTCGAGTCAAGGTGCGACCCGATCCTGGTTTCGAGTATGACTGGAGTCATGAGAGTATCAACTGGCAGGATCTGCTCAAGAAGTCGACACGCACCTTGACGTGCCGGGCGCATGACGAAGGCGAAGCACCCTTTCGCTTCCAGAGCTTTGCCATTTACGACCGTCAGGATCCCAACAGTCGCGCCTACCCGAATCTGACGCTACGACTGCGTGCGCCCGTGGAGGTGGAGAACTTGCTGCCCTACGACATCCAGTACCGCATCTTTGATAAGAATTTGAACCACAACTGGTCAAGCTACTTGCGCAAAGGAGGCATTAGTCCGATCCATGTCGTCGAGCTTTCTCATCTGCTGCTGCTGAGCGTCGACATTCAGTCGTCGTGCTTCTCGCCAAGCGAGTTTGCCATCATTGCTACCGACAATCCAGACGACTTCCCTGTGGAAAAGGTGCTGACGTTGGCAGATGGCGAAAACCTGAAGCTCAACCTGCGTCTGCACTACTCGAAGCATCCAGACTCGGGTGGTGCCTTCAAGGTGCAGATCTACTCGCCCTATATTTTCGTCAACCAGTGTGGCTTGCCCTTTGCGCTCAAAACCAAGTCGTGGCTCGGCGGTACCAAGCTGGTCGCGGGTCAAGACCAAGGAGGTATGTCGGCGGCGATCCGCAAAGAGCCCGAGCCATTCCTGTTCTCGCATAATTCGAACGATCGACGCAACCGTGTGCTGATGCGCGTCGGTGACTCGCAGTGGTCCAGGCCGCTGTCCTTCGACACGATCGGCTCCGAGACCGAAGTGGTGATCCCGTCCGCGTCCAAGAACGAGGAGATCCACGTTGGTCTCACCGTCGAGGACGGTCTGGGCAAATTCAAGCTGTCCAAGGTGATCAAACTCACGCCACGCTACCTGGTGCGCAACAACCTGAACGAGTCGATCAACCTGCGAGAAGCTGGCGCCGCCGACTTCGTCAGTGTTGACGCAGGCCAACGAATCCCGCTCCGCTTCCTGCGAGTTGGCGCTACAAAGCAGATGACGCTCGCCTATCCAGGCATTAACAACAAGTGGAGCGCTCCCTTCAACATTGAGGATATCGGCATCGTTCATCTGCGTCTAGCCAAGGCCGGTCATCACCAGCATCTCATCAAGGCCGAGGTTTTGCTCGAAGGTCCTACCATCTTCATCACGTTGAGCCACGAGACCGGACCGTGGCCGTACATGCTGCGCAACGAGAGTGACTATACGGTTCAGTTTATGCAAGCCACCGAGCGATACGACGAGGCCGGCAGTGGCAGACACATCGACGAGGCGGTCGGCAAGCGCTACGAACTCAAGCCGCGCTCCAAGATGAAGTATGCATGGGACTACCCTGCAGCGACCGACAAGATGATCAAGTTGGTGGTCAACGGTCGCGAGCGCAATGTCAACATTCTCGAGATCGGCAGCTTGCTCCCCTTCAAGTTTCCAGCGCCCGATGGACGCGGCAGCCGTGTGCTCTCGCTGGATGTGCGAGCAGATGGCCCCACGCAGACACTGGTGCTGAGCAACTACTCGGAAGAGTTTAGCAACTTTAAGCTGAAGCGTCAAAACTCGACCTTCTCGCGCAGCGACACGGTGTCGAGCGCCAACAGCCGCGATGCCGGATTTGTGGCGGTCGATGTCGACACCAACATTCTCACTGCGTTCAACGTCGAGTTCGAGGGCGTGGGCATCTCGTTGATCAATCAGAACATCCAGGAGTTGGCGTATGTGTCGTTCCGAGGCTTGGAGCTGCACTACACCGAGTCGGAAGTGACGACGGCGGTCAATGTGATCTGCAAGTGGATCCAGATTGACAACCAGTTGTTTGGCGGTCTCTTTCCGATTGTGCTATACCCTACCGTGCTTCCCAAGGACGGCAAAGACCTCGAGGTGCATCCTACCTTGCAAGCCTCGGTCATCATGCTCAAGGACGAGTCGCACGGTGTCACGCACATCAAGTACGCCTCAGTGCTGTTGCAAGAGATCACGGCGGAGCTTGACGAAGACTTCCTATTCGCGCTGTACGAGTTTTCCAAGTTCAAAGGTGCAGCGTGGCAGTTGGAAGCCGAGCAGGAGACCGACTTTATCGAGCACCCTCGTGAAGTGCCAGAACCAAAGGGAGCGCAGGGTCAGTCGGACGACATCTACTTTGAGATCCTGCACTTACAGCCGATCTCGCTCAACCTATCGTTCATGCGAACCGAGCGAGTCAATGCTGACGAAAAGGTCAGCTCGCGCAACCCACTCATCTTCTTGTTCAATGCGCTCACCATGGCATTGGGCAACGTCAACGAAGCGCCGGTGCGACTCAATGCGCTGGTGATCGAGAATGTCCGTCTCAGCACTGCGGTGTTGCAGCAGAGGATCATCTATCACTATACGCAGGGCTTCCTGTTGCAGCTGTACCGCGTGCTGGGCTCGGCCGACTTCCTGGGCAATCCGGTAGGACTGTTCAACAACGTGTCGTCAGGTGTGGCGGATATCTTTTACGAGCCGTACCAGGGGCTGGTCATGCACGGCAACCGCGAACTCGGACTGGGTATCGCGCGCGGAGCCAGTTCGTTTGTCAAGAAGACCGTGTTCGGCTTGACCGACTCGGTGTCCAAGGTGACGGGCTCGATCGGCAAGGGTCTGGCAGCGGCGACCATGGACAAAGAGTTCCAGTCGCGCCGCCGCATGAGTCGATTCCGCAATAAGCCTAGGCACGCGCTGTACGGCATCACGGCCGGAGCCAACTCGTTCTTCACTTCGGTGGCGAGTGGTTTCGAGGGCCTTGCGCTGCGACCGCTCGAAGGTGCAGAGCAGGGCGGTGCCGGTGGGTTCCTCAAAGGTGTCGGCAAGGGTTTGGTGGGCGCCATCACCAAGCCGGCGGTGGGCGTGTTTGATTTGGCGAGCAACGTGACCGAGGGGATGCGCAACACGACGATGGTCTTTGACCAGAACGACATTGACCGCGTGCGCCTGCCACGCTACATTGCCAACGACGGCATCGTGCGCCCCTACTCGGACCGTGAAGCTCTGGGGCAAACGTGGCTCAAGAATGTGGACAATGGCCGACTGATGAAGGACTCGTACGTGGCGCACGTCGACGTCGGATCGCAGGAGGGCGATGCGGTGATCATGCTGACGGTATCACGGATCCTGTTTATCAGGACGATGCGGTTGAAGGTCATGTGGGAAGTGCCGCTCTCGGACCTCAGCAGCATCTCGCTCGAGAGCGAAGGCATTGCGCTGGTGCTAAGGGGCGGGGTGAACGGACCGTTCCTGCATCTACCGGATGTGAGCACAAGGAATTGGCTGTTCAAGCAGGTATCGAAGGTGGTGCAGAGCTATAACTCGGCCAGGCAGAGCTGAAAGGTGTCAAGCCATATGCATAAGTTTAGGTTATACTTGGAATGTTATTTTTTGGTCTCTGTTGCTCGTGTGTGAGTGTTCGAGTGACGAGCATCGAGTGTGAGCGACCGAGGGCAGAAGAGAAAGGAGGAGATGGTTGCGGTTCCTGCAGCAACCAAACACGGAAGGAACAGGTGCGATGCAAGGTGGTTCCTCGACGCCACTCAAGCAAGGCTAGAAGGGGATACAGTATCAAACAAGAGAACATTCCGCCCTCGCACAGCACAGCACAGCACACCAATCACGCACCGGCAGCCTCCGTTCCGATTACAGAACAGGACACAATGTAGCGCCGGTGGTGATGGCGGTAGCGGTAGCTAAGCTCGGAAGCAAGGAGAGGGGCAACGAAAGGGGTTTAGGCATGGCATGAAAGTCCAATCGCCGTCGATCCCTCCGCCAAGCAGAGAGGAGCAAAGGGACTCCTGACAGGTTGAGGAACGCGCATCACCTCGGCTGCTGCTACTTTTCAGGGTCCAAACAAACTCGCTCGGGTAAAATCACGAATCACGGTTGCCTCGATGACGCTAAGGAACGAGCTGAATTTCAAGGAATTGCGGAGAAGGGAGTGCTCGGCACTGTGTTGTCACACGACACACAAGCAGGAGGGGTGACGAGGGGGAGAGGGAATGAGGATTGGGTTGGAACGCCGTTGGCGGTGGCGGCGGCGAGGATGGTGGTGTGGGGCGGTGGGTCTCTATCACGGTTTCAACACAAAGGTGGCGGCGCATGCGGAAAGGCTTGCTTTGCGTTCAGACTCAAGATGAAGGGTATGTACGGTTCTGTCGCAACTCCATAGCCAGCCGAGCACCCACCACACACTGAAACCAAAGACCGAGCTTTGAAGCTAAAGTACTATAGCGTGTGTGAAGGCGCCTCATCTCTCCGAATCGCTGGACACACTGTTGTCGCCCCACCTGCGAGTTACTTTGCAGGCACTGCCAGTGCGGAGCACGCAAGTCGTCGACGTTACGCTGTCAAGACTCCAAACTTGTTCGCTGACCATAGAAGTGACCACATGGAAGGAGATAGGCAGCCGAACGACAGCGTGCAATCAACGCCAAAGAAGCGCGCATTCTGGGCGGGCGTTCACACGGTGAAGACAAGGGAAAAGCATAATATTTCAGCTCGAATTTTTTGACGGAACACGACAGAGCAAAGGGTGAGCGCAACTGGGCCTGTACCAGTGCAGCACCGAACTGCAGTCGCAACTGCAAATGCAAATGAACAGGAGAGTGTCTCGGTCCCTTGGCATCTCACATTACGACGAGAAATTGCTCCAATCCGGCCCTCGCAGTTTCATCGCAACCATCCGCACCTCATCCTAGGGCTTGAAGGTTGCACCTATTCATAGTAGCATTTGTACGCCAACCTTCTACTTTTGCGCTCGGCCCCCCTCGCCTGTTCACTTGCGTCACTGGGTGATGAAAAAGGAAAGTCGATGGTGGTGTTGTAGAGTTGAGACAGATTGATATGCTCCTGTCAGAGTGCTCGCGTTCTACACTCGAGCCGTAAGCAATCAAAAAGGCAAGTACGAGGGAAAGCTGGCGACGGAGAGGCATGGGTACAACTGTGTCAGGGTTGAGTGAAGTGAAACTGTGGCAGCAGCGTGCAGTCGTAGCGAGGAAAAAAAAAAAAAAAAAAAAAAAAGGAGGTGCGAATGTCTCAGTGGTTGTTGGTTGGACCAGTCTTTGCTTCATATCAAGGACGCGGTCCGTTGTACTCCTCATGCTACACTGCCTTGCTGCTGTGGGTTGGAAAAGTAACACTTTTTTGTTTAGGCAAGAAGATGTAAGGTAGATCTTGTATTCGGGTCCAACTGACACAACTGCCGTGCGCTTTGCGGAACGGAGTATCGGCGCGTCAAGCAGCCCGACTGGTGCCATTTTCAATTGGCTAATCTAACTGCAGGTGGTGTGCTGGCTGGCTGCCTCGCGACGGTTGGTCGTTTCATTTCTGCACGCGTGCATGTAAACTGGTCTTGTGCCTTGATCGAGCCAAAGCGGGCGGGCGTGGTTGGGTGGGCTCAAGCGATTTGATTTTGGAGCAAGGGATTGACATGTCAGTTAAGGTCGGCAGTTTTTCTACACTGCAGCTTCGCTTGCGTGTAGATCTGTTCGCCTGTTTGGGTGCCAGCACTGCACCGCACTGCACTGCACTGCACTGCACAGCACAGCACAGCTGTCAGATCCATCATCATCTGCACCACCTCGGTCGGCCCTTGCGCCCTACTCTACTCACACATTCCACACGGCTCGTCACTTTGGGGCTTGACTTGTCCTTCTTGGTCGTCGTTCGTTCAACACGGACGGCCAGCTAAAGCAAGTGATTAGCCAAGTGACACCTCCTATCCGGATTTTATTTCATCTTGTTTCTAAAACCAAGTACTATACATTTACTCTACATGGTCGACCCACCTGTCACTCTCGCTCACCTTTCATGGCCTGCCCACCCCTTGCTCTTTCTCACCTCTCCATCACCATCGCTTGTCGGTCGATATTCTCTCCCTTGTCCCATCCCTGCTTCCATATATATCTACCACTGTACCTATATCTCCACTCTAGAGCATCTTTTCCCAACCTCCTTCTCGTCTGGATACGATACGAGGCGGTCTTGCTCTTTCTCTCCCTCTTCCTTTCCCTCTCTCTTCCCACTCCACTCTGCATCGTCTTGCTCTCACCTTCTTCTACTCTGCTACCTCTTCCAAACTTGGTTCTTCCCCCAACACTTTCGTTGCTTCTTTGACTCCCAGCACGTTCCTTCCATTCGTCGCGTTGCATTCACCGCTCACTTCCCTTGCATAGACTCGGCACATCCCATCTACGCCTGAACCCCCATCCAAAGCCTTGGTCTCACCTGAGTTCCGCAGCTCAGCACCAGCACCATCGCTTCCCTCAGCGCACCAATTCACTCCCACTGAACCTTGAACACATCGCTACCGCACCATGATCTACGAGGTAGCTGCTGCTGTCGACCACATTGTCACTCTCATCCAAGAGGTCGAGCGCAATCAACCAGTTGCTTCCGAAGCACTCGCAGGCTTTGCCTCCACCCTCAAGGATGCATTGGAGAAGCGCTGCCAAAAGTGCTGGAAGCCTGACGATCCCGAATGCGGTTCTGCTCAACGATCTGTGGCCTGGCAGCTTCATGCCGCAGGTGAGGGTGCCGATAAGGACCTCCTTCGCGCCTTTGCTTCCGTTGTAGAGGCTCACGCCGAGGAGGGCGAGATCATCCTCCCACACCAGCCCAAGGTGGTTGCTCTCGCGCTCCAGTGGCTCCCTGTCGCTTTTACGCTTTGGATCGACCCTGGCTGTGTCGCTGTCCGAAGGGGCTCTGGTCCCGGTGCCAGCCGATCATCGTACGACTTCGACCATCCCAAGTCTGGTTCCACCCCGTCCTCGATCCATGTGGTATGGGGTCACATGGTCGCTCACAACGCCGATCGACATGTGCCCCAGCTCACCGTGAGCAGCACACCGCGACCCATCCCCATCGTCAAACCGACTCCCAGCGTTGGCCTGCCACGATACCCGGTTCATACCATCAGCAACGCTCGTCCTATGGCTTCCGCTCACCACCACCACCACCACCACCGAGCGCTTTCCACCTCCTCTTCGGCCTCCAGTTCCTCTCACGGCCTCGTTCGAAGCGTCAGCCTTTCTAGCACCCACACTGTTTCTACAGACGCCACCAGTCTCAGCGGTCACGAGTCCGAGTCCGAGGCCTGCCCTAGCCTTTACTCTCCCTCCTCCTCCATCCCCTCAAGCCAGGCCACCCCTAGCACCGACAACGACCGCGAGTCTGTTCACGATACCACCATTGGAGACACCACCGAGCGCTTCGCCGGTGTCCGTCTCTTTGGCGACGAGGACGAGCAAGAAGACGCGGGCGATGTCACCATCAATGCCAGCCCCATGCTCGGCCTCAACGTTGCCAAGTCGCACATGCTGGGCGCCAGCCTCGTCGATACCCCTGCGCAGCCCTCGCTTGCTGCCAAGCCTGTCGTCTCTTCGACTCCAGTCAAGTGCAACTACACCACTCACGACAATGGCAACGTCGGCGTCCTTGGTGGCGGTGTTCGCCTTGGCGGTAGCTCGGCAAAGACTGCTCAGCCTCCCCGCCACCGCCAGCACTCCAACTCCAAGAGCATTAGCCACCTCCAAGGCGGCCTCCACAACCAGCTCTTGCCTGCCTACATGCCTCGCAGGCTCGAGCAGCCACTGCCTCATCAGCTTCCCAGGCAGCTTCATCACATGAACGCTGCCAACTACAGCGCACCCATGTGCACCGTGCCGCTTCCTCCAGCGGTTCCCCATCACTTTCAAGGCGTGCCATCCCATCTCGGATATCAGCAGCAACAGCAGCAGTATAACGCTCCCACGCCTCAGGGGCCGAACATGATGCCTTTTGGCCATCCCAGCCAGCTGCCTATACCTTACGGTTTCCGTGCGTCTGGCCCTCAGCAGCAGCCATTTGCCCATTACGCCGCGCGACACGCTCTTAACAGCCTCGACGTTGCCGACAATGACGACGCCGACGCTGAGAAGACCGGCACCGGTCGCCGTCGCCTTCGATCCCGCGGTCGCCGATCTCGCGGTCGAGGTGCTGGTCGAGCAGCCCGTCGCCAAGCCGCTGCCCTCCGCGCACTCGGACTGGGGAGCACTGACGAGCTGCCCGAGTTCGAAGACGATGACGAAGATTTGATTTCCCGCTGCTCCACCCCGGCTACGAATTCGGAACACACCTACTCGTCTTCCACCGCGTCTTCGTCTTGCTACTCGAGCGCGACTTCGTCCCCCGCTAAGCAGGCGAGCAGTGGCAGGCTCTCGCACAGGGGCTCGAGAACCAACCTCCGAGCAGCCAAGGATGCGGCAGCGCTCATGAACCACCAGATGATGGTGGATTTCAACACCCAGCTGCATTCCGGCTTGGCGCGGCTACAGGCAAGCAACACGCTTGCATAAAACATCATCCTCTTGCATACCTTTTTCGTCTTCACCCCTGACCGTTCTTATCTACACCAAGTATTAGCATCATTGAGCAGCCTACAAGCACACAGGAAGCTTGTTCGGGCTACACAGCACTTTCAGACCACCCCCAGTTCACTCGCTTGTATCTCTCGGTTATCGTTGTAGCATTCATCAACAGTCTCTATTTGCATAGCATTGGTTCGGTTCTCTTGGCACATCATAGCATTCGAGTTGCGAACAATCTGATCCATTCCACAGTTATTTGTTTGGGTTTTTTGCCTTCGAATGTGTTTGAGTTGATGCAGTGTGTGCGCTTAACTTTATAGGGGGGAGGGTGAGAGGTGTGCTTTGAACAGCAGGCGGGATGGGGCGGGGCGGGGCGGGGTAATGGATGGACACCTAAGTTGAGTTGTTCGGATGGCACGAGTTGGGTGGGGGTCTGGGAAGTACAGTACAATTACACTCTGCTCTGCTTCTACCATTCAATGACTGAGATTGGGTTACTGTAAGATTTCTACATGTACTGTGACTGGGGGTTGCGGTTAGATGGTGACGATGTCGAGCCTGGCTCTATCGTACAAGCGCGCATTGATCGTTTCCATCTCTCCCATCTCCTCCAACACGTTTTTCTGAATGGGGTCTACCTGGATGGCGACTACGCTTCCCCTTGCCAGGCAACCTGGTTGAACGACTGTGGAGCTGTTGACGACTCTGATGAAGGGTTTTGCGAGTTTTGTGCTGGGGAGGATGAGGAGGTCTGGGGATACTGCTGGGAAGTTGAGCAGGTGGCTGTGGCTGGTATCGTAAGCCAAGGCAGCGGTTGTGGGGGGTGGAAAGACGGGGTAAAATGTGCGTTGGGATAGGATGGAACGACACCATCGTGTGTTTGTCTCCTTATTCTTCGCTGCAATTGCCTCGCCCGCCTTGTGCCCCATTGTGGGGTTCGGAGCAGCTTCGATTCGCGTCACCATCTCTTCGGACTTGATATCGCCCAAACAGTCTTCGGCAGTTGCACCGACGACGAGCTCGTTGACGTAGAACACGCTCGGGTTGGGCAGACAGCGCACGCGCTGTTTCGGCAACCCCATCCCCCCCATCGCATCCTCCTTGGAAAACGACGGCTGCGGATACGCCGAATGCACATTGAGAATATCCTGCGTGCTCGGGATCAACACCACCACCATCCCGGGATACTTTGCCACGAGCGACGTGAGGCGCGACGCGAAATGGCGTGCGAACAATTCCGCCGGCATCTCTGTCGAAAATGCCAACAGTGGATGTTGGGACGATATAAACGGTCCTGTCAAGACAAGTGTATCCGGCACACCCCTTCTCTGCACCGCTCCAGGACTGGTAGGCAGCCCGCCAGCCTCGAGCTCATCCATGAATCTGTGCCAGGGGGTAAACTCCAAATCCTCATCCCCTCCATACGGCCCCGAAGCAGCTATAAGGTTGAGCGCACTGCCATTGAGCTTTGCTGGGGAATAAGAATGGTCTAGCGCTTCCTCGACCGTGTGCACCGCGAGCGGGAGCGGTGGGGGGAAGCAAATCTCGCTAACGCTAAACTTGTCTGCACCTGCATTGATGCCACGACACATGACGATCTGGCCGGGGAATAGACTCAGCGTCGTCGCAGCCCCGCCTGTGCCCACGTCGTGCGGGGTGTGCCTGACGATGCAGCCCTTTGTAAATACCAGCGGGGTGCGATTGCCTGACCCCATCATGCGCGACGACTCGAGCACAACTCCGGTCTCGGCGAGCTTCGGCAGACCGAAAGCAAACGCTTCATCTTCTTCCGCTGCGGCGGATTTGGCTCGAGCAGAAGCCTTGGAACGCAAAGCCTGGCCTGCCGAGCTCTCGGGTGCGGGAAGAGCAGGGCAGATACGCCCCACGACCCAAATCTGCTCCTGCGACGGCAGGGAGGGGTCGCCGAACTCTTCAGCCTCGTCGATCGAGTAAGCGCTGCGGAGGATGGACGCATAGTCGTCGATGCGGTCGTCAAGCACCTGCGAGCGCTCGTCTTTCTTTTCAAACATGTAGCGGTAGTTCCACGCCTTTGGATCGGTCGCCATGGCGAGCGAGACGCGCGAGGTGGCTTTTTTGGCTCCGGCGGGTTGTGGGGGAGCGAGCTGGCTGCCGGAGCCAGAGAGCGGAAGGTGCTCGTTGAGCGATTCGAGGATGGAGTAGCGTGGGTGCTTCGAGGTTGAGGTGGAAGAGGAAGCAGTGGCGGCGGCAAGGCGGAGGGGGGAGTCGATGTCGGACATGTGAACGTCAGTATCGCGTGCGCCAGCGCTGGGTTTGTAGGCTGAAGCAGTAGCCGGTGTAGCTCCCGGCCCACCGAACGGAGAGTTGATGGAAAACGAAGCAGGCCGAGTCGGCGTCTGGAACCCATTCACCGCACCCACCACACTGTTATTCGCAGTAGGAGTCTTTATCGGCGTCGCCTTGATGCCCAGCATCGCCGAGAAATCGCCAGCGATCTTGCCCCTATTCAACGCGCTGGATGGCTTGAGCGGTGTCTGCGCCACCGCCGCCGCCGCGTGCGGGTCTGCAGCTGCAATTGCTGCAGCGGTGCCCGAGTTGACGCTGGTGGCGATGATCTTGCGCAGCTCGCGCGCATGGTCGACGGTGAGAGGTTCCGACTTGGGCAGCTTGTTGTTAAACGCGAAAGCTTCCCATTTATAGAAGAGGTCTTCGGGTGTGACGCCGTAGTGGGTGCAGATGGAGGTAGCTTCGGTGAGAAGCGAGGGGTCGTAAGCGATGTAGGCGCCAAAGTGCTCTGCGAGCCGCACGGTGAGCTCGGGCGCTACCATGGTTGTGCGAGGCGGAGCGGTGGGAGAATGCGCGATGTCGAGGTTGTAAGGAGAAACTGGAGGACAAGGTGTGGTCTTGAATTCGATGCGGTGATGATGAGAATGTGAATGTAGAAGGCAAAGCGGCTAGGAAAGCGAAAGGGAACATACTGCTCTTGTCTCCGGAGACCCAACTTTGACAGACGCGCTGCAGCGATAAAGTGTTGGTGTCGAGTTGAGTGTTCCTCTTTTGTGCAGCCATTTCACGGCGACACGACTGAAAAGTGCACTTTCCCACACCGCGTCGCGTTGATGAACCGATCGCAGCTCGGATCTCGGCTTTGGGGCGACTCCGCCTCGACATCCCCATTTCCGAAAAGCGAAAGCCAGGGTCCACATAAGTGCGAGTAGCTTCCCGACATGCTCTCATTCCATCCGTTCATCCAAACACGGCACCTCCTTCGATTTGATAACACAAATGTCTCTTCCCTTTAAACAGACTTAAAAGCTTCCAGGCTCTGACAATGTCCGCTTCCTCGGCGGCCAAGGGCAAGGCCAGGGCCATCGTTCCGGTCGACAATAGACAGGCCAGCCATGCATCGCTGGGACTCAACGGAACTCACAGGGAAACTAGCCAGGTCGCGGACCGACTCGTGAGACCACAACCCATTCCTGCAACAACGCTGCTCAATGTCGAGTATCCAGGCATTCTATCCAACGATCCAAAACAAGAGCGCACATCTGCTTCCGGCTCATATACTAGCCTTGAACGAGCGCTCTCGACATTGCATCCATCCACTCTGCCGCCTTTGACTAGCAGCCCGCATGAGGCTCTCAATTACCTCTCAAAGATCCCGAATGAAGGCCTCAAGCTGGTTGAATGTCGGCTCGGCGGTTTCGCGTCTCCACCTCCGCCAGATGCACACCATCAATCCGAATCTGCCAGTAGCTCTGCGGACCAGGGCGACATCGATCAAGTGTACAGAGCATCACTGTTAGGCGAGGCAGTTGCAACCCACAACATCGTCATTCGCGTGGTCAAACGTACTTGGCGTCAGAAGAAGCGCAACAGTCAGTCAACAGCCTCACCCACTCGGCAGCAAAGTGATCCACGTGATCCAAGTGATCCAACATACCCTGACGACGTGACCCTAGATCCAGCACTGTTCGCTGAAGCTGACGCAGGTCCGGTCGAACATCACAATACCGAGCAAGCCAACGGAAATGATACACAGCCCAGCAACAAGAAACACTACACCGGCCGCATCAAGAAAGAATACTGCGTCCAAGTGCTAGGCATGGCCACCAACACCGTCCGCTTCCGTAGCATGGCCGACTTTGCTTTTCAGCCCCACGCCTCGGCCTCTTCGTCGTCAGGACCGAGTGCAGCAACGCAAATCGACCCGGTCATGGCGCTGCACAAAGCCCTCGCCACTATGGATCTCGAAGCTTTCCAAAACTTTCGCATTCCAGAACAGCTCGAAGACTACCAGCTCCGCGACCCATCCGCTGGCCCCGATGCACCTCCTAAAAGCAACCTGCACATGGTACCTCCCGCCTTCTTTAGCAGAATGGACGTACCCTTCAACTACGCCTTCCAACAAACACCCTACAGCGAGCTCCGCATCATCCCAACTCCCGCCCATCTCACAAAACCATCCACAGGCGCGAGCTTCGCCCATGCGCTCAAGCGCAACGACCTCCTTCCCGGCCAGATGCAGCGCTTTGTCAATCGCGTGCGGCTCTCCAACATTGCCCCGCAGCCGTTTCGCGTGGGCCGGGACGCCAAAGTGCCGACCAAGCCGCTGCCGGATGTCCTTCGGATCGAGCATCGGTGCGAGCCCAAGGTGCTGGCGCGATTGCGCGAGTTGCTGGTCGAGCGTCCGGTGTGGTCCAGAGTGGCGCTCAAGAATCAGCTGACGGATGGCGAGCTGCGCGAGCTGCAAGGCAACAACGAGAAAGTGTACTACGCCTTGGTGGGATATTCCATGGTGGGCGGACCGTGGAGAGATACAATCGTGCGATTTGGGTATGATGTGAGGAAGGACAACAGCAACCGTATCTACCAGCGAATCTTTTTACGCGGTGGGCCGATGAACAGGGAATCCCGCATCAGCGTACAGGGTGCTCATGCGCGCAATGCTGGTGATGAAGGAATCGACGAAGATGAGGAAGCGGAAGAAGCGTCGGCTGCTGCACGGTCTAGCGTTGTTCCCCTGCCTACCTCCCCTTCGGGTGCAGTTGAGCGGTCGAGGAACACACACACGTTCGACGGCGTCTCGCTCCACCGCAACGTAGGCAACTTCCAGCTATGCGATATTGACGATCCGTTCATCAAGCCGTTCATCTGGCGAGCCAACGATCAAGATCTTCCCGAGCACTCGGTGCTTCCGCTGGACGCGATGGGTACTGAGTGGCTCAGAAAGACGTACGATTCGGAAACGGGGTGGTACACTCGCCGAGCGCTCGAGCTCATCCGTGCGCTCGTAACGGCACGCTTCAAGTCGCTAGCGGACACGGGGAAGCCACTGGACCCGGAAACCGTGGGGGGGATTGTGCGCAAGATAAGGCAGAAGTGGCAGGAGGAAGATACAGGGCCTCTCTCGTCTCAAGAGACAAGTCGTGCTGCCGAAGAGCAGGCCGAGAAGGAGATGGATTCAGCAGAAGCACGACAAGCCGGCGAGGGGATGAGCAACTTGCCCCTCGACCCAATGTTCACGTAGCCTCTTACAGCCGCGTCTCATCGCAATCCGTCACGTTGCACGATCGAGCACCTTTGAGTCTAGAATAACCAACGTCCTGATGCAGGCACTGAATTGTTTTTGTTAGTCATTTGCAAGCGAGTTTCGAGGTGGAGTGGAGTAAAAAGCATGAGGTTTCCGGGGAGAAAGCTGAAAAGGGGATATCAACCCTTGCATCGCGCATTGCCGGGCATCGGTCAACTGGGAGAGAAGCAGCTTGAACGAGCGCCGACTTGATCAGATACAATCAAATCGGTCGAGACCATGCGAAATCGAGATCGAGGGCTCCACCATGAACAATGTGCTATGTCGGGTTACAGCTTGTAGCGGTCTCCTTGTGCGTATCCGCACCTGCGCTCTTGAGAGTTCTCTCCAGCGGCTTACTCCTTCTTAGCCTCCTCCTCCTTCTTGTCTTCTGCAGCGGTCTCCTCCTTCTTGTCCTGCTCCTTCTCAGCCGCTGGTGCCTCGGTGGAGGTCTCACCCTTTCCAGCCGCGTTCTTCCTCTGCGCCTGCTCAAAAGCCTGCTTGAACGCATTCGCATTCTCCGAATTGGCAAACCTGATCGCCAACGTCTCCGCGGTCGCCTCGCCATCCGCCACATCCGCAGCGACATTGTACACCCACGAACGATCCGACCCCACATTCGGACTCAGCTTCATGTCGCTCGTCACGTAGTGGTTTGCGCACACCTTGAGCGTTTTATCGCGGCGCATGACGAGGCGGACCTTGTGCGTCTGCTTGTGTTCGAGCAGACGCACGTCGCCGGTTCCGCGTTCTTTCCATTCCTTGGCGTCCTTGTCGAAGCGGAAGAGCTTGGCGCGCATCTTGAACGTCACTTCCTCGTCTTCTTCGTGCGTTTTGACCTCGACTTGGGTTTCGAGCTTGATGACGGGCTCAAAGTGGGGGTCGTTCTCGGGCTCCTCACCGGCGGCGGAGGCGCCAGTCTGCTCGGCCTGTTGATCGTCCATGCAATTCAGTAGTCATGTTGAGAGACAGCGTTTCGGAAGTCAGTGGCGTGCTTCGGGGGAGTGGATAGCAACGAGTGCTTAGTACTTACAGCATCGACGGTGGGCTTGGTAGCTTCAGTGTCAGCCATCTTGTATGATTGATAACCAGGAGAGACGTGTGGGAAATGTTGGTGGTCGTGGAGGAATAACTTAAGCAGCGAACCCAAGTGACCAAAGACACACACATACACACCACAATCTCTCTCTCTCGCGCTCTCACACACACACATGCTGGGCAACTTGGCTGAGAACAACAGCTGTTTCCAATCTCGAAAAAATTCCCAAGCCTTGAGAGAGCAACATCTTTGCTGTACTTTACGGCCTCTGCTTGTCTACGCACACGCAATCCTACTCCAACACAGCTTTCGTGTGAGAGCAAACGCGCAGCCTCTCTTGTCCGCCTCGAGCAACAGTTCGAGGATACTGATTTGTATTCTTGCTTTTCCTTGGTGCTTTCTGTTTTTTTTGTAGTGTGATCGAGTTTGCGTCGAATCGGATTTTTGGAGTGCAACACTGCGTGTGTGGTTTGGTTTGGTCCGACGGCAAGCTGAATTGCAGCACTCTCGCCATTTTTGGGGGGCAGGTGTGAGTTTGAGAAGGCTAACAACCTAGTGTCAGGTGCTGATTTAACACTTTCTTTTTGAAGCGATTGGACTGGACCACGTATGCCAGCAGCGGTGTGCAACCGAGAGGTTCGAGAACGGTTGCCAACGCAGTCGTCGTCGGCGGGGACATGAGCTTCTTCTGAAACATACAGCTCGCATCCTTGGCATTGCTTGCTCCTACCTATACTCCATCAACTCAATCCCTTGCATTGCCTATCGTGCCAACACGCACCACGTGCCCGGCCGGCTCGAGTACGTCTACTCTCACCACCTCACAGCTGTCCCTAGCTTCCAGGACGTTGGGACACCCTTTCACGACTCGTACGACCCGCACCCTCTCTCGCATCGAAGCCTACTCCACGGCAGCAGCAGCAGCACAACGCATAATTTACACGCGCACTCTCCACCATGCTGTCGAGACAGACCCCATTATGCATGCTGGCCACTCTCTGGGCCTTTGCGCTCGTCTCGATACTCTCGCTCGGCACCACCCGCACTGCTGCACACATGATCGAGCTCCTCCCGCACAGCCGCGAGTGTTTTTTCGAAGACCTGCACCACGGCGACCAAATGACGCTCACATACCAAGTCGGCGGCGGTGGCCACCTCGATATCGACGTTGTCCTGTACGACCCCAAAAACCGCCCGCTGTTCAAACAGGATCGCAAAGATACAGGCACGTATTCCTTCACCGCGCAGGACGACGGGAGATACACGTACTGCTTCTCGAACGAATTCAGCACGGTTTCCGATAAGACGGTCAGCTTCAACGTGCACGGGATCATCTACGTGCCCGACGAAGGCGATATGCTGCCGATCGAAAGGGAAATCAGAGATCTAGCGGCAGGGTTGCAGGCAGTAAAAGACGAGCAGGAATATCTCGTCATTAGGGAAAGAGTGCATCGCAACAGTAAGTACCACCCACAACCCCCCTCTCAATTCGCACCAGATCACCAATACTCACCCACACCCCCTCCGCCACATCATCTCTTCCCTTCTCTTACCTGTGGCAGCTGCCGAGAGCACCAATACGCGCGTCAAGTGGTGGTCCATCATCCAAGGCTTCATCCTCGTCGCCGTGTGCTCGTGCCAAGTCTACTTTGTCAAGCGCCACTTTGAAGTCCGACGTGTCGTCTAAACACCGCACCTCCCCCCACCTCGCTCTTGCACAGAAATCTCATCCCCATCACCCACCTATCTCCGCTCCAACTCAATGCAGTCCTGCTCAGAACAGTGAGATAGGATGTTATTACTACAGCCGATACAAAGCGAACATGAGGAAAGAAAAAGCGGGAAAGAGCAAACAATGTACACGAAAGAGTGGAGTGAATGAAGAGAAAGAAGCGCGCTGACGAAGATGCAAGCCAGAAAAGAGAGTGACGCTCTAGTCCTTCTTGGACTTCTTCTTCTTGCTCGACCCAGGTTCGGACTTGGGTGTGCCATTAACGTCTGCCTCGTCTGCCGAGCGCTTCTTCTTGCCCTTCTTGTCCTTCTTGGGTGTCTCGACGCCGTTGACCTCCTCCTTCTTGGCCTTCTTGAGCGCCTTGCGCTCCTCCTTGCTCAGCTTCTCCTCGCCAGCCTCGGAGCCCGCAGCGGGGGTCGCAGGCTCCGAAGCGGCGATCTCGGACTTTCTCGCCTTCTTAAGCGCCTTGCGCTCCTCCTTGGACAGCTTCTTCTCGTCCACATCGCTGGCTGCAGCAGGCTTGGATGGTGTCGAGGGGAGCATGGACGGCGCGATGCTGGCGGCGGCAGCCACGTCGCTGGGCCCAGCAGCATCGGCGGCGGCGTTGTACGATCGACCACCGGCCTCCATCTGGAACGCCTTCTGCTTGTAGCCCTGGTCTCCTGCAGCGTTTCTTGCCGAGCGCATACCCGACAGACCGCTCTGCATCTCGAGAGCCCGCAGGCGTGACTCGAGCTTGCTGCGAGCTTCGATACCGATGGTGGGCGCACCCTCCTCGCTCTTGGTGTCGGCATCGGCGAGCGCGTCGAGACGGATCGAGAGGGCAGCCTTGGTGGCGACCATGCGTGCCATCTTACCCTTGAGCTTCTGTGGCGCCTGACCGACGAGCGAGGTGTGGTAGATGAGACCGTACTTGGGCGTGTCGTGTTTGGTCTTGAGCGCACGGAAGAGCGCCTTCTCGGCACCGAGGATCTGGACGGTCGAGGCCGGGTGCTTGGCGAGGTTCATAAGCGAACCGGCGTGGCTGATGAGACGAGCACCGACCAGGTCGCCAACAAGCGCGGTAAGGTTGGGAGCGATGGCGGCCATTCGGTTCTGCAGGTATTGGTAGAGCTGGGTGCGGTACTGGGTGATGGAGATAACCTGGTCGCAGAGGCTCCAAATGTGCTCGAGATCAGTCTCGGAAATCTCGGTACCCATCGAGATCTCAGCGGCAGCCTTGAGGGTCTCCTCAATCTCTTCGGGGAGAATCTCGCTAAAGTCGGTAGCGGAAGCGTTGGTACGGAAGCCCATAGCACGGATGACCTTGGAGTAGGCGAGGTTGTCGGTGATGATCTTGCCCATCTCGGGGAAGTGCCAACCGTACCACTCCTTGACCCGCATGGCGTAAATGTTGATCTCCTTGTCGAGGTCGTCGAGCAGGCCGATGGCTTGCACAACCATGGTGTCGACCTTGTCGGGGCTAAACTTGAGCTTGTAGCGACTCAAGCTGTGGGAGAGACCGAGGCTCATGGTGTTGAGGTCGCGCGGGTCCAGCGACTCGTCGCCCGAGGAGGAAGAAAGGAGGGTGGCCAGATTTTCGCGGATACCTCGGTAGAGGTCGAGGAGCTCGCTGTCGTAGGTGACCTGGATGCCGAGCTTCTTGGCAATGTTGGAAGCTGTAATGATTTGAACAAACGCGAGATCAAGGTCAGCATGCAATTTTTGAAGAAGAAAAGCTGTATCTGAAATTATGGCTACGGAGGAGGAAACCTACCAAGCTTGGATTCGGCGACGATGAGGTTCTCCTTCTCCTTGCCCTTGCCCTCAACGATCTCGTCGGTGAGGAATTTTTTGAGGCTCTTGCTCATCTTGCCCTCGTTGATGGCAGAGATGTCCTCGACAGCCTCGGCAGTGTTGGTGAAACGATGAATGGCCGAGAGCTTGAGGAGGTTGGTGGCACCCTCAGCCGAGTCGAGCGACTCGTGAAGATTCTTGGTGGACTCGAGCTTGGACGAGTCCGAGACGTTAAAGAGGCAGAAGCCTACAGCCGTCTCGAAAAGTACCTTGACCATTTTGAAGAATGGCGTATGCGCGTGACCAGAACAGAGGTGGTGTTAATTGAAAGACGTCGATGTGTCTAAACGTGCGGCAGAGCAAGCCTGTGTGACTGGAACTGTAGGTCGTGCCGCTGCTCGTTGCTTGCTCGAGGATTCCTCCGGGCTGTCTGGACGAAGAAGAGGAAAGTAGGAAAAGTGAACAGACGGAGGAGGAGGAGGTAGGATGTAAGAGCAAAGGTCAGTCAGTGGTCAGCCAGGCTGGAAGGACGAGCGAAAGTTGGTTGCCAACTGCTGCATGCCTCCAGCATTTTTTTCCTTTCCTCTTGGCCTTCTAGTCACGGAACCGGCAGCAGTTGACTTGCAGACTTGCAAACTCTGAAATCCAAACCTTTTTTTTTTTTTTTTTTTTTTTTCGTTCCACTCGTCTAGCGTAGCGCTCTCTCAATTCTCGTATTTTTTCCTTTTTCTTCTTCGTCTCCACCCAGCAGCTAAACTTGTCAAATAGCTAGATTGCTTAATAATCATGACATGTGGTTTCACTCGCACGGCTCTGCGCAGCTCGGCGAGACGTGCTCTTGAAAAGTGGCATTCAGTGTGGACGCGCGTCCGATCGCAAAATGCTCACTCCACTTGACATAGTCACACTGCTCAGTGTTGCTCACGCTCAGCTCTGTAGACTGTGTCGCTCCCCCCATCATCATCGCCGCCGTCGCTCACATCTCTACGACTTACACGCATCCGACTCTGGTCTGACTACCGCACTCTCGTGAGTAGCTCGCCATACACCACAACATCCATCCTTTGCCACCAGTCACCTCAAATAGCGGTGGGCATCTTCACTCACGAAGCGCACGATGGGTCAAGCTCCCTCTGGAGGCGCGCCCGGCCGTGGAGGCAAAGACAACAAGAAAGATCAGCAGAAAAAGTGGGAGCCACCTCTTCCAACGCGTGTCGGAAAGAAGAAGAAACGCGGTCCCGATTCGTCCTCCAAACTTCCAGCCGTCTACCCCAACACACGATGCCGATTGAAGCTGCTCAAGCTTGAGCGTATCAAGGATCACCTTTTGCTCGAGGAGGAATTCGTACAAAACCAGGAGCGACTCAAGCCGCAAGAGGACAAGGATGCAGAGGAGCGCACAAGAGTGGATGACCTCAGAGGTAGCCCTATGGCGGTGGGGACCTTGGAGGAAATCATCGACGACGAACATGCCATCGTCAGCAGCTCAACAGGCCCAGAATACTACGTCAGCATCATGAGCTTCGTCGACAAGGATCTGCTCGAACCGGGCTGCAGTGTCCTCCTCCACCACAAGGCTATGGCCATTGTCGGTGTGCTTTCCGACGACACCGACCCGATGGTTAGCGTCATGAAACTCGACAAGGCGCCCACCGAGAGCTACGCCGACATTGGCGGTCTCGAAACACAGATCCAGGAAATCAAAGAAGCCGTCGAACTGCCGCTCACACATCCCGAGCTCTACGAAGAGATGGGCATCAAGCCACCAAAAGGTGTCATCCTCTACGGTGTACCCGGTACCGGTAAAACGCTGCTTGCCAAGGCTGTTGCCAACCAAACCTCGGCGACATTCTTGCGTGTCGTCGGTTCCGAGCTGATCCAAAAATACCTCGGTGACGGTCCCAAGCTCGTCCGCGAGCTCTTCCGCGTCGCAGACGAGCACGCACCTAGTATTGTCTTCATTGACGAGATCGATGCGGTTGGTACCAAGCGATACGACTCCAACTCGGGCGGTGAGCGAGAGATCCAACGTACGCTGCTCGAATTGCTCAACCAGCTCGATGGTTTCGACACGCGCCACGACGTCAAGGTGATCATGGCCACCAACAAGATCGAGTCGCTCGACCCGGCGCTGATCCGACCAGGACGTATCGACAGGAAGATCGAGTTCCCGCTTCCGGATCAAAAGACCAAGATGCACATCTTCAAGCTGCACACTTCGCGCATGAACCTCGACTCGGACGTCAATCTGGAGGAGTTTGTCGCCATGAAGGACGATCTGTCCGGTGCGGACATCAAGTCGCTCGTGACCGAAGCTGGTCTGCTGGCGTTGCGAGAGAGGAGGATGCGCGTGACTAAGAAGGACTTTACCACAGCGAGGGAGCGTGTGATTGACCGAAAGAACGAGGGCACACCCGAAGGTCTCTACCTGTAAACGCGTGTTTCACTCCATTCTTCGGCACTTGGACCCCGTTCACGCTCGCGAATCTTCATGCGCTACATATCGCAATCTCAGACTTTTCAGCTTGGTGACCATTACCGTATTGCGCCCGGGTATGTGTGGTGTGCCTGAGTGAACGTTGGAGCGAAGCCTTCAGCGAGCATACGTGTTTCGTGTGGGAAAGAGCACACACGGGTGTAACTTTGCTTGTGAGGATGATGAGAGAGCTTCGGGACTCGGACAGCTGGCAACCGTGGGCTGGCAAGATTTTCTGTGCGCCGTTGGAAATTCCGATTGCTTCCACACTCTGGTCTCGAACGCTTTGAGTGTCTTCCTGCACCCTGGACTGTCGCCCTCTTGCTCACTCGACCTCTTCCATCCCATCCTATCGCCTCCTCTCTTCCACTTCTCGCAACAGCGACAGCCTTCCCGCTAAGCGTAACAACTTTTCCAGTCAACGTTTCGACCAGGACCACCCTCCCGTACATCACATCTGGTACCATGGCGCATCTTCGACCGCTTATGGCGCCCGTATATGTCCCCGGGACAGAGCCGTTACCGCCTGGTGTTACTGAGGAGGATCGAGCCGAGATCGCTAAGATTGCCAAATGGAACAGGATTGCGAGTATGGCGATGGAGTCGTGTCCGACCAAGTGCGTGCTTTCGGGGGCGGCTGGGTTTGGGTTGGGTGCGTTTTTCTCGCTCATGTCGACGTCGTTTGCGGTGGATGACCCGTTGCGGAGGACGACGTTGGCGGCGAATGGACTGGCGGATGCGGCGACACAGACGACTATGCAGAGCACGAGGGAGTTTTTCAAGCAGACCGGGAAGAGCATGTACAGGTCAGGCAAGGGGTTTGGTAAAGTTGGCGCGCTATACTCGGGGATCGAGTGCTGTATCGAAGCCGTAAGTACCATCTTCCCCCCTCCGTACATATGATTCGTGTTGGAAACAGAGACAGCGATGCTGACAAGGACTGGACATTTGGGCGTTGTGGTGTGCGGGGCAGTATCGAGCGAAGAACGACTTGGTCAATCCAGTCGCAGCAGGCTTCGCAGCAGGAGCGATCCTGGCGAGAAATTCAGGTCCAAAAGCAGCCATCGGGGGCGGTGTCGCCTTTGCCGCCTTCTCAGGTGCCATCGACATGTAGTATGTATCCAACCTCACTTTAAGCCGTCAAAATGGTCTCGCAGTTTATTCACTTTACTGACCTATTCCGCTTGCTTCTACGACACAGCTTCCGAAGAGAAACACCCGACGACGACTAAAACCCTCCGATAAGGCCCACTTCACTCCCGCTCGTCCATCGAATCACGAACCACGCAATTCACTGCTGCAACATCACCAAACCCTCCCCCCGTCGCCAAGCTATACACATGCCCGTCGTCTCACCTTTACACCCAACTCACTTGTACTTTTACACCCCCACCTGCCACTCCAAGCACACCCTTGTCACAACCCTAAACCCTGAGCCTCTTCCTTGTGTTTGTGTTCTGACGATCCACGCTGATGTGTGTTGCACGCCAGAAGTTGATATGAATGCAAACATCGCCAACTTACTAAAGAGCGATTTTGATAGATGACATGCCGCTCAGCCCTTTAGTACGGCTTGAACCTCCTCCCCGCCTTCAACTTGGCCACCTTTTGCTTATCCGCCTCGAACTTTGCCCTGAGATCGGCGAGCTGTTCGCGCTTCTTCTCCCTGAGCTGGAACCTATAAAAGTCTTGCAACCCCTCTGACTTCTTTTTCTTGTTCTCCTCGAATCCGTGTTTTGCCACGCCCACCGATCCGCCGGCTTCGGCGCTTGCGCCTGCGCGGCCATACTTCCCTGAGCGCTGGACGATGATGAAGCCGTCTTCGTCCAGCAGTTCGCCGGAGGGGCCGAGGGTGACGCCGCGCACGCCGATTTTGCGCGGGAGCGGGTGCGCACGCCGGTACTGGTACAGCGCAATGCGCGAGTTGGCCCACGCAGCGATAGAAGGAAGGTTGGGACGGGAGGAGGAGTAGTGGGCGAGAAGGTAGGCAAGGCCGGTGGGGGGGATGCAGGCGCCGGTGTGGAGGAGGAAGGAGGCAGCGGTGGTGGGCGGTTTGGGGGGTGAGTCCGAGGTGCGGTCGAGCAGGGAGAGCTTGGTGGCTTCTTGGCGGAGGGCGCGGAAGGGGTCGGTCCATCGGATGCCGGTTTTGAGAAGGTCCATGGCACGAGTGAAGGATTGTGTGTCGAGAAAGACAATGTGTGCGGAGGACGCGGTGGATAGGAAGGTTTGCGACCCCATCGCCTCTCGCGGATCGAGGCTTGGTAGCGGCACCACACGCGGAACCCTGCTTTTCCTCGACGCCTGCAGACTACCCTTCTTGCCCCTCTTCCCACCCTTGGCCCCTCCTTGCGCGATCAGATGGTGCTCCTCCTCCCCTCCCCTCCCCTCCTCCCCTCTTCCTCATCCTCCCCCTCACCCATCTCCTCCCGCTCATCCTCCTCCTCCTCCGCCTTCGCAACATTCCTCCTAAACTTCACCGCCGATACATTCCCCGCCTTGGCAAAAATCTGTCGCAAATGCTCCTCGGTCGTATCCACCGGCAAGTTGGCCACGAACATCGTCCTCTCCCCCGGCAGATCATCCGCAAGCTTCGACGTTGACGCCACCCCCAATCCACCCGCAGCACTATGCCCCCTTACATACAACCAGTGCTTAACCTCACCGCCAACCTTACTACTACTGTGCGGCATGCTGACAGGCACCGCTAGAAAGCCATTATTGAGCATGATCGAGGCTTCGTTGGTCTTCTTCGCCGAAACCTCGCCTGTTGAGGTCGACTTCTTGCTCTTCCCCATAATGACGGCTTTGCTGCTCCTCGGCGATGTGTATGCAAGTCGACCCGGTGGTGTGTGTGATTGTCGCGGTCGAGGTGGTGTTGATCAGACAAAAGGTGAGGAGGCCGGTCTGCGGTTGCACGGAATTCGAAGAGGTTGGAGGAGAAAGTGCGAGGCTGAAGCCTCACTTTTTCGGGTTCAGGGAAAAAATTTCGGAAAGCGCGTGTGGAGTTGTCCCCACTCTCACGCACTTAGCCGGCCGAGTCTGTCAAACATGCAAGCCGCCACCCGAGGCCGCTCGAAACTTATAAGTCAACTACACCTGAGAAAGGCATGCTTCGGAGAACGAGTAAGACTGCATGGCACAATTGCTAAATTGTGGTAGCGATAGACTAAAGTACAAGAGAGAGGAGGGGGGGAAGGATGCGAGTTGAGGGGATGACAAGAACACTTTGGCGTTACCTCTGCCGCATTTTGGAATGAGTACTGTTACGCAAGGGAGACTCTGTGGATCACATCGATGTCCAGAGACCATACGAACGAGAGAGTTCTGCACCCTCGGGAGCACCAAGCCGTTTTGCGCTTAGGACGAGAACAGACGCTTCTCGTAGCTGTGCAGGCCGTGGACACCGCCCTCGACCTGAGCGCTAGCCGTTCGCAGCTCGAATCGAACCTGGCCCGAGCCTACCGCAGGACGCAACTGGGACAGGTGGGGCACGCCCATATCCTGAAGCGAGTGCTGCAGACCAGTATACAGGTAAGGCAGGAACTTCTTCACCGAGCCCTTATCCTGCACCGCACCAGCAACACCCTGGGCGACCTTGACCGCATCGCTCTCGGAAAAGTATCGCTGCGTAGCGGCGTTCTCGTCAGCCGCAACCTTGTCGGCTTTGGCGGCACCCTTTCCGGTGGCACCGGCGATTTTGGCCTTCTTCTGGTGCTCCATGGCCTCGATGGAACCCATGCCACGGTAGCCCTTGAGCCTCTTGCCGTCGCGGTAGAAGTAGTCACCGGGAGATTCGGTGGTACCGGCGAGCAGACCGCCCATCATAACGGCCGAAGCACCGAGGGCGAGGGCCTTGGCGATGTGACCGACGTTCGAGATACCACCGTCGGCGATGACAGGAACGCCGAATTTGGAGGCGAACTCGGCAACGGCGTGCACCGCAGTACCCTGAGGTCGGCCGACAGCCATGACCTCCTGGGTGATGCAGATGGAGCCGGAACCCATACCGACACGGAGAGCGTCGGCACCGGCGGCGATGAGGCTGGCAGCCTGCTCGCGGGTCACCACGTTACCGGCAACGACATCAATGTGGGGATAGGTCTGCTTGATCCACTGGATCATCTCGATCTGGTACACCGAGTTACCCTGGGACGAGTCGAGGATGACAACGTCAAGACCAGCCTCGACGAGGAGAGCAAGACGCTCGCGGTCCGAGGGACGGGTGCCGATGGCAGCGGCACAGTAGAGCTGCTTGCTCTCGGGGCGCTTGGAAGCGAGCGGGAAGTTCTGGTTCTTGAGCAAGTCGGATCGAGCGAGCAGCGCGATGAGGCGGCCCTCTGCATCGACAATGGGGAGCTTGCCCTTCTTGCTGTCGCGCAGGATGGTGTTGGCCTGCTCGAGCGTGACACCCTCCTTGGCGGTGACGAGGTCGGTGGTCATGACTTCGGAAAGAGGAATGGCACTGTCACGGAACTGTACGTCACGAGCAGTGACGATACCGAGGAGCTTGCCGTGCATAGCACCAGTGTCTACGAGATTCATGTAGCGCAAACGCAAAATCAGAGTCAGTTCAAGCGTCCTTGATCGACAAGGATTGAAGCGAATACGATCCGCGAGCAAAGAATCAGAGTAATAATCGCATCCGCACACACTCTCCCAAGTCTAAGGGAGAGGCTCGGAAGAACGAAGGTTATATGCAATATGGTTGTTTCATCTTTTGGTGGTCGGCGGGAAGCGGAAAAAGGCGGCGGCGCATCGTGGTTGTAATGAGGGAACAAGCCGAGGAATGAATCGTTCAATGCAAGAAGACTTACCAGTGATGGGGATACCACCGAAACCGAGACGCTCCTTGATCTCGAGAACGTCGCCCACAGTGGCGTGGGGGTCAAGGCACAGAGGCTCGGTGATGAAACCGTTCTCGTACTTTTTGACCTTGCGCACAACGCTAGCCTGCTCCTGAGGACTCATGTTGTTGTGAATAACACCCATACCGCCCATCAAGCCCATAGCAATCGCCATGTCAGTCTCGGTGACCGTGTCCATGGGCGACGAGAGGAACGGAGTGTTGAGCGTGACCCTCTTCGTAACCTTGGTTCGAAGGCTAACATCCGAGGCGGGGAAGTCAATGAACCCAGGGAGAACAAGGAAGTCGTTGTAGGTGAGACCACCATGCTGGCGCGAGTCGATGAGCTCGGCCATGCTAAGACCATCGCCGGTGGCGTAGGTCTTGAGGTGCTCAAGCGCCTGCGAAGGCGAGAGGACCGCCACGTCCTGGGGGATCTCGAGACCGTTGCTGGCGGGCATTGTGCCTTTGATGGGTATTGAAGGGGGGGAGACAAAGGGAGGAAGGGTATGGTTTGAAGCGGGTGGCTCTTTTGGCGAAGAACAGGTTAAGAAGGAAGGAGACGCTCTGGCATGCAAACGTTTTGTCCTCTCGCGGTGTTGGCTGGAAGGGAGCACAAACAGTTGCCAAAGACTGACTTCGCTGGGAAAAAATTCGATTTAGGGCTTTTTTGAAGGCTGGCTCGACCTTCGCGTTCCTGCCCACTTTTTCGTCATGAAAAAAAATGAACAAGGGAAAAAATATTTGGAACGACTCGCTCGGACACCAATTTTTGGCAGAGTCGCCTCCCCGCCCGCGAGCCGACAGTCGCCCTGCCGAAGCTTTGACTCATGGACTCGCCACACTATCTCCGTCAGGCTTTTCCTTGACATTGTCCTTTGAACGGGGCCCGAGCTGCTCCCTTGCCTTCTGCTCCGTACTCTGAGCAGGAGAGACACACAGACCGAAACGAGCTTTACGGTAACAGGATCGTGGCTGCAGATACGTTGAGAAGCAGACGACTGGGTGAAGGTATACATATGGGCCGTCTGAGAGCGCCGAGCGCCATGCTTAGGCGAAACGAGCCATCTTACGTGGCGGACCGTTGCCATTCTGATAGTGATGGTCGTTCTCCTCTTCATCCTCCTCGTCGCCATCCTCATATTCTCCACCGTACAAGACCGCCGGCGTAGGTCCTGCCTCGAGCACTGGCTCGATATCCACCCCGACCATATCGCCGTATTCCTCGATCACGCCCTCGAACGTCTCCTGCAGCTTGGCGCGCTGTTGCGCCTTCTCGAGCTGGATCAAAATGTCCTTGTTCTGCCTGTAGATCCTCGCCTTGACCTGCAGTCGGTACTGCTTGACCTGCTCCTCGTTGCTTGTATCCAAGTTCATGAGTTGGACCATCTCTAGCACTCTCGCCCACTGCCGGGGCGCCAGCTTGTGTTCTAACCGTTGGCTCTCGATCCACTGCGCGTCGACGGGGGCATGTAGCTTGCCCTCTTTCTTGGCTGTCTCGACAAAGCCACCGGGAGCGAGCAAGCGCCGGAGATCGTTGCCATCGCGCAACCTGTCAAAGTCCTCCGATGGGTCCTCCACCGTCAGCTCTGAGACTGAGGACCGTTGGCGGATCTGGTCGTAGACCGTAGTGTAGAGCGCACCTCCGTGACCCTGCTTCTGGTAAGGTGGGAGAATTACAAACTGCGACAGCCGGATGCGCGACGAGTCGGGCCAGCACCAGAACTTGTACAAGCTCGTATAGCCCATAAAGTGCCATGTTGGGCCCTTATCTCCTTCGTTCACCTTTTCGTACAGCGTGAAAAACTCCCAGTTGGTCTCTTCCTCCTGAATGTAGCTTGCACCCTCGATGAACAGGAGCACGAACAGCTGCATGCGTCGATGGTACTCGCGGAATCCCGGAGTCTCCCATGTCGATCTGTAGACCTCAAACACCCGCGCGTCGGGATCATCCTCCGGTAGCGCCGATGCAGCGAGCGATGCAACACTACCGCCGGACTTTCCCTTGCCCTTGTTCGCCTTGCGTCGGGTGTAGCTGTGCACCTTCTCGCCCAGGGGTCGGAAGCTCGCGCTCTGTTCGAGCGCCGCATCAAAGTCTTGCCTCGCCGAGGCGGATGTGGAGGCCGAGATGTAGTCGGCGGGGAGGAACTCTTTGATCTTGCCTTCGACATCGTCGAGCGTCGCTGTGGTCGCCTTGTTCTTGGCCCGGTACTTGATGTCGAGCAGCGGCACAAGGCTTCCAGACGCAACGTCTAGGTTGATGGCAAGACCCCGGTAGCCGTAGATGGTCTCAGCCTCGCCGTAGATCGGGTAGGTAAAGGATGGATGGAATGGCGCATCCGTACCATGCGGCGAGCCGACGAGGCGTATCGCCATCGAGGTAGTGCTATTCGATGTCCAAGACTCGGTCATGATGTACGGATGGTCGAAGCTGAAATGGAGACACTCGACTCGCTTGCGAGACTGGAGGAGTTGGAGACCAGATTGCTTTGATGCCGTAGAGCGGTGACGTGACGCTCAAACAGCAACAAGGCTTCGGAAGCTGGGCTGTTGAGGTCGTTTAGCTTCTGACTAGGTGTGCGGTGGTGAAGTGTGATGCATCGAAGGAGTGGAGAGTGGAGAGTGGAGTGCGCAGCTTGAGCGGAACGTGCGGGAAAGCTCAAAAAGTGTTTCTTTCTGGCTTGCTTCCCGCACGCGACAATCCCAGTAGCTCGACGCGTTGAGGTGCCGATGGGTGGACTCTTCCTTCCAGCCGTTTGCTTGAACCGCGCGTTCTGCCCCTCACAATTTGTCTGTGCTCTTGGAGCTTCCTCAGGGATTGGCTGACACTATCTGCTCATGTTCGAGCGCGTTGTCACACAGTGCTCATCAGTCTCAAGTCATTGAGGTAGTACATTTGTACTTGATCAAGCGTAGTCAATCTAAGGGGATGCGGGCTCGGATTCCAAAAAAGAGTCCTTGATAGAAGGGAAGGTCAGCGACAGAGATGAATTCCTGCTGTCGGAGGAGCAAGGAGAGGCCAGGTCAAGAGGCCCGCGCGCAACCACAAAGGAGAGTCTGGGGCAGCGACCACCGGGCTCAAGTCTGAGCTTGCGGACCGATCTAAGAGTCCAACTTAGCAAGTCCAGCCTCGAGTGCCATCGAGAAAAAGATGCTCTGCTTGTCAGCCAGCAACTTGCCTGGCGTGTCAAACTCGGCAATGGATCCATCCTTGAGCACCAAAACTCTCGTCGAGTCAATCACCGTGTTCAATCTATGCGCCACTGTAATGGTCGTACCCTTGAACTCGGATCGCACAATTGCCTGCACCTGCGCATCCGTTTCGAGGTCGATCGCACTCGTCGCTTCGTCCAGCACCAAGATCTTGGCGTTGCGGAGGAACGCTCTTGCGATGCAAATGAGCTGGCGCTGACCGGCCGAAAAATTGGTGCCGCCTTCGGCGAGCTGTGCGTCCAAGCCGCCTTCGAGGCTTTGAACGTGCTCCTTCATACGCGCCTGCTCGAGCGCCTTCCACAGGGCAGCGTCGTCCGAGCGACCGGTGGGGTCAAGGTTCTCTCGCAATGTGCCTTCCCAAAGTTGGGGATCTTGTGGGATAATGGCAATGGCGGAGCGAAGGTCCTTGAGCCCGATCTGAGAGACGTCGATTCCATCGATCACAATCTTGCCCTCAGCAGCCTCAATGATGCGGAAGAGCGCCAGAGTGAGACTCGACTTACCAGCACCAGTGCGGCCCACCACACCGATGCGCTCGCCGGCCTTGATGTCCAGGTTGAGCTTCTTCAGTACCAGACCCAGCTCTCGTCGATAGCGCGTTGAATACGACTGCAAGCTGACCTCGCCCTTGCTGGGCCAATCCGCAGGAGGCGCTTTGTCGGGCACCTCATAGGGAGCCTCCGAAACCAGGTCCGTGTACGACATGACTCGCTCGACGCTGACGATATTCTGCTCGACCTCGGAGGCGGAGCGAACCACCCAGTTGAGCGTCTGCGTAGTGTTGAGCGCCTGCGACATCATTAGCCCGAGCAAGCCAGCGTCCATCTTGCCATTCCTGGTTCGAATAAACACAGCCAACGTGGAAGCGATAAAGATGATGACTGAACCCATCATCTCGATACGCACAGCGAGCCAACGGTTGCACGTCACAGCTGGGTAGTAGCACTGCTGGTTGCGGTCCACACGAGCCTCCGACGTAGCGATGAAGCGAGCTTCTTGGCCGAAGGCGCGGATGGAGCTAAGACCACCGAGCGATTCTTGGAACCAGGTGAAGATGGGAGTCTTGCTGACCGAGTCGAGTCGCTTGAGCTCTCGACTGGTGGCGAGGTAGTATCGCAGAACAGCGCGATACGCAAACGCAAGAGGGATGATGGCGATCAGGAAGGGCGGCACCGAGTACGCGACGACGCATAGAACACCAAGCACCACTGTCATCGTACGGATCAATCCGTGGATGACACGCGGCAGCACCTCGTCGATGACGTTGACGTCGCGCGAGAACAAGTTGAGAAGTCGACCCGTGGGTGTCGTCTCGAACCATTGAAGTGGGCTGCGGAGAACGGCATGGAACATGTTGTCGTGGAATTTGCGCGCACTCGAGATAACGAGCCATGTCCACAAGATGAAGGGAGCAATGCAGATGCAGATGGAAGCAAGGATACCGACAATGCCGTAGATGGTCAAATAGAAACGTGTTGTCGAAGCATCGCCGCCAGTCTCGTTGGCCTTGCCCCACTGCTTGAGCACAACGTCTCGGGACACGGTCATGACCTGCGACAGGATCTGAGCCAGAATGTAGAGGACAACACCGAGAACGCTGCAGCTCTTGATGTACTGACGATAGACCTCGGGCTTGACGCTGCCCTGCTCGGACTTCTCTTTGGGAGCCGAGCTCTCCTTGAGCTGTCGGATGGTTTCCTGCTTGATTTGCCGCTTGGTCATAGTCTTGGGGCGTGCCATCGAGGCCGAGCTGATGCGACGATGCAACTTGGAGCCCTTGAGGTCTTCCTCGCCACCTTGGCCGTGCATGTCGAGCTCCTTGTCCATATCGATCACTTCGAGCTCCCTGGCAGGCGTCTCGGCCTCTTCATCGGCCGCCTGCTCACGAGCGCTCTGCTTGCCAAGACCAGTGATGAGGTTGTAGAGGTCGCCCTTCTTGGCCATCACCTCATCGTAGGTGCCGCGCTCATCCAGGATGATACCGCGACGCACGGAGACGATCTGATCGCAGTCAGGAAGACAGGCGACCGAGTTAAGGGTCAGAATACGTGCCTTACTTCGGAGCAAGCCTTCGGGACCAATAACGTGCTTGAAGATATGGGCGCCGACATGGGCATCAACAGCAGCGAGCGGGTCGTCGAGCAAGTAGATATCAGCTCGAGCGTAGCAAGCACGAGCCAAAGCGATGCGAGCGCGCTGGCCACCGGACAAGGAGACACCACGCTCTCCGACCTCGGTGCGATCGCCGTCGGGCAGGATGTTGAGGTCGGGCGTCAGAGCACAAGCGTCGATGACCCTCTGGTAAAAGTCAGGTTCGTACTTCAGACCGAATAGGATATTGTCACGCACGGTGGCGCCCATGCACCAGCCGCCCTGGGTAAAGTATGCAGTGCGGCCCTTGACAATGGCCTCGCCGTCAGTGCGGACCATCTCACCCAACACGGCAGAGAGGAGCGAACTCTTTCCGTCACCGACCTTTCCGAGAACGGCAAGCAGCTCACCCTTCTTGACGGTGAGGTTGATGTCCTGGAGCGTCGGCACTGGCTGGGAACGCGACCACTTGAACTCTCCGTTGCGAATGATGACTACTTCCTCGTCCTTTCCAGGCTCGTGAGCGGCATTGCTTGAGTCGTTGAGCGCGGCAAGCACATCGTCAGGGCGAGAGGGTGCATCCGGGTTGCTTGGCTCGTGCTCGCCGGGAAGAATGACCTTACGAGCATTGGGGTCGAGCTCGCCTGCATCGAAGAAATCAGAGAGTCGCTTTGCCGATACCTGAGCCTGGAGCAGAGCTGAGATGATACCAGCAAACATGGCAATCGGGAACGAGAGCAGCTGGTAGAGAGCCAGGGCCGGGAAGATGATATCGGCGGTCAAAGGCTCGGGGTTGGTGTACGCATATGTGACAAAGGTGCCGAGAGAGACAAAGAAGGGAATGGCAGTCCAAAAGAAGTTGAAGAAAGCCGAAACAACACCGACAGTGCGGAGAAGCTTGAGCTCCTCTTCGTTTCGCACCTTGAAAAGCTTGCGAGTGAAAGCCTCTTCCCAAGCAAAGAGCTTGATCGACTTGATGTTGGTAAGGATCTCGTTCATGAGACGCGTTCGCTTGTCCTTTACCTTCATCTGCTTCTCACTGAGTCGACGCAGGTAGCGCGCCAGAGCGGTGTTGAGCGGCACGCTGACGACCATGATAGCGACACCGACGAATGAGGGCCAGCCAAGCAAGTTGTAAAGCGAGACGAAAGCCAGAGTCATCTGGAAGAGGGCAGACCAAGCAATGTGACCATACGTGCAGAGGTCTTGTAGTCGAGTTGCGTCGACGGACATGAGGTTGACAATGTCACCGGTTGCTCGGCCTCCACGGTCCTCGTTGGAGAGACGCAAGCTCTTTTTGAAAATGGCGCTGACGAGACCAGCACGAACGCGCATACCAGTCACAAAAACGAGCTGAAAGTACTGGTGGAGGAAAGAGGTCTGGGTGACGGCGACGCAGAAGAGGGCGCCGGAGAGCAGATAGCCCTGCATTGCGCTTTGGTTGGCATCGGCGCTGTCGTAGCTCTGAACGAACTGAAGCAGCTTGCGCAGAATCTGGGGCTGCACGAAGGCGAGCGTGTCCTGAGCTGACTTGAGCACAGCAGCAAAGAGGAAAGGACCGCCATATGCATAGGCTAGGGTGGTCCAGAAGGCAGGCTTGCCGGTCGACGCGTCCTTGGTCTGCTTCCAGTACTTGTCGAAACGCCTGCCGAGGTTCTCGGCGTCCTCTTTGGCGGGCAAGGCCCACATGTCGTCCTCGGTGACAAACCTCTTAGCGCCGAGAGTCATGAGAGGTTGCATCCAGTGGAACGTAATGCGGCTGAAGATGTTGGCGGTCACGATGGGGCACTCCTTGCCTGACTCGACAGGGTGGTTGGCAGCGGTTGCCTCCTCGTCGCCGTCAGTGAAGACACTGAAGGTGCTGCCGTTGGCATCGCTGGGGACGGCATGGTAGCCATTGCCATTGCCGTTGCCGTTGAGGCGGGAGTTAGGGAAGGACGCTCGCTTCTGATCCTGGTCATCGTAGGAGCCGATTTCGACACCGGCGCATTCAAGAGCAAAGGCAACGGTGCCAAAGACGAAACGCACCACAAAGGGCACAAAGGTGATGAGCTGGTCCTTGACTGGCAGGGACGGCCAGGTGAGCGAGGTGCGAAGCTTGACGATGCTAGCCAGCAAATGCGCCAGCCAGAAGAAGAGCAGGATATCCGAGCTGCGACGAGAACGCGTGTGGTTGAGGTGTTGAAGCGGAAGTACAACGAGGTAGCCTAGAACACCCACGGCCGAGGACCAGAACAGAATCGAATCGCCCGGCTTGGCAAAGAGGCCGTACGAGATGGATGCCTGGAATGCCGCAGCCACAGCGAGGATAGCCACGACCACGTTTTTGGCACGCAACAGAGAGCGCGATGCACGGGTCAACGGCCTATCTTCTTTTTTTGACAGGATAGCCAACTGGATGGCACCAACGAGGGCGAGAAGGAAGACTGGCGCGATCCAGAAAGCGGCTTCCTGGAAGCAAGGGGTAAAGTCGAGGTCACGCTGCTGCGAAACCGGACCCCACCCTTCCACATTGTTGCAGAGCTTATCGAGCGTTGGACGGGTTTTAAGTTGGTTGAGGGTGGACGAGAAGAAGCGAAGCGGCAGACTCAACAATGGATCCGCGCCCACACCATGTGTTTGCAACGAAGCGTCAAAGCTGGACAGAGCGCCGAGCTCTTCGACAGGAGCGGATCCCTCCATTGCAGCAAAGCGTCCTTCCAAGCGTCAATCTATTGGATGGTCACGCGACCCGAGCCTGTACCTCTCGGGATGCTCCTTCCGATGCGAGCACGCTAGCCAGAGCAGCTTCTTGGCGAGATAAGATAACAGATGGCGCAAAAGGGTGAGAGCAGGAGATGGCGGCTAGGAAGATGGAGATGGTGTGATGGGGCCGTCCTCTAGCGTGCTGTGTTGCCGAACACTTACTGAGCTTTGCTGTGTTACCGTGTTGCGGACTGCGGACTGCGGACTGCGGACTGCGGACTGCGGACTGCGGACTGCGGACTGCGGACTGAGGACTGAGGACTGAATTGTGACTGAAGCGTGGGGCCCGCAGAAGCGGTTGCTGAAATTTCCTTCCTTTTTCCCTGTTCTTTTTCCTTTACCGTAAGAGAGGGTTTACGGTTGAATCAGTTGTCATTCAAGCTGATCGGCGATACACAGGCCAACAAGCTCTCAAGTTAATGCACTTTCCGAAAGTCTACCCTTCGGAATAAGGTCTGGGTGCAGCCGCGATTGCAGGGGCCGCCCGCGGACTTACCGTAGGCTGCGGCTGCCGCTGATGACCAATGGATAGCCGTGGACATCCTCTCTGGTGACTTTGGCGCGTCACTCAGAGAAACAGTACCGTCCCCAATCTCCATCTCTTCACGAGATTTCACCAAACAGTTCAGACAGCAAACACTGAAGCCAATTATAGCAGATACAATGTCCATGAGATTGCGATATTGCGGCTGGCGCTGCCGCGAGAAAAAGTGAAAGCTGTGCGAATCAGCGCGGTGTCAAAATGAAGAGGAAGGCTGGGAAGGAGTGCGAGGTATGTGTACGCAACAGGGTTAGAGAAAAGGGCGCTATGCAAGTAAACTGTTTATCATAAATCAAGCGAGAGGCCCCGCTCAAGCAAAGGAAACGCATCCCCGCCGAGCTTGTAAGAGACCGAAACGACAGCAGGAGGCATAATGCGAAGAGAAGGCCGAAAGAGAAAGAGCAACTCGGCTCGATGTGGGGAAGGGAAGGGATCATTGGAGTCCGGAGCTAATTGAATAGGGTCATACAGTGTGCGTCTCCTTGGCAACCGATTGTTCAACATGCATGTGGTGGGATGCGACGCCGTAAAGGCCGTGGGGCGATTAGAAGAAAGGGGTGTTGTGGAAGGGTTGGCACATATCAAGTTTGTGCGTTTCGACTAGTCGAAATTCGGTGGAGCTGCACCTGGAGGAAGGTTGCCGAATCTAGGGCCTCCTGCTGCTGTTGGGGATGACGCCGAATTTGGCATCTGCGATGTGCGTCGTGCACCTCGCTGCACCTGTCGCACACCCTGAGCGCTCGCCACCGGTCCGTCATCGACCAAGCTGAAACCTCGTGTGAGCGGACGGTTCTGCGGCGATGTAGCCTGAGCGAAGCCTTGCTGCGACTGGACAGGCGACATGGAGACGTCCGTTTCAGGCTCTGCTGTGTACGCTTGCATCGGGTATGCCGACTCGCTCACTGTCGGATAGCGTTGCTCAGTAGACACGCTGCCGTGTCGCACCGCCACATCCGCACCCACGTAGCGTCGTGGTTCCGGATCAGGCGAGCTAGATGCCGAGCTCATCATGGGTCGCTTCTCGTCGTCCGCAATGTCAGTGTGCGGGTAAGCCTCGTAGGATCCCGCGCCAGGTGGCGCCGGCAAACGAGCACTGCTCTGCTGGCTGGGCGGGAAGGCGTTGATGCTGCCAAGGGCAGGGTGGGTCGAGTTATGGGGCAGAGCCGACGGCGAAGTGGCGCGGGGTCGTGGCACCACCACTGTGCCGGGCGGTGAGGCGCCGCTGCGTTGCTTGGCGTCGGTCGCCAGAGGTGCGGGCAGCTCGAGCAGCGGTACCGAATCAAGACGCGCACGAGCACCTGAAGCACTCTTGGTGTGCGACATTTCTGAAACATCAGGTCCGAATTGTGAGGCGCTCGACGAGGCAGCATTGGGCAACGCGCGTCCAAACTGGTCGTGCTGGCCCGAAGGGTTCGAGTGGAAGGTATCCGAAGAGACCATCGAGTAGCGCGTGCTGCCGGACCTTTCAGGCGACCCAGTACGCTGCACCACGTCGTATGTCGAGTCGCGCGAGTGCGTGCCCGACTTCCAGCGACGTTCGCGTTCGAACTCGGCCCATCGCTTCATCACAATATGCGAAGGATCGAACTTGCCCTCGGCGTCACCGTGGTTCTCCTTTTTGCTCTCGCCCTGCACCACTCGCGTGGCTCCCCACGAAAAGTCGTCCATGTGCCAGTACGCATACATGGGCAGCACAAAGTTCCAAATGGGCAGCGAGAAGAGATAGATAAGCATCCAACCCACGTATGCGATCTTGCGCGACGTTACCACAATCAGAATACCTGGAAGACCCAAGATGAGCGCAAGCAGGATCAGCGGGATCGTCGGCGTTGGCACGTTAGGTAGGAAGGCTTGAACCACGACATAGAGCGTGAAGGCGATGGCAGCTGGGAGCACCAACGTGCCCGCCAGTTCCATAAAGACGACGAAACGCATCGAAAAGCAGAAAGTACCGCAAAGATCGTTGACCATAACCAGCTCGAACAGGTTGTGTACGGTCGAGTTGATCCATCGTCGACGTTGCGATAGCAGGATGCGGAACGTGTCCGGAACGATGGTCTTGCAGACTGCCTGGGGCACGAACATCATCTTTCGCTTGGGGAAGGTCTTGAGCATGAGCGTGGTCAGGTATCGATCCTCACCGAGCAAGAGCAGATTCTTCTTGTGAAGCGTGTCCACGACGTTTTCCGAGTAGTGCTCGACGATATCCGGGTTGGCCAGGATGGGCACCCAGTAACCATGGGGACCCTTGGGCGCCTTGATTCGGTAAGAACTGAAGCAACCGGGTAGACAGGTGACACCACCGAAGCACGCTTCGAACGCCTTGGTCTGGTGGTGAGAAATGTAGTACTCGAACACCTGAATCATGGTGACCCACGTCTCGGCCTTGTTGGCGATCTTGGTCTCACCGCAGAGACCCATGATCTCGGGGTCTTCGACCATGCAGGCCACCATGCGCGAAAGCGAGTCGGGGAACACCTTGGTGTCGGCATCGACGCAGAGGATGATCTCGTAGTTGTCCGGAGAGACGCCAGTGACGCGCCAGATGCTGTTGAAGAACTCGTACTCGAATGTAGTCATGCGCTCGTCAAACATGACCTTTTGCATGAAGGCCATGAGCAGCACTTGCGAATCACGCTTGCCTCGGTTGCCTGGCTTGGCACTGTCGGCCTCGAGCGGCGTTCCGCACTTGGCGACCAGGATCATGGGCACGCGCTGCTGCTTGGATCGCTCAACCGTCTCATCGTCGTAGTCGTAGAATCCTGCGTAGATCTTGCACATGTTGTGGCGCTTGGAGCCGTCGGCGATGGCAACATACGAGTTGCCCTCGACCTCCTCTGCCGGGATGACGAGTTCCTTCATCATCGAGAGACAGATGTCTGGCGTCGAAATGTCCGAGCCTGCACCTTTGACGATACCATCAGCAATGACGAGCAAAAGCTTGTGGCTGTTGGGGTAGTCGGTGGTAGCAAGACTGTCGAGCGTTGTACGGAGACCTTCGAAGGATTCGGAGTAGGCGGTGACCAGGCAGATGGTGTGAGCCAGCGGGAAGCCAAACGGTCGGAAGTCTGGGCCAGGTTGAGGCACAATGTGGTGCAGGGGGAAGGGGCAGGCACCCATGGCGCCTTCGGCGGGGTTGCCCGAGAAAGAAGAGCGTCGCGAATGGTTTTGCGCCAACGAGGCTGAGCTTCTACCACCCGTCACCGATGGAGAGCCAGGAGGCGAGCCTCCGAGGGGCGAGGCGACCCCCAGGCGGCCGGCGCGAGTGATACGCTTCTCGCTGAGCGGCATCTGAGCTCGCGAGCCGCTCTTGAGGCTGAGAGGGTCAGCGACAGAGAATCGACTCTGGGTGGGCAGGAACGACTTGTGCTTGCGCGCATTGGGTCGGTAACCGGCAGGTGCAGGTCGGTAGATGTCGTCGGACCACTGCTCGATCTCGGCAGCTCGCTTCATGCGCTGCTCATACGTCTCGTTGGCATAGTTGCCAAGACGCCATGAGATGAACCAGCCAAAGATGACGGCCATGAAGAACTTGATGGCAACGACACCGATAATGAAGACCAGCGAGAGGTAGAGCTCCACTTTGGAAGCAACGCAGCCGATGGTTTCGGAGTCGATGAAGCCGATACGGGTGATCTGCTCCAGGCAGGCAAACTCGTTGTCGAGGCGCTGTCGCATCACAGTCGAGGTGACATCGCGGCCTGCCCAGCTTTCGTTGCGTCGCTTGAGCGTGTCAAAGAGCGCAGGGTAGGAGAGCGTGCTGGTGAGGTTGTTGAGTCGGTTAAGATCGAGCACCGAGCCGCGGAAGACGGCCAAGTTGCGTGTGGGATCGGTGACGTTGTTCCAGTATAGCGAAACCTGACCACGCTTCTTAATGATACGGTCTGTGGGCTGAGCACCGTCGTTGAACTGGTCGATCAGAGCTCCGGTGTGGCACATGGTGTTGTTGGCGTAACCTCCCTTGCCGTCCTGGCGGACGAGGGTGCAGTCGAAGTATCTTGGAGGCTGACCTCCTCCCACACGGTTGGTGATCAGGTTGGTGCAGGCGCCCCCGACCTTCTGGAAGAGCAAGCTGCCGTCCTGTCCACCTGAAGACCATGGCTCCGAGTAGATGGGGTTGGTGTGGTTGTAGATTGTATTAGCGCCAAAGAGACCGACCTGAGGATGAACAAAGCCGTCGAAGTTGTAATCATATCCGTTGAACGTCATGGAGCCGACATCGATAGTTCCAAGCGTATAGCGGTCCGGAGGGGTTCCACAGACGGTCTGGGTGAAACCGAAGGTGAGGAAACCGACGGCGGCCATAATGATGCCGATGATGCCGATGAGACCCATCTTTTCACGCCAGGCGCGCTGCTGTTCCGGGGTACGGATGCCAAAGACGCGGAGGAAAGGACCCGGACAGCAGATGGTGAGCACGTAGCAATAGATCATCCAGCCTCCGACCGGGCCAGGGGCGATTCGGGAGGTCTTGCTCTCTCCCAAGTCGCGAGGCACCTCCTTGGTGACTCTGCCAGATTTGGACTGCTTTCGACGCAGCGATACACCGCGCTTGAGCACGTTGATGCCGGTCTCGACCTGGTCCTCATCCCTCCCAAGGATCGACTTGCCACGACGCAGAGGGGCGACGCGGCCGAGACCTCCGGGAGGTACGTTCGTGGGGCCTGCCACGCCGAGACCGCTGAGACCACCTCCAGGACCAACAATGCCAGCCATGCCCATGCCCTGCGGGGCAGCACCGTGCTGTGGCATGTGACCCGTGGTGGAAGGCATGTAGCCTACGCGGCCGCCGGAAGCAGTCATGACATCCATATGAGCTGCATGATTGCGGTAGTACCATTGACGATGGTTGGGGTCCATGCGTTCACGATCGGGCCGCACGAGCGACTTTTTGCGACGAAAATTGGCATTCTGAGCCGAGAAGCCCGATTCGGGATCGAGTGTGTTGAGCTGGTTTAGGGCGGTGCTGCTGCTGTTGGGATCGTGCATGCTACGTTTATCGTCACCGTAGGACTTGACGGATTCGCGCGAAGGACCGGAACGCTGTACAGGTATGCGTTGTGGTTCTTGGAACGAGATGCCGGCTGAACGTTGATTTGGTTGCGCAGGAGCGTTGAGGTAGGCCTGGTGGCTGCCGCCAGGGCCCATGTTGGATGGTGACATGGGAGCAGCAGAGCCGGGAGGCGAAAAGAAGGGTTGCTGGGGGCGTGGAGGTTGGAACTCTCGCTGATGTTGCTCTTGATGCGGCGAGGGTTGCTGTGGATGATAGCCATGCAATTGTGGTTGCTGCTGCTGCGGAGGCGGCGGCGGCGGGAAGGCGCGATGTTGCGGACGAGCGCTGCCTGGGATGCTGAGAGGAGGAAGTGGTGGAGGACCACCTGCGCGACTGTTGCGTGGATTTTGCGCTGGATGACCTTCCTCGGAAGGAGACTCGAAGGGATTCATGGCGACGACAGGGTGCGGCGTGATGTTATGTAACCCTATGTGATTGCCAGGATTCAATCAAGACACTGCTGAAGCGATTATGGTGGCTGTGTGTTGATAAGCTGTTACAGACCTTCAAACGCCAGGGTTGGGTTGGTGTTGAGGGAAGAGAGGTAAGCAATCTAGAGGGTCGAGCGATGCATCAAGTCGATAAAGGGCAATGTTGTCGGATATGGTTGACTTGAGCCTTGACAGAGGCAACGATGCTGTTAAGCGATAATGGCTAGCAGCTAACGTTGACGATGAATCAAGTTGGTGTTGGTCGGTCCGATAGATGGCCTTGCGTGTGATTGACGCAGCAGCAAGGCAGACCTGTAAGTAAATGAGCTAAATCGCAAGCCACCAAAGCTGCCTTGGACGGGAAATTGATGATGAAAGCAGCGGTAGCGAAAGGAGTGCAAAGGAGGAGATGGCCAGAGCAAGCAAGCATGCAAGCGACCGCAAGATGCGAAAGTAGCGGAAGGGCGATAGAGGATGATGGCGGCCGACTAAAGCAAAGGCCACGCAAGACTGTCTGTATGTCTGTGTGTCTGTGTGTCTGTGTGCCTGTGTGCAGGCCTGTCGGTGGTTTTGAATGGTGAGCCAAGCCAAGAGGGCAAAGCCGATAGTAGCTACTTCCGAGTCGAGGATGCGGATGGGGACAAGGGCAAGCGGAGGAGAAGAGGAGAGCGGAAGGAAGTCAACAGCGTCGCAGCAAAGGGGCTGGCTATCGAGAAGAGTCGGAGGCAGCAGTCAGGCGGTGAGCGAGCTGGAGAAGTCCATGCAAAACAATGGGAGTGCGCGAAAGGAGATCGAGCAACGGTAGGCCAGCCAGCCAGCCAGCCAGCCAGCCAACAGCGACGAGCAGTGAGAACAGCGAGAAGCACCCAGCGTATCACGCATGGCTGGCTGCCCTTTTCCATAAATTCCACTTTCCACTCAGGGGCCATCCGACGAGCCAGCCAGCCAGCATGCTTTTCAACCGCACAGCAGCAGCAGCAGCAGCAGCAGCGACGAAAATAACAAAAAAGATAAACTAAAAAGGGAACGAATTCCAGATGTCATTCATCACAGAGACAGGAAAGAAGCGGCATGCGCGCTGTCAAACCACTTGCTCGTATGAAAGCCGAGCTAGTCGACTAAAATTACTAGACGGAGCGGAAAGGGGCTGCCGGGCCCCTCTTTTGCTGGAACAGAATGCACCTGTTATGGCTGCTGCTGCTGCTTGGCTAGAAATCACTCGCTCCTATGTTTTTCATGATGATGGGGATGCTGCCGATGTAGATGTGCTGCTCTTTGCCCATCAAGGGTCGATCGTGGATCTGTCTCGGTTTCTGGCTGGGGACAAGACCCCTGTTTTCTTTTTGGGCGTGCCTCTCGAGGAGGACTTGAAGCGAACGAGCAAACGAAGATGGCCGCATGGTGGGAATCGTAAGCCACCATGCTGAACAGAGAAATTCAACCTGGCGAGGTGCAGCGGCACTCTGGCTCGAGTGATTTGAATTTTTGAATTAAATTTTTTTTTTTTTGGGCAAATTGCTGTGCTGTCGACTTTGGAGCTGTTGCGCGGCTGGCTGCCAGTCCACTCACTCGGCGAGAAGACTCCGGTGTTTGCTGCATGAACTTTGGGACTCTTTTCGACTTTCCTCTATTCCTCCATTTCTCCCTTTTGTAGTCTCCGATTCAGGCGGAACTTGGACACTTTCAGGTCATTGCTTGTAGCCAAATTCAATCATCGCGTCGATTTTCAGCAACAAATTCGCCTCTGTCACTGCCGATCCTGGGACCCCAAAGTGGGCGGTCTCAGTTGTGCCTCCTGTGTTGATGTTGTTGTTTTGGTTGTTTTCTTTTGTTCTGTCGTCGCTGTGCAGTCGAAGTCGGCAACCCCGACAGCCTTGCTCGGCTCTTTCCTCTAAAAATATTCTGTGGTGCTAGGCAGGAGGAAGGAGCTCTTTGCCGGTGACCAGCTTCGCCTCTTCTCCGACTTTCAGGGCCACCCATGAAAAGGTCTGGGGCCATCACCTCTTTTCTCGCATAGTTGCTCTTTGACGGAACAATACTGAGAGCCCACCGCTGAGCCAGTATGGTGAGGAAGGATGTGCCAGAGAAAGAGCAGCGCATGGACGCTGGGAGATGTATGCACTGCTGATGATAGCACGATTTTTTTGTGGCTGTCTTTTCGGTTGAGTTGCTGTTGCCTTGCGCTGCGAATTGCGATGGCGGAGAGAGCTATCCACCGCTTTGACGCGCCAACAGGCACTTGGCTGCTTCCTCTTTGTCTGTCCCGCTGCGAGGTTTGCTCTGTGTTTTCGCTTTGTTCTCCAAGGCTTCAAGGATAAGAGAGGGCACCGCGCTGCAGTCTGCGACCCGAGCAGGCGCTCATCCTGCCTTTATTTTTGTTCTCCCAAAAGAGCTTGGACCGCCTCTGTGCCGTCTTTCTCGGGTTGGTAACTGGGCTGCTCACCGTCCATCCTTGGTTCTACCTATAGTCAAGCCGAAGAGTGTTGCGCTAGGGCACTGGCAGCACTCAAAACGATGCCGCCGTGCAGACGCATGCTTTGCCTCGCCGTTTCCCAGTTGCGGTGTACCGCGCACATGCAAAGATCGGCCAAACCTGCTTTGCGATTGTCCTTTTTCTTTTTTCTTTTTTTCTCGTTCTGAAGAAATTCGAAAGGGTCTGCTTTCGTCGTGCCTTCGAGACAAGAAGAACTGAGCGAAGGGCCGTGTCGTCACGTTGCGTTGGTCTCGCCTGTTTGAAGCAAGGAAAATGAATCGACGGAAATCGACGGGACAGGAGTGCAATCTGGATTTAGCGTCGAGATGGCTTTCACTCCATCCTGCCTGCGCGCTGGCTATCCTGTTTGGCCGCCTTTGAACACGGGCATGGAGAGCGAGGGTTCCATTTTTCTCGACAGCAGCAGGCAGCGTCGGGCTGTAGACGTTGGCATCACCGCTCTTCCTCTCAACAAGCTGCTGCTACAGCAGCACAAATGCTGCTTGCATCTGGTGTATTGTCCTAGCCGAACCCACACAACCAGACGCCCGATGCACCTTCTTGTCATTGTCGTCGGCTATTACACCCGTCGATCTGTGCTTGCTGCGGGGGTTTCACCGATGGCGTCCTCCAACTCACTGTCGAGGCAGAGCATCCACAACACTACACTGCACTGGCAAGGATGGGTCGATTCTGCAGCAATCATGGGTCTTTGTACGGGTGCACATACGAACAGTTAAGCTTGGCGAATGTGAGGCCGTCTGCGCACGCTATTGCTCTGTTTTCAAGGCGGCGAATCGCAGCGCAGCGCAGCGATCATCATTTCTCGCATCTTTGGAAACTTGTCTCAGCGGTGCTGCAGATCAATGACCGGTGCGCCATGACCACCGCGCCGCAGCTAGAGCCTTTTTGTGTGGCGCCAGTTCGCTGTCCCTCTACCCGCTTATGGTAGGCCCACGCCGCGGCGCCAACGTTCGCACACTTCCTTTCAACGCCAGTCGAGCAGAAGCTGAGTGGTGGAGCCGGCGATTGGTGGGTTAACACAAACGATGATGATCCGTGTGGTTCCTCCACCCTCTCAGGAGAAGTCCCGCGAATCGCTGCGAGAATGGAGGTCGGGTCGGAACTGCCGTCAGATATTACCATCGAGCCAAGATTCCACCCTAGACTCCCCTGATCGGGCAATCGGATGCTCACCAAACTTTGCGCCTTCTACCGTGCGGCAGATCGACACTCACTGCCTTAGCGCAGCGTTTCATTCAGGCTTTGCATACGCAACGCAAGACCAGGTGGGTGTAAGAACGGTGAGCAGTACTGTATTCATTCCCGATGCGCACAAAGGTACGAGCTAACAATCAACGCGAAAGGTGGTAGTCATCGATCCTGAGCAGTAGCGAGACGGTCTCGGTAGCAAGCTCGATGGCGCTGGTGTTGACCAGCAACGGCTGCAGCACGTTCTCCTCGAGGATGTTGGTGATCTGGCCCTTGCGCACGTTGATACCCGCGGTCCTCTCGCCGAGCGCGTGACGGTTGCGCAGCTCGGTAACAATGCTGATCGGGTTGAGACCTGCATTCTCTGCAAGCGTGGTCGGGATCACCTCGAGCGCCTCTGCGTATGCCTGGAAGCAGTATGCCTCCATACCTTTGAGCGTCTGCGAGTACTGCGACAGCAGGCGCGAGACGTGCACCTCAGGCGCACCACCACCGGCAATCAAGGCTTTCTTCTTGACGAGGCATCGCACCACACAGAGCGCGTCGTGCAGACTGCGCTCGCTCTCCTCAAGCACAAGCGAGTTGGCACCTGTGCAGAGGATGCTGACCGTCCTGCCCATGTTCTTGATACCAGTGATCTTGACAACACGCGCCCCGTTCTGCTGCACTTCGTCGATGAGGTCGGCTGAAGCGAGCTTGTCCTCGGTGAAGGCCTCAATGTCGGCGATGGGCTTGGCGCCGAGCGTCTTGGAGACAAACTCGATCTCGTCGCGCTCAACATCCTTGACCACGAGGATCTTGAGCTTGGCGAGGAAGTGGAGAGCGAGCTCGTTGACGGCATCGCGGAGGATCGACTTTTGAATGAGAAGCACATTGCAGCCGGTCTTTTTGATCTTTTTGCACATGTTGAGCAGGTACTGTCGCTCCTCCTTGAGGATCTTGTCCATCTGTCGGTAGTCGTTGACGACGATCTGGTTGTCCATATCGGGCTTGGGGCTGCTCAGCTGGAACTGGCAGACGGCGATCTTGGCCTTCTCCATGCGAGTGGGACCCCCGCTGCCGGAGATGACATTCTGCGCCAGTACGAGACCCTCAACGAGCTCGGTGTCATCGATGGTGCCGCCCACCTTCTTGACGATGCGGATGTCACGCAGATCAACGTTGTCTTGCGCATCTGCGGATCGCGAAGAGCGCGAGGTGATAGCGTTTTCGGTGGCAGTCGACGACGAGGATGAGGCACCCGATGCACTGGGCTTGGCTGAGGCGGCGGGAGCGGCGGGAGCGGCGGGAGCGGCGGGAGTGACGAGACGGGTGACGGCATCGACAGCGATGGGTGCGAGGACGGACGAGTACTGCGAAACGATCTTGGAGTTGAGCGAAGTGCTGGCGGCGCGGAGAAGCGACTCGCGGTCGTTGAGCTCGACGGGCGTCGAAATGTCGGTGAGGAACTCGACGGCCTTGGCTGCCGCCTTCTGGAACGACTCGGCGATGATGGTGGGGTGGATACCCTTGTTGAGCATCTTTTCGGCGGCACCGAGCAGACTGCCTGCTACGACAACGACGGAAGTGGTGCCGTCACCGGCTTCGACATCCTGCGCTTGCGAGAGCTCGACAAGCATCCTGGCGGCAGGGTGCATAACGGCCATGTGTTTGAGGATGGTGGCACCGTCGTTGGTGATGACGACTTCGCCGTTGGAGGTCTGGATCATCTTGTCCATGCCCTTGGGACCGAGCGAGGTGCGGACGGCATCACTGACCGCCTTGGCGGCAGAAAGATTGGATCTCCTGACCTCGTCTGGCTTGTCGGCATTCTTCCAGGCGTTCTGCGAGGGTCCTCCTCGTGCAACAGGGGCGGCCGCGGGTGCTGCTGCCGACATGGTGTACTATGTGTATTACGAAGAAGCGCTGCGGATCCTTCGAGAGTGTAGAGAGCGTCAAAGTCAAGGCGTATAGCTGAGGTTCCGGTTGTCCAAGGTCAGATATGGACGGTATCTGCTATCGAACAGAAGCGCAGAGAGTGAGGGTGGTGGCCGGACTACAGTAGGTGCAAGCTAGGACGCAGTGATGGAGTCGTCAAGAGACAGATGATAGCCAAGAGTGTGACTGCTCAAAGTCCAACCAACACAGATCAATTCTTCGCAACGGCGCACGAGCACAGCTGAGCACAAAACTGATCGTGTGCGTGCCAACATGCAACGCGCGAGCGCACGCTTCCACTGGCAACCAGCGCTTGAATTTGCCTCCCGCCCTGACTGACTGGCTGTAGCTTTTCCAGTGTTGGTTGCAGAAGAATCGAAAAGAAGGAAAATCGACGTCCCAATCTGGCTTTCAAGTCTAGTTTGAAGCAGATAAGCATCACATAATCAGACAAAGTGGACCCTTTTGCTCCGAGACGCGCAACACCCATGGGTATTGCGGCCAGTTGTGCCGGGCTGCTGCCCCATTTTGCACCGCCCATAAACGAGTCGACATATACTGCTGACTGGCCTCTGAGCCTTGGTTCTCGACTGACGTGCGCCTCCACTTGAACAATCAGCCAAGCACCAAAGCCTTCCACGCTGAGTGGCACGGTAACTGCAAATTCATTCGACAACGGTCGATCCTCCATCCGACCCTTACATCAAAACCCTTTCTTCAACCACTCACCTCGTCAACCGATACGTCACAAATACCCCTCAGAAGCAGAGACAGAGGCGTATCCTCGTATTTCACCGCCTTTTGTCGCTTTAGGGCCATCATTGGGCACGAGTGGACACTTTCCACAATCTTTGCACCCATCTTTCCGCATTCTGACCTTTCGCAACTCAGCACCGCTTTTTCTCAAATCCAGAAGGCTCAACTTCGTCACGTCTCTGTTGCTCAGCCTTGAAGTATTGCGATCGACTGCGCTACGACCCCCATCACTAGGCACGCCCACTTGATCCTGCTCTGCCGCAAGTGATACCAAGCTTTCGACATGTCGATGTTCGGCGGTATCGATGGCGGCTTTGCCAGCTTGAATCGCTTCATGCAGGCTGGCATGGACCCGCGTTTTCCAAGACCGCCACGCGCGTACGATGAGTACTTTAAAGCATACAGCATGGCCATGCTCCCCGGCAAGGAGCGTCTGAACGTCAGCTACGGAGGCAAGATCATCATGCCGCCATCAGCCCTGGCTCACCTCACCAATCTCGAGATCGAGTCGCCGTGGTTTTTTGAGCTACGTACCACAGGTGCCTCCGAGGTGCGCCGCACACACGCCGGTGTGCTCGAGTTCATTGCCGACGAAGGCAATGTCCATCTTCCTGCTTGGATGATGCGCACGCTTGGACTCTCGGAAGGCGACCCCATTCGACTCACCGGCACCACTCTGCCCAAGGGCAAGATGGTCAAGATCCAGCCCCAGACGGTCGACTTTCTCGAAATCAGCGATCCCAAGGCCGTACTCGAGCAGGCCTTCCGCAATTTTTCCGCACTCACCCCAGGTGACATTATCGAGATCAGCTACAACTGTCTGACGTTCGAGATCCTCATCATGGAGATCACACCCAACGCTGACGGCATCTCAATCATCGAAACCGATCTCGAGGTCGACTTTGCGCCACCCAAGGGTTACGTCGAACCGACACCGCAGCCGCGCCCTCCACCGCCAACCATGGCTTCCAAGCTCAACATCGACAGCTCGCGCGTTGACTCTATCCCACCAACACGCACCTCGACGCCCGGTTCACTAGCAGGGACAAGCGCAGCTGGCGGTTCCGGCGTGGCCACGCCCGCTGGTCCATTCCGAGGCTCCGGACAGACGTTGAGCGGGAAAAAAAGCAAAGGAAAGAAGGAGCGTCAGATCGAACAGCTCGATCCGTTCAGCATGGTTCGACGCACCGATATGCCACGCATCGTGACAAATGACACGCAGCTCACAGAAAAGAAGATCCCAGCGGCGCTAAATTTGCCGTTTGGCAAGCTTTTCTTTGGCTACGAAGTGATCCCCGTCGGCGGCAAACCAAGCGAAAATGCCAAGCACAAGCCAACAGAGACCTTTTCGGGCTCTGGGACGACCTTGTCTGGTCGTGCTCCTCGTCCAAAGCAGCCTCAAGAGTCACAGCGTAGCAAGCCAAGTGCCGAGACGCCCTCTGCGTTTACGCTGGGTGGAGGTCGCGTCTTGGGGGAGAGCTCGCGAAGCAGTCGATATGCGTCGCCATCGAGCTCAGACGGTCGCAGTTTGAGCGACTCGAAGAGGGACGTCATTGAAATTGACTCGGATTGATGGGCGTCGTCTCAACGTCCAAGTTTGTCGTGCCTCTTGTCTGACCCACCTCGCGGCAAGGAAAATTGACTCTCTTTCATCTTCGGTCTGGATGCAGACGCAGCGGGAGCAGTGAGGACGCACAAACTTTTTTTTCACTCCACAGTGTACTGCACCGTTTGGATCCGTAACATCGCCTTCGTTCTTGACTACTCTTGTACTTTTACCCTGCCAATATGGCCGCATCGCACCCTGCAACTCAGTCCCTAAGCATCGACTCTTTCTTAATGGCCTTAGCCTGCTGTTCTTGTGCCATGGGGACATCCTGTGTCTTGTTGCCTCCGTCGCCAGAATGTGCGTTCGACCGCAGTGCTGGAACAGTTCCAGCAGCCATGGGCTCGATCCTCTGATCGAGGTCAGGTATCCTTGCGGCCGGCCACGAGGCCGTCTGAGCCTGATGTGGGAGCTGACTCTCATCTCGGGCCAAAGCGGGGACGGAGCGAGAGCCCAACGATTTGTTTGGCCAGGAACCAGGCTGAGAGCCAGAACGGTCGTACACGGGCGTGAACCGAGCTGCATATTGCTGAAGATTGTTTGGAAGCGAGCTGTTTGGCTGCTTTGCCGGGTTTTTCGGCTCAGGTGTGGGAGTAGGGCGGTTGAGCGGCACAGCAGACTGGTATCGGAATCGACCTGGTCCACCCGTTTCACAGCAGGGAGCGTTCGCGTCAGGTTGTCAGCGCGTTAGAAGACTGGGAGCACACCTGTGGGGGTGGAGGGAACGACGCGCTTGAGTATGACACCTACCTCGGTCGGGCGACCTCGCTTCATGAATCTTTGGTGCCATCTCGCGGAAGGACAGGGGCGGTGGTTTGTGTGCGAAAATTTCCGAACAGCTTGTGGATGGACGGGTCTGCGTTCTAGAGCGTGGAAGTGAGGTCTCGTCAATGCTGTCCCATTGAAACAAAGGAGGCAGTGGCAGAAGCAGGCAAATCCTAACGGTACCATACCCAAATGTCTTAGGATCAGGGTTGCTCAGCACTGCAATCGTGGGAGCAAGACCATCCGAGATTTGCACTGGCTGAAGTTCGATGCGATTCTGGTCTTTATGAAAAGCGAATGGTCTGGAAGGCTGAACAAAAGCTCGTCCGCCGCCCGCTTCTCGGCTGTTGCCGGATTGCGACCCGCTGTAGATAGCATAGTGGCAGTCACAGTCAATTGTTCCGCCTGTGTTGTGCTGCTTCGAACTTCGTGGGTTGAGATGCGGGTCTCTTTCCGTTATGTCGATCAAGTAGCTTACCCTTGCAATGGGTTGATGCTGCCAGGCTTGCCAACAAGGGGAGACTGCAAAGCTCTGATCCTGTCTTTCAGATCGCGAATCTCCATTTGCGCCAGTTCCAAATCTCTGTACAAAGTGGAGAATGTGTCCAGCGGAGTTAGCAACGATAAGGGCTATCGGGAGAATCGACGAAAACTGCGAAAGTTTATGTTGAGCACCAGTACCTACTTTTTCACCTTTCGTGCTTGGCACAGCTCCTCCTTAACGTGCTCGAGCACCTGCTTCTGACGGAGTGCCTGCGCTTTGAGGAATCTGCAGGCGGAATATCCATGGACATCAACATGTAGGGAGGAGTCGAGGGAGTAGTCGATTCAAGCCATCATCCCAGTGAGCGGGTCCGTCTGCATCTCATCAGGCCCGGTTGGAGGTGATACCTACGTGATCAAGTCCGACATTTGCTTGAACTGGGACATTTGAACGACGTTGGTTCAGATGCAAGGCACTTCTGACATCGGCGGCCGTGGGCAAGCACCTGATAGCTTTCTGCTGGCCGCAACCTTACCTGAAACTGTTAGAATCACGAGAAGGAGGTCCCGGAAAAGCTGAGTAACGGTGTTTATGTTCACCTGGCGTCCGGGCACTATTAACTCACCTCGTATGTAAGCATAAGCTCGTTCACAGAGGTCTCGAAGGGCTGCAAGAAGCGTCTCACAGTGTCCGGCAGCTGCTAAGTTCAAAGGGAAGCGAGCACACTTGAAATTTAGCCCTCGCACCATCTAGATGACTGAAGACCTGCTTTCGAAGCATCAGCTTACATCATTGGATCGAAGCCGAATCATACGGACAGTGAGGTGGCAGGCAGCACAAGCTGTCTGAATCTCTTCGGGGAACGATCTGGGATCCAAAGCTTCATCGCCTATTCGGCTCGATGGGTCAGCTAGGTGTGCTTTCGCTTATCGTGCTTCGCGAGGCGGGGTGCCGGTCGGACAGGGGCACTGAAGACAAACTCACCGCCAAGCTCTTTGTGGCAAAGGACATGCTGGCACTGATGCGGACGAGACAATAAGGGGCAAGTCGGCATCAATCACGATTAGGAAAAGCATACAAGGACTGTTAGTCGTGGTGATTCTAGCAGCGCTGTTTGAAGCCGGCACTAGTTCGACTGACTTCGCCTATCCAAAAAGGAAATTCAAGGGCTTTGGTTGCACTATCGAGCGAAGAAGGGTGGCTGGAGTTTGCGAGAAAGCTACGAAAGCAAACAGAACAGTGAAGGTGTTCGAGAAAGCTGTTTGAGGACGACGTGGATGCCATCTTGCGTCCAATGACGGTGCAATGTGGGATGGAAGCAGATGGTGGTTGAGAATACAGATGCAAGCTCTCGCTTCAACGAAACGAGAGCTTCTCAATCTGAACGAGTGCTACCACAAAAAAGGGTATATTTTGCGCCAAATGTGAAGTGTTCACGAACGACTGTGACAGCTCAGCTTCTGTACATTGCTTTCGTCGGCTCATCCGTCTCTGCTACGTCTGTCACGCCGTTCTGAACCACGCCACACTCCTGTCCTTCGGGCTGGGCTTTTAGGAGGTGCAGACAAAGCTCGAGGCAGGCAAACAGTCAGGTGGTCAGGCGATAAGGGCGTCCAGCCGCAAGTGGTCTGCGGCCAAGCCATGATAGCCCGTCTGCATCCAGTTCGTACTGTACCTTCCCCCTTGTTTCTCCATCCCTTTTTACAGAGGAATTTTCGATCTTGATCTTGTCGGCTCCTCCGACTCGAAAGTTGTGGTTTCAGCGAAGCACTGACGTGGCTGAGCTCACGATCGCTTTCAACTCTTACATTCATATGGAAGCTGAACATGAATTCCGCTGGGCCGATCACGGTGAAACGCTATCTTGGTGGGGTTCAAGCTTGAAGCGACGGCCGCGATCGTGTACCGTGATCCCTGTACAATACTGTGCAATTCAACATGCCTTGAGGCGCAGCAAGCTCTTTATTGACTTTGCGCTGCGGAGGAGCATATTTTTATTCACGAAACACGAATCGAACGAGACGCTCTGAAAGCACGAAATAGCGGCTCAGTGACAGATTTGCAATACCATCGCGGCTCGATGGTGCTTTTTTTTCGCATCACGAGGGCTTTCTTCGTCGATACATCCTCGACTCAGCAAACCATACTTGATCTTGCGGAACAGAGGAGCCTTCAAGCCCACGAAACAGATCCGCAGTTGCAGAACCTTAGGTACATACACTGCTGCAATCCGAGCCTGTTGTCAAGTCCAATTCGCTGAGCATCGCCTCTTTCGGCCGCTAGGCAGCCCCGTCTCAAATTCTGCGCCCTCGAATTACTGTATGACCGATCACATTCTTCATCTCACCTCCATCAGGCGATAAATGTAATCATCCCACACTCGATCTTTATTCCGCACTACTCCTGCAACGCCATCCAGCCAGGACGCTGCTTACTACTCTCATCAAGAACGGTAGCTCGCTGGTCGTCTCAGGCAACTCAAGCGTTCAAAGTCACTGTTCCCCCTGAGCTTTCGCTAGCTCGTCGAGGCCGTCCCCACTCGGCGCGGTGTCTTCCACAAGGTCTCCACCATCTCATTTCGGCTTCTTCGAACTTAGCCGGAACGCTGTCGTTCTCTTTAACGCACCACGCAATTGACGGCTCTTGACCTCCAAGACCCCTGGAACAAGGTGTCATCTCGATCGCCTGCTCCGGCGACGGCGCCGGCAGCGACTGGGGAGCATGCATTGATGCAAGAGGCCGATTGGAATTATTCTCTGCACGTTCGACTGGCCACCTCGAACTTTTCCGCACGCCGGAAAAGCGCGATTTTCCCGCAAGAATAGCAAGCAGCTCTCGATCACGCCCGCATCCTCTGCTTCAATCAGTAAGCGACGAGCTCGCCCGAACCCCCGCCTCATTCGACCACCTTACCGTCACGTTGTGTCCATTCTCCGCTGGATCTCGCCCTGAAGTGTAAAGAGCAGCAATCATCCTTGACCAAGCATCCTTGCGTCCAGCTAGCACTTTGCTTACGCCTGCACATGCAGGGTTTGCCTGCCAAATTTAATTCCCACGAAACTCGCCTCAAGCGAAATGTCGGGTTCTCATCTGCCAGACGACTCAACTTCGCTGGCGCGTGCACAAGCTCATACACACGCGTCTACGCACTTGCCGCAGCAACAGCAACAGCAGCATCAGCGGAGACGGCAGCAGCCATTGCAGTCCTCTGCTACTCCGCATCCACAAGCTCATTCTCAGCAACGCCCACATTCTAATGTGATCGCTTCCATGGCGACATTGCCAGCGTCCACCAAACACCCAGCAACACTCTCCTCCTCCTCGTCTCCGTACAGTCTGTACGCGTCCTCTTCATCTGGCGTCATGTCGAACAATGATTCGCGCGTTGCCAGCTCGTCGGCGAATCAGGATCAAGCTCGTCAACCTCGATCTGTCTTCAACACGAGTCGTCGCACTGCCAGTGGCTCACTCGACCGGGACACGAGCCTCCCCGTCTCGACGCCCATGCAAGTGCAAGAATGTTCGCGTGCTCCTCCCTTGGCTTCTAGCTCTCGAAAGCCCCCAACATCCTCTTATGTATCAAGTCAATCTGTTCAGTCCAGAACACCATCTCAGTCCGGAAGGTCACGCCCGCAGCTGCCGGTTTCTCCAGTGGGCTCGCAACCACGCGTGACCGTACCTAGTCAGCCAGCGCAGCCCATACCAGGATCGGGCAAACATCCCATTGTTGGCCCAGCTGTGCAGAATCCGCAGCGATCCGATGCGGGTCACTCTGCGCAGCCGCTGGACGGCATGTCGTCCAAGGCGAGCTCGCAGTCCCAACCGCGACCGAGACCGTTGTCACATGTGACCATTACAGATCCCACACCGCAGCCCCAAGCTTTGTCACAGGTACAAACGGGACTGCATTCGCAAAGGTTCAAACCAAATCCTAGAGAAACTCCGCATACTGTCCAGCAGCAGACACCATTGTGCGCTCAGCCTCAGAATCCTCTCATGGCAACCGCCTCTCCGCGAGCACAAACGGTGCGTCCGGCTCGTGCGCCATCGCAGACGCGACCAATCGTCCAGACTCAGCCTCGAGCGCAGCTTGATTCTTCTTCTTATACGCCTGCACAAGCAAGGCAGCCTGCTCTCGATGCAACGCCATCCAACGTTGTTCGGGCACCCAACCAAACGCCTCAACATGCCAGTGGTTCCGTGTCCGTCTCTCAGAAACCCAACGGAGTCCAGCAGGACTGCGAGAGCTCGGCACACCCAAAGGTCAACCGTAGTACTCTGCAAAATCTTCCCGGAAGCTTCCTATCTACCGCAGAACAGGTTGACTACGAGTCGTTGATGACTGGCAACAAGACGTTCAGGCCTATCGAAATCGTAAGCTGCACCGAGTATTCCGGAGAGGAGCTCGAGACGCTTATTGTCGAGCAAGTTGAAAAAAGGAGTCTGCCCTTAGTGATCTCGGACCTACACAAGACGCCAGCTTGGGCCTCCTTTTCGCATCTCTTTGACCCTCAAAATTATCAGCAGCTGTTCCCATCTCAGGGCCCAGACGGCAAGCCAGTGCTCGTTCGTAACATGGCCGGCTGGAGCACCCATCCTATGGCCCCAGAATTCCTAACCCATTGTGATAAGTACAGGGTCTACTCACCGAAGCAGAAGGCGAAGCTTTATGGACATGACCTACGTTGCCCAACGGACTGGACGACGGCTATTGCGAACCTGGTGCATCCGCGGCTTGTGCATCATGGGGATCAGGATGTGTCTGCATCGCTCCACCCAAACGCACGCTTGGCCACCGAGAGATGTGAATTCGGCCCTGTAGGCACGTGCACGCCACTGCATCGTGACCTCTGCTCGAGTCTGGGCCAGAACCTGATGGTGTGGTGCGACCCGAGTGCCTCTGCGATATGGATGATCACAGATTCGGAAGAATCCGATGCAGTGGATCGATACATTGCTTCCAAAGGCGGTGACCTTCAATCCGGGAATTTCGCCCTGCATCCCAAAGAGCTTCTCGAAGCGCCTTTTCCCTCCTTCTGTTATCAGCAGAAGCTCGGCGACCTCATGCTGATCCCATCGCGCGCCTCATACATGGTAGTTCATACAGGTGGTCACAGCATGAAGGTGGCTTGGTCCAGGATGACAGTCAATACGCTCACAAGTGCACTGTTTTCCGACCTTCCCGTGTATCAGCGCGTCTGCCGAAAGGAGAGCTACCACATCAAACCCGTGATCGAAGAGACGCTCATCAAGCTCACCGGACAGCTAGAGGCCAAAGCCGAACAGGCGGTCGAGACTCCGCCAGCAATCATCGGCGATCTCTGCAAGCTTCTGAAGCTGTACGATGCGATCCTCTGCGATGAGTATGTGCCCGAATGGAAAGAGATTCAGAAGGAAGGAGGGCACGACAGCTACGTCGAGTGCGACTTTTGCGGTGCCGACGTCTTGGGTGGCTATTTCGAATGCCCTGAGGGCGAGGGGGGCGAGACCTTGTGCACTCTATGTTATTGTCAAGGGCGGCTATGTGGCTGTCCTGACGCCATCACAAAGCTCCAGCCGCGTCAGCATTGGCGCACCTTCGGCGAACGCCTTGCCATCCGCAACAAAACCGCACAAACTCTTCTGAGGGTCAATCCTGCTCTGGGGTCGTCGCTCGAGCCGCCCTCGGACTCTGAAAATGACGAGGCGCTCGAACAGGCTACGCTGTTGCCTGTCAGCATTCTGGACGAGGCCGAAGTGGAGAAGAAGACTTGGCCATTCAGCTTCAAAGCAGCTTTCAAGATGTACAAAATTCGACAGATGCCAGGTTGGCGTGAAGACGTGGCCCCGTGTCGAATTTGCAAGGCGTTGCTGGATGTGTCGCAGAGATACTATTGCAAACCATGCAAACATTCGTACTGCCATGGATGTTTTGTTCACAAGCTCTACATCCATCCAGTGCATACTTTGGCCACAGACGATTGGGCACAACTGCATCGCTACCACAAAAAGGGTAGCACGCTCGACTACAAGGAATGGAAGCAAGACCCGCTCGAGTTCAACCACGAGGCGCGTGCACACTTTGCCCTGCTCGAGGCGGCTAGGACCAAGATGAAGTGCTCGCCACTCGACGAGAAATGCCGCATTGGCTTTCTCGACGTGTCGGCGGAGCATCCGCACGGACTATCAGGCACACTTGGCCTGAGCCGAACCAGCAAAGCGCAGACTGACAGGGACAAGTCTGCTACAGCTCAATCCCCTTCCCTGCCGACTCCGGTTTCACGCAAACGGCAGAACGACCTGATACAGACGCCATCTTCTGCAACGCCTAGAAATGCAACAAGCAAGAGGGTCAAGCTCAATACACCGCCCGAACCTCAGCCTATGGATGAGGACGACGCTCCCGTTCAGCTTTCACAACTTGAAGAAGCGCAATTGGTCCCTACAATTGCAGCATCTGGTCAGTTGCAAACACGCGTCACATCAGTTTCACCAGCAGCCAGCTCATCTGTGCGGTCTGAGATCGACGAGGCCCTCTTCTCTGCTCCAACGGTCGCTAACGGAATCAGGAAGTTTGTCTTGCGAGCGGGCAAGATGCATGCTGGGTCACCGATCCTCACGAGTTCATCGCCTGGATCGTCTCCATCCGCCTCATCCTCTACGCTGGCACCTGCTGCTTCCATCATAGGCTCCGGAAGTCAGACTCTGCGCTGTTCGCTCCCCGCGACCAATTCCGCTCAGTCGAGCACAGCCGCTGCTGACCAAAGAGTCGCGGCGACTGTACCCCTTCGATCAAGCGTCACTGTCCATGCTGCGGCTCCCACTTCATTAGGTTTGCAAAGAGTCCCAGCTGAAACTGTGCCTGTTACACCACCCACTTCATTTGGCGCACAGAAAATTCCAGCTCACCCGACTCTTGTGGCGGTTCCCACTTCGGTGGACGTAGCAACGATTCCAACTCAGCCCAGTGCATCGACCGCTCCGCCTCAATCGACCGTAGCGGCTTTCCCAACTACATCTGACAATGTAGCAGCTCCACCTACCGTAGCGACGGCTGCTGCTCGCACCACCGCTTCGTCCGGCTCAACTCCGGCAAAGTCTCCAACCCCCTCGAGCGCAGCGACAAAGTCAGCAGCGCCTGTTCCCCCTCCATCGTCCGCAACCGGTGCTCCAGCTCCATCTTTGACGTCGACGACTTCGTCTCGATCCAACACAGCAAATCCCCTCACTCCGGCCAAACCCACTTTTTCATCTGCATCACAGGCAAACTCCACGACTCCAATGGTGGTTTCCAAGGCAATTCAAGGGGGCAAACCGAGTAACGAATCTCTGGCGATCGCAACCAGAGCCGTTGTGGCAGGAATGGTCGCTAACTCACCAGCGCCCGCCACAGCAGCGCCGGAAGCGACCACCGCAGGCCTAGCTTCACTCGACAACATGAATCTACGCGTCGTGACCGAGGTGTTGCGCATCTTCAGCCAAGCCAATCAGAGGATGCTTGCGGCACAGGCAGAAGAGAATGAGAGGGCGCAGGCAAAACGATTCGCAGAGCTGGAGAAAGCGCATGCACGGCAGATTGCAGGGCTGGAGAAAGCGATGCGGGATATGGACGCAGCACACGCTGAAGAGCTCAAGAAAGCGCAGACGAAAGAGGCTGCAGAGCATCAGAAAATGCGAGACATGTTCGCAGCGCAGGCTGAAGAACACAAGCAACTGCAGGACAGGCTGGAAGCGAGACTTTTGCAGCGAATGGACGAGCACAGCTCGACCCAGTTGCGGAGGATGCAGAGGTTGGAAGAACGGGTTCAGGAGGTGCAAGAGGGCTTTAGTCTCCTGACGGAAGATTTGGACCGAGGAGCACAGCTGGAACTGGAAGCGATGTTGTCCAACCAGTCGTCCGAACCTGTTGCGAGCGGCCAAACTTCGTCGAGTGCCAACATTGCCTCGACTAGCCAAATTCGCCGCCAGACCTGATCTTTCTGTTGCCGCTCACATTCGTATCTCAACACTTTACTCGCTTACAACGTCAGGCTATTTTCTTAACAGAGCTGCTAAAGACACAGCGTACTCTCGAGATGCGAGTGTGTTCTTTCTCTCCTCGTTTGTCAATTTAACACCACGTGATCCCTAAACATTACGAGGTGATCTTGTACGCAAGCTTTTCGGCAGAGACCTTGCCATCCTGGAGGTATTTGAGACCCTCTGGAATCTGCGAGAGGCCGCCCGACATCTCCTTGATCCTGTTGCCACGAACCAGACCTTTCTGGAGGAGGGTATAGAAGTGACCCTTGTCTCCGTTGAGCCATTCTTTCATGAGGGTTGAGTCGGCAGTAACGCGGTTCTCATCAAAGACCGTCTTACCATAGCTGAAGGGGCGGCCGAGGGCGGTGTAGGCGAGCGTGTGGATGATGTTGACCTCACCCTTGCGGAGTGCGATGGCCTCAGGATCGGGCTTGAGGAGCACAACGATGTCGCCGCCCTTTGCGCCTAGCGATTTGACGCAGAGCTGCTGGGTGCCGTTCTCCGAAATACAATCGAGGGCCTTGCTCTGTCGGTCGCCACGGAAGGAAAGTTCGAGTAGAAGAGCAATCGCGATTAGTGGGTCGGTCTTTCACGTCTCTTTAGGTCAGAGGTTCTCGGATACTCACCAGGTGGGGATACTTGGAAGCGATCTTCTGAGGTGTAGTCTCGTCACGGTAGTCGTAGACATCGGCTGCACCGAGGTCCTTGAGAAGCTGGTGGTTCTTGGGGCTTGCTGTGGTAATAACCTTGTAGCCAGAGGCGCGAGCGATCTGAATGGCCCACTGTCCAACGGAAGTGCTTCCAGCCCAAACGAGGATCTCGGGGGACTGGTCAGTGACTGGAACCGCACCCTTGGAGTAGTCAGGCACAGGAAGGGCAAGTCGGTGGAAGAGCGCCTGAGGGAACAGCCGATACGGAGTAGCTCAGAAAGTGTTGTTAGTAATCCCCGGCGCATTTCATTTAGAATCGACACCACTCGATTCTACTACTTACCTGAACAGCAGTCTCTCCGCCAATTCCCAACGAGCTTGCTTCAAAATCATTGACATTGTCGGGGATCTTTGCGACGAGTTGGCTGTTGGTCTTGAGGTACTGAGCAAAGCTGCCACGGTCAGCCTCCTTGGCACCGTGGACAAAACCGGCAACACGATCGCCCTTGTTGATGGACGCATTTCTGACATCGGGACCGAGCTGCTCGACAACCCCGGCAAAGTCGCAACCGACAATGACACCGGGAGGAGCAAGGAAGGCGACGTGCTTCCAGTCGGTGGGGTTGAGCGTGACAGCGGTGGTTCGGATGAGAATCTCGTCCTTGTCGAGCGCGGGAACGGGGACCTCCTTGACCTCGGTCTGCTTGCCCTCCACGGTGACGAGGGCTTGCATCTTGGATGGTACGGACATGATTGCGTGGCGAGCAGCTATTCAGGAAAGTGCAATGGTATGGGTGAGATGGAGTAAAGTCGCTCAGAGGCTGAATGGAGTTGGAGAAACGGTGCCAGGATGTTGATGCGCAGTCAGATGGAAATTTATATAGCCGGTCAGAAGAGGCGCATGCTCCAAAACTAGCACGCTCCCTCACTGACGTGCTGACGGGGCAGCAGCTTGGGAAATGCCGAGTTGGCCGCCGTAGACTGTGGCCCACGACCGCCGCATCTTGTTTCTGGAACCTTTTGACCCCACTGCTTTGCCCCGTGCTGCTGGCCGGGACGCCTGTGCCTGTGTCGCCGGAGGTGGAGGTGAGGATGCCTGATTTTTGTCATCCGTGCGTCAACAGCTCTGTCGAATTCGGTAGATTGAATGGATGAATGAAAAATTGAGGACGAGAAATCACAATTAGTTATTGCCAGCTACGCTTTGCTATGTAGTGTACCGTCGGGTGATCAACGAAACTTCAAGTAGCGCTTTCATTTGATCACCTCATCCTGATGCTATACACGAGAACGTGCTGCAGTAGCGATAGAGTCACCTGAATCCTTGGTCCCGAGTGCACCGTGATCTTTCGATGAGTCCGAGCGGCCGAGCTTCAAACAGATCGAGAGCAACCATTGTTTGAGCGCTTTCGAAGTGGAAAAGACTGCCAACTGAAGCCTTCAGAGTAAGAGACAGTGATAGGTCAAAGATGCAGAGAACAGAGATCATGGCTGGGTCGGCAAGCCAAGCCACGCTCGGTGGAGAATGTCATCGAGTGATGGATGATGCGCGAACCAGCTGATTTTGGACGGTCTGAGCGGGATGCACGGGCGCGTAGTCAATTGTAAATCCGCGTTTCGCGTTAACTTATGGGGAGCGGTCCATTTTGAGCGGTCAATCGCTGCACAGGAGTCAGCCCTTGCGGCATTGCCATTGCCTTTGGTGACACTATTGTGAGGATACGGTCTGTTTCCATTGCGATATACAAAGAAAGGCTCGAGAGAGCAGCTTGTCAAACTTGAAGCTTGAAGCCAAGCTGAAGCGAGCCACTGTGCATTGTGATTGTCCGGGCGGCTGTTGCCGACTAGACGAATCAGATGTTGGCAATTCTCGACGGCGCTCCGCATTCTAGCTAGGGCCTGAGCTCTCGGAAACCCTTTTAGGCTGCAGCGTCAAATTTCCAGAGTCGGGACTGCAATTACCGTCGGACCCTTCCGCTTTTGAAGCAAGGCGGCTCAACTACTGTAGCTCAACTTGTTCCTAATCATCAGTCACTACTACTCACCTTACGCACTGCCACCGATCGGACCGCCACAGCTACTTGTTCAAGGCTGAGAGGAGCACTCAGGCAAGACATTATCGGGTCTCTCACCCCTCGTCCGAAGGCGCCCCACCTGGAACATGTGTGCCGCTCTTATGAAGAGATCTTTGTGACTGTTTCGGTCCATCGACGCGGCTCTATTAACCCACAGCTGAGCCTCTCGGTAAACCTTGGCCCTTGCTGTGCGTGCGCAGTGAGCGGGCTGTGCCACTGAGGCGCAACCGCCGACATGGCCCAAGATGCGTTAGGAGCGCCACAAGACATGCGCAAGCCCGCAGCTAGGAGAGCGAGGCGCTCATATCAAGGCTCGGCGTCTTCATTACCGCTCGTTCGCCAGATTCGCGAGCGTGGCGAGACGCTCTTCCAACACCATGGACGCTGGATCTCAAAACACCAAATTCGAACGCTTTTGCTGTGCTCTCTGGTCATCACCTCACTCTTTTACCCAGCAGTGGGCATCTACTTTTGGGCGTCCAAGGGCGGGCCCGGTGTCTCGAGAGGCGATGCCAAGAGCGTCTGGAGGTCCCTCAGTACGCCCTTCATGGACTCATTTGCTAGCAGCGGAAGGAAACATGTCAACAGCCTCAGCGACCTCCGCATGATCTGGGATGATGCGCACGACCTTAGAGCCATCGATGTCAGTGACGCCCAGGCTTTTCTTGATCAACAATCTCATCACACTCGCACAGACTTCGAAACTGCATCCGCTTTTTCTCGTCCGCGATGTCAGTCGATTCGCGTCGAGCATGTCTTTATCACCACCGACGATGTCATGGCTGGTCGTGGTCCTCGATTTGGTGTACTGGAGAAGCGCATCTTGCATTCAGCACTTCAGCTCCAAAAGTCGGTCGAAGCCGAGCTTCGGCAGGATACCGATCAAGATGACCTCAGTCCGCAGCTCGTCTGTGTTCAAGCGCGCAGCTCTTTTCCAGGACGTCCATCGCTGGCTAGCCAGCACTCGTCTGCAGAGAGCGAGGCGGCATGTTTGACCCTATCGCCCCTCGAATACTGGAATCTGGACCCGGACGCCATTCTGCAGGATGAGGAGCCCGCTCAGCTCGTTTCAAAATCGACACTCAATCGAACCAGGCTAGGCGCACCCCTCTCGCCTTCCACCACTTTGGCCGGACGATGGCATCTCTTCAAACGGCTGCCACGAGCCGAGTTCCTCACATTGACCTTCTTCCTACGCCAGGACCATCCTGAAGCCTGCTCGAATGCGCCATCGGCTTCATCCATAGCTTTGGCGGATGAGAATCGTATCTCGACCAGCCACGCCAGCTGGCACGAGCTTCTCACCCGGGTTACAGGAGGCCAAGTCCGCCTCATCGCTTCGCCCGAGAACATCTCACATAGCCTTGTTCTCCAATTTGTTCCCGATACGCCTTCGTCCAAACGCAAGCCTACGCACATCTTCCTCCTGACCGCCTACGCCTTTGTCATCATCTACATCTCGCGCGGGCTTATCAAGCTACGCAAAGTGCATTCACGCTTCGGTCTCGCCTTCACTGGCACCACGCAGCTGCTCATCAGCATGATCATGAGCGTTAGCATTTGTGCCCTTCTAGGCATCCGACTCACCTTGGTACCTTGGGAGCTCTTGCCCTTTGTCATCGTGGTCGTCGGGTCTGAAAACATGTTCAGCTTGACCAAGGCCATTGTCGATACGCCACTTTCCCTCACTGTATCATCGCGCATAGCGCACGGCCTCGGCAAGGTGGGCGTGCCCATCACTCTCACCACGCTGGCCGACATCGTACTGCTGCTCGTCATTGCCTTCTTCATTGGAGTCAGGGCTGTGCGCGAATTCTGCGTCTTTGCCGTCTTCTCTCTCATCATGGATTGGTTCCTGCAGATGACCTTCTTCATCACCGTCCTTAGCATCGACATGCAGCGCCTCGAACTTGCTGACCTCTTGACTCAAGGCACTCGACTCAACAGAAAGCAAGACACTGCCCTGCATGCGCATGTCGGTGCCGTCAATGGCACTAGCAGCGGCAGCGACGATTTGGATGGTGATGCTCATCCAGATGGACAACGACGAAACGGAACTGCACAGATCCACGCTAGATCCGGCAACCTTGTGACCGCAGCACTATCCAAGGTATGGAGAGCAAGAACCGCCAGAACCGCCAGTCTGACGCTCATCTTGGTCTACATGGGCGGGCTTTACCTCTACTACGGCACCGGCTTTCCTAGCCATCAGCAGTCGAGCTACGTGTTGACAGCAGATTGGGACACGATCCGTGAGGCACCAGCTTCCGAGAGCACGTTTGACCCATTCGGACATCTAGACAACAAGTCTCAGGCGACGCTGCCCTGGTGGGTCTCTTCGCCAAGCGCTGATCTCTGGACATCGCTGAATCCACTCGGCGCTCAGGAGCTGAGAATTGATGTCGCGCCGTGGACCATCTTGTCGCTTCGATCTTCGAGCGAAGGAGAGGCTCCTCCATCGACCGCCACATTTGCAGGCTGGGCCTTATTCCGTCCCAGAATCCGTGCCGTAGTCTGGTTTGCCAAGCTGGTGATTCTTCCCATTTCTGGAACTACAGCACTGCTCTGGATGCTGTTGCTGTATCTGCTCAAGGACACCGAGCTTTTGGATGCGCAACGCGACAAGTCCGAAGCCGATCCGTCCGAGGGCGCGAACGGTCCAGCTCTATCTCGTGCAACATCAACTCTCGCCCGGCAAACGAGCATCCTTGCCAATGCCCATCCGTGCGATATCGAATTCCTCGTCCAGGACGCAGGGCTTGTGGCTTCAATCGACAATGGTGGCGGCATTTGCATATGGAGACCAGCGACGGATGATGCAGGACGAAAAAGCAACATCAGCACGGTCCGAACAGGACTCTCGCTCGACGAAAGTGCAGTAACCGCCTTGGCTCTTTCGGCTGAAGCACGGTGGCTGGCCATCGGGCATGCGTCGGGCCGGGTAACTTTTGTCGCCACAGATAGCCTGGAAGCGATTTGGGATCATCTGCCAACAGACCCGGTCTCGCCAGTTGCTTCTCTGACGCTGCAGCATCACGAATCCATGTATGCGCTCGAATCTGCCACCGCCCTGTCGGCGCATCGCGACGGCACCATCCGCATGTGGAACGTTGCGCGCAGGGAAGCGAAGCTAGCATCTTCCCAGACCCAACTTGACTCACGTCTGCGCTGGCGACCAGTTCCCGTCAGTGTCGCTCAAAGTAGCGTCAGCAGTAGTGGTAGCTCAATATCGCCCCGAACCACTTTGGTTGGTTTCATGACCACCGACGGCCAGTTCCACATCAGAGCTGTCGAGCCCGGAAGCTCAAACGTAAAGACGATCTTCACGCTCAGTATGGAAGACCGCGGCCAGGTTTGCGCAGCATTGCTTTGTCAGCTAACGAGCCGACCGTCCTTGGCTGAAGAAGCGCCATCTCTCCGGAACACTCTCTTACTCGGCTTTGCTGATGGTCGCGTGCGATTGATCGACATTGAAACGGCCGAGGCTGTCAGCAGCGTGGATATGGACGATGGTCCCGTGACAAATCTGTCTACCATCAACGCTGGTGATGCCAGCACCTCAGCATTCATTGCCCAGACGACAGGCAGAGCTTCTCTTCTCATCGTCTCTGGTGGCGCACCGGGCGCAGCGGCGATGATGGAGAAGAGCGGTTCGATCCACAGCAGCTTGGGAGCCTTCATGCCAGGCTCACCGCTGCGGATTCGGACCCCGAATGGCTCTCGCACCAACGCTGCCACCTTTTGGGCAGATGGTTCAACGCCACCCAGCCCCACATCAGAGCTTGCCAACCCTCTTTCGTATCCCATGTCGTTGCACAGGTCGGCTTCGAGGCTGCGTCGTGCCAGCGCACATATCCGAGACCGCAGCGGTACTAGCATGTCGGCAGATGGCTATGCTCCCGCTGTAGCTGCATCGTCGAGCCTTTCGGTCTTTTCAAACATGCCGCCACCGTCCAACTCTACTCAAAAGGTGGATGAGCGGCAGCTGAGGCTGCTCGGCTGGGTACGATGTCAAAGGGGTGGATGCTTTGCCATCGGATCTGAGAGTTTCCTCATCGGTATCGGCCGGGCACAACGTTGCACTCAACAAAGTCGCTGGGAATGGTGGTGGCTCGACTTGCGGGAGGAGCTGGTGCTTGGACGTGGTGGAGAACTGATCGTGCCGCGACAGCCTTTGCTGCTGCAGTCAGACGAAGCTCTTCGCAATGCGCGAACAACCCCACAACGACAGCGAGGCGGCCGACTATCTCAAGACTTGCCCCTCGACGACGCCCTGTCCTTCTCCCGCCTGCACCCCATCCACGGCTTCGCGACAACCCATCCGCGCGAGACTGCACTCTTATTCGGCTTTGGAGGCTCTATCGGCTTGCTTCGCGTGAATTCAGCGCAGACTTGATCAAGGTCCCCCCTCCTCATCTCACTCCCCGCCGCCTCATCCCAAGGAAGAACTGTTCGCAATCGCATGTACTCAATCTGTATTTAAAATCATCCCTATGCGTTGTGTCCGGACACAGTGCGCTGTATTCTATCTCCTCTACGCTGGAAAGCCTTCTTGCATCAGCAGCACTGTAAAATGGAGTTTCTCTTCCACTTCTTGTCTTCATCTGCTCTCGCTGCGAAAGGAAGTTTACGTGTCCGGTAAAATCGAAGTGTTGGTTGGACGCAGCAGTTCAGAGATTTGAGTGCTGCCCGACAATCTCGTTCGTCCATCGATGTCGCCAAAGTGGGTTCGTGGCGGATGACCGAACGCTTTGCTTGTCGTGTGGGCCGCACACAGATGCAGTTCAGAGATAGATCAGGTCTCAACTTCAGAACATGATCATGAACAGGAGGTCTAGTTGGACAACGATCGAGTCGAGTTGTTCGTTTAGTATGGGGGCAACGGAGAGACTCCGGACCGCGTTCGGTGGAGGAACTGGGATTTCGCGGGGGGGAACGGTGGGGAACGGTGGGGAACGTCGTTTAAAGGTGGCTTCGCCAGTGCGGGAAAGTCACACAAAGCACAGCGACATGGTCGCGTTATCGATCGATCAAGCATCATCATCACGCAGGGTAACCGCGGACCGGTTACCTTTTTTCTCGCTCGCTCACCCCAATTTCGACTCAGGGAAAGAGAGCGGGCGTGTCGATTCTTCCATTTTCGAATTTCGTCGAAGGTAAGCGCTCGGGCGCTCTTGGTTCAAAAAAAATGTTTGTTACAGAATAGCGCAGTGCAGCTCAGAAATATAAGATGACGCTCAACCCGCACGGTTGCAATTGCGATTTTGCATTCCTCTGCGGTCGGGCCATTCCCAGAGCCAGAAAGCTCAGAGTGAATTGCGCCGCGCCTTGTTGAGAGGATGCGAGGACTCTTGTATTCTGACTTGCGATCGCACGCCTGTCTTCCACTTTGACTCGAATCGATCTTGGAGGACGAACCTGAAGCGTTGCCAGTTCGCCCGTGCGCTTTAGAGAAACACACTGTGATCCTGCGCTCGGCTCCACTTGGCGCACACACTCTGGCTGCACTGTGACTCTAGCGTGGCGCCTCGGTCAGCTCGCACACTTTGGTCCGCTCATTTCCTTCTCGCCTTGAGCGCTGGCCAGCAGCCCTCTCTCAAACTTTACACTATCCATCCCTCTGAGCTGCATTGTTGAAGCTTCTTCTTCTTCTCTTCCCTTAACCATCGTCACCTTTGTATCCTTTGCCTTTTGCTGATCCGCAGTCGCAAGGATTCTCTCCACTGCTAGGACTCGTATTTCTTCGCTCACCGCCCAGCTTAATCCTCGCAAGATGTCGTCCCAAGCTGTGTAAGTCTTTGCTCTGCTGGCTGTTGAACTATCAGCTCTTGACCGACCACCTTTCGTGTGGAGTCAACGCTCGAGTGACGATGGCAATTGCTGACGCTATTATCGACAATGTGATGTCCCGCTCGGTTGCGCTCCGTTCTTGCTTTCAGTGCCGATATCGGCCTCATCGGCCTTGCCGTCATGGGTCAGAACTTGATCCTCAACATGAACGGTACGTCTTGCTCGCAACACACCGTGGAGCTGATGCGCAAGCTTCGCATCGGCAAAGCACTGGCGCTATTTGTTCAAAACAGTGATGCCGACTCTTTGCTTACACTGTCTTTCTACCGCTGATCGCTTCGGAATAACAGACAAGGGCTTCGTCGTCTGCGCCTACAACCGAACCACCAGCAAGGTGGATGACTTCCTCGCCAACGAGGCTAAGGGTAAGTGCCTGAAGTTCTACTTCTTCTGTTTTCCAGAGCCTGTGCGGTACTCGAGAAGCGGCGTTCCTGAGCGAGACATCGCATGCTCTACGCCCTTGAATGGTCTGGAAGGAAGAAACTTGTTTGCAAAGGCCCTTCGCAGAAAGAGCCATTTTCTGACATACCTGCTATTCTGTCTTCCTCTGCACTCCGAATTGCCCTCAAACGATGCCGACTCGTTCCTGCTCGCAATCTCACAATACTCTTGAACCTTTCACGTTGACAACCGCACAGGCACCAACGTTGTCGGCGCCAAGTCGATCGAGGAGTTTGTTTCCAAGCTCAAGCGCCCCCGTAAGATGATCCTCCTTGTCAAGGCCGGTCCCGCCGTCGACGCCTTCATCGAGCAGCTCGTGCCCCACCTCGAGCAGGGTGACATCATCATCGACGGTGGTAACTCGCACTACCCCGACTCGATCCGCCGCTGCAAGGAGCTCGAGGCCAAGGGCCTCCTCTTTGTCGGCTCCGGTGTCTCCGGTGGTGAGGAGGGTGCTCGTCACGGCCCCTCGCTCATGCCCGGTGGCTCGGACGCCGCCTGGCCCCACATCAAGGAGATCTTCCAGAAGACCGCCGCCCAGTCCGACGGTGAGCCCTGCTGTGACTGGGTCGGCCAGACCGGTGCCGGCCACTACGTCAAGATGGTGCACAACGGTATCGAGTACGGTGACATGCAGCTCATCTGCGAGGCGTACGACATTCTCAAGCACGGTCTTGGCCTCAAGGAGGCCGAGATTGGTGATATTTTCGCAAAGTGGAACACTGGTGTCCTCGACTCGTTCCTGATCGAGATCACCCGTGACATTCTCAAGTACAACGACGAGGACGGCACCCCCCTCCTCACCAAGATCCTCGACTCGGCCGGACAGAAGGGTACTGGTAAGTGGACCGCCATCAACGCCCTCGACCTCGGCCAGCCCGTCACCCTCATTGGCGAGGCCGTCTTTGCCCGATGCCTCTCGTCGCTCAAGGGCGAGCGTACCCGTGCGTCCAAGGTCCTTGGCGGTCCCCAGATTAAGCCCTTCGAGGGCAACAAGGAGCAGTTTATTGCTGACCTCGAGCAGGCTCTGTACGCCTCCAAGATCGTCTCGTACGCCCAGGGCTTCATGCTTATGCGCGAGGCCGCCAAGGAGTACAACTGGAAGCTCAACAACCCCTCGATTGCCCTCATGTGGCGTGGTGGTTGCATCATCCGATCCGTCTTCCTCAAGGACATCACCGCCGCTTTCCGCAAGAACCCCGAGCTCGAGAACCTTCTCTTTGACGACTTCTTCAACAAGGCCATCCACAACGCTCAGGAGGGCTGGCGCCGTGTGGTCGCCCAGGCCATCCTCTGGGGTATCCCCACCCCTGCCTTCTCGACTGCTCTTGCCTTCTTCGACGGCTACCGTCGTGAGCAGCTCCCCGCCAACCTCCTCCAGGCCCAGCGTGACTACTTTGGTGCCCACACCTTCCGTGTCCTCCCCCAGTTCGCTAGCGCTAAGCTCCCCGAGGGCAAGGACATCCACATCAACTGGACCGGCCGTGGTGGTAACGTCTCGGCCTCTACCTACCAGGCATAAGTGGTTTCCAACGTCGCCGCGATGGTGGAACAGCGAGCGTTGTTGCTTCTCTGATCTTCGATTCTTGCTTCATGGAGAGGGATTGTTGTTCGATTGTACCACCACAAAATCTCTCTGATATGCTCCTGAATATGACCAAATAATCCGATAGACCTCCGTGTGTGTATATTGTGTTTTGCTTTGCTCGAGTCGTGGCTGGAATTGCTCCCCGAGAAGCTTTCTCGAAATGCGGTCTACGTGTTAACGATGCTTCTGCATACAGAGCTACGCACAGATCGACGCAGCTAGTCGCTGTCGCTCGATCCAAGGCAGGCTGGCAACCTCTCCCAAGATACAGATTCACACGCGAGACGGACTCTAACGTAATTACTGTAGTACCCGTGAAACTGTAGTACCCGTGAAATCTATGAATAATCGAAAGTTTGATGTCAGTACTTTGCCATGATCGTGACCAAGCATGTTTGTCAATATAACCAGTCACGAAACTCACATTGCAATGATCATGAGAAGCTACGCTACAAAACTGAATGTGAGAACTAGAGTGTGTTGCGCGAAGTGCTAGCCTGTGGAACCTCGTCATAAAAGATGGTCGGAAATGCATCGTCGTCATCATCAACAGTGCTGAGAGCCTCGCCGTCATCGAGAAGGTCGAGGAATGTCTGTGGTAGTGGAGCAGGGGTGGCCAACGATGCCAAAACCTGCTCGTCGTCATCATCAAGCTCGTCGTCATCATCTGCTGCAGCAAGTTGTTCCTGCCTCCTCCTGAGCCGCTCCTGGTGCTGTGCGATCACCGGCTGCTTCTCCACAAGTTCTCACTCAGCATGCTCCCTGGTGATCATGCGTTCCTTTGTCAACACCATATGATCTCCTACAAGTGTCCTTGGCTGTGCTTTCCTCCTTTTCACAGCGTTTGCTTGTTCCTGAGTTCGCAATACCACATTTTCCACCTGCAATGCTGCATTCTCGGCCTGTGGTGCCTGGAATGCTTCGATAAGCTCTCATTTCAGGCCACATGCCTCTCTCAGCATCTCAGCATTCCTGAAGTCATTGAGCATGTTGTTGATTCGTGTGCTTGGCTGCAGAATGGCTTCGGATTCCAGTGCTGCTGGCTGTGGAGCCCCAGATCAGTGACCTGCAGAAGCTGACCCTGCAAGTCGGTCCAGAACCTTGTCAGGACTTGGACTGGTGGTCATTCCAGAGTCCTGAAAGGCCTTCTTTGCCGCTGCAGGGGTTAGCACCTTGGCATGTGCCTGGGTGTACAAGGTTCCAAACTGTGCCTTGTCAATACCCACTGCAGGCACATGTGGAGCCAGATCTGTCACCAAATGCTGGTATGCTGCAGTCAATGGTCCAAAAATAGATACATCCAATGGCTGCATGATGTGTGTACAGTGTGCAGGCAAACACAGTGGTACAATGTGCTGCTGCCAGAGAGCATCCAAGAACTCTGAGCTTGTGTGTGATCTGTGGCCATCGATGATGAGCAGATGCCATTCTGATGGCGATGATGGCCTTGTGATCACATCAAAGATCTTTTCTATCCACAGTACAGTGAGTTCATTATTGGTCCACCCACTTGGTCCCTTCGAGAACTGCCATGTGGCCGGAATATTTTCCATTCGCTGCTGCTCACCGATGGTATGAATGCAGCCTTTGGTGATAATGAGTGGTGGTAGTACCTGACCACTGCTACCAATGCATTCAATCACTGTCACAGATTCTCGGTTACCTGGCTGTGCCTTGAACCAGCTTGCATGATCACCTGCAGGCACAAGCACACGCTGAGAACCACCCTGACCAAACAGGAACCCAGTCTCATCCATGTTGAAGATGTGGTTGGATGATATTTTGTATTCCTGAATGGCTTCTAGAAGCCTGTGAAACCAGTTCTGTATACCCTCTCTGTCTGTGGAGCATACATGTGCATTCTCCAGGCACCGTGACCAGCATGACTTGATCGATGGGTGCCTGAGTATGAATGCAGAGAGCCAATTGTGTCCGAGTTTGTGTGTGCCTGGGCCGGCAGAATTGCCATGTGCAAGGCCCTGAGCAAACATATGGACATCAGCAGCATTTAGAGGAAAGCCGCCAGCGGCACAGTGACGGATGTGCTCCACAAGGGCAGTCTCGGCTGCCAGCGAAAGAGCTTGTTGGTCAGTCTGAGCATCTTTCTTCGGAGTCCAGCCTTTTGAGCGGTCCACAAGCGTTTGCCGTGGCAATTGATGAGCTGCAGCGGTGGTGGACAAGTTCTTATGGTGTCCGGCGTTCCATTCGGCCAAAGCATGCTGGATTTGGGCCTCCTTCTCATCACGGGCTGCTGCAGACTGTGCCCGCGATGCAGGAGAGCGCTTCGAAGAGGTGTTCTGCGGCATTTGTCACACAAACACACGGAAATGGAATAGAAATGTAGTTAAGATTGCGGTGAATGGAAATAGTGATACCACCTGTGGTGGGGAATGCGGGGTTTGGTGGGGACTGGTGATGGCGACGACGGGTTATCGAGGTGATCATGCAAGGCACCTCCATCAGACATGCAGAATTCTAACTGAATTTATTTCACGGGTACTACAGTTTCACGCGTACTACAGTAATTACGTTAACGATGGTTTCTTTCCACGAGGCATTAGATTGATATGTCAACTAGGAAACAGGTAAAGAAACCGCAAATTCTGACGGCAGTCAGTCGGGCCCACGTGAAACCAACGAGATGGCAAACACGAGCTGATCCAACGCGAAAGCCGGGCTCGAAACAAGCAGATATTTGATGAAACGGGACCAAAAGTTGCAGATCGTGCGGAATAGGAAATCAAATATTTGTAGGGTGGAAGCGTGAACAGCGAAATCGAAGTTTTACGTCGTGGGGGCAAAAGCACCGAAAACGTTTGGGACGAAACCCGAGAATAGGCTGCGCAGTGGACCTGGCAGGCCTCTCTCTCGGGCCATCACTGGCGGAACGGTCATGAAGAGAGTGTGATTCTAGTTGGAAGACGGAACTTGTGGCTCAGGAGCCGAGGGCGACCATGGCCCGGGGTAAAAAGGCGGGAAGAGGGAAAGTATCTGTTGCGCGGGAGCGACAAACAAACGGGTAAAGTTGGGGACAGAGACGCAGAGCTTTGCAGCGCGTCTCGTTTACTCGTCCTCGATCTCGGTTCGGGGGTGGAAGGCCCAGAGATCCTCGCCATCGTCGTTCTTCTCGTGAACGATGGTGAGGCGCTGCAGGTTGACGAAGAAGTCCTCGAGGAGAGGGTTCTTCTGCGAGCGAGTGCGGCGGCCCAGGTTGTGGAGCCACTCCCATCGGTTGAGCAGGTAGTAGACGGCACCAACAATGGCAGTGACACCGATCGAGTAGGCGTAGATACGGACAATGGTGACAATGTCGGTCCAGCCACCGTGGGGAGCGGTGACGGGGTTGCGGTGAGGAGCACCCGAGAGCCAGCCGAAGAGACAGAACATGGTAGCGATGACATCGACACCGAGTACGGCGCCGACAAGCTGCCACGAGGGAAGGGTGATGTCGGACTCGCCACCACCCAAGCGGGTGATGAAGATGAGCCAGTTCTCGGTAAGGGCGACCTCGAGGAAAAGGATCTCCTGAGTGTTACCAAAGTTCTGGATGATACCACCGTTGTTGAGGAAGAGGGTACCACGGATGATCCAGGTACCGGCGGCGAGCAAGAGACCAAGGATGACCGAGATGGTCCAGATCTTTGGCAGCTGCCACTCGACGGGGGCCTTGGCGTGGGGAGCGTTGTCATAGGCAATGGCGATGGTGGCAACGTCGGCGAAGAGGGCGATGAAGACAATCAGGTTGGAGCGAATGGTCTCGTTGAGGATGAGGATGGTGAGCACCAGATAGATCTCGAGGTGGAGACAGAGCGAGATACGGTACTGAATGTAGGCCTTCATACGGTGGAAAATCTGACGGGCGACCTTGATCGAAGTGATGATGGTCGAGAGACCCTCGTCGAGGAAGACGACATCGGCAGCGGATCGGGCAGCGTCCGAGGCACCCTCGACAGCGATACCACAGTCGGCCTTCTTGAGCGAGGGAGCGTCGTTGACACCGTCACCAGTCATGGCAGTCAAGTGTCCACGGTGCTGGAGCATCTCGACGACCTGGTACTTGTGCTCGGGGAACACCTCGGCGAAACCGTCGGCAGCCTCAACAAAGTCGTGGATGGCCGAACCAGCCATGCCACCGGAGCCAATAAGGCGGTGCGAGTCGTAAACCTTGGTGCCGAGAGCAAGCATCTTGCAGGTCTCCTTGGCGATAGCGACGGCGTCACCGGTAAGCATCTTGACCGAGATACCGAGCGACTGGGCCTCGGCGATGGTAGCAGCAGTGTCGGAGCGGGGAGGGTCAAACATGGGCAAAAGACCGAGAAGCTTCCACTGTCCGTCAGTGTTCATGGCAACACCGAGCGAACGGAAACCACGCGAGGCAAAGTCACCGGCAACCTTTCGGTACTGCGCAGCGGTCTCGGCGTCCGGGGCACAGAGCTTGAGGATGGCGTTGGGGGCACCCTTGGCGGCAATGTACTGCTTTCCGTCCTTTTCAACCTCGGCGGTGATACGCTTGGAAACGGGGTCGAAGGGGGTGAACTTGTGGGTGATCCAGCCCGAAGCGAGCTCCTCCTGAGCGGCGGGGTAGTCCTTGAGCGTCGAGATGGTGACCTTGTCGATGGGGTCGAGCGACTTGACGTTGTGCGACGAGGCAAGAGCAGCGACGGCCATCATGAAGCTCACATCAACACCTTCCGAGGTAAAAGGCTCGTGGATCGAAAGCTTGTTGGCGGTGAGGGTACCGGTCTTGTCGGAGCAGAGCACATCGACACCGGCGAGCGACTCGATGGCGGTGAGCTTCTGAACGATCGCCTGGCGCTTGGCAAGATAAGCGGCACCGACAGCCATGGTGGTGGTGGTGACACAGGGGAGACCGACGGGGACACCAATAATGAGGAAGATAAGGGTGTACATGAGCAAGTTGTTCTCCTTGGGGGTAGCGATACCGACGTTGCGGAAGAAGCCGCCAATCCAGAAAATGAGGGCAAAGACGATAACGAGGAAGAGAAGGGCGGAACCGATGGAGCCCATGACCTTCTGGAAGTGACCCTCAGTCTCGCCACCGAGGACGAGGGCGGCAGTGCGACCGACGAAAGTCTGCTTGGCAATGTCCGTGCAGAGAACGTAAGCCTTTCCACGCTTGCAACCGGTGGTGTAGAAGACGGTGTCACCAATGTGTTTGTCGACGGCGAGCGACTCTCCAGTGATTGCCGACTGGTCACAAGCAATGACGGCAGGTCCCTTGTCGACACCCTCGTCGTCGTCATCATCGTCGCTGCGGCGGGAAGCGCGAGCCTTTTCAAGGATGGCGGCGGCCTGAGAGCCGTCCTTGTCGTCGTAGGAAGCAAGAACGCGACCATCGCAGGGAACAGTCTTACCGTCCTCGATCACGACAATATCACCGGGAACAAGCTCACGGGCCTCGATCTCGACCTCGCGGCCGTCGCGGACAACAGTGGATCGAAGGGCAATACCAGCCTTGAGCTGGGCGACAATGTCACCGGCCTGCTTCTCTTGGTACCAACCGACGAAGGCGTTGAGCATCAAGATGGCGATGATAACACCAAAGTCAATCCAGTCACGAAGACCGGCAGCGAGGATGACGGCAAGTTCCATAACGTAGAGAACGGGACCACGGAAGAAACCAATAAACTTGAGCAGGAGATTCTCCTTGGGAGACTCGAGCTCGTTGTAACCGAATAGAGAGCGACGGTGGGCAACCTCGGACTCACTGACACCCTTCTGCATGTCAGTCTCGAGCCACGAAGCGGGCACCTTCTGGGCGACCTCTTCGACCTCGCCGTGCTTGTTGACGCGGACCTCTTTGGTCTTCCAGAACAAGGGCCACTCGCGCTTCTTGACAATGCGCGACTCATCGCCGCCCTCCTCGTCGCCGCCGGCGGACTTCTGAGAGCGGATGAAGTCGATGAGCTGGGCGTACTCGTCCGAGACGCCTTCGAGGCCTTTTTCGTTCCTACCCTCCTGGGTAGCGGAACTGTCCGACATGGTCTGATAGAAGAACCCTACTGGGTCAGTGGGATGAAGCTGGAGGGGCGCGAGAAGAGCAGGAGGAGGATGGGAAAGCGATACAAGGATTCAAGAAGAGGCAAAGGTAAAAGGTGCCAGAAGAAGGAAGCGACAGACGGAGAAGAGGGGGAACAGATAAAGGAAAGTCAGTTAAACCATATACGAGATGATGTCGTTAGGGCTATATTTGTCACTGGCACACCAGCAGGCGGGCGCTGGAACGGGTAGGAGCTAACTTGCCGGACCCTGTCCCTGAGCATGGTGAATAGGTGTTGCAGGCAGGAAGACTGGCAAACGACGCAGCCGGTGAGACTCCCACGTTGCTTGGCAGCAATGCCAGTTTATACGTTCTGCCCCTCTCCGTGCGTGCGTAGTCGCGGCGCTGCAATCGACATGACACGCTCCCGATGTGCTGTAACCAGTGAGAAGGAAAAGACAGATTGCAACTTACAGAAAATTAGATAACGGCTCGCTCGATTGCGGCGCTAGGATTGACTCTTTCTCACTCTACTGAACGTGCTGCTTCACAGGCGTGGAGCTGCGTGATAGGTAGTCAGTGGGATGCGATTCGACAGACAACGATCGTCGCTCGCCGAGTGGGAGAAGGTGATGAGTAGGGGGAAGGGGGTTCTTGAGGATGATGGTGAGTCGGAAGAAGGAAGGAGGATGAGACGAGGTTTTGTTCCCGCTTGAGCTAGAGAGGGGAGGGGGCCTTTGTTTATGAGGCGACGACGAGCAGAGGGCCGCTAGGGAAGGGGGAGACGGACAGTCAACGTCGGAAAGGGTGAACAGTTCTGCGTGCTCGAGCGCAACTGAGCTGCGACGATTGCGGCGGAGAAAAGCACGGCAGCGTCAGGTGCGAAGCAAGGGCACAGGCAGGGACAGGAAAAGGGCAGACCAAGGAGAGGGCAAAACAAGATGAGTTGGAAAACAAAAAAAAAAAAACAAAACAAAACAAAAAAAAAAAACACATTGCGGGATGGCTGCCGGATTCTGTTGACACGACGCACGGGCGAACCGACAGAAGCAGACAGATCAGCTGTCCCCTCTGCCCTGTGCTAATAAAGGCGGTTCTCTTGAATCCTGCTAAAGTGCCAGAATTACGAAAAAAAAAAAAAAAACAAAAAACAAAAAACAAAAAACAAAAAAAAAAACAAAAAAAAAAAAACCAGATAGCGCCGATGGCTCAAGAGCTTCGCGAGGAAAAGGGACAGACTGAGGCAAGCGAGCTAACGTTCGAGTAAAGGCTTAAGCAGGGAAAGAAAAAAATTTTGAGCGAGGAGGGAGAAGCGGCACAAACGCAGAGGAAGAAAAACAGTAATTCCTTCGGTTCCGCTGCGCGTAATCAGCAACAAGGAAACTTCAAAGGCGTACGGCCGGTCTTCTGGGAAAAGGGCAAGCGTTAGAGAAGCACAAGAGCAACGAAACTGCACAACGGACGAAAGTGGCCCTCAACCTGCGGCGGCGGCAGGACAAGGGGGCATACCCGTCTGCAGAGATTGTCAGGAGCGAGGCTTGGATGACCATCACTTGCATGGCTGCTGCTGCTGGTAAAGTGGAAAAAGAACGGAACAAAACCGATTAGGGACGAAAGCGACAGTGGAAGCCCAGAGGTCCATGAGCAGCTAAGGCCGAAAGAGGAGCGAAAATTCGAACTCTGCAAGGCAAAGCACGAGCACAAGCACAAGCACTCGGAAAGATTTGCAATACCGTATGACAACTTGCAGGCAAGGCAGGCAAAGCAGATCCGGTGTCTGGGCAGGGATGCCTAACTAGAGAGCGCAAGACAGAGTGAAAACCCCCCAAAAGCTCCGAATTGAATGACCTGCAGATAAGAGCGCTCCCTCGGCGCGCGCAGCGACTGACCAAGCTGGATACAAACGGGAACCTCCAGAGACAGCACGAGCCGATGAAAGTTTGAACTCGAGCCGTCTGCACCCCAGCCGTGTTTTGGCGCTTGGCAGATGCCGCTGAACCCCACCAAGTTTCGCTATGGACTGTATCTTGACTTTGACCTCGTCGAGTGGGTCCACGCGAACAGGGGTGCGATCTGCCCGAGCGACGAAAAAGGGTCGTTTCTTCGAATCAGAACAACGAGGGTCCTCTTTACGATTTGTAATGCTTCAGATTAAAATGACCCACGAGAAGACTCGAGCAACAAACTGCGTCGACGTTGCAGTACAGAACCTGTCCGCCGACGAGCAGTGCAATTCGACTCTCTCGACGCATGATCTCCTCTTCTGGTTGCGATCCCTAGTGTGATAGATCGGAACCAGTTGGCACCTCCCTTGGACGTCGAGAATATGTGATAGGGCCGCTAGGACAGCGTTGCATCCGCCCTTGTCCGAAGTTAAGAGCGTGTTTCTGATAACTCGAGTAGTTTGTTTTGCCTGTTTACCAATCAATCCCTGGGTCGCCAAATTGTGTCCGCTCAGACGTTTGACAGACGCATGCACGCTGCTTGTTTAACTGCATGCATCGATGGCCGCGTATCTCTGTCACAGGATGGGTAACGCGGTGGGATTCCAGAAACGATACAAAAAAAAAAAAGTAAAAGTCACTCGTGGTTGTTTTTCATTTCGTTCTTCGTAGAAGGAATTTCGACGCCGTCTCATCACCACCGCACGCGCCCAGCGGCCAGGCATCAACATCTAAGAGGAGGCTTCTGTCAAAGTGCACCATTGGCGTTGAGGCCAGTAGACACCGAGGGAACCGGCATGGTGAGACCAGCAATTGCGAAGTCACGCGAAGCATTGAAAACCGTCGAACTTCGTTCTTCGATGTCGATGATCAGCGAGATCGTCGCACCGCAGCACAGTGCATGCAGACCTCGTCAGAGCTCCGGCGGCGATGGAATGCCGAAAGGACAGGCGAGTCTTAAGTGCAATTGTTGTACATCCTTCATTGTGCCGTGCCTCACCTCACCGCACTTGTCCGAATGAGCAGCATCCTTGGGAATGGTACAGCAGCGGCGATCTCGAGGCTAGTGCAGTCAGGGATCAAGCCGTACGCCGTCGTACGAGATACGCGAGGCAGAATAGGAGGTGATTCGGCAGCTCTTGACCGACCAGACTACAATAAGCTCGGCGGGGCCAGCTCGCCCTTTTCATGAGAGAGAGGATACCTCGTGCTTCATGAGTTACGCTCGCTCCTTTACCCTCACCAGGCACTGAGACGGTACACTTTTGTATAGCGACACGAATGCGCCGCTTAAGCTCTGTTTGACACTGCCGGTAAAGCTGCTTTTGCTGCTCGAGAGCATGATATGTTGCAACCACCGCAACCTAGGAAATGTGTAGCGCCTTTCATGTCAGCATTGAACGCTCTAGTTTGTTTGTAGCTCTGTTCTGTCATACAAAACAAGGACAAACAGCGTCAGTGTAAGCAAAGCTACGTCGACGCATGTGCAGAACTTTGCAATAATTGAAAATGCAACGAGAAACGTTAACCCACAAGGTTCACCTATCTGTATTGATGAGTGTGATTGGATGGAGGGCCAAGCAAGCTCTAGTCATCGCAACACGGATTAGGGGCCTCGCTCGGGACCAGCCTATCAGCACAACGCCGTCATCCGACCGCCATGTTTGTAATACTTGAGAATTTGGCTCAAAGCCTTTTTGGATCTCCGACCGTCGACGATAAGCAGCACTCCATCTGGGCCCGTCGCCTTTTTGAATCGCCTCCCCACAAAGCGTCCGTTCCGGCTTGTCCTCAGAGGCCTGCTTTTTCTGATGGTCGTCTGGGGCAATTGAGTTCTGGTGCGTTCAGGTTGCGGACCTGGCAGCCGTGGCAGCTGTCGTGGCCTAGCTTCGTTCAGAGCAGAACAAATGTCTCGCAATTCGCAATTTTTGGTACCTGCCTGCCTTCGGCACGGCCGAAAGCTTCGAGCCATCGATACGAGGGGTAAAGCTTGTCAAGGAACGCCAGGCTGCCGTCCGTCTGCGAGATTTAGTATGTTTGTACAGTAGATAGTGATCGCTTTCGCAACCTCTGACGGCCGCACGCAACCGCACCCGCTTGCTCCGAACGCCGTCGAGGGCCAATCACATTTTTTGCCATCTTCCACCAAGCTGCCAAGGCAATAGCAATGTCGTCGTCGTACATCGCGTTGCCGCGATCCGAAATTGACTAATCAGCCCTACGTTATGGCTGGCTCGAAGATTCGGACCGGCAAATCCTTGAGGGGCCTGTTCGCAGAAGAGTCGCTTCCGCAGGCATGGTCGTTGGCGAATTCTCCCGGACTGGTACATGACCGACCATTGGAGGAAGTTCGTCCGCACTTGATCCGCTTCTGCCGATCCAGTCTCGTTGCTGCTCTCCAGGCGGCCGTCCCTCTTGACAAACCTACAAAGTCGAGTTGGTCTCATTAGCTAGAGGGGTGCGAGATCCTTGATTCACACTCTGGGTTTGCAACATGTGGTGACTGGACTGGTAAGCTGAGATCGAACAGGCCAGACCGGAAATGGAAGAGGCAGGTAGTTATCCTGACCTGCGTGTCCGAAAAAAAACGCGTTTGAGTGAGGACTTTGGACAGCATCTGGGGTGTGTCCAGTCTGACTTTTGAGGTTATTGGGTCTAACAATCAATGTTATTCCTTTTACCAGATGAAATCATAACCCTCTGCACATTGATCATAATGAAGTCTGATGTTATCGTAATGTATGATCATGATGCAGCACTGTTCTGAGTAATGGTATGGAGGCTGTTCATAATGCCTATGTTGATGTCATTGTAACAGATCAGCTAGTTTTGTACCAAACTTCAGTGACTCAGCACAGCCTCTCACAGCCTCTCATGTATATAGATGCTTTGCTTGCTGTTCTTGCTCAATGCTATACACTGTCAACACCATGCCAGCACAGAAGAAGAAGCACAATGTCATGCCTGACACCATTCGAGAGAAGATCATGGATTTTGTCATGCATTGAGGGCATACAAAGGCTGAGGTTGCACAGTGATTCGATTACCCATATACAATGGTGGACAGCATCATCAAGAAGTATGAGGAAACCGGTGTTGCAGTGGCTCAGCGCAAGAAAGGTGGTGCATTCCAGGGTAGCAAGGTCAGTCTGGAGCACCTTGACATCATGCTCCAATATGTGGCCAACCACCCAGGTGCTACCATTCTCAAGATCAAAGCCCACCTTTGCGAGCGGTCAGGCCTGAACTTGTTGGTCACCACAGTTCAGACAAGCCTCCATGATCAACTTCATCTAACCCTCAAGCACACAAACATTGAGCACAACAGGCACAACAGCCTTGAATTGATTGCAGCCCAACAAGTGTGGGTACAGGTGCTCCATGCACAGGGGCAGCTTCTCGATGAGGTGGTCTTCATGGATGAGGCCAGCTTCCACCTGCAGCAGACCTGCAGTGTGGGCTGTGCTCCTGCTGGTGAACAAGCAACACTGCATGGCTGGCCATACAACCAGGGCCCCAACCTATCCCTCCTTGTTGCAGTTGATCGCCATGGCATCCAAGCCAGTCATGTCAAGACTGGAGCTTGGAATGCTGAAACCTTCCTCAACTTCTTATGCAATCAAGTTTTTCCAGCCTTCGAAGGCCAGCATCACACTCTTCTGCTTGACAACATGCAATTTCATCACAATGAGGCCATCATATCAGCTATTCAGGCAGCCGGCCACTGGCCACTCTTCCTTCCACCTTACACTCCTTGGTTCAACATCGCTGAGTGAGTGTTTGGCAAGATCAAACCGTTTGTCAGCTGTCAGGAGCTCTGTGAAGCTGATGACATCAGGGTGGTGATCAATGAGCAGCTCAGCACAATCACAAGCGAGATGTGTATCGGTTGGATTCATGAGTGTAACCGCTGGATGATGGTGGCCGAAGCTGGCCATCCACTTGGTCCAGAGCATGATGCATTGACTGCAGTGCACCACCTCAGTCTTGTAGTCGATCCAAATGCAATTAACACTTCCTTCTAGTCCTCATTCTCATGTATGTACTCACTGCAATTACATTGTTGAACACCATCACAATCAGTCTGAACACTGGTGCAGCAGAAGCTACACCAACTCAGCGGTCTCAGCTACATTGTGCATTATGATCCAAGTTTAGCCAGGTTATGATAACATGAGCTTAAGGGATACAAAGCTCAGTGCCTGCATTACGAAATGAGATCTCTCATCACAATCATACATTATGATAACATCAGACTTCGTTATGATCAATGTGCAGAGGGTTATGATTTCATCCAGTAAAAGGAATATTAGAAAGCTGAGTTCTTATTGTTGGAGTATGTGGTACTCTGCCAGTTCATCTCACACTTGGATACTTCACCATGGGAGCACACACCAACCAGTTGGTCCTCAAACCAACTGGCTATTTGCACACCCCTTCAGTTGGCTGTCACACCAACCACTGAATCCTCACAACCACCAGAAGGTATCCACTTTAGTCCATGCACCAGACATGTGGTATCCAACTTTCCCACTCATGTGACTCCTTGCATGCCCTTGCATCTGATGCAAGGAACAAATCAACACCACCAATGCCAAATATACACAACCAACCCATTGGTCTGGATCCAACTGAAGGATCACTTGACTCACCCAATGGGAACACTTGGTTCAACACCAAGATGAAACTTTTCCTGTGACACACACACTCCAACATGACACACTGCATGGTGGAAATGTGATTGGTTGGACAGAGACATATGTCAGGCAACATTGCTTCTCATGAAGGAACATAGACACTTGATGGTAGACACACTGATCAAATAGCATGGGCTACACTAACCATTGCACTGAGTTTCCATTCCCCCTCAATGCATATATAATGTACATACCAATCACACCTGTCACTGAAATATCATCAAATCTTCATCTTACTCACATATACTAAACACTCACCATTGCTTGGCCATACCAACTGACTGGTTCATGTATTTGTGGTGACTTTCCCTTTCACTTCCAGCCTCTGCACATTCAATCACTGGTGTTGATAAAGAACTGATTGGTCTTGTGGTATCATAACTCAGACTCTCAGTTGAATATCTTAGGGTTTATGATGTGTTGCTCAAGATCACAACTCAGGCATCATACATGGTTGATCTCACAGTCAACTGACTGGTGTCATACATCAACTGGCAGGTGTGCATGACTCACAATCACACACCACTGCTCAATAAGAAGCCCATTCAACGTTCCACCTTCCATTACTTATAAGCAGAATTACTAGACCCCCTTTCCACTTGCATTATATGTGTGTGTGCAGGACCTTTTTGAATTGCAAATGGTTGTGTACATAGTTCTGATCAGACAATGACACAGACAATGTCATTTCCACCACCATCATCATGATGTTCAATGTGCTTGCTTCACTTTTGATGGCTGCAATCCTTTACAAGAAGCTGCTGGTGCATGCAACATGCATTTCACAGGCTGCAGACATGCTCAAGGCTCAACCTCAGTTGCTGCTGCTGCCAAGCCAGCCTAACAGCACAATCAGCTCATTGTTGAGCAACATCATCCAAGACTATCACAGTGCTCAGTGTCACAGGACATAAAATTGAACTCGAATTGAGATCGATGTTAAATGCATCTTATGGTCAATCTCAGATGAAATTGACATTAAGCAGGTCTTATCGTCGATTTTGCCTACAGGGCTGTATGATGCTGTGGAACGAAAATGACAAGCAATGACTATGACAGCACCACCCCAAAGGGGTTGAGGGTGATCAGCGATGGTGTTGGCAGCACCTGAAGGAGGCTGTCAATGACCCCAGGCCAACCAGTAACAGCTGGGTGAGGTGCAGGGGCCCATGTGAGGATAGGGGGGACCTGCAGGAAAGGAAGGAGAGCCCAACACTGGCTCGAGGCCATGGAGCCAGTGAAGAGGTAGTGGTTGGAGGCCAGTGACAAGTCTCTAGGACAGTAGGGGCAGGCCCTGATGCTGACCTGATGCTGGCAGAGGGATGCTCTGGAGCAACCACCACCAGCATACATATATACACATGCCTTGTGCAAGTGGAGAGGCAGGACCTCATCCACTCTACCAATCATTTTACTTGTTAGTATGTTAGTATCACTACACTCACACTCATTGTCTCATAGAGTAGCAATCTTAGTCATTGCTACTACTCAGTGTGCCTCTGTTCGAGTCAGAGTACATCTAGACATCAGTCAGAACCGCCACTGGCACCACAGGCCTCACCTGTGCAGGCAGAACCTACACTGCAGTCCTGGAACCTTCACCAGTACCATTACTATACAACGATGCTGGCTAGCAGCATCATACAGCCTCGAGCATCATCCCTGATGACAGTGGTGCAGTCTATCAGTGCTGCATACCTACATGAGGACAGTTGGCCCACTCCTGTCAAGTGTAGGACACACACCTGGCTACCATGAACATGCCACATTACCTCTGAATGGAGTGGCAACAGTGGTCAGTTGACATCGAGCATAAGACACAGTTAACATCGATCTCAAGTGAAATCAACATTTACTGGCTGTTAACCTCAAACTCAAATGAAATCGATGTTTATCTCGAGTTAATGTCGATTTCACAAGTCTGGCATGCAACTGCTGACATTAGAGTGGATCGTTCAAGCAGTGCCCCATGTTCACCATGGCACCTGATGATCAGTCTGAGGAGCATCTCAGAGCCATTGACCTCAGGTTGGTGGTAGCCATGCTCCAGCAGATGATGGAGCAACAGTGACAAGAAGCTGAAGCTAACCGAGAATGGCAGCAAGCCATGCTAGGTAACTGGCAGCTGTACCAAGGTGAGGAGCCAACTACACCATCACCAGTAGGCCACACAAGGTCGGCACCTCCTCTCGGTGAATCAATGACAGCTCAGACCAGGTTTGCTCAAGTAGAGGATCCTCAAACCCCAACACCCAGGTCAACAGCAAAGGCATGGCCTGCAGAGTTCAGCAATGTCAACATTTATGTGACTCCTACTGGTCCTAGGCATCATCATGAGCCTCTCAAGCCCATCACTGTGTTCGAAGGTGAGGGCCAGGAGCCTAAGGCACTCCCAGCAGACATGAAGATTCCATTCCCTAAGCTGGACACCAAGGACATTGAGCTGTTCCTCATCAAGGCCAACAACTGGTTCACTCAATACAGTATCACAAGCCATCAGCATTGAGTGGCCATTGCTTCAGAATGATTGGAAGGCTCAGCCAAGGAATGGTGGGATTCCAAGCTACAGGTTGACCCTAAGCTCCAAGGACAACTGTTCCATGACTGGGACATGTTCTGTGCCCAGTTGAGGGACCAGTTCGGTCAGATGGTTGACTCATTCACCACCTATGCTGAGCTCTCCATCCTCCATCAAGCCAGCGATGAACCAGGCATGGCCATGTGCTACATTGAACATTTCTGGGACCTAGCAAACCATGCAGGCCTCGATGGAAACCCTAAGCTCATCATGGGTCTCTTCAAGATGGGCCTCACTGCCAGGATGCATCAAAAGTTTGAGCATGATCCCCCTTCCAACCTCTGGGAATGGTATCACAGCATGGAAAGTATCGACCACATACAAACCTTGGATGCCAACAATGCATGCCTCCTCTCAACCCCAGCTCATCCTGCTAGCTTGGCAGCACCCACCATGGACAAGGTGAAAGGGAAGGAGGCACCACCATTCAGCAACAGGACAAGTGGTTGGGGTCCATGTAGTGGAGCCATACCCAATACCACTCCTAGGAGGCCCTTGCCTCCTCACTTGGCTCAGAAACTGCTGGTGTCCAACATTGGCAGCACCACCTTTGGACCAGACCAATGTAGCCTATGTGGCCAGACAGGCCATTGGTGGCACAACTGTCCCAAGGCCATGCCCAGGGTACCTAGCACAACAGGTGCACCTTGTGGCCCTGTTCCACAGAGTGGCCATGTCTACACCATCAACAAGCAAGCTGAAGATGCTGAAGATGATGAAGAGGCTTCTGAGGAAGGCAACCAGGAAGCCGATCTCGACCTGGCTGCCTACACTGGTGAGGAGGAGGAGGATGCCCAATCCCAGGATGATGATGCCAACCAGGGAAACGGGCATGGGACAGCGCACTGATGGCATGTGTTGCCCTGAATCCATCCTTGTCATCACACTGTACATATCAAGACTGTCATTTCTGTTTCTCTGCAGCATTGCAGAAGCCAGTACTCAAGATTGACAGGACCATTGTGGGTCACCCAGCTCAAATGCTGGCCAACACAGGCACTGGAGTGTCTATAATTGCTTGTACATTCATTTTGACCCATCAAATACCCACAAAACCTATATATAAAAGAAGCATTCATGGTATTACCAGCCATACCTTACAGATTGACAGTGCTGCCTCAGTCACCACAGGAATAGGAGGTTACCTAGTCAGCCCTTTCAAAGCAGAGGTGACAGACATCAAGGATGTCAGCGGTTGTGCACCAGACATGTGAAATCGAAATCGATGTTAACTCGAAGTAAATGTCGATTTTGTTTGAGTTCGAGGTTAACAGCCAGTAAATGTCGATTTCACTTGAGATCGATGTTAACTGCATCTTACACTCGATGTCGACTGACCACTGTTGCCACTCCATTCAGAGGTAATGTGGCATGTTCATGGTAGCCAGGTGTGTGTCCTACACTTGACAGGAGTGGGCTAACTGTCCTTGTGTAGGTATGCAGCACTGATAGACTGCACCACTGTCATCAGGGATGATGCTCGAGGCTGTATGATGCTGCTAGCCAGCATCGTTGTATAGTAATGGTACTGGTGAAGGTTCCAGGACTGCAGTGTAGGTTCTGCCTGCACAGGTGAGGCCTGTGGTGCCAGTGGCAGTTCTGACTGATGTCTAGATGTACTCTGACTCGAACAGAGGCACACTGAGTAGTAGCAATGACTAAGATTGCTACTCTATGAGACAATGAGTGTGAGTGTAGTGATACTAACATACTAACAAGTAAAATGATTGGTAGAGTGGATGAGGTCCTGCCTCTCCACTTGCACAAGGCATGTGTATATATGTATGCTGGTGGTGGTTGCTCCAGAGCATCCCTCTGCCAGCATCAGGTCAGCATCAGGGCCTGCCCCTACTGTCCTAGAGACTTGTCACTGGCCTCCAACCACTACCTCTTCACTGGCTCCATGGCCTCGAGCCAGTGTTGGGCTCTCCTTCCTTTCCTGCAGGTCCCCCCTATCCTCACATGGGCCCCTGCACCTCACCCAGCTGTTACTGGTTGGCCTGGGGTCATTGACAGCCTCCTTCAGGTGCTGCCAACACCATCGCTGATCACCCTCAACCCCTTTGGGGTGGTGCTGTCATAGTTGTTGCTTGTCATTTTTGTTCCACAGCATCATACAGCCCTGTAGGCAAAATCGACAATAAGACCTGCTTAATGTCGATTTCATCTGAGATTGACCATAAGATGCATTTAACATCGATCTCAATTCGAGTTCAATTTTATGTCCTGTGACACCAGAGGGATCATTGATCAAGAGGAGGAGGAAGCTTGAGGTGGAGCAGGTTGCATGGCTGCAGGGATATCGATGTCCATTGGCTGCAGCATGGAGGGAGAAGGTGTTGTTGCTGCTGGAGGTTGCATACCACCAAGATCTGAGGTGTTGATGTCCATAGGTGCAAGTTTGGGCACACCCTGAGTAGTGGCAATGGCTTCTGTCATGGTTGTTGAAAAGAGCTCATTGATAGATGCTTGCACCTTGAACATGAAGGTAGCCAGATTGGTATTAACTGAATGGATGGTGTTGATTGCTATAGCTGTGCTAGATACAATTGCAGAGCAAGGAATCGAGTTGCTGATCCTTCGAGCTGGATTTCCTAGAGCAACAGTGACCAAATTGCTGAGATCTTCAATGTCAAGGAGACCACAATCAGTCAGAAATGCATTTGGATCACATTCAACAATTGTCATTGGGCTGAAGGACCAGTGCTTGTGCTGACCAGGGGCAGCATCATAGTCTGTGATGGTGGTTTGAGTCCAACAGTGTCAGAGCACCTTCTCCATGTGATCAAAGTCGATCATGTGAGCTGAGCTGAGGACACATTGTCAGTTTGGCAGGACAAGCTGTGCATACTTTGCTGCAAGGTCTGGGTCATAGAATGGATAAACTTCAGGACCCCAATCCCTGCCTTGGCAAGGCAAGTTGCTGTGAGCAATGTTTGTCAAAGTGATGGGATTCATTGTGGCTGATGGTGAGGGGGAAAATGCAGTGGGAGGGGGATGATGGGTGACAGAATTGAGATGGTCTAACAATGGACTGCATATATGGAAGCTTGTCTCACTGCAAGATCATTTCACACCACCACTGTCAGACCTCAGACTGGCTTTGCTGCTTTGTTGCTTGATGGAATGCAAGTACAATTCCAGTAATCAAAATTGTCTGAGGCCTTGTTCCCATGCTGTGCTGCTGCTTTGCTCATCCACAGCCACAACTCTGCCTTGACAGCCTCGAAAGCAATTGGCAAGTTTGCAGCCACAGCTCACCACCAAAGTTGAGTTGTTTGAGGCATGATTCCCATTTGCAGTTGCTTTGCAGCTCAGTTGCAACCTGCTGATGTTTGGGTGCATTCATGTCTCGACTCAGCAGCATGAGAAGACTGTCAGCAGCCTGAACATTCAAGTTTCAAAGCATCCAAAAGGGACTGTCTGTAACACTGCCTGGCTGCACAGAGTTTACACCTTGGTGATCTAGATGGCAATGTTGGGTGGGCTCCATGACCATTTCCAAAACAGATTTGCTGAAACACCCATGGCAGATGTCTCCCAGCACATGCTGGTTCAGCTTGGCCAAGGGCAGCATCGCTATTCAGCCTGCACAAATCGATGTGCTGCTGTCCAGGCTCAAGCTCACACTAGCAAATGTGACCCTGGCTTGAGCACAGTACCAAATGAGGATGACTGTACTTTGAGCTGTGAGCAACAAGTCGATTGCAATGATGATGATCCAGTCTGAGCATGGTCCAAGCACAGCCTGAGCGCTGTTTGGAGTAGTTGTGAAGTGAAGCACTGAGATCCATGCTTGACCTGAGGATGGTCTAGACAAGGTGCCATGGTGAAGCCTCATGCTGTCCAAGATTTGACAAATTTCAGTGACATGACACATACCAATGAAACTTCAAGTAGTGCTTTCATTTGATCACCTCCTCCTGATGCTATATACATGAGAATGTGCTGCAGTAGCCATAGAGTCACCTGAATCCTTGGTCCCAAGTGCACCATGATCTTTGGATCAGTCCGAGAGGCTGAGCTTCAAATGGATTGAGAGCAACCATTCTTTGAGTGCTTTTGAAGTGCAATGACTGCCAACTGAAGTGTGCAAGAGACAGTGATAGTCAAAGATGCAGAGAACAGAGATCATGGCTGGTTCAGCAAAGCCAAGCCATGCTCCATGGAGAATGTCATCAAGTGATGGATGATGTGTGAACCAGCTGATTTTGGACGGTCTGAGCAGGATGCACGGGCGCATAGTCAATTGTGAATTTGCGATATACAAAGAAAGGCTCAAGAGAGCAGCTTGTCAAACTTGAGACTTGAAGCCAAGCTGAAGCGAGCCATGGCACAAGGGACAACCTGGAAGGTCCTTACCCATCGGCGCTTTCCGCAGACAAGTCCAAACACGTCTCGCAAACGAGGCCAAATTCTCCCTGGACATAGAGTCGGAAAATTGTGCGGCGAAATTGAGGTGCCAAAATACTGCGACAAATTGCCCGAGGCTCGACGATGCGGCTGCAACGTTACATGCAAAGAGAGATACAATTATCAGACCGGGCGTGAAGCACGCGGGCTACCGGCTTCGTCTCAGGCCAGGGTGATACAGAGCAGCTCGACCCGACCATCGAGGGTTGGATCGTGTGCGGAAGGAAAGACAGGTAGCGGCGGGTCATCGGGCAGCCACTGAGGATCGGGTGATACAAGAGTCGGACGCTGGAGCGCTACAACACTGGCGTTCAGGTGGAACGATTCTGAAAGTCATATGACAAGAGGAATGGAGATGAGGATATTGTATTAGCAGACGTAGCTACTTCTGGCAACCTTCCTCTCGCGAGAAACCGAAAGCAAGTCAGATCATTGCATACTCACCCAGCGATGCTTTGAAAGCGCCATACGTATCTGGGTTGCGGACCGTGCTGGCCACGAGGGCTCGGCACGTGCTTGTGCCTGCCTGCAGACAGGCTCGGATCGTCTCGACCAACGGATTTATCAGATCAGGATCATACACAACATCGGCAGCTAGGATCAGCGTGGGCCTCGCTTCGGCCAGAAAGTTGAGTGTCGGAAGATCGTCCCTCTGCTGAGTCTGCTGGCGCTCAGCACAGAGCTCGAGCCAGTCAAGCCCCTTGATCTCCACTGTGGACGTGGCTGAATCCAGGCCGTTCAAATGGAGAGTTTCTCGGATGCGTGCCACGACCTGGCCAGGCACGTCGGTCATGTATGTATGCAAGTCGGCGTGAGGTGATCTGATCTGCTGAATAGCACAGACTGCTCCAACAAAGCCAGCTCCGGACCCGAGCTCGAGTATGCGCGTGCCAGAGGATGTGATCGTGGAAGGCTCACTTATTAGATGGGCCGCCAGCCGCAGACCGGCTTCCCACGTCCGTAACCCTGTCGTTCCCTTGGATATCGCGCTGCCCTCTTCTCTGATCGTAACACTGGAATAACCATGTAGCAGGTCGGCGTTCTTGTCCTCTGCACTGCCCGCGGAGGAGTTCGGGAGCTGCGGCCAGCAATGCGTGGTGAATTCGGTATCCGGAGCAGAGCCGGACGTCACTGCAGCAAGGCCCGAGGAGCCGTTGGCCATCACGTCGACATACCTCTCGAGCAGCGCCGCGTCTATCTCGGGATACTCGATCTCGTCAACGCCTTGCGTCCGAAGCACCGCGCACTCGGCCTGCACAGCAGCATCGAGTCTGGCGCAGAGCTCGCGGAGAAAGAGGGTACGGTATCTCGCCGTCGCCTCATATTTGCAGTTCTGAAAGAGATCACGGTCGAGGTCGTCCTGAATACGGAGTAGAATGGAATGCGATGGCCAAATGAATGAACATGACCGTGGTGGGATGCGTGCCTCGTACTGAATCAGGATGATCCGCCGTGCGTGCCTCAGAGTCGAAGGTCCCGGTCCATCCTTGGCAGTCCGCCCATCGTAGGCATGGCCAGCCGCCTGCATGGCCGATTGCGCTCGATTTTGCGTACCGAGAAGATCGGTCGAATGTAGGTTGGGACAAGCTAGGTTCAGGGATGGTGTTGTTCTGCCAAAGTCATCGTGCACGATGCGACCTCTCAGCGTCAACTTAGGAAGACTCCTTGAAATTCGATTTCGCACGGAATACAGTACCTCCATGCTCGCAATTCTCGAAGCTCAAAGTGACACTCTGACGCGTAAATTGCGAGAGGTCGCGTTGAGTGCAGAAATGCAACACCGTGATTTTGAAGGCTCAGTTTGCTTCGCGCATTGCCAACGCCTGGGGAAACTAGGCTGCGCAGCCTGCTTGCCACTTCTTCGAGACCCTCTCCTTCAACCACGACAATCCATCACGATCTTCATCTGATCAACTTCGACACAGAGTCTATCGTCAAGATGTTCAACAACGGTAAGTCGTTCGTCGTCACCACGTGCTTCATGCTCCTGTGATTGAAGCTAGGGAATGGCCAAACTTTGATCGAGCGAGGCGAAGAAACCTGTGCTGACTACCACGTCCTTTGCTTCACACCTCCTTTCCGCGACGGGCGACGAAACTCGATTCCTTCTTGACACGCTGCACGACATCAACTTCAAGGTTTTGGTGGAGAGAGCAACCCATACGCTCAAAACTATGCGACAGGAGGTGGAGCGAGCGGAGGCGGCTTCTTGGCTACCGGTAGCCAGAACGACTCGCCAAGCGCAAAGGTGCGGAAATCTTCCTCAGACCCAGCCAGTTGAGCTCGACGTGTCTCGCAACGGCGAGGCGTTCCTGTGAAGCTATTTAACTTACAATCCTTTGGCCTCCACTACACCCTTCTTGTCCATCATCCGTGCCTATCGGCACTTGAACTCCTCACCACTGTGACGGCTATGGTCGCTGATTACCTTACGCAGCGAGCGGGCAACAACACGCTGAGGCCCGTCACCATCAGGCAGATCCTCAATGCCGAGCAGCCACACCCCGACGCCGAGTTCATGCTCGATGGCGCTGAGCTCGGTCAACTGACCTTCGTCGCTGTCGTCCGAAACATCTCGAGGAATGTCACCAACGTTGCCTACAGCGTCGAAGACGGCACTGGACAGATCGAGGTGCGACAGTGGCTGGATAGCTCAGGCGACGACACTCAGAAGGCCTCAGACATCCGGTAAGTCAGATGATCGATTCCGCACTCAGACCTTGCCTCTTCTACACGCTTGTTCACGATCTCCGTCAAGGCAGTCGTAGCTGGCCCGCCGCAGAAGCTGCGGAAGCGAACGAAATGCATGCTGACCCTTACCCACAATGGTCTACTTATGCTTCCGCCTCACAGTCAAAACGTCTATGTGCGAGTGCTCGGCACCCTCAAGTCGTTCCAGAACCGTCGATCCATCTCTGCAGGCCACATGCGACCCGTCATCGACTACAACGAAGTCCTCTTCCACCGCCTCGAAGCCGTCCACTCTCACCTTCAGCTCACTCGAGGCGTCAAGGCGTCGCAAGCCAACGGAGGCGCTGCCCAGGCCTTCGACCGCGGACAGGCGATGCAGACCAGCGACATCAACGCATACTCTGGTTCCAACGCACAGAACGTTCTTGACCAGTACAAGAGTCTCGACCCGCTCCCACGCCAAATCATGGGCATCGTCACATCCGAGGCAGAAAATCATCACGATGGTGTGCACGTCAACCTGATTGCGAGGATGCTGAAGGGTGTGGATGTGTCAGAGGTCAGAAGCGTCGTGGAGGAGCTCAGTTCGGAGGGCTATCTGTATACCGCTGCTGATGACGATCACGTTCTTCCTACTGCTTGAGGCGCGATGTTGTGCCATGAGCTAGCAATACCCTTCCATCTCATACACCGATTCGTGACCGTGTTTGTAATCTGATCCCAACAATGCATTTGTACCTTTCCGCACTGATGCGAAGCTAAGCTGCGTGACTGAGGCTAGGAAGCGTTTGCCCACCGTTCCACTTGGGAACGATCAGGTCAGTGCCAAGCCTGTCAGTACGCGCTGATCAATGGAGCGACTCGACGAAGTCTCCTTCCGCACCAGATCAGTTCCATTGGCGCATATTTCAACGACTGGATTAAGTTCGTGTGGGAAGAAGCTACATGCGTCATCCAGAGTGTTGTCAATGAACTTTGATTGATGAAAGTTGTATACGAAACTAGTATCCACCACCGTATCCACCGCCGTAGTAGCCGCCTTGATTGTAACCGCCGTAGTAGCCGCCCTGGTTGTAACCGCCGTTCTGACTGTATCCACCCTGCGCGTACCCTCCGGGAGGCGGGTACTGCTGTTGCGGCTGACCATACCCAACTTGTGGAGCACCGTACCCGCTCTGGTACAGCGGAGGTGGGCCACCAGACGGCGCATACCCGCCGGGAGGAGGATAGCCCGGAGCAGTGTACGACGGGTGTTCCTGGCTTCCATGGCCCCCGTAGCGATCATGTCCAGTCGGCTCGGCTTGGGGGAACGACGGCATATCGTGTTGACCCGTCGGCTCAGCCGAAGGGAAGGCTGGCATGTCGTGGTCATACGACGAGGTCGTTCCCTCTTGACGACGACCGCCGCCGTAGCTAGCATCATTGTTGTCCCCTCCAGAAGCTCCGCGGAAGAGGTTGTTGCCACCGGGAATGTGGCTGCCGACAAACCCGTGCGCCTGGTTCGAGACGTAGTTGGAAGCGTATCCTGCCATTTGCGACCCAATACTGCCGCCTCCGCCTCCGCTGTTGCTGCCTCCGTGGCCACCACCGCCACCGCCATAGTGATGGTTGCTGGAAAAGCTTTGAGACGCCTGGCTGTTACTGCCGCCCATGAAGGAGCTGATGCTGGGATGATCATCCCCATGCGAATGCGGCTCCGCCTTTCCGGAACGCGTATTGGTATGGTTGCGCACGCTCTGCTTGCTCAACCTCCCAATCTCGGTTTGGTGGCTTCTGGCCCATTCGGCAACATAGTCCATCATGTCCTTCTGCACCTGTGCCTGGCCGTTGAACCAGTACGGGTGGAACATAGGCGCCAGACACTCGTCCGCCACATGCGCGGGATCCATGCTGCGGTCATCCCACGCCTTGACCACCTTGACCACCGTATGGCGGACGATGATCTTGGCGACGTTGCCAGCGACCTCGTTGAGGATAAGACCAAAGTGGTCCTTGCTCAGCATCGAGTGGGTGGGGTCGGAAGCGTTAGGGTTGTCGAACACCTCGAATTGTTCCTGCTTGTTGATTACGGCGCCGGAGCCGAGTTTGAGGGCGCTCATGCCTTGCTGCATGATGGGCTTGGCGTAGGGCTCGATAAGGGTAAAGACAAAGATGTTGAGCTCGTTGGTCAGCTTCTCGACGAGGGCGTTGAGGCCGGGGATCTTCTCGATGGTGGCTTCGATGCCCTTCATGATACGGTCACGCAATTCGAGGATCTTCCAGAGGTTGGCGTACATTTCCTGAGGCGACATGTTGGCGGGGTCGGAGACGGGGCCACGGGAGACGTCCTTGAGGTCGCGCGAGACGCTATCGTTTCCAGCGCCGGGCACCTTGGAAAGCATGCCGAGAAGGTCCTGGACTGGGCTTCGATTGCTGCCACTCGACTTGACCTTGGCATCGTCGATGGCTTTGTTGAGATCCGAGATCGAGGCTTCGGACAGATGATCCTGTGCTTCGCCAAGAAGCGAGTGGATGAAGTCGGCGCTTCCAAAGGTACCTGTGACGATGGGCGCTATCTGAGTGCCGTCAGGAGCACGGACCTTGACATTGTCACCAACGTGAAGGAAGACATTGTGATGACCCAGGCGGTGGAGTGCCAACTCGGTCCAGTTGCTGTGAGCGGGAAAGTCCTCGAGAGTATGAAGAGCCTGGCCGAGCAGGCGGTATGCCTCGTACATGTCAGCATCGCGTCCAGTCTGACGAGCCTGACGACCAGTCTCGATCACACGAACGAGGGTGCGTCGGATGAGTCCAGAGCCGGTGCGCCAGCCGCCAGTCTCATTGGCCAGGTAATTTTTCATGCCGGAGCGAGGGTCAATCTCGAGCTCCTGAGGGTTGACAGGCTCACGAAGACGCGGGTCAAACTCGCGAGCGTCCTTGCCATCTGCATAGCCCTTGGGATTGTCGAGATGCTCTTCGGGAAGGTATACGCCGAGTCGTTCATCTGTCACTTGGAATTCAGCGGTGGCATAACCGTGCGCCAAGAAGCCAAGCACCATGATGATGTTGAGGATCGCTTGCTTGTTCATCTTTTGCAGCGCGGCCACATCCATGGCTTGACTGTAGTCTCGCAGCCAATTGCCAAAATAGATACGCTTGATGTCGAGGCCGCCGAACTTGCTGGCACCGAAAAGCGAGCCACCCACCTTCTTGGCCAGCTCCTCGAGGATGTCTTCGATGTCGCCATGTCGGAAAGCCTTGCCCTCCATGTAAGCGAACGAAGGGATGTTACCGGCACCGAAAGCGTGAGCGCATGGTAAGGAGGAGACGGCGATGATGAGCAAGCTCAGCATGGCTACAAAAAAGAAGCGTCCACCCAGCCAGGTGCGAGGACCCTTGCGAGAAGCCGCAAGAGGCTCGTCTTGAGCGCTTTCCGCCGGAGCATTGACAGGAATGAAGTGCTCAAAGTCCTGCGATGCATCTGCAAGAGCAGATTCGATCTCAGGGTTTGAAGAAATCATGGTGGACTGATCTTGGTCGACGTCGAGGGCGGCTGGATCCTGATGTACGTTTCTTTCAGCGGAGTGAATTTCGAGCGCAAGTTCGTCCTAGACGGCGTTGACGATCTATTCGGCTTCTCTGTTGACAGCGTCGATGTCGTTGTCCAGGTCCGAGTCCGAGAGATGATCAGAGTCGACGTCGTAGGAGCCAAGCCGATTTTCCGAGGTGGATCTTTCTACGTCGAACTGATCTTGTGTGGACTGAATGAGAGCGTCGATTTCGTCTTGCTCGTCTCGCTGTTTAATGATTTGCGATGGCGAAAGCTTAGCCGTCGAAGACGACGTCTGTTGCGTTGTCTGCACTGGCAATGCGTCAGCCGACTTGAGATGGCGCAGTCTCTCGAAGAGTAGTTGATCAGCGCTTGTCTCTTCGGAGGCAGATTCTGATCCCACTGGGGTGGTGTTGCAAGAGTGACGAGAGGAAGCAAGGTTGTTCGGGGGGTGGAGGTTTTGATGTTGAGGAGATCTCGGGTTGCAAGCCTTGACGGAGACGCAAACGCTCTTTCAAAGCTTGGTCGGTCATGGACAGTCAGTTGCCACGCACAGCAGGTGGCACACAACAAATAAGCAAATAACTCCAATCGAAGCTTGTGATTAGCTCCTTTAGCTCAGTGGAAGAGTTGCGTCTTTACAGCAAATACAGCTGTTTTCTTGGAAACGGCGTCGGTCACAGGTTCGAACCCTGTAGGGAGCAGGTTTTTTTTTTTGCTATATCTGCTCCTAACTATAGATCGTCGAGCCCTAGGCTCTGCGTTTCGCATGCGCCCAGAGGCCCTAATTGACACCCAGCGCTCATGGACATTTGCAAAATTAGACAATCGAATTGGCGTGGTACTCAAGCTTCGCACGCCTGACTTAAAAGCTAGCGCGGCCGGGCAAAAGTACTCATGGCAGACAAAGGGAGAGCGCAGCGCAAAAGATGGGCTTTTTGGCCAACGTTGACAGAAGGCGAGGTCCAAACTGGGCGCTGCATAGTCTGTCTGTGGTCAGTCTGTTCCTGCAAATTGACCAATGGTCTGGAAAACCCACTTTTTTGGACTTCTTGACTCTGCAGCGCCGTACGGGACATTCACAGAGCCGAGATTCAAGAAGGTGCATCGGGCCAGCAACAGCATCTTTTGCGCAGCACAGTGCAGCCGAAGTCGAAAGCTGCGCTGAGCACCTGCTTTCCGATAGCGAGCTTTGCGCTGACAGCTCGTCCAAAAATTCAGCCTCCCTCGCCTTCGACCACGCTTTGCTTGTCCGGTTGCTTTGTCTCCGACCTCCTCCCTCCTTCCGCCATCCTTGTCCGGCATCCACCACAGGCTGGTCCTCTCCATCTTGATAGCCTGCCCGCTTTCCTGCTGGCTTTAGTCCTTGTTGAAGCTGCGATGGCGTTACAATGCTTCGCATCTAGCGATTAAACACTAAGCACCACTTCTATCTAAGAAAACCTTATCGGCATCAGTCCGACCAAGTCGGCATACCCTTTCAGATCTTTTTGGCGGTGGCTCTGAGCATCTTGCGCTCCTTCAGTCATCGCATCGGCCTCACCGACGTTCTTGTCATCGCGCAAGGCTCCGAAGCGGGTTCATGGATGCGAAACAGCACCTGACAGCCGCGCATAGTTTCTTGGCTGGGCTATTTTGGCTTTGCTATCTTTGTCGCGCCTTGCTCCTCATCACTTCCAGCGCATTCACTCGCCTGAGTCTCTGCGCTCTCTATTTCAACATTCGATCGCACCTTCATTTGGGAAGGCGTCACTCATTCGCCATCCACACTCTCCAAGACAACAGCTGCTAGACCCTTGTGCTAGTTAAGCAACAAAGGTTGCGTTGCCGCTCTTGCCATATGACGGCCGCGAAACAGGGCGCTCAGCCCGCTTCCTCGAGTGATACACCTCAGCGCATCATCGTCAAGTCCGTCAACGGACACGAACCCATCAAGGTGGAGCCAGCCGCCTCCTCACTTTCATCCGCACCCCGCTCCGCATCCTCACAGCTTGCTACACCACTCTCGTCTCCTTCCAAAACTCATGCCCCCTCGAGTCCTACAAAGTCGCCGGGAAGGCCGCGTCGTGTCGAGCCCATCGTGGTCACATCCCGCGAGTTTGGACCTAGCGTGGGAGGCGAAAGTGACGATGAGAGCAAGGACGGCGACTCAGAGCTGATCAAGGGCACCACCGTCAAGAGGATGGGCCGCAAGAGCAAGGCTGAAGCCATCACCGCCATTGCTGGCAAAGAAAGCGCTACGCTCGATGCACGGTCAACCGTCCCAAGCCAGAATGGATTGACCGCTGTCCCCGGCAACCCTGCCCACCATCCTGCACGAAAGTTGTTCCAGCAACGTCCATTCCCGCCTCTTGCATTCGACACGTCTGCAGCGTCGTCTAGCTCGGCTGCCCCTGCCGCATCCACTTCGACACAGCCCACCATTCCTACCAGCACAAGTACGCCTCGCAATCCCCCGCCGCGAATCCGTCCGCGACTCTTTGAGCTCGAAGAGGCGCCCATTTTCTATCCCACGCCCGAAGAGTTTGCCGACCCTATGAAGTACATCTCGTGGATCGCCCATCCACAAGGTGGCAACGGCAAGGCGTACGGTATTGTCAAGATCGTGCCGCCCGAGGGCTGGAATCCGGAATGTGTGCTCGACGAGCAGACTTTCCGCTTCCGCACTCGTGTCCAACGTCTCAATTCGCTCAGCGCCGATGCTCGTGCCTCCCAAAACTACCAAGAGCAGCTTCAAAAGTTCCACGCTCAGCAAGGCCGCAAGCGAGTTTCGGTCCCCGTCATTGACGGCCGCTCAGTCGACCTGTACCAGCTCAAGCTAGTGATCTCCAGTCTCGGTGGCTACGATGCCGTTTGTCGCGGACGAAAGTGGTCGGATGCCACCAGACAGATCGGCTACAGCGAAAAGGATAGCGCACAACTTTCCACGCAGGTCAAGGCAGCATACACGCGTATCATTTTGCCCTTTGAAGAGTTCATGGCCAAGGCCAAGGAGCAAGCCCGCGCCAACGGAACTTCCATCAGCCCGCAACTCGCGCAGAATCCGACTATGGGATTAGCGCCATCTCTCGAGGGCCAAGACGCCGGCATGGTGAACGCCTCCACGTCACCCAGCCTTGATGCTTCCTCTACTGGCGATCGCGCTGCGCAGTCCAACACGCCCGAGCCCTTGACCGCGCCTGGTGCTGCAGATGCACTTGCAAATGCAACACCCACCTTGGAGTCTGCGTCTCAGAGCCCATCGGCTGTGAGCACTCGGCGCAGCGCCCGTAAGAGGTCGGAGGTGGCGAGCACCCCTGTCACTTCTTCGAGGAACCCCCTCCAGCTTGCTTCCAGCCCTGCCACTCCTTTAGCTTCCAGGCGGAGGAAAGGTGTCAGTCCTCATGTCGAGAGCGACCCGCACGTGCGCACCCCATCACAGGGACAAGAAGAGCAGATGTGTGAGATCTGCCTTCGAGGCGAGGACGGCCCCAACATGCTCCTCTGCGATGAATGCAACCGAGGCTACCACATGTACTGTCTCCAGCCCGCCCTCACCTCGATCCCCAAGTCGCAGTGGTTTTGCCCTCCATGCTTGGTCGGCACAGGCCACGACTTTGGCTTTGATGATGGTGAAACCCATAGTCTCTTCACGTTCTGGCAACGCGCTGAGGCCTTCAAGCGCGAATGGTGGTCCAAGCGACCCGAGCGCCTTTGGAAGCCCGACGCAGCCGAACTCGGCGCATCGAACAACAGTGGTCAGACCAACGGTCTTGCTCGCCGCATTCACGGTACCGACCTTGTCGTGTCCGAAGACGATGTAGAGCGCGAGTTTTGGAGGCTGGTGCACAGCCAGAGCGAGGAGGTTGAAGTCGAGTACGGTGCTGATGTTCATTCCACCACGCACGGAAGTGCTCTGCCGACGCAGGAGACACATCCACTGAGCCCATATTCGCGCGACAAGTGGAACCTCAACAACCTTCCCATCCTGCCCGGTTCGCTGCTGCAATACATCAAGTCCGACATCTCCGGCATGACGGTGCCTTGGATTTATGTCGGCATGATTTTTTCCACCTTCTGCTGGCATAACGAGGATCACTACACCTATTCGATCAATTACCAGCACTGGGGCGAGACCAAGACGTGGTACGGCATCCCAGGCGAAGACGCCGAGAAGTTTGAGAATGCGATGCGCAAGGCCGCGCCAGATCTCTTTGAGACGCTTCCCGACCTGCTCTTCCATCTCACCACCATGATGAGTCCCGAGAAGCTCAAGAAGGAGGGCGTTCGCGTCGTCGCCTGTGACCAACGCGCCAATGAGTTCGTCGTCACCTTCCCCAAGGCCTACCACAGCGGCTTCAACCACGGACTGAATCTGAACGAAGCTGTCAACTTTGCGCTTCCTGACTGGATCTTTGACGACCTCGAGTCTACCCGCAGGTACCAGCGCTTCCGCAAGCCTGCCGTCTTCTCTCACGATCAATTGCTCATCACGGTCTCCCAGCAGAGCCAAACCATCGAAACGGCTGTGTGGCTCGAAGCGGCTATGCAAGAGATGGTCGAGCGCGAGATTGACAAACGCAATGCACTGCGCGAGATCATCCCTGACCTTAAGGAGGAGGTCTACGACGAGGATGTGGCTGAGAGTCAATACATCTGCGCACACTGCACTATCTTTTGTTACCTCGGCCAGTTGACGAGTCCGAAAGCGGAAGGCGTTGCGTGCCTCGATCACGGTTTCGAGGTATGCAATGCAGACGCTCCGGTCAAGTGGACGTTGAAGCTTCGCTTCTCGGACGTTCAGCTTCGCTCGATCCTGGCCAAGGTGTGCGAGAAGGCCGCGATCCCACGCAACTGGGTCCAACGACTCATGAAGACGCTGGCGCTAGGTCCCAACCCGCCTCTCAAGATCCTGAGGTCTCTGCTGCACGAAGGCGAAAAGATCGCTTTCTCGCTGGAGCCGCTGGAAGATCTCAGGACATTCGTCGCATGTGCCAACTCATGGGTTGAGCGCGCAAACATTTTCTTGGTCCGCAAGCTGCACAAGAGGAGAGGAGAGCCATCCACTGCGCCGGCTGGCAGAGGACGACGATCTAAGGGTGGTGCGACAGGCGACGACAGCTTTGCTAGAAGGCCGAGCATGGACAATCTGGCCGATGAAGCTGATACCGCCGCTGATCGAAGTATCGAGACTCTGTATGAGTTGCTAGGCGAGCTCGACAGTCTTCACTTTGATGCGCCCGAGATCGCTTCGCTTCGCTCGCTCGTGCAGGAGTTGGAGGAGTTTATCGCACGTTGCAGCGACATCTTGGGTCGCCGAGACGGAGTCGAAGCTAGTCTCAAGGACTGCGAGAGCGTCCTCACGCTTGGCAGCTCCCTCAATGTGGATGCGCCTCAAATCAAGGAGCTCTCTGACTACATCGAGCGCCGCAAGTGGATTCAGCAAGTCACAGAGTGTCGCGATTCGTACCTCTACTACCACGAGGTTCAAGATTTGCTGCAGCGCGCTGAGAGCTGTGGTCTGGGAGATCACGAACTCCGAATGGACCTCGAGAAACGACGCGAAGCCGGCGAGCGCTGGACCGAACGTGCAAAAGAAGCACTCGAGGGACCGGAGCCGTTGACTGTCACTGTGTTGACAGAACTCTCGGAATCATCGACGGAAATTCCTGTCGCATTAGAGGTCGCACAGGATGTGAGCAACGCGCTCACCAAGGCAAGAGAGCTCCAGAGAACCATCCAGACCCTTCACAAGAGCCTGCAGGCTGGAGCGCAGGGCAACGCGACAGCCGATGCGGATGGCGATCTATCCATGGTCTCGGTCTCAGAGAACAGCGAGGCCGCTGATCGAATGGCCCTGCTTCCCGACGCGCGTCGCGCTGTCCGTGCCGTCAGGTCGAACAAGTTGGAACTTGACTACGCTCGTGAGATTGAGACGGCCATTCAAATCTACGATGCATGGAGAGCTACCTTTAATCAGATCATGCAGTCCATCGCTGCCGGAACTCGTCGCCTCACTGACACGGACCGCGACGCTGAATTGGACAGGCTGATCGAACGGGTCGAAAGCACAACGGATCCCTCGGATGATCAGCCGAAGTCAAGTTCGCGCAACTGCATTTGCAGGAGCTCGGCGTCGATATCTGTTCCTTCCTCTTCGACAGCAGAATGCTCGCACTGCCATGTGCGATACCATCTTCCGTGCATCAAGGTCCGCTCTTCAGAGGTATCGCGCGCGGAAGGCGGCTGGACTTGTCCCTTCTGCCCGTGGTCAGGCAATGCTGCTTTTCTCAAGAATCGCAAAGCAGTCAGCGTGACGGAGCTTTCCAAGCTTGTCTACGACCAGGACCATCGACGCGACCAGTTCAAGTTCTTGCCTCTAGAATGGGATGCGATCGAGGAGGTCGTTGCCAAGGCCAAGCGATTTGAAACCGCTGCCAAACGAATGATCAAGACGCTCTCTTTGATGCGCAAGGACCAGAAGCAAACCATCCTCGCGCACTGGTTGCGTAGGTCCATCGGCTGCCCAGTCGATGTGCTTGGCCCAGAGAAAGTCAACATGCTCGATCTCATCAGCGAGACCCTGCTCGGACTTGGTCCGGAACCGGGAGACGAGCGAGTTGCGCCGACCTTTGAGCGCACGCAAGCCGACACACCGTCGCGGTCCGAAGACCGTTGCGAGCCGACGCCACAGCAGACCTCATCACGATCGATGGTCCGCACCGACCGAGACTCCGGATCCCCTGCTATTCGCGACGATCGCAAGCGCAAGGCCAAGAGAGGCAAACGTGCCAAGCTCGTCTTCCAAGAGGAAATTGGCATTGGCGCGTACCGTGACCGACAGCCGATCTACTGTTTGTGCCACGAGCCCGAGAGTGGCCGCATGATTGCCTGCGACAAGTGCATGCTCTGGTTCCATACTCATTGTGTGCGCCTCGACGACCCACCCAATCTCGGTGACGAACCCTGGATTTGCCCCATGTGCTGCATCAAGGCGGAGCGCAAGTATCCTCAGGCCGAAGTCAGAGTCAAGGAGATGGGTGTCACAGATCCCGATCTGTGGCTTGACATCCGTGCAACATTGCGATCGCTCGAGAAGCCCGTCAGCAAGGTGCAGTCGTGGAGCAGCCGCGAGGACAAGCGCATCGTCCTGCACTTGGAAAAGTTTACGCCAGCGATTCACGCTGAAGAAGTGCACTCGCAGATCAACAAGCGAGCCAGACTCGAGTCCGACACGCCCAGCAAGGCGCGTGCTTCCTTGGGCCGCTCCGACTCACAGCCTACACCTGCCAAAGAGAACGGCGCCCTTCCCTATGGGCCAGCGCCTGTTCCAAGCGAGGCTGCTCGAGGTCTCGTTCCTGCGTCTGCGCCAGCCGGCCAGAGTCAAACTCCAGCAGAGATGCCCGTATCCAAGCCAGCAAGAAATGAAAAATCCTTCGCTGCAGCGTCTCCGCCCCAATGGGAAGCAAAGACCGGACCATCGCCGGCTGCAACGAGCTTCGAATGGGCTCAGGCGGCCCGTCGACGTCATGCTGAGGGCATGGACAACTTGTATCGACGCGGCATCACCGATACGATGTTGATGCGATTCTACATCGGATGGAATGGCCGTGTTCTGATTCATCCCATGCGCGATCCGTCGGGCAACATCGTGGAGGTTCCACTCGGCGAAGCGATCCGCTTGCATGCCGATGATCCAGAGGGTGTGAGGGTGATTCGCGCTGCGATCGACCGCCACAATGCTAGGATGGAGCGCACAGCCGCTGCTCAGGCCAACGCGCATCGCGCCTATCCAGCTGCGGCGGACGTCGATGATCATCCCCATGGCCGCATGTCGTATGCACGCGAAGACGCGCGCTACGCCTCCCATCGACACGATCCTCCCATCGCACCATCCAACGGTCGATTTGATGCTGGCACTCCAGGCTCACTTCCTTCGCGTCTTGCGAGCGATCGCGAGTATGAGCGAGAGCGAGGCCTTTACGACGCACGTGATGGTCGTGATGGCCGATACACAGACTCGGACTTGCGACCATTGCGTTCCCCAGCTATTGCTGCTGCTGGAGTGCAGGCAACCTCGCCGATCTCGGGAGCAAACATGGCGCACGACGTCATGCCTACCTACGCCCGAAGCTCAGCTCCCAGCAGCAGTGGCGTGGCACCATCAGCGACGAGCCCTTACGCGGGCAATGCTGAGCTGGGTCGGTATCCATCTTCGCACAGCGTGAACTCAGCTCCGGACATGGGCCCGCCCTACCGGGCTGCCGAAAGCTTGGCAACACGAGCGGAGCTTGACGGGCCTGGAGGTCTACCTTTGGTGTCCTACTCATCCGCCAAGACTGAACTTCCTGCGAACGGACCAGCTTCTGTGTATGGAAATCTGCCACTCGACCCCGCCATGATGGCGGACGACGCTGCACAGGCCGCTCCAAACTCGACGACGAGTCCTGTTGCTGCCGCATCTGCTGCTCGACCAACGACGACTGCCCCCGTGGAGGATGTCGCGCAAGAAAAGAAGAGCTCCGAACTGAGCTCAAAGGATACCGCCGCGGACGGAGCTCAACCAAGCGGCGGCGCAAAGACGAAGAAGGAGGAAAGCAACGGTGAAGATTTGGAGAGCGTGCGAGAGCAGGCCAGGCAGATGGCCCGTCGGATGCGTCCCGATGCTTCAGAGACCGAGATCGAGCGTCTGGTCCAGAACTTTATTGGCGGAGGAGAATCTGCGCGATAGGCGTGTCACCGCCCACCTCTATGCTAAGTGAGCACGTGTTTTCGTTTCAAGTCACCGAACAAGTCCAGGTGTATCGCTTTAATGGTTATCTGGTTTGATATCATTTCATGTCGAAACAAGCTTGCATGTGCGTTCGAGACTCATTGCTTCACACGATTCACACTTCAAGTGAGACAGTCGGATGAGTGCACACAAAGAAGCGGCTCAATCTTTGCGACGAGGTATCATTCCAAGGCCGAGTCTTCCAGGATGCGAAAGCAAAGACAGGTAAAGAGACGGGAATCCAGAAACAGGGTTGCCGCCTAGAGACGCACTTTGCCCGCCTGGATGCTCTTGTAGTGTTCGGGGAGGAAGGGTTCATAAGCATCCGCATTGGGGGGCAGCCAGTACAGCCTGTCCGAGCCGCACTTATCATGTTCGATACCTTGGTTCCTCAACTGCACTTTCTGCTGCTTGGCTGTTCCTGTCTGCTCCATCGTAGGGACGATCCTGATGAACAGCGGCACTGCATACTTGGGGAGACTCTGTCTAGCCACTTTTGCTAGCAACTTAAAGTCCAGCTTCTGCGCCTCGTCTGCTGGGATCGCTGCACATCCGGCCCTTCCGTCGTGCTGGGGTACCAAAACACCATAGACGTTGGCTTCTCCCACAACTTGACCGAGCACATTGCTGACTTCGGTGGTGGAAACATTTTCGCTCCTCCATCGGAACGTGTCGCCCATACGATCGCCAAAGTAGAAGAACCCATCTTTGTCCTTGGACATGAGATCGCCGCTGCGGAACCAGGCGTCTCCCTTTGCGAGCGCGTCTTTGAGCACCTTCTTGTTGGTCGCCTCGGGATTGTCCGCGTAGCCTTGGAACTTGGAGATGGAGCTTGTACCGATGCGCATGACGAACTCGCCTGGTTCGCCTGGGCCGCATTCGACGCAGAAGCCTGTCTTGGGGTCCCGGTAGATGTCTTCGGTGATAGCATCGACGCGGATGATCTTGAAGTCGGGACGAAGCTTGGTGGCGAGGGTTCCCATGCGGCCGACGGCGCCGGCGCCAAAGGGACCGGTGTTGTAGTTGAGCAGCGCGCCGTTGCCCTCGGACGAGGCGAAGAACTCGGAGATGACGCGTACGCCGTAGCGCTCACGGAACTTTTCCCACACGTCGGGGCGCATACCATTACCGTACGCCATACGGACCTTGTGCTGCTTGTCGAGGGGCGAAGGGGGCACGGCGAGAAGATATCGTGCGATTTCGCCAATGTACTGCACGACGGTGGCGTCGTACATTCGCACCTCGTCCCAGTACTTTCGGGCAGAAAACTTGCGGCCGATGAGGACGGTGCTGCCGGAGCAGAGGCAGGCGCAGATGCACAGGAAGAGCGCCGAGGAGTGGTAGAGCGGCATGGGGGTGTAGATGCGGTCCTTTTTGGAGAAGCCGTTCAAGATAGGCCAGACGCTGCTGGCAGTACCCATGCGACCATGCGAGCAGAGTGCGGCTTTGGGGAGACCGGTGGTGCCACTGGTGTAGATGAGAGCAGCGGTGCTAGACTCGCCGACATCTTTGCGGTACTTGTCCGGGATGCGCTTGGCCGAATACTTGAGCAAGTCGGAAGGGCCAAACTCGATCTTGTTGGCAAGCGGCTTCGAGACAACACCGGGCGGCTTCTCTGCATCGCCATCGTGCGGAGTGACACCATCGTCGTACCTGAGGAAGTTTTCCATCTGCGAGCTCGCCAGCAGCTCATCCTGCACATCAGAAACGGGCCCCTCGAGGTACGGCTCATACACAAGCAAGCGAGCCCTCGCAACCGACACGCAGTGCACCAACCCTTTACCCGTCAGCGAGTTGTTGATAAACGCCGGTACCACGTTGATGCACATACACGCAAAGAACCACTCGAGGATCGCCACCGAGTTTCCCATGAAGATGGCCACACGATCGCCCTGCTTGAGCCCGCGTGAGAGGAGGTAGTTGGCGAGCCGGTGGACATCCTTTGCCACTTCGCCCCAGGTGAAGGACTTGCCGAGGTAGACGTACGCGATGGCGTCCGGGCGTTTGGTGGCTTGATTGTCAAAGTACTCGTAGATCGAGAGCTTGTTGCGCCAGGATCGGATTTTGTGCTTGAGCTCGCCGCTTGAGGCGGCGCGGCCGAGAACTAGGTCGTTGGAGATGCCGTGCTTGGCGTCGAGGTAGGCGATGGCCGCGAGACTGGCCGCTGCTTTGGCGATGGCTGCCATGGTGTTGAGGCAGAATTTGTCGGGAAGAGAGGTGAAAGGTGGTGCTGGGGTGGTGAGTGGCTGCGATCGAGACCAGTACTCAAGGCTACAGCCGGACTAAATTCCGTTGATCCCGTCGTTGGGAAGCGACAAATTGGAAGAGAAAGAACCAGTGAGGCGAGAGATGCAGAGGGACCGTTGAGAAGATCCGACTGACTCAAGTATGGAAGCTATGGAGTCAATGGAAGCAGGAAACCAAGCTTGAAACGATCGAGCGGGATGTGTAAGTCTAGAGCGTGTATGCCAACGGTTGAAACCATGGCATGACGAAGGCGTTTGAAAGCTCGATTGGCAACGACACTACTTTAAAGTACACTAGCATCCACTCACCGTATCGCCCTTTGTGCCCCGCACAAAATGCACGGTGAAAGCAGCTCTCAATCTGTCCGACCTGAAAACATAAAAGGGCAAGTGGAGCGCCGCCCGCATGCAAAACTAGACGGTGAAAGCCAACGAACGGCCAACTGAACGACGCACATATGTTACAGTACAGCATTGCGACTCATCTTCACGCACAGTGCCTGTCAAGCTGTCCCGACTCCCCCACAAAATTGGAAAGTCTCAGAAGTCCACATTGACGTTTGTGCGTGTCGTCGATCCGTGAAAACGCTCGTTGTATTCCCACTCAGCTTCCCGGTAATTGAAATCAACTCCTTTCGCCTCAAATTTGTATACAAAAATGCTCCCAGAGTTGGACTGGCGGCACTACAGTGTAATAGAGCGGCTTTCAACATTCACCCATGAAATAGGTCGAAACGTGGGGTCAATCGGGCGTCGTCGTGGAAGCGTGCCGACCTGAGCAGAAGCGGCAACTTGGCTTGATCTGTCTCGACGCAGGGTCACCACCGGCCAAAAGCGTTCCCTCGTCTTGACAGCTCCTCACCGCACACCTGCATCTTCGCAATCTTGGCCTTCGATACACAGCGCTGCCGAAACAGACACTTGCAACAGGGCACGCACTCTGTTCTTGAGATTCCACGCATTGTCCGGCCGCTTCCGTTCGACGATTCTGACCCCGGTCCATTAGCAATCAACTTGTCCACTTTGGCACTGCACGAAGCACGACTGCGCTACTGGTTCCGCTCCTATCGTTTACAGCCCCTTGCCAGCTTAGTTGCACTGGCACCGCTGCACCGCTTGGCGAGAACGAGCAAGGGTGGACCCAAGGCATTGACCGGCTCTGGTCGCAGCTTTTCATTCATATCCAGTGGCGGGACCAGCTAGCACGTGCGTTGCTCCGCTTCTCTTGTCACCCGTTCGACTCGCTCCTCGACCTGTCAGTCAGAGTTGACGCCGAGAACTGCTGGACAGCGCTTGAAGCAGTCAAAGCACTCGATCGCGATCTTGAAGACGGGAAAGTCCTGCTACGATGGCGCTCAACTGGGTGATGCTCGACCAAGATGGCCGCAAACCTCTTCCACTTCCTGAGGAACAGATGCTATGCCATGTTCGCAAGACTTCGTTGCAGTGAGTGCACGGCAAACGCTGACAGAAACCAGCTGAGAATGAGGTCGCTCATGTGCCAATCTTTGCGGTCTTACTTCCTGTCGTTCTATTGTGTTCAGGCTCGAGTATGCACGAGAAGGCATAACCTACAAGGCCCAAGGAGATGCCTTGATTTCGTCGCATCGTGTGAGTGTTCCCTCCGTGTGGACAGGTGGCTCCGTCTCGCAACTGCAGCCGCAGCATCTATGCGACTAAGCGCTAACTATCTATGTGTCTCCCGATTCGGACCTTCTTGTCTTGTTTCTGCGTTTCCTAGTTCGTCTTCATCCGCCAACCCCAAGCAAGCTCCGGCGAATCGGTCCTCAATTCGCTCTCTGTCCCATTGGACCACTTGCACTCGACCAAGTACATCATCCCGATCTTTACCGCACCACACCTCCAAGCCGACGTATACTCGGTTCCACAGGGCGGCTTACCAGAGCGACAGCCCGGACAAGAAGCGCATCCCGTGGGCAAGCTCAAACTTTGGTTTATGGAGTCAGGCGGCATAGCCTTCCGCGATGCCGTTGACAAGGCTAAAGTGCTCTGGCAGGAGAGGCGGCAGACTGAACTAGATCAGGAAGCTTTGCGTAAGTACTCTCACAGGTCACTGTCCACGCGGTCAGAAACACGGGATAAAGGGCTGAATCGACAACAACCTTGCTCTCCGGAATCTCCCTCTCTCCCCCTCTATATCGGTTTTGATTCTTGCTTCACGTAGCGACATACGAACCACCTCCAGCAACATAAAGCCGTAATGAGTTGATGCTGAATGACAGGCTGCAAGACGTGACTGAGAAAGGCAACTCGAAGCTCGTATATCCTGTTCGAAGGCGGAATGAGGTGCGAGGCTCGAATACGAGCCACTGTGCGACTGGGAGAGCAAGCTCAATGTTTGTGGGACGAGCCGGAGGATCGGGCTTGAAATGTGAGTCAGATCGAGATTTCGGGCTAAACGTCGGACGGACTTAATCGGGTTCCCTCTCGCGGTGAGAAGGCCGTGACACAAAGAATCTGGAAAAATAGCCAAATGCAAGCGCAAACACCGGTCAAAGCACCGACCGAACACAGAGTCACCCGATCGTCATGGTCACACTTATCGTGGCACTCGTTCGACGTGGACTATCTAAGGCGAGCCGCAAGGACCTTACCACGCATTTTGCCATCACTCAGGTCTCGAACCTTGCGATACGTGTGTTGCAAAAGGCGGTGAGCTGCGAACTATGTCAGCTGATGGCGAATTGTGACTTTACAACGAGTCACGCTTCGAAATGGTGATCACAGAGCGAGCACGCATGGACGAGTGTTGGTTGGCTGCGATGGCTCGCTGTGAGTGGAGGGTGAGGGAACATTGACAGCACCTTTCGGCTTTTTTTTTTTTGCCGAATGATGGTAAGGATGGCCTTCCGTGCAATCCACCGAAACTCATCACTGCCCCCTTTCTCTTTGGTTTTTGACGGCGCAGCCAGATGAACGCCGTCCTTATTCGGGCGATGTACAATAGCAACAGCATCCCGCACCGACAAAGAGTCGCTTCGGGCAGCGCCTGAAAATCGAGTGTCAATATCGTTATTTGCGCTCATGCGCTCATGAACGAGGAAGTGAACTGCAAGCACTCATCATGTGGGACAAAGGCTTCATTCATCAAAAGCAGCCAACTCGTGGCCAGCAAGCGCCACTGTGTGTCTTTGTCATGTCCACACAGACGCATACCTTCGGTCAATTTGTCGGCTTTGCTTTTTACGAATTTTCGATCCGGACGCCATGTTCAGCGTTGAGCAGAAGCCTTTCTCGCTTCAACTGCTCCTCTGTGTGTGTGCTGCTGTGTCCAATGTCAAACATCGCCACGCCCACTTAGCCCGGCACGTCGAATTATACAATTTTATTCTCGGGTTTTTCTTTGCCTTTTTTGCCCCTGCGCCAACCTTGGGCAGCTCCACGCGAGATTCTACCGGGACAGCGCAGAGTTTCTGTTATTCTTGAACTGGGTAAAGCCGCGCCCCCCCCCCCCCCTCTCCTCTCTAACGCCGTAGCAAACTTCTGCTCCCTGCTTCCTTCTCTCCATCCCATCATCTGCCCTGACAAGCTCCAATCAGAAGCGACGCTGTGTCGCTCATATATATATTTGCATCGGTACTTAGCCAAGTCAAACACTTTTGGTCCGCTTCTGTTGCTGTAGGACAAAGCCCCCTCTCCCTCATTGCCGACTTTTGGGTTGACATGCACCACTATAGACCGTTTGCTTCCATATCATCATCATGACCTCTAGCAGTAGAAGCATCAGTCAACATCGTCCGCACCACCCACCTGCCTATTATGGTGCGGACCAACCTCCTCTCTCGTTGCAATCGCCCTTGGCTTCTCAACCAGCGTCGCGCAATAACTCGACACCACCGTCGTTACGTGCAGCTTCCTCCGCAACATCACATACACGACTAGAGTCTCCCAATCACCTGTCCACCTCCACCTCAACTGCAAAACCAAGGAAGCACCACGATGCTTTGTCGACATCTGCATCCTCCCGCTCCTCCCTGGATCATGAGGAGCACGCCGACTTGCCAGGTCCGCTCCCCACCTCACAAGCGCTGCGGCCATTAGCATCGCGCCTCTCCAGAGCCGATTCGCGCTCCAAGTCTGTCCAGGAAAATGCCATCAAGGAGCACGCCGGCGTCGGTCGTCCACGATCCTCTTCGAATCGTTCCATATCCTATGCCGACGCATCTTCCAAACCCGCCGACCTGCAGCGTGCATCCTCGCGTGTCTCTTCAATACATCGATGTGCGGATCCTCATTATCCAGCCTCCGCTCTCGCCCTTACCCTCACCAAATCAGAAGACCCAGAGGCAATCTATATCGACTGGTCTGCCAACGATCCCGAGAACCCTTTTAACTGGCCCAAGTCGAGAAGATGGCTACTCGTCACGGTCTGCTTCCTCTTCACTGCGTGTACGGCTATCAACGGTTGCGGATACCCTTCCGCCTCGTACAACGCCTCGATAGATCTACATACAGTTCAGCTCGTATACCTCGTCGGAAACACAACTTTCCTCTTTGCTGTTTCCATCACGCCTCTTGTGCTCGCCCCACTCAGCGAAGTCTATGGCCGAAACCCCATCTACCTCACTGCCGCCCTCGTCTTTACCGTGCTCTACATCCCGCAAGCGCTCGCCAAGAACATCACCACCGTCATCGTCGTCCGATGGTTCCAAGGCATGGCTGCATCGGTCGGCAACTCGATGGTCGCTGGTAGCGTATCCGACGTCTTCCACGCCAACGAACGAGGCTTCCCAATGTCGCTTTACGCGATCTCAGTCTACATCGCGCAGGGTGTATCGCCTTACGTTTCTTCCGTCACTGTCAGCCATGCAAGCTGGCGCATCATGTTCTGGTGGCAAGGCGCTCTTTCCCTCTTGACCTATGTCCTCATGTTTTTGGTCCTCAGAGAGACTCGCGGCCCCGTCCTCCTCTCTCGACGCGCCAAGAAGCTCACCAAAGAGACCGGCAGGTTGCACAAGTGCACGGCTGACGATGAGAGGCTCAACTTCCTCATCATGGTCAAGGTCTCGCTTATTCGACCCATGCAATATCTCATCTACGAGCCCGTTGTTCTCAGCTTTGCCCTCTGGATCGGCTTCTTGTGGGGAATCATTTTCATCTCGCTCGAAGCCATCCCCATCGTCTTTGCTGAATACGGCTGGGACGCGGACCAGCAGCACCTTGTTCTCCTCACCATCGCCGTCGGTGGTACCATCGGCTACTTCTTCAATTTCCACCAAGAAAAGCTTTACGCAGCCACTGCACGCAAGTACGGCGGCAAGCCTCCGCCGGAGGCTCGACTCTACTACGCAGCCGCTGGAGCCGTCCTCGCCCCCATTGGTCTCTTTATCTTTGCTTGGACCGGCCGACCTGGCATCTCGCCCGCTGCCCCTATTATCGGGTTGACGATCTTCAATCTGGCCTTGTTCCCCGTCTACCTCGCCGTGTTTTCCTACCTCGCCGACGTGTACGAACGCTACGCATCCAGTGCGCTCGCCGCTCAGAGCTTCCTTCGAAACGCGTTCGCTTCGGGCTTCCCGCTGTACTCGCAGCAGATGTACAACAAGCTCACGCCCAAGTACGCGTCTACGCTGCTCGCCTGCATCGCCTGCTTGCTCGGCGTCGTTCCGTTCGTCCTGCTGAAGTATGGCGATCGCATCCGCAAGCACAGCAGCGCAGCGATGGCCCTGGAGCGGGAAGAGCAGGAAGTAGCCGAGTTTCTGGCGCATGAAGAGGAGAAGCAGGCTCGACGCGAAGCGAGGAGGCAAGCGAGGGCTGCGAGGGCAGCTGCAGCGGGAGAAAAGGGTTCTACGCCGCAGACGCAGGTGGATGAGGAGAAGATGATCGACCACGACCACCAGGATTCGATTGAGGAGGAGAAACGTTCTGCTGCTCACCACCACCAACATCATCTAGGGGACGATGGCGAGACAATCAGCTCAGGCAGCGTCACTCCTGCGGTTGGAGAGCCGGTTGGCGCAAGGACAATCACGGTCAGACCGCAAGACTGCGACGATTGCAACAACTACAATCGCATGCCTTCCACTAGCATCTTGTGAGAACACCCACATTTCATTGCGCAATCCTGGGCACTTTTTTGCATCACAATCTTGAATTGTTGAACCATGCGCTGGTTCGTCTTTGTCCGTGTGACTGAGCGCACAATCTCGATTTTGGGGCCGGCGAGGATGTTGAGCGAGCACACTTTGATTCATCTGCATGAGCAAGGTTTGCGGACTAGAGCTACGCCACACGAGGAGAGATGCTTCTGAACGCCGAACTGATTGTACACTCGGTATCAGAGACCTAAGCTAGGTCTTTGCTTGTCGTGCCCTCAGCTCCGCCTTCTGTTCCAACGCGGAACTCTTACCCCCCTCCTCCCCCTTCCCCTCCCCTTCCCGCGTTTACCTCCACCCTCACCCTTTCCCAGCCCCTTATCCTCCTCCTCCTCCTGCTGATCACCTTGCTCCAAAACCTGACCAAACTCGTTCCTCCTCGTTGGATCTACACCATAAATCCACCTCTGGTACAAAAAGATGAAAAACACGACATCGTCCCTGAAACACGCGAGCCTGTGCAGCGTGGGCATTTTGATGCAAAACGCAAACAGATCGTCTACAAACGTGCCCAGAATCTTGTACACGAATGTCTTGTGGTTCATCCCCGCGGTCGACTTGAGCTTGTAGTTGACAATCAGTTGCGGGACGAGCGAGACGAAGCCGAACGCGTACACGAACGACGTGGCGGTCGAGATGATGAACGACCACCACCCACGATGCGTCTGGTAGAGCGCCGAGTAAATGGTATAGCCGATGAGGAGAGGTCCCACGGCGATGCCGGTGTATTTGAATGCGAGTCGGTCGTATTCTTGTGTCTTTTTTTCGTCTTGCGAGAGTTTGTGCTTGTCTTGGATGTTGAGTTTGTACGGCAACCAAGCGGAGGGAGATGTATTGCGGACGATGCCGACGGAGACGGCTTTGGTGAGTTTCCAGCACTCGATCAACACCCCCACCGCCTGACCGGCCAGGATCATCCAGCTCGTATCCTCGTTATTGTCCAACAGATACAACGTAATAATCAGCTGCACCACTACATTGGTCACTATGCTCCCCACCGACACGCCAGCCAGATCATCCTTGTTCTTCCAGTGACGCACATCGCTCGAGAACGCGAGCAGCTCAAACAGGCTGTGCAGGATTGACACAACAATGGTCAGTGCGAGGAACCAAGGGTTGGTCTCGAGTAGCATTGTTTTGAACATATCGATCTCGCTGCCTGCCGCCCCGGCGCCGGCTTGCTTGTCGAAAGCGTCGGATAGCGCGGCGAGGGTCTGGAATTTGAACCAGCTCTGGTGGTAGAGATGGATGTGCAGGGGAAGAGTGGTGAGGGTGTCGTTGATGGGATGCATGTGTTCCTTGAGCAGCCAAAAGTCGTTTGGGAAGAGGGTGGGGTAGCGGAGGACATTTTCCGGTCGACCAGCTGTAGACGCCTTCTCCAACGCCGCCGCTGCAGCAGGGTCAGTCGGGCGGGGGGCGGGGATCATGCTGTTGGTTGTCGGGTCGCGGACGACAGAAACGTACTGGAGGAGGGGAGGCGGGAGTTGGCTGAGCTGCACGCCTGCATCGCGTTTATCTTGGACCAGTGCGAGTGTGAGGTTCCTGTGCCAGTGTCCGACGATCTTGACCTTTTCCTCTTCCTCTTGTTCTGCCGCAGTGGTGGGGATGGTAGTGGAGTTTTGTTTGTCGAAAAGATTCTTTTCCGCGCGTTTCTTCTTGAGCGGCATGAGCCGGGAGAGCAGCTTGCGGGTGCGGTACACGCCGAGCGGGTGAAAAGTCTTGTCGCTGGGGTTGGGTGAGATGTCATGCTGGGTCAGCACGAGGTCCGCCCAGATACTCCCGTTGTGACTCCTCACGCCATCGTCCAGCTGCAGCACCAGATCCACATCGCGAGTAAGCCCCGTATCGCTGAGCGCAATATCGGTCCACCTGACCGCCGCAATCGGCTTCAGCTCCCCTCCACTTTTCCTATCCCTGGCGCTGGTCGAATACGCCACCTGTGCACGCTTCGCGTCGTGCAGTGGATCGTGGAGCAAATCGCTAAACGCATCAAACGGGATCGCAGGTGCATTCCGCAGCCCACCTCCCGGAACCAAGTCACTCGCCTGTGTCCTGATCACCCCTGCATCCGGCGCCGGCGCCGACGAGATGTAAACATAGAGATCAAGCTTCGCATCATCCCCCCAAATTGGCACCGCCACATTCGCCGGACCCTTCACCTGCGGCGCGGCTGCACCAAACGGGCTTACGGGCACACTTGCAGCCGTTTCACTTACACTGCTGCCGGCAGTAATAGGCGAAACAGAAGCGGTGGCAGGTGTGGCGGTGGACGGGGAGGGGTCTCGGCCCATCAGCTTGTCGAGGTACCCCGCGATAGGGCTCTTGGGGTTGGTGACGGCATTAACACCGACGTACATGAGGAGCGCGCGGGCGAGGGTCCATTTCCAATCCGTGCCTTGACGTTGGCCATCAGCTCCACCGGCGGCTGCTGGGGGGCCTTCACGGGCTGCAGCGTTGGTTGACATGGTGCTGTGATGCCTTTGCGCCTTGTCGATGGTGTTGGATGGGAAGCAAGAGAGTGAGCTCACCCTACAGCATAACGCGATCTTCCGAAGAAATGTAAACCGCTTGCGACCCTGCCAAATTTTCCCAAGTTGACTGGCCCCGTGCGCACACTTGAAATTGACTGCCAGATTTGGCTGACAACGGCACGAGAGCTTCCAATTCGTCCGAGCACGTGTCCTCATCCTCCAGCTTGATTTACCGTGCAAGTAAGCGGCGAGGTCCGAGACCCCCACCCGTCTACCTCATTGCACTCTCCTCTCGCTTCCAACCCTAGGGTCCAAGTGAGGACCAACCCCACAGCACACTCAACATCGCCCATTCGCACAGACACTCTCGTCCTTGGTTATGGCACTCGTGTAGGCATGAAGAACAATTCCATTTGTATTCCTGCCAGCAGCATGCGGCTGTCACGAGACAGATCAGAGCTCCATGCTGATATCATCCCGATCATCCGTGTCGTCGATGATTTCGTCCTCAGACGATGCCAGTCGCGAATGCGCCGAGCTACTGATACCCTGCTCTGATGCAGTGTCGTTCATCATGGCCACATCGTCGCCATCGTACGCAGCGCCTCGTCTGTCCACTCCATTCAGGCTCTGTGCAGCCTGTTCCAGGCTGCTGACGAGGTTCGACGATGACGCCACCTCGGAGGTGTCCTGCCCACTCGTTCGACGAACAGGCATCTGTGCAAGGGGCGATGAAACCATCGACGGTCGGTAGCCTTGGAGCGTCGAAGTCTCGCCCATCGACTCGCCATAGCCAAACCTCGTCACGTGAGCGCCAATCTGATTGAATCCACTGGCGGATCGTTGCTGGTGCAATCGGTGATGCGGTTGAGGAGTCTGTCCACGGACCATGCCTGGATGGAAAGCAGCTTGTCCATATAGCCCTGCGTATCTGGCTGCCCGCGACGTCGCGCTTAGATCCTCGTCGTCCGATCGAGCGCCCATCGTCGCTTCGGTCGCCTCGCCGTAAGCACCTGCTTCCGGCGACAATGACCGTTCGGGAGAGGGCACTTCGGCACGCACTTCAGCAAGTGGGTGCTGCAAGCCAATGCCTCCCTGCCTCCTGGTGGCCCAGTGTCCTAACATCTGATCAATCTCGCCCGTTGCAAAGTCCTGCTCGCCAGCTGCACCTGGAGTGGCGCGGCCGCCGAGCGCCAGCTCATCTTCCTCACCGTTCTGCGATGCAATCACGGGAGGCGGCAACGGCCTTCCTGCGAGGTCGGTGCGCTGAGGCGCTTGCGGCGGTGCCTCTCCTTCTCGTGCACGCAGTCCTGCAGCGGCGGCAGCGGCGGCGAAGGCCGGATGAATGCCCTGCGTTTGTGCAAGTCGACGCTCCGTCTCGTCTTCGCTGATGTCGGAGCCATCTACGGTATCCAGGCTGGCAAGGCTCGTCACCCTTCTGTCGCGCAGGTCTTGGTGTAGCATCGTCGAAGGCAGTCCCAAGGAACCGGGCAAAACGCCGCGACGAGCAACTCGAGGCGGCTGCGCGGGACTTTCGAATCTTGACGATCGCGAAGGCGATGAGAGGTTGGACACAAATGCACCTGATGGACCGACAACGCCGTCGTGGGGACCACCGCGTCCGGAAGCGAACCACGATGATGTCGATGGCTCAGTGCCCGCCGTTGCATCCGCGTAGGGTGAGGGCATCATCCCGAGTCGCGGCGCACCAGGTCCAGGAGCACCGTTGGTCCATGTCTCGTCGTCCTCGCTGGCGCTGACAGCATGCCTCTGCTCGGCGACCATGTTCACTGAGGATGAAGATGAAGAAACGGGGTGATGCATATGAGGCGGACCGCCATGCTGAAGCTCCGAACGAGTCTGAGCATCCCTGATGCGTCCATTGGGTGTCCCATAGGCGCCATTCATCAGATTGATAGCATTCGAAGCTGCCTGCTCAAAGGAAGCCAGCTGTTGCGGCGCCTCCCTTCCGAACTGCGGTGACGATGCCGACATGTCCACATCGGCACTAGCCTGTGCAGAGTGAGCGGAGCGCATCCGCCCATCACGGTGTTCAGGGCGCGATGCGAGCGGCAGGGAGGATTCCTGTGAGCCCCGAGCCGCATGGCCAGGTTGCCATCGCCTCCCGTGATCGTTGTTGTCCTCGAGGTCATCGATATTGATCTGTTCCGTGCGTGCGAGTCCATGCGTTGCAGGGCCGCGAAGCACGCCGACTGCCTCATTGGGAAGCCCAGCTGCGAAACCTGCTGTATCAGCAGTCTGTGTGGCCATGGGAATCATGTGCGGAGCGGCGTCGCCGTCCTCTGGGCGTCCGGCTCGATGAGCATCACTGGTCTTCTCGCGCTCCTTGTCCTTGGCTTCGCCTTCGTCGGCCTTGGCACTGCACCAGTATCGGTGACCCATCTGCCAGCCTTTGCTCTGACACTGCTTGCTGCAGTACTTGGCCTTTCGACAGCGTCGGCATTTGGCAAACTCGCGCGGGTATTCTTCCCACTTGCCGCATAGCATGTTGGCGCATTGGCGGATGCCGCCCCGCGACTCATCCTTGCGGCACGCATTGCGCATGATGACGCCGGCCCAGTACTGAATCTCCATCGACAGGCGAGGAGCGGGGTAGGCGGCTGAGTTGCTGCGCGAAGATCGCAATGTGAACTTTTCAGCGATGGAAAAGACGTTGCGGCGAGGAGGTTCCGATGGATCCCAGCTCTTGTTGCGCTTCGTGGCCTGCTCGAGCTCCTCGTTGAGCGCATCGAGAGGTCCCATGAGCGATACATCGGTAAAGTCGGAAGAATGGAACAGGATTCGGACGTGTGCGTACTTGGAAAGGTAGGCGAGCAACTGGAGACTGAGGAGAACCTCTTCTTCGCGGTACACTACATCGATGCCGGCGCGCGCATTGGTATCGGCCAAGTTGCTGAGCTGCACAACCGCCGGATGAGCGACGGCTGCATCTGCGTTAGGCTGAGTTGTGGTGGGAGCAGCGGTACGAACTGGATCGCGAGCAGTCGCATGTCGATGCTGATGCTGGTGGTGGTGGTGGTGGTGGTGCACTGTCTCTTGATGTCCCATTTGGGTATCTTGCCGATGGTCCTCGCTAGCTGGAGCGTTGAATGCCTGCTGTTGTTGCTGTTGATGGTGATGATGGTGGTGGTGATGCTGATGATGCTGATGATGATGCTGCTGCTGCTGCTGCTGGTGATGATGATGATCAAGCTGTGCTTGGACCCGGGCAACGTGCTCTGCGTGTTGCTGTTGGTGATGCTGGCGCGGTTGATGCCGGTGTTGTTGAGGGCCGTATTCGACCGGCTGCTGTCGATCAAACAGTGAATCGCGATGGTTGGAGTCGTCGTGCGAGCCCACCTGAGCCGCGAGCGCTGTGGAAGCCAGATTGGTCGAGGCAGCGTCGCGAGAGCCTGACGCGGCAGAGAAGTCTCGCGATGGTCGCACAGTGTCCTGTCTCTCAAACAGAGGTGGCGCAATTGCGCTGGTCGGCCTATTGGGAGTGATGTAGCTCTGAGCCGGACGTGCCGGCAAATTTTGCCCGGATAAGGGAGCCAAGGCGCGACGAGCCGGACGCGGGGTTCGACGCTCCTCGAGGTCGTCATCAGCATCGACGTTGCTTTGGCCACTGATGAGCATATGATCCGAGTCGGTCGATCGAGTGGCAGAAGACTGAATGGCGTCGACCTCGCTGTCGTCGGCGTCATCCGCAAACATTTCGGCGTCTTCGGCGCCATCGGAACCGCTGCCACTCGCCTCGGCTGCATGGGTGCGCAAATCCTCGGAAGGACTGACGCCTGCCAATTCGCGGTCATCGGCCTGCGACGACGAAAGAGCTCGAGGCGTGCCATCGGCACCTACAGAGGGCGCGCTGCCAGATGATGAAAGTGATATAGGATCAATGCCTTCGATCAGAGGCATAGTGCCATGGCCCTCGTTGGCGTCTACGACCGGTATGGGAGAAGCCTGTGGCGGGAGAAAGTCATCAACGCTGCTCTGCGCGTCCATGCCCGCGAATACGGAAGAGCGCCGCACCGAAACGGGGTCCTCGAGCGGGGTCGTTGGCCTTGTCTCTGTGTGAAGATGGTCGTGAGTACTGGCATGCATCGTTCCATTTCTCGACGGCTGTGCTGATGCGTAGTGCGGATCTGACGCTGCGTTGGAAGCTGTGCGGGTCGCATCGACGTATTGCGGTTGCGATGCGCGAGTTGGTGCTTGTGTCAAAGTATCCTGGGCAGCGTGGTGGCGTCGCGTGCGGTCGTGGTCACCTTGAGACAATGGGGCGTGAGGGGTCGAGGCGGCCTCAATGCGGTCCCTGTTGGAGCGATCCTCGCGACGCGCTTCATGGCGTTGGTGATGAAGGAGCGCTTCCTTGCGCCTCTCGTCCTTGAGCCTGTCCATGCTTCGAAGGTAGGACTCAAGCACGCGAATGGTCACGGGAACCATGCCTGCCTCGACCACTCTTGTTCTGACGCTCTCACTGCCGCGCACACCGATGTTGACGACGCACTGAAAGGCAAGACTCCACTTCCAAACTGCCTGCATCTCCTTGATGGAGAAGGCACGGGCCTGGGGCGAAGGCGTCTTTGGCACGGTGCGGAGGATGCGAATGAGACGCTCGAGGCCTCCATCTAGTGTGACCATCTCTCGGATGCGTGGTGAGGTCGAGGTGAGGTAGGCCAGATGGTTGAGCGAGTTGATGAGCGGCAGCGTGGCCGTACAGTCGATTGCTAAGGAGAGAGACGCAGAAAGGCAACAATCGAGTGTCAGTGTCAGTGTCAGGATCAGGCCACGATTTGCCATATGGCAGGCTGGCTGTGCAGCTACTTACCTCTTCGGTCATAGACGGCAGATGAGATGCACACGCTCGCCTTGTTCTGGGCGGGGTTGCAAAAGTTGGACTCCCTCATCGCGACTGCAAAAGGTCACGCACACAATACGTGCGTACGGACGGCGATAAGCGCAGATCGTTGGGTCGAGCCACAAAGCTATGTTGACGTGCGGGTGGGCAGCAATGCGACAGATGCGAATGGCACTGTAGAGAATGAAGCCGCAAAGCGTTATACGCTCCGCATCGACGATCGAGGGGAGCGTCGGTGGTCGAAAGCCAGTGTCGTTTTTGGAAGATGGCAGTACCGTCTGCGAGCTAGCTTGTACAGGGCCAGAGGCGCAAGAGAGAGGCTACAAGCTGTGTGAGCAGATGAAGACAGAGTAGCGACAGCACGCTCGGAGGCGACCGGGCGTAAGTGGTCACGAGATGCTGTAGCCAGGATGTTGTTGCAGGCTGGCAGATGCGCTAGGTATAGGCACTCGAACGCGGCGACGTGCAAGAGCGAACCAGGGCGTCGATCGTGCAAAGGAGCGTGCCAAAATGGGCAAGATGCAGCAAGGTAGAAACGAGCGTCGAACAGCTAGTGGTGGAGGATGAAGCTTGCGTGCGAGTTGCAAAGTGGGCAGATGCGATGGCAACGACGATGAAGAGTAACTTGCCGATGAAAACCAGAGTAGCCAACGCGATCAAATGAGGGTAAAAGAAGGAAAGAGCCAAGATGCTTGAAGACGCCTTGAGTGCGAAAGAAGGATGCTTTTGAGACGATATTCGAAACGGTATGCAGATGCTGGAGACGGTGATGATAGATGCGTGTACAAAACGACGAGAGGTGAAGCGCTACTGAAGACGGGAGACGCGCAAGCGATGGCTGAGGCGGACGGAGATACGTTGAAGGTGACTGGTCAAAGGGCTGAAAGTAAGATCAAAGTGGCTGAGCCAAAGACGCTGAGTATGTTGGTGAATGGGTGAAGACCGGTGCCGATACGTCGCAAGATGCCGAAGGATGGATGGCAGTTAGAGATGTTGGCACCTGCGTTGTGGTAATCGAATCGGGTTGAGTCGAAGAGGATGTCAAGGAGCGAGCTGAGGATTCGAGATGACCGAGAGGGGCTCAGCTGCGACCGGGACTTGGTAAACTGAGACCATAGCGGGGCGCTCCCTGGCTGGTTGGCTGGCTGGTTGGCTGGCTGGTTGGTTGGCTGGTTGGTTGGCTGGCTGGCTGGCTAGGCAGAAGGCAAACTGCGCCGAATTACGGCTGCAGCCAAACTGCGGGTTGGGTTGCGTTGGGTAACGAGGCCGCAGCAGAGCGGACAGCCAAAGCCCAAAGCCAAACCCAAGCCAAATTGCGAAAAAAAAAAAAAAAAAAAAAAAAAAAAGGCCTAGACCGCCCAAGAGGTCACAAAGTGGGGGCAAAGGCGAGGAGGCGAAGTCAAAGACCAGGCGACTCTGACACTGCGACTTTGCCGTTGGTGAGCCTCGCCTGATCTCGAGACCGCTCTTGGATGGCAAAGGGGCGCTTTTGATTTTTGCGTGCACTTAGCAGCTCGCTCTCGCTCTTTCTCTTGATTCTGCGGCAAACTCCGTTCTATTAATAAATGGCTTCTATTTGCTTTTCGCCGAGTGACTGACTGGCTTACTTTAGGTTGTGCTCTGCAGGCGAGCGAGACCGATTGCAAAGCAAAGCCAACTCAAGGGTCTGAGTCAATTCTTTTTCAAATCTGAAGCACGCAAGGTGTGCACCTTTTTGTATTTACAATTGCGCTGACTTGGCGCAGTGTAAAGTTCCTTTACGCCTCTGCCTTTCTTTCCAAACCGACACTTCAGTCCCGATCTAACTTAGTCAGCTTTTTTGTAATTGTAATCAAGCGTCGTGCGAAATTGAAGAGACTGTTTAAAGCGCAGCTCATCCGCTTTGAAATCAATTTCAGCGCTCTGACGTTGCTTTCCCAAATCTGACTTGGAATTCAGAGAGAAAGAGAGCCAGCCGCTTGCTCTTCGTCGACTCGAAGCTCGGTGCATTGAAAGCTCCAAGGTCACGCCAACCGCCTGAGTTGGACCCTGAATCGAAAGCAATCGACAAGTCCTCGCCTGTCAACCCGTCTCAGCAGCCAAAGCATGTCCATCACAGTGTGTAGCGAGTGTGTGATCCGCTGCTTGCTGCCACATGTGTCGACAGCATCTATCTCAGTCGCTAGCCTCAACTTGCGCTTGCTCGTGAGGAAATGCAGTTGGTGTAAAAGCCGAGGTCAAGCCTCACTTCGAAGCAGCACCCGTTGATGCGCTACGTTGAGGACATACCTCGTATCACTGCCGCTACTGGAGATCCAGTCGCATACATATGCCGTTTCAACGTGACGTTGCGCTTGGCGTTCCTGCTTTGTGGCACCCGAAACGCCATCACAAGGGGAGCCGACGTTGACCGGCATTTGGTGTTGAGCGGTGGTGAGAAACCGAATGCAGTCGAATATTGCCAAAAGCATCGGCCACTGCTCAACGTCAATTTGCCTCCGAGAACCCCTTACATCTCGCATCAATACCACTGTTCCCTCATCCCCGCTCCTCTTCCGCTACAGTATCTTGACAATCATTCGTTCGTCGTGTAATGTTGACTTCTCGCTCGGCTACGCTTCTTCTCTGCTAGTGCACTCCCGTCAAACTCCTGCCCCTGACCTTTCCGTCGCACATCACATAGCATGACATGACATCCGCATGGGAAAGCTCCAACCTCGCTTGCAGTGGATCTTCTCTTCCCATCCCCTCGGTCAAGTTTCGCTCTAAACTGACGCCTCTTCTCCACGCATCAGCCACGCCCTAAAGCCACAATCCCCTCCCAGCCCTATCCCCAGCCCTATCCCCAGCCCCGCACAGCGACGTTCCCTCCCTCCATCTCGGCCTAGCAAACCCTTGCCACTCATACACAGTCGCGTTGCTGCGCATCTGCAGAAGATACCAAGATGTGATATTGAAAGAGGCTAGAGGAAAAAGTTGACTATCAACAAATAATGTTTGGGACAGCTGTAAAATGAAGATGGGATCGTGAATCGTTGGAAGATGAATCAGATACAGACCAAGAAGACGAAGGTTTGACAAAGACATGGTATGCTCGAGCAAGCGTTCGCAAAGCTCGTTGGATAGGTGGCTGAAGAGAGAGGGGGGGTTCAAGGATGGCGGAGACGGTAAAATGCAAAGGGTACTCGTACAAAGGATAAGCGGATATGCTGATGGTCGTCAGCAGAGCATATGCGTGTCGTTACAAGACGCGGATAGACGGTGGTAGCGGAAACAGGCTGGTACTTGTGCATCCGCTCGGAGAAAAAGGTCGTCCATCCGTAGATACGGTTGATCAGCTGCGGCAGGGTTCTGAGGTGAACAGTTGGGATGAAAACAAACGGCTAAAAGAGTGTGGTTGACACTTCAGGGATGCTGTGCCGCAGCTGTGTCGTAACGTGATACTAGAGCTCGTCGACGAGCGCCGAGTCGAGTACTTGTCATCTTAACATGGAAGGCCGCGTGCGGAAGCTGCCTCATTGCGTGGGTTGGCTTGCCTGAGCTGCTGCTGCCGCTGCCGCTGCTGCGAGCAATGCGCTGTGGTTTTGGTAGGCCCAGTCGCGAGCAAACACGCTGGCCTTGAGGAACTTTTTGTTGGCGTATTTGCGGTACACAAATTGCTCTTCGAAGCCGGGATCCAACAAGCGCTCGAGGAGGAGGTTGGCGCCGGGCACCAGTTGCTCCTCGGTAAAGTCCGAGTAGTAGACGAAAGCGTCGTCCCATTCGCCTCCCAGCATCTTCTTGGAGAGGAACATGCCGACAGCTGCGATGAGGCTGGGTCGAGCACGCAGGAAGCGATGGTCGAGCAACGCCAGCTCCATCAGGAACTTGGACAGCGTACGCGTGCGAATGTCGTAGTCGTCCGCCTTGGAAATACGTCGCACCCACGAGTATGGCGAGCAGTACGAAGAGATGTTGAAGTCAAGGGTCGAAAGGATGATGCGCTCGCCCTTGAGGATCTCCTCCTGCGAGTAGCCTCCTTCTGTCATAAAGACAAATTCTTTGACACTAGGTGCCATAATCTCTTCGTACTTTGCTGCAATGAACATGGCGGTGACACCGACCAGCTGCAGCTTGGCAAGGCTGACGACGCGCACGCTGAGGAAACGGTCGACCACGTTGATAGCAATCCAGAGAGTTTCTGGCAGCATGTGATATCGCATGTGCACCTGCAAGAGCCAGTCGACAAGCGTCGCGCGCATGTGCCAGTGGATCTCGCTCTGGAAGTCCATGTAGTTGGGATTGGCCATGGTCTCGCGCTCGCACCGCGCCATGTAAGCGAAGATCTCGTTCGAGTACTCGGCGACCATGCTGGTGTCGCGCACCTCATCTGGGTCGAGGCCCATAACGATCAGTTCGTCTTCGTGCGCCGCCAGGTCCGCAGAGAGCTGTCCAGCTGCGACAGCTTCAGCTCTCTGCGCTTGGGCCCGAATGGCCCTCGGCTGGATGACTTCTTCTTGGTAGCGAGACTTGATCAATGCTACCTTGCGGCGTGCGGCCTCCTCGAAGTCTGGATGTAAAGAGACGAGACCTTCAGGGTCAATGTTGAAATCGAGCAAGTCGCCGTCTTCGGCAGACGTTACACTCTCGGGCCGCGTGCCGGTGCCCAACCGCTCGGACTCGAGCCAATGCGCCTGGTCCGCACCGACATCTTCCGCCGTATCATCATCACTGCTGGATGTCGAGTCGACGTCCGACATGTCGTCCTCGTCAATTTCGTCATCGTGCCCCGCCGCAAGGTCTTCGATCTCTTCATCCTCGGTTTTGTGAACTCTGCTACCGCCAGCCCCGTTCTCGATGCCTGCGTTGGAAACGGAGCTTTGGAAAGGTGGAAGGAGACGAGGTGCCTCGACCTCCACGGACTGTACACCACCTGATACAAGGTTCCTTTGTTCGGAGACGGAGCGCACAGGCCCTGGGAGCCTCTCCTCTGTTGCCGATCGAGACCGCGCTTCGCGAAAGCGGGTCATGCTCTTGGTCTGCTGAGCGCGTAGGCCATGGTGGCCAGGTGCCAGCTTGGCAGCGCCGTCGACTTGTGCATGTCCTCTGACTCCGCCGGCACGGTTGCTGACATCAGAGAGGGCAGCGCGTTGTGGCATGATTCTAGGATCGGAACGAAGCTTGCCGGCTGCAGATACACCAGCTGCCTTTTGACTCTTGACCCTGGCGACGTGACTCGAGGAAGCCTCGGTAAGATGAACGCGATCACCGCTGCGAGATGCTGGAATGCCTCCCGGTCGGGCAATACGAGACCTAGTCACCGTAGGTTGCTGTAGAGTGCACAAGGAGGCGGGACAAGGAGAAAGCGCAAGCTCGTGAGTGTGTCAGTTAACGGCAAGCGGTGAGTTGTAAGGCAGGGAAGGAGGAGAGGGACGTACTCTGACAGCGGGCTGAGCCATGGTGAACGAGACTGAGTTGCGGAACGGCTTCAAGCCTCGGATGGAGACTTATCGCTCAGATTAGCAGGTATCGAACGGCTTGAGCAAAATGAACATGAGGGACGAAGCGGCGCAGAGAACGGAGTTGAGCGAGCCTCGGGCCAGTTGTGACTGGAGAGTATGCTGAGAGGGTGCAAGGTTGGGCTCGAGAAGGTGATATCTCAAGCTGGCGGATAAGATGCTGAGCTTCTGCACGTGCGTATGCAGAAAGGTATCTAGATGCTTTTGAGTGGTATAGCAAAAGAGAGCGGGGGATGCGAATTTGATCAGGCCGGGCGGATGAGGTTGGTGAAACAGGGCCGCCTCGCTGCAGAGAAGGCGGAAGCGCAAGAAGCAGAGATTGAAGACGAGATGGGCCCAAAGCTCAAGCCAGGGGTACTTGAGGCTGATGTAGGGCGCAGAACGTCTCTGGTTGAAAGGTAGCGCTGATGGTTGAGGGCAAACTGATGGTGAACGAAGGGAGAGAAAGAGCAGGGGATGGAAGATGGAAGTTTGAGGACCCGATGCGAGACGAGTTGATGGGAGCGATGCAAAAGGGTGTCGCACGCAATCTAGCTTCGCTTGTCAGCGCTACGTAGAAAAAGCACACCGGTTGTAGGCAGCAAGGTGGATGAGGAGGAGAGGAGCGCGAAGAGGTCGAACAAGGAGAAGCGATCCCACGCAAGGTGAGGAAGATGAGGACGAGAAGATGGCGAGGAAGAGGGGAAGGAGGACAATTATGATGATGAAGAGTGGAGAGGATGGAAAGGATGGATGGGAGATGGCCAAGGGACGGAAGTGAGCTGGTGGGCGAGGGAGGATGGGAGGATTCAAGGGACGATGCCAAAGGTTGCTGTCACAGAAAAGGCGAGCAGCAGCAGCAGCAGCAGCAACAAACACAGTCTCGTTGGTTGCAGAGAGAACAGCGGCCTGGCTGCTACCGTAGCTTTTACAAGCAAAGATACAAAACTAATATTGATAAAAACAAATGAACAAAACAAGAGTGGGAAAAAATAGAGCCTGCAGCAAGCGGCCGACTTTCATCTACCGAATAAAAGAAATCGAAGAGGATGGCTCGCAGTGTCTCCCTTTCACTCTAACTTGGTTATGCTTTGTAACCTTCCTGCGTCGGACGCCAAGGGAGAGTGAGCCAAAGAGCCAAGCATGGTCCCCTACGAGTGAAGCGTCCACTTTGGTCTTGACTGCGACTAGAGGTGTCCTGCGTTTCGGGTAGCTGGGCGAGGTGGAAAAGGACAGCAGTGTCAAATCTGCGCCAACGACGGGCTATTGTGGGAAAGGCCAAACGAGCTTGAGAAACAGCAGCAGTGAGGAGAAGCACTTGTGTCAGCAGAGCGAGAGTGGCAGCCAAGATGAAACGAGGCGGAGCAAGGGCGAAAAAGGAGAAAGAGGCCACGGGAAGGGCGCCTCGGACAGAGTCAGAGAGTGAGCGAGTCGAGCCAGTTCTGATGCGGTCTGGTACAGACAGCCGACGCTTTGATAGGCCAAGACCGAACAGCAGGAAGACTGAATGAAGCCTAAACATGAGAGATCACAGCAGCAGCAGCAGCAGCAGCAGCAGAAGCAGCAGAAGCAGCAGCCGCATCGGACGGACGGGCGCTTCGGACGACACGAGTGCGAGTGAGAGTGCGAGTGAGAGGAGAATGGAGAAATAAAAAAAAAAAAAAAAAAAAAAAAAAAAAAAAACAATGCAAGACAATGCATAAGTGTGCATGCTACCGCACCACGATGCTCGAGCGCACAGACAGTGCGTCGCCATTAAACAGCTATCAACGGAAGATCAGCAGAGGCTCATGGCGACGAGGGCCGATTGTCAGCAAGGAAGACTGTCGTCGAACAAGAGTGTCGCATCGGCCGTGAATCAGAACCTTCCAAACGCTCGGCGGCGGTCATGGCAAGCTGCTGTCCGGTCTGCTCTGACACACACGCACAAACTCGTTACAGAACAGTAGCCGGAGGAGCACGAGGTGGTTGTTCCCCTCTCGATAAATCACAATCACAATGTTGATGCGCAGCTGGCTGCATTGCGAGCGAAGCCTGGCTTCTTGCTTAGCGTACACTCCACTTTGCCCGAGGCTGGACGCTGGAACTTGGTTTGCGTCTGTATGCAATGCCGTGCAGTGTCTGCAGTGGAGACAGCTCCGTGGCCGCAGAGGCCTAGCAGAGCACGAGGCGAAAAGCGAAAGACCGAGGCGATTGAGTGCGAAAAGCAGCGACAGACAACGGCTTCAGGGTCTCAGCCTCTGCCCCGCCTCGCCTCGCTTCGCTTCACTTTCGCAGAAATCACAACAGACGCACGCACTGCTCGCTTGTGCAGAACAGCGTCAGATGAGCCGTGTGACAGACGCAAAACAATGCATGCACACGATCCTCATCACCGTCAACAACAACAACACCACCATGCTCATCAAACATGGGAGAAAATCCAATTTTATGGCGAAATTCTAAATATTGGAATTGCAGCACTGCACTTCCACACACAAAGCAGCAGCGTTGTCCCGACGAAAACAAGATGCAGCGTGACAAGCATGAAACTGAGGAAATTCTCTCGCCCGGGCGAAGAACCAAAGCCAGCCAGCTGCAACGGAGCGGAGAGTGGAATTGCTGCCTTGTTTTTGGAAATTGCAACACTGATGCGCCGCTCTCACCAGTCGGCGACAAGATTCAATTCACCGGGTCACCAGCAGCTCAAACCCGAAGCGCTACTTTCCAAGAACAATGGATCAACCAACCGAGTTCCCAGCAGCTTGGCTCCTGCAATGCTGGTGTCTATATCTCACCAATCCGCTCCGACTCTTTGCTCTGCAGTCGGTCATGACAGCCACAGAAACAATGGCAGCGTTTCGTTCGTTAGTCACTGTGGCGGGTGATGTTTCCTCTCCACGTCGATCATTTGGGCAAGAGTGTGTGGGATTGCCGGTATCTTTGGATTTTCCTTGTCAGCAGCGAGCGGCAATGTGTAGCGAACTGGCTTCGCGATTGTGGTGTGGATTCTCAAGCTTGACGCAGCGAGGTCATCTTGCTTGCAAGTTAGTCATGCTCGCGAGCGAGCGCAAGAGAGAGCGCCAATGGTCTGGAATGCAGGCATATCGATCGAAACCAAGCAAGCGAACAGCAAGCTGCCCAAACACTTTGTGCGCCTTCGGTTTGTCCAGAATATTGCAGCTTTCAGCCTAAAATCACACACTCGCATGCTGTATCACATACAGTCAAAGCCAATTTTCCATGGAAATGAATTAAAATAAATCGAAAGGAGCCATCGGCATGCGCCTGAGCAAGGCTTCTACGCCTCTTTGACTGGCAGCTACGACGACGAGGTTGAGCTTCTTCTGCTTGCCCTTGCTCAAGCTAACGCCCTTTCAGACCCATAGTCCAAAGCAATCGTATGCGAGGGTGCAGCGTGATATTACACTCGACATCTTCGCAAGCCGGCGTGCAGTTCATCAACTTGGAGGCTTAGGCGAGGGTCGAGGCTGTGCTGCTGCTAGTCCTCTGCCACTTCGAGAGATCATTCGTCCGTGCGTTGTTCATAACCAGCTGTCTCTCTCTTTTCCTCACTTCTCCGTCGCCATCAGCACCCAACGCAGCCAGGCCAGATTGGTGACAACGGTGAGCGATCAGGACTCCTCCACGTGCGATGTATCACGTAGAAGCAGCGAAAATGCAAACATGTTTGTCGTGTTGTTTGATGCAAGGAGCTGCGCAGATGACAGCACCGGTACATGCACCGAATGAACTAGGAAACAAAGAGGAAGCGGGGAAGAAGAACTTAGCTCGGTCCTTTGCAGCGACGGTTCCACGGCAGCGGTTGATCGAACACGCCTGACGGGTGCAATAAGAGGTGCCCGCCGTGACGAGCACTTCTGATCCCTTCTACAGAGTTGATCTGCAGCCGAACAGCATGTCAAAGCAAAGATCGGTTGCAGGGCGGGCTAATTCATTTCCGTCTTAAGCGAGCCAAGTCTGCCTGCTCGCACTTGCAACCGCCGTCGTTCTGACAGCCGGATCGAAGGGTTCCATGTCGTCCCTGACAGGCACCCTTACTTGCTTGTTACCGGGATGCAAGAAAGCGTTCCGTGAAACCCTTCTGTTACGTCACATGCGAGCTCCTAGATGCTAGGGCTGGAACGTCGAGGCGCCTCCCTTCCATGCGATGGATCGACAGTTTCAGAATCACAGGATCGGACGTCGATGCGAATGAATATAGAGCGTTGTCCCCGAGTCGTGACCTTCTTCACGCCCTGCTGCATCCTGGTACGGACACTTCAGTACTCGAACTGTGGGCGCCCGTGGCCCCTACATCTTTTCACAGGGCTAGCTTACGATCTTTGCTCGGGTGCGAAGACGAGGGGTGGTCAGCCTTGTGCCTTGGCGCAGCTTGTCGTGGCGATTCCGCTTTACTTGTACAACTGCAGCACGGGGACAGGCATGCAATCCAGCGGTCGTGTGGGCCCAAATTTGTTTCATTTGCGGATCGACGGGAATGGTCGCACTTCATGCTTCCCACACTGTCAGCTACGCGGTTGAGTCGACGATCCCGATGTGGCTGTAACGTTCGAGCTCGTGGAGCGCTAAAGCGGAGCACGATGGCCCCGTGCGTTGCCGAAGAAGAAGACCGGCGTTCGGCTCGCTCAGATGTGACTTGTGAGGGCGAGCGAGATGCAAAGGCGCGGGCAAGATCTGGCATCTTCCGTGGGAACCATCTACCAACATGGGGACATCGCCTTGGCTGAAGGCTGCATGGGAACCAAAAATTCGAACGACCTTCCTCCCTCTCTATAATCACAGTTTATTTTATTTTATTTTCCCCAACTTGCGTCTGCTGTTGGAGACGACTCCAGGTATTTATGCAAGCTTGCCTGAGCCGGCCGTAATGTCTCTAGTCCTCTTCCATATCACTAGCGGAATTGCTTCCTAGCACGACCTAATGCCTGTTCGTATGACCGCAATAGTGGGCTTCCTTGCAATCTCTCCTTGTGCAAACTTCAGCAAAGGTGTGAGAGCCGCCGACAAAGCCGGATAGGAGAGAAAAAAAAAGAAGAAAAAAAAAAGAAATATTACAAAACCGACGTCCCGCTGCGAGAAGTGTTGGTTTCGTCGCAGTTCAGGGTCCAGACAAACCTTCTGATATTCCTTGAATTTTGCCGAGTGCTGTCAGAAGACGCGCATCCGCGATCCTGTCACGTGGGGTATTTCATTTCGTAGCTGTTAATTTGAGCCGAGGCCCTGGCTCTATCTTTGCCCGCTGCTCTCTGCATCGGTCCGCAGGCTGTTGTATGCTTCAATTGAGTGGTACTTTTCGGTCAATTGTGATTGAAGGGCCACTGGGTCTTGACCAACATGCTGCATGGCTCAGACTGGCTTGCCATTTGTCGCGCCGTCATGAATGGCACCCTGTTTCGCGGTTTTGTCGGTTTGCGACTGGAAACAAAATACCCAAAATATAAAGAGGTCGTTTAAATCGGAGGAAAAGCCTCTCCAGGGGCCCTCATGATTGTGAGTGGACGCTCGCCGAGCGCAAGAGTTGGGAGCGGTCTTCTCGCTGAAGCCATGAAATGTGCGATAGTATGCAGCCAAGCTCACACCTGGCCTAGCTAAAACAGCTTCTCAGCTGGGCAGCCTCACAACGCAAGTGAGGGGAAGGCAACAAGCAGGCATTGTTAGACCGCTGTTTGCTTCTAGCGTTGGCCGAAAAGGTTCCGTTAAAATTCGAAAGAAGGCTGTCGTCCGAGTCTCAGACAGGTCGTCTCAATGCACATTCAAGACGAGTCTAAAACTGTACTTACTGTCTACCAACTTGTCGCTCCGAATCAAATCCCATCCCGATCGACCGCTCGTTAGGCCGCATCGAGGTTGAACAGCCAATTCCGCATGGCGTGCGTCATGCTGCAGGCTCTGAGAGAATACAGTTTCGCCTGCAAGCCAGCTGCGATACAGAGCACTCTGTCCTGTGTACATTCCAGCCTTTGCATGTCTCGTCTTTTTCCCGGCCACAGGTGCCGTTTCCCGCCCACCGAAGCTCGCAGTAGTCACAGACACGGTGCATCCCTTATGCCAACTTAGAGCTCGAAGCGGAGAAGCCGACTGCTACGGCTCCCTGCCATTCGTCGAACTATTCTGCAATGCAAACTGTCAGGATATCTCTGGTCTTGTTACCTCGTCAAGGAAACCGAGACAGTGAAGCTGCCAGGTCGAACCAGAGCAACGCTGTGAAGGAAGACCATCCACACTGAAAGCTCGACGTCGTGGTCCGACGTGCGCGCGTTTGAGGTGAGAGACATCACGGGCACAGTTCCCTTGACTGCCCTTCTTGTGCGGGGAAAGCGAGCTTCGACCACGCGCGCGAGGCAAGCAGGCAAGCAAGCCAGCCTCGCTCCTCCACAAGAGCACAGCCGCGCCCCCGGCCCTTGTTCCCTGAATAAGGATAGACGCCAAGCGGTTCTGCGGCCATCACACAAACGTTTTTTTTTTTTTTTTTTAATAGTGCGCTTCGATTTGCGCATACATAGTGTGCTTGATCCTCAGCCTCCGCTTTCATGCAGAAGCAGACTGTCCTCATCCGCGACTTTCTCCGACTCGGGCAACCGAAGTCAGCACCCTCATTGTCATCATCATCATCGACATTGCTGATTGTTGTCGTAGCGAGCCCTCTGAGAACTACGTAGTTCTGGTTTCCATCGTTTGCTTCCTTTAGACCACCAACTACTTACCTGGAGCGCTCGCGTCGATATTGCGCAAGAGCACAGACGGTTCCTCTGCTGGTGAAACGAGCGTCTACGGGGACATTTTCATATCGCGCAATCGGTTAGAGCGAGTCGAAGGATGTCCCTTACTACCATGATGGAAGCATCGCACGACATGTCCAAGGAGAAACGCAAGTCAAGCCCAGGCTTCTTCTCGGTGCTATTGGGACGTGGCACTGCCAATGCGGTTCCGGACGCCCAAATGGAAAAGGTTGAGCACCGCGCAGAGGAGGGCCGGACAGCACCATCAAGCCGCGTTGGGCCAACAGCGGCAAGACCCGCAGCTAGACCGCTAGCGTCAACTACAGCCGTTCCACCTGCAGCGTTGCGGTCGTCAATGGCACGAGATTGGAGTCGACATGGCTCGAGGCGAGAGACTTCAGCCCGACCATTAAGTGGGACCGCAGCCTTCGAGGCCGTCGTTCGCAGCCACGCTGAGCCTTTCCCGACTCGATCTCGCGCGGACGGTCGAGGCAATACTCACCCACAGCCCCAAGCCTCTTCGATGCGCTCGCCTCGAGACAAACAATTTGTCGATGCAAGAACTACACAGAAGGATATCGATAAAAGCAAAAGCACTGCGCGTCACTCGCTCAAGGTCTCGTTCCGCACACCAACAAGCTCGCTTCGCAAAGGCAAGGTCGGCGAACCACACCTTATTGCAGATGGCAGCAGCCAAGGCTCGTTCTTTTCTCCACCACCAGCCAGGCCCCTTCCAAAGGCGACAAAACCAAAACACACACGCAATGCCACAAGAGCAGAGGTCGAAGAGCGCAACTGGAACTCTTCGACGGCAACATTGCACACCAAGGAAGAGCCGCGATCACGCTCAAACAAGAAGGGTCGCTCAAAGGGAAGCGTCTATCCTTTGTCGGCGGATGCACAGCGCGGCTCTTTCCAGGCTGTGCGAGCCTCGGAACCAGACCGTGTTATCATTGTGCCTGCTTCGCCGCAAAAAGTGGAAGGCCAGATAGAGCCGGTCGTGAAGCGACTTTCAGCTGTACCAGCCCCAGTACCAATACCAGCACCGAGACATTCAAGAGAGGCCCAACATCCACCTCACGCATCGGTGGCGAAGCGTGCTCTGCAAGATGTCAGCCGAACCAAGAGCAGATCAGCAGAAGTGCAGCGCAGCAGGCCGCATCGTGATCGCAAGACCTTGAGTCCGGATACAGACACATCTACTACTCAGGAGCCCGGAAGATCGCGAAGCAGACCGGACAAGGTGGCGCCACGCAATGCCTTGTCGACTCGTCCTCTACCAGATCCGATGGGGCCGACTGACCGCTCGAAACCCGTGGCCAGAATGCGCACTGGTGACCGTGTCCAAAAGACTTCACATGAAGCGAGTGTGCTGCATCACGACAGCATAACCATGCCCATGGGTCGCGAACGATACTCGGATGCTCGCGGGAGAGCACAGCGGGTCTGAAGCTGGCAACTCTTCGCGCTGATAATAAGCAGCACTCTGTACCTACTTTGCAATCATGGACTTTCTTTTCCATCACACAATCCAGACCGTTGCCCGGCTAAAGTGGGCGGCCTCTCTCGCTGTGTGCATTCAGGGCGAGATCCCTCTGGATCGGAAGCGCCGGTCATCGCTGTGATGTAAATTTGTACGTTTGCAGTGAAGTGCGACGACCGTTCTCGCTGACCTTTTGCGGCCTCGACTCGAATTACCTTCCTAAGAGCCAACTGGAGGGCGAGTATAGCGTAGCAAGAGCATCAAGGCTCTATCGGATATGAAGCGCTCGTCAATCGATCAGAAAGTTGGCAGAGCCACGGTGTCGTTCGGAAAACCTCCGAAGAAAAGCAAGCTCGTCGTGTGAAACGCAAAGCTTACAGTGCACATTATGAGAGTTCTTTGGGATCGGCCTGACATCCTTCCCAGCAGAACGAGCCTAAGCGTGCACCGTGTAATGGCCTTCAACTGCTGCGACAAGGCACGAAGAAGCAAGAATGAAAGCGTTTAAAGCCTTAAGTCGAGATAGCAAGCCGGTCTTCACAGAAGGTGAGGTCCCTTTGTGTCTGTCTGAAAGTGCAGCGGGGAGAACCGTCGCGTTGAGTGGTTTTGATAGGTAAAACAAAGAGGCACAGAGCCAAACCATAGAGTTCACATTTCTCGAAAAGGAAATTGCAGCGACGCGCTGAGCGTCTGAGCACACGCCGGACGTGTCGCTGAATTTCCCGTGACGCTCAACCTCGCAGCCGCATTTCCCTGAGTCGCTCTACTGTCAGCCTTGCATCCATCTATCTATCCATCCGCTCATCTCGGTATCCGCACCGCACCCCAGCACTTGATCCTCTCTGCCACCATATCCTTCCTCCACCCCGCATTGGAGAAGTAGCAACACCAGAGACCACTCCCCCTCGCTTGCCATCGACCAAGCGCTGCTGGCATTGTGCACGCCGCCGTCGAGACTAGAGCGTGCTCCAACATCCCTGGCGAGTCGCCATCTCATTCTTGACAGTTCTGCACGACGTCTGCCTTCAGCAACAAAGCAGATATCCGCCGCAGACAAGGAAGAGGCAAGCATAGGGAGCAAATCGCTGCTAGCCACTCCGCTTCCCTTTCTTTCGCCATCGTCGCAGTTGACCTGTCCCACCACCATCCATCCACATTAGACGTCTAAGCGAAGCGACGCGTCGCAACCGTCACCATGTTCTACAGCGATGTCATCCTCGCTAAGCGCGGGCCGCTCGCTCGTGTCTGGCTCGCCGCGCACTGGGAACGTAAGCTGAGCAAGACGCAGTTCCTCCAGACTAGCATCGAAAAGAGTGTCAGCGCCATCATGGGCCAGGAGGTCGTTCCCATGGCTCTTCGTCTCTCCGGTCAGCTCCTACTTGGTGTCGTTCGTATCTACTCGCGCAAGGCAAAGTACCTGCTTGAGGACTGCAACGAAGCTCTGCTCAAGATCAAGATGGCCTTCCGCTCAGGTGCCGTCGACATGACCAGCGACCAGCTCCACATTTCTAGAAATGCGATCACCCTGCCAGACGTCCGAACCGACCTAGACATCTTGCTCCCAGATCAAGCCATGAACGACTATGATATCGACTTTGAGAAGCTCGCGGCCAAGAAGGCCAAGAGGCTTGCCGAAAGCCAAACTGCCTACACTGCCCGCGCCGCCGACATTACACTCCCCAGCGTAGAATACGGCGCCTTTGACGACACTTTTGATGTCTCCTCCGGCATCGACGGTATTGCGTCGCAAGACTTTGACCCAGATGGTGGACTCGATCTTGGTCTTGAGGACGACTTCGCCGAGGTAGAAGGTCTCAGGGACGAAGCTGGTCAGCCTGTCGACGAGAATGGTGATCTGCTCCCCGCGGATGATTCGCTCAGCGTTGGTGTGGGTCGAGATGCTCCAAGTGAGGCTGGTCGCCAATCGGTAGCTTCGATGCTCCATCTCGGCGACATTACTCTTGGCTCGGCAGGCGGCTCGCAGGCTCCCAGTGTTGGGATGCCTGAGTTTGATCTCGGACTCGAAGCGCCCATGGATATCGAGCGGCAGGTCACTCCTCCTCCCGGCGACAACGGCATGGCGCTTGCCATGGCGGACATGACACCCACAACAGCGGCGCGTATTCGCGATGCCGCTCAACAGCGCCAGCAGGAGGAAGCCGCTACTCGACAGGCCAAGGCACGCAAACAGATTGTCGATGCCCTCACCGAGCTTCCCGAAAGCCAATTCGGCGGCCTCAGCCAAGCGGGTGTCGGCCAAGCCGCCAACCTCACCGACATCCTCACCGAAGAGCGCTACCTGCCCCGATCGCGTGCCTACCTTCGACTGCTCACCATCCGCGAAGATCCTTTCGCCCACTTCATGCCGTTCGCCGACCCGTCGAACAAGGACAAGAGCTCGCAATTCATCGGTCCCAGCGGCCTCGCCTCTGAACTCAGCGAGCTGTTCACTTTCGACCTTGGTGCTATGCGCCGCCGACGTGCCGCTGCTTTCGCCGAAGAAGAGAGCCCCAGCAAGCGCGCGAGACTCGGCGAGGAATATGATGACGAGATGGGCGTAGCTAGGCGTGCGCAGCAGCCGCGTGAATCGCTCGGGTTCGGCGAGATGGGCGAAGAGCAGGCCGGGTTCGATTTGAGCATGGGCGGCGATGTCGGCTTCGATGTGCCTGGTATGGAAGCCCCGATGGGTCTCGAACTCGGCGAAGAGGGGCTGCGACGCTCGTCGCGCAAATCGCGTGCTGAGCTCGAAGCTGAGGCCCAAGCTGAGGTCGAGACTGGCCGCCTTCCCGCTCTCTCCCGCCTCTCCACACCCGAAATCGAGGACGAGAGCGCCTTCGACTCTCTCGCCGTCAGCCCCACCAATCCGCTCGCCCTATTCGACGTTCGCCCCGCCGAAGAACCACAACCCACCGGTGACGACGCGGCCGCAGCTGCCTCCCTGCGCGCATCCGAAGACGTCGAAGCCTCCACCAAAGGCTGGGCCAAATCCACCATCCGCGCTCTCCGTGTCGTCCGCTCCCAACTGTCCACAACCCCCCCTCCTCCTGCTGACGAACCCCAACCCCAACCCCAAGCCCGATTCACCGAGATCGACGCTGCGGATGGGATCAAGAAGCTTTCGTTTCAGAAGATATCGGCTAACGCTTCGCGTCGCGCAGCAGCAGGGTTCTTTTTTGAAATCCTCGTGCTTGCCACAAAAGACTGCATCAAGCCGCAACAGGATGTGCCGTATGGAGATATTAAGGTCGCGCCAAAGAGCAAGCTGTGGAACGCCTCTGCACCAGCACCAGCAGCACCAGCAGCAGAGACGGAGGGGCAGGAGGGGCAGGAGGAGACGGGGAGTGGTTTGCAAGCCGAGCCCTGAAGCGGTTTAGTGTGATTGTTTCTGGCCTGTCTTGTACTTCTGCATCTCAAGTCTCTCATGTACGCATAGTTATTTGCACAGCTCTCCCCCTCCTTTTTCTCCCCAAGACACGCAATGACACACTCTTCGATAAATCACCACCCACATCTTGTGCAATTTTATTGAAACCATGCTCGTGCGTGCGTGCGTGTGCTGAGAGTACAGGATACCTCATGTCTCTACTCTTCTCGATCGCAGCGCTCACTTCTGCTGCTCTGACTGGGACCACTTCTTGAGCATCTCCTTCTTCTCAAACGGCTCCACGCCCGCCGTTACCCTGAAACCGGCGCTGAGCGAGCTCCAGTCGAGATTGCTTCCACCGATCGCCCTAGCCGAGACCATGTGCTGCCTGGCCAACTCGATGATCGGCAGTGGGCAATCCACCGATTCGCCGAGCTTGATGATGTGCGAAGCGTCTTTGATGCCTCCGTTCAGCGTGAAGCCATTTTCGCCCTTAAAATTGTTCTCGATAATCTTCTTGCCGTACCCAAGCGCCGAGGGGGCGGGGTAAAACTCCTCGAGCCATTCATAGACGCGCTCTGAGCCCACGCCCGTTTTGTCCGCTAGCGTCATGGTCTCGCTGAGCATCTCGATGGTGGAGCAGATGATCGAGTTTCCGATCAGCTTGAACGAAGCCGCTCGCTCCGGGTTGGAGCCAAAGTCCATGATCTTGCGTCCCATTGCCGGGACGAGGAACTGCGACGCGAACTTTTTCGAGTTGTACGGACCGGCCACCGCAAAGACCAGCTTGGCATTCGCAGCCATCGGCGGGGGCCCAAACGCAGGTGCGGCGACAAAGTGACGCTTGGGTAGCGCCGAAATCTTTCGCTCCAGCTTTCCCGTCGTTGCGGGGTACAGCGTGCTGGTGTCGATCAGGAGCGTGGAGAAGCCGCTCGAGATGCGCTCCTGTGCATGCTTACCAACTCGCTTCTCCTCGGCTTGGAGCAGCTGCTCGTAGATGTGCTCGGCAGCATCGTCGTCCGACAAGCTGGTAAAGATGAGGTCGCAGCGCGTACCGATCGTCTCGACCGAGTCGACAGCTTTGACGAGGCCATCGAGCTCCTTTTCGAGGGCCTGCGCTTTGGAGGCGGTGCGGTTGTAAACGAGAAGCGGAGGGAGGGGAGGCGACATCTCACGCATGTGCTTGGCGAGGTTAGCGGCCATCTTGATGCCCATGTTGCCCAATCCGATCCATCCGATCTGGTGCTGAGGGTGGGGGGTGCTGGGCGTGCTGTAGGGGATGTCGACCCTGCCAGCTGCGACGCCGTCGAGACTGGAGTGATGGGCCATTGTGCGTATACCTGAGCTGGGAACCAAGAATGATCTGGTGGTGGAGGTGGCGGTGGTGGTGGAAGAAGAAGAAGGAGGAGGGCGAGTTTGATGAGTGACGATGGATTGCTTGCTTATCCTTTAAAAGAGAAAGGGGGCGCATTTACGGCGGTTCTTCGGTGGGTTGGGAGAGCGAAAGGCTACGTATGTCTGCAGAACTCGGCAGCTGAGCTGTGCCATTTCTAGCCGTTGCTTACGCACAAGCCAGTTTCGCCCGATTCTGACCCTTTTTCCCGATTAGTGCGCGCTCAAGTCGGGTTGGGGGGGGGGGCGATGCTGAAATGCACACTGCGCTGCGCAACGCAGTGCACGCACACACCCATCTTTCCGGTCCCCTGTCCATCTCCACTTGTCCTTCCCCTCGCTTCGCAGCACACTCTTCGACCGCTCCGCCAATCATTCTTGCTTGAACTAACGCACTCACGCAATCGTCTGCATCAACGATCACGGTCGCTTCGCTGCGTAGCGTAGATACAGAGCCATGTCGGGCTGGACAACTATCTGGGTGTTCCTCATCGCCGCCGGTGCAAGCAGCGCCGTCTGGGTCACAACGCCAAAGGGCCCAAATCAAGTGTAAGCTCTCCCTCCCTCCCTTCGTCCCAGATTGCTGCATGTGTGGCATCTGTATGAACACAGCACTGACAACATGCTCCACTATTCGTGATGTATGCGATCTGTAGACTGATCCGCACATCGGTGACGCTCGCTTTGACGTGCATGTACCTGATGTGGTTCATCATATACATGGCGCAACTACATCCCATCGTTAGTGAGTATCGCTCACCTGAACCTCTGCTCCATACTCTTGAGAGTGTAGACGATAAGATCGCCTGGCTGACTCTTGCCTCCACTCCATCGATCATGCTGATTCTGCGCAAAAGAGCCAAAGCGAGGCGACGTTCGTTTCCTCGAGCACTAAGCCACACCTATGCGTTCCGCACGCACATCTCAGACCTACTTTCAAGATTGACTCTACAACCGTATAAGGCCTAGCACATGGCCTGTTGCACCATTGTACATTATCTCACCGCCCGAAACAGCAACACTTGTCGCGTAGAACTTGTCTCTTCCAATCTCCCCACCCTCGAGTTTTGGCAAGGTCAGTCAAGATTGCACAGACAGCATTGCGGGCCAGAGCGTCGCTTGACAAAACCACGATGATATAACATTGTCGTCATTGGAACAGCTTTTCAGAAATTGGCGAAATCCAGGTGCGGGAAATCGGTTGGACGATAGTGCAGCTCGTGTCTCTGCGAAAAGTCAAGGTGGAGAAGATAACGTGCATCACGACCCCTCACTTGACCCCTCACTTCGTCGAAGTCGTACTCACCGTTTAACTCTTCGCCCGAGTATATAGCCGTGTCTTTGTCAACTGCAACGTACACGCCAACTTCGTCCATTTGCACGCTGCTGCACTGTAGGTACGAATCTCGCGATGGTCGATTCACTTCCGCGTACACCAGGATCGGTGGTGCAGCTTCCTCAGCGCTTGCGCCGTCTCGCGTAGGGTCATTGTTGTTCTGTTCTGTCCCGGACGGTGATGAGGAGGATGGCGGATCTCCCGGCTGCAACCGAGTTGCCATTGCATGTACCTGCTGCTTTGCGGTGTTTGCCGCATCATCGACCGGTTGCGCGTTGCTGCTTCCAACGTGGAGCGCAGCTGACACAGGATCTAAATCGAGAATGAGCGCGAACTCGTTGATGATGACCGCTTTGCCTTCGTGCACCGTCAGCTGAGCATCGGCTCGATCCTCCCAAAGACGTGGATTGTTCCAGCCCAAATTCGACCAATCGCCGTGCCCACCCAAGATGTGCAGTTGGTAATATTCGTCCAGATTCTCAAATTCAATCTCGACGAACAGGTCGGGGGCTTGCTCGGGCTTGTTGAAGAATTTTTGATAGTCGCGGATTAGCAGCACGGTCCCCTGGCCGAGGATGAGAAGCGTCTTGGTCTTGGGATCCGGGTGAACCGCGGACCACATCTGAAACGGTGTCATGGTCAGCTGGGCCAGATTCATGACGTTTGGTCCAGCTTGCCAATGGCCCGGAGGTGCTCGCACCAGCCGTACCAGACCAAAAGCTGGATTGCAGAAGAAAGGGTGGGTCGCATTGCCCATCGTATAAGGCTCCTCCAGGCGCCACGTCTTGGGAGGCGGCGCGCCAGAAGCAAAGTGTTGCCCCATAGTCCACACCAGCCGTTGGGTATGGCGTGAAAGGACCGAGACAGATTTTGCGCCGAGCCCGACGAGGAAGACAAAATCGTCATCAAAGTCAATGTAGCTGATGTTGCCCTCGCGATGCGGCGAATCTCGGAAGTCGATCGTCTCGACCACCTCCTGTTGCGGTACGTTCCATATCAGAATAAACCCGTCCTGGCTTGCTGCGCAAAGGTAAGGGAACTGGAAGCGATACGCTCGAATCGGCCTTGCAGAGCTCAAAATAGTAAAACGCTGAAAGTGGCCGCGATCGGGCGCGCGTCCAAGGTCTGGCACGAGTCGTTCGCTCCGCCATACTTCAAAGTGGCTTATGCCTGAACGATCAAAGATCATCCAGCCACGCGAGAACTCCAGATGAGGAGTGGTCCTTATTACTCTTGGTATCTGCCATAACAGCGCCTTTGTGCTGTGGTCGATCACCTGTAGATCGCCATGTGAGCATGTCATAATGATTGTTCTCTCTTCTGGGTCAATCTTGCACCTCCAGACCCCGGAGCCTTCCGACTTAGGGAAGAGCACACGCCTGCTCGGGAAAAGGAACAAGGGTGAAGTCGATCCTTTCTGCGTCGACGCTGATGTCTCGCACAGTCTCAACTTTTTGATGTCCACGTCAGGCCAGACAAAGCAGATGTCCGAAGTGACAAGGCCTGGTGCTGGTTTGAGGAGTCCCGTGGGCTCACTTGGTGACCAATTGCAGCCAAGACGCCAGAGACGGCAGCAGAGCGAGCGCCATGTATCGCATCCGTCAAAAAATGTGGTCGTATTCCTCGAGCGGTATCGATCGATTGTGGCTTCCAGCAGGTCGTGACTGTCTTCTTGGCCGACTTCGTACTTTTGCAACACGCTGGCGACGACTCTGGTACCACTCTTTCTTTCTTCGGCTGCACGCTCTGATTGACAGTATCCAAGGCGAAGGGCGAGCGCGCGCCATAACGCTTCACTGCTGCAGACCTCGTTCCAAGCTCGGCTGACCTGCGCACTTTGCTTGAGCGACGGGGGTTCGAGGAAGCTGAGAATATGTAAGAATGTTTCCGGTGGCAGAACCGTAGTTGGATCCGCTAGAGATTGCATCGTAGAGGTAGGAGATGCGTGCGGAGCCTTTTGCGACGGTTGCTGTCGGGACCTAAGCTACCGCAAGCATCTATGTTGAGGCAGCTTGGTGCGGTCTTTCACACAGGAGCGAGATGCCAAACTGCCAACACCGCGGGAAGCCAAGCTGGCTCCTCAACTCCTCGTTCGAAGAATAGGTCCAGTGCTGGCCAGCGTTTGTAGCTTGATGGGGTCTAGCGAGGCGCGAAAACGAAGGAGAGGTCGACGCACAGATGGCGTAGGCAATGCTCTGATTGCGACGTATTGAAGAGCCGAGAAGATGGTGTGTTGCAGAGAGCCTACTGTAGTCACGCAAGGCTCAGTTGTCTGACCCTTTAGCAATCCGAGCGTTAACTTAATTTCTCAAGATGCGGAATAACTTATGGGGCAGCAGCTTGCAAGTGGGTCACAGGGGCTGCACGGATGCGGTGCTTTCCGAGTCGTTTGAGCTCAGAGCTCAGACCTCCACACACAGCCCAACAGCACTCAAGTGACAAAGTGTGATTACAGTAATGCTGAGTCCTCTCACTCTTGCTTCCTTACTATAGCTCATATTTGGCCTCTCTTTCGATCAGAAACGGACTCAGAGAGCAAGTTAGTCCAGCACTTGATTGCGCAGCGGTCCTGTTGCAAGGAATGCCGCCGCAAGCCTCTCGTACAACCTTTTCTTGATTCACCATAGCTTCATCACATTGCGGCGAGCCATCTAGGAGCGACCTAAGCAAGGCAGAGGTGCGATGCGATGCACGTCTACTTACAGGATGCGCCGCGGGTCATCGCAATTGTCTCGGATGATATCGACGAATCTCAGAATGGGCAGACATCCGAAAAGCTGTCGTCTGCGACTGCCATTCTCGTCTCAACTCAAGCAGCTCCGGCAGCAGCACCTGATAATGCAGCCGCACTTGTAGGTTCAACAGCAGCACACGCTCCATCAGCTGCGAAAGCGGTGGTCGAGGTCGTAAAAGAGCAAGACATCCAACGTCTGACGCTTCAAAGACTGACGTCCAAGCCAATACACGGGTGTCTCGGCCTCATCAACGTTGGTCAAGATCTCTTCGTTGCTGTGGTCACCGCAGCAACAGAGGTCGGTGCCATTCGCCCGGGAGAGGTTGTAATGCGCATTACTTCTGTCTCCTTCTACTGCGTCAACCGCTCCACTTGGGACGAGACGCTCATATCTGAAGCTTCGGGCTCGCAGCTGGAAACTTACGACTCTTACGGTCCAGGCCACGAAGGCGCCGTCACTCAACCCAGCGTCTACGAACACCCATGCACCAGTCTCAAGAAGCTCCTCAGCACCGGCACTTTCTACTTTGCCCGAGGCGGCACTTTTGACCTCTCCACTCGGCTCGACAAGCGCCTCGCGGATAGTTCAAAACGTGGACACTTCTCGCATGATATCTCACGCTACGATGACCGCTTTGTGTGGAACACTTATATGATGGAACCACTCATCAGTTTCCGCGAGCGCCTCGATCGTGCGGACCGCGCTAGGATCGATGCAGGCTGCTTCTTGCTTTTAGCGATACAAGGCTTCGTGGGTGCATTTCAGGTGCCATTGTCTGCGGTCACCGCTCCTGCATCGGCTACCAGCAACACTGCAATCGACGCAACGGCCCCAGGGTCACGCACAACAGGTACGCTGGCGCTCATCAGTCGCCTCAGCTGGAAAAGGGCGGGCACACGCTTCAACACGCGCGGAGTCGACGACGACGGCAATGTCGCCAACTTTGTTGAAACCGAGACGCTCTTCAGCGATGGAAGCCTCACCTTCACCTTTGACCAAGTTCGTGGCTCTGTGCCCCTTTTCTGGGAGCAACAAGGCCTGCAAGCCTTCAATGCCAAGATTCAAATCACTCGCTCTCGTGGTGCTTCTCAACCTGCATTCGACCGCCATTTCGCCGACCTCATATCTCATTACTCGCGCGTGCATGCCATCAATCTGCTCGGCACGCGCGACGCAGAAACGGTCCTCACATCGGCATATGCAGAACACATGCGACACAGCGCAGCAGAGTCAATCGCCGTTCTGCCCGCCGATGAGCCGACCACTGCCAACGACGACATTGTCGGAGACGACGGCTCGGAGCGCGTTGGCCTGACCAACTTCGACTTTCACACTGTCTCTCGCAACACCGGCGGCATTGATGGTGTACGCAGCGAGCTCCGCTATCTCGGTCCTGTGCAGCTCAAACGCAAGGCGTTCGGCTACTCGCTCATTGACAGCGCCTCCGGCCAATTGATTCGGCGTCAGAAGGGCATCTTTAGGACAAATTGTCTTGATTGTCTCGACCGTACCAATGTGATCGAGGACATGCTTTCCCGGTCCACGCTGGACGCCTTCTTTGAGGCTGCAGCGAATCGAGATCCGGTGTACCAGGCTTTCCAAGATCCGAACCACCCTCTGTGGGTCCACCATCGCGTGCTTTGGGCTGAGAACGGCGACGCTCTCTCCAAGATCTACGCCGGCACCGGCGCGCTCAACTCGAGCTTCACCAGAAGCGGCAAGAAGACGCTCGGCGGGCTTCTCAGCGATGCAGCCAAGAGTGCTGGCAGGATGTACATCAACAATTTCCAGGACAAGAGCAAGCAAAATGTCATCGATGCGCTCCTCGGCAACATGGCCAATCAGAGGCCCGTCACTGTCTTTGATCCCGTCCTCGACAGCGTCACGGCAGAGCTCAATGCCAGAGTCGATGAGTACTCTTCCAGCCGCGACATCACCGTTTTCGCTGGCACCTACAATCTCAATGGGAAAGCGCCCGGCGAATCGCTCATCCCCTGGTTGTTCCCAGACGGCGAAGATCGAGAGCCCGACATCTTTGCTATCGCTTTCCAGGAAATCGTCCAATTGACGCCCCAGCAGATTCTCATGACCGACCCGGACAAGATCCGCATCTGGGAGGCCAAGATCATGGACACGATTGCAAGACGGCCAGATAGGACATCTCGCTACATCCTACTGCGCAGCGAGCAATTGGTCGGAACAGCGCTCATCATCTTGATCAAGGAAGAGCTCGTCAACGATGTGAGGCTTGTAGAGGCGGCTACGCGCAAGACGGGACTCAAGGGCATGAGCGGCAACAAGGGAGGCGTCGCCATCCGAATGGACTATTACGATACCTCCATATGCTTTGTCACTGCTCATTTTGCTGCCGGCCACTCTGCTTACGAAGAGAGGAACGCCGACTACTGGACCATCACAAGAGGCCTGTCCTTCGCCCGAGGCAAGACGATCAGCAGTCACGACCATGTCATCTGGCTCGGTGACTTCAACTACCGCATCGACTTGACCAATGACGCCGTTCGCTCTATGGTAGCTCGTGACGATACCGCTGGGCTTTACGCGCGAGACCAGCTCCGCCGCAGTAAAGAGGCCGGCGATGTCTTTCCTGGATACGAAGAAGGTACTATCACTTTTGCTCCGACCTACAAGTATGACAATGGCTCAGATCAGTACGACTCGTCGGAAAAGCAGCGCATCCCAGCGTGGACGGACCGAATCCTGTATCGAGGTCTTGGTCTACGACAGCTGAGCTACTCGCGCGCTGAGCTCAGGACCAGCGACCACAGACCCGTCTACGCCACATTTGTCGGGCCTGTCAGAATTGTGGACCATCTCAAGCGTGATACGATCCGGAAACAGCTGCTGCAGGAGAAAAAGGCAGCCAATGGCCTCACTGCAGGTGGGTCTGAGTCGTCAGACTCCGAGGACGACGAGAGCCTTCCCGACCCTTCAGACGAACACCAACAGTGGTGGGGTGAGCCTAGGATGCCTTCTCACGCTACGGACGAATTGACGGACAGCGACACTAGCGACGACGAAGGAACGGCCCCCTCCAATCCCTTCCATAGAAGTGCCGGCGCTCGGCGAGCGCTGACATCAGGATCTCCATCACCCACCAGCAAGACACGGATTGGGAGCCTGTCCTTTGCAAGCAAGGTGGAGGGGGACAGTGTATCTGAGCGAGCCAAGTCGATACCAGCGTCTCCAACGGTCGCATCAAGCGCTACTGCAGACGCATCGTCGGTCGTAGGCGCTCCCTTGCGCAAGACGATATCTAATTCGCCCACGATCGAGAGGAGGATCGCATCCGGACCAGCCGCGTTGGCCAACGGAAGGTCCGCACCGCCTCCCATCCCGACGAAACCATCGGCGATGGCGGCCGCCTCCGTAAGCTCTGCTTCTGCAGTGCCATCGGCTTCTGCGCCGCCTGAGCTACCAAAGAGACCGGGAATGGGATCGCGATCCGCCTCGTACTCCTCACAAAAGTCGAAGAAGAGCCTGATGGACGACAGCGACTAGGGAGAACCAGCAACCACACGAGACATGGATACCAATCTCAAGGCAACGAGTACACCCCTAGACCTGAACCATCCGTGACGATCGACCCCTGTAAACCGGGGAAGTCCTTCTTGTGCTTCGAGTCTTTGCAATGGACTTTACTGAAAGTATCACTTCGATCAAGTCCGCCGGCTGAGGATCAATCATTGAAGGCCTTGCGTGTTAGAATGAAGTCTGGCATTGAGATTGGGTATGTTTATTGTCCCGCATCGTACACGTCGGCGTTGTTGCTCATGTCTTTGTACTGAGATCATTGAGAAGAAGAGAAGGGTCAGATTGCACTCTGTCAGCTTTCAAAGTGGTAGTGTTCATAGCCCCGATCCAGCGGTAAAGTACGAACCTCTTGAATGGACATGTTGGCAATGGAAACGTTGGAAGCCTGCGAGCCATCAGAAACGTCAACCGTTAGCTTTCACATCACTCGCGCGCACCCTACGAAGCGAAGCCAATGTCAGGACTCACCACCTCGACCGCAGACCTCGCCTTGGCCTTCAACCTTTGCTCCACCTTGCCACCCTGGAGCTGAAGAACATGGACCAGATCCTCCTTCTCCTTGTCCGCAATCAGCACGCAGTTGCCGTTCCACATCACGGCCTTCCCGTCCACTTCCGCCTTTGCTTCTCCCCTGACCAGCTTCGTATGGTACTCGAGCACGTCTTGCTCAGACTCGAACTGGGTGGAATCGGTGGGTGTGACGAGCTGGATGAGGTTGTAGAGGCCGCATTGTTCTCGGGGACCTTCACCGCTGTTGATCTCGTCGATAAAATCGCTTGCGCGGATCTGCTCCAGCACTGCTTTGCCCGAGACACGCGAGCTGGATAGGGTGTACAGGGCTACGTGTTCCGTCATCTTGATCGAAATACAGAAAGGGTGGAGATGGGAAATATGTAGAGCGAGGATGGGAGGAGAGGCGAGGTCGAACGTATTGGTTGGCACGTTCGCGAGGATGCTGGTAGGGTTCATGCCTGAATTTGAGTTCTGTGCCTCCACACGATCGGCTTTGGAAATCGGGATCGTGCGCCGATCCCACACTCTCGCATCACTTCTTACTGTACTGCAGTTCGCAAACGCTTACTGTACCTTGTTCATAAAGTCCACAGCTCGTGGCAGCAGTGACGTTCAAGTGCATGCAGCACAAGGGTCGATGCGTTGCTTCTACCAAAGCGCTGCAGCTAGAATCTTGGCCAACGCTTTTTAGGCCTGCTGCTCAAGCTGGTCCAAATTCTGGAAGCCGCTGCAGAGTGTCGCGCCTTGTTGGACGGGTCATATCAATTACTGCCTCGCTCAAAACCTCGTCCTTTTCTCCCTCCCCAGCCGCTATACCTGCTCTTTGCTGTCACGTCTCCGTCTGCTTTGGCTCTTCTTGGTACGGCTACCATAAGCTCAAGCTTGAAGAGACATGTTCCGCCGTCTCGTAGGCTTGGCCGGCAGCGCTCCCCGTCAGACCGTCTGTGGGACGTCGGGTAGATGCCGCTCGTTTCAGGAGAAAGAGCGTCTACAGTGCTTGCAGACGTCACATCTATTACCGGCTAAAATCAACATCCCTTTGACAGACCTTGTGCGTGCTCCTGTATACTTCTGATAGGGCTCTTGCCTGCAGAAGAGGCATCTCAGTTCGCAACCTCCAGGCGGGGCGGATGAAGATTCAGGCACTGCAGCAAACACTCTGACTGAGACCAAGATTGGCGTCGTTGCAGAAATCTTCCACCCCGCTGGAGACGTCGAGCAGTCGTTCACAATGATACGCGCTGATCGAGGGCTTGCCCTTGCCGTTGTGAAGCGGGAGACAGCCAGCTTTCCTCATATGGTCATTCCTCGTTGTCCCGCCTTTGCTCCTATCTTCTTCTCCTTCACACCACCGGCTGGTCTCACTCCCTCCATACTTGTTTCCTTTCTCTTCCTTTTCTCTTCCGTTTCAGTCTTTCTTTCTCGGCATTTCTTGGTCCTGGTGATCCTTGAAGGACCGCTTTTAACTTCTCCAACACACTTTCTTGCAACTTTTGGTTCCGGTAGTTGTGGCATACACTCTTTTCAACACGGTTTTTGAGTTCGTGGTCCTTTGGTCTACACGTAGCAAGAGGCCGGTCGTAAGTATCTCACCCGGCGCTGAAGGCCGTGTGGAAGGGGGCAGTGGACTGACTCTGACCTTTCGTACAACCTCACGACGATTCGACGCCAGCTCAACCCTGTTTTCAATCACAAGCATTCTACCTCATATCTTCACCCCTGGACGGCCATACCTGGTTTCGCTCGACCCTAGGCATACATCGACAGCTGGGACAACATTCACCAGCTCATCACACGCTTGTTCGACATACTCTGCTCGAATAAGACAAACAGAATAGCCTCGAGCAACACCAGCAACCCCTCTTCCCTCGCTCGGCTCGCCATGAAGAAGTTTTCGGCTCAATTCCTCACCCTGCTGCTTGTCCTGCTATCCATAGGGGCGTTTGACCTGCATGCACTTCTGGATCAGGTGCAAAGCAATCAGAGCCAAGCCAAAGCAAGCGCCTGGCCCGTTGCCTCCGCCGCACCTGTTTACTCGACCCCTCAGGCTGCAGTGTTGGAGGCACGATCTAGAAAGCCTCGCGTCGGCATCGTTGTCAAAGGCGATGCCAGTGACTCCAATAAGGGGCCGGCGCCGCTCAATACAATTACCACGGGCGGAAGCAAGTCGAGCTCCTCTACATTTGGAGATCCGGATGGAAGGGTGGGTATGAAGGTGCAACTCAAGCTGCTCGAAAGGAACCAGCAGAGCAATCCTTTGATGGTAAGTGCTTTCATTTCTGACCCTGCCGAAGTCAGATAGCAACATCACCGGACTGAAAAACAAATTCACCTCTTCACGCTATGCGGCAGCTATATCAACGACACATCAACCGAGCTACAACAAAGTTGGCCTCGATTCTGGGGCGAAGGGGGCCTAGTTCTGAAGAGATGCAGCAGGCGTTGGAGCGACGCAAAGTTAGCATCCTTGCGCGTCGCGGTCTGCTCTTGGACGAGTCAGCCCTGTCCGCACGCGCTGCGGGTTCACACACCAACCCACGCCAGGGCTATACCAGCCACGTCGAGTCCGGTGGCGACCTGCAGCGTCGCTTCCTCTCAAGCATCATGGACGATCTCTTCGGCCGCACCGGTCTCGAAGGTGGCTCCAAGGCCAAATCCACCGTCAAGCAAGTAGCCAGCGAAGGCTACCCCAAAATCGACCTGATCGCCTCCAATGCGGACAACCTCACCACAGCCTCGCCTCCCACCACAGTGCAGAGCCTTGGCCTGGACATTGAGTCGAACGACATCGGCTACGTCGCGACTATCGAGATCGGCAGTCAGAACCAGACCTTTCGCATGCTGATAGATTCTGGATCTGCCGACATGTGGGTGCCCTCCACCGCGTGCCAGGTTTGTGGCAGCACACACGAGCAGCTGGGAAGCTCGGACTCGGACACGTTTACCGCGCTGGATACACCCTTCTCCATCCAGTACGGCACGGGAAATGTCGCGGGCAATCTGGCGATCGATAACGTCGACATTGCCGGGCTGGACCTTACGAACTATACGTTTGCCGTCACTACGCAAGAGAGTTCCGATTTTGGGGACGATACTGTTCCGTTTGATGGATTGATGGGGTTGGCGAGGAGTGAACTGAGCAATGCGGGGCAACCGACTCCTATCGATGCGCTGTACGCCCAAGGCAAGGTGCACGCGCCCGTGATGGGCTACCACCTTGGCCGCCTCGCCGACGGGTACAACGATGGCGAGGTCACATTCGGTGGCGTCGACCCCGCCAAGTTCTCAGGCAACATAACCGAGATCGACAACGTCTCCACCAAAGGCTTCTGGGAAGCCGCGATTGACAAAATCACCGTCGGCGGGACAGGTCTCGGTCTCAACGGCCGCACGGCGATCTTGGATACTGGTACAACCCTGATTGTGGCGCCAGAGTTCGACGCGGATGCGGTGCACGCCCAGATCCCCGGCGCCAAATCGGACGGTCAAGGCGGATACACCATCCCCTGCACAACAACGCAGCAGGTTGCCTTCACGTTTGGGGGGGTCGAGTTCCCAATCGATACGAGGGACATGTTGTTCTTGCCCGTGGATCCGAACAATCTGCTCGGCGAGTGTGTGAGTGCGATCTCTGCGGGGAATGTGGGCCAGAAAAACGAGTGGTTGGTGGGCGCAACTTTCTTGAAGAATGTCTACTTTGCTACCAACACACAGGCAGACAAGATCGGTCTCGCTCACCTCAACACCACCAACACAGCCATCACCGCTAAATCCAACTCCACCTCGACCAGCGTCTCCACATCGGAGTAAACGCTTTCCTCCCCTTAATCCCCAGACCCCCATTTTTTCCCCTCCCGCGATAGCTCTCCACCCAGATGCGGGTTCTTCGCAATAGAAGTCGACGGGAGAAGGATCAACAAGAATGTGATTGCGAGACATGTGTAAGGAATGTGTGTGTGGAGCTGCGCTTATGGTTCTACAACTGTGATTGTGCGAGATGGAAGCGAAACTATGCCGAAATGGATGAATGAATGAAAGTACGAATGCGTACGTCGGCGCAGGAGCATTGATGATGGGATGCTATTGCTGCTGAGCGTCGAACTTTTCGTCCCACGTATAGGCCGAAGGGGTTGGGGAGGGTGCGTAACTGAAGGCGTGTGAGGCGTAGCCTTCGGGTGTGCGCTGCGAGTGTTTGTGAAGCTGTTGATGCTGGTTGCGGACGAAATCGTATGTTCCTTCGCTGTTCGGGTTGAACGTGGGGGCTTGTTCGGCGGAACCAACGAGGGTAGTGTCGTGTTCGCTGTCGCCAATGCCCCCGCCACCACCCATCGGGTACTTTTCTGCGTACTGTGGGTGTGAGTTGTAGAAGTGCGCTTGGTCACCCAACTCCTGCTGTCGCTCCGTAAGCTGTGTTTGCTGATCGCCGCCTTCTTGCGTGCTGACATCCTTCTTCTGGTCATCGTTGCCCTCGCGAATGAAGTCCGGTAGCGGCAACTCCTCGATCCAGAAACAGCACGCAAAGCCCACCACCACCACAGGCATAAAAGCATAAAACCCCTTCTGCAGACCGTCCGCATACAGCTGCTTCACCTGCTCCCTCACCGGCTCTGGCAGCTTCTTGATACTCTCTACGTACCCCAGCACCGTGGGACCCGTCAGCCCCAATTCCTCCACACCCGGCACACCCCCCAATTTCCCGCTCACACTCGCCGTCAGCACCGACGTCGTGATTGCGATGCCCCAAATCGCGCCGAAGCTCCTGCAAAACGCGTAGGTAGCTGTCGCCGTCTCGAGCTCCTCAACCGGCAAGCTCGCCTGGATTGGCGGCAGCGTGATGGCAAACAGGATGCCTATCCCCAAGCCAGCGACGATCTGGGCGACGATGAGCTCCCATTCCAAAGTGCCGGTTTGGAAGCGTGTCATCCAGCCGAAGCCGGCGCAGGTCAAGGCCCAGCCAATGAAGGTGAGATTCTTGTACTTGCCCGTGACCGCCATGGCAATGCCGGCGACGATGGCAAAGGGGGCGGTGGGCGCGGTGGAGGGGAATGTGGAGACAGCGGACTTGAGCGGTTTCTCGTCTTTAATGGATTGGAAGTAGATGGGAAGCGCGTAGATGGCTCCATACGTCGCGATGCCGTGCAGGAACGTCATCAAGAATGCCGAGCATGCTGTGCGGTTGCTAAACAGCCTTAAAGGCAGCACCGGTTGCGTGCTCAGCGGAGTCGGCACGAACTCGATCAGCAAGAACAGCACAAATCCAACCATCCCCGCCACCATTGGCACCCAGATGTGCACGCTCGACCACGCATGCGTCACCCCTCCCTCCGTCACCGCAATCAGTATACTAACTACACTCCCCAGCAGCACCGTATTTCCTACAATGTCCATCTTTGCCAGTTTCACCTTTAACGGTAAGGTGGGGACGGGCAGGTTCATGGTTGGGATGAGCATGAAGAGAGCGACGGCTCCGATGGGGATGTTGATCCAGAAGATCCAGCGCCAATCGTGGTCGCTAAAGTAACCTCCGAGCACGGGTGCGATGAAGGAGGCGATGGCGAAGACGAGGCCAAAAATGCCTACGAAGAAGCCGCGTTCGCGTAGCGTTGTGATGTCAGAAACGGTGATCTCGCCGACGGCTTGGATTCCGCCTCCGCCAAGGCCTTGGACCCCGCGGCCGATGACGAGGAAGAGGATGCTGTGTGCGAAACCGCACATGATGCTCCCGCCAACAAACAGGATCACGGCAAGCACAACGGACCATCTTCGTCCGATCACGCACGATAAGCCGCCAAACAAAGGCTGGAAGGCGGTAACGGAGAGGAGATAGGAAGACGTTACCCAGCCTCCGGCAATGGTGGAGGAGGGCAGGTCTTGAACGATCGAGGGGAGCGCGGTGGAGATCATGGTCATATCGAGTGCCGTGAGCGTGACGGTGATCGCAAATGCAAGGATGAGGATCCAGAATTTGACTGTTTTTGTCCCATCTGCATTGTGCAGACCGTACTGAAACAAGCGTGTCCTGCCCACGTCCGCATCGTCGTGTTTGTCGTCCTTGTCAGCTGTGGACTGACTTTCGGGTTCCATGTCGAGCTTATACACGGGGTCGAATGTCGATGCTGACGGCTGGAGCGCTGAAGACTCCCAGTAGTCTCTCTGTTGTAGTTGAAGGTGCCCGCTTTTATAAGGCTGCTGCGGAAGATGTAGTGTGGCGGACGAGAAGGATCCTTGTCGCAATGGGGCAAGCTGCGGGGTTGAAGACATGGGTTGCAACGCTCTTTGCCCTTCGTGCTGTGTGGCCCAAGGCTGGTAGGGGATGGCCGGAGAGTTGGAGAGCGGCTCCATCGGCTGAGGACTTGTCCAGGCCTCGTAGCTGGTTTGACCCATGGCTATGCTATCCTCGCCGTAGCGCACGGTTGTTGGACTCTGGTTCATCGTAGCGCCTACATCGCCTCTGCTCAAGCCGAGCCCAAGGTGCTGTCGACGCTCGTACTTCTCTTGACCTCGGTCAAAAGCTTGGCCGTGTGGTGGCTCCTCCCAGTGCTGACGATGCATGCTGAGAGCGTGGACAAGAATGGGTTGCCGGAACCGTGGGAGGTAAGGATGAACAAAGTTGTTGAATGCGACGTCGGTGCTGTGTTTTATAACTTTAGCTGTTGAAAGGTGCAAGGGCTATATTGTCAGAAGAGCCAGCTTCCGAGCGTAACTCTCGAACACCGATTGGTGTTGTGATGGTGACCGTGGTTGATGAAGTCAAAAGGACAAGATTTCAAATGCTGAAGGCGGTGACGAAAGACGTTGCCAAACAAAGTTAGAGAGCAAGCTTCCGATGGTCTAGATCAAGCACTCGATTGCGCTTCAGGCTTGCGATGAGAGCAGCGGATGAGGCTGTGACTGGTTGGTGTGTGACGGGGGAAAGAAAAGGGAGGCGTAGCCATTAAGGAAGCAAAGTGAAGTTTTCCACAACGCCCAACTCATCTGTACACAAGGTACCCACACTCGTTCTGTGGATCTCAAGTCTTGCTCAAGGGAAACGTACGTTGTGACTTCTGCCGTCATATGCACTCCTAATGAGAGAGAAGTGTTCAAGCCTCACCTAGGGGGCTGGCTGCTTTGCGAGTTTTCCACTTGACGTGGATTGCCGCCCCTGCTCACGCGTCCGTCTCCCTCCCACATTGTGGCAGAGAAGAGCGAGAGATGACGCCAGGATCGGCCAACTGGCACCCCCTAGGGTCCCAAGCACGATGCCAGTGCGCAAAATCAGACCCTTGCTCTACCAAGAAACTTGAGTTGGCTGGTCGACGACGGCGAAACTGGAATGCTACAGGAAGAGAGGCAAGGGTACGAGCGAGCGCACATGCGGGTTGTGTGCTTTGCAGCCCTCGCTCTGCACTCTGATTGTATAGTATTAAATCCCTGTTCTGGGGAATGTCGGCTACTTCGCAGCGCCAGATCAGTGTTGCACAGGACAAGAGAGAAATTAAAAAGAAAAAGAAAAAGAAAAAGAAAAAGTGGGCTGAAGCGATCACGCAGGCTGCATTCTGGACAAAGTACCCGAGATGAGCTGTCAAGTTGGGCCTTCAGCAGCTTCAGAATGCTCTTCATGGCGAGCAGCTTCGGCAATCAAAGACTCTGAGTACCGGGGAATTAGGAGAGAGGAGAACTATGAAGTCCCGTACGGATCGGATGACGAACGTCATCGGATCGACAAGGTAGACTCATGCCCTGTTTCTTGAACTCAATACCAGCCAACGTCCCAAGGAGCTTTCCTACTGGTGGTGTCCGCAGTTACTGTATCTCTGTTTGGCTTTCCCGTCGCTTCACTGCTATGTTCACTTATGGGTCGGTCGATAACTCGAACCAGAGAACATGTGACTGGTTACAGGCTGTCAGCTCGACAGGACCAGCATGCCTGCTAAGCGACTGCAGTTAAACCACGTATACCAGGTCTGAATGCCTGTATCATGCTCTCTTGTTGTTCTCTGCTTTCGCAATCACTGCCAGCGACCGAGTGAGGACACAGACACACACAGTAGTCAAGCTTCGCATCCACCACCTCTCCATAATTGACAAGAAATATAAAAAAAACAGAAAAATAAATATATAATTGACTGCGCGACCCCTGACGCCTTGCTTTTGACAGCGGCAGAGCCTTGGCATGCACCACGCGTCGCTCACTTGGCCTCGTGTCAAAAAATGCGCACATTCCGGCGATCCCAATCGACTTTGTATGCTCTTCCAGAATAGAACTGCCAATTCATGCACGTTGCGTTGCTCGTTGTGCAGATCCTCCTGCTTTCCCTCCTTTGACTGCCGCTTAGCCCCCCTTTGCCCCACACTCACGTTCGTACACTGTATCGTCGCTCCGAAACCAGACAAAATGCAGCCGTGCAGTCATGTCTGCTCACATCCGAGCACAAAGGCGACGGAGGTAGTGCACGCGTCTTACCCCCCTCACTCCCAACCTAGCCAGTGGCAGTTCGGGTGGTGGCGAGGGGTCCGCATGCATTCTACGTGCAAGTGCACGCTCAAGCTGGCTCTCCTCTCGACGATTGAGCTCTTCAGCACGTTGTGGCCTGCGCGCGATGAGGGTGCGTGGTTCTAGCCTCAGCGGACGCGTGGAAAAGGAGCCGCTGGAATGTCTGTCACACTTTGCCCCCTCCCCCCTCGCCCCACCTCAGAGTAGCGGTCAGAACAAAGCAACCGCCGGCTTGGATAGCTGGCGTATCTCTCTCACTCACTTGGTCCCTCTATCTTTGTCTGCAACGCGTGCGTTGGTGTCAGGGTGCGCAGAACCCGCGTAGGATCGGCGTGCAGTCCGCCTCTGCACCTGTGGAGCGTCTCCGCGCCGCCCTGTGTTGTTGTTTGAATTCCCCTCCTCTTGCTGGCTCTTTCGTGTGCTACCCGCTCAAAACTGTTTGTGCTTGCAAAAAGCACAGGTGGACACTTGGTTCTTCAAAGTGGCAGAAAGCGGAGCAGAGTCGTTCAGCGAACGGTCAGCTCCACCCAAGAAAGTTCCTTTGGTTCATGCAGAAGCGTGTTTGTGTTCGAGTTGGTTTCAGAAAACACCGTCGTGGTTCCTTTAGTATCGACGTTATCCAGTCTTTGTGTCTTCTCCACCTCTTCTCGTCTTGTCTCCTCATCCTCACTTTGCTGCATTTTGGGCTGCTCCTTGGTTGTCGGCGCCATCGAGCTATCTATGCAACACCACTCCCCCGCTTCTCTGAAAAGCAAGCTAGAACGAGACGCTCAGTCCACAAACAGCCGTCGAGAACGACATACACTCACAGCATCATTGCACAAGAAAAGCATCATCAAGTTCACTCAACTGGCGCTATGATCTCTTCATTCGGCAGCACATTGTGGGAAGTATGGGGCGGTCCGCTTGCGGAGGCGCTCGGGATATACGAACCTAGCGATCGAAGCTATGGGCGCTGGAGCGTACCCTTTTCCGCCATGGAGAAGAGGTTGTACGTGAAGGATGATGTCGACATTACCTTTCACAAAGTTATGTTGGACAACGGCAAGGATTGGGTATGGTATCAGCTCTGGCAGGATCCCGTCGCTGTTAGGTTTACGGGTAGGAACGCCGATATGATCTTTGTGTAAGTTTCCACGCTCCCACCTCTTCGTCCTCATTCATAGTTGTTTACTTACAAGCTCTCCATCTGCTTCTTGATGATGGCAGGCATGGAACGGGTGTGCATTCGGGCACGCTGGCTAGCCAATGTCGACGCTACCTCGACGCCGGCTTCCGACTTATCGTCCCCGACCTCCCCTCACACGGCTACTCGTCCGGCCTGCACGTCTACCAACGCAACATGGCTGGCTTCTGCTCCGGCCTCCATGCGGTCTTGCACGACGTCGCACGCCGCGATCAGCTGTGTTCCCCCTTCCCCACCATAACTCCCACAAAGCTGGAACGACGCAAAACCTTCATGCTGGGCCTATCCTTCGGCGGCCTCGTCGCCTTCTACTACGCGCTCCGATACCCTTCCTCCTACCGCTACTCCGAGACCGACCCGGCCGAGATTCCCATCGACGGGCTTATCGGTGTGGGGCCGATGGTGGCGTACAACGAAAAATTCGTCGTTGTTAACGTGCTGTTGCGGTGGTTGTTTGTGGTGATGCACGTCGTGTTCAGAATGGGGAGGCTGGAGGCCATTGTGCCGCATAAGAAGGTGGTGGATAAGGATCCGAAGGTGTACCAGTCGCTGATTATGCAGGATCCCAGGTCACATCAGGGGAGTTTCCGGATTGGACACATGTATTGTATCGTCGCTGCAATGCGGGAGCTGCGCGAACGAGCGCACGAGATTCGGCACCCGATCTACGTCCAAATGGGCGGCGAGGATAGGGTCGCGGACAATACAGCGGCGCTGGAGTGGATCAGGAAGACACGCGGGGTGGATAAAAGGTACGAAGTCTACCCGATCTGCCAACACGTAATCTACAAAAAGGCGAAGAACCAGCACGATGATCTGGCGGGCCGCATCAGCGTGATCGCCGACAACGTTGAGTGGATGGTCGAACGCTCGCCCGCCACATACCTCTCCACCGGTTCTCCACCATCACGCGGCCAGTTGCGGCTGACTCCCTACCCCAGCGACGCAAGCAGCATTTCCAGGAGCACATCCCGAACCTCCCTCTTCGACCAGGACGACACGGATCAAGACGAGACAGCATCAGTCGCGACCACCGTTCCCACCACTCCGAGCCTGGCTGATGCCGAGGTCTTCCATAGTCAGTTCATTAGTCAGCAGGAAAAAGAAGATGCAGAGGGAAAGAGGTTCGAGGCGAGGGGCGAGGGCCATTTGCTACCGCAGCATCTGCGCGGCTGGAGGATGGACGAGGAAGGGGAGAAGAGAATGTACAGGTTGACGTGGAACTTTAGGGAGGATACGAGGCCGTTCTTGTACGATCCTCATGCTGCACCATCGTCTTCCGCATAACCACATAGCTTCAGCGCCTTTTCATCGCACCGCTTACTGCTTCCTCCCGTCGACAGGGAACAGAGGCTGCCCGTATTCAACGACATACCCTAGAATTGATTGTTCGAGTTGCATTCTTCGAACCCCCACCTTCTCTTGTTTCGCAAACACTAGCACCAAACATTATTACTACTTGCACATACACTCACACTCATCTGGCTCATTTCGTCCCAGTCATTCCAGCCCGCAATCATCCTCGTCATCTGCAATCGATAGTCTTTTGCCCAATTCATCATCCATTGTCTGACAGGTTCTCTCGAAATCTAGGCCAAGGCGAACAGTATCACGTATGCAATTGAAAATGAGACAACGAGAGAAAGTGGTGTTTGGTTAAAGAGTTTTCTAGAGGTACAAAGATCCGAGATCAGAGAACGTGTTGCAGCGATACGAGACTGAGCTAGCTAAGGGGATGTGAAATGGTTGTTGATGCAATGCTTCGAAATGGGCCAACTACGATGCTTGCTTGGGCGAGACGCCAAGCCCACGCCTCGCGAGCAAATCTCTAACATCTCCCAGCCCCTCCAGATTGCCCTGTGCCACCACCGTTGCCTGGCCAGATCCCCTGGGCAACCTAGTTGTCCCAACCGACATCTTCTGCGGCCTGAGCACGCGCGTAGCCACCCTGTTGAGCGTCTTCAAATCCACCTGGTCGATCTTCTGGCACATCTCCTCCACCGACACCTTCTTGCCATGCGCCTGAATTTGCCTTCCCAGATCCTCCACCTCCACAAGCCGTGACTCGAGCGCCATCACCAGCGAGCTCTTCAACTGGTTCTTGGCACGATTAAGCTCAGTCTGTGTGACGGAGCCCTGGTAGATGGAGCTCGTGCAGAGTTCCAGTTCGCGGGAGATGACGTGGACGATGTTGGCGTTGAAGCTGGGGTGGACGGAGGCAGAGATGCCAAAGAGGCCAGAGTCGGAGTAGCAGTGGTGGAAGGCGGCGCAGTAGTCGACGCTGTGATGCTGGTTGAGCACGTTGGTGTAGAGGCGCGAGTACATGCCCTTACCAGGACCACCGGCGCTGAAACTACCGCCTCCGCCGAGGAGGATCTGAAGCGTCGCAAGTGCGTAGATGTCGTCGTCGTGGATGCTAAGGCCTTCGAATGCGACATAGACGTGAGTGAACTCGAGGTCGGATTGCGGAATGTACAACTCGCCACCAGTGTAGTGCGAGGGCGTCGCGACAAGGTCTGCAAGCTCGGACGAGGTAGGTGTTGCTGAGGACGACGAGGATGTCGAGAAGTTGGACGAGGAGCGAGAGAAGAGCGACGACAGCGAGGAAGAGCGAGACGAAGAAGACGAAGACGATGGCGAGCTGGACAGCGAGGAAGATGCCGAGGACGGACGCGCAGAGTCGGCAGTAGGCTTGAGATCACCAAAGAGCTTTTCGGAGAGTTCGACGAGCTGTTCGTGGGGCATACCACTGCCAGCAACAACGATCCTCTCAGGCCTATACCAAGTGGACATGAAGTTGCGCAGATTGTCGGTGGTCATCTGCTCCAGGCTCTCGATGGGGCAGAGCAGAGGGTTTCCGAGGGTATTGCCCTGATACGCTGTGGTATGCAGCAGTTCTGGCAGGATCATCTCGGGCTTGCTCCAGATCTCCTGGATCTCGTAGGCTGCGGCTTCCCTCTGCACGTCGAGCTCCTCGGGGCTGAGAAGGGGATTGAGGATGGTGTCGGCGAGGATAGAGAGGACGGCGGGGACGTCCTTGTTGAAGACACTCGATTGGTACATTATGGTCTCGCGGGACGAAGAGCACATGACGTTGCCGCCAAGCGCTTCAATCTCGGAGGTCATCTGCTGCGAGGAACGGTTGGTGGTGGATTTGAATGCGAGCCGGTCCAGAAGGTGCGAAGAGCCGGATTCTCCCGCCACCCATGGACGCTCGTACCGCGAGCCGGCATCGAGGTAGACGCCAACGGCGCTGAAGTGGCCTGGTGTAGCTTCTGTCGCTACGCGGACTCGGTTGGGAAGTGTGGTGACGTTGATGAGCGAAGAAGTAGGAAGAGGCGATGCGTATGGGGATGATGCTGATGAAGTGGACACAGGAGATGGCGAGGGTGCAGTTACGGATGCCGAGGACGATACAGAGCGAGCTAATGTGCTGTTGCGCGTGATCTGAGATTGTCTTGCGGCAGACAGCGAGGAAGGAAGGTTTGCGCCGGACTTGACTGTGGCGAAATCAGATAAGGATCGTAGCGCCGGTGCGGACGATTGTGGGAGCGTTGTCTTTAACGAACGAGTGGACGCTGTGGTCATGGAGCGAGCCAAAGCCCTCGCTACGGCAGTGGAGGCAGATGACGTTGGCAACCGCATCTTGTAGAGTGACTTTTTTTATGCGATTAGACGGGATCCCTATGTGCCGTGGTAGATGGTGAGAGCCTCGGAGAGTGCACTTGAGTAGAGGACAGCGGTAATGAGGAAGCCCTAGCAGATGTCAAGACTGGCCACAGAGTCTAGGAGAGAAGGCTATGATCGAAGTGATTGTGAATCTTGAACAAAGGGGTAGAGGGTGAGTGAAGAGGGAGTGACAGCGTAGGCGAAATCGGTGTCTAAGAGTCACCCAATCCGAACTGCGCCTAATTTCGGTTTCTCGACTGCGCGGCCATTGTCCAAGTTCCGAAGAAACCGTCCACAACTCTGATTTCCTTCGATTTGCGTCGAATTTTTGAAATTTACAAGGGTTAGTTCTAAAAACCTCACACTCAATTCCAAAGAAAAGGAAGCCTAGCTCGAGATGAGCTAACTTGATGACAACCTGACTTGATGACAACCCTCTCGCTCTTCCACCTCGCTAGGAGAGTTAGGCTGCAAGATTTCTGCAACCGGATCTGGATCTGAATCGTGTGCTACGGCTCAGATTGACTGCTAGGCTGGCCGTCGGGCTGGCTATCCATCCGCTGCGAGATTTGGCGTGCTTCCGCAAAGCGACAACTCGGTTCTGTGCTGCACTGTTTCAGCTTGTACTGTACTGGTACCTTTTCAATGCAGCTTCTCGGCTCTCAAGGCACCCATTCTGAGTGCATCACACGTGTTGGGATGGCAGGTCTGTACTTGATATAAGTGCTCGGTTGTCGCGCTTATCGACACACAATGCAGCTTGGCAAGGCTTGGTTTGGACCCCTGGACACAAACGACGGATTCGCTCCGGTATGCAATGTTGCTCTGTTCACTTATTTAGTGGATCTCTACTGCAACCGCCATGCTCTTTCGGCTATCAAATTGGTCTCTACCAAGGCCAAATAACGCAAGCTCGAAATATCGGTCGGCTTGGAAGCGAGGGGATACCGACAAGCTTGATGGCGAAAATCTGCAACGAACCATGTCATTCGCGAAAAAAAGACTCTAGTCTCGCCTAGAGTTCGGATATGATGCCGTCCGTGCTAATCCGGCCGGATTCCGTGAGATCATGGAGCAACGTCGCATGGAATGGACAGCGTTGATGATGGCTGTTCCCGAACTCATTGCCTTACAGTATTCTCCCTCTCCGTGCCGCTTTAGTCCGCCATCACAGTGCTGTGCTGTGCTGTGCTGTGCTGTTGGATCTTCCTCCCCTTTTTTTCCTACTGTATGTAAGATCGGAAATGGCAGGTAAGGCCGTTGGCGAGAGCAGCAACGGATAACGCGATTTCGCCTGACAGCCCAACACAAACCAAGCCGAAGATGCGCCTCGCTTTCACTCTTTTTCCCTTTTCATCTTGCCTCTCTGCGTTCTTTCGCGTTTCACCTTTTCCAAAAAGGAGACGCTGATTCCATCCGAATTCGCATTCGACTTCTCCTTCTGTGCTGCAACCAAAGGCATCGCTCGGTCGCCCCTCCATGATAATGTCAGTGTCAGTGTCAGTGTCAGTGTCAGTGTCTGTGCTGAGTCGCGTCCTTCGTTTTTCCCGGTGGACTATTGTACAGTACAAAGCTGAGCCTCTGCATTCGTTGCTGAGCTTCCCTCACATGCACCTCTTCCGACTGAACCTGGCCTTTCAAAGCCACGCTCTTGATTCCCTCTGGCCTCGTCCTTGGCCTTGGCCTTGCTCGTCTCGGCACCCCGACTGATTTAGTCATGCCAACCATCCGCCCGCCTATTGATCAGCGTGCACTTCTCAACCACCACACTCGCCATCGTCTTGTACTGTCGTCCGTCGTCCGTCCTCGATCGTCTTCTTTTTGGGATCCTTTCGAGCTCAAGCTGTTTCTTGCCCTTGCCCTTGCCCTTGCCCTTGCCCTTTCCATTTTCCAGCGCCCATCATCGCCATCATTACCATCATTGCCATCGCTAGACTTACAACGGCGCACCGACCTTCCGCAGCCGGCTGCATTGTTGGCTCTAGCTGACGACGCTCTCATCAGCGCGCCTCCTCAGCTCGCGACTTGCCATCCAACTTGCGTTCGCCCAATCAATCTGTTCCTTCCACTCTCTGCTCAAGAGCGACTCGACCATCCACCTTGCCCATCCGCTTGTCTCCAGCTAGCTGTGTCCACGTCATTCGCCTTCACTAGCGTGTATCACCGTGCTCACTCCCCTACCACTAGTCTATACCCGAAACAACCAGGCGCGCGCGCACCCACTCCGAAACACACCGACTGAGATCTTGAAACGAGTTCGATCGAAACACCACCGCTACCACCATCACACAGTCACACTCTACGCACACGCATCCATTGGTGCTTGACGGCTCTACGAGGGCTGAGTGCAATCATGTCTGCACAAGACCAGCACTCGCCTTATGCCAACGGCGGCACCCAAGCCGATCTCCAACAAGGCAGTTCGGGTCCTGTCCGTACCAACAATAGCAAGGCAGATGACAGGGACAAAAAGGGTCCCATTGCTGCGCCCGTCAAGAGTGCTTGCACCTTCTGTCGTTCGCGCAAATCGCGATGTGACGGCAACAAGCCCTGCTCGGCTTGCGTCGGCAGAGGCCGTCCCGACGAGTGTCTCTACACGGTCTCGCGTCGCGGAGGCAAGCCCAAGCCCAAAGTCGACCCCACTCAGGACCTGCAGAACCATCTCAACAAGCTCTTTGCCATGACCGATATGCCCTATGCTTTCCGACGACCTGGCGGTCTGGCTGGACCCTCTGCTCCCGACATCTCTTCTGCCCAGACCATGCAGCCACAGCAGATCCAGCCTCATTCAAGCGTCTTCAACATCCCCGACCAGTTCCAGTCGTTTGATCCTTCGGTCCTGCAGCAGCCACCATCGCTCCAGAATAATCCTCCGATTCAACCGCACCACAGCCTTCAGCCAGCTCAACAGCCAGCTGCACCCTTCTCCCTCAACGACCCTTTGCAAGATCCCTTTGTGCACATCCCTGGCTTCCAAGCAGGTGGTTTCTTGCGGTACCAGCCTCCTGACTCTGCTCAGCAGCCGCCTGCACCGCAAATTCAGCAGCCGCCACAGCAGCCCCAACAGCAGCAAGCAGCAGCAGGAGGGCACGGTACTTCCCCAGCGCAGTTCATTGGCTTCCATGGCTCAGCGCAGCAGCAGCAGCAACTACAGCAGCAACCTCCTCAGGCGCTCCCGCAACAAGCATTGCAATTTGGCAGGCAGGACCCGATATCGTCTCACAACGCTTCCATGGACGCCGCACGCACTTCTTCGGCCGTTTCACCCTTATCCAACGCTAGCCCCGGCGTCTGGGGCCCTGTCAACGATGCGTTGGCAGGCTACCATACCACCTCCGTGGCTGCACCTACTCCCTCAAGCCAATCCGGCTCCTCGCGCAACACGTCGGTCGACCATGTCGTTGACGCCGCCAAGATGTACCCCTTGTCGTACAAGAACCTCAATGCTGCCGCTGCCGAGGCCGGTACCGTCAAGGCGCTTCTTGTCGATTACTACCGCTACCTCTACCGCTTCATCCCGGTGCTGCCCCCTCCCAAGCACATCGAGGTACTGGCCAAATTCTTCAAGCCCGACTCTGCATTCATCTATGCCCTCCAGTGCGTGCTGCCTCTTCTTCGAGACGAGATCCAGCCCATCGGTGCGCTTCACAAGCTCTCGGGCCAAGGCATCAACTTTGGTTCCGATGAGAAGAAGGCTGCACTGCGCGAGCGCACACTTAGCTTCGAACGCAAGGCCAACGACGGCCTCGATCGTCTGCTTGAGCAGGCTGACCACGACGAGACGGGCGAAAAGATGCTCGAGGCAGTCCAAACACTCTGCGTGCTTGTGGTCTACGAGTACGGCAGCGGCCGAGCTATCAAGGCGCGTCTCAAAGCGGATCAGGCGCTCGGCCTTGCTATGGGCCAGAGTCTCCACAAGCTGAGCCACAAGACCTCGCCCAACGAGATGAAGTCGGCGCCCAGCAGCTTTGCTCATATCTCCACCGCCGGCCATCCGCTCACGTTGATGGGTGTGGATGCCGGCGATATTTTCGAGATGCGCAAGCGTTGCTGGTGGTCCGTGTGGAGTCTGGTGCTGTGGGCAGCTTACAACACGGGTCGCATCCCTACCATTCGTGCTGACGACCCGCGTGTCAAGACCGAGATGCCATATGCGTCGGATCCAGACGTTTGGACTTCTAACATCAGCTCGCTGCAAGCCCTCCTCCTCGTTCAGGACCGTGTGCTGGCCCTGACACAGTACGCTCAGTCAGGCGAAAGTGGCGGACACTACCAGCCTCCAGCCCGCGAAGCATCCCTGTCGCCAACTTCTCCAGCTAACTCGCCCTTCGCCTTTGGCCGTCTCGGCGCCTCGCGAGCTGGCTCGGTCAGCAGTGATGACGTTCCCGCCACCTTTTCCACGCTGCCTACCCGCGCAACACGACAAGAGATCCTCGACAGCATGCTCGAGATCGACAACTTCCTGCAAGAGCAGATCCACATTCACGAAAATACCGAAGCGCCCGACTCGCCTTTGCCGTCCGAGGTGCCACAGACGGGCGACTTGGCGCACGTGGAGAAAGAACTCGAGGACTCGCTGCGCATGGCAGCAGCAGTGCAGTTTTACACCTCGTCTCTCACGCTGCACATCGGTCAGGCATTCCAGGGTGCCTCGTTATTCGAACGCAAGCTGTGCTTCCTCAACTCGATCAAGGACAACAAGGATGGTTCGGGCTCCTTTGTCTGTCGTGAGCCCATGCCAGCAGTCACTTTCGACGGCATGACGGACGCACCGTCTTTCACCAATGGCAATAGCAACAGCAGTGGCAGTGGCAGTGGCAGTGGTTTCGGTTCGGGTTCTGCCTCGGTAGATGCGACGTCGCCCAGCTCCAATGCTCAGCCGACATCGTTGACACAGCAGGATCTGTACGCACGCGGACCCTTCCTGCCGCGGCTGTCGTTGCAGCGTTGTGTGCACGCGAGTCGCAAGCTGCTCGACATAGCCAAGCGTCGCCACGGCCAGTCGGTCAACCCAAACCCATTCAACTGCTGCAGTTTCGTGTTGATCAGTTTCGTGCTGCTCATGCAGGCGCTCGCCGTTCATGGTGGATTTGCTGGCGAGACCACCGAGGAGAACAAGGAAGACGAGCCTTTTAAACAGCAGGACACCACGTCGAACGACTTCGACGGTCAAGGACTGTACGCTAATGACAACTTGCAACGACTCCTCGACCAGTCGAACACGGACGACGACCCCATGATGGACTCGTTTGAGCCCTCGATCGATCCCGTCAAGCAAGCGCAGTTGCGCGACATTTGGAGCCGCGTGCGCGAGGCGCGCGACACGCTCATGGACCTAGGCAAGCATTGGGAGGCGGTTGTGCCCATGGCCGATGAGGTCAATCTGTGTCTGGAGACGTCACAGCTGCTGCTCAGCAACGCATACTGAAGCGGGCCCACTCTCGTTTCGACGGTCTTCGCCAACGCCAGCACTCTCATTTAAGTTCTTCTCTGCCTTACTCTTACACCCTCACCTGCATGCTGTCTCGCGTCCTTTTCGCAAATCGGTCTTGTGCAACAACTAGTGCAAGTCACCTTCCCATGCTCTGGTCAGCTCGACCTCGCCTTCGTCTCTCTTCCCTCACTGTCTCTTGTTCTTTCCCTCTCACTCACTCTCTCTCTCTCACACACACACACACACACACACTCTCTCTCTGTTGACGCTTTTCGACCGCATCTTCGCGAGAGGTGTTCGAGATAGGTTGATGTGTATGTATTGTATATATTGTATTTTTCGTCCCATCGTAATCGGGGCTGTAATCGTGACGTCTTGTTCGATGCTAGCTTGTCGCAGTGTGACTCGTTTTGGGATCAGGGATGCAGCAACTTGGAAAGCCAAGATGTAGGCAACCTCTCTTCCGTGCGAGAATCTTTGATAAACCCATATACGCGTAGCACGTGATGAGTGTTGTTCTCGTGTGGAATTGGCTATGAGAAATGAATTTCCGAATGTTAGAAAACACGAATGCGCGCTCGCGCCTTGAGAAGCTGAAGCGGCATTTCTCCACGGCAGAATGGATCCAAGCTACGAGCTGCGAGCTGCATCCCATCATTGATTTTGTCCGACTCAGTCGGGACACAAAATGTTGGGTGGCTCAGCTTAAACCATACCATCCGACGACGTATCCTCACCACCGCCATCATCATCACCATCAGCACCTATTACCCTTTACCCGTTGCCTCCGTGCCTCAGCTGAAACGGACAGACAGAGACGTGCAGCTCGTCACGATGGCGTTAGCAATCGGCATCTAGTCAACAGTATCTCTGACGCCAGCGACAACAACATCCTCCTCCTATCCGTTTTTGCGACAAACTCACAAGCGTGGCTCGGAGTTTCCCTTTCTTAACACTAATTCCAGTCTCAAGCGGTCTGTTTCGTGCTGTTAGCTGCGTCTTGCGGTCTTACGCTACTCGGTATCAAGCTACTTGCCTCCGGTCACGATAAGCATGGCGGACCGGTTCGCGGCTTTAGCCGGCTACGATGCCGGCTCCAACTACGACTCGACAGTGGAGCAGTCACTAGCAGCAGCCGCAAGGGAGGATCTCCCTGGGCTCGAGACAGTAGCCAGCATCAATATTGATCTACCTCCCTCCAAGCCTCTCAACAGCACGTTTGGCAAGTCCAGAAAGCCAAGCGCAGCTACAAAACGCGCAAGAAGGATCACCTCGGGCCCTATCGATCTCGGCGCTGGTCGTTCACGCACTCCACCTCCGCACGACTCTTCAGGCACTTCGTCGAACAAGGAGAATGCGCGTCATGAAGAGCCTCCCTCCACACAACGCAAGCAGGAGCAGCGAAGGCACTACGGCGTACGTATCGCCGAGGACGAAACGTTCGAAGAGCTCGAAGACAGTCTTCAAAGAGGACACCAGCAGGATGAGCTTCAGCGCATGCAGCAGGACATCTCGCAAGGCGCTGACTCCTTGTTCGCCGCTTCTCCGGGCAACGACTCGGGTCAGTGGGGAGCACGAGCCATGCGTCGGCGTTCTGCTGCGGGCGTGTCAATGAAGTCGGCGCAGGAGAAGATCAATAGTCTTACCCAGGAGCGTGATGAGCTCAAGATTGTGGTGGATCTTCTCCGCGAAAAGGTATCGCTCGACGATCGTCTGGCCGAGCTCATTGTCCTCAAGAAGGAGAAGCTCTCATACACAAACAAGATGATCGCACAACAAGCTATGCTCAAACAGCAGGATCGCGCCATCAAGGTTCTCCAGAAAGAGCAGCAGCAATGGAAGGGCACGAACCCTGATGAGTACGAAAAGCGCATCGCCGAGCTTCAAGGCAAGTTGCTCTCCGCCAACAATAAAGCAGAGGAAGAGAGGCGTGAGAAAGTCCGCCTACAGGGCGAGCTCGACTTTATTAAGCGACGAGGTCCACCACCGGCCGATGCGAGTCGCGGCGACGAGACGTCGGCTACCTCTCTTGGCGACTCCACCCGCTTACGGCAGCGTATCGATGCGCTTCGCGACGAGCACGAGGACGAAAAGTACGAACTTCGCAGAGAGCGCGACGAGGCGCAGGAGCAACTCGAACAGGCTCGTGACGAGATCGAACATCTGCGCTCTCTCCAGCGACGCCCCTCTTCCCCCGGCGAGATGTCTCATTATCAGCGCAACATCGATGAGCTCGAACAACAGCTCACCGCCCACAAGACGGAAAATGCCAAGATGCTCGAGCGTCAGGCACAGCTGGTTGCTGACATCGAGCAGCACAAGGACGAGCTATACGAGCTGCGTTCCTCCGAAGAGGCGCTTCAGCGAGAGCTCGATGTGGCCAATCAGAAGCTTGAGCACGCCAACATCACTCAGGAGGACGAGGCTGCGCGTTTCATGGAGGCTGAGCGTCTGGCTGCCGATCGATATCAGGACCAGATCGACAAGCTCCGCGATGAGCTCGCATCAGCCCAGCTACAGATTGATGGTAAGGAATCCGAGCTCGAAAAGCTCGATGCCGAGTTGCAGGACTTGACATCCAAGGTGGCCGACCTCGAATACGAGCTGCGTCAGGCCGAGAACCTGCTTGAGGAGCAGAAGGTACAGCTCGAGGGTGTCGAAGCTGAAGCGGACGAGCTCGATCGTCAAGTCCAAGCTTTCAAGCAAGAGGCCGAGGAACTTCGCGCGGAAGCAGACGAATTGCAGAAGGAGCTTGAAGCCAAAGATGCCGACCTGGCAGAGACCAACAAGGAGATGCAGGAGATGTCGAATCGCATGTTTGGCCTCGAAGAAGAGCTCGAAGCGCGCGCCGATGAGATCAAGCAGCTCGACGAGGAGATCGTCAAGGTGGAAGAGGCGCTGCAACAAGCCAACGAGAAGCACGAGCGCCACACCACCGTTCTCAAAGAGAAGCTCGCCGCCACAACACAGGAGCTCAGCGGCACACAAAGCCAGCTCGAAGCGACGCTTGGCGAACTCGAGACGATGCGCGACGAGGCCGACACATATGCACGCGAAGTGGAGCAGCTCACTGCAGAGCGCGCACGGCTCGAAGACCTCAACGCCAAGCTCGATGCCAAGGTTTCAGACGTCGTTGAGGACCTCAAGGCGGAAGAACGGGCACTGGATGAGGCTCACGCCGAGTGGGAACGCAAGCTCGAGGAGACTGAAGAACGTATGTCGCGCGTTGTTCGTGACAAGGACGAAGCCATCCTCGCGCTCGAAAAGGAACTCAATCAGATGGAAGAAGATCTTGCCACACGCAAAGCCGACGTCCAGACCCTCCAGGACGCACTGCGAGCCAAGGAGAACGAGTCATTCCGCATGGGTCAAAGCTCTGCCAACGACAAGTACAGTCTCGAGCTTGAAATCGACCGACTCAAGCGTGACCTTTCAAGATGCGAGGACGATCTTGCGCGCGGACGCAAAGAGCTCGACCGCAAAGACGACGCACTCCGCCAGAAGGAAGACGCGCTTGCACAGCTGCATTCCGAGCTGCGCGATGCTCAGGCGAAGCTTGCCAGCGAGATGCAGTCGCACCTCGGTCTGTCGGAGCGGTTCGAGGCGCAGCAGAATGCGATCAAGGCCGAACGCAAAGAGCTCGAAGCAGCGCGTGCCAAGGTGGAGGAGCTCGAGCATGAGCTCAACGATGGCGAGCGAGCGACACTGCGAACGGAGCAAGCGACGCGCGATGCGCTCAACCAGCGCAACACGCTCCTGCTCACAATCTACCAGCAGATGGGCAAGATCCTAGCTTCCTCTTCTGCTGATGGAACAGCTACGCCAAGAAAGCGCGAAGTGGAGCTCAAGCCCTTCACCAACTTTGAAGTGTTCCATTCGAGCCTTCTCGGTCGACTGCGCAGGGTGTTCGACACGCAGCTCGGAATGGACCAGAAGGCCAAGGAGCTCGAGAGCAAGCTTTTGGAGAAGTACAACGCACTCAAGCGACAGCAAGACTCGCGCTTCCGCCAGATCGACCGCTTCGAAGCCTCGATCAAAATCGCCACCGACAAGCAAGGCCAATGGCGCCAACGCCTCGTCTCAAAGCAATCCGAACTGGACGCCGTCAAGGCGACCAACGCTGAACTCCTCCAACAAATCTCCTCGCTCAAAACGCGCGCTACCCTCTCGACCCCGGGTGAGAACAACAAGCTCACGGCCCTCACCACGCGCGCCAACACTGCCGAACGTCGTCTGGCCACAGCGCTCACCCAGGCGACGCAGGCGGAAGACCGGCTGGCAGAGGCCAAAGTCAAGTACGGCGAAGGGGAGGGTAAGTGGGCTGCAAGGATCAAGGAGTTGGAGCTGCGTTGCAAGGCGGCGGAGGAGAGGGTCAAGAGGGAACGACAGGGGGCGAAGGAGAGGGTGGCAGAGTTGGAAGAGATCAGGAGGAAGCTGGAGAGGGATCTTGAGGCGGCGACGAAGCGTAATAAGATGGTGGGCGAGTTGCAGGCGAATGTTCGCAACATCAATTAGACGCCTGGCCATCCTCTCCTTTTGTCTGATGTTCATTCTGCATTTCACTATCCCGGTACACCAGCTTGACTTCTCTCCTTGTCCTATTCGGACGTCATTCATCTATCTAATGTATCATGTATTTGTACCCGATCAGACTCCCGCTGTGCACATTGTTTGGTCTCTTATCGGCTCTGCTGTGTGGCAAAGATACGTGCGGAAAGATTCGTCTCGGCTCTACGCTCTGACACGTTTTTCCTGTAGCCAGAAATACAATAGCGTAGAAGTTCAACTGTCCAAGCGGTGCAGGCGTTGCATAACTATTCACAGTGACCGGACAGAGAGGACTTCTCTCTCACCTCATCTCGCTTCTTGCTCCCTACCTCCGCTTCTCCTTTTTCTCTATCTCCTCTCGCTTGTCCCTCCCCGTACGGTAGAGTGGAACGGGAGAGGGGAGGGAGGTATGTTTTGTTTGTTTAGATCGTCCGCACAGGCTGCCTGCACCGACCCTGCAGCACGTCGAATCGCAGCTAGCTCTTTAGCACAGAGAGAAGGGATAAGGGGGGGAAAGATCCCTGTAAGGAGTTGGTTGGCATTGCCGAGTAACCACGCACATTGCCAGAGACAGAAAGATAACAGGGAGGGACGGAGGAAGGTAAGGGGAAAGATGCGTTTTTGGATGAAAGAAGGAGAGAGAGAGCGAGAGCGAGAGGCATGTAAGTAGCATGCAGGCGTTCTCTGCGACGCGGACTGTAATGCACGATCGTGAAAGTACAGCAAAGCGCCTTTTTGGATTAGCGTCGATCAAAGATTGTTTAGTGCTCATCGAGCGCAAATGCATTCCTGCCTCGCATTCAGCTACGAATTTGGCTTCTCATTGCGAAGATGAGTTAAGAGCGATGCGATATGGTCAAAGATAGTTTGGCGCCTTCAACTCGGTCGGTGAACATAGCGATCGAACGAGCAAGAGCGGAGATGTTTCCATCCTTTCATCTCTTTTCTGTGTGTACTGTATGTGCGTTTTGTGAGTGTGTCGGAGTCTCGGTGTCGGTCGCGTAAACGCCATCTTACCGGTTCGGTTTTTGGCGTTCCGTAACACTAACCCCGAGGACAGTGGCGGGCCGAGTAGAAGTTCACATCCAGCCCGGCCCTCATACCCATACGATAACAGGTAACCGTACAAGCTGGGAAACAGAGATAGAGGCGGTGGTTGGCAAAAAGTTCCCATGCGAAGACCTTCTCCGAGACGCTTGCTTGTGCATATCGCGTCGCCCTTTCGATTCGTTTCATTTCGCGTCGCGTAAAGTACACCTCCTTTCCTCGCTTGCCTTTTCGACTTTGAAGAAATTAAACCTAAGTGCAGTACAGTGCAGTGCAGTGCAGTGTTTCACACCAAAGGAAATCAGCGGTTGCGAATTGCGACGCGAAAACAACGACGCGAGACGGACGCGTAGATTAGCGCATCACCTCATGCAGGGAGCTGCATGTTTCACTTGAACCCGCATCTTCCATTGCTACCACGTTGGTGCTTTACTGCTGCGCAACATCGCCAGTCTGCTTGCTGCTGCATGCTGCATGTTGGAATTTCAACATCTTCTCTCTTGCCTCCCCTTTCCCGCATGCTTTCTTTGGCAAAAGAGAGCGTAAGATTGGATGCTGCACATCGCGATCCCACCACCGACTCAAGTGTTTGCAAACCACAACTTGGTTACAAGTTGAAGCGGCGCGAAAGCAGAGTTGCCGAGCCCAACTCTGTGTGTGCGCCATGAGACCATCAAACGATGCCGTGCCATGCTTTCTTCTTCTAACACAGCTCGACCCACCCTCTTAGCCTTGCCCTCTACGAGTACAGTTCGCCTTCACGAACAACCTATCCTGCAACACACCCCTTCAAGCTTTGGATTGCCACGAAACAGGAGAACGCTCGACCTTTTGACATGTGAAATGGACGAGAACGATAGCGGAAGGCTCAATCCGATGCGGGGGAAACTCGTCCGTTTCTCTCTCTCTTCTCTCTCTTCTAGACCTTGGCTGAATTTGGCAATCGAACCCAATTCTGGCGGTTTTTTCTTTAATTTATTTTATTTACATACCACACAACTGGAATCTCGAGAGAGTGAAGACAAGATATTCCAAACTTAAAAATCCACATATCGGAGCTCGAGCCAGCCAGCCAGCCTTGTACCTACGCACAGCAAACGCAGTGTCCCTTGTCAGTTCGATTCGCCAAGTTCGGGCTAGAGATTGTGCCCAACTGCGCTTGGGCCGCTCATGCACCGCGAGCCACAGTCGGGATCGTGTGATTAGCATACAGTAAAGTAACTCGCTTGCGGGGCTGGATCGAGCTCGATCGCTGCACGAGCGGCATCAGCACGGTTCCAGCTGACAAGGAAGAGAGATGCTGACATGAAGCCGGGCAAGGAAGGGGCTTGCTGAGTGAGGGATGATGTATGCGGACAACAGTGCTGGAGTGGACTGAAGATACATGCGAAGATTGCGAATGCGAGCGTGACATTTGCCAGAGAGACAGGGAGAAAGGCGAAAGTGTGCGTGTGTGCTTGGGGAGGAAGAAGGAATTGTGGCTTGATCCCCGTCCAGCGTGTGAAGAGCCAAGGTTCGCTTGGGCTCATTGCTCCCCACCCCCACTTTTGGATTGCTTCGCCAATCTTGGTCGGCCTTTCCTTGAAGACCAGTCCGGTGCCGTAACAGAAACCATACGCAACTTGGGAAATTCCAACCGACGCACACGCACAATTGCACGCAGCAGCGCCACTTTGAAATCGCATCGTCTCGCATCATATCACATCGCCTTCTGCAGTCACAATTTTCCTCCAATTCCCAGTCCCAGTCCAATCATTCCTCTGCGACAGCCGATTGCACCCTCTGCAATCACATTCCACTTTGCACACACGCCCAATCCGATCCCACCTTTTCGGCTTTGGTCCCCTGCCCTCCCCTTTCATATTGTCACTCTGCATCTTTTCATCTCCGTCTCCCCTTCTCTTCCGTCACGGTTTCATCCCTCCCCATTGTCGAATCTTTCGCCCCTTTGCCTGCGCTGCACCTGTCCGTAAGCTCTTCTTTGCTGTTGCAGATTGCAGTTAGGCTTAGGTCAAAGATTCGCAAGGTAAAGGACAACTGTCAGGAGAGATTTCGTCAAGGCTTTCTATCGCTGGTCGTTGGTCGCCTTCTGTTCCCCTTGCTTTCTTCTTGTCCCTGCATCAAGACGTTCTGTAAGGTAAGTGAAGCCTTGCTTCCCCTTTGTCCCTCTCGTCTTGGCTTCATTCTGCGTTGCAGTGGGACCGACGCTGGAGCGACGCCCCAATCCGTCGTGGCTCTCCTGCGCTCGGTCCGGATCACCGCATCCACAGCGTGACGGCAGTGTCGACGCACGCTTTGCATACAAGCGCCGTCTGCATCGTGTCTAGGCAAAATTTGCGCTGTCCCCACCGCCGTCGTCACCTTCTTTCACTCTTATTAGCAAAAGGACCCTGCCGCTAACATCTACACCTCACTTTGACCTTCACTTTTCATCTGTACCTCCCTCAACGATTGTTTCCGTCACCGCTCTCGGTAACTCGATCACCGTCAACACTACACCATCGACGTCTGGCCTCTTGCACGCCATCCCCAATCCTTTGCACCCGATGCCTTGATCGCCATGTCGTGGTCTTCTCCCTATCTCGACCCTCCGTCACCATCACCATTACCGGTGTCTTTGTCACCACTCGCAGCAGCACCCTTAAGCCTGCACAGCATGACGAGTGCACTATCGCCCTCGATGGTCAACATCCAGGTCCCCTTCGCAGATGCCGGTCATCTCAAAGCGGGCCACCTTCTGTCCCAGTCTCGCAACTCGTCTCCGTCACCTCAAAAGAAGCAGCGGTACTCTTCACCCAAAAAGTCATCTCTTCTCTCCTCTGCTTCGCCAGCGCCATCATCCTCGACATCATCATCACCGCTCAAGAAGGGTAGAAGCTCGTTCAAACGCACGTCAAGCACCGCTAACATCATGGACACGGTTATGAACTCGAGAGCGGCGACTGATCACGACTCGGTGCCAGCCTTCCGTCTTGGCCTTCCCGTGTCGACTTCGAACGTCTTTGAGTACGGCCGCTCCTCGCCCTTTGCGTCGTCATCCCAGACTACGCTCGCTGATCTCGAGAATGTGGATGCTGCCAAGGTGCTCTCGACGCCTCGCCGCGGTAAGAGGGTCGGCAATGTCAACATGGGCTGGGCGTCGCCCATCGCAGGCGAGCAAACCCCAACTGCTGCGTCGGTTGCCGCGGCCGCCCCTCATACGCTGCCCAAGCTCGCTCGAAAATCAAAATCCCTGGCTGATGCTGCCGCCCAGGCATCGCCAAGCAAGCGCAAGGCTACCACCGCCTTTGCATCCGAGCTGCGCCAGTCGCAGCGCAGCCTCGTCGACACCGCCGGCTGGGCCTCAGCCGCCATGATTAGCTTGGTTCCACTATCAGAAGACCGCAGCAAGAGCTCGCCCGGGTTCTCGCCACGCTTCATTCCCGAGCCTGTCATGACCGGGTTGGCTACTGCAGAGACGCGAGACCCGTACTCCGCCTTCATTGTGGATGCTGAGCCTGTCATCAGCCAGAGCGCTAAGCTCGTGCCCACCGAAGTGGAGGGCATCGGCCGTGTCGCAGTCCACCGCGACTATGCGCAGCAGATCTCGGAATATCCTCCCGTTCTCGAACGTCTCTCGTCGAGGCGGCTCTCCATGTCGTCTGATCGTGATGCTGCTTTGCTTCGAGGCTCTGATTCGGAATATTCGGCAGCTCGCAGCGAAAATGGCTCCTCCACCGATCCCACCTCGGCAGGCACGCCATACCCTTCTGGCATCTCGCCAAGCTTTTCCCTTTCCTCGCAGTTCCCAGCCTCGGAGCCCGCTTCGCCCGTCAAGAAGTTGATAAAGTCGGCGCAAGCATCGCAAGATGCCGACGACATCAGTGCCGAGGCCCAAAAGGCACTGATGGCACTGATGCGCATGGCTCCGGCTGATGGAACCAAGCAGCAGGACGACAAGCTCTACCGTCCGCGTCTGGGCGGGAGCACCAGCTTTGGCGCCGGTCTGCCCACCCTGGACTGGCCCGACTGCCCCAGCGGTCCCTGGTCCGCAGCTGGCCAACACATTGACGAGCTCAAGCAGAAGCGCCGCCAAGGCATCCGCCGTTGGCTTGAAGCCGACTCGAGCGACGAGACCGAGCTCGAATCGAAAGAGGCTGCAGGCTCAGCCTATCAACACCATCCCATGGTCGCCAAGGCCTTGCTCGACCGCGCTCGCAAGTACCAACGAGCCCAGCTCTCCGCCGCTGCTACCGCTGCTGCTAGCACACGCACCCCTTCCAAGCGCGGCCGAAAGTCGAAGCAACAGCAGCTGTTGCGGGTGGCCGAGACCCCCAAGCGTCGCGGACGCAAACCCAAGGTTGCTGCTTCGGTCGCCAGCTCGTCGCGCAAGTCGGTGGCCACCGGCGCATCGTTAGCACGATCCAACACCAGCGCTATCTTTGGCTGCAAGTGTGGCATCGACGACGACTCGATCATCATGGTCCAGTGCGATGGATGCAAGAGCTGGCTCCACCTGCCATGTGTCGGCATCAATACGGTCAACGACCTCGACGACGAATGGTACTGCGACGATTGCTGCGAAGCCGCGCTGACCGAGCACCTGTCGCCCGCATCCTCCATGCCGACCTCGCTCTCGTCCTATGCACACCTCAGCACGCCCGAAGCGCTTGAAGTTGTGCTCTCGGGTCAAGAGCCTGTGTTCACCCTCCCCAGCGGCACACCCATCCACCGCCACGGTGTTGCAGTGTCGTCCTCGATCGCATTGGCGCCCAGCCCGCCTCTCTTGTCCGTTGGCCAGCGTGCTGGACGAAGCACCGTCAAGCGCCAAGGTCAGGGTCGCTCGCGAGCTGAGCGTGTAGGCTGGAGGATGAACGAACCCGGATCGCCGCTCGCTCGCAAGAGCACCACCGCCTCGTCTGGAGTCCGGCCTGCTGTGCCTGACACGCCATCCAAGTCGAGCGAAGCAACCGCCGACTTCACCGACGCCAGCACCACTCCAAGCCTGCTCGCTGGCTTTTCCAGGGCTGATTGGGAGCCCACCCGCGCCAGGCAGAGGTCGGAGCGCCAGACCACGCCAACCCGTGTGGTGGGTATGAGCACCCCCAGCCGCCATGCGTCTAGCCGCAAGGCGAGCCACTCGGGCCCGCTCTCCCTGGGTCTCGGAGATGACGAGGCAGTGCATGCCGACGTGTTTTCGACGCCTTCGCGACTCGCTTCCGGTGGCTCATGGGCCTACCGCGCAGGTGCCCCTCTTGGGAGCCAGACTCCGTCGCGCTCTGGCGGACGCCACCAGCGCATCGACTCGTTCAGCGGCGGACTGCTCTCCACTCCTGGCCGCGACTTTTTGTCGGGCGCCTTCGGAACCGAGCCTTCCACCAGCATGCCCAGCCTGATTTACAGCAGCGGCTATGTTGACGGCTTCGACGAGCACCTCAGCGGCGAAGGCTTCTACGGCGGCAGCAACAGCCGCGCTTGGCAACTGCAGTCGCCCACTTCTAGCACTCGTGCTGCACGCGCACGACAGCCATCCGGATTCGGCACACCCTGGTCGAGCTCGCTGCTCAAGACGCCCGAGCTGCAGCCTCGCCAGCCCAACACTTCGTCCTTGCGCGGTGGCAGGTTTGACACGAGCGACGACTTGCCCCTTTCTTCCTCGCCCTTCCCGCGCACACCTACATTCGACATGAGCAGCCCCAGATTTATGGGCGCTAGCAGCCACCATGCCTCCCACCACCACCAGTATGGGTCACACGAGCGACAGGCGAGCCATCTTGGACTGGGTCTGCCCTCCGCTGTTGCCGGCTCGTCCACACGTCTGCACAAGGCTCTCGGCGCTGGGCGCGACGGCAGGTCGCTCTCAATCTCGTCGGCCAGCGGCAATGCTAAGCATCGCCAAGTCTCGACCGAGGCGCCTATGGGCTTGGGCATCGGACTCGATCTCGATGATGTGCTGGATTGGTCTTAGAGCCGCTTCTGTTAATTGCAGCATTTGTTGTTTGTACCCCACAAAACACGTGCAACGTGCGCAACCAGATCATGGCTCGCCATCTTTGTTGGCATCTTGTTTGCTTCCACGCTAGCATTTGAATGTTGCTATTGTTCCGCATTCTTCATCTTCTGTGCCTTTATTTAATCGATGCTTTGTTGTCACTTTGGTCGGATGTGTTGGGTCTGTGCAGGACAGCAAGTGGAACGGCGGGGCTTTTTTTGGCGCGAGGAAATTGCGTACGGGAGTCGGGTAGAAGACCCTGCGCCCAAGCTCAGTTTGTGTGTGGAGGGAGGGATCCAACGAAACCAACACTCTTTCACATCGTTCATCTCGTTTCTGTACTTCCCTTCAAGCTCACCTCAGCTAGTAATATACAGCATATAGGGATGCTTTAGCTCCTCGATTTCGACGCCGACTCTGGGGCAAGCAACGTTTCGAAACATGGCCAATACGACAGAGGATTATCGCGAGCTGAGGCGCGCGTTTCAAGCTGTGACGCAGGGGACGCGGCGGTTCGAGTCGCCCGAGCAAGTCGTGCAGACGTACACTGCTCCACTGGCGCAGATGGTTGGCGAGGATGCTCTTCCATTAAGCCTGAAGGTTGGCCGTGAAGGTTTGGGTTCGTCGTCGTCGTCAGCCACTTCGAAGGCCAGGGATGTGGATGTGGACGTGGACGTGCTGCTGGTGGAAGCAGTGCAAGAGTCGCTCCTCGTCCGCATAGTTCCTGACTGGACACACTCGCTCGATGCGACACAGCTGCGAGACTTGGTGCGGTGCTGGTACTTCGGTCCGCCCTCTCCATCCAGTGTTGATGAGAAGGGGGATGTGACAGGGACGATACAGCAGTGCGCGCTGCGGACCATCTCTCGCCTCCTGACTTCGTCTCCGGCGCTCCACCCAATGACACTGGATGAGCTCAAGGCGCTCTGCGTGAGTGGACTCTCCCAGGTTTCACTCCCTTTCTTGATCAACGCTGTGCTGAAGGAACCGAACAAAGCACGCGCGGCCGTAGCTTGGACCGAAACACTCCGCCTCCTCTCCTCCCTCCCAGACCGCCTCGCCAACGCTACCCACGGTCAGCTTCCTCCCACCTTCTCGCCGAGACTATGGATCGAGAGCGTGTTCGTGCACGGCATCGCAGCCACCCTCAACACCGCCGCTCTCAACAATGCGCAAATCAAGCTGCTGAAAGATGTGCTGGTTCGACTGGAAAAGGTGGGCTACTTGAGCAGAGCGATGGACGAAGAGGGGGGAGGGTTCTGGTGTAGTTTTCTGCAAGCTTCGTTACGATACTGTGGAGCAGCGGGGAATTGGGCAAGGTTGAGGGGGAGTTTGGGGGGGAGATTGAGGGTGAGGTTGGATCGGGCGTTGGTGGAGACTTTGCAGTATTTGGTGGTGGTACGCAGAGGAGGGGTGGTGGGGTTGGTGACAGCGCAAGAGAGGGGTAGAACGGGGAGTGAAGGTGTAGCATTTCTGTCCAAGGCGTCTCAAGAGGTGGTCGCGGCTGTGGCACAGATGTTAGGAACTTTCCTGCGACCCCCTCCTCCGATTGAGAATGCGGATTCAGCGGACGATTCCGACTCTGGCTCTGACTCTAACTCTGGCATAGAAGGCGGAGCGTTCACCTCGAAGCAGATCCGAACGTTCAAAGCGACCGCCCTCTCTCGCGTCCCTCAAAGCCCGCTGTTCGCCTGGGGTTGGGCCACATATCTCTCAACAACCCTTCCCTCCTCCTCCCTCCTCTCCTGCCTCAAGTGCACGCTCGACCTCTGGTCGGAACCCACCCGTATCTCCCGCTCGCTTATTGAAGAAGAGATGTTCCTCACCACCCTCATCATCTGCCTTCTCTCCTCTCTCCCCACCGCTCCCTCCCTCACCGACTCGCTCTTTGCGGTAGCAAGGTCTGCAGCAGTACTCGATGGAGTGTCAGCGCACCTCTCGCACCCGGATCCGACCATCCGGCGGATGGGCATGCTCACCGCCGAACTGCTCAGCGCTAGAACCCCCAGTCCGGGTGGGAGGGCGCTCAGTTTCGGGAGCAAGATCTGGAACGGCGTGGGCGAGGGGAGGGAGGAAGCGAGAGTGTTGAGGGCTCTGTCGGATGCGTGGGAGTATCACACTTCGGCCATTGATAGCATCACCAACGGTTGGGGGGAAGCGCGTCTGGACGGAGCGGTGCACGTGCTCGGCATACAGCCCGCCGATGGTGGACAAGGCGGAGATATGGAGAGGGGGGGGAGTGTGGAGGTGGCGGTGGCGACACAGAAGAAGGCGAGTGGGGGGAAGAGTAGGAGGTTGCCGCAGAGAGTCGAGCCGGCACCGCGTAGCAATCGTGATAGTAGCAGTGGGAAGGCGAGAAGACCGCTGATTACGATGATTGGATCCGACGACGAAGACGAAGACGAAGACAAAGCTGAAGACTTGGCAGATGGGGTGGAGGCAGGGCCGTTGAAGATGTTCTCCACCCCCGCCACTGGTCACCGCCGGCGATCCTCCCTATCCTCCTCCTCTGCCTCCTCCACCTCCTCAGACGACTCCGATAGCGACGTCGCACCCGGCTCCTCCGAGCACGAAATCCACAAGCTCGCTGCCGAACTATCCGGCTTGGACGCCCCTGAAGCGCAAAACATCCTCCAAACCACTCCCCTCACTTCCGCCCCTCCCTCCACCAAACGCCGCACCAAAGTCCCCGCCTCCGACTCCGACTTCGACACTAACCGCGATGCCCACGCTCCCACCTTCACCAAGAAACCCCCCGCCCCCGTATACATCTCGCAGCTCGCCCCCATGCTCAAATCGTCCTCTCGCGCGTCTATCAAGCTCGCGCTGCGCCACGCGGCGGCGCTCATCCGTCGCAAGTCGCACACGCCCACTTTCGGAGCTGAAGTCGCAGAGAACGCGGTAGATCTCACCCTGACGCTGGTGGCGCTGCAGGATAAATTTGGGATTAGGCGGTTCGAAGAGATGCGCAGGGCGGCGTTGGTCGCGCTCGCGGTGGGGGCGACGAGGGTGGTGCTGGGCGTGGTGGGGGAACAGGTGTTTGGAAGCCAGTATAGCAATGTGCAGAGGATAGGAATGTTTGCTGCCATTGCTGAGTCGGCGGTGGAACTCTCAGGGACGGGGAGGGTGGACGAGGTGCCGTTGGGGGTTAGGGCGGATAGGGTAGCAGAGAGAGTTATTGATGTAGCGAAGAGGGTTGGTGAGGATAAGGTGCCAGCGATTAGACGGGAGAGGAAGCTGCAACTCAAGCATGGCAACCACGCAATGTGGAGGGGGACGGGGAGGGGGAGTGGACTGGTCGTGCCACTCGACACCACCACCACCACCACCACCACCAAGTTGGCTACAGTCTCGTCAACACAGTCGCCAGATCGAGAGAGCTGGACTGCTCTCGCTGGACCGGTCTACCTGTTCCCCCTGATCAACCGGTTCCTTGCCTACCACTCGCACTTTCTCTCTCTCTCCTCCCACACCCCCCGCGGTGCAGGGACCGCCTCCCTATTCACCCCCTCAACCCTCTCGCTCTTCCTCGACACCCTCACCATCCTCCTCTCCCTCTCTCCCACCCCTCTCCTCCTCTCCCTCACCCCACCCCTCCTCGAAGTGGTATCCACCATCCTCGCCACCCCCGCTGGGGCGCGAGCAGACACAGCATCGGCATTCAACTTGCTCGCCGTGCTCGTGCACAGGTCGATCGAGGCGGATGGTGGGGAGTGTCTGATGCGGGATACAGAGTGTGTGGCGATGCTAAGGCGGGTGTTGGTGATGGTACAGGATGTGTTTACCGCATTGCAGCGCGAAGGTGGCACAGGGGCAGGGGGAGGGGAAAGCGGAGTGAGGAAGAAAATTCTCTCCCGTGCAGCGAGCATTTTGCTTCTCATGGATGAGCTCGATCGACAGAGGCAGGACCAAGTGCAGAGAGCGCTCGGCTTCCTACCCCCCACCTAAACTCTGGAATTTCACCGCACCTCAGTCTTCTCTTGAGATCCCAACCTAAGTTAGCTGATGCGGTCTGTGACGTACTATGAACGACTGAAGATTGCGCAAGAGAAACAACACCAAAGCGCACGGGCAAGTTCTTAGCATCAAGTAACGTTAACCTTAGACTCAAATGCTGGAGAAGGATCACTTCTTCTTCTTCTTCGCCGCCCCCGCTCCTGCAGCTGTGGGGGTCCCTGCCCTACTACTACCCGCATTACTGCCCGTCTCCAACCCCCTCTTCCTCCCACTCTTCGACTTTTCCTCCTCCTCCACCTCCTTCAACACCAACAGCACCAACGTATTACACCTCCTCCCCAACTCCTGCGGCGTCCTACTCTTGATAAACCAATCAAACCTAAACCCCGGCCAGACCATAACATCCTTCTTGATCCTCTCATACACGTCGCTCGCGTCGCCCAAACCGTACTCTGCGAGTTTGACGAGCAAAAACCTGTCCTCGTCTTCCGAGTACGACTTGCCCTTGTTCTGGCCGTAGTGGATCTTGAGCTGGAGCAGGGGGTGCGGGTACGAGTTGACTTTGCGGCGGAGGACGCTCTCCTGGTACTGTTGTTTGGCCAGTTTGGATTCGCCTTCTTCGATGCGGGCGATGAGCTTGGTGTGGTCGGCAAGTTCGGAGATGCGGTCCCAGAAGACTTTGCTGTACTCGCGCACGTCTTTTTCGGTTTTGGACGAATCGGGCATGTCGGCAGCGATGAGGGCAAACGCTTTGCGGCCGTAGCGCTCGCAACCACGGACAAAGATTTGAAACTCGCGCCGATTCCAGTTGCTAAACCCTTCCTGCGCCAACTGCTCTTTCTCCTCGACTTCCTCCTCGGTGAGCGGCTCGGCGGTGTCGATAAACTCCTGTTCGCGTTTGCGCTCTTCCTCGACGTCTTCGGCGGTCTCGCCGTCATTTGGTTCGCGCAGCGGCACGCGGTAGCCAATAGACCGCTGGTAGGCAGCAGTCTCGCGTTCCTGCAGCTCAGTAAGCCGGGGAGGGTAGAACTGGAAGTCGTTCACGTTGATCTGTTTCGGCGCCCTGGGCGCTTTGGGCTGCGCAGGTTTGGGACCAACCCGCATCGCGTCCCTGTAATAGTTGTCGATGCTGTAGTTGGCCTTGCGCTCACGCTTGCTCGGTTCAATCCAGAGCTGACCGATGGGTTTGCGCTCCGAAAAGTCATTTCCTTCCCAGTTGTACACCGTGTCGGACTTGAAGTTGTTCAGATCGTCCAGGTTGAGCCCTTGGTACTTGGCCTGGAGGGCCTGGGTACGTTCTTCGCCGCGGGAGATGATATCGTCAATGTCGTCGTTGATCGACATGTCCTCCTTGTTCGAGATGATCTTCTCGGCGCCGTGCTGGATCATATCGACAAGATCTTCTTTCGACTGCGCCGCCTTGGCTGCCTGTTGAGCGCGGCCCTGCTGGATGACGAGCTGGTCAAGACGCAGCTTCTGGGCGGCACGGTCCAGGATGCGCTCCTCGATCGCATGCTCGGTGACAAACCTAAACACGTACACCTGCTTGGTCTGACCGATACGGTGCGCGCGATCCATCGCCTGCAAGTCGGCTTGCGGGTTCCAGTCCGAATCGAACAGCACCACAATGTCTGCCGTGGTCAAGTTGATACCCAAACCACCTGCCCTTGTGGTCAGGAGGAAGATAAACTTTTCCGAGCCGGGCTTGTTGTACTCGTCGATCGCGGCGATTCGGTCCTCATGTGCAGTACCACCGTCAATTCGGCAGTACTTGTACTCGCGGAAGAGACAGTAGTCTTCGAGGATATCGAGCATTCGACTCATCTGACTAAAGATGAGCACGCGCGAACCTTTCTCCCTCATCTTGCGGAGCAGACGGTCGAGGATGACCATCTTGCCCGAGTTATCGACCAGGTGCTCATCTGTTGTGAAAGGCGGACCGGGCTCGGCGCCGTCAAAGAGATAAGGGTGGTTGCAGCACTTGCGAAGCTGCATGACGATGTTGAGTAGTCGCGTTTTGCCTTCTTTCTTTCCGACACCGCCGTTGACTGCGTCAATGTCCTTTTCAAGAATGCTCTTGTACCACTTGCGCTGCATGTCAGTGAGGCCAACAAAGATATTGATCTCCTTTTTGGGCAGCAGCGACTTTTCGACGTCCGCTTTCACACGGCGGAGCAAGAAGGGTCGAAGCACCTTGTGCAGCTGCTGAACCACCTGGTCCTGGTTCTCGTCGCCCTTGCCCTTGAACCAAGACTCAAAGTCCTCCGAGTTGCTGAACACGTCCGGTAGCAAGAAGTTGAGGAGGGACCACAACTCCATCAGATTGTTCTGGAGCGGAGTACCAGTGATAAGCAGACGTGAACGCGAGTTGAAGGCACGCACGATCTGCGAAAGCATCGAATCGACGTTCTTGATGCGATGCGCCTCGTCAATAACAATGTACTCCCACGAAAGCTTCTTGAGCGCGCTCTTTTCGCGCAGACACATTTCGTAGGTGGTGATGAGCACGTCAAAGTCTTGCGGGAGGAGGTGGTCCTGGATGACCTTTTCACGTTCCTCTTTGGAGCCTTTGAGCGTAACGACGTTGAAGCCAGGTACCCACTTTTGGAACTCGCGGTACCAGTTGTCGAGGGTCGACTTGGGCACCACAACGAGGTGGAAACCGGGCGTGTTGCGGAAATCCCTGAGATAGCCGAGGAAAGAGATGGTCTGTAGCGTCTTGCCGAGACCCATCTCGTCGGCGAGGATGCCGTTGATACCGTTGTGGTAGAGCGAGATCATCCAGTTGAGACCCTGGATCTGGTAGTCTCGCATGGTGCCGCCCTTGACGTACGCAGGCGACTCGTTGAACACAAAAGCGTCCTCTTCATCCTCTCCACCTTCCTTGAGGAGCTCCTCGTCCTCCTCCTTCTCGGTCTTTCTGCGACGGTTGTCGCCTCCCTTTTTGGACTTTTTGGAACTGGCCTGCTGCGACTCTTCGAGCATCTTTGCAAACTCTTCGTCGCGCTCCTTTTTGATATCGATAAAGTGCTGGAAGAGCTCGGTCTGGCCAAGGAGGTACGAAAAGCGCTTCATGCTGTCTGCAAGTTTGGACTTGCTCATCTCTTCGCGCGTGCTGGCAAGTGTCTCATTCTGAGCAGCCTTGACGGCTCTCTCCTGCTTACGTGCTGCAGCACGCTCGTGCTTTTCGCGCTCCTTTTCGAGCTGTCGAGGGGTTTTGGAGGGGGAAGCCATGGAGACATCACCGTCTTCGTCGAGCTCATCAGCATCTTGGTCCGGGTCGACAACGTCGCGCTTGTTAGGTGGGGTCTGTGCTCTGGACACGGATGCCGAGGCGGTAGGAGCTCGGCTGAGCTCGGCAGAGACGGGGATGTAGTCGGAGAGTTTGTCCTGGTCTTCCCAGTCCTTGGCGTCTCGCATCGCTGGAGGGAGACCAGACGGCTTGAGGTGGCCGTTGGTGCCGTTGGGTGCGTCTGACATGTTGGGATGAATGAGCGATGTGCTCGGTGCTATGATAGAGAGCGGCAGTGATGAAAGGGCTGATTCTCGAAAGACTGCGTTGAACCTGTCTGCGGCGAGGCGTGCTTTAAGATGAGACCTTGAGAAAAGTCACAGTGCTCTTCTGGACGAGATTGTGAAGTAAGTGCCGAGAAGGATCGCTAGCGATGAGACCTGCTAATAGCGCAGGTGTTGGCAGGAGCGAAGTGAATGAGCGCTTTGGGGCGTAAGACGACGTCACTCCAGACCGAGGACAAAGTGTCGAACCGTCAAGTCCGTGCAAAAGGAGGACACACGCGCCAAGATCGAGTGTGGGCGCGGGCACAGTCAAACGAGTCAACACCAACTAATGAGGGTGCAGAGAAGGATAGTGGTTGAGCCAAGGTGATGGAGAGAAAGGGAAGGCGACGGTGTGAGGAGATGATGAAGGAAACAAGACAGCAAGCAAAGACGCAGCTGAGCTTTCTCCAACGGGTCGCGGTAGGGAACAGCGAGCGGGTCGAGGCGAGGCGAGGAGGAGCAGCAGCAGCTCAACTCAACGCTTTGCAACACTGAGCTTACTTGCATAGAAATTCTTTCCGGCCGGAATCGGGGTCTGCATTGTAGCTGCTGCTGAGGGGGGAAAAAAGGTCGTGAAGCGCGAACGCGTCTCGTTGATGAACGAACACGCTCGCAAGACCGACTCGACTGGCGGGCTCTCAGATTGAGCCCGATCCCACGCTATTTTCAACGCGTTCTCTCACAATGGCAAAGAGGCTGCTCTTTCGATCCGATCATGTCGCACGAATTGGCTCTTCAATGCTTGCTCAACCTTCAAAAGAAAGCTCCTCCTCTTTGCTGCCCTGTAGAAGTGCTCACACACGCAATCGTATCATAGCATGCATCGTCATCATGAAACGGAAACAAAGGGCACAGAGGCACATCTATATTTTGAGAAACTGAAACATAAAGGTCTCCGCACTTACTTGGAAGACTCTGACAACTCGCGGTACTCGACGAGACGCAACAGATTTCTCTGGAGCATGGCAATCGTCGTCTTACCAATCGCTGGCAAGTACATGGACGCACGCGTACGCACATCGGGCTTGAAATTCTTCTCACTCGAAAAGTTGACGCAGACTGCACCGGGCTTGATCCACTCGGTCTCGACCTTGTAGTTGGCCGAGGGCACACCAGCAATGACCACATCCGAGGCGCGGATGCACTCTTCAGCCGACATGTTGCAGTTTCGCACAACGTGGTGCGGGCGGAGCTGCGAGGCGGTGTTCTGAGCGTGGGCGCGCTTGACGACCTCGGAGCGCGCACGTCCCTGGGGCTCCTCGGCGGTCGACGACTCGGCGGCGCGCTTGTTGAACTCTTGGATCGAGTCAATGTCGATCGAGTACACCTTGGCACCGTCGTTGGAGAGCAGCGCTGCGAGGGGCCGGCCGACCACTTCGGATCGGTTGATGACGGTGATGGTCTTGCCGTAGAGGCGGTCGCCGTAGGGGAGGTCGCGGTCGTAGACGCCGATGGCCTCGAGACACTTGACCATGGCGAGCGGTGTGCAAGGCAGGATCGACTTGGCCATGCCAGGAGGCACCTGCTCGCCGTCGAGCGCCTCGCGGGTTGCACGTTCCTCAGGCAGCTCCCGCGTGGTGCCGGGAGCATTACCGAGCTTGGCGGGCGAGATCCATCGCACGTTGTGGTACATGTTCCAGCAGTAGCTAAAGTGGAGACCCTCCACATCCTTGCGTGGGTCTACGATCTGCTGCAGGTAAGTATCCTGACGACCAAAGAAGATGGGGTAGTACACCATGATACCGTGCACCTTGTCATCCGCGTTGGCGGCAATGATGAGATCCTCTACGTCGGCTTCAAGGTCAAAGTCGGGCGCGCTGCCCTTGTAGTCCTCCTCCTTGACCTCGACCGAATCGTCCCAAGTCTTCCAAATCTCAAACTCGATGCCGACCGCCTCGCATGCCTTGCGTGTCCACTCGGCGTAGGCTACACTGGGAGGGCTAGGGGTAGCAAGGATACCAACAAGCTTGGGCCTCGACTTGCCCTGCTGAATGCGCGCCTGGATGGCCTCCTTGATGGCATCTTGATAAGGAGCGGCGATGCCCGAGGCCTGGACGAGCTTGCCCGGCTTCTCAGCGCTAGGCAGGGCGTCGGGCTGGGAAGAGTGCTGGACGATGGGTTCAGACATGCTGCTAGCTACGCCACGGAGCACGTCGTTGGGCTGTACGGGGCTGATCGAGTTGCCTTGATGGTCAAAGGCGTGTGCGAGGTCCGAGGCTGAAAGCTGGTAGCTGGGCTCAAAGTCGCAGACAGTGGCACGGTGAAACGTGTCTAGGAGTGCGTTGAACTGAGCCTTGCGTTCGGCACGGACGTAAGAAGGTTCGCGGAAGGTCCCTTTGCCTCGGAGTCGAGGAGTTAAAGGAAGCGCCGAAGAGGTCCAAGATGAGGAAGAGGAGACGGACGGAGAGGAGAGGCTTTCGGACGAGGATGCAGACCGAAGCAACGTGGGGCGAGCCAGTTTGCCGAGGAGCGTGCTGAGGTGGGAGAGGTCGAGTCCGTCAAGATCCGACTTGGAATATTGAGAGCTGTTGCAGGTAGATGTGTGAAAGGCCGAGCTGAATCGGAGTGTGGGTGTTGCTTGGAGCGACGACGAGGAAGAAGTGGAGGCGGAGGACGCGAGGCTGGGGGTGCTTCCACGGACTGATGGAAGCGAAGTCGCAAACACGGATAAAGAGTGTGAAGGCGCAGGGGAGAATGTGTTGGAAGACGAAAGGTCAGTGGTTGATATTCGAGTGCATGAGCAGATGGGGAATCGTCTCGAAGCAGAGGTCGACATGGTAGTGGTAGAGGTAGCAGTAGTGGCAGCAGAACAAGGAGCTTGGTTCACGAGCTGAGGTCGAGAGGCTGAGAAGTGGGCGTATCGAGTGCCGTCAACAGTGTCGGTATTGAGCAGGAGGAACTCGTCCTTATATGTCCTATGGTTTTGTCAAGAGGGGCACGATTGCTGCTTGCGAGGAGAGTACCTGCCCTAGAAGTGATGCGAGAGCTGCTTCCTGCGTTCGTGACGTGGACACTTGCGGCTCGAAAGAGAGGCCAGTGGGGAACTTGAATGAGAACCGGGCCGGAGCAGGCGCTAGTTGTAAGGTTGAAGCTTATGAAGGGCAAGGGTTCGTGGGTCGAGGCTAGACGACTGCCGGTAACCTCTAGTGGCGTGGTGGTGGGAAATTGGTGGGATGACGCTGCGATACGGTTGGCGTGACCGGAGGTAGATGGTCAATGCTACCGACGGTCAATTGCTCGATGCTGCTACAGTTGCTGCCACTACTCATGCTCTTACTGCGAATGCTGCCGCAGCTGCCTGAACCGTGCCGAAGTCTGCACTCCATGATGAGCTCAGTGACAGCTTAGGACGGACGATCGCCATCCCGCCAGTGTATCGGCACTTGCGGCCTCGACCCTGAGCGGGAAGGCAAGGAGACGGAGCTTGCTACGCCAATTTGCTTGAACCGACTTACCTGTACCGAAGGAAGACGATCCTGCTCTGGGTCTTGGTGCTGCTGCTGCTGCTGCTCGTGAAGAGGAAGCCGAGCCAGCTCTGAGAGGCAGATGAGGCGGAATGATGGGCAAAAACGAGACACGCAGAGTGTAGAGGATGAGAGCTGAATGAAGAAGAAACACTTTTTTTTTTTTCTTTCAAGACGATCTAATGCTAAGAACAAGCGACGCCCAGACAAGAGGGTGAGAGTGAGGCGCAAGGGAGCGAGTCAAGCGTGGGAAAACTCGACAAAAAAAAATTTCACTTGGCTCCGCTCCACCTTCAAGAGAAAAAAAGTTGCCTTGCTTGCCGTCCAAAAAAAATTGTTGATAAGGATCATAATCATCGCTTTAGTTAGCGCCTTGTCACGGCCATAGAACCTTTTGGACAATCAAGAACGAAGGAGAGATCCGATGCTCAGCTTTGGACCTTGAGCCAGTCGATGATCTTGTTAGAACTCGGAAAATTAGCAGAAAAGGTAGCAATTGGGAACCAAAGGGGCGTCCACATGCGTCTGCGTTTGTGTCTTTCTTTTGCTTTGCGTGTTTTGTTGCTTGTTTCGTCCCTTGCTGCTAGGGAAAAGGGAAAAGGGAAAAGGGAAAAGGCGCTTTTTTGAGTTGTGTCGGCGGAGCTTGGATCTGCAATGCTGGGTTGCTCTGCCTGACTGTCAGGTACCCGAGCCATCCGCACCCACGTGCCCGCAGCCCGCTTGCGGAGATACATACACTCATGGACGGCGTCGTCTTGCCCACTCTTACCCTTCCCAACTAACTCTCTTCCATCAGACTATGTCGGATGCAAGGAGGTGCCCAGGGTGCTCCCACCCCCTTTTGAGCCCGAGGCAGTGGTGTCGTTTTGCTCTCCTTACGCTGCCGTTGCTCTGGCTCTTTGCTACGATGGAATCCATGAAACGGTTCTCTCGCATATGATGGTGTTTTTCAGACTTGCTCGGTGCTTTGACGACATTTCTTGATCTGTATACTCTACGACAATTGCGAAGCGGCGGCATGATCGAGCGTCTCAATTCCGACCAAAAGCCACGAGACCAAGCCGTTGGATCGATACGGGGCGTCGTATTGACGGGATTCACCTCTCGGATCTCCGTCAGGTCCCACGCTATTTGCGGAGCATGGCGTCTGCTTCAAGACCCTGCCTTTCACGTATTGCAACTGTCTGAGCTTCGTGGAGGGTGTTGTGATGCCATCCTCATTAGCACGTTGTTGTGCAGTGAGAAGTACAAGTCGAGCAAAGGGGAGATCCCCGCTTGAAGCACGTCTACACTTTCCTGCGCGTCATGCGTCCCCTTCAGTCGCTTCACTCAAGCACTGACCTTTGTCTAGAGTGTCTTCAAAGCTCTGTTGATCAACGAGGCAGAGCAGGGAATAACAGCCAGAAAGACATGATATACCAACCCCATCGGGCCGATCCTTCACTTTTTTTTCACATCGGCGATGCCGCTCTCCAGCGAGTTGTGACGGATTTCGGAACTGCATCTTCACTACACCTAACAACCCTTTCTTGCTGCGCAGCTTCTTTACTCTTGCTCCACCTCAGCCATCCCATCAGCATCCCCATCTTCGACGCAGGGGCATTATCTGCTGTGGCCCCATGACGATACAGAATGGCTAGCCACTCTTCCATCGGTGCTGCGCGCCAGCACAGCCGCATTCTCTTTGTCAAGAACCTCAACTACAACACCACCGGTGCCGACCTCTACCAGGTCTTTGGTCGATACGGTGCCATTCGTCAAGTTCGACTTGGCGACAGCCCCAAGACCAAGGGTACGGCGTACGTTGTATACGAGGAGATGGCCGATGCAAAGCGCGCGCTGGACAATCTAAATGGTTTTCATCTCAACGAACGGTATATCGTTGGTAAGTTTCGATCATAGAGCTGGATGTCGAGTGGAAGCTTGGTGTCAGTTTGATGAGGAGCAGCGAAACCGAGTTAGTGACAAGAGGACTGACACTTTGATATGAATACTGTTGCATGCATGCAGTGTTGTATCACATGCCCGCAAGATTAGCTGCAAAAGCAGACCTCGCTAGAAGAGAAGCCGAACTGGCAGAACTCAAGGCTATTCATAACATCCCAGACGAGGCGTAGCTTTGCCATCCGTCACCACAGCTCACGCGCAACAAGCTATCGATGTCCTGCCCACACCGTCGCCGAACCTGCACTGTTCTTTTCAATGCGGTCGAACGGCCAATCCGCCTTTCCAGGCGTCCATCCACGGCGCAGCGGTACATCGCGGTGCTGTCCCACCGCACTGCGCTGCAAACAGTGTGGCTTAGCGACCGCTATCGCATGTCTTCGTGCGAATGGCGCTCGTTGCGCACTTTAGTCTCTTCATCATCTGTACTTGTACCAATTAGTTACCATACGATGCGCCCACATGCTCACTCCAGCGCTGCATGCTGGCCTCTGATACAGCTCATCGACTAGTGTTTCATCGGCTTCTGGCTATTTGCGATCGTCCTTAGCCGATTCTTCGTTCCGGACAGCGGTGAGAGGGGCATGCTTCTTTGCAAGGAGTGAGCAACTAGCGCGAGAGCTGAAGACTCCCCGATCTGGCACGCCGATCCACATCACATTAACGCGATTTTGCAAAGAAGGGCAAACGGTATTTGGTGCTGTTCGGCTGTTCAATTTCGACTCTCCTTGTTCGACACAGTTGCACAAAAGCTAGCGGCTGGGGAGCGACCGGATTGCCGAGTGTCCGGATGATTCTGCCCGACACTGACCCCTCCCATTCCCTATATCCTCGACAACAGACACTTCGTTAATTTACCCCGAGCTCTCTCTCTGAATCTGCTTCTTCCCCCCTCGTCTGTTCGTCGTTCCAGCTCTTTCTCATACCTGGCTCAGTATCACAACCCAGAGCAGCTTCTCGAATACGAATCGCTAAGATGGCCTCTGCGCAACCGAACAACCGTGTCATCGTGTACGGCTATGCCGCCTCGCCCTTCTTCCAAAAGATCACCTTCCTTCTCGACCACTATGGCGTCGAATGGACACTGGTCGATGTGCCGCCTGTCATGCCTCGGCCGATGCTGAGCAAGTTGCTTGGCATCACCTACCGTCGTATCCCCGTCGTCTTCATCGACGGACAAGCGTTTATCGACACGAACGCTGCCTCTCTTGGCCTTGAACGTACGTTTGGCGGTGGATCAGGCAACAAATCCCTCCTCCGTTCCTTCCCCGCGCTTCAACTCCAGCTCGCCGTCAACTGGGCCGAGAGCTCCGTCTTTCGCCTCGGTGTAGGCCATCTCTACAACGCTCCGCTCGACGAAACTCTTGTCAAGGACAGGAAATCGTTTATGCCCGGCACGAGTTTTGATGGTGAATCCATGAAGGCGCGCGTTCCCTTTGTCCGCTCGCAGCTCGTGGCGAACCTCGAGGCGATTGAAAGCCATCTCACCGAGGGCAAGAGAAAATTCTTGTTCGGGGACAGCCCGCAGTACCTGGATTTCAGCCTGTTCACCCCTTTGAACTGGGTCCAAACCCAATTGCGGACCGGCGAAGATCTCCTCCCCACCGTCTCGCCCAAGAATCCCCACCAGGACTGGAGCAAGTTCCCCTTCCCTCGCACTCTCACCTGGCTCACCACAGTCCGAGAATACCTGGCGGGACACAAGGTGAAGCCAGTGAAGCTGTCCGCCGAGCAGGCGGCAGAAGTCATCCTCCAACAATCGGCAAAGAGTGCCGGGAAGGTGGAGAGCGAGGTGGGGATCAGCAAGGAGGACCCGCTCGTGAAGGCCGGATGGTTGAGCGGAGAAAAGGGCCAGAAGGTGAGTGTGACGCCGGTGGACACTGGGAGGGTGCCTCAGGTTGGGAAGTTGGTGGGGCTGGACAAGGGAAGTGTTACGATCAAGGTGGAGGTGCAGGGTGGGAAGGAGATTTTGGCAACATTTCCCAGGGTCAACTTTGATATTCGTGCTCAAGACAACGCTAAGCTCTGAGCAGCAAGCACAGATCTATATCACCAGCACGACGGATGGAAGAAGAACGTTTGTTCGAGAAAGTATAGCTCTAGGTCCTCTTTGCTCGATCGTGTTGCCATGGAATACAAAGACTGCCCAGAGCGTACTGCGTGGTGTGGAGCTGACGATTTGGCCGATGCAATGAGGTAGCTACACGTCCAAGTTACATACAAGGGTTGAAGCGTTGAGCGTTGCATTGCATGTGTGGTCCATGAGACAAGTGACCGAGATCGGGAGGCAGGCGGGGAGAACATGCGTCGGACCCTGTGGCTGCCATTTTGGCTCGAGCTTGGACGCGTCCCAAAGCGCATCAGATGGCGTTGATTGAATGGAGCACAGATGCGGCAGAAAGAGAATTGGACCCTGAATGTGCACCTCGCCACCCTATCACACAGCAGCAGGCAGCCCTGGTCCGTGCTGCGCTGTGCAACCCCCTGTCAACCCTCGCCTCCTCCCCTGCACTTGCCTTATCGTTGCCTCGCACCTCCTCTCATAATTCTCTGCGCTCTTCAATCTCTCCCACCCCACCTTTCATATCCTTCCCCACCACGGCCACCATTCACCACCACTCGTTTCATATCCGAACCATGCGTACCACTGTCAGCTTCGCAACGGCCGCCGCTGCCGCGATAGGCCTCGCATCAGCCGCCACCCTCCCCCAGACACCCTTCACCCTCACCCCCTCTCCACCCACCAACACCACTCTCTCCACCTGTCTGTCCTGCACAACCACCCCCACATGCCCGCTCGACCCCTGCACCACCAACACCCCCGGTGGACTGCTGCTGCTCACCCAATTCTGGGACTACTCCCCCGCCATCGGCCCCGACAATTCCTGGACCATCCACGGCCTCTGGCCCGATACCTGCACCGGCGGCTACGACTCGGACTGCGACCCCTCCCGCAACAACAACAACATCGCTCGCGTCCTCCGCGAATCCTCCAACCCCAAAGCAGTGCCCACACTCGACATGATGAACCAATACTGGCTAGCGCTCAACGGCAACGACGCCCAACTCTGGTCGCACGAGTGGAACAAACACGGCACATGCGTCTCCACCCTCGCACCCCCCTGCTACGCATCCAACACAAGCGAGGTTGCAAAGAGAGATTACATACAGGGAGAAGATATCGTTGATTTCTTCACCACCACAGTCGACCTATTCCAGCAGTATAACGTGTTCGAAGCGCTGAAAGATGCCGGGATCGTCCCAAGCACATCCCGCAGATACACCCTAGACGAGCTGCACCAAGCAACAAGGAACAAGTGGGGAAAAGAAGCAACCTTCAAATGCAGGAACGGCGCACTGAACGAAGCCTGGATCTACTTCCACACAAAAGGCAGATCAACGAGCGCCAATGCCTTTGTCCAGTCAGACCCGCTGAGGAGTAACAACAGATGTCCCGCACAAGGCATCAGGTACGTCCCCAAGTAACAAGCACACTGGCACGTCAAAGCAAGCACGCTCCTCAAACACTCCACCGCCGAACAATCACTGTCTGCATACGGTTTTCCGGGAATACAAATACATTTCTAACAGATGCGATGCATGAGTCTGAGTTGCGACAAAGTTCGGGTGAGGGGTATACAGTGATCTAGGGTTGAGGGGGTTAGATATGACCTTCGCTAAGGTCCCTGATCAACTTGTTGCCGTTGATCGTGTTGGTCGTTGCGACGACGAATCGCCGGTTCCGCGTCTGGGCGTTCATAAACCGCAGCGCGGCGAGTTCGGTATACGTGACACCTCCGAGGAAAAACACCAGCGTTGTGGTGATCGCGTCTGGGTCTGTTGGTGGCAACAACGCCGCCGCTGTGCCTTGTGTTCCCTCTGCACTCCCCGTTGCTCCCGAAGAAGTAGGAGTGGTGGAAGCACCGGACTGGACTTCGTCAAAAGTGGCGCCGGGAAGCTGGTTCACTGCCTCCTCGAACCCGCGCCAGCCCACAATAGGGTGTGCACGCGGCTTGACGCTTCGCACTGGCCTAGCATTGGGGTCTGTGGACCGCGAGAGATCGAGAAGAGCTTCTTTCTGGGCTACAGCCTGGACAAGGCGCACGGAGAGCGGAGCATAGCCGGAATAGACATAGGAAATGTCGGCTGGTGCTCGTTCGTCCACATCGTCATTGATGAGCCGCAGACTCTTGCGGACGGAAGCGAAGCCGCCCTTTCCACCTTCCTCCGCGTTGCCCTTTGCATCAGTGTCTCCGGCCGAAGCTGCGCTCGAAGATCCACCACCGACTACGCTGGATAGTGCACCACCAAGGCCGCCCGAATTGACAACGCCCGATGATTGAGGCGAAGCACGTGTGAGCAGCCCCACTTTCTGAAGCGCTAGCAAGAGCGGCAGATGCTGGTAGCCGTACGTTTGAAGGATCTCCCTTTTGACGAATTCGAGGTTCTTGGCCTTGATCCCGCCGGCTGTGCTACCCAGACCCACAACACTGGCCAGGCATAGCAAGCGCAACACACCCACCAGGTCGCGCTCCTCGTTGACCATGTCCTCAATGGCTTGGTACTGCGCAGCCAGGTCGATCCCCGCCACCGAGTTCTGCTGCACCTCCAGCATGCGGTTGAATTCTTCCCTCGCGGTCCATTCCATGATCTTTTCCGTCAGCCCCGTGTGCAGGCGCAGAGAAGCATGCTCGGATTGGAGCCCGCCGAGCTTGCCCACAAAGGCACGAATCTGCGAGACAGTCTTGGCTTGGTGGCGACCCTCGTAGTCCTGGTTGAGACGTTTGGCAGCACGGTGGAGACGGTCGCCGACGACAGCAAAGTTGAGGTCACGGATCTCGGCAAGGAGGAGATCCGTAGAGGCGTCGAGGCGGTGCTTGCGCTTCTTGGGGGTGGAAGTCATTTGCAGAGGTGTGCCGCTGCCGGATGCGTGCGGCTGGCCGCCCACACCGGCCGTCTGGGCCTGGCCCGTAAGCAGCGCAGGATCGACCTCGACATGCCCATTGTTGATGTCGACCACCTCGTCGACCAAGCCTTGGTACGTGAGTTGCGTGCACAGCGGGGTAGCGTAGTCCACGGAACGGTCGATGATGATTAAGCTATCGATCAACTGACTCGGTGTAGTGAGTGCAGGACTAGATGGGTCCGATGCCAGATGCTCACGTCTCTGGCGGATCAACAGATCGGCTAAGCGACGTGCAAGGGCACCTTTGCCGAGGATGCGAGGAAAGAGTCCGTAGGCGTGCTGCAAAGTCATGAGCGACTGAGCGGAACGGAAGATGGGGGTGTGATCGCCATCGCAGTAGATCTTCTTCCAAGCAGTGTCGTCCTCCAGACTGATGAGATCATGGTCGAGCGGGACAAACTCAAGACCGAAGTCGAGAAGCGAAACGTCGGAAAGGACCGACTCTTGATCGAGAAACTGCAGACACGGCTCGGTTCTGTGTGGGACAAACGAGATGGTGTAAGTGTGCTGCAGTGGCGACGTTGGACGTACGCTTCGATCAGCACGGAGGTGTTCTGGACAAATGCCATGCGAGCAGGAGCAGGAGCAGATGAGAGATGGAGAAATGTCAGTCGATGCTTTCGAGCTCTGCTGCTAGCACTCAGCCTTTGGCTGTTGCAGAGCAGGAAAAGGTAGGTAGGGATGAGGAAAAGAAGGCATGTCGCCTTCCGGCACAACCCAGCATCTGTGGAAGCGAAAGCAGAGCGGGGTCGTAAAAGGAAGGAGTCTTCGTTGGGAGCATCCTTGTCAGGAAGGTCTCCTCGTTCTTTGGACATTGACTGACCGTATGCCTATCGTTGAAGAAATCTAGTAGGCTCGGCTAATTTAGTCCAGGGAGGGGGCAGGGAAGAGGAGGTGTGACGTAGAAAGAGCAGAGGCGAGATACGTACCGGCAATGGCCTTCATCCACTTGATCTCTGGACGACAGATGTAGACGACCGATTTTGTGGGTGCATTGACGCTCTTGAGTGCGGCTTTGGCTTGCGATGGTGCGTGTGCTGTATGGGTTTTGGAGACGAAAGCAGCAGAAGCTGGCTCAAGCCAGAACATCTTTTCGACACCGTGCTGCTTGAGGCTCGAGACATCGGCAATGAGACCGAGTGGACCAGCTAAGGAGGGATCGAGCATGAGTGTTTTTGCCTCCTTGATGGTGGCAAGAGTAGACATGAGACCTCGGCGCGCCAAGTCGGTGAGGATGCGAGTGTCGAGGCCGTCCCACGGTTCAGGCACTGGCTGAGCCATCGTGGGAGAAGCGCCAGCGCTGGGTGCAGAGTCGGCGGCAGTATTGGCAGTGGTAGCGCCATTACCAGGACCAGCCTGGCGCGATGCGGCAGCTGCTGAAGCCATGGTCAAGCTGTCGGCGGCTGCCTCCTCCCGCTAACACTGATCTCAGGGCCTCGAGTGCAGGAAATCCCGAGGCTGTGTCCAAGACCAGTTCAGGAGGAGGAGAAGGAAGTAAAGAAGGAAGAAGAGGTCAGCGAATGCAAAAGAGCAGAATGCCCGACAGAGTCGAGCTCTGCAAAAGGATGGGGACCAGAGACCTGAAGAGAGCAAAGGAGGACGAGCTGAGCGTGTGATTGGTCAAGAAGAGCGAATGGCGAGCGTGATCGTCGACCAATCATCATCTTTGCTTGCTTTGAAAGGACGGTGCTCAGTTTGAACCGACAAAAGCGATCATCCTCTCTCTCTCTCTCTCACTTGGCAGCCAGGAGGGCTCGTGCTGATAGATCTATTTGGCTCAGCTTTTTTTCGAATCGGGTGTTAGAGCTTAAAACACGCCGACTTCCGAGTCAGAGACTTGGACGCTCGCTAGCTTTTGTGGCCGAAGTGCACTGTGCATGCCACACAGCGAAAAAAGAACAACTACACGCCCGCTCACAGCAATACTGCCAAACCAACACTCTCTGGACAGCTGCGAACGACATCTTAGTTTCTCACCACACGCCACAACCCACATCAGCTGGTTGTCTTCAACCAACAACGTCGTCGCATGTCGATATACACATCCGGCCTGCCACGTCTCCGCTCCTTTCTTCCTGTCGTCACTCCTATTCTTCCGAAGCAGCACATCTCGCTCGCATCAGGCCAACTAGTCCGAGCCCCTTTGCATTGTTCTTCTGCTTTCGCACGCGAGCTTAGCTGCGCTCGCAAGTCCAGCCTCATCATGGCAGCCACACAGCCCGAGTCATCTACCTCCGCTGCTGCTGCCGCGGTCGCTGCGGCCGGCAAGATCTCCCAACCGCAATGGCAGACTCCGCAGAAGCAGGTCCCCGAGCCCGAGCTCAAAGTGTACAACTCGCTCACTCGCACCAAGACTCCGTTTGTCCCCAAGAAAGGTCGGACCGTCACATGGTACAACTGTGGTCCTACTGTCTACGATGCAAGTCACATGGGCCATGCCCGTAACTATGTCACCCAGGACATCATCCGTCGCATTCTGCGTGACTACCTCGGCTACGACGTCCACTTTGTCATGAACATCACCGATATCGACGACAAGATCATCATCAAGGCGCGCCACTCCTACCTCATCAAGCAGTTCCGCTCCCGACATCCTCAACTCACCAAGCCTCTTCTTCAGACCGTCCAGGAGGCGTGGTCTGCCTACTTTGCCAAGAACCTCGAGCGTTTCGCTCCTCCCGTTCCACCACAAGAGCAGCAGGGCGGTCTCGTCGCCGAGGCCGAAAAGGCAAGAGCCGGCGAAGCAGGCTTCGAAGAGATCGCTAGGCTTCGTCAGGATGCAGCATGGCTCAAGGCTGCTTCCGACAAGGAGCCCAAGTTTGGCATGTGGTTCGCTGCCCTCGACAAGTCGCGCCAGGCACAGGTCGCTGCTGCCATGTCTCTCGCCGCTGCTGATGCCTCTCAAGAAGCTGCCTCCAACCTCATTGATGCTTCTGAAGATGTTCTCGCCCCCTTCCTCGACAAGCAGTTTGGCAGCACCGTCACCGACCCTAGCGTCTTCCGCGACACTGCAGCCTACTGGGAGTCGCAATTCTTCAATGACATGAAGCGACTTCATGTTGAGCCTCCCACCACGCTCACCCGCGTTAGCGAGTACGTTCCCGAAATCGTTACCTTTGTGCAGCAGATCATCGACCGAGGCTATGCCTACGCCGAGGGTCTAGACCCAGACAAGAAGAACGTCTGGTTTGACACGCGCGCTTTCGACGGCGCCAAGAGCCAGGATGGCAGCTTTGAGCACTCCTACGCCAAGCTTCAGCCTTGGTCCAAGGGCAACCGTGAACTGCTCGAGGAAGGTGAAGGCTCCCTCTCTACCTCGACCACTGCCACAGCCGGCAAGCGCGCCGCATCCGACTTTGCGCTCTGGAAGTCGTCCAAGCCCGGTGAGCCTGCTTGGCCCTCGCCCTGGGGTCCTGGTCGCCCAGGTTGGCATATCGAGTGCTCCGTGATGGGCTCAGCCGTGCTCGGCGAGACCATGGACATCCACTCGGGCGGTGTCGACCTCATGTTCCCGCACCACGACAACGAGATCGCCCAGTCCGAAGCGCACCATGGCTGCCGCCAGTGGGTCAACTACTTTCTCCACACCGGCCATCTCCACATCGAAGGTCTCAAGATGTCGAAATCTCTGAAAAACTTTATTTCGATCGACGAGGCGCTCGAGCGCTTCACAGCGCGCCAGCTGCGCATGTCGTTCCTCCTCCAGCCCTGGAGCGGGCGTATGGACTTTAAGCCGTCCGCGCTCGGCGAGGTCAAGAACGCAGAGTCAGCGTTCAACAACTTTTTCGTCGGTGTCAAGGCAAAGATCGCAGAAGCCAAGGCTTTGGGCGACGCCTACTCGGACGGACAGCATCACTATGGTGCTAGCGAAAAGGCGTTGATGCAGAACCTTGAGGATGGGCAGCAGGCGTTCCGCGAAGCCATGTGCGACTCGTTCGACACGCCCAAAGGCATGGAGATCCTTCTTGACCTCGTTAGTAAGGCCAACATCTACGAAAAGAGCCACGACAAGCGCGCCGATGTCAACATCGGCGTGCTCACCGCCGTTGCGCGCTACGTCGGCGATATGCTCAAGATGCTCGGTCTTGGTGAAGGCCCCGCCCTTTCCGCCTCCCAGGAGATCGGCTGGGGCGTAGCCGACGAGTCTGCCGACGGCTCCAGTGCGGTGAATAAGGAAGAGCTGCTCCTGCCACATCTGCGAGCCCTCAGCACGTTCCGCGATGCGGTGCGAAACCTCGCTCGCAGCGGAGCCCCTGCCTCCGAGTACCTCAAGCTCTCGGACGCGCTGCGTGACAACGATCTCGTCGACCTCGGTGTCGCTCTTGAGGACACTGAAGATGGTAAGGCGCTGGTCAAGCTTGTTCCTGCTGCGCAGTTGCAGGCTGCGAAGCGGGAGAAGGAGGCAGCAGCGGCGGAGAAGGCTGCGAGAAAGGCGCACGCTGCAGAACAGGCGAGGCTGAAGAGAATTGAGAATTTGGAAAAGGGCAGGACTGCGCCGGAGCAGCTGTTCAGGACGGAAGAGTACTCGGAGTGGGACGAGAGGGGATTACCTACCAAGGATAAGGAGGGGGCCGAACTGGCGAAGAAAAGGAGAAAAAACTTAGAGAAGGACTTTGACAAGCAGACCAAGCTGCACAAGGAGTTCCTCGAGGCCAAGGAGAAGGGCGAGATTCAGTAGATTTGCCCTTAACACCATCCTATTCCTCTCCTTGCTGCACAGGCATGTTCTGGTTACACTGTTTCAAAATGTCACATGTCGACCGATCTTTTCTCGCGTGCGAGCGGGTTTTGCTTCCTCTTTCCTTTAGATTCCGCACTGGAAGGCATCTTTGTGAGTGTTTTGGATCAAGGTCCAATAGTCACCCTTAATGAGACACGATCTCGAGCTTAGCAAACTTGCGGACGTCTTTCGCCGACACAGCCGCCAACTCGTCTTGAAGGGCAGAGATGAACGTTCCTGGACCCCTCACATCGTCCCTCACCGCCGCCTTCTCACTTGCAATCGTCATGGCGAGCAACCCAGTGAGTGCGCCCACGAGCAGATCCACCTCGCCATGCGCTACCAGAGTGTTGCCCAGCGAAATCACCTGCTTGCCCTCACTCTTGGCGCGGTTGCATGCAGCTGCCAATCCCGCCGCGACTGTAACACCGAGTGCGCAGCCTGAGCCGGTGATCGCGCCGAGAAGCGGGTGTCCGTTGTCGCTCGTAATCACCGTCTGTCCGTCTGTCAGATAATCCTTTTTCCCCGACAGCAACACCAAGCACCTCTCCCTGCGAGCAAGATCCCTCACCAACGCAATAGGATCCTTCAACTGACCAGCACCCGAGTCCACCCCACGGCTCTTGACCTCGTCTTGCTTGCCCGCGATACTCGCCAGCTCTGCAGCATTCCCCTTGAGCAGCGTAACCTGGGTGTGATTCAGGATCCCACGCACGACGTCTTTGCGAAACTGGGTTGCGCCACCGCCGACGGGATCGAGCACGACGGGCTTGAGGTTGCGGTTGGCGGATGTACCCGCGACGTGCATGCCCTCGCGAGAGGCGGGGGAGATGGTACCGATGTTGAGAACGAGTGCACCGATGGCGGGGCTGAGGTCGGCGGCTTCGGTGGCTTCGTGCGACATGATGGGGGAGGAGGAGAAGGCGAGCGCGAGGTTGGCAGACATGGTGGAGGAGACGTGCGAGGTGATGGTTTGGATCAGGGGTGGGCCGTGGGCGCCTTGGCGGTGGAAGGAGAGCAGGTCGGCAGCGGCGGAGGTGTACCATTCCACGTCTTTCTTGCCCCTCATACCAGAGGCGGAAGGAAGGGCGAACGAAGATGTTACGCCGTGGGCAGAGGATAGAGAGGCAGAGAGACCGGCTTTGTAGGTGCGGACAATGTCGCCGAGCTCCTGAGCAGCTTTGTCAGAGTCGACTCGCCCAACAATGGCAGAGATCACCGCGATACCGTCCGGTGCATTCGTCTCGCTAGTAGCACCAAACAGCGCCCTCGCCGCCGTCTTTTGGTTCAACCCTCCAATCAGAACGCACGGCAACCTCTTCCCCTCCTTGTTCAGCTCCGCAACGATCCTCTGCGCACCGCTGCACCCAATCACCTTATCCTCCGTAATCCCCGCCTTACTCTGGGTCCCATAACACGGCCCCACCCCCGCATAGTCCGCCGCGCCCTCCTCCCTCGCCACCCTCGCCTGCTCAACGGTCTTCACCGAAATCCCCAACAGCCTCTTCTGACCCAAAATCCGCCTCGCTTCCGTCGCGGGAATGTCTTCCTGCCCGATATGCAACCCGACGCGCTCGGGAAGGGAGAGACAGACGGAGAGATTGTCGTTGATGAGCATGGGAACATTGTACTTGTCGCAGATGGCGAGCGACTTGCGTGCGATGTCGAGGAATTCGTTTGTCTCGGCATCTTTTTCGCGGATTTGGACGACGGTGACGTTGCCCTGCGAGAGACAGCGGTCGAGCGATTCGTAGTAGTCCACCTTTGGAGGAAGAAGTTCTCTCCCGGTGACGAGGTAGACTGAGTAGTCGACTTTGGTCCTGTCAAACGTCGACATTGTTCGTTGATGGTCTCCCACAATGGTATGAGGATGGGGGGATGGAAGATCAGGTGGGGGGAGTGGGAAAAGATCTCGAAGCTCGGTCAAGCACGCTTACGCAAAAGATCGGCAATGCAGCGGCTCTGCTGAAAAAGACGAGTCAACTCTTTTTCCGGGATTTGCGTCCGTGCGGCGATGGAAAAGCGGCAAAAAAAGATGTGAGATTGCGTATTCGCACAAAGTAGACTGGCTCGAGGGCTTGTTAAATTCACGGCAAAATTCTGGAGAGAGGCTTGGGAAACGGAAAAGTTAGGCGCGCACGTCAAGAATCGCGCAGAGCAGCACAGTAACACATCCAAGGAGCCATATCACTTCCGGCCCGACCCAGCCGTTCCCACTTCACTTCTACTCACCGTGGCTCGCTACCCGCTTCGATCAAAACGGTGACATGCCTCTAGCTCACAACCAGTGCAATACTGTACTGCACCCGCCCTCTTTGATCGTCGAGAGGACAGCCACAACGTAGCTAGACGGCTGCTAGCGCTCGCGGGAATCGCGACCAGGCGTAGGATGCAATACCTCACCTCACCTCACCTGCACCATCTCCTACCCCTCACCTTGGTTCGTGTTCCGGCGAGCACAGCTCGTCGTTCAAACACCTTCTACACCCCCCTTTCGACTCATTGTACCTGACCCCATCAGTCATACTATACAGCGTGCAGCACGCCAGAATGACGACGACTTTCGATTGACGCCGCCGGATGAGAATCACCCCTTTCCCTTTAAGCTGACAATGATTCGCGTGTGCTGTCGTTTCGCAGCCGCATTGCATCTACATGGGCGCGCAGGGGGCATGGCCCATCAAAAAGGACCTCTCCTCGAGTTGTCCTGTTTCTCCTTGCCCTGTCCTGCTGCCGAAAATGGGAACTCGAGATCCGGCGGTCACCCCTCACCGTCATCCTCCTTCTCGCCACGAGCAAAGATGAAGACGCTCATTCAACAAAGATCCCGATCCGTATGAGAGGTACCGGATAGCTCGAAGAACCAGAGAGGCGGTGGTCCTCCTTTAAGCAGGTCGACGTTGCGGGATCTTTCCCGCCCACCACCACCACCATCTCTTTTGTTACTTTCTCCCTTGACCCAATTTTGTTTCTTTACCTTACACCCGTCTGCTAGCTGGCTTTGCGTCTCCCGCCTTCCGTCTCGTTTTTCGGTCGTGGACAACTCTTCTACCCCTTCAACGCCCTAACTGATAACAGCAGGAGCCGACAGTCCACTAGTCGAAGCTGCGTCGAAAGGATTAGAATCAGCGCCTCACTTCCGATCAACAATTCGGCATTCCACTACGAAGCTCGTTCGCTAGTCGAACACAGCTACAAACCCCCGCAGCTTGAAGCTCGCACCCCCACCGCCCCCAACGACCAAAGCCGGCAAAGCAGGACTTTTTTGGTTCAATAGTGCAAGGACTGGTTTCCTCCGCACAACACCTTCCGCTTCCACCCTTTCCGACTCATCCTGAACAAACATCACCAAGTGGTCTCTGGTAGATCCAAGACCAATCACTTCCATTTACGGGCGATTTTCAGCGAATTGTTCACCCAGCAAAAAGCGCGCGTCATCTTTTATCGTTGGCACTGTCCGACAGCTGGGGCGCGTTCCAAGCCGTGTCTCACCCGCTTTTTTGGCCCCTAAATTACTCGTAAGTGTCCTTTTTGCCGAACACCCCTCTCTCTCTCTGCGGCCGATGTCAACCAGGCCCAGAGGTTGCTGGTGCACATGATGATGGTGATCTCTCGGATAATGGCTGTTGAGGTGTCGAACTACGACCAGTCAGGACCCTGCTCAAATCCCACATGACTGGGGATTGCTCCTTCCGACAGGTCGGCGTTTTTTCTCCTTTTCCTTTTTAATGAGTAGTACAGTAGAACTGGAGCTAACGTTTGACAACCTCGACCTCTCTTACCCCTCCCCCTCTCATACACACATCTGGCCCCAGAGTTCCCTACTTGATTCTGTGCAGCGAATAGCCATGGTAGCAGCCAAACCCACACGCCAGCGGGCGTTAGCACTGCTCGCCGTCGCCTCTTCCCTCACTTCCGCCAGCGCCGTTTCTCTGCCTCGTGGCCGCGGAGGGTCATGGTGGAAGCGCCAAGATACATCCGATACCGCTGATGCGCAAGTGCTCAAGCTGATCAGTGCTACCGGCCCTTACGCCACCTTGACGGGCACTAACGGTAACGCGATCCAATCTGCCGTGGGCATGAGTGGAGACACTACCGCCTCAATTGCTCCCACTTCTTCTGCACTTGCCTCAGCTGCTACTGCAACCGTCCCATCGGCGCAGGTGCAGGCAGTGCAAGCTTCTCCATCCCCCAGTGGAGGCGCTGCAGACAAGGTCGCGACCGATAGCCTGAGCGCGAACCAAGAAGCCCAGCTGGAGAACCTTTGGGGTGCTGTCAGCGGTAACACGGACAAAGATGGGGAGGGAGGCGTGCAGAGCTGGACGTATGATCCGGGTGCATTCGGATGTGGGTTTGCTAACAACCCCAGCACAGATGTGGCTACTGCTACCTTGTGTAGCGTGAATGGCCCCGCACCCACCGGTGCTACCTCTGGGAACTCTGAACAGGTCCTCCCCAACACTGACACCCCCGCTGCTGCTGCACGTCGAGCACTCCCCACCCCCGAACCTCAACGCCGTCAGTACCCCATCAACGACGCCGATACCGTCTCAAACCTCTTCCCCCTCTTCACCTCCTACGTCACCCTCGACCCGCCCTCCACCACCCGCGTCAACTTCGGCCCCACCTCCAACCTCAACGCCACCATCCCTCGCCACGCCGGAACCGACTCGGGAAATGGCCAAGCTCCGCAGAACATCAACAATCCCAACTCGCCCGACCTTGGGTGGCTCGATCTCCAGGTCGGTTCAGTGCCCTACAAGAGCGGTGACCTTATCGCGTCCATCGTGTGGGTGCTGGCGACGATCGCGCTCATCCCCCTGTTGCTTATTCGACTGTTGAAGAGGTCGAGTTTGATCTCAATGGTGTTGGCTACGGTGATTGTGTTTATGGTGCTGATGTTGGCTGCGTTTGGAATCCGCGCCAAGTTGTCGGATACGACGCCGACGACGACGCTTATGAATGTCGAGGGGATTATCCTCGCCATCCTCCTCCCTCTCCTGATCGAGCCGCTGCTGCATCTTTTAGACTTGTATTCGAAGCAGAGCGGGCGGACAACGGGTGTTCCACAGGCGAGTCTCGTCTTGAGGGTCCTCAACTTTATCGTCTTCATCCTGTTCCTCGTCGCCGCCTCTTACTACGCCAACTGGCTCAGCAAGTGGAACAAGGCGCTCCAAATGACCCAGACCGCCCAGGATCTGCCCCCCATCGTACCTTACAAAGTCACCCGCATCGCCCCTGTCGTCGCATCCATCGTCGAGATCATCGTCATCCTCGGTGCCGCCCTCCTCATCCCAGTTGCACGCGGTGATTCTGGCTCAATGCGACCTGGAGGATTCATCTTCCTCCTCCTCGTCCTACTGTTCATCGCCACAGTCTGGAGGTTGTTGCAGACGCTTCATGCCACCACGCGCATCTCGGCCGAGCTCGGCGGGGATCTGGACTCGAATGACCTCCTCCCCTTCTTCCAAGGCGGCTCGTCCAATAGTACCACCGACAATCAGCGCGTCGCGAATGGCCTCTCTCTCGCACCGCAAGGCATGTACGGCCCCAACTCGCAGGGGATCGATTGGGAGCAGTTGCAGCTGACCATGGCAAGCAGGGCGGCCCCGCAGACACCGTTGATCTTTAACCTGGTCTATGTGCTGCCCATGTGGCTGATGGTATTCTTGCTATTCTTTGCTCATGCGCCTGCAAAGAAGAAGGATGCAGGCGATGGCGGGGAAAATGTCGCCGTCGCCAAGGCCTGAGCTAACATAGCAGGTTGATGTATCTTTTTTGTAATTAGTTTCACACCTTCTCCTAGCGCTGAAATGAATGTAAACGACGTTCTCGCCTTCTCCTCGAACCCAACTTGTAGCACGTTGTGAGGTGGACATCTGTTAGCAGCGGACTCAATGCGCAACCACTTCTCGAAAGCATGACTGTTTGTAGTCAGAACGGCCTGGACGGACGAGAAACGCGAAGTTCATTGTCATCAATAATTGTTGATCATGCTAAAAGTACAGATTATGCAAGATGGTCAAATGGATGAACGAATAGAGAAAGCATGGTGCAGAGATGCTGCTGACTTCGACGAAGTGAATGACGAAGCTTGTTGGACATAACTTGGTGGCAAGAGTTGTCTAGGAAGAAAGAGTAAACTGGCTCTTGGCACGAATACTCTTTCCGTACCTGTACAACACAAACGGCACTGGAATCATGAGCACGTTCAACCCCGCCAACAGCGCCGAGGCACCCTGTGGTGTCATTCCATCATACATCTGTTTTGCAAACAGGGGGAAGGATGCAGCCCAGGAGCTCCTGCAGAACGAGTTGGCGGCCATGGCGCTTGCTGCTACGGGACGGTATGCATGGGTGGTGTAGGTGAAAATGGCGGTAAAGATGTAGCTGATGCCAAAGCCGAACACGATGGTGCCCAGAATGGGGACGATCCACGCGTGAATGGACCGGTAGGTGGTGAAGGCGAACCAGAACATGCCGATGGGCATGCAGACAGCTCCAACCATGGCGATGGGCAGACGGAACTCGGGTTCATCAACACCATTTCCTTTGGTGGCGACAAGGTGAGTGTAATGGCGTGCCCAGAAGGGCATGCTGCAGACGGCGAAGACCATGCCAAGACCAATTCCCAGGAAAGAAAGGCCAACTTCTTGCACATTGAAGCCATGCTCTTCAAAAACGATGGGGAAGGCGACGAAGAAGAGATAAAGAATGCCGAGGAGGAGAGCGGACCAGAAACAGAAGAGAGTGAGCATGGCTTCATGCGCAAGCAGCTGGAAGGGTCGCGTCGACGAGATGACGATAGTCCTAGCGAGAGACTTTTGCGCTATAACGCGCTCGTGTAGGGCGTAGAGTGCATCGTTGGAGGTCTCCTTGCGGAGTCGCTTGGCCTTCTTTGCGAGAAGCACGGGTGCGTACGATTCGGGGGCGAAAAAGACGATGACGACAAGCATGACTGCAGACCAGATGTTGATGACCCAGAAGGTCCACCTCCAGTTGGTGTTCTGGTTGATGAATCCACTGATCAGCGGACCGGCCACCGGTCCAAGAAAAGGTCCATTGGTATAGATGGACATCGCTTTGAGATTTGATTTGAGAATTCGTCGACGCGATCAGGGCAAAACCTCCCTAGCCCGCTGTCTCGCTGTCAACCAGGATGCGGCTATTCCTTTTCGGTAGGACAAGCGCCACCTGTTGCCGTAAGCAGAGTGGAGAAGGGGGGTCTCGAGACCGGCTACGAGGAGCCCTCTCCGCCGCTCCCCAAGGCCAACACCTTACCTGCAAGTAGACCTGATTTTAACGCCCTGGTCGGGGCGAGTGGGCTGGCGCTTCCCACAACAGCGATACGAGAGGTTTAGCACAGGCAAGGAGAGCGGAGACGTGCGTGCGCGAAGGAATGCATCAAAGAAGGAGAATAGAAACTGTGGAAAACTGATTGCGGGGTCAGGACCCGGTGAAGGAGCAAGTGCAAGAAGGGCCGAAAGTGAGGAGAACAAGAGGGGTGGAGCGCACTCCGGACAACGCCGGGTGAGAGGGTCACCGCTTGGAGGAGAGGTCAGGGAGGAGGACGGCGGCGTTGGAAGAGCTCCTTGGGGCTGCGTGAATGGTGGGCGGCACGGATGGTGGAACACCTGGCACGACGAAGCCATATTCAGAGTGCGGCGGTGGGGGGGTTCGGCAGCGCAGGGGGAGAATGACGGTGGCCGCCCAAGAATAATGGGGAAAGATCCATGCGACGGGAGTGCCGTTTTCCCCAAAGGGTGAGGCGGAGTCGCAGATAAAGGCGCAAGGGAGGGTTAGTGTCGGCGGCAGAGGGGGAGAGGCGTGGTTTGGAGAGTACCAGTTTGATAGAGAAGGAGAAGAGAGAGATCCCCATCGTGGCGGCGAAGGTGGTGGTCAGGGAGAATGCGGTGGTGGCTGGAGAATGGCAGACAAGGTGCTGAGCGCACGTTGATAAGCGGGATCAGGTGGCTCGTCGTTGTCAGCTGCAGGCCGTGATGGCGGGAGAGAGAGAGGAGCAGAATGCAGGTGCGGAGAGGTGATCTGAACGGTGGGAGGTGGAGGTGGAGTGTAGGCGAAGGGGGCGCGGGGAGGGGTCACGATAGGGTGCAAGCGAAGTGGGCGAGGGAGGGATGTAGACGCCGGAGGCGGGGGTGATGGGGCGGCAGGGAGAGAAGGGTGATGGAGGCGAGGAAGGTCTGGGACGGTGGCGGGTCGTGGGTGACGTGGGCGACGGAGAGGTGGCGGCGCAAGTGTAAGCCGATTTTGTTGGGACCGTGAGGGCCGACTGACTGAGGGTGAAGCGGGCGAGGAGAGGACAGTGTGCGAAGATTGTGGGGGAGAGGGGGAGGATGCGGAAGCAGAGAGGGGAGCTGGGAGGGGCGAAAGAGAGGGGTCGCGAAGACGAGCGAGGTCCCGGAAGAATGGTGTCCAGTTCTTGCGGGGTCGGGAGGAGGCAGTCACCGCCGTCGGCGGTGGATGGAGTGGAGGGAGTGGGGTGGAGCCATGCAGCGGGGAGGCTGCAGACGTGGTGTGATGGGACGGAAGGGGTGCCAATGGTCGTGCGTTCCGAGCAGATGTCGGCGGAGCGAGGAACGTAGGTGGTAGACCCGACGACGCGAGGTGTGGTGAGGGTACTGGTGGGCGAGCTGGCGTAGCTGGAGGGCTGGGCTCGGAGGCGAGGGCGCGAATGGCCTGACGTGCGGCCGAAATGGGTGGAGGGGGAGCCGGAGAAATCAGTAGGTCGTCGCGGCGAGACGGCCAGACGATGCACCGATTGGCTTGGGACAGGAGGGCGTCAATGCGTGGACCTGTGGTGGGGCCGGAGCCCCCTTGGAGGATGTAGAGTGTCGTGCGTTGATCGGGACTGAGGTGGGAAAAGAGGTGCTGCCGTGGCCGCTCGGTGAGGGGACAGTGGAGCAAGAAGTGGTCGCGATCCGGATGACGAAACCCACACCGGCATTCATCGCTGAGGCCCATACGGTAGAAGCGTAGATTGGAGGCAACCTTCCATCGGAGGAGGCTGCGCGCAGCGCTGATGTCACGGCTGGCATAGCAGTCGAAGTTGGAAGGTTGATATATGGGCGACACAGAACGAAGGGACATGTTGTCATCCGGCCGGAATTGGTCCTCGCGGCGTGCGATGGACCATATCCAATGATCAATGCGCTGAACGAGGACACTGAGCGCGGTGTGGTGAGATCTGGGGACCGTGGAGGGTGGCTGCATGGCGGCAGACCGGGCAAGCTCGTCAGCCCGTTCGTTACCGGGGATGCCAGAATGGCCGGGAACCCAGATGAAGGTGATAGTGTGGCCGAACCTGCGCAAGACGGCCAGCATGGAGCGGATGGCAGACGTGATGGTTTGCCCACCGTCACGATCCCGAGTCCACCCCTGTTGCAGGCGTGCAAGGGCAGCTTGCGAGTCGGAAAAGACGTAACTCCGGAGCGGGGGGCCAGACCCGTGTCGGGATGGCGCGGATGTGGCCAGTTGGAGGGTCGCGACCGTGGCAAGGTGAAGGGCGAGCAGTTCGGCATCGAAAATATCCGCCGTGGCAGGAGGTAAGGATTCGATGCGCTGTGCAACCTCGGAGGTGTGTTTGAAGACCACAGCGGCGGCACCGACACCCGCGTCCATGCGTGAGCCGTCAGAGTAAGCAAGCCAACCGTCCTGAGTTGGGAGCGAAAGGCTGTCATGGAGAGTGCGTGCCTCGGCGGCGGTAGCAGGGATGCGGACCTGGGGGGCGACGAAGAGCCAAGGAGGTTGGCTGGAGTGATGGAGACGTTCGGTGGCAGTGGAGGTTGGGGCGGCGAGGGACAAGTCAGCCGCCAACAAAGTGTAGGGACTGAGACGGCCAGCCATACGTTTGCAGACAGTGGAGAGTGTTTGGTTCGAGACCGGTACCTTATCGGTCCAAGCCTGGCGGACATGGTCACCGAACGCGGTCTGGAGAGCCGAGCCTCTGGCGGCGAGGAGAGCGCGTTGTTTGCGCCACCGCAGGGCAGTGCTCAACCAACCAATTTCGTGACGAATGGCAATCCGGCTGACATCTTTGCTCAGTTCAGGGGGACCCAAGCCAAAGACAAACCTGGCTTTGGCATGGTCAAAGTGGCATAAGCTGGCTGTGATACAGCTGTCCGCATCATCGATTGGGAGGAGAAGGGCACAACCGTAGTCCTGGATGGGATTGACATATGTGGTGATCAGTCGTGCGTGCAGCCGAGGGCCGAGACGGAGCTTGCTCGCCTTGAGAGTGATACACATGCGTTGTAGAGCGAGCGTAGCGGCGTTGAGCCGGAGTTCAATGTGATGTCGTCCTGCAAGACGGTCGTTAAGGTGGACGCCGAGAATGCAGATGGTCAGAGTGGGGGAGACGAGGCCGGACGGGAGCCGGAGATCCTGAGAGAGGGGGTCGTCGTCAGAGCCTTGTTTTGGACGAACCTGAAGCAAGCTGGGTTTGTCGAGGCCCAGGCACTGTCGGTGCGTCCAGTCGGTCAGGAGACCGAACCACCGTTTGAGGCGGTGATGACATTCAGCAATGTCGACTCCAGCAACACAGACCGTGATGTCGTCGACATAAGCAGCATCAATCATGTGATGGTCGGGGGGACGAGTGGCGAAAAAATCATCCAAATAGGCCGTCCAGAGGAACGGCGAGACCGGCGAGCCCTGTGGGGTGCCGGCAGGCATCCGCCAAACGTGACCTGACAGAGAACAGGCAAGTTTGAATTCAAGATGTCTGCCGGTCAACCAGGATTTCATCACATCCGCCATGGCGCCAGCCCCCAGACGGCGAAGGCTCGCTTCGAGTTGATCGCCCTGAATGTGGTTGAAGGCCCCGCTGACATCAATGGTCGCAATTAGGACCTGCAGGCGTTGTTCGCGCCATGCACGAGCGTGGTGAAGAACGTGCGCCGCGGCCGTGGAGCAGTCATGTTGGGGAATGGAACTGTGATGAACAGGTTGGAGGTTGGCAACGCAGAGGTGTCCCAAGCGAGCGAGGAGGATGCGGTCGAGGACTTTGCCAGGAATGGAAAGGAGCGAGATCAGATGGTGGTTTCGGGCGAGGAGGAAGTTCCTGTCGCTACCGGATTTGGGGATAACCGAGACTAAAGCATGTTTCCATTGCGTCGGGAAGCTTGCCTCCTGAATACACCGAGTGTAGAGTTGGAGCAGCATCTGGGAGAAGGTCGGGTTGTCCCAGCAAAGGCACAGAAGGCCGGCGGAGAAACCATCAGCACCCGTGGCACCCTGCTTGGACAAGCTTTGCAAGGCGTCAGACACCTCGGACGGTGTCACAGGCGTGAGGTCGAGCTGGAGGGAGGGAGGAGGAGGATCGGGTGGATGGTCGGGGAGAGGAGTGGAAGAAGTCATAGTCGGGAAGAACTGGTGGAAGAAGAGAGTTTCAATCTCGTCCTGGTCAGTCGTGATATCGCCTGCGGCATTCGCGAGACCCGGGAGGCTGAAGTGGGAAGGATGGACCTCAAGCTGGGCGCCTTCCATGAGGCTGCGCCAACCCTTCCATTGGGAAGCCGTGACGAGGCCGCCAATGCGATCTGCGATCGCTGAAGCATGTGCCTGCCGAAGGGCACGACGATAGTCCTTATTAATGGCCTTAAACTCAGGCAGATGCCAGTCGGACAGTGAAGATGCCAGAGTAGCTGAATGGGCGAGTGGAAGGTCAGACTGGAGTCGATGCCGAGCCAAGCGGAGCTGATCCTTTTTGGAATGTAGAGCAATGGAACATTCCTCCGACCAGAACCACTTGGCATTGGTTTTGTGTGGGCTGGTCGTAGCAGGATGAACAGCAGCCGCCACGCTCTGTGTCATGCTCGCGAGGATGTGATGCCAGGCGGCTGTGGTAGAGGAGGTGGAGGGGAGGAGCTGCAGTCGCCACGTGACCTCACGGTGGAAGAGTGCGTGATGCATGTGTTTCCATTGACAAATCGTCGGCAATGCGGACGGTACATGAGAGTCAGGTAAGGTAGGGGCTGTCACAGTAAAGACAATGGGAATGTGATCGTTGAAGGGCCAATCGCGAAGCCAAACAACGGCGTTGGGGATAGCATTGTGTCGATGAAAGGTTAAGTCAAGGGTGGAGCAAGTGCCGCCCTGGGTGAAGGTGACCAAATCCACGGGTGTGGCCGTTGTGAGGCCTTCAGAGAGGACAAGGTGTTCAACCACGGTGGTGCGACGACTGTAGCCCGTTCTGGTAGAAGACCAGAAGCTGCCTTTAGCATTAAAGTCTCCCGCAGCGACCGCAGGGGCCTGGGGCAGATGGCCGAGAGCATGTGATATGGTGGCTGAATCAGTGTGGAGCTGGTCATTCATCGCGCTGGACATGGACGTCCAGAAGTAGGCAGAGATAAGGCAGAACAATGCATCGGACGAGCCGACCTCGACTGCACAGATGGAAGCCCATCTGTCCAACCGGATCTGGTGGTGCGTAAGACCAGGCCGCGTGACAATAGCAGTATCGCAGCGGTGAAAGCGTGTGCCTGGGACAGAGAGGCTGTCAAGCGCTGGAACCAGAAAAGCGGAGTCATAGCTGACCGTCCAGTCTGGTGGAAGGATCTCAAGAAGAAGTTTGGATTCTTGAAGGAGGAGGACGTCGAGGGGGCCAAATTGCTGCACAGTCATGTGAATAGTGGTTTGGAGAACCTCAAGATTGTGGTTGTGATTGAGTTGGAGGACATGGAGCTGGGAAGCAGGTGCCATAATGGGGAAAAGAGGGAAGGGAAGGGACAGAGGGAGAGGTGGGAAGGATAGTCCAGGCAGGCAGGAAGGAGGGAAGGGGAAAGGAGGGAGGCAGAGAAGAAGGATATATAGCAGGCACATGGACACGGAGAATGGGGTGATTGCACTTGGAAGCGGAGGGTGCAAGTACCTGGGCAGGGGATGCCAATGCACTTGGCATGGTGTGATGGTGCAAGGGTTGGGTCAGGACTCAGCGGCAAATGGCAGGTGCAAGGGAAAGAAACAGTCAAGTGCAATGAGGGTGAATGGGGCTGGATTGATTGGGACATGAGGGACTGAGTACAGGTGGGCATGCATGGAGTGAGCTCATGAACAAAAAAAAGGGGGGGTGCAAAAGTGCAGCAGGAAAGAACAGAACGGCAGGTGGAAGAGAGCGAACCTGGGGGGTGTGCTTGGCAGGGCCACAAGGTGCGAAAGAGGCAACGATCGAGATGTGGACAGTGTGAAAGGCACAGAACAGGATGAAGGAGGGGATGACAGTGAAGGCAAGCAGAGGGCAGCTAGAATGTGATGTGGTTGCCGAGAAAGAGGTTGACAAAAGCCTGGTTGGCAGGTGCGAAGACCCTGCAGTCAATGGAAGCAGCAGGAAGGAGGGTGAGTAGTTCCTGCTGAGCCTGAGTAAAAATGCCCTGCAGGCTGCAAGAGGTCACTGTGCAATGGGGAGAGCCAATGCTGATGAGGTTGCAGGTGCTGCATTGCAGCTTGGTAGGAGGGGGAGCCTTGGAAGTGCACTGGCAACTGTGGTGGTCCAAGTGGTGGCACCGAGTACAGACCAGAGTGGAGAGGAAAGCAATGGAGTATGGAACACCAATGCTGGGAGTGTGTTGTTGTCTTTGATTAAAAAAGGAAAAACCATGGGAGCGAAGAGCGGCAGAGAGGGAAGGGAAGACCATGGTGATCTTGAAAGAACTGTGGGTGTGCCAAACGATCTGAATGAGAGAAGGAGCCGATGGCATGTAGGAGTGCATGACAGTGACGAGATCGAAGGCGCTGTGAAGCCCCTTGCCTTGATGGTGAAGGGAATGAACAAAGTGGGGGCACACCTCATGGGGGGAGCCTGGCAGCAGGCCAGCTCAGACATTGTTGAGGGGAAGAATGTTGAGCCAGGCCAGGAGCATCCACCATGCCATGAGGAGCATGTCCTGATGGTAGAAGGTGATGATGGTGGAGTGCTGGCTGTCCAGATCGGCCGGTTTGGTCGAGATGCTTTCGATGCACATGAAGGGAAGGATGGAAGCTGGCAGAGAGCCATCAGGGCACTTGGCACAGATGCTTGTGAGAATGCAGTACTCAATGTCATGGGCAAGCTGGTGGCCATCGAGCGAAGGAAGAGCATTGCTGGATGTGACAATGAAGCAACGAATCACTCTGGTAGAGACTGGAGGCTGGTAGATGGACCAGATGCGATTGACATGATTATTGGGGCACACCTCATAGGCAATAGGGTCAAAGTAGCACTGTTTGGTGGTGGTGATGGGAACCGACAAGCTATCCAGGAAGAAATGGAACACCACAGTCGGATCCACAACAGGTGGGAGAAAGCGAGTAATAAGCTCCTGGGGGTGGTCAGCATGATGGTTGCAGGCTGCCAGATCCAGACGAGTGGCAAAGTCTTCAGCCAGCCCACCACAACATGTAGGTACATGCGTGAGGGGCCCAAAATGACCATCTTGGTGATAGCTGGTGCTGCACCAGATGACAATGTCTTCCAGTAGCAGACCGGAAACATTGATACACCCAGCCTCAAGGCGAAGGTGGCAGAGCATAGGGTGAGAGGAAGAGCATAGGAAGGCAGCAACAATCTTGTACCAATCAAGATCATCGTGGAAGTTAGCCTCAAGCCAGGGTCCCAAGAGACAGACATGAATGTGGAGGAGATGGTTGGCCTGACCAAGGTGGTCGTTGATGGTGTAGATGGTGAAAGCATTCCACTTGCAGGTGAGGAGCTGGCGAAGCCAATCGAGGAGGTCTGTGCCAGCAAGATCGGCCTCAGGATGCTGAAGTTGATCCAGGATGAAGAGGAGAACCCATCCACAGAGTTGGACAGTGGCCATCTCAGCTGAAGCACCTAAGTTCTGGACGTTCATTGATTGGTGCATTTGAGTCCTGGCACCTTGAACCCAATTGGCACATCGCTCACAGAAGAGGCAAGGATGGATAGGGGTAATGTGAAAAAACTGACCAAATCATGTGGCCATGGTTCACCATTGAAGCAGCGAAGCGTGAGGTCAGGCGAGGGCAGGAAAGTTGTCATCAAGCCAACGCCTGGACTCCCCCTGCCACTTGCCCTCCTTAAGCGAGAAGATGGGGTACCAGGGAGATTCACTGTTGAGGAACTGAATGGCCAGGGTCAAGACTTGCTGACCAAGCTCCACTTCAAGAGGGGAGAAGGGAGTGCTGACATGTAATTTGGACTTGTAGATGATAGCCAGTTCCAGATTGGGAGTAAAGGATGGGGGTACATGATGGGCAGCATGAGCCTCAGAACGAATTTCCTGGTTAAGGGCCTCACTAATGCTAAGGCAGTTGTAGTGATGTGCAGGGGGTGGGGTGGAGTCAATGGAAGAAAGGACAAGCCAGTCCCCCATGGGGCTGTCCACCAGGGGAGAAGAGGCAGGAGAAGCAGGTGAATGGGTGTCAGGCGAAGGAGGAAGGGGGTTCATTGGCAGGGTAGTGGGGTGGGGGGCAGACAAGAGGGCATCAGCCACTGGCCAAGCAGGAGAAGATGATGAGGAGTGGCAAGAGCTGGCAGAAGACATCAGCAGCTGTGGTGGGGAGAGAGAGGGAGGAGAGATGGGTGGAAGGAGATGGAGAAGTGAAGAGGAGGGGCCAATAAACCACAGGAGATATAGGAAAAAGGGGGAGGGTGATGGGGTGGTCGTGGGATGGGGTACATGGAGGATGAGAGCGGTGAAACACTGTGTCAGAGAAAACAAGAGAAAAGAAGGGGGGGTAAGAGAGGGAGGGGTGGAGCAAGGGGAGGGAGAGGAGGGTGGGTGCCAAGGGATGGAAGCATAGGGTGGTGGTAGAGACACTGCATGAGAAAGGTGAAGGGACAGGGGAACACCAAAAGGTGTGGGAGAAAGACAACAGAGACACCACATGGGGTTGGAGGACCAGCAGGGGGGAAGGCTGTGTGGGAAAGGCAAGAAACCAATTATGGAGACACTGGGGAGGGTAAGTGACAGATGGATGGTGGAGACAACATAGATGCCAAGGATCTTGGTGTGGGGACCACATCCAGCAGTTGCCTGGATGTGTGAGCATGGAGAAGGCGAGAAGAGTGGAACTGATGTTGGGGAGTGGGGTGGGAGGCATGTGAAGTCATGGCAAGAGGCTGTGTTTTCATGGATGGATGCTGGAAGGCAAGGCAATCGCCACAGAATCACAGAAGTAAAAAGGGGAATGGCAGGGCCAGAGCACATGGGCCAATTGAACAAATGCTGTCTGTTTGCATGCAAAGTGGGTGTAGCAAAGAGATGTGGAAACGCTGTGATGCAGAAGGGGAGGAACGGATGGGATGTTGCAATCGCAGTGGAGGGATGGGAATTAATGCAGTGTTGGAGTGACAGGTGCACAGACAGGTGTCAGGATGCTGTCACAACCGAGGAAGGTTGGAGATGGCATGTAATTGGACAGGTATGTGGGAATTGAGATTCCAACTTTGACTGAATGGACTGGGACATTTTGGAGTAGTCAAATCAGCCAGCAGGCTGGCACGTTCCGGACCAGGCAAATTGGGCAACAGACCGGTATGGTTCTTGGCAGTTGGAAATGGTGTGAAATTGCGAAAAGGTGTTGGAATGCATGTGAGTGAGGTGGCATGCTGGTGCAGAGGCACTTGGCCCACCGGAGGGGTCAGTCGAGTGCAGAGAAGAGCAGGAGAAGGAAAGGGAGGGAATGGGTGAGGAACCAAAAAAGGAGCGAGAAGCAACCAAAGGGCGATGCTTGCCAGAGAGAATATGATGGGGGAAGAGAAGCATATGGTGAGGCCAAATGAAGTGTGAAGAGGTGAGAGTGGGACAAAACACATGAGGTGAGGCCCAGAAGAAGGTACTAGGTGCATGTTGCACAGGTTTGAGGTCGAGCTTGTGATCAGGGCACATACAAGGAAGGGAGGAAATGTAAGAATGGAATTGCAAAGGAATGAGAGAATGGTGGTGCAAGTGGGAAAAGGGACAGGAAGGCCAGGTGGAAGGTAGGAGGCAGCTAAAAGTCTGGGGCATCAGCAGTGATGGCAGCATAGCCAGAGGCAGAGGGATTCCATTTGGCAGCAATTTCCTCCTCTGCAGAGAGGGGAGCCGTACTGCACTGTGGGCATAGGCGAGGAGGGTGACCTGTGGTTTTGCAGAAGTGACATGGTTTGTACATGCAGTTGGCAGTATTGTGGTGGGGGCATCTGGCCATGCGACAGTACTGACAGGCATTGTCTTGGCTGCGAAAGTAGAGGGTTAGCTCAGTGCCTTTGTAGTCAATCCAGCCTGGGATCTGGGACAGACCATGTTTGAGATCAATGTCTTGCTGGCCATGAAACCTCATGCACACGATCACAGACAGGTCTAAATAAGAAAGGATAAATTGCCTAACTTGGACGAGTCGCTTGCGAGCTCCCAGCTGTGGCTGTAAGAGGCCCAGGTGGTCGAGCATCATGTGGAAGTGAGGCAGAAAGCATGTGAGACCTAAGGAGACATAACAAATGCATGTGAAACATGACAAAACAGGAGGGAAGGGGGGGTGGGGAAAGCAGAAAACACAGCCTCTTGAGGCCTGTGTGTGAGAGAGAGATGATGGTTGTGAGTATAGAGAGCACAAGTAGAATGCATGTGGAAAGCTCAGTTTGCGAATTAGAAATGACACATGTGCATTTAGTCACACAGCCAAGTACAATCCATTGAAAGCAACACCTGTGCCAGGCATTGTACCATCAATGTCTTGCTGGCCATGAAACCTCATGCACACAATCACAGACAGGTCTAAATAAGAAAGGATAAATTGCCTAACTTGGATGAGTCACTTGCGAGCTCCCAGCTGTGGCCACAGAGTGTGTGAGCAGCATACCACAAGGTGCAATGGTTGTGAACTGAGGCTGGAGAGCAGTGCAAGATGATCCCAACCGAGAAAGGCAAGGCAAGGGATCAGAGATTGCACCAGGCGATGGTGCTAGGGTCGAAAGAGCCAGAAGGGTGGTCATACAAGGCAGCCCAGGTGGTGGCAGCACGATTGGCAGCTGATCAGTCAACATACCGGCAGAAGCAGTTGCTGCACCAGCAGCTGAGGCCACAGATGGTATCTGCATCCACACCATTGGTGGCTGCCCACGTAGCAGCTCCCTGGTGGAAGGAGTGGCCAGAATAGGCTGCTGGCGAGATCTGGCAGGTGGTGAGGCAACGATGGAGCATGGAGATGAAAGAGCTGCGGTCAAAGGGTCAACCACCCTCGAGGAGGAAGAGTGGCTCATGTGGTGCACAATGCTGGCAGATGACCCAGAGGGCAGCCATGGTGCATGTACTGAGGGTGACAGCAGGTGCTGTGAGCATAGCACCCCACCAAAAGGGGTTGGTCTTGCTGGCTGGCAGCACAATGGTGGTGTAGGAGTAGTCAGTTGCAAAGGAGACTGAGGAGACAGTGAGCATGTTGGGAGAGTCCAGCACTTCCCACGTGAGCTCACCAGTGTGCAAGGAACAGGCAAAGGCAATGCAGAAGGCAGCACAGAACATGCAACGGTCACTCTGGACAGGACAGATGGAAGGGAGGGCATGCACCAACTGCTGGAGGAGGGGGAGGGTGATGGGGAGCTTGGCTGCCAGGAGGGGGTTGCCAACGACACACTTGAATCCACACACAACTCATTCCAGGCACTCAGAGGCAAAGGCTGAGGTAGAGAGGCCAAGATCAATGTGCCAGGACTTGAGCATTGAGAGGTCCTGTTTGAGTGTGCTGTAGGACTTACCAGCAGCATGGTGATGAGCGACCCATTTGATGAGCAAGGTGTCAGCAGCAGGGAAAGGGGTGGCAAGGCAGAGAGTGTGGGCAATGAAGGTGGAGAAATTGGCACAGACCATGGTGGATCACATGCACATGCTGGCAGTGAGGCCATTCCAGAGGAGGAAAGAAGCCCTGGAAGAGAGGCTGGAGACCTGCACAAAACTAGCCAGTGGGGTGGAACTGCTGGGGCACAGAAAGGCAGAAGAGCGAAGGCCTGTGGGTACATCTGCTGAATAAAGGTGAAGCAGCAGCAGGAGAGAGCATCAGCGAGCACATTAGCTTCAGAGCTGACACAGACAGGGACCAGGTCAATGTGCCATTGCAAGCACAGGGAGAAGATTTCCCAGAAGAGTACCTGGGCCTGAGGATCACGAATCAAGCCCTTCTGGAGGCTGTACTTGATGTTCTCATTGTCAACATGGACAACAACATGATGGGGGCCAGACCAGAGGGGAGAGAAGTGATGAAGGGCTTCCAGAACAGCAAGCACCTCAAGGAACCGGATATCCTTCTGTTGATGGTGGTGGGAAAGTTCACAGGAGAAGACAGCAGAGGGGTGGTCCATGTCACCCCAGTGTGCACCAATGCACCGCTTGGAAGCATCAGACCAGATGTGCTTGACAAAGAGCAGGGAGGGCTGAAGAAGGGAGATGCCATCCCAAGACTGGAGGGTGGAGATCCACCAGAGCAACTCCAGGCAAGTCGCCTTGCTGATGCACCAACCAAAGGGGGCCTTGTAGTGGGCATGCACTGCATCGTAGAGTTGGTGGAAGATTCAGCCATGATGACATGGCAGAAGGCATCTTCCAAGTCGGCCTTCCAGAGAGAGGTGCTAGGATGCTCTCGAACGAAGGTTATGATCACATCCAGATTCTCATAATGGATGGCAACAAAGGAAGGGTGGATGCCATCGTTGACAGAAGGCAGGTGGGCACCTGGGCAGTGTGGGTGGGAAAGGTGATAGATAGTGTGCCGTTTATCACTGTGGGGTTTGGGCACTACACTGACCAGAGAGCAGACCAGACAAACTTGGTCAGGATCAGCCATGCAGTGAAGTCGACCTTCGCTTAAGCGCACCTCAATTTCCTGATGAAGATGGTGGACATCATCCAAAGCCATAGGCAGGTTGGGCATGCCAAGGCAGGCTGAGGAACACAAGGGCCCATCATACCCAAGCTTGACACCATGGCGAAGGGCACCATGCAGCTGGGAGGCAAAGGCCTGGTCAGGGTATTGGTCTAAGAAAGGGGACCAGTGACACAGCTGAAGGGTGCCAGCCATGGCAGGGGTGTCTGTGGCATCGAAGATGGGCTGCTCACACAAGGTGTTTGGCCTTGGTGGTGGGGGGGAGCCTGCGAGGAAAGAAAGGAGGTGTCTGGAGGCAGAGTCAGACAATAGATCAGCAATGCCATGAGGGGCAATGCGGTCCAGAGGGGGACCTGGCACTGTTGGTGGTGGTGCAGGCCCAGAGGAAAGTGCTGTTGGGAGTGGTGTGGGCTGGAGAGAAAACACTGTTGGGAGCAGCACAGGCTGGAAGGAAAATGCCATTGGGAGCAGTGCAAGCTGGGAGGGAAGTGCTGTTGGGAGCAGCATGAGCAGAGAAAAGGGCACTGTTGGGAGCAGCATGGGCTGCAGACATGATGAGGTGTCTGAGTGAGAAAATGAACTCACCATCGCTCAAGGTGCCTTTTTGGGGAAGGTGGTGCTGGTGGTGCTGCCAGCTTTGTTAGAAGAGGTGAAAGCGGTGCAATGAAGGAGGCCATGCGGGCCCTTGCAATGAACACAGATGTGAGGGCATGTGCAACTGAGGCAAGGCTGGCCCATGTTGAAATGCTTGCAAGGGTCTCCTAAAGTATTGGTGCCTGCCGATTGCTGGGAGCAACCAAGTCACAAAGACTGAGAGGCTGGGTGTGAAGAGGAGCTAGCGTCGAAGCGAGAACTGGTGGAGGCTGGAAGAAAGGGGCAGAATGAAGGAACGAGAATACAACTGTGAGACTTGGCATCCATCATAGCCCACTCACTGACAGCTCCCATGCCAAAACATTTCCAGCAGACTGCCAGATGATACTCAGCGACAGCACACCAAGTGTATGTGCTGTCAAATTCGAGTAAGTGCTCCAGATGTGCAAGGAGGGCACTGTTGAGGTCGAGGTCCTTGGTGTGGTGGACTCTGATATCGATGTAGATGAGCCAGACCTGAGCCAGGGCAGCGATGCTGGGAAGCGCCTTGACAAATGAGGAGGTATGGCTCTCAGTGGTATCCTCTGCCAGGGTAAGGTGGCCATCAGAGAAGATGAAGCCAGAAGGGTGAGCCAGCTCCTTGGAGACTCGTGACTCTGGGTTGCACAGCTTCACAAGATGCTCAGGGCAGAGCTGATCATGAGCAATGAGGTCGACGACTTCAGAGGAGACCCAGGGGAAGCAATGGGAGGTGGAGAGCGAAGGCGACTCACCTGCAGTAACAGGGGGTTGACCAGCAGAGGGGAGTGCTGGCACTGCTGCTGGTGAGGTTAGGGTTCCAAGCGGTGGAGGTGGAGCCCATGAGAAGGAGGGTGGAGCCTGGGAGGGAAATGGGGCTGGCGAGGAGGGCAGTGAGGTACAAGCTGTACATAAAGTGCTGAGCAGCTCGCTGAACCAGCTATTGAGGCGATCCTCTAAGTGAGCCAAATGATGGTCGACTCAGTGCTCAAGTGCAGCGACTGATGCTGTGGAGGCAAAGGTGCCAGGTGTGTTGTCAACATGGGCAGAGGCTGGGGAGGAGCCTAGGAAGGGGGGTGAGCAGGACTGGGACCAGCAAATGGAAGGGGTATGGGTGCTGGGAGGGGACAGTGGTTGCTCAGGAAGAGTGAGAGCAGCCAAAGGATGCTGGAGGCAGCTAGTGCAGGTCCTGTTGATGCCCCCACACAAGCTGGTGAAATGCTCAGGTGGCAGCTGACACTTGCAACAGATGCAAGGGTTGTGCAGTGGAGCCATGAGAGAACACTCTGGAGAGTGAGTGAGATGGTGTGCCAAGCCAAGCAACACAGGATCGCAGAGCAGACAGTCGACTGAGCAACTGGGAGGTGACTTTGGAGAGTGTGCATGGGTTTGCCAGGCCCAGCACAGGATCACAAAGCTGTTGACAATGGCATTGGGTGCCTGTCCACTCATCAGGATCAATGCTTGATGTTGCTGAGCTACACAACGATGACCATTCACCACAAAGCTGGTGGTGCTGCTGCTACTGGGGACCAACCAGTAGATGAACCGATGTGTTTGAGCACACCAAGCCCACCAAGACCTATTCTTGGCACTGTTGGGCCCCAGCGAAGGTCGATCACCACAAAAGTTGGCAGTGCTGCTGCTGCAGGGACCAAAGCTGCAGTGGATGGTCCCTCCAAGGAAGAGTAGTGGGGGTCGCACAAGCACACTGTACCACACAGTGGCCACCACATGAGGGTGTTCCCAGTCCATCAGGCCAGGGGTGAGTTACCTCAGTGCGAGGCCTGCTGGACACAGTTTCGTTACTGTGTCAATCGTGATGAGCTGCCAAGGAAATGAGCACAACCGAGGGTGATCAACCTGCTCAGCACAGCTTGGTCAGACCCCTGGGCACAACTCCAGAGGTGGCATGTCAGTGGTATCTGTCACAGCACACCAAGCCATGGGACCACATTACCCTTGGAAGTTGGAGGGCCTGTCACTCGATTGCAACCTACCAGATCAAAGGGGAGGTGCACACAAGATGGGCAGCAGTCGCAGCAAGGGAGAGGGGAAGGGGAGGGGGGGGGAAACCATGCTGACCGACAGGGCAAGGTTGAGAAAACAGTGTGGCCCAAACAAGTGAGACTGGTTGAACTGGACACCCTATGTCAGCCAGGGTAGCGAAAAGGAGGGTTGCGAGTGGAAGTGAGAATGAGCAACTGTGCTAGCCAGGAACAAGCAGCATGTGTAGCTGTGAAGGTAGAAAACAGAGATCAAGAAAGAAAGCAGAAAACACAGCCTCTTGAGGCCTGTGTGTGAGAGAGAGATGATGGTTGTGAGTATAGAGAGCACAAGTAGAACGCATGTGGAAAGCTCAGTTTGCGAATTAGAAATGACACATGTGTGTTTAGTCACACAGCTGAGTACAATCCATTGAAAGCAACACCTGTGCCAGGTGTTGTACCAGAGTTGAGTTTGGCAAGGACAACCACCTCACCAAGAAAGTTGCGAAGGCCATTGTCAAAAACGTCGTAATTAGCCCAGAGGTCAGTGGGGATGAGATCCATGATAAAATGTTGGTGGAAAAAGCGTAAAAAGTGATTGAGGTTGGCATGAGAGGAAAGACCAGACACAGAGAGGAGAAAGTGGTCAGCATCCATGAGAGCACCAGAGGATTGTATGATGACAGGATGGTCTTGCCACTGGGGTGTAGCCCTGAGGGCAACCTTGTATGACAAGTGATTGCAGAAAGCAACATCGACAAACTGGTTGCCACGACCGCCAAGCCAACGAAATTGAGGATCCTGAGTTGTGATGTGCATGCCTGCACTGGTGAATGCATCCTGGAGGGAAAGGGTAGCCTGATTCTGCTGGTGAAGGTTCAGGCCCCCTTGCTGAGCTGTGAAGCGAAAGTGGTGAGTGTTGGCTGCCACCATCTTGGTTGTCCTAGGGTCAGGGAGCTGTGAAAAGGGGTACAGAAGAGTGGGCTGCATCGGCCAAATATGATGGAAGCCTGTGCCTGCCTGTCTGCGAAGATTGGGCAAGGGGAGGGGAGGGGAAGGAGAAGCCAACAGGTCGACAGGCCCCAAAGCTTCGAGGCCTTCCTGTGCAGACCTGTGGCAGCCCTCGTCTGGGTTGGTGCTGCCCAAACGGGTACACAGAGGCATTGGACCGATGGGAGGGAGGTCAGATGCAACAGAGGAAACGTCCCACATACCTTTGACCACACCATGGGAAGGAGGGGAGGAATTGACAGAGTTCCCAGGATGGACACCAGCTGCGAGAGAAGGTGGTGGACTGACAGTTGAAGCGAGATTCGCCATTCCCATAGCAAGAGTGACCGGTGCATGGATGCTGGTGGTAAGAGAGGTGGAGACTGGGTTATGGAGTTGGGTGGAGATGGTGGGTGCTGGTGAGCCTGGAGGGATCGAAGATCCAGGCAAAGGCGAAGGCACCTCCCCACCATCTTCATATTCCATGTCACTGTTGTGGTGCATGTCCTCATCAGTAGACCCACCTGGAGCAGCCATCATCGCAGCGCTGTCAACAGCTGCCAAGTGGATGAGTCCAGGCTTGTCACTGGGAGAGCTGGCCAATCCACTGGAGTGAGCAGCAGAGAGGTGGTCTGTGAGCAGCGAAGCAATGGAGCTCAACCCATCAGAGGGAGGTTGGAGATGGGTGTGCTGCTTGTCAGGCGAGGCTGGATGACTGTTGTGATTGGACACTGGCCCCCGCTTGCCAAGGATGTCCCTGCCTGCTGGCTGAGGAGACATGACAGGAGATCGAAGGAGGGTGACAGCTGGGGGGTGAGTGGGGGGGTGTGTGGGAGTCGACAGTCGATGATTAAGTAGGGTGGGGGTTCAGGGGTGAAGCGTGAGGTGTGCTGGGTTGGTGGCTGAGCAATCCGATGCGTTGGCAGCAGAATGATGGAGTGGTGGTACCGAACTGGAGCTGGGGGAAAGGGAGGATGAGAAACAGGGAGCATGGGAAGGGGAGGTGCCAGCGAGGTAGGGACCACCGCACAGGTCCCAGCCAACCTGTGCCAAAGAAGGGAAGGGAAGGAGTGATGCAGTGGAACTATGCACCAGCACATCAGGTCCAGAAAGCGGTAAGGTGGTGACCGAAGGGCAGGGAAGGACTGCCGGTATGCAGACAAATGCAATAGATGCTGAAGCATCTGGGTTTCACAAGAACAGAACTCAGTGCGACAGCACAGAGTGGAAGATGCGAAAAGAGTGTGTGGATTCCAAGCATGGCATAGGACCAGCCTGGCCAGAGATGAGAGTGTAGAGTACAGGTCGGTCAGATACAGCAGTGGGTGAAGGAGAGAAAAGTGGGATCCAGCACACAGATGGAAACGGGAGGTGACATGGCATAGGAACATAAACTGAGTGGACAGGTTGGTGGGACAGAGTGGGATGGAGTGAGATGGCAGTGAAGGGATGTACATGGATGGAGACAGGAGGAGATGGGGCATGGGAACGCCCACAGAGCATACAGGCTGGTGGTCTACAGTGGCAATGGAGCGAGAGGACAGGGAAACCACATACAAAGATGGAGACAGGAGGAGGTGTGGCATGCAAACATCCACGAGGTGGACAGGCTGGCATTCTACAGCAGCAATTGAACGAGATGAGAGGGAAACCACATACAAAGACAGAAGCAGGAAAGGACATGGTGTGGGAAGACAGAAGGTGTGGAGGCAGGGCAAATTCCAAGGAGAGGGGAGGATCATGGTGACAAAGAGGGTAGCTTGGGCAAGGATGAGAATGAAGGCAAAAAGGGTTTGTGAGGGGAATGGGTGGGGATGCAGAGACAGGGGCGATGGAAGCAGGGGAGCAAAGGAGAAGAGGACAAGGTCAGGGGAAGAGCAAAGCTCAGTCCCAGCACAGATGTGTGCAGAGTTGAGGAGCTAGGGGTATGGCACCTGATAGACTCCATAGTATGAGGCATCGCCTGCCTGAAGGCAAGGGGTTGACTTCGCTACAAACATGTTTCTGGCAGCAAAGACATCTGCAACAGTGCCACCAGCTATGCTGAGAAAAGCTGATCTGCAGAAACCGGTGAGAAAGCGGAAGATGAGAAACACAGCGAGATTGTTGGTGAACGAAACAGGGAGACCAAGGAGAGTGAAGGCAGTGTATGAGATGAGGTAGACCAGTCTTTGGCCGTAGAACTTGGAAAGTGGACCAAGCAGCATGGGACCAATACCGAGACCGATGACAAAGAGCAAGAGGCCAAGGATGGCTACTTCATGCGAGATGTGAAATGCATCCTGGATGCCTGGATAGGCACTGCTGATAATGGAGGAGGCATTGGTGATGCAGAATGCACAGGAGGAGACGACCACAAGGAGCATGATCTTGCACCTGCAGGCCCAGTTGTGGGGGTTCTCAGGATCATTCTCCAACCAGGTGATGAGGTTGGGATCAGCATCTTTGCTTGGTGGGCTAGACACCAAGGTTTGTGAAGTGAGGCATCTCTGTCACATCCTCAGGAAGTGTCAATGCTGCTTGTCCCTGCTCAAGCTGAGAATCAGTGGGTGACTCTTTGGGTGTGGTTGGAGAAGCATTGTGAGAAGTGGAGGGAGCATGTGAGCTGGTGCTGGTGTGGGCGGTTTTGGACATGCTTGTGTGTTGTGTTGGCAAAGCTGATGTTTTCATTGCGGTGAAGAAGCTGAGTGAGGATGTCAAGGTGGGTGGATGAAAAACAGGTAATAGTGACAACGAAGAAAGAAGCCACTTTTGTGGTGTAGCCAAAGTACCTGCTAGGCCTCAGGGTGAGTCAGATGGACAAGCAAGTGTGTGGTAAGGGATGCAGGGTCTTGGGTGGTGGTATGTAGTTGCTGGTGTAAGAACAAAAAGATGTTCGGCAAGACAAGGATGGCAGCAGCAGCAACATTGCACAGCATGGAGGGTGTGTGTATAGTGCAGTTCAGATGGTCTGGCAGAAAGGATTAAAACAGTAATGCTGTGATGAGAGCTACTGAAGAGCAGCAGATCTTTCGCTGGGGTTTAAAGAGAGTTACCATAGGTGAACTGATGAGGTTTCAGAGCTATTGGCTGGATGGCCACAGCAGCACAGCAGCATTACAAAAAAATGTATTCCTGTACACCGAGAATATTCTGAGGACAGAATTGTAGATCATGAGCTTGTTGCCAGATGCACGCTTGGCTTGTGTACTCGTTCAGGGACATGCACAAGTGGGCTCCTGTGTCATGACAGGTCAGATGTGCTCAGAGTTGCTGAAGAGAACTTCAACACAAAAACGAGATTGAGACGATGAGAAGCAACTAGCGGAGAAAAGAGGCAAGTCAAGCAAAGTTTAGATCCAAGGCACAAGGTTAGGGTAATGGAAAGGGACCATCTTATATCCTTGGTTCGAGTTGAACAGTGTTCTGAAGAGAATGAGAAATCCAGTCAAGACAATTGGAGTACATCACGTTTTCGGCAGAAGTTCGGAAAGTGTGCAGTGCCACTTCTTCTGATGTGACAGTACAACAAGAAGATTGTGAGGGGATGGTACTTGCAGTCTTGTTGCCATGGCTGAAGATTCACTTGCCAAGCCTGGCTGTTCTGATGCACTTTCAGGTGTCACCGAAGGGAGGATGAATGACATGGCATGGCAAGGCATGGCATGTGTTTGAACCATCGATCGTGGCCAATCGCCATGCTCAAGCTGCCAACCATCTCTGGCTTTGCGGATCCACTCCAGCCTTTTGTTGTATCTGGCAGCGACCAGAAGTTTCGTCTCTAAAAAGCCGAGCTTCCGACGTTGCGTGCATCGCCCGATTTTTTGAGCCAAGAGCATGGAAGAAAAGTGTCATGATCGGGTCGACGCGTTCGGGGCGATGTGACACTTTTGCAAGAAGGGGCTGAGCACACTGAAATGTGAATGTGATCTCTCAAGGGTTGCGCATGGACGTGTGAGCTTGACACATGCGTTGTTGCGTTCACTAATAGTCACATTTTGGCTTGCTTCACTTGCAGACAATCACGACCTCCTTTCTCGACACTGGTCAACGCCGCTCAATTGCCATCACAACCGAAGCCGAGCCGCAGAGCAGTAGCCATCGTCGGCTCGAAAAGGCTCAAAACGCAGCACCAACGCCCACGCTGTGCCAGACTGTGAGAAGCGGCTTTTCAGAGTCTCCGTGTCGTCATCGGCCATCCCGAATCGCTACTCAGCAAGCCATTTCTCCCGTCACGATTCGGCTCTGTCTGTTCTTACGGCTGCCACCATCTAGCCGTTGCAGAAGGTGGATCAACTGACTCTACTCACCAGCTTCGTGCCCTCTTGATCCAACACTTTTCCTGGTGCGCAGCCACGACGTAGCGCCAGAGCCCCGAGTGTACATCATTCATCCTCCATCGAACCCGCTCAACATCCCCACACGCCGTCGCAGGACTCAGAGCGCCAACCTGCAAGACGCGCTCAACTGCCGCATCAACCTTTCCTCTTTCACCCCTTCCAACACCACCCAAGACGCCAGCGGCAGTTCTCACACCAGGTCAGCTTCTGCGTCGTCGATTGCAGCCGTCAGCAACAGTAGCAACAGCAGCTACCCTCCTCCCTCTTCTGCAGCTGCCGGAGCAAACGACGTCTCCACATCCCTCGTCGACGACATCGTCAGCGCCGGTCAGAATCCCGCCCTTCGTAAGGTTCTCTTCCAGCTTGGCTCAGGTCAGAACTCGGACCTAGCCGCCGCTGCTGCTGCTAGGTCCCTCTCATCCTTGGCGCCTGCATCCACCGCGCCCTACGCCGAATCAGCATCCTCGATCAGTGGTGCTTCTCAGTGCGACCAGCAGGAACAGCGCGCCACTGTTGCTGGTGACCCGAGCAAAGCATCGGCATCCGACAGCAGCACCGCTTCCGCACCTCAATCTGCACCGCAGCGCCAGCCTTTACAAGCACGCCCACAGCCCTTTGCGGGCGGTACCTCCTTTCGTCAACACCTCGAGCGAAGCCAAGTCCATCTGCAACAGCCTTCGGCTACGTCCAACATCGACATGCAGACGCAAGGCCAGGCTGGCCAGCAGTCTCAGCCCCACGCGGGACCGCTTGACTCGGTCACCCTCGGTCAGCTTCGAAACCTAGTCATGGTCGACAAGCCCAAGTCTCGACAGTACGACTTTCCCATCGATGCCGATGCCGACTCGATGCAGAACGAAATCGACGAGTTCTACTCGTACGTAGAGGTGCCCCAAACCGCTGAGAACAGAGCTGCATGGGAAGAGTGGTGCGCCTTGCCTGCCCACCTCCGCAATGCCGGCTATTCTTCTAATGGCTCCGAAGTCGGAGGTGAGCCTTCCACCTCGTCCAATCATGCCCAGCTAGCCGAAGGCGGTGGGGCACTCGGTCTCGGTCTCAATCTCGACGATGCTGGCGGTGCTGCTTCACAGCATTCAGCCCATATCGCAGGTGGGGGGAGAAGACCTAGCTTAGCAGAGCCTCTGTTGGGCGAGTGGACTACACTCGGCAGCTCCACTCGTCGTCGCATCCTTCAGTCGCTTCTGTCTACGCTAGAGGTACGCGATCCGGAGGCTAGGTTTCGTGCTTCACGCGCCCTTCTCTACCTCCTCCAAGGTGCTTTTGCCGATACTGCCGGTCCTGAACATCAGCTTCATTGGCTCCTCGAGAATGCACGCATGGTGCGATCGCTCGGCGGTCTCGGTGAGATCTACTCGGCCATCAAGCTGGCCAGCTGGAAGCACGACTACCTCAGCTCGCTCCCTGATCACATTCCTGCACATGCGCCCAGCGAGGCAGGGCAGCACGGTCCCGTCAATGCCCCCCTGCTCACTCCAGAGGCCAAATTGGAGTACCTGGACGAGATCAACCTTGAATTGGCGCTGCATTTCGCTCAGCTTTACTCGTTGCTCGAAAGCTCCAGAGGTGAAGAAGAGTGGGGAGACGAGCTCATGAGCCTCGACCCTCCCCTTCCCATCTTTCTCTTTGGCTTGGTAGCATCGCTCCGTGAAAAGAGTGCCAAGGGCTATCCCGTCAAGAAGCTGCTCCTGCTCCTGTGGAAGTCGCTCCTCACCTGTCTTGGAGGCATGAAGGATGTCGAGCGCTGCAAGCTGCTCGCTCGTGAGATTGAGGGTCTCGGACCCATTGACAAGTCGACCAAGCGCAATGTTTTAAAGTCGGACCCGCTCGACTTCCAGCATTTTCAGCACGAGATCTCAGCCAAGTACCCGACCTTCGAGCCCCCGAAGCGCCAAGAAAATGATCTACCGCTCGACAAGCTTGCTAGTGCGATCCATCCCATTCCGCCCCGCAAGCCTTTCAGCAACCACCTCGATGGCAGCGAACGCGCATACCCTGGTGGCCCTCAGCAAGGGCCCAGTGGCATCCTGCCTGGCACTCCTGCGCCCTCGCCACCACCATCCCCAAAGCCGAACAAGGCCAAATACCAGACTGATCAGACGCGCCCCTTCATCTTTCCCTACAACCGCCAGGTGCACGGCTCAGGCCGTCTTGTGCCGCACAGCATCGAAGAGGCCTCCAATCTATATTCGGAACACATGCACGTCAGCCTCGAGCTGTGGCAGACGTGGAGGGTGCGCGAACAGTGCATCCAGGACGAGAGCGGTGTAGGCAGCGCTGCTGACGGCACTCGCATCGGGTTGGGAGTCAAGACAGCCGCATCCAAAGCATACGTCAACCGCACCGATGCTGCTTCGTCATCGCAAGGCAGTCGCAGCCCCGTCAGCTCCGAGGCCTTCCCATCGCGTGGCGTCTCGGTGCGCACGTTCAAGGTCAAGAGTGAAGCCACATACGAGCATCTCGTCGAGATCGAAGAGGACATCGAGGCAGAGCTGCGCGCTGTCGAGGCCGATCATATGCTTGCTGCGCTCGACAACCCGCGTCATACCGAGCTCATCGACTCTCTGGCTCAGAAACGTGCTGATGTCCGTCGTTTGCAGCGTGTCGATCAACTTTATCGCGCGGTGCTCCCCCAGCTGCAGTCTTCGGTCATCGTTTTGCTTAAGCTTCTGCTCGCCACCGTCACTTCGATCAACACCAACTCTGCCCATGCTGCTGCCATCGCTGAAGGCGCCGCGATCGACGAAGCCCCACCGCCGACGCTCGAGGACGTCGACGTCGCTCGGCACCGTGAGATCCTCACCAAAGCAGTGTCGGCCATCCTGCTGCTCTGCCTCAAGTGGTTCAAGGCAAGCCACGTGATGAAGTTCAACTATCTCTCCCAGGTTCTCGTCGACAGCAACGTCCTTCTCCTCATTCTCAAGATTTTTGGCCTGCAGGAGATCGCGCACGGCGTCAAGACGAAGAACGAGGCCGACAACTTCCGCTTCTTCAACTACTGCTACCTCAACGGCGGTCGAGAAGCCCGTGGTGCTCGCGCCGAAGACTCGCTCATGTCTCGCCACAACATCATCGGTCCTGTCGCCATCAACCCTGGCACCACCTCACCGCCGCCGGGCAAAGTCACGACCATGCCAGACGGGACAGAGATCGAGGTGGTGAGCGACTACTCCTGGCGCAACTTTTTCTCGTCGATCAACTTTACACGCATACTGCAAAAGTTGACCAAGAGAAAAGTACACAGGATCCTGCTGCTGGTGCAGTACAAGAGTTCAGCGATCCTGAAGCGATCGTTGAAGGTGCCACATCAAGGCTTGGAGCTGTACGTGCTCAAGGTCATCAAGAGCCAGATTCCATTCTGCGGCAGAAAATGGCGGCAGAGTAACATGAGGGTCATAACCAGCATTTACTTGAACTGCAGGCCGGACTTGAGGGACGAATGGTTGAGCGGGTCGGACGTCGAGGCGGATGTCGAGGATTCGTTGCCGCAAGAACAGGCGTTGCGGTCGCTGGTCAAATTCTACAACAATACCAGGTTTGGGCCCCCGCCCGGTGCAAACAACGCTCACGGTGACGGGCACGCGCACAGGCGGTCGATCAGTACAAGCGCGGAAAGACACCAGCAGGAGCAGCACAGCAACAACCAGCAGCAGAACCAAGCACAGCAGGCTGGACAGCAGCCGTCCCAGTTCCAGCAGCAGCAGCAGCAGGGACAGCAGGGGCAGCAGGGGCAGCAGCAATCTCAGGAACAATCCCAGCAGCAATCTGCATCCAACACCGATGGGGCCAGCGAGCACTCTGCTCATCCAGCAACACTTTCGCCCACGCGCACGTCCAACGGCCCCTCCTTCTTCGAAAGTGACGTATTGCCCCCGCTCCGCCGGTCTCACCAGACATCAGCTCCCGGTGGCTACATTCCGGACGACGTGGTAGAGGGCTACCTTGACACGTATGAGGATGTGCTAGGCGAAGTGTTCGGAGAAAACGTCTTCTATCCTTCCGACGCCGGGCATGACAATGCCGGTATCGAAGGAGATGCTGCGCTCAAGGGAGATGGTGTGGATGGTGCGGGTACCGCTTCAGGATGGAGCTCTGGAAAGTGGGGATTGACGCAGCAGGGATCATCCACCGCCTGGGCGAGGCTCGGCGAGATTCTGGGTGAGACAGTGACTGATTCGGATGCTTCGAGCATCGATACGGCCCGTTCGGGTTCCGGCTCCGGCTCCAATTCCGTCACAGACGAAGACGGCGAGGGCGACGATGGTCGGGATGAGAACAGGAATGACTGGGAGCATCTTTCGCCCAAAGAGATGCGCTACCTCACATCTGGCGTTCTTTCTCCGCCGTCACCGTCGCCCATCCCGCTGCATGGGGGGAAGCAACCTTCGCCTATGCAGTCTCCCCGCGTGTCTCCCTCTGCACTCGGAGGCTCTGCGTTGGACACTTCGCCTGGCTCGCCCTTGAGACCGTTCACCATCTCTCGTGTGGCGAGTAGCGGCTCATCTTCAAGACCGGGCAGTCGGCGCAACAGCCGTTCCAACTCGGATAGCAGCCCGCTGAGGCCAGTGCTGACGGACTGGAAAAACGACGACGAGCTCGATTCGCTCGACATGCTCGCTCAGGCTGAGGCGAGGCGAGAGCAGGAGGGCTACGAGGAAGAGGATGAGGATGAGGGAGAAGCAGAGGCAGGAGGGCCATTGCCATTGCAGCATAGGAAGGCAGGGGGGATAGATGAGGTCGAGCATATTTTCGGAACGTAGTCCTCCCGATATGCGTCGGAGAATGACAAAAGCAGGTTATCCGCTTTCGCGAGCAACGTTGGTGCTTCGTTCAAACCAAGCGAGAGCTGAGATTACGTTGTTGAGGATGTTTTTACGGCTGATGACATCGAACGAGTCGACTCTGAACCACAAGTCTTGCGGCCGAGTGCAGCGTTTCGACTTGTAGAACGCCGGCTTCACAGACTGGCCAGCACACTCAGGACCATATCACGATATGATGTATAGCGGTATGATATTAAGCTAAGTTGGTCATCTACGACGCTCTTGCGCGGGACATGTTCGCTGCTTGTTTAACCGTAGTTAAGGCTGTCGTCGCGCAAAAACATGTTTTTGTCAGTATACAAACTCTCTTCTTGCACCACGCTCTTCTATCTTCTCTTCTCTGTTGTTAAGGGGGGTTGCTTACCGGAAGATATCGTTGAAGACGTAGAACGAGCCGTTTTCCGGGTTGAGTGTGAAGGTTTGGGAGAACTTGAGCGGGTTTGCGCCGTCGTCGACGACGAGCATGCCGGTGACGAGGACGACGAGTGAGTTGCCGTCGCCGGTGGGTTGGGCGTCGCGCGTTTCGACCTTGTGTTGGACTTTTTGGAAGGGGAGGCTGGTGAGCTTTTCGACGATGGCTTGGGCGCCTTGGACTGGGGAACCTTCGAAGGTGAGCATCGAGTTGGCTCGCTGAAGACGGGCAAAGGGAAGGAGCGGTGGTGTGCGTGTGGGATGGGAGTTTGTATACCATGAGGCAGTCAGGGGGTTAGTTGCATCAAAGGTTGATAAAGTGATGGTCAGCTTCGGCGTCTCTCCTTCTGGTAAGTGATTTGATCCTGAGGAGCATCAAAAGGAGCTATAAGAGAAGGGGCCTTGCTTTGCAGTCGCCAACCAAGTCGCCCATCGCGACCACCCTTAGCAGTCCGCACGATCAAGCCTCTCCGTCCTCCTCGCACACAAGTTCTTGAGGCCTGCCAGCAGTTCCGGCTGTAAGCTACATGCACATAGACTTATCGTTCCAGTCTCCAGCGCCCCTCTTCTGCCCCTCTCGTCCATCTCTTTCCAACTGAGCCGCTTGGGTGGGGATCTGAACGTACGTAGAGGTTCACGAGCTGGTTCCTATCAGCATCGAAGGTCGAGTAGTAGAAGTCGGTAAACTGCTGTGCGATCTGCTCCATCTTGGGCAACGTCGTATCTTCCAGCACAAAAAAGTTAGGATAAGATGGTGATGGAAGAAAAAGCGTGAGATGGTGGAGCAGTTGCTGTAGTTTGTTCTGCCGCGCGAATCCAACCAACACTTTCTTTTGCTGCTCTCGCACGCACAGGCCCTCAAAAAAGCGGGGAAAGTGTTAGAGTGTGAAGGAAGAAACCGTTTAAACCCTCGATCACGATTCGTGCGGGATTCTGAGACAAATTGAAGCTGAAGAGGTGAGACTTAGAAAAGGGTGTAATTTTGGAGCCACGTTTTCCGGTGTTTTGCTGTTCTCCGCAATTCCAACCTCACTTTTGTTCCGCACAAGGCTACCGGCTAGGCTTTCTTGTCTCGCAGCCACCGCACAGGACAGTTCATACAAAGCTTTCCCTCAGTCCGAAGCAATGGATGTGACAGTATTTACCGTACGACGTGCTCAACATGACAAGAAGAACTGAAAGCCGGGTTGTGTGAATTTTGTGTTTGGTGCTGGGCCACGAAACCTTACTCGTCATCCTCAGCATCGTCGACCTTGGCAGCGACAGCCGTGGCACGCTTCTTGACCTCATCCTTGGCCTGGACACCCGTAGCCTTTGCCGAAGCAGCCACCTCCTTCGCCTTGCCCTTAGCCGCCGTGGGAGCGTCTACCTTCTTGCCATCCTTGGTAGTCACCTTGGCGCCACTACCACCAAGGGCACCACCTACGAGACCGACGAGGCCGAGAAGGCCGGCGAAAGCAGCACCGAGACCGCCTGCGACCTGGGGCATCTCCTTGATCGCCTCGATAGGATCCTGGCGCGCACGACCGATGAATGCGTTAACGTGGCTGCGGACCTGGCCGACGAAACCGGCTGCGGAAGCGGCAGCCTCTTCGGCGGCCTTGGCGGCCTTCTCCTTCTCCTCATCCTCCTTGCCCTGCTCGATCTTGATCTTCTGCTCGAACGTCTCGGCGGAGAACGCCTTGGCCTGGGCTGGGTCGTGGCCAATGTAGATGTTGTCAAAGAGGATGTCCTCGTCCATGGTCCAGAGCTCGAAACCGACACCGCCGATGGGGTTGAAGGCGGCAGGGTTCTTGTCCTCAAAGTAGTTGGGGTTGGGGATTTTGCGGGGAGCCCAGACACCCTTGTATTCGGGGTTGTCGATGAGCGGTGCGGACCACTTGCCCTTGTATGCGGGGTTGCGGATGACGGGGCGCACCCATTCGCCGCAGCCGGCGGCCGACTCACACTTGGGGTTGGGGATGCTGGGGGCGAACCACTCGCCATCCTCCTCATCGTCCCACTCCTCGGGCTTCTGTGCGTCAGGGTCGGGGATGGTCAGGGGCTCGTCCTCGAGCCAGCCCTCGGGCTTGACAGCCGCCTCGTCGGGGATCTCGAGGGGCGCATCCTCATCCCAGTCGTCGGGTTTGGTTGCGGTCGGGTCAGGGATCTTGGCGACCTCCACCCAGTCGGCAGGCTTCTTGTCCTCCGGGTCGTCGATCTCGGCAGGCGGGTTGACGGGAGGCTCAAAGTCCTCGAGCAACGAGCCCTTTTTCTTCGAGTCGTTGTTGATGAAGATCTCAAATGTCTGATCAGGCTGCACCACGAGCGTGTAGAGCGTCGAGGTCTTGGCGAGTTTGGGGTAGGCGGGGTGCTTGACATGCTTCTCCTCGAACTCGCCCGTCTTGGGGTTCTTGTGGCGGAAGATAAAGTGCACCTTGTTGGTATGACCGCACTTGTCGGGACCGAACATGATTGTGTATGGCGTCTTGTCCGAGAACTCCTCGGGAGTGACACCGGCCTCGGTGGCGGAGAGGAGCTTGATGTAGGCACCTCCGCAAGTGAGACCCTTCTGAAGCTTGACTTCGTACTGGACAACGAGAGGCTTGCCGTTGGGGTCGATGGGCTTGTCGAAGAGGTGCGAGATGGCGTGCTGCTTGGCCTTGGACTTGAGCACAAGACCGGCATCGCCAGCAAGGCCGGGGAAAACCTCAGGCTCCTCTACGGACCAGACACCGTCGTACTTGAACGCCTCGGTGTCGTCTTCCCTCTGGAACTTGGAGGCTTGGGACGTTTGCCATCGCTCGGACCAGTCTGGAGTGAACTGCTCGATGAAGGGAGCCTGAATAGAAGTGGGAGTGAACTGGGGACGGGGAGCGTCGGCGGAGACGGCCTCTGCGAGGACAAAGGCAGCCAATGCAGCGGCGACAGCGGGCTTCATGGTGTGAGTTGTAGCAACGAGAATGACGATGGCGACAACGATGCGTAGAGGCCTGAGGCGTGACGTGGAGTGTTGTGGCCAGACGAGACAAAAGGTGGCTGGCTCGAAGCAAAGGGGTATGGCGGATGAGGCTTGACAGGGGGCAAGAAGGAAGAGAAGGAGGGAGAGTGAGTGCCGAGAAGGGAGATATAGACGAGGCGGACCGTGCTTTGGTGGAGCTCGAGAGCGAGAGCTTCCGGGCGTGGGTTGCTGGGCAAGCGATTTTATGAGAAGGCGCCAGAACTCCGACGCCTGATGATGTGGAAGCTGTCTGCCGTCTTTGACTCTGGAATTACCGCTTACTCGCCAAAATTAGATACCGCGCTCACACCTTGACACTTGGCCTTGAGCCATCTCAAAGCCTGAGTTGCTACAGCCAATACCACCCTCACTCGATTTCAAGACTAGTGGCTCTTCTAGACTCTATCTGGCTTGCAGCAGGTCAGTCCGCAGTGAGAGAGGTGCTCAGAGTCATGCGGGGGATGAATGTGTGGCAGTTGGCCGAGAGTATTTGGCGCATTAGGGGAATGTTGAGCAAATTCGGCAAGGATTGCTGCTCGGCAACACGTTGACTGCCTTTGGCATACCGAGACAAACACTCAAGCATCACAGCGTTGGCGTTCCTTGCCAGCCACACAGTCCGCACACAAGGTGGCATGTCCACACACCCCATGGCATCCCGTGGTACTGTAGGCACGATCCACCTGTTTGGAGGATGGCTCATTTCAGATTGACACGCCAAAAGACATTGTGGGGCCCAACTGTGAGCGTGGCGGCTGGTCCGAGCGTTGAAGCAGCACGACAGACCCTGTGTTGGAGGCTACAAGTGGGCCCTCTTTGCTGGAAGGTTCGGTGCGCAGGCGACGCGCTCTTGACGTGGAACCTTTGAAACAATTTAGACTTTCTTCTTATCGGCCGGTGCCATTTTTTTGGGCCAAGAACGTTAGAGTGTAATATTCTGACATTTTGTGTGCCTGGAATTGCGTTTCGAATCTGAAATTGGGGCTGAGGCTGTGCGTGGAAATTGTCCCAGCTGTCTCCTCCACCTCTGGATTCAACGGCCGATGAACCAACACTCACACGCAGCGCACTCACGACCTTTGACTCTCGGTCTGCAATCCGAAGCTCAGCAGCTGCTGGCGCATCACGCACACATCCACACACGCACACACTCTCTCTCACACACATACGATAGCCATCTAAATCAATCGCAATTGCAATTCTACTCCACCTGGCTCAGCCGAAGCACTCTCAAATTGGAAACCTCATCATCAGCCATCATCATCAACACTGGGCCCACAAGCCACTTTCGAAAGAGTGAGTACAGTGCATATCCTCCGACCCACAGAACCCCCTTTGAGCCGTGCGCCTACCGAGATCGCATCCACTCACGAGCGAGTTACTCTCGCTTCCACCCAACCCTGTTCCTTCCAGTCCACCATCCGCACCTCTTTTCTCTCCCCTAGCCTTGTGCCCACCATCGGAGCAGAGCTGACCTCTTCCTTGTCGCTCTACCACCACCTCGTTATCTTCTTTCAGTAGTCGGACCGCGCCTTCACGAACACGATAACGACGGAACGACTCCTATTTTAATCAAACGGTGCCGCGCTTATCAGTCTCCAGCACATACTTCCGCACACCCTTGCTCCCGCACCATCACCCGCTCGCTAGTCTAAGCAGAGTTCCCTGCTTGTATCCAACATGGCGATGGACCAGTCGCTCATCAAGCTTGTCAACAAACTTCAGGATGCCTTCAACAACGTCGGCATCCAGAACCCCATCGACCTCCCCCAAATCACCGTGCTAGGCTCCCAGTCCTCGGGCAAATCTAGTGTCCTCGAAAACATTGTCGGGCGTGACTTCCTGCCTCGTGGTACCGGTATTGTGACTCGTCGTCCTCTCGTCCTTCAGCTCATCAACCGCCCAGCTGGTTCCAAGCTCACCGGAGAGGCCGCAGAAAAAGCTGCGCAGAATCCAGACAAGTCGGGTAACAACCAAGATGAGTGGGGAGAGTTCCTCCACCTTCCAGGCGAGAAGTTCTTCGACTTTGACAAGATCCGAGAAGAGATTGTCCGCGACACCGAGCTCAAGACCGGCAAGAACGCAGGTATCTCGCCTCAGCCCATCAACCTTCGCATCTACAGTCCCAATGTCCTCACCCTCACCCTCGTCGATCTTCCCGGTCTCACCAAGGTGCCCGTCGGCGATCAGCCCAGAGACATCGAACGCCAGATCCGAGACATGGTGCTCAAATTCATCTCCAAACCCAACGCCGTCATCCTTGCCGTCACTGCTGCCAACACCGATCTTGCCAACTCGGACGGTCTCAAGCTTGCCCGCGAAGTCGACCCCGAGGGTACCCGCACCGTCGGTGTGCTGACCAAGGTCGATCTCATGGACGCCGGTACCGATGTGGTCGACATCCTCGCCGGCCGCGTCATTCCTCTGCGACTCGGTTACGTTCCTGTCGTCAACCGAGGACAGCGTGACATTGACCAGAAGAAGCTCGTCAGTGCTGCTCTCGCCGCCGAGAAAGAGTTCTTCGAGAATCACCCAAGCTACCGCAGCAAGGCCCAGTACTGCGGTACTCCCTTCCTCGCCCGCAAGCTCAACACCATCCTCATGCATCACATCCGCAACACGCTCCCGGACATCAAGAACAAGGTTGCCACTCAGCTCGCCAAGTTCCAGGCAGAGCTTGCCTCCTTGGGCGGCCCCATGGGCGAGGCCAACTCAGCCGGCGTTGTGCTTCAGATCATCACCGAGTTTGCCAACGAGTTCCGCACCGTCATTGACGGCAACTCGAACGATCTTACCGTCAACGAGCTGGCAGGGGGTGCTCGTATCAGCTTTGTCTTCCACGAGCTCTACAGCAACGGTGTCAAGGCCATCGATCCCTTCGACATGGTCAAGGACACCGATATCCGCACCATCCTGTACAACTCATCCGGTTCGTCTCCAGCTCTCTTTGTCGGTACTACCGCCTTTGAGGTCATTGTCAAGCAGCAGATCAAGCGTCTCGAGGACCCTGCTCTCCGATGTTGCTCGCTCGTGTACGACGAGCTGGTCCGCATCTTGGCTCAGCTTCTCGCAAAGAACCCCAGCTTCCGCCGCTTCCCCGCTCTGCGTGAGCGCTTCAACACGGTGGTGATTCACTTTTTCAAGAAGTGCATGGCCCCCACCACCAAGCTCGTCTCGGACTTTGTCGCCGCGCAGGCCGTCTACCTCAACACGGGCCACCCTGACTTTATCAGCGGTCACCGTGCCATGGAGATTGTCAACGAGCGTCTCAATCCACCACAGCCAGCACACGACCCCAAGAAGCCCAACCCGCACGCGGTTAACAACGACAAGGATCTCGACGTCACGATCAAAAACGATTCCGGCTTCTTTGGCAGCTTCTTCCAAAAGAATCAGCAGAGCAACCAGGCTGTCAAGGCCAAAAAGGCGCTCATGGAAGCCCCACCTCCCTCTCTCAAGGCCTCGGGCCAATTCAGCCAGCGTGAACAGCTCGAGACCGAAGTAGTCAAGCTCCTCATTCAGAGCTACTTTAACGTCGTCAAGGTCGAGACCATCTCAATCGTGCCCAAATGCATCATGCTCAACCTTGTTACCCAGTCCAAGGACCAGATGCAGAAGGAGCTGCTGCAGGAGATTTACAGGCCAGACGTGCTCGAGGAACTCATGAAGGAGTCGGATCACGTCGTGGCTAGGAGGAAGGAGTGTGTCAAGATGATCAGCGCGTTGGAAACGGCGTCGGAGATCATCGCGACTGTATAGACTAGAGGAGTGGCAATGCGGAGGCTGTCGATGGAAATAAGAAGATGAAGGTGATTGTCATCGTCTTGTGTAAATGAATATATCTGTCTCGCTTGTCTCAGGAGGGTCTGAACAACACACGAGAGAAGAGCGATGAGGACGAATCTAGATTGAGGTATACAGCTGTGCATTTCAGATGATTGCAAAGACACTGAGAGGATTGCGCCACTAAGATTCTTCGGAATCGAGGTCTCTCTGCTTCTTCCTCGAGTCGGGCGACTCTAAGTTGGACCGTTTGATGCCTCGCTTAGCGTCGTCTAAGAACTGGTTGATGGCGAAAGGGTCTGTTGTGTCCTTCTCGAACTGCACTGGGCCTGATCTTGCCCCACCCGCACCCGCACCCGTGTTGGATGACGCTTCCACTTCGGCACCTTTGAACTTGCTCTGACCTAATCCGAATCGATCGTTGTTCCTCAGCTCCTCCTCCAGCGCCGCGCCATCATCGCCAGCACCATAAATGTCGTCCGCTCCACCACGGCCAGCCGGACGACGGTAGATTGCAGCCGCGGCAGAACTGCCCGAGAACAGCGGCTTGTCGTAGAGGTTGTACGAGTCTTCATCGCCGTACCCCGCGGAAAGAGATTCTTGGTTGAACAGCCGGCTGTCGATCATCGAGTCTTTGGAGGCGGTGGGCTTGGCGAGGCCGAGAGCGACTTTTTCAGAGATGTCGCGGTTTTGCTCGCGCAGCAGTTGCTTGGCGCGTTGTTCGGTACCCATGTTGGACATGCGCAGCTCGCGTTCCCTCTCGCGACGGCGTTCTTCGCGGATGCGATCGCGTTCTCGTACCCCCTCATCTTCGTCATCGTCATCCTCGCCAGCGGAGGAGCGGTCAGAGTTCGAGTCGGAATCGGAACCATACCCCGCAAGCATCGCTGACATCCCTCCCCCACCACCACTACCCGAAGCGCCAGCAGGTCTCGATCGAGGAGCGTCCGAGTCATCCAGCCGAGAAGCCACATCGTCGTCATCTCCCCGGCCAGAGACGGAGGGTGTAGCAGACGGCAGGCCTGCACGTTCTTCGCGAGCTCGCTGGGCAAGATTGCGCAGATGTTCCTCTTTGGCGGCTTTCTCCTTGGCCGCGAGTTTCTGCTGCATGATGCTTCGCTGGCGCACTTCTTCGCGTGCGTGTCGGTCGGCGAGGTTGAGCGCCTCTGCGAGTTGAGCAAAGTTGTCGTTGATGACCACGTCTTTGATGCCACTGCCGTCTGCGGCGAGACGCTTGTCGAGGGGGATGGTGTAGCCCTTGTTGTTCTTCCAATTCGAGATGGCGGGCGGAATCATCCAATCTTTCTGCTCCTGCGCTGTGACCTTGCGGGGTGGGGAGCGAAGGACGGGCGGAGGTGGAGAGGGCGGGCCGGGTGCGATCTTTTTGAATCGGTGGCGGGGTGGCTCGAGCGGGTCGCGCGCGGCTTCGGTCATCTTGATGATGCGTTGTGTGCCGTTGCCCGCGCCTTGTTGTCCGGGAGTGTAGCGAATGAACTGGGCTGCTTGCTGTCCGCCAGGCTGAGTGGCGGGTTTGGGAACGGCAGATTTTGATTTGCCCTTGGTGAGTGCTTCGAGAGCAAGTCGGGTGCGTTCGGTGGTGCTCATGACCTCGTCTTCGGACGGACGTTCAAAACCGGTCGCGCGATCCTTCTCCTTCAGATCAGTGCGTTGGGAGAGCGGCACGAGATCCTTGTATTCTGTCTGCACCGTTTGTCCTTGCCGGAGGCCTTGCCTGACGATGGCGTCATATCGCTTGTTGCCCTCTCCGTCCACGCGCATGGCGAGCTTGTTACCGGCACCGGCGGACCTAGTTCGTCCCATATCGAGAGGATACTGAGCAATGTGACATTCTGGGTAGGCGCCTCCGCCGCCAAAATCGGCCTGTGTTCTTGGTCGCCATGATGCTCTCTGGCCGTATGGCGGGACGTTGGGTGATGCTGCTGCTGACACGAGGGCGGAAGAGGAAGAGGAGGGGCCGGCCTCGGCATTGTCGTAATCATTGTCCTCCTCATCGGCTTGCGAGTGGGTAGCGGCGCTGTACTTTGGTGCAGGCAGGACGCTCTGCAACGTAGCCGTCATACTAGGCAAGGAGCGATGCTGTGTGCAGGCGATAGTATATGAAGTAGATGCAACTGGAAGAGGAACGAGAAGATGTACGCGCATACATCAACTCCACACCATCAGGGTCGTAGGCGCTATAGCACAGGGATTTCATACGGCGTCGAAAATTCAGCATCACGTGCGATCCTCAACCCCCGATTCACTCTGAGCCCGATTCCGTGGAATTGCGTCAGTCAGACGATGGCAGTCCAACCAAGCCAAAGCCCATTTCCGATTTCCGTGTTGGGATAGACTCGGCTTGGACGCGACTGTGACTTTTGGCCGTGGAAGAGGCAGGCAATCAATCCACAATGGCTCAGTCTGACTGTATTGGCGCATCCACGATGGGCGCTGAAGCCTCTTGTCTCTACAATCACCTTTCGCTTATCCTCGTCCAACGTCGCTGGAAAGGCTCTTGAACGCTTCGGCTCGGCCGCTTCATCTTTTCTCCCGTCCATTGTGACGTTCGGCCGCCCTTTTCTCGACAATCTTGGCTCGGAGCGCAGCTTATTCTGCATCCACCGTCTTTACCCTTTCTCGCGGTTCAGTCTCTGGCTCAGATTCGATATTGCCTCGCCTTCTCGGTCATCTCACTCAAAGGACAGCACGACCCGACCTCTCACACGGAATCTCGCGACTTGGCTCCTGACCCCCGACCACTGGACGGCAGGCAGCTACACGCAGCCTCTTCTCTTCTATCTCCCCTCTTGACTTGCGACGTCGATGTCGCTTCAATTGCCATTCTAGCCGCCCTCATAGCACATTCAAGCGCATACATGCTGCAGGACTGGACATAGGCGCTGTTTTCGATCTCTTTCTGCGACTGCGGCTCGAGGTGCTTTTACGAGGAGCGTATGCCCATCGACTGCGCGAAGCACCTGAGCTAAGAGCTCTAGTCTTCTTGTACCGGCTTCAACAGTGATCTTGCCATCATGTCCAAGCAACGCGGTACAGCCGCGTATCGCGGCTTTACAGTCAGCCATCAGCGCGTCGTCCTCGATCTTGGCTTCAATGGCACTGTTGTAGGCTTCACAGAGCTCACCATCATCCCAACGCATCGCAGCCTCCGAACCATCCATCTCAATTGCCGACAAGCCTTTGTGCAATCCGTCTCAGTATCGAGTCATAACGCCGAATTTTCATATGCAGATCACCTTACGGGTGCTACCATCTCAGACGCACGCGACGTCCATCGATATCCCGAGCTCAAAAGGAGAATCTACGCCTCGGCGTCTGACGGTGCCCATGGAGAGCTCAGCATCCTCATTCCTCCAGACGTTCATGTCCAGTCACAGCTCGCCAGCAGCAGAGCGGCTAGCAGCGCTCCCGATGATGCTCCCACCCCAGACGGCTCTTCCTCGTCCACAGAGCTTGCGCCACTCACCATCAGGGTCGACTATTATCTCAAAGACCCCACCGACGGCATCCAATTCATGCGCCCAACCGCAGATGCGCCCTACCGCGTGCCTCATCTTTTTACCATCGCCTCATCCCCCGATGCGGCACGTTGCTGGGTTCCATGCGTTGACAGCTTGTGGGAGAGGTGTACGTGGGAGTTTGAACTCATCGTGCCCAGGTCGCTCAGTACAGCCGAGGAAGACGAGGATGCGACCTCCGCCCAACCAGGCTTTCCCGCCCCGGAGCGGGCGGCTGCCACCAGTGCCGATACTTCTGATCCGGATTCGCAGGTCGTTGTCGTCTGCACTGGTGACTTGATGGAGCAAGTGACGCATCCAAACAATCCTTCCAAGACCGTCTTCTGCTATACACAGGCGGTACCAACCTCAGTCCAGCATATCGCCTTTGCAGCCGGTCCTTTCCACATCATGCGCATCGAGGCTGCCCATCGCCACGCCGGCCAAGCCTCCACTAGCATCATCACAGACGTTACTGCAGGTGCTCCCGCTGTTGTGGACGACTCGGGCCAGCCCGAAATCCTCGCCTTCTGCCTGCCCGGTCGCGAGGAAGAGCTACGCAGCTCGATCAGCTTCACTCGTCAAGCGCTCGACTTTTTTTCTCAAGAATACGGCTCCTATCCGTTTGGCGCCTTTCGTATGGTCTTTGTCGACGAGCCACCGCAAGATTGCACCACTCAGTCCATGATGGCCATCTGCACCAACGATCTGCTCCACCCAGCGTCAGTTATCGACCAGGCTATCGAGAACCGCCAGCTTCTAAGTCACGCCATCGCCTTCCAATGGGTCGGCATCAACATCATCCAAGCCACCTGGGCTGACACCTGGCTCGTCAATGGTCTCAGCCTGTACATCAACGGTCTCTTTCTGCGCAGGCTCATGGGCAACAATGAGTACCGCTTCCGACTCAAAAAGGATCTCGACAGACTCTGCGCGTGGGATATCGGTATGCCGCCTCTGTACGAAGCGGGTGCGTTCGAGCCTCCTGACCAGGCTACTCTGCCGTTCGTAAACCTCAAAGCCCCCCTCGTACTCCACATTCTCGATCGAAGACTGCGAAAGATGGGTGCTTCCGTCGGCCTGGGTCGAGTGATTCCCAAGGTGTTCCTCCAGGCTATGACCGGCGAGATGACCAACAACATGCTCAGTACGCAGCACTTCCTCCGAACCTGTCGCAAAGTCAGCGGAGCCGACCTCCGTCTCTTCACCGAGCACTGGATTCGCGGCAGCGGTTGTCCTCGTTTCATCTGCAGCGCCAACTTCAATCGTAAGAAGCTCCTCATCGAGATGCACATCCGTCAAGAAGTTCCTGCCGCCCAGTTCGCCGCCGCTCGTCCCGGTGACGCATTGGCTGCCAACGCAGTCCCACTCTTCGAAGGTCAGATGACGGTGCGAATTCACGAGGCTGACGGCACACCGTATGAGCATGTGCTCGAGATCAAGGGCCCAGCCAAACGCTACGAAGTGCCGTTCAACACCAAGTACAAGCGAGTGCGTCGAAACACGAAACGATTCCAGGCTCGTCAGGCAGCTGCCGCTGCAGCAGCCCAGGGTGACCAGGAAGCACAGGAGGCTATCGGACTCATCGATCTTGGCTTTGGCCTGGGCATGTGGGAAGACGAAAAGGCACGAGAAGAATGGAAAGTGGCCGACTGGACCGAAGAGGACGAGGAGAAGATGTCGTCAGCGCCGTACGAGTGGATCCGCATGGATGCCGACTTTGAGTGGCTCGCCAGCATTCACTTTGAGCAGCCCGACTATATGTGGGTCTCGCAGCTGCAACGCGATCGAGATGTGGTCGCGCAAGTCTCTGCAGTGCATGCCTTGGCTCAGATGCCGTCGCTGGTGACATGCAGTATGTTGACGCGTACCGTTCTCGTCAACAAGTACTTTTACCGAGTTCGAACAGAAGCTGTACATGCATTGGTGCATTGCGCCATTCCACAGCTCGAGAACCTCGGCCTTTTCCACCTACTCAAGCTCTTCCGCACGCAGTTTTGCCACGATCCACCTGACGAGGCTTCCATCGAGAATCCGCTCGACGTGCCATGTATTCCTCGCGCCAATGACTTTAGCGATGCTGCTGACTACTTTCTGCAGCGAGCTCTCATTCATGCCATCAGTCGTGTCCGCAACCCCGACGGCCGCACTCCGCCGCAGGTCAAGCGTTTCCTAATCAACTTGCTGCGCTACAATGACAACTCAACCAATCACTTTGTCGACGATTTCTACCTCGCTGGAGCCATCAACGCACTGGCTAGCGCATTCATCCCAGTGGACTCAGCAATGGCCGGCACGCAGGACGACGATGCAGCTAATGAAGAGATGTTCTTGCTCACCCACGCCATCGCTGAGGTGGAACGTTTGCAGGAACTCGATCGGCTCGTGCCATCATATCACAACGTCATCACGCTAGCCTCGCTCGACTTCCAGGTGGCAATGATGCTGGCGAACCTCAAGCCCAGGGATTTGCAGCTCTTCTTTACATATACACGACAAGGCAACTTCACCCCTGTTCGGGTTGCTGCACTGAATTGTCTGCTGCTTGTCGGCAACCTGGATCACCGTATCATCGCCCGGTATTGCTTTGCGCTTCTGCGGCTGGACGAGAACCGCACGGTGAAGCGCGCGTTGGCGCGAGCACTCTGCGAGGGTCTCGCTGTAGCTATGAGCACCGGCGTGTTTGGCGGCGGAGGTCTGCGTGGTCCGGAAGCGTTGCTTATCGAAGAGGACAGCGGTCACGTCAATGCGGCAGAGAAGGCGCGAGATGCACAGCTGGAGGCCATGCTCAAGACGCTCAAGAAAGAGATCGGACGATCGGCGGGTGTGCGAGAAGGTTTCCTCTCGGCACTGCTAGCACCGAGCATTGACGTCGAAGAACGCTGGGCGCTGCTGAAGCTCGCCGAGTTGCTGTTCCGACCCGCAGAGGAGAAGGACTTACCGCTGCAACCCAAGGTACAGCTTCGTGTCAGGATGCCGAGCACTCAATCCGCGCTCGATGTCAATGCTCTGGAGTCTCCGTCTATCTCCAAAATCAAGCTTGTCCGTCCGTCAAGCGCTGCCGCTGGCGACGAACTATCTGTCAAGACTCCGTCTTCGGCCACAGCGACCAGCGTACCTCGCGTTGCTTTCGAGACCCCAGAGAAGCCGAAACATGCCGAGTCCTCTACCGGTGCTGCTGACAGGAAAAAGATCAAACCCAAGAAGATCAAGCCACTGGCTCCCGGCCAGGCCTCGGGCATGTCCTTCGCAGACTTGACCGCCTGCAGGAACACACTCAAGAAGCTTATGCAGAGCAAACATGCCTCTATCTTCCTGAACCCGGTCGATCCTGTGCGTGACCAGGCCACCGATTACTTTGATGTCATCAAGGAGCCGATGGATCTGGGCTCGATCTTGAACAAGCTCGACAGTGGACAATACAAGGATCGACACGGGCTGCGTGCCGATTTTGAGCTGATGATCCGAAACGCCAAGACGTACACGCCCGATCCGAAAGCGTGGGCGCACAAGCAGGCGGTTGGACTCGAGAAGATGTTCGGGCCACTGTGGAACAGAATGGAGAAGACGCTCGAGCAGTCGGCAGCAAGGCAGAAGGCGGCTCAGGATGCGGCACTCGCCAACGAGCAAAATGCAGCTGCATCCGACACTCCCGACCGCGCCTCGCCGCCCAAGCTGGATGCATCGCCGAACGTCGCGCCATCGAAATCGACTTCAGTGTCAAGTGGCGGCCCTGTCAGGGAGGCTTCGACCCCAAGTGCTGCTGCGCCCAAGCTTTCACTCAAGTTCAAGCTCAAGACGAAAGCTGCGGGCGAGGAGTCGCCAGCCGTTAGCACACCCACAGCCAAGCCCAGGCCCCCTGTTTCCGAGCCCTCGCCTGTCGCACCTTCCGCGCCGTCTACGACGCTCAAACTGAAGAAGCCGCTGATCAAGCTCAAGAAGAGCAACGACAACGAGGCTGCTTCACCAGCGACACCTTCCCCGGCACCGCCAGTCGCAGCGGAAGAACCGCCACCGCAGAGCGTGGACGATGACATCTTGGAGGCGTTGGGAGAGAGCGTGCCCAAGGCAAGCAAAGCCAAGCCCATCAAACTTTCATCGAGTTCAGGTAAAGCTGCAATCTCTCCGTCGCCAGCGGCTGCCACTGCAACGCCAGTCCGCGCATCTCCAGCAGCAACAGCAGCGGCGGCGGGGTCTCCAAGCACAAAGAAGAGCAAGCCTGCAAGCTCTGCTGCCCCTGCTGCGACCGTCGCGAATGGCACCGCTGCGGCTGCGTTCTCGGGCGAATCTCCATCGAAAGACATTGCCAAGTGGGCAGAGAGAGACCCTGTTAGCGCCACCGCCAGCATGCCGATGAACGGCAAGAAGTGCAAAGTGCTTCTGCAGGTGATCAAGAAGTCGCCCTTTTCGATCTTCTTCCGCTTTCCCGTTGACCCTATTGCCGACGGCTTGCCGACTTATCTGGACGAGATCAAAGAGCCGATGGATCTGAGCACGATGGAGAAAAAAGTCAACCAAGCCGCCTACTCTACCATGGGCGACTTTGCTGCCGACATGGAGCTCATCTTTGCCAACTGTCGTCAGTTCAATCCTCCAGGCACCGAGCCCTGTCAGCACGCGGACGAACTCCAGAAGTTGTGGCGCAAGGAATGGGCCAAGACGATTACGCCCAAACTCGAAGCCAACGAGAAGCGTGCCCTCGTAGGGTTGATGAATCGACTCAAGACGCACCAGTCATCGCTGTTGTTCCGCGAGCCTGTCGATCCGGTGGCGCTCGGGATCCCGACATACTTTGACATCATTCCACGCAAAGACGCAAGAGATCTCAGCTTGATCGAGGGGAAGCTAAAGGCGGACAAGTACGACTCGTTTGGGGCGTTTGATGCGGATATCAAGCTCATGCTCCGCAACTGCTACACTTTCAATGCGCTTGACCCAGCCATCATCGAGATAGCAAAGGCGTTCGAAACCTACTACAAGCGCGAGTTTAACCATGCCAGGCAGCAGGCTGGGATCAGTGGTGCCGGTGGAGCAACGACGCCCAGCGGCGCCAAGAGGAAGTTGACTACCACGGCTAATGGCGGTAGTGGAGGGAGCAGTAAGAAGGTCAAGAGTGGTTAGTAGGCTTGTTGCGGAGAGTGCAGTGGCCGGCTCGATAATGTGTGCGGAATGATCATTCATTGCCCCTGGCGAATGGAAGTGTGCGGTCCGAGGCAAGAGTTCGTGAACAAGTTGCAAGCCGATGTGCAGGTGCAGACATGAGGCAAGATGCACGCAAGGTAGGCTGAGCTTTACTGTCAATCACGTATGGTGAAGCGTGGTATTACTCTTTCGTTGGCGAGCTGCTTGTGCCAGGATAGAACGGGAGCGAGGACTCGGATGTTGGCGTTCCCACCCCCTGGCCGTGCGACGACGGCGGGCGTTCGCCGCTCATCACCCTCCTCAGCCTCCCCGATCGTGACCGGATGAGCGAGCCGATGCTCCCACCCGCACTCGTGTCGGCATCCGCCATGGAGGCGAGGTGGAACTGATGGTGTCCGTGGTGTGCCGAGTCCTGGGATGTGCGCGTGTCGGGTTTCGGTGCGCGGCGGAAGTGCGATGGCAGGCTGGTGCCGGCGCGGAATGACGAGCCCGGTGCAGCGGAGGTGGGCAGCGTGGAGTGTGCGGGGTTGACTGAGGTGGTCCCTGGGTTGAAGCCGAACGGGAGGGATGAGGCGGAGGTTGATGGCAGGCCAGAACCGATCGGAGGACCGCTTGATCTTGTCGAGGCTGCTGCACCGTTGGAGGAAGTGAGAAACGCGGAATCGGCGCCGACCGTATCCAGGCCGAGATCCTTCATGAGCGGGTCGAGGAAAGAGAGCTCATCCTTGATCATTTGGCGTGCGAGGATGTCGATGTCTTTGACCTGCGCATTGATGGTTTTCTTGATCTTTGCGTCCGCTTTGAGCAGCAATTCCTGCGTCATGCCGCTGATGATTGGCACCGAGTTGGGTACTGTTGCTGCCTTTTCGCTCGTCTCAGCGTGACCGTCTGCAACGCTTGAAAAGGTTTGGCTGATGCTGCCTGTGCGGTCGTGTTCTTGGCTTGTATGGCGCGATGCGGAGGTGGGTGGGGAGGACGCTCGTGGGAATGTGCCGTGGTTCGCTGCGGTGGTATCAGTACTGAATCCTGCTGCTGTCACGTCTCTCGGGAAGAAGGAGAGCATCTTGTAGTAGACCTCTGTGAGTATATCGCATAGCGTAAAGAAGGTCTGGAAGAAGTCTAGCTGGAACGGTATGTTGGGCGCCATCATGTAAGAGCTTTGCTCGTTTGCCGCCAACGTCGATGCCGGACCTATGCTCGAATCGAGCGTGCCGAATTCGCTGATAGCCTGTGCAGCTGTTGAACGTTTAAGCGTCTGCTTGCCGGACTTGAAGAAGCTGCGCATCCTTGGTCTCTGCCCGCCAAAGCTCGCCGCACCGGTGCCACTAGTCAAGGAGACGATGTTGTCGTCCGTATACCCATCTAGCTCGTTGATGAGCGATACGATCGCCCTCGCCATATCGCTGGGACTTGCGATTTCGAGAATGCTGGAGAGGCTGAGGCCGAGCAACGAGTAGCGCAGGGTGCGTTTGTGCATGCGATCGTTGTCAAAAGCGGCGGCGAGTTCGTTGGGGCCGAGCTGAACGGTCTGGAACCAGGTGCGCTGGCCTTGAAGCGAGCGTTTGAGGTAGACGAGGCTGCGGATGCGTTTGTTGAAGATATCGCGGAGGTAGTCTGTCCCACTGAGGCTTGCTGTGGGGGCGGTGGTGAGGTAATTGTTGGAGGAAGAGGCGGGGTAGAGGGTGGAAGAGCCGACGATGGACGAGGTTGCAAACGGCGGAAAGGTGGTGTCGCCGTGGCCATAGAGTGAGGAAGAGGTGGATGTGGTCATGGTGTCGGCTGAGTTCGGCTGCTGCAGCGCTGCAGTTCAGGAAGCAAAAGGGTTGCCTTCGCAGCGAGCGAATCGATGCCCATGAAGGAGGATGCGATGGAATTGGAGTTGGAGTTGGAGAGCAAGTTGCTTGTCTTTAACGAAGATAGGGTCCGATACTACAAGCTCAGCTGCAGTGTTGAGCTGAGAATTCACAGAGCGCGGCTTCCAAATGATATGGACCTGCACCGGAAGCTGAGGAAGCGCTAAAATATCCTAACTCGCGCGCACAGACGATACAGAACACGCACAAGCTTTCGGCCCTTCCGACCGGCATGATTCATGGCCCTGAATTCGTTCTGACCGTCACACTGTTCGTGGTAAGACTCACACGCTCACCGCCACTTCGACATATACTATCGTTCTGTCAGGGCAAGAGACGCTTCGTGGCGTCTGCTACAACGGCGTCTGAACAGCTTCACGCGAGGCAGAATGGATTCTTGCCCTTCCGCCAGGCGACGGACGGCTGTACTGCCAGTCGACTGAAAAAGTTATGTGAGTGCTTGAGCATGTCAGGACGGCTGGTGGTGACGCTGTCGGGCGTTGGGACACGAGTGCTGCTTCCTTGCTGCTGAGAGGCAAGCTGTCGGCGGTCGGAAATCGGGGTCTCCGGTCTGTCGTGTCGCTTTCGCTGAGCCAAGGGTCCAACCAGCAACGTGCTCGGCCAATCCGACACGAGTAGCCAAAACGAGGAAAAATTCGCCACGCCACAGGCAGCGCGTGAAGTTGAGTGCGCTGAGCCAACCGCTTGTCGAGATTTGCCGCAAGCACAACGCCCAAGCCGGCCTTTGGCTTTCGACTCCACTTTTGGTGACCGCAGCTGCAGCTCGACTTTGGGACCTGCGTCCGCGACATCCACGACATTCAAACAGAAGGCTCAGTTTCTGGCACTTCTTCTCCTTCATCACCATTCGTCACGTTACAATCAACTCGCTCGACTCTGAGCTTCGAAGTCGGGCTCAAGGCAGAGGATCAGCCGTTTAAACTCCTGCATTACGACGACGCAAACCTCGAAGAACGTCAAAGATTCACAGCCTTGCGCCGTTCACTAGACCATCACACTCCGCCCTTTCCGAGGATTCAGCGCGACTTCACCTACGGCTCTGCGCCGCTTACTTTCATCTGCGCGAGGAACACCTCTACTACAAGCGTACCTCATCTGGGCTCCTCCGACCCTGTTCACCACAGCAATTGCAACTCGCGAACAGCCAACGCAGTTGCAGCACATCGGCACTCCTTCCAGCGTCGATTAGTCAGACAGAAGAGCTTGTAGAGACTGCTCTCCCTCTTGCTGTATTTATCGGGCCCTATCCGTTGTCACGGCCCCTCCCTGTTCGACTCTCGACGGCTGCTGCATTGGTGAGCCGGTAGAGTCAAACCCACTTGAAAGCCGACGAAGTCTCGTGCATTCTTGCGAGACCTTCCTCGACTTGCAAGCGGGTGATACCCTGATTTAGGGTATCGCTCCCTCTTTGCATGGTCGCTCCTACCCTCTTAGATTGCTGGCATGTGCGCGATCTACAAAGATTTCGCGCTGTACTCAAAGGCTGCCCGCCCGACAAGTCGACCGCCACCCAGCTAAATGCAAATGGATCGTATGGAGCAGGCGGTGCTTCCTTCTCCAAGTCGCCACATAGTCACAAGGAACAGCCAGGTCCCTGCCCACCCGCAGAAGTCAACCGTCGTGATCACCTCGGCCGCACCGTCCTCCATCACATCGCCTCTAGCACAGAACCATGGAGCGTCAGCTACCTGAATGCCATCCTAGCGCATCCGAGCGTCAACATCAATCTTCAAGATGGGGAGAGCGGATACACCCCGCTTCACCGTGCACTCTACGTTGCGAACCTGCAGACCGCCATCATTCTGCTGCGCAGAACCGATCTCGACCTGCGAGTCAAAGATTTTGAAGGTCTCACTGCCTTCGACCTCTATAATTCCACTGTAGCAGGTACAAATCCGCCCTCCGACGCCCTGTCCTCCGAGCCGGCGCGCCACCAGAATTCACGAACATTGACGCAGCTCTTCACATGGGGATCGAACCGCAACTACAACCTTGGTCTCGGCGACGGAGACGACCGACAATTCCCAGACAAGATCACGTTGCGCCGAGTTGCAACGGGTAATAATGCAACACAGTCCACACAAGAGGCGTCCAGAGCGTCGCTTCCGCCGGGAAAGAAGTTCGATCGTATTGGTATCAAGGACGTGGCCATGAGCCGTCTTCATACTGTTGTCTTGACGGACGAAAAGGTCTCCAATGTCTGGGTTTGCGGTCTGGGCTCCAATGGCCGCCTAGGTAGATCTCCGCAGACGCAGACCTCCTTCGAGCCACTCAAAGACTTCAACGAGACCGCTCGTTCCGTCGCTGTGGCTCAGGATCACACTCTCATAGTCACAAACTCAGGCGCAGTCTACTCCTTTGGTCTCAATCGGTTCGCACAGCTCGGATACACAATAGAGCAAGGCCTCGGCTCAGTAGGATCTACCACTGGAAAGCTTGGCGGCGCCGGCGTCACGTTCGGCCAATCTTCCGCTTTCGTGCAAAATGTTGATTTGGATATTCAGATCTCACCGAGGCGAATCGTCGGCCCTCTAAAGAAGGAGATCGTGCTCGGTGCAGCGTGCAGCAAGCTTCACTCGGCCGTTTTCACGTCAGAAGGCCTTTACACCTGGGGCACCAACACCGGTCAGCTTGGCTATGACAGGAGTGGAACCGCTGTGCAGGTGCAGCCGCGCAAGGTCACTGCGCTCGCAGCTGGTTCGGGCATTCAGCAGGTCGCTGCCTCCGACTTTGGCACAGCTTGCTTGATGGAGGGTGGGGATGTTTTTGTATGGCACAATGACACCCACTTCCGTATCAATTTTCCTCTTGCCCGCTTCTCGAGCAGTATTTCTGTCTTCAGACCAAGGCAGGTGCAACCAAAGACGCTCATCTCGAAGCTTTCGAGTAGCGGCAACACCTTCTCCGCTCTCAGCGACATGGGCGATCTCTTTACATTCAATCTAGAGCACCCTTCCGAGTACGGCAACACCGGCCCACCCGGCAGAGCCTCTGCATCGAGCGCATCCGCTGCCAAGTCTTCCGCCGCACAAACAGCCCCGAAACCGCAGCTTCTCTGGTCGGTGCGAAAGAAATTTTCAGCTGTGCGAGACGTCGCCATTGGAGCTGATGGCTCCGTCATCCTGTGCACGGAAAGCGGACATTGTTTTGTCCGTCCACGTCGAAGTGATACCGGTGGCAAAGGTGGCGGAGGCAAGAACTTCAAATTTCAGCAGATCCCCTATCTTCAGCGCGTTGTCAAGGTCGCTACCAGCGAAAGTGGTGCTTTGGCTGCTATCAAGGCGGACCCGAGTTTGCCGGACGTGCGCGTCAAGGGCCGGACGGTCGAGGAGGCGCTCTGCGACTTGCTTCCTCACCTCAAGGTGCAGACCCTGACCGAGGACGTCGACAAGGAAAAGGGCATTACATCTGAGGTGGTAGAGATCTCAGACGTCCGCAGCGATGCGGGCTATGACGACAGTGAGTCGGAAGACGAGCGCGGCGCTGACGAACACCACGGCGGCAGACATACATCGTCCCCAAAGACCGATGCGGGCAGATACGCCCAGATGGCTTTGCTCATCCTGGAGGCAGCCAAGCGCTGGGTCGCGGGCCGAATCACCTCGGGACCGAATCACGGCGATGTCATACCTGATCCGACGGCGGTATCTCCTGCGCCCGAGTTGCAAGGCAGTGCGACAACGGGAAGGCGACAGGCGTTTTATGGTCCTCACAATCTTGTTCCGCCATTCGGCTGTGACGCTTTCCTAATCGCCGACGGACATTACCTTCCAGTGCACAAGATCGTTCTTGGGGCGAGGATACCCTCCCTGAAAAGGGCATTGCAAGACCCCAATGCGAAGGACAACCTGCCACAAGGCATCAAAGTCTCAGCAATTGGAAACGACAAGCGTGTCTCCATTCTGACACTGTCGAAGTGCAGCCTTGTCTCGGCGCTGTTACTCCTGCATTACATCTACTCGGACGACCTCCCGCCCATTTGGGTGCCGAGTGTCGGGCTTGTCATCGACAAGGAACTCAAGGCAGCCAAGATCGACCGTACGCGCATTCAGGAGGAGTTGCGCACTATCGCGGAGAGTCTAGGCCTTTCGGCGCTATCAGTTAGCATCAAAGCCAGCATGCCTCGCCCACCTGAACCAACGCTTCGCGAAAACATGTCTGAGCTGTTCAGCTCGTACGTCGACGTTGATGCCTTTGAAGAGACGCGAAGCTTCAACGATGTCTTGCTCCGTCTCGAGGATAGAACAGTCCCAGCCCACTCTGTCATCCTACGCAGATCACCATTCTTCGCCGCGTTGTTCCAGCCACACTGGACCGCAGGGCGGTGGGATGAAGGCAACGTGATCACTCTTGATATGAGCCACTTGCGCTGGGAGGTGGCTCGGATTGTGCTCATGCATCTCTACACCGACAATGGCGAGACTCTCTTCACTGGATGCGACGCCGAGCGTTCATTGGAGCAGTATATGGACTTTTTGGTCGAGGTCATGGCGGCAGCCAACGAGTTGCTGCTCGACAAGCTCAAGCTAGTCGTAAGCTCTTTGCTTCGCAAGCGCATCCTCGCTCACACCGTCGGCGCTGTGATGACCGAGGCCGATTTCTACAAAGCTGATCAACTCAAGGACATCACGATGGACTATTGCACCAAGAGTATGGAGGCGTTGCTTGAAGGGGGCCGCCTCAACGAGCTCGACCAGGTCATGCTCCGAGCTCTCACCGTCTATGTGCGTCAAAAGCAAGATGAGAAGCTGCACCGCAGCTTCGCAGAGGACCGCCTTGCCGCTTTGGTGGAGAAGCATCGAGAGTTCCATGATGATCTTGATATCCCTCCTCCAAGCTTGCACCTCATCGTCAATAAGGTGCGGTCCAAGAAGGCATCAGGCGTAGCTGGCATGAGATCACCGCCCTTGCTCGCTCAGGACTCGAACCGACGTCGATCCAGCACACGATTCGGCGTCTCGTTTCCCGCTAGTCCTGATGCGCTCCGACCTGTTAGGGCTGGGATCTCGCAGCGTGGGATCGCCGATGACGCCTCCGAGATGTTCTCGATGGACGAGGACGACGTCACGACCCCACGCAAGGAATCGAGTGCTCGCGCTCAGGGTTCGCCTTGGGCTGTGTTGCCGCAAGTGGCGCATCTCAGTCTGGACGAAACACCGGACAAAGGCTCACCATCGCGACCGTGGAAGTCTCGAACTGTCGAAGCCGAACGAAAGCAAGCGGTCGCGGACAGCGCATCTGCCTCGCCCTCGGTTCGACCCATGGACGCACCCAACGACCTTCGCAGCATCATGGCTATGGAGCAACAGCGTCAGCAGCAGCACTCCGCTGTGTCCCATCTTTCGAATGCGACCACGCCGAGTGGATCAGGCACATCGACGCCCGTTCAAAAGTCGGCAACGCCTGGCTTTGAGCTTTCGCCCATCAACATCGCCAATACACGGCTTTCGCAGAAGGAACGAAAGCGACAGCAACAGGAAGCTGGTCTGGCGGCAGCCGCAGCGGCAGCAGCTACGCCAGCTCCAGCGCGCAATGGAAGCGTCTCGTCTCCATGGAAGTGGTCTGGCGGTGGTTCTTCGCCACCTGACAAAGCGGCTGGTTCTTCACCCTGGAGCCTGAAAGAGGCTGCGACAACAGCAATGGCGCTGCCCACCTCACACGAGGGAACGCCACCTCTGTCATCCACATTGAGTGGGCGCCGCCCTTCAGCCGCACCCTTGCAACCTGGCTCAGGTGTGCAGGGCCCTCGTCCGTCAATTCCGGATGCGAGTCCGTCTCCGGCTAACAGTATGGGTCCGACATACGCTCCGATGCGGATGGGATCCAAGACTGTGCCCAAGAGGATGAGCAGCAGCACCAACGAGTCGGCCTGGTCGACCCCTACAGTGGCACCAGTGCTAGCTTCCTTCGGCTCCTCACCTTCAGCGTCAGCAGGGTTCACTGGTGCGCGCATGCCGCGCCCAGACGCACATCGCGCTCCATCGTCGAACTTGCAGCGATCGCTGCTTGGTGCGGATGCTCCCAGTATCTCGCGAACCTCTTCTGAAGCGTCTCGTGCTGAACGTGCTGCCACGCCTGTATCCCCAGCACAGCTGACGTTTGCTCAGATCCAGGAGCAGCAGCGGATGGCCATCGAAGCGGAGCAAGAGTCGATTCGTATGGCAGCTACTGCGCGACGAAGTTTTCTTGACATTCAAGAGGAGGAACGTAAGGCAGAAGAGCGACGCAAGGAAGAGCAGAAACAGGCTGACGAGTTCGAGAAGTGGTTCGCCGAGGAGTCGAAGCGCATTCAAAAGCAAAACAGGACGGGTCCGTCAGGCGCGCCCAGCGGTGGCAAGTGCAAAGGGCAAAAGAAGCCTGGCAAGCAACAACAACAACAACAACAACAACAACAGCAGCAGCAGCAGCAGCAGCGGTCTTCGGTTTCGAAAGAACAAGCCTCGTCTTCAACTAAGGCTAGTCAAGATATGGCACAATTGGGTTCTGCGAATGGCAGCTCGGGTCCAACAAAAAGCAAACCACAGAACGGCGGCAAGAAAGGCGGAGCGGGTCAAACTACCAGCAAACACTCCAACGGCGGACCCCCTGCCGAAGCTGACGCTACACCCAGCAAGAGCGCGGGCAAGCAGCGTCTCAACACCACCAACGGAGCGGAGAGGGGCACAAAACCCTCATCAAAAACAACCGAACACGGTGGCGGTAAGAGCAACGGCCAAAACAGCAGCAGCACTGATAGCAGAAAGCTCAATGCTTCGAAATCGGCAGGTAAGACACCGTCCGCTGCGACCCTGCAGCACAGTCTGCCGCCAAAACCGTCCGCAGCAGCGCCCAACCTCTCGGCTGCAGCGCCGACGTTCACGCCACGCCAACCGTGACGCGTCTCCCGTGTTCACAGTATCAGACCGTCGAATAGAAGAATCTAGGATCTCGCGAATGGAATCTGCACACACGAACCATTTGACCGACGGCGTGGGGATGTGAAAGAGCTGTGGTTGATGTCATGATTGCATAAATAACCGTCGATGTTTATTGACCGCGAGCCGGAGTGCAGGGATTCACGTATCACGCCGTGTGCATCTAACCCTAAACCGCATCCGAAGTAGGCTTAGTCTGGCTCGGAGGAGCGGACGTAGCCGCCTCCTCCAACGGATCCAGGGGTGGTGTTGGTGGATGATGATCCACCTCGCTCCGCATCGGTTTGGGCCTATGGGTATCAACCGCCTCAATGGGTAGCTGAAACCTCTTCTCATCGCAGCCATACGCCTTCGGCGTCAACTGGATCACTGTATGCAGTGGGATCTTTATATACGGCAGATCCTCCTGCGAGAGAGCGTGGAAGTAGGCATAGAGGCAACGGATGATAGCCTGATGACCGATGATGAGGATATTTTCCTGTCGCTCTAGCTCCATAATGATAGGTTCGAGACGGACAACGACGTCGCGATAGGACTCGCCGCCGCGGTAGCGGTAGTTGAATTTGTCGTCGTCGCGGTTTGCGTAATCTTCGGGGTAGTACTTTTCGATTTCTTCGTAGGTCATAGCGTCGCATACGCCGGCATCGAGCTCGTCGAGGCTCTTCCAAGCGAGTTTGGGGTAGGGGAGCTCGCTAGCGGTCTGCGCGGTTCGCTTGAGCGTGCTATGCCAGACGGTCAGCGGGGCATCGCCGATGTTGTCCTTGATGAGCTGGGGTAGCGCTTTGGCGTACATCCAACCACGCGGGGAGAGATCAGAGTCGCCACCGATCTTGCCTTCAACGTTGTACTGCGACTCGCCGTGGCGCGAAAAGAAAATGTTGCGTGGGGTGAGATGGAGGTTCATGAGGTAAAAGGCGATGCGGGATTCGAGGTAGCCCTGGATGCGGTTGATGGTGACGCTCTTGCCGACGTCGGTCACCTTGACGTAGCTGTAGTGCGATTCGGAGCCGTCGTGGTTGACTGGCTCATAGGTGTCTTCGTAGTGCTTGATGCGGGCCAGGAAATCGGCCTTGGCAGCCTCGGGTGTCATGCCGGCGTAGTCAGGATCACCGCTGCTCACCTTGACCGCAATGTTGGCGTCAATCACCTTGGGATCCGTGCAGATGCTTTCGAGAAAGACGAGCTTGAGATCGGGTTCCTTAGCGATGCGGTCGGCAATCTCCTTACGACGGGCACTGGTTGAGTTGGTGGCATCATGAATACCAACATTGCCGCCACGCTTGAGCCAGCCGATGAGCTGTTCGAGGCACTCCTCGGCCATCTGCGATCGCAGCTTGTAAGCGGATGGGTTGGAAGGGTCGAAGAACGAAGCAGTGTGATCTTCCTTGATACCCGATTGGTTGTACTTGGCACGAGCGAGGGCGCGACGCAGCTGACCGACGTTGAAGACTTTCACGTCGTACTCGAGCCAGCGGAGGTACTTGAGGACACGGTTGGCTACATAACTCTTGCCACGCGCGGGGAGACCGACCATGCAGACGACGATCTTGGCACCAGAGTAGTCGGGTCTCGCGCCAGCCGCACCCAGGTTGGGCGTGGAGAGACCGGTGCGCATGCCATGACCGAGACCGAGCGCAGTGCCGAGACCGCTTTGGCCGCTGGATGGACCGCCTTCGCCGACCTCGGGTGCGTCTTTGAGGATACGCCCTCGACCGTTGTCATGGTGCGTAGGCGATGTAAAGCCGTATTGGTGTTGGGAGTACTGCTGTTGCTGCGCTTGGCTCTGGGACTGATGGAAAGAGTTGGAGAGAGATCCGCCCATAGGAAGCACCGAGCCGGCTTGACCGAGATAATCGGGTCCTTCAAAAGGAGTGCCGGGCACACTACCAGCCATACTGTCGGCACGGCTGCCAGAGCGAGTGCTAAAGGTGCTCGTCATGGCAAGATTGGGACCTGCAGCTGCGGCCAAGCTACTGGAAACGAGCTCAGGATGATCGCGCAGCAATGCCTGCAGGCCGTCGGAGGAAGAAGCAAGGTTGGAGGAAGCTACAGCAACATCAAAGGCCTCACGCTGCGCGGCTTGTGGGAAAGGTGCGGGTCGTGAATGACCGTGGTTGGACTGAGAAAGATGTCTTGGAGATGCCGAGGTGAAGCCAGGAGTGCCAGCAGCAGTGCCGCCCGAGAGTATTCGATGGCCTGACTTGACAGATGTGGATCGCGAGAGATCACGAGCAGGCTCCTGGCTGACAGCAGGTCCGGCGGCAGCGTGTTTCTGAGCCTGCTCTTGCTGAGCCAGTCTCTGCGCGAGCTGCTGCGCCTGCGTAGCGCTGTATCTGCCGGGAGATGCTGTACCGGGACCGACACCAGGACCACCGCTGAGATGGCGATGGTGGGCGATGGAATGGGGCATGACTGGCGAAGATCCGCCGCTCTCAATCGCGCAATGATCGGCTGCGTCGGAGGCCTCTTGGCCGGAATTACTTGGGATGTTGACGGGATCCTGCGACATGACAATGGTTTATCTATGCTGCTCGATCCAGATCTGAGGTCAGGCTATTGCAACTTGACGCAATGAACAGAGAGCGTGCGTGACTCGTCAGAACAGCAACGTCGAAAAAGCCACTGGGAGGGTGTCGAGCGATAGTGTCTAGCAGAGAGCGCAGAGATGTGTGGTAGCGATGGGTTCGAAAGCCTTTGCGAATACCTGGACCGGTCTTCTTGACGTCTTGTTGGTGGTGTGCAGAGCGAATGGCACTGTCGAATGGGCTGTGATCCGCCTTGAACGATTCCGTACTCAGCAGAATGGGCCTGCAGCGGATACAGAAGTCGTGTGGGTTGTTGGACAGGCAGTAGGAAGGGAGCAGAGGTTTCCACCAGAGGACGAGCGACTTGGGAATTACAGACTTTGGAAAGGTCGGTGAGCGCGGGCAGGAACGGCTCGCTTGATGAGCAAGGCCGGACCGGAGATGAGCGAGCAAGGTAGCGAGCAGTGCCGGGCTATACCGCAGAGTCTTGACACGATAAGTTACTGCATCGTGGGCTTGACTGGGCGCAGTGCTTTGACAAGCAGGAGCTGTACTATACGTGTGAATCAGAGAGCGCGCTCCTGTGCCGCTTACCCGCTCCTCTCGCCTCCCTCTGTACCGTCCGTGCGTCTGCTGTACTTTTCGCCATTCGGGAAAATGAGGGCGCGGGGCAGCCATAGATTCCCGGATCCATCCTCACTCAGCGATTCAGCTCGAATATCCTCCTTGTTCCCAAATCTCTGACGCTCTAACAACGAGGGGTAATTGTTCAGCCTTAACTTAGTTGTGCGGATGAGAAAGCTTGAACAAGTTGAGGTGGAGTAAATTTGAGTTCTGAGAACAGACCCTTCGAAGGTTCTTCTCACTTCCTCCAGCTGCTCTCACTGCAACCCTGTAGCCCGTCACATCACACGCAATGTCTCCGGAAGAATACGAAGCGCTCTCACCCGAGCAACAGAAGCAGCACGACCAGGCCGAGCGTGCTCGCGAAGCCGCCGAGCAAGCCGCCCTCCCCTACGCCTGGAAGCAGCAGCTCGACGCCGTCGAGATCTCGGTTCCCGTTCCCCAAGGCACCAAGGCTCGTGACCTCACTGTCGAGCTCAAAAAGCGCAAGATCAAGGTTGCTCTCAAAGGCAAGGATCCCATCCTCGAAGGCGAGCTCGCTAAGGACATCAAGGAAGAAGACAGCACTTGGACCATCGAGGATGGCAACCTCGTCGAGATTCACCTTGAGAAGATGAACAAGAACGAATGGTGGCCCAACGTCGTCACTCACCACCCCAAGATTGACACCACCAAGATCGTGCCCGAGAACTCGAAACTCAGCGATCTCGATCCAGAGACAAGGTGGGTTGTCTTTCTACGCCAATGTTTCCGCCGGCCCATCGAGTCATGCTTGCTGCGGGTCTGGCTCTATGTCTGTCCCTCTATGCCCTACTGACGCTTTCCTTTCGCTCCTGTACTTTGTGGCGCTCGCTATCACAGAGCCATGGTCGAGAAAATGATGTTCGATAACCGTCAAAAGGCGATGAACAGACCCACATCCGATCAGCTTCAACAGCAAGAGATGCTCGCAAAGCTAGCCGCCGCCAACCCCAACATCGACTTTTCTAACGCAAAGTTCAACGCTTCCTCCTAATGTAATAACAGATTGCGTTCCATCACAAAAGATTCAACTCGCACATCAACTCGATTGAGTTCCAAGAGTATGTCGTTGCAATTACATCAGATCTCTATCGAGTGGATTGACAATCTTTAACGAGATGCAACGGTAGCACTCGATCCAGAGCCAGACGGCTGCTGACGCTGCTGCTGCTGCTGCTGCTGTTGAGTAGCCGCCACACGCTGTGTGAGAAGCTTGTCCAGCTCCATAGCCTTGTTCCACGTTTCGATCGTGAGGCTCTTCTCTCCGTGCGACAGTGCAAGCAATCGCACAATTGCCATCCTTCGCAGCAGATCCTCCTGTCCAAGCGCACCTTCAGACTTGCTGCTTAGTCCACCGTGCGAGTCCGTGGCATCCTCCTGCTCTTTTCTCCTCTCCGCCACAAACTCTTGCTGGATATGCTCGCTGACAGTTTCAGGAATGTCGAATGCTTTGGCGGTCGTGAGACTCCTGGCGTGTAGCAGAGCCTTCCTCCAGCCCCTCAATCGAGCTTCATCGACGTGAGGAACCGAGCTCGAGTACAGATCGGCATCACCCTCGGTAGGCTGCAGGGGACATTGAATGTCAAAGGGAAGGAAGCTCTTACCCTGGCTCAGAATGACGGCATTGAGGTCGGTGTCAAACTCAAACTCCGAGTATGGGAAAGCGTATGGCAGCTTGTGCGACTCCAACACCGAAGATAGTGCCTTGATGTTGCGAATTCCACTCTCCTTCAGCTGTCCCTCGCCCATCGTCCCTTCGTTGATTACGACCGTGGTTCCGTTGACAAGCTGAAGTCGGCCCGCTTCCAGTCCAGTGCCTTCACCCGCGCTCCTGGGATACAGTGGCTTGCGGTCGTCGTTAAGCGTAGCAAGATCCATCGACACATCCACCACTGCGGGCAGCAGCTGCTTGAGACGGCGTGACAGCTGGGTCTGCGCCGAAGGCGCATTTCCCATCGTGGGAGAGGCAAAGTTGGAGACATTGAGCGTGAGGGCACCGAGGCACAAGTTGGCGCGACGAACGTGGATGCGAGCAATCGTAGCAAGCAAGACGAGCTCTGCAGCTACCTTGTCGCCGCCAAGTGCACCAGCCAGATAATCAATCAAGGCCTGCCTTTCAACCGGTTGCGAAAGAGCACTCGGACTGCAGTCTGTGATAGGAGGTTCTTCAGGACCGAGAGAGTCAAGCTCAACCGACGACGCGTAGACAGCATGGACGCACGGAACCTGTGCAGGCTCCGAGGAAGACCTTGCAGCAGATCCAGTGTCCTGCCATTCTGCCTGTGGGAGACTGGCTGTGTCGAGAATTCCCACCACTTCGATCAGTTCGGTCGTCTTAAATCTCTCCGCAGCTTCGAGGTCATAAAGCTTGATCAGGCTGCCAACATGAGGAGCTTCGGGGAGTGGAGCTTTGGCGAGGTAAGCGGGGGGCAAGCCGGAAACGCTCGAGCTCGCTGAGGCGGATGTGTTTGGCTCACTTTCATATGGGTGTTGACCTTGGAGTTCGGCAGCAGCGGCCTCCGGACCAAGTTCCAACTCGCGCTTCATGCCGTTCATTGCCTCTTCTCTCGTGCCGGGACGGCGTCCAAAGCAGTCGGTTCCCACCCGAACATTATCGCTGCCGGCCATGATGGCGACATCCATATCGGCTGACATGCCCATGCTGAGCTCTAGACCGCCTGTCGCATCTGTACCTTCGAGCAGCTCTGCGTATGTCTCCTTGAGACGCGGCTGGTCTGACTTCTGAACGTCAGCGTTCTTGCGGAGGAGCTCGACCAGGTGTGTGCGGGTGTGGATCAGCTTCTCAAAGTCGGGATTTGCTGAAACAACCTCATCGACACTTTTGGGCGCCTCAGCGTCCGCGCCGGCGCTATTGGCAGCCGCACCAATGGTCATGACACCGCGAAGTCGCAAGTTTGGGCACTCTGTCATGACATAGACAGCCAGCTGAAGCAGCTCGCTGTCCTTCGCCTGCTCTAGATCGCTGGAGAGGATAGGTGGCAGACCGCTCTTAGCCTCTTCTCCGCTGGTGTTGACCTGCAGATAGACGCGCAGTGGCTCGTCGCGCTTGGCGGCGTCGGGAGACGCGAGCGCTTTCTGCAGCACTTTGGCGGCTTTGATGGAGTCGAGCGTTTCGAGCAGGTAGAGATTGGGAATCGAGGCCAGAAGCTTGCCCTTGTTGCTCTGCAAGCCGCCTACGAAATGCCAGCGGACCTCTCGAGGGAGAACCTTGGCTTTGTCGACCATCTCTTGTACGTAGTTCTCGCCAAAGTGAAGTTGGCCGACTTGCTTGTAAGCAGCGAGGATGGCCGAAGGTGGGTGAAGCTTGGAGATAGCGACGAGGCGTGGCTCCTTGCCAGCCGAGCCGATCTCCTTGCCCTTTTCGACAGCACGACGAATGCGATCGCGAACTTGTCGAATTTTCTGAGGGGACTGTGATTCCGAGATGGACACAGCAGAGGTCGCCTGAGAAAGCTGATCGACGGCAGCATCGGACGTCTGTCCTCCGCCCGACTCGCGATGTGCTTGAGTCGCCCAAGGAGACTGCCCTGGCACCGAGACGGCGTACATCACCGTCCTTTCTGCAAGGTCCTGATGATTCAGGTCTGCGAGCTCCGCTTGTTCTGTCGGCTCGTTCGATGCTGGGACACCAGCATCGCCGCCGAAGAGCCCGGTGAAAGTGCATCCTTGGTGCTGGTGCTTGGCGAGAAAGACTTCTGTGCCGAGACCTGTATCTTGGATCATGGCCCGGAAGCGGACCAATCGATGTGAGCTTGCGGCATTACCATTGGAGGATGGAAGGAGCGTATCAACGTTGCTAGGCGAAAGAGCCGGAATCTTGGCGCTGGCATCCGGCGAAGCAAATAGCCGACGGAAGTGTGTTTCTACGAGCTTTGTGACATTGGCCGGCGACTTGTCTTGCGCACCAGCGTAGATCTGCTGCACAATATCGAGTGGCTTGGTGAGAGCTGCGGAGAACTCGGTATCGGGCACCATCTTGGCAGAGCGTGTGTTAGAAGATGTGTCTGAGCTGTTGCGACTTGACCAAGCTCGCGCTAAGATTGCTGTCGAGTTGGCTGCACGCTTAGAAAGGGTTCGTGCAGACGAGGATTTGGAAACGAGGCTGATCGCAGGGCAGAAGCAACTGTTCATGCCTCTGCTATGGGCCTGATGCTTCTGAGTGTTGCGAGTAAGAGCGTCAAGCTAGGCGTATGATATTTTGATAGGGTTTGTTCAAGCTGTCTCACGGTAGCGCCAAAGGAGCTATGGAATGCATGGAAGACGCTTATCAAAGCTCTGTGTCTGTTCTTTATACATTGACCAAAAGCAAAAGCGGAGAAGCATGACTGTCGATTTGTCATCCACACTAATGTGGTGCAGAATCCTCCAGATGTGAGATCGAAACTTGTTCGCTTCGTTGGGCGTATCTGCAATTTGGACCCTGAACAGCCAGCCGTCCGTGCACTCTTTATACTTCGACATCCAGCCTGCCTTTCCACCTCGTACTTGCCGTTATCCGTCCCGTTCCAGCCACACCATTCCCCGGCTCGATATCGTTATTTTAATCTGACACCAGGCTGTTTGATACTACCATTCGTTCCTGGTCGGCCGCCGGAGCATGTTGTGCTAGGGGAATAGGTCACTCAACTCGTCTCTCGACCCACCACCATGTCGCATTCCGGCGAGTCATTCACTCTACTTGAGAGCGGTACCTCTCGTCTTCATTTCAAGCTCGCCAAAGCACTTGAAGATGCCAGATCGACCGATCAACAAGATCAGATCGTCCTCGATACGGTGGCCCAAGTCCGCACCCAACTCGCTTCACGCTCCTTCTCCAGCGATGTTACCGGGCTCACCCCGGCGCTTCTGACCCTGCTACACTGCCTTCACCATTATCCTTCATCAGCAGCATCACTCTCAGAGTCTGCGATATCTTTCGACCTCAGTTTTGCACTGGTTCCGACGCTTCAGCTTCTCAGTCTAGCAACGGACTGGAAGCACCTCCTTCTCGCCTACCAGCTGCTTCCATTCCTTCTACCTCCTCCTGCGCGCAATTATCCTCTCTCTGGCACCAGTAAGAAACACTCTGTCAACATCAATTCCGAGGCAGATGATGAGTACGTTATAGATACAGCGAGTCAGACTTCAACAACAGCTTCCACTTCGTCCCGTCCACCTTCATCAATAGCTCGGGATTCTGCGTCACGCCGTCTCTCTATTTCTAAATCTGATCGACGGAAAAGATTAGAAGCAGCTGTTCTGACACCACAGAGCCCCGACGATTCCTCTTCCTTACTCCTCCTCAACACGTTCCGAGCCAACCTCGCCGCTGCTGCCGAGCAAGCGCAAGCGGGCTCATATGAGTCTGATTCGGAAAGGTCATCCCGCTCCCAGTCACGCTCCCCATCCGCATCACGACCTCCCCTGCGCGCCAAATCCACTGGTCGCCCAACCTCAGATGCTTCCTATGTCAGAACCCAATCACGAGCTTTGGCCTCGCTCAGGTCTCTGGCGGCAGGCACGCCACATGGACCAGCCGTGCTGCCTTCCCTTGCTTCCACTCTTGTCGCCCTCACGCGACATCCAGATAGCACCATACGGTCCATGACACTCAGCGCTATGCTCTCATGCGCCTCAGTGCCTGCCAGCGATCTGACAGATCGCGAAAGCCAGATCGAGATGCTTGAAGCTGCTCTGACGATCGTTCGTCTCGCCCTAGCCTCGACCTGGGCATTCTCTCCCGGATCGGACATCGAAGAACAGCATGGCCTGATTCTTTCAGAGATGGAAAGGCGTGTCGACTCCAATCCCACAGTGCTTCGCTCATGCATGAGGGTCGTTCAGCATGCTCGAGCTGCTGGCCTCATTCCCGATCACGAGGCCGCATGTCATGCCGTCGAAGCGCTTCAAGCTAGCAGGTGGGCACCCATGCACCTTGACCTACCTGCATTACAACAACTACGCATTGCTTCACCCGTCATAGCCCGCACCGAAGGCATTCGAGCCCGCGTAGCTGCTCGACAGAGATCATCGCTTCACATCGAGCACGACTATCATGGCTCCTATGCTCCATGGCTTGTCGAAGCTTGTTTGTCAACCTTGACCAAGGCGGTCGAAAGCATGCTCGAACCAACCTCGGTCCAGATCGACGAGGATACACGCATGGAGCTGTCAAAGACGGCGCTACGCATCTACAATGTTGCCTCTCAGGGAAAAGCAGCAGCGCTGGCGCTGTGCGTCTCGGCTGCCCGCTGCATCGGTGCTCTTCATCGTAATGCTCCAAAGATGGACGGTACAAAACAGCACAATGATGGTGACGGAGAGACAACGGCGCTGTGGTCCATGCTTTCTACACATGTCAAATCCCAGCTGCGCAGCAACAACCCTAACCGCAAGACCGCTGGGCTCATGCTGCTCGAGGCGCTGCTGCCAGTGGGATGGGCGCAATCTACAGCTGGGGTCACGTCCGAGCAGTCGCAGGAGAATGCAGCTGGGCTCTACTCGCCGTTGCAGATCTCCGAGACAGATATGGGACTGCTCATGGCTTTGCTTGCCGACCCGGATTCATCTATTCGCAAACGAGCGCTGGCGCTGCTCCATCAAGTCGACGCAAGCCTTACCCCACTCCTTCGTACTCAGCTCCAATCCGCTGTCGACGCGGAGTTACTTGCCAACCCGAGCAGAAACGAGCTTTACTATCGGAGTCATGCTGCAGCGCCAGTCATTGAATTGGGACACCGTCTTCTGGAGGTGGCTTTATTTGCAGTGTCTTTGTCGGAGGACGATGTCGGCCGGCCTAATGAGCCAGCAAGAGAGGCAGTAACAGCTCTGCAACAGGCGATCGTCAGCGGCATTGCATTGAGCTTGTTTGGCTCTTTCGAACGCAGGCCATCCGTGCGGGACGAAGCTTGGATAGCCGCAATTCTCCTCGGCATCGCGTCGCTGCCGATCAAAGTGCGGCTCAATCTGCTGCGAAGCCTCGCAAGAGCTGACATAAGCACAGACGCTGTGATTGACGCTCCCAATGGCCTCTACTTAATATGCTGTCTCCTCTGTGATCTGACCGAAAGAGACTTCCGGGCAGCGAATGAAGCTGCTGGCCAGTTTCTCGATTGGGCGGGAACGGAATTATTGGGCACAAGTGGGCTCAGCGGTGTGCTTGTTCGGCTTTCGCGAGATCAGCAAGACTCGGTAGCTGCCCGAGAAGCAGTCCTCGGAGTCACGGCAAAAATCATATCTCTCGCAATCAAGCTGGCCGGACATACGCAAGCTCTTATCGACCTTGCGACAGCGCTAGATACGCTGCAATCCACTCTTTCGAAGCTCGTCGAAACGGAACCGATTGCAGCCTTGTGCACCGAAGCCACCAACCTGCAGCTCATCTGCCAGACTCTCCTCCATCCCATCGCCCAGCCAGACAGCGGTCCGATGACGAAGATCTATGCATTTGCAAGTTCATGTCATACGATCCAGGATTCTGTCAGGGCCCTGCTCGAATTCCAGCTCGAGAGTTGGACACCGCCAAAAGCGAATGACGGAGTGAAGCGTTCCTCAGGTCAGTCTGATAACCATTCTTTCTTCATGTTAGACCGTGAACAGTCTCGGACATGGTCCGAGCAACTCCGGTTCCCGAGACTGACTTTTTCGTTTCCGCATCAACTCTTCTTCCCCGCGTTCACATGAATATCATCTTTCCCGTCAAAGACACCTCTTCTGGCTCTTCGCTTCTGGCCACAGCCAGCCAGCTCTTCTCTTCTACGCCTAGACCATCATCCCGTCTTGCTCCACCTTCCGACAGCTTCTCCGCCCTGCAACTCCGTCGGCAATTGCCAGACTCGGTGCTGCAATCTTCACGCCTACTTTCGCTAGGCGACAGCACAATAACGCTGCGCTCGGCCAAGCACGGCGCAAAGTCGAGGAGATCTCAGGACCGTCGCTCCAACACCAATCAGGATCTGTATGCCTCCGCTATCCCTTCCGAGTCGAAACGCCTCCGTGACCAAAGCATTGCCCAAGCCATGTCCGAGTCCATAGCCAACCTCGTGCTGGGATCAGACGCAGAGACGCAGCCGACAGAGAACGAAGTCATCTTCTCAGCTACGTCGTCTGGAATGCTGGAAGGAGAGGAGCTCGAGTTGGTCGACGAAATAGCAGACCCCGAACGACTTCTCGAAACCACAAGCGGCGCCGGCCAAGAGCCTTCGCTGATGGATCTGGTACATCGATGCCACAATCACGATCCTTGGCTTGACGCTAGCCTCACGCCCTTCGTCCTGGATGGAGTACAGATTGGATTTCTTCCAGCTAAAGTGGTCAAGGCATGTGTCGACGATTCTGCAAGTCAACGCAGAGCTGGTGGCGCTGCTGTCCTCCGCAAAGTTCGCTTTGCCATGCATCACCGCGAGATTCTGCCGCCATCAGCATCGTCGCGCGTGTGCGAAGCCATCACCTTCACTTCTGACTTTGCGACTCCCGAGGCAAGAACCGCCGGACTCAATTCAGTAGTACAGCGATGGCGCGATGCGCGTATCTTCCCCGACCCACTTGACGGCTGGCGCAATGAGCTTTACGCGATCTACGGACTCAACCCTCGACCAGGCTCGCGGAACCCGATTGCCTTCAAGCTGGAGCGTGCCGCTTGCGCCTTGTTTGGCTTTGCGACCTTTGGCGTCCATCTGACCGCGTACACGGTCACCCCCGGCACAGGCGAGCTCAAGGTATGGGTGCCTCAGCGCAGCAGCACCAAGTCGACATGGCCCGGCTATCTGGACAACTCGGTGGCCGGCGGTATCGTAGCAGGCGACCTTCCGATGGAGAGCATGGTGCGAGAGTGCGAGGAAGAGGCCAACTTGGGATCAACCATCGTGGAAAAACACATCAAGCAGACAGGCGTCTTGAGCTACTGCTACAAGACTTCGAAGCAAGGTTGGATCCAGCCCGAAGTCGAGTATGTATACGATCTACCATTGCCCGCAGACGTGACGCTGCAACCCAAGGATGGTGAGGTGGACCACTTTGAGCTGATGACGCTCGACGAGATGTACGACAAGATGAGGCAAGGCAAGTTCAAGGCCAACTGCGTGCTAGTTTTGCTCGATTTTTTGATCCGACATGGCCACATCACTGCCGATCGCGAACCGGGCTACCGTCAGATCGTTGCTCAGTTGCATGTAGACCTCCGTCTACCTGGTCCATGACCGCCAGATAGAGATATATATAACCTGTACAAGCATACGATACGGAGAACGATTGGCAGGACGATCCATGAGTGTGGTAGAACGCAGACGGGAATGCAACATTGTGTTAGGGCTCCATCGATAGTAGAACCTGAGCTCAGAGTTGCCGACATTCGGCGGGGCATCTGGATTGCCGAGGTGCGTGTCGCCGGCGCAAGCCAAGTGTTTCTTACCTGCATCTGCGGCGGTACTTGAAAGTGCAAAGATGGCGGAACGTCTAGGTAGCCCGTATGACTTGTGCTAATGCTCATTGTTGGATAGCCGACTCGTGCTCCTTCTCTGTCATCGCTGCACGATACCTGACTTCCCGGTGCCCCATCTTCGAGCACGACATATCCGTGAGGTGTTCGTAGATACAATGGCTAGAGGACGCAAAAACCGGCACCAACAAGTCGCGTCAGAGCTTGTGACCGGAAGAGAGTTCGAGAAGCGGACGAGAGCGGATAGGAGTTCATCAGGATTTCTGACGGTGATGCTGCGAGGACGGAGGATCAGCTTACGTGAAGGTTTCAATGCGCAGCAGTAACTTAAGTTGGAGTTGGTGCGGGATCGATGACGTCGGTTCACCTTGTAGGGAAAGCGAGCGCGGAGAACGAAAAATTATTCTATGGAAACTGCAGCGTTACGCGAATTCCCCATCTTTTCTTTGTCCTTTATGCTGTTCTGGAAAAAGGTGACGGATAGAAGCGCATCTGGTCACGCCTCGCTTACGGAGACTAGGGAGGGATGTCCCTCTAAGACCGTTTGGAGACTTCGGGTATGCAAGTTGCCGCTCGTGGGGATGATGGTCAACCTGGAATGGTCAGAACCGAAGCCAAAACTTTTGCGAGCGGCGCCCACATTTTTACTTTATCAGACCCCTCCTCACCCATTGCTCCAGTAGACCGCATTCTTTGAAAAATGGCAAGTCCGGAGTCGACATCTGCGCTTGCCACAGAGTGTTGGGACGTCGGGAAAAAAAAAAAAAAAAAAAGGCTGAGGAAGGGTGAGCTGACTCGAACTGCAGGCTCGCTTGAAATGATCGAACCTTGCTTCAAGCCGGCCTGCAATCAAGGGGTGTTGAGCTTGGCCGGAAGCAGGACCAATAAGAGGCGATAGGGTTTCTGTGGGCCGGAGATGGGCCAGCAGACTTCTCGACAACAAAGCCGTTCCTTTTGCTGCAGATCTTACACACCGGTTCTGCCACATACCTCGCTATTTTGCGCTTGCCAGAGATCTAGACCGGTGCGTATTGAAGCGAAGTACCAGTGAAAATGCGAGCAACGAAGGGACGGTCGCTTAGCGTCTGAAAGGAGCAGGGCTGAGACTTTTCGTGGCATTCCAAGTGAATTGGCCAAATAGGGCAATTACTGTAGCGGTGACAGCCAGGCTCCGTCGTTACCATCCACGTGCAACCAAAGTTCTCCACCTTGCACCCCTCCATTCGATGTCACGCTGTCTTTTGGATGGGGACTGGCTATCAAGTGTGCAACACCGTGCCGTTCAGCAAACCGATCATCGGAAAGAGCTCCGAGGTCTTCGTAGTTTTAAAGGCTGCCTACGAGATTGACAATGGGCCTGGATTTCCAACTCCGCCATGGAACTCCCCGAAAGAGTTCGATGACCACAGCGTGGAAATGCATTCCGAACTCTGCAGCAAGGGCGGATTCTTTTTTTCCTTCTTTTCTCGTCTCTAGCAGGTCACCTTTGGGCGTCGGCCAACACGGCCACGACTACTTTTCAGAGGCAGGCCCTATTTGGAAAAGAGAGATGGATGCTATAGATCGACGTGTCCGACTCTCGACTCGACCTTACAGTAACAGTACGGCCCAGGGGCAAATCACTGAGTCGGGGGGGATGGGGAATTAGCTTAGAAGGTGCGTGCCTGTCAGCACTGCATAGATTGCGGCGATATAGAACGCCTCGGCTACAGCTTCCCCAAGGCGTGACAGAACCACCGGGAAGCCAAGAAGAAAAAAAGTTGAGCTATGACCTCAGACATACAATAGCAGCAGCAGGTGACAGTCTGGTCGCTATCCGAGCTTATCACGTCCCTTACATCTCCTGCCAAAAAGGTTCGATCTTCACAGCACTCCACAATTCTAGGCGCTCGAGATCTTGTCGGCATCTTTTGAGATCAAGCTACGCTATGGAGCCAGATCGAGATTCATGTTCTGCATACGTACCACTGCGCTGTTCTGTTACAGCTTGTAAAACCTTGCTGGTTGTTGCACTTAAAACCTTGTGCTTGTTACTTCTTGGCGCCTTGAGGCTTTGTTCTCCTCTTCCAGACGCATAGAATTTAACGGATAAATTTTGACCTGGCCCGCACACCGTCAATGATGACTGCGATGCTGGTGTACGACAACGGTCAACAGCATCTGCAACGCTTCTGGAAACTCAGGCATGACGCTACCCATCTGCGCCAAGCAAGCAAGCAAGCCACCGAACCGCCAGACGTCGATGAAACGTTTGCAGCAGCAGTCAACTCACAGATCCCGGGTCCGAAGATAGAGTATCTTACCTCTCCGTCATCCATACTGCTACTGAGTCAACGCGCATCAAGGTGAAAGCCTTGCAAAGAAAAACAAAAAGGCTTTTTTGGATTCGAACCGCCAGTTCTGGGAAGAGTATATTCCAACAGTGAGCAAGGGGTACGCTTGATGACTAGATGTGATTTGAACGATAAGAAGCCTGCTCACTGTTGATCTCCATGCTCAGCACTGACCGTCCCGAGAGAGTGGAGACGCTTATGAAGATCACCAAATTTCGGTAGAGGATGAGAGTGACAGGGTGAAGCTGGAACGGCCAGACTCGTGGAGCGCGTTGTGATGCGGTCATGGACAGCAGTGACCGAGTCGAGATCTCCAAAAGCGTCAGACAAGGAAAAGAAAAAGAAAAAGGATCAAGGGCTCAAGGGCTCACGGGCTCAAGAGCTCAACGACGAGCTGGGGCTTAGGCTCACGTCAGGCAGGATTATTTTTTTCTCGCCGCGCTGAGCTTTTACATATGATGCCGTTCTTGTTCCACACTGTCTGTGTCGACCCTGATCTTGTCTCGTGTCCGTCATCCCACCCTGTCCTACACATAGCGGGAGCGCGCAAAGGGAACAGCATGTGTCTCTCTTTCCCTCAAGTCGGTCTCTCGTGAATTCCTGAGTGACAGCCCCGATCTGAGGGCTTTCGCTCGATCCAGAGGCCCGTGTTGAACCCTTGTTCTAGTTGACTGTTCGTTAGTAGTCTGCTTCCCTCGCCTCATTGCTGGATGACGTATCTGTCCTCTCGCGGCGTTCTTGCTGCTTACTCATCTACAGGTGTCCTTCCATGCTGGGTTCCGCCGCTGCCTTTGATGACGCTGTCGGTCCTTACCCAAGTCTTGAACTGCCAACCCACCATGACTCTCCGTTGCGGTAATCATACTAGCACCAACTCTGCCCTTGCCGAAAGCGTGGGCCCCCCTTCACGCTCAGCTTGGAGCTACTCGAGCCTAAGTCCGTTCTCGTGGGTCGAGCAGGACCTGTCATCGAACCTGCCCCCGGTTTCCAGTCGCAGCTAGTTCGTCCGCCAGACAGCGTGACGGCATCCTACAATTCACGCTTACGTTCGCGATGCAATCCTGAACTTTTGAGCGGCTCTCGCGCCTTCCCAACTTGTTCGTGCTGTGGTCTCACCTCTCTATGGTGGCATGGTTCTGGCACTCCACTGGCATCCTCGTGAGCCCTGCTTCCTCGGCTCTGTTGCTTCGCCTACCGATAACTCAGCTGGCTTAGGGCCCTTGCGACCCTGAGCTGGTAACAGTTCGGACAGCATATAAGTATCCAACCCCTCCATTTTCGAGTCATTCTCCTTTCCTCATCAGTCCAACAACTCCCAGTACCGACTCGACCTCGGCGTGACGACAAGGGCCCACGACTACAGGCAACCCCATACACCAACAAGACCCTATTCCCCACCAACACGTCACGCACGTCGCCTTCGAACATGGACACCATCACCCACCTCGTCAAGCGCGCTGGCAACTCAGCTCTCCAAGACAACCCGCCCGATGCCTTCCTTCACATCACCACCCACGGTTCCGACTGGCTTTGGACCGTCTTCTCCCTCATGGCCCTTTGCGGCCTGGTCACCATGGGCTGGGGCTTCAAGGTGTCGCGTGGTGAGCGTGCCTTCTTCTACCTCTCTGCCGCCATTCTCGCTACTGCCTCGGTTGCCTACTTCTCCCTCGCCTCGGACCTTGGCGCTACCCCCATTCTCGTCGAGTTTAAGCACTACGGTCCCGATGAGGTGAACGGTGCGGCTCCTACTCGTCAGATCTGGTACGCTCGTTACATCGACTGGACCATTACCACCCCCCTCCTTCTTCTTGAGCTCCTCCTCGTTTCTGGTCTTCCCCTCTCCACCATCTTCATCACCGTCTTTTTCGACATTGTCATGATCATCTGTGGTCTCATTGGTGCCCTGGTCTCTTCCGACTACAAGTGGGGTTACTACACCATGGGCTGTGTCGCCATGTTCTACGTCTTCTACACCATCTACGGCCCCGGTCTCAAGTCGGCCACCCACCTCGGCGATGAGTTCAAGAAGTCCTACCTCTACTCGTCGATCCTGCTCACCTTCCTCTGGGCCCTCTACCCTCTCTGCTGGGGTCTTTGCGACGGTGGTAATGTCATCTCGCCTGACTCTGAGATGATCTTCTACGGTATCCTCGACTTGCTGGCCAAGCCCGTCTTCACCCTCTTCCACCTCTGGTCGTTGCGCAAGTGCAACTACTCGTCGCTCCAGCTCAGGTCCGGCAAGTTCTCTGACTATGATGAGGGCTCCATCCGTGCCCTCGAGTCTGGCCACAAGGCTGCCGAGGCTGGCGTCGTTCCTGTCAACCACAACACCACCGTTGTTAACGGAACCACGGCCACGGGCCTCCAGCCCGCCCCTGCTACCGCCATGGAGCAGACCCATGTCACTCAGTAGATGCCTCCTCGCGTTCTATGCTAGGAAGCATTGACTGCTCGACTACAACCTTGTTTCTTGTTCGATCTGATTCTTGTTTGAGATTCATCACTGCAATGGGATCGGACATGCAACCTACGACCACTCAGTTACGCCATCATCTCCTTCAATTCACAATTGCTCACGTAAATGACTCGCGGCGGAAACCACCCCGTATTGCAGTCGTGCAAACTTTGTTCCACACTCGTCTCGACATACCCAAGTTTTCTCTTCCTTAGTCTGCTGTACGACACTCTTCCTTTAATTCGACCCACCATCCCACTTTACGTTCTCAGCTTACTGTGTTATGAGCTGATCCCTATCGTGTGCGGAGCGAGCGAGAACAGCACAGTACGAGTACGAACAATGTCCTCCAGCTCATTGGCTTTCGGCACCTGAGCTCAGCCTGATTGACACTGTGAGAAGATACGAAACGTTCCAAGGAAACTATCTGAAGGTAAATCGCAACAGCCGCAAGTCCGACCGTGGACGGTACGCATTACAAGCACGTCAGCGGAAGGGGCGGTCTTGGGGGAGTGACGACTAAAGTTGTTCAAGATTGACCTCTGCGAGGCGAACTAAGCGGTGTAACAGTAAGCTGGCCAGAACCTTGTGTCGGCCAACTCGCATTAGCGATCATTTGTCAGCAAAGAATTTCATTGAGGGAAGAGAAAAAACGAGGTGGACGTGCAGGAAGTGGGATTTTCTTCTTTTTGGAGCACAAACAGAGGTGCGGGAGCAGCACAGAGCTTTTTCTTTTTTTGGGAAGAACTATGAGCAGTTCGTGATTTGTGCGCAGTGGAAAAATTTCAGCTCACGACACTCAGCCATCGCAAAGGCGCTCAGGGTCATTCATTTCAACAACCCACATCCTCTCCTACGCAGCCGACCATCCTACACATATCCCCTCTCGCGCTCTTGCCACTGAGCACGTATCGATCATCGCCAGACAGCTTTGGAAGCAGTGGCGTCATACCCTCCATCGACGTCGTGGGAGGGTTCAGCATCGTGCGCAACTAGGTGGAACCTTAGCATCTGCGGTGCTCCAGAGGGCCTGCCCTTGGATCCTAGCCCATAATGGACATCAAGAAGCCCATCACATCCACCATCTCCTCGGCATCTTTCTCCTTCCTCACCGCAGAGGACATCCGCAGGATTTCGGTTAAGCAGATCATCAACCCTGTCTTGCTCGACACCACCAACCATCCGAATGCGGGGGGTCTCTACGACCCGGCTCTTGGGCCGATGCGCCCTAACGACATTTGCTCGACATGTCACCTCAACTCATACCAATGCCCTGGTCATTTTGGCCACATTGAGCTTCCTTCGCCCGTCTTCCACCCGCTCTTCATGGGCAACATGTTCAACTTGCTCAGAGGTACCTGCTTCTACTGCCACCGATTCCGTGCTTCGCTCGTCGTTCTCACCAAGGTCATCGGTCGCTTGAGGCTTCTCGAGTTCGGCCTCGTAGATGATGCAGAAAACATCGATGCTGAGGAGCCACGATCCAATGCCAAGCTCTCGGATCTCGGAAACGACGATTTTGACAGCGTCGACGAAGACGACGACGGCGCAAACGAGCAATCTAGCAACACGTCCAAGGCAGGCAGCTCGAAGCCAAACAAGGGATTCTCTGGTGAGACGCCGGCCGAATTCGCTAAGCGCATCAACAAGCAGGTCAAGGAGCTCATCAAGGAAGCCAAGGCGAACGGTAAAGCCTCGGTCGAGCCCGAAGCTGGCAGCATCGCGTACACGCTGCGAAAGAAGTGCATTAACGACTTCATGAAGGAGATCCACAAGAAGCGCTGTGGTCAGTGCAAGGCCATCAGCCCCAATGTGCGTCGTGACGGCTTCCTCAAGATCATGGAGAAGGCTCCTACCCCCAATGAAATCGCCTCCAACGAGCAGGCTGGATATCTCCGCATCTCGCCTGTCAAGCGTGTCGCCGCCATCGAGCGCCGCTTCGCTGCTTCTGCCGCCTCCTCTTCCTCTTCCGCTGACGCTGACGACGACTCAGGTATTGCATCTCAAGCCATCTCGGCAGATAATGCTCCTAAGGAGGCGGGCTACCGTGTCATGCCTGCTGTGGAATGCCAAGCCCACCTCCGTCTTCTTTTCCACAACGAAGGCCCACTCTGCTCGCTCCTCTTCCGTCGCAACGGACCTTTCCGCCTCGGCAACTCGGGAGGCAAGGTCAAAGCCAAGAGCGTCTCTTCCATCTGGTCCACACCCAACGGTGCCAGTGCTGACAACTTTTTCATCACGGTTCTGGCGGTGCCACCAACACGTTTCCGTCCAGCCAGCATCATGGGCGACATGACCTTTGAAAACTCGCAGAACGAGCTTCTCACCAATGTCCTCAAGACCACCTTTGCCATCCGCGACCAGATCACTGAGTTGGCGAGACTTGTTTCCAAGAAGGACTTTCCCGAACTCGGCCCCAACGCTCCCGAGTCCGAGTACCGCACAGCAGAGGCTCAGCTCATCAAGGCTCGCGAGGACACACGCCGCAAGGTGCTCAACTCGATGATGCAACTTCAAGTCGACGTCAACTCGTTTATTGATGCTGGCAAGAATCCCATGCCTCTGCGTCAGGGCCAGCTTCCCCCTCCAGGTGTCAAGCAAGGTCTTGAAAAGAAGGAGGGACTCTTCCGAAAGCACATGATGGGTAAGCGAGTCAACTTTGCCGCTCGTTCTGTCATCTCTCCTGATGTCAACATCGAGACCAACGAGATTGGCGTTCCGCCCGTCTTTGCGCGCAAACTCACGTACCCTGAGCCTGTTACCGTGCACAACGTCCAGCTCATGCGACAGCTCGTCATCAATGGCCCCTTGAAGTACCCTGGCGCTGTTGCCATCCGCAGTGAGGACGGCACCGAGACTCAACTGGACAAACTCAGCGTAGAGGAGAGGACTGCGCTCGCCAACCAGCTTCTTACGCCGCAAGAGCACTCCTCCAAGCAGGCTCGTGGCACCTTCGCTGGTCTCGGCAGCTCCACCCGCACCCCCATCGCTAATAAGCAGGTGCTCCGTCACCTCCGAGATGGCGACATTCTGCTGCTCAACCGACAGCCTACATTGCATCGACCTTCCATGATGGCCCACAAGGCCCGTGTGCTCGTCGGCGAGAAGACCATTCGTATGCACTACGCCAACTGCAACTCGTACAACGCCGATTTCGACGGTGACGAGATGAACATGCATTTCCCGCAATCGCAGGCGGCCCGTGCCGAGTGCTACTATGTTGCCAACACGGACAACCAGTATCTCACCCCCACTAGTGGTAACCCGCTTCGTGGTCTCATCCAAGATCACGTCGTTGCCGGTGTGTGGATGACATCCAAGAACACGCTCTACACACGCGCTGAGTACCAACAGATGCTTTACGGTGCCTTGCGACCCGAGGGCAAGTACACTGGTGGCGGTCGCGTCCTCACTGTGCCCCCTGCCATGCTCAAACCAGAGCCACTCTGGACGGGCAAGCAGGTCATCTCTACTGTGCTTCTCAACCTGAAGCCTGCTAAGGCGGACGGTCTCAACCTGACTTCCAAGGCCAAGGTTGCTGGCCGCATGTGGGGCAAGGATCATGCCAGCGAGGAGAAGGTCATTATCGAGGACGGAGAGCTTCTGCAGGGTGTGCTCGACAAGGCTGCCTTCGGTGCTTCGTCTTACGGTCTTGTTCACGCTATCTTTGAGATCTACGGATCCGAGACTGCCGGCAAGCTGCTCAGTATCCTCTCGCGACTCTTCACCAAGTTCCTTCAGACCAACGCTTTCTCGTGTCGAATGGACGATTTGCTGCTCAGCAAAGAGGGCGATGAGGTCCGACGTACGACGCTGGACGCAGCTCAAGGCCAGGGTAAGGGTGTTGCCATGAAGACCGTCGGTCTCGAGGGTGAAGACGAGAAGAACCCCGACACAGACAGGAATCTGCGCATCCGCCTGGAAGAGGTTCTCCGTGATGACGATAAGCTTGCTGTGCTTGATGGTGAGATGATGAACTCTTCCAATGCTCTCACCTCCAAGATCATCGAGTCGTGTTTGCCTTCGGGTCTGTACAAAAAGTTCCCGGAGAACAACATGCAAATGATGACCGGGTCCGGTGCCAAGGGTTCCGCCGTCAACGTGTCGCAGATCTCGTGTCTGCTCGGCCAGCAAGCCCTCGAAGGTCGTCGTGTCCCTCTCATGGTCAGCGGAAAGTCTCTCCCCTCTTTCCGACCTTTCGAGACATCTGCAAGAGCCGGTGGTTTCGTCAGCGGTCGTTTCTTGACCGGTATCCGCCCCCAGGAGTACTTCTTCCACTGCATGGCCGGTCGTGAAGGTCTCATTGACACGGCCGTCAAGACTTCGCGTTCCGGTTACCTGCAGCGATGTCTGATCAAGCATCTCGAGGGCGTCCACATCCAGTACGACAACACCGTCCGCAACGCTGATGGCTCCATTTTGCAGTTCGCATACGGAGAGGATGCGCTCGACACCACCAAGAGCAAGTACATTGGACAGTTCGACTTCACCGCTGCCAACTTCGAGAACTACAACAAGCGCTACGACCCCAAGCAGCTCAGCGAGGTGGTTGAGGCAGAGCTTGCTGCCGAGCATATGAAGAAGGCGCTTAAGAAACCGCACAAGTACGACCCTGTTCTCAGCGTCTACACTCCTTCGACGCACTTCGGTTCCATGTCGGAGAAGTACGCCAAGGAGATCGAGGCATATATCGAGAAGAACCCAAGCAAGCTTCTCGCAGACAAGAAGAAGAAGAGCAAGAAGCGCAAGTCCGAGGCCTACACCGGTGCTCACGACGACGAGAGCCCCGTCGAGAAGCTGCGATTCGCCAAGGAGAAGCTCGGTGTCGAGGCTTTCCGCGCCATGTGCAAGGTGCTCTACCACCGTGGCCTGGTCGATCCTGGTGAGGCCGTCGGTCTGCTTGCCGCTCAGGGTGTTGGTGAGCCATCGACGCAGATGACGCTCAACACTTTCCACTTCGCCGGTCACGGTGCTGCCAACGTCACGCTCGGTATCCCGCGTCTCCGTGAGATTGTCATGACTGCCTCGCAGAACATCAAGACGCCCATTATGCGATTGCCCGTTCTCAACGGTATCACCAATGACCAGATCAAGACGTTCTGCAAGGATGGTAGCCGTCTTGTGCTCAGCCAGGTGATTGATGAGGCCATCGTCACCGAAAAGATCTCGCCCAAGTCGGAGGCGACTGGCTTCCATCGCCAGAAGACATACACAGTGCGCCTCAACTTCTACCCCGCAGACGAGTGCAAGGAGGAGTATAACTGTACCACCTCGCACATCCTGCGCGGGTTGCAAGAGACCTTTGCGCCCAACCTGGAGAACAGCATCAACAACGAGGTGCGAAAGCAGAAGCGAGAGCACGCCCTGCAAGCAGCAGCCATTGGCAAGGGACGGACCTTCTCGGACAACGCCCCTGCTGGTGACAACGCCGACGGAGAAGTCGCTGAGCGCGCTAACGGTGTCAACGGCCACCAGGCGCACTCGCGAGGCAACAATGCCGATTCGGATGATGAGGAGGATGCATCGTCGGATGTCGGTGATGGGGATGCTGACGATGCCAAGAGGAAGCAGCGCTCGGCTGCACAAGCCTCCTACGAAGAGGGCGATGACGAGGACATGGCCGGTGTGCCTTCCACCACCGAAGACATTGAGGCCGCCTTCAGCAACGGCAAGAAGTCGTCAAACGCCATGGATGTGGACAGCAGCGATAGCAGCGACTCCGAGTCGGACGACGGCTCGATCAACGAGGAGTGGGCCGAGCAGACTTCAGCACTCGAGAGGGCGCTGCAGGAGAACTCCAAGTACATCAATGCCTTCCGCTTCGACGATGTCAAGGCACGATGGGCGGAATTTGACCTGACCCTCGCGACTCAGTCGCAGAAGCTGCTTCTCATCAACATCGTGGAACGCGTCTGCCGACAGAGTGTGATCCACGAGATCCCCAACATCGCCCGTGTCATGAAGCCGCCTCCCAAGGCCGGCGAGGAGGGAGTCTCGCTCACCGCCGAGGGCATCAACTTCCGCGACCTGTGGGACTTTGGCTTCGGCGTCGTCGACCTCGACAACCTCTACACGAACGACATTGGTGCTGTGCTCCACACGTACGGTGTCGAGGCGGCGCGCGCAGCCATCGTTGCCGAGATGCGGGGCATCTTCGACACCTATGGTATCGCCGTCTCGCCACGACACTTGTTCCTTATCGCCGACTACCAGACTGCTGCCGGTGGCTTCCGTCCGTTCAACAGGTCCGGTATCGCCGAGTCATCGTCAACGCTGCTCAAGGCGTCGTTCGAGATGACCATGGCCTTCATTGGTGGTTCGGCGCTCCATGGAGACGTCGACATGCTTAAGACGCCTTCGAGTAGGCTTGTTGTCGGTCGTCCTGTGTCGTCGGGTACTGGTACGCCAGAGATCCGCCTCGCCCTTCCGCCTCCTATCGGTGCTGCTGCTTGATCTGTACGGATTCAGGTGGCTGCGCTTTGCATTTGCTTGTACCAACACATTTGTCAAATAGTTTTACAGTTATGTTTAGAAATTTACGTTCCTATCAATCATGGAGATGTGTCACGTCTGTGCTCAATTAGAGAGACGGTCGAAATGAGCCGAGCAAGGTGTGTGGCGTTGTCTGTTGCGTTCTTCGTCATGCGCAGTTTGCACTATAACGTGAATGAACGTGGCACGGAATGAGAAGCTGCGCGGCGACGCTGAGCGCGGGGCTGCGTTGCACATGTGGTGGGGCGTTTCTCCGTTTATCGCAACGTATGAGTTGTGTTCATTTCGACAGATCATGACCGGAAGTAAGAACGTGGCAGAAGAGGACTGGTATTCTTTCGATACTTCCAGATCTCGATGACGAGCATTTGGTTGGCGAATGAGAAAAGAGGCTCCATGGTGGGAGTTGGGCAACACAAGCTTTGACGATCTTTGCAAGCGATGGACTGCGGTCTGAGGGTCGACTGGGACTGGAAGGTTAGATCATGCAGTGAAGGCGATTCAGTACGACGGGCACATGTTCATAGGATTCAGATGGCTAAGGTCGGGAGTAAAGGCAGATAGTTCGTATTACAATGGCATGAGGCGCTTGTTCGACTCATTGTGGATCTCGCACTGTTCGAGATGGATGATGTTCGTAAGCGGGTGCTCAAAGGTAAGTTATTGGTTAAGGAATGCAGAAAGACCTGCTGCGGTGTGGGTGTCGAGTGCGGATCTAGAGGTGCACGCTCGACGGGCTCGCATACAGACAGCTGTCCAACACTGACAGCTCCGCACGGTATGAATTTACATAAAGTGTGCGACTCGTGAAAGGACGACGTGCAATCACGGAATCCGCACCAAATGGATGACATCGGCAGCACCACTCTAATACGAATACCACCATACTGCACTGCACAGACCAATGATACCACAGCCCGGCAACACGGTTTCTTTGGCAGCAGCTGGGGTCTCTGTTCCCACAATTCTGCACAGTCTCATTTGGGATGTGGGCCTTTGAAATCGTTACGAGGAAGATGCCACCGTCCGATGTGTGGAAGATCGGGAACAGATCAGATCGGAGACCGTGAAGGTGGTCGAGTACCTTCCTGGTCATGTTGGTCACTGATAAGATCCCATGACACCCCCCCACAATACATGACACCGCTCACACACCGCGCCCGCCTTGAACTGCAGCCGGCACTCGTGAGTGAGCTGCAGCGGATCCTTTGGGCTCGGTCAATGTAGCTGATGCGAATCGTGGCTTGTGCCGAGCCCGGCTTCAGCATTGTACGTGACCTGGAAGGTACCGGTATCTGACGTTGACGCTTGACAAGCGCAAGTATGTCCCTACAGGCGCGGCGTTGTGAGATACATGGACGAGTATATAGGTACAGAAGAGTGCTTCGAGCGTAGTGTGTGAAGCGTGCCATCGATCCACCCTTCAAAGAGTTTTCAAGATGCTACCACCACACCGAAAGACACATGAGAAGCTCATCATGCCTGAAGAGCTCGAGACAACCGAACCGGCTGGTGCTCAGCTTTGTATCTCGGCTTGCGATTCGAGTGCCCCTGCTCCATCTGTGCTTTCGCAGCCGGACGTCGATGCAGCAGCCCACTTTGGCCTCGTCATCGTCGGCGCTGGTCCTGCTGCCTTGGCCGTCATTTCGCGAATCCTCGAATCACGACCCGCCGCACTCTACACCGAAGATGAGCACCGACATCTCCATTTCACCCATCGCCAGCGGCCTCTTGCCTTAATCCCTTCAAAGGTCGCCAAAAATCAGAACTATAGACAGTCCACCCTCGCCGCCCGGGACTTCGAAGCGCAAAGCCGCCAAAGCAGGAAGAAGAGGGGCAAGGGTCTCTGGAATGGCGGGAATGCCAACAATGGTAACCTTTGTCCTTGCGACGGCAGGATCAAGATCCTGGTTATTGACAGGCTCGGCGAAGGATTTCTAGGGTTGTGGAGGAGGAACTTCCGAGCGCTCGGGATCAGTCACCTGCGTTCGCCTATGTTCTTCCATCCCGATGCGAGCGATTTTGACGCTTTGATTGCCTACGCCAACCAGCACGGTCAAGCGGGAGAAGGGACACCAGATCAAGTCATCGACCTGATCGAGCGACGTATCGCTGCGGGAAAGTGCGCAGCTGCTACCCGAGGCAGAGGCTCTAGAAGACGTTCCAAGGGAAAGAGATCGTCCTCGCCTGACAACCAACAGGAAAAGACAGCAGGCAGAAGAAGCGGGTCGGACGATGCAAGTCTCCCAGATCTCATCGAGATCCTCGGAGTAGTGGGCAAGGAAAAGTCGAAGCACAAGCGAAAGCAACAGCAACTCCATCCCAAAGAGCATCCTTCGAGTGCTATCGCTGCCACGTCGACTAAAGTGCACGTCAACGAGCGCGATCGCCGTGACTACTTCACCCCGAGCTCGTCGCTGTTCGACTCGTTCACGCGTGCGCTGGAGCAGAAGTATCGGGTGCAATCTTGCGAGGGTGGTTGCTCATCCACTTGGCCGAAGGTGTCGCAATTCTTCGATGGAGAGTTTGACGCCAGCTCGACCGAGGTGTCGGGGACGTTCTCGTCAGGTGAGCGCGCCGGGCTGGAAGACAGTCCCGTGACTACATTGAGGGGAAGAGTCAAGGAGCTCGCTTGGTTCGATGGGGCCAAGCGCACAGTGCAAGACGACTTTGGCAACCATCACCCAGGGTTCCTGCTTGAGCTCGACGACGGCACCGACGGTAAGTTGGGCAAGAATGGCAGTGTTGTGGTATCTGCCAAGGCGGTCGTGAGCGCTGTTGGGTTCGGAGGCGTGCCCATGATCCCACCCTATCTAACAACCAGCTGCGCAACGCAGGCAACATCCCCACCTCCCGCATGTGGTCCAGGTTGGATGCATTCTGGCTGCCTTGCTACACAGCCATTCCCTGCCCCCCCTCTCCCTTCCACTGCCTGCACACGAGAGCGCAAAATGGTCGTGGTCGGCGGCGGCCTCACCTCAGCCCAGATCGTCGTGCGCGCCCTGGAAGAAGGGTACGACAAAGTCACACTGCTCACCCGCGGGCATCTCAAGAGCAAGCCGTTCGACGTGGATCTCGGCTGGGTTGGCCGATACAGCAACTACCTCAAAATGCAGTTCTGGCAGAACGAAGACGTTCAGGAGCGACTCACCACCCTCCGTGCTGCGAGAAACGGAGGTAGCGTCACTCCCACATACGCTAAAGTGCTCGCGAGACTCCAGGCGTTAGGCAAGGTCGAAATTCGGACGCACACCACCATCTCTTCTGCTGCCTACGTCTCCACTGCTTTCCTCAACCGTCCGGCTCGCGTTCCAGCTGAGGATGACGAGTCTGCAAAAGACAGCACTGGCAATCCTGACAATGAGCAGGAAGCAAAATCAACCAACCAAGATGGTTCCGACGATGCACTCGACGACGATGATAGGCAGTGGAGCCTCCAACTGCGCTCCAGTGTCGATGGCGGAAAGACCGAATCCATCCGCGCCGACCACCTCGTCGTGGCCACAGGAGCCAAGATCGACTTTGGCGGCCTGCCCTTCCTGCAAAACGTACAGAAAACGCATCCTGTCCGACTTGTCGGAGGCTTTCCAGTCCTCACCGCCGACTTGGAGTATCGCCGCGACGTGCCCTTGTTCGTGACCGGTGCCTATGCAGGTCTGCAGATCGGTCCAGCTGCGGGCAACCTCGGCGGAATGAGGGATTCGGCGGATCGTATCGCCAATCGACTCCTGGAGCTGCTGTCGCTTCCCGAAGCGGTAGTGCCCAAGGTCGAACACAACGTCAAACCCAGAGTGGCCGAGAAAGAGGAGGGGAATGTTGAGGAGGAAAAGGTCCCAACACCGGAAGGGAAGGCTCGCAAAGAGCGTGCAAGAGCAGAGAAGGCATCACCGTTCACGCACTTCAACTTTGACCTCCTTTCCATCGAGGTTTAGCTGATCCTGCTCCGTAAACAAACCCAGATTGTTGTACGCGTTTCTCTCCCCGATTCGGATCCGTGAGCCTGAGATACCATAGCCCGTGATCACACGTGTGAGTCAGGTCTGAGACTATGCATTGAGCATTGCGGGGTATATGGAAGTAAGACCTAAACCAGGATCGGTGTGAGCAGTCTGAGCCATCAGATTAAGCAAAGTGGTTCTCCCTTGAGGCTCGTAACGAGCAGTCGTACAAGTGGATCGCTGAAGGGCCGATAGCTGTCTGCCTCGCTCTCCGTATCGCTGAGCTCGAGAGCTGCCAACTTCCTCCGGGCCTCACCGATCCGGTCGAGATGCACGTATAGCGCCACGTGCGAAGGCGTGTGCTCAGCTTTGACGTCACGAGTAGCGCTACGATCCTCGTACGCCGTTTTGGATGCCGAACCAGCGAGACCGGCGTGAGCAACGTAATGCAAGATGGGACACGGGTATAGGTCGAGCTCCGCGGAGTCCTTGCCATAAGATTGAACCTGTGTAGAACGGGAGGAGCCTGCTTGAAGCATGACTTCTAATGCATGCACGAAGTTCTGCGCTGTGGATTGCATCCAGACTAGCAAGACATCGTTGTCTGATGGAAGCGTTGTAGGACATTGCAAGGGAGCGGGAACAGAGTAGTCCGGTTGAGGTTTCAGAAAGCGAGCACAAGTCGCACGTAGTGACAATGATGGCTCGGAGAACGGAACGATGACTTTAACCACCTCTTTGCGACGCAATTGCATCCGTTTCCGCAACGCATCGGCATTGAAAGCTTGCGGATGCGGAATGCTGTTGTCTCCCGCTCCATCGCGCATCGCCTCTTCCGTCCGCTTCGCGTACGAAAGACGGTATCCAGCGAAGCGAAGGCCGTGCTCGAACGGCTCAAGCTCTTCCTGATCGTGCGGCTGGATGTAGTCGATGCAACCAGCGGGAGTGGAATGGACAAAGTCGGGCAGCTCGGCTGCCGGTCTTCTCAGCAATTGGGTCAAGTTCAAGCCCAGATCGCGACAGACTGTTCGTTTTGATGGTGGACGGAACGCAACTTGCAGTGACTGATGTGTCTTCGATAACTTGTGCCCGGATCCCTGTCGTTGCTTGGGAACGACGTCGGGATGGACTGACGTCCAAGTTTTTGACCCCACACTGCTCTTGAAGAGCGAGGCCACGTTGTGCTGTGCTTGCGCGTGCGTGAAGTGACGAGAGTCAAAGTCGACGTGCACATGGTGTTGGCCCTCCGTTGATTGCGGTGATTGTGCAGTCACAGCGGGAGGAATATTCTGCTGAGATCGTAGCGCAGCGTTTACGCTGGCCGGCTGTACACAATTGATTTTGCGCATGGCACTCTGCGAGAGCACTTCGAGCAGTCCCACACTCGAGTCCCCTTCGCTTGCAAGACCGTTATCGTGCGGTTGCCGTGATTCACCCTCATGCACCGATTGAGTCCTTGGTTTTGACGCAATCGGTGTGGTTATCGACAAGAAGCTGCGGTCAGGGAGCGGGATCGAATGTTCCGCGATGCAATCGTACGATGTGATAGCGGCTAGAACACGGTCTTTCGTTGTATTTGGCTCGTTGCCGGAAAGCAAACGTACGGGAGGCAGCGTGGGGAAGTAGCTGATCTCGGATTCGTCCGCTGCGTCAAAGCATTCTGCTGTATCAGGTTGCGAGTTGAGCTGATGATCCACGTCACTGAGCGGTGGTTCCGCAGACGAAGGGACCAGAGCACGTCCGAGTTGAACCCGTTGAATCTTCGGACGTCGCTTTCTTTGCTTGACTACGTTGTCTTCAGCAGGACGCTTCGTCGTTGATCCCTTCCGCTGACCAGTTGCTAGGACTAGCAACGCATCTGTGTTCTCACTGCCGTTCGTGTCGGCGCCCTCAGCCCTTTGCCGACGTCGCGTCCTAGCTCCGAGTTGTGTTCCGAGCTGTCCAGGGAGGCCCAGAGCTTGCCGTCTGACAGTCTTGGGTCGGGGTGCTCCAGCTGCCGAGTCGAAAGATCCGACACGAGATGGCCGTAGTCCGCAATCAGGCCGTCCGATGAGTTGTCCTCCAAACGTTCCGATCGGTGAACTCGGATCGCTCCGATCCAGCTGACGATTGCGCTGCAGCAAGTCTCGACTCAAGTCTCGATATCCGCTGTGGGCTTCAATGACAGTGTTCTCGCTGCTTTTGCGCAGTGGAGGTGCTTGGGAAAGATCCAACTGCTCTCCTATTTCTTCAGGTCCGCTGGGAAGTGGTGGAGCAGGCAAAGACGACCGTAATTCGAGAGGATCCTTTCTCGTTAAGACGACTATTTTCCTCTTCCGTGTTATCTTTGGGGATGATGTGGATGCGGGCTCAGCGCTGCCAATTTCCCTTGTGCGCTGGGGTCGATGGTGTGAAGCAACCTGGTGGGACGTTGTGATGAAGAACGGGGGTGATGAGCCAATCTGCACCACTCGACGTCTCTTGTTTGCCCTTCCTGCGTCTGCATTCACGCCGCAGGTTCCTATCATTGTGGACATGCCTCTACTTTTACGTCGTCTTCGACAGCGCGAGGACACCTTGCATGATGCATAGCCCCGTTGACGCACAGTGGAGCACCCGAAGCTGTCGTAAAGATAGAGCAAAACTAAAAGCTCGACCTCGGTATGGGTAGATGGTGTGGCTGAGGCAAGTGGGGCTAGTCGATGCTCGTCAGACTCGAAGTTCATTTGATAAAATTGGACCCTGGCTCATCCATGCGAGGCTGCTGCATGTTTTTCTCAGCCGCTTCGAAAATTCGCCGCGTCTCACCACTTTCGGCGGTCGATTCAGCTCACTCGACCGCACTCGCTCACGGTCCTGCACTCAATTTGGCGACTACGAGAATCAGATTCCGCTAATTGGGCGGGATTGAAGGTCAATTGCATGAGAAACAGTCTGAAGTAGCGTGACTCTAACCTCAGTTTCGTTTCGAGCGACGGTGTCACAAATTTGAGAAGATGTACAACCGCGGACAGGTGCCCTGAGCAATGCGGAAGCTGGATAACGACTGGTGCCACCGCGTGCTCAACCCTTCCACGAGCCACGGAAGAGGTGGATCAGCCTGCTGACACCCTCCGTCTTGCCCCCAACCGGGTTGAAGCCCGCCGACGGAAGAATGACAATGTCTCGGATCTGCACCGGCTGTTTGAGCATTGATAGGTCTTCTGGTCTCACTCCCGCTGAGGCGTAGAGGTAGCTGATGACGGAATCGGTGAATACGGCCGGGCCGGTCCACTCTTCGACGGAGAGAGTGTCCCAGCCCCACCTCCAGTGGCCAGCCTGCCATTTCCATGACATTGACACAGCGTCCCAGGGGTTGGAGATGTGCGCCTCTCTCAACCTGGCCTGCTCCTTCTTGTCGTCGACAGACTTTTCATCCCATCCCCAACCATCGCTGTGCGCTTCGCGTTCCTGTTCTATCGTGTATCCTTTGTATACTTCGGTAGCTTGGAGGATGCGTCTAAGCACATCGAGCATGATGGGGTGATTAGGCGACGCATGCAGTGTCCACTGGACGAATTGCAGAGGTCGATGACGTCGCATTGGGAGCAATCGCCATCGCTCGAGGAAATTGCGTGGAGTAGGGTTCTGGTTGGGGTCGTTCTCGATCCCCACCACGGCTCGCACCGGCTCGGGAGACAAAGCAGCTGCAGCGTCCCGGATTGCGCGGCTTGTGGAAGCAAGCTTATCCCTACCAAAGATGCCCCTATCCTCGGGTAGCAATGCTGACAGGGGAATCGCGTCCTTGGTCCAGTTGGTGCGGTGCATGAGTGGAACAGTGTCCATGTCACTCCATGTGCCACCCTCGCCGAGCAAGAGAAGATAGCGCAACAGATCGGCTTTGAGGATGAAGCGTGGCATCAAGTCCCACATTTGCTTGACCGAAGTGTTGGCCCAGTGTGACTGCATCCAGTCTTCAGCGCCGGCATCGTCGAGAAATTTGGGCTCGAAGCCCATCTGGGACCACTTTGCGAACCAAGCGCTTGGCGCAGGCTTGCCATCTGATGACCAGATCGTAGGCGGAACGATCGAAGGTGGGTTGGGGTAGGGGTAGGCAGAGCTTTGCTGCGGTCTGTTGGCGGAAGTTGCTGCAGCATTTGCGCCTAGATCAGGGTGCTCTATGCGTGCAAGATGCTCTGTGAGCGCTTCTCGGGCTGCTTTGCTGGGAACATGCTGTTCCATGGTGTTCTTGAGGACCTCGACGTATGTTTCGGGAGGCAACACAATGTAATTTGGTGGACGGAATGTAATGTAGCAGAAGATGTAAAAGACGGGTAGGACAATGGCTGCGATGGCTATGAGCTTGCATCGGCGCGACGAACTTTTGGCTCGGCGATGTGTCACGCCTAGCAAGGTCGAATAGTAGGAGGGCGGCTTGTAGCCTGGTGGTGGTGAAGGAGAGTCATTGAAGCGGTCAAGAGAGGAAGCCGAATGCCGCCGCTGCGAATCGGAGTGAGAAAGCGGGACATCGACGGCGGTCTCGGTTGATGAGGTGAGGGCGGTGTAGGCGCATTCACTGTTGGGAGTATTGCTGGTGCTGGTGCTGCCGACTTTGAATGGTCCGAGTTTGAAGTCGGAGAGAGGCAGGAGGCGATCATCTCGTCGCTTGCTCTTGGCTGAGCCGAGAAAGGAGAACATCGTGCTATGATGATGGCTCGAACGGGTGGCCGAAACTCCTGTGTGTGAGCAGCAATGGGCGGGGACAAGGTCGACGTGCGTTCCTGAGTGCGGGATCGATGTTCTCGCAGATGCGTTGAGCGTGGGCGCGGGCGCCACAAGCGTACACTGATCTCGGTTGTGGGAAGAGGAAGTGACGTGTCGATGCTACGCTATGCTGGGGCCGAAGCTGCTGGCGGTGACGCAAAAGCGAAAGAACGAGGCGAAGACGCCCGTCAGAATGCGAGGAGGTGTTCAAAGAGAAGCGATGGAGGTCATGGGAGCAGGGACGGAGGGTGCGTATGCAGCGAGCCGAAGACGAGTCTGGAGGAAAAGGTGCAGACGAGTACGCCAGAGAGAGCGTCTGACTGTGGTAGTCGGAGTTGTTGCGCAGTCGAGTCCGGACCGTGTAAGGGTTGAAGGTTGATAGGCCTCGAAGTGAAGGAGTAGGTCGACAGGACGCAAGTCGAGTGGGTCACGAGAAGCAGCGAGACGTCTACTGCACGTTGCGTTCGGAGAAATAGCGTGCGTTGTGTGCCGTAAGCAGTGCAAAGAGCCAGAGATTCGGTTGAGATTTGAGACAAGTGCTAAGAGTTGGGAAGTTAGGTGGCGAGATGGATCGTGATAGCGTGGTGCAGTTGCCAGGCTATGAGAAGGCGCCACGACGCTCACCAGGAGAGAGAGGGAGCGAGGGAGAGGGAGAGAGGAGATGCGCATGCAGGATTCAACGCACGAGTGATGCTGCCACTCAAGTGTCGCCCAGCCCTCAAAAAATGGGTTGGCGGCGAGAGGCGCAGTATTGTATCGTGTGGCTCTAGTGGAAGCAGGAGAAGGAGGCCTTGCAGCGCGGTGCAGCACCGGCAGCAGGGAAAAAGAATGGCACGCGGGAATGCTGCGCACAAGGAAAAAATGGACCGGCCAGCAAGGCTTAACTTAGGCGAAAGCTTTTTGGAGTACTGTTGCAGTAATACAATATAGCGAAGTTGTGACTGACACGATGGAATTGGAGGGATTTGGAATCAAGCACAAGGCGTGACGTGCATTAAGCCACACAGAAGACGCCTTGTAAAACTCCCGCTAACTTACTCACGTTTGCATTCCATAGGCGGCCCACTCACTCGCTTCATCCGAACTTCACTTCGGTGCAAAGGCGCAGAGGCAATCCCACTATGCCAATCAAGTGCTTCTATGATTTCGCTCGGTTGCAGCTTGGTGTCCATCGTTTTGCGCTACGGGATGTGATTGAAAAGAAGCACGAGCCAAGACCTACGTGCCCGCGTCCCTTTTGATTCACTTGCAATCTCTTCACAATCCGCGGTTTGACCGACAGCAGTCCGCTAGAATTGCGAGGTCGGGGTGCGTCGCGCAATTGCCGATGACGGTGCAGCTGCTCCTACGCCTCAACTCCGAAACACACACACTCTCTCTCTCCTGCCATTCGCCTGCTTCCACCACTTCGCTCCACTGCGCCTCTCTAACGCGTGCGACTCCTTGGCGCGGCATGTGGCCTTTAACCCAGGACGCTGTCTCTGCCTCGGGTCAAGCCGACTCTCGCCGGGACCATATATTGCGACATTGCAGTGAGCGCGCACGATCAGTCTCTTGCTGTGATAGTAAGAGTGTGGGGAGCGGGAGTGTGGCAAAAGTTGCAGGCTTCCGCGAGTTTCAACAGTGAGTTTCAATGGTGCCGTGCGTAGAGCGAAACACTTGCAGAGTGGCATCCGAAGCCTAAAGAGTTCCATAGGAAACGGAGACGTGAGGGGCATGATTTCGGAAGGCGCTGTTGCGAGCGCTTTGGCTCATAGCCCGCAGCAGACTGTATTCCGCTGAAATTAGGCACGAGAAAAGAAGCATCATCTCGTTGCTTGCGGCTTCTATAGCACCGCCTTCCGCTCACTTGCCAATCAAGCTACCGAGCGGTGCCGTCTACATTATTGTAGCCTTTGGCGAGGCTGGACAGTTTCATGCTCTTACCTTCACTACTTCTGCCATTGCGCACTGTTCCTCGACGCAATATCGTGTGAGCACCATAGAGCCAAGCTCGATGTCTTCCGTTCATAAGAACATCTTGCACAGGAGAGAAAGTGTAAGGAGGGCTGATTGTGTGTGGCACTACGTGATGTCGGCAGTCCAGTCGGTTCTTATCTCGGTATGACACTTTACGGCAACCCTGCGGTCTTTGGAATCAGCCTCTTCCTTGGCACCTCCCTTCTTCGCCGCAGCACGGCTGGCATTGAACAGTGAACTCCTTCCCACTTCCGTGCGTGCAACAGATACTTGGCTTGACCAAGGCCTCGTGGCGGCGATTTCAAACCTCGGGAGTACGTTGGCGGAAGACCTCTCCATGTTTGTCTTCCTTCCTCCCGATCTCAACGTCTGTCGCCGTTCCCTTGTTACACAACGCTTGAGTCAGTTTCGAAGACAGCAAAGTTGTGAGGGCATGGATACAAACCTAGTGTTCGAAGGGTTAGCGCACTGCACAATTTGCTGCCTTTCCCTGTTGAACGTACCATTTTCTTTCAGGTTGGACATGAAGGCATTCTGCTGGTTCAACATCACCTCTTGTGTCCCTCTCTGTCAATCTACAAAGCCAAAATCGTGATATGCCTTCCTTTTGCGCCAAGTCGTATTCGTGCTTTGTCACAGGACGATGCCATGCACGGTTTTTGATTGTGCGATCTTGGCCATCTTCCTCCTGGCACGAGTCGCAAACATACCCGCCTCTGTCGCCACCGACCTCAACTCGGAACCGTTCGCAGAAGGGCAGACTCACGCAATCAGGTGAACTTGGAGAATCCCCTCCACCGACCTGGAACGGGCGTAGATACGCAGGATGAGAGCACGGCCATCAATGTCTAGGGGGCCGAGCTTGGCTTTTCCACCGAGACCACCCAGGTGGAGCAGCGCTGGGTCAAGCATGTCGGGCCAGATGGGGGCCATGAGCATCTTGATGTCACCACGCGCGTCGAAGCCGTCGAGCGGGTTGATGAGCTCGAGCATGGTTCGTTGGACCTCGTTGTCTCCTCCCGCGCCATCGTCGAATCGGGCAGCCTCGTGTTCTTGGCTTGGTGCAAGCTGGCTGATTCTGTAACGATATCTGATACTTTAGAGGGGAGCTGGAGCTGCTATGCGCAGAACCCATTGAGAGCGGAAGTGTTATCAGTGAGCTGTGAGCGGAAGTGCTATCAGTGTGCTGGTGCTGTCGAGGATGGCGGAATTGCAGCCGCACGACATTGTTCTGTTCCTGTTCCTTTCCAGTACGGGTGCTCATAGCACCTGCCAGCACTCCTCTCACACTTGAACAAAGGTGGCAGGACGCTTTGCAGTCACCTGCTTCTATTGCAGAGCTCTTGAGCACCACACTGAGCCACGTGACCAGCATGTCTTCTTCCATACCAACGAGGCCGACACCTAGAACCGTCCAAATCGCAAGCAAAGAAGATTCAGGAATGAGAGACATCGGACAATGAGCGTCGTACTGGGAGAGAGGTGGAGACCTGCGCCAAGTCAGAAGCAAGCTTGACATGACCGCCATTGACATGCTTCTCAAGCCAGTATCGTGTCATAAATATTTACCGTTCCAATTTTGAGGCCGCAATTTTGGCTGGATTTTCCCGATCTCCAGATTCGACGCTTGTCCTCAGAACAAATCACTGGTGCGAAAACAAATTCGAAGTTCTCGAAAAACATTTGAGGCAGCAGCTCCAGTCAAAATGGAAAATCCAGGGACTAGTGTTGGCCAGAGTTGGGCGAGCCAACTAACTCAACAGGTCACATAGCAAAGGGCGGCTTGGTGCGCGTGCCTTTTTGCACTTTTCCCGTCCTCGCTTGGTCGGCTTGGTCTGCACGGCCTGCGATTTGGACTTGAATTTAGACGATTGGCGGTTGCAGCCCGCACAGGCTCACTCTGCGGTGAACGCTCTCGAAGTCTCCGCGCTAGAAGCAGGCGAGCCAGCAGACCGCACGTCCTCGTTGGTTGCTACCTCCGCGACCTGGCACTTCACCACCCTCTTCTCTTCCCACGTCCTATTCCGTGCCCGGCTTCTCTTTCCTTTCTTCTTCACGTCCGCTTTCACTTTTGTCGGATCGCGGGTCGGATCACTCGTCTGATCGCTGGTGGCTGTTGCATCGTCAAGGGCATTGCGTTTTTGAAGACGCCCACCATTCTTCCTGCCTCTTTCTTTTCTTCGACGAGCCCGGCCTGAAGACCCCGACGTCTCTTGCTGGCGAGGTGATTGTTTGCAGTGGAAACATCGTGTTTCGCTCATCCATCCGGGGCTCCTTCCAGATTACGCACTAGCTCCACCAACGCTAGCAGTCTAGCCATCGCCAACCGAGACGCACTCGAGATCGCGCGAATCGTCCGTGCGAATGCGTCGTTGAACCGAGCAGGCAGCATCCCAACCGCTCCCCCCCTCAATCACGTCTCCTCAAAAGCTCGCTTCTTACTCGAAAAGCATCACCGTGCATCACCAGCAAAACACTGTGAACTAACATGGCATCCAACGGAAACACGAGGGGTGGCGCCGGTGGACGCGGGGGCTCCAACTCGGGCTTCCGCGGCGGACACAACCATCACGCTGGAGGCCGCGGCGGAGGAAATGCAGCCAACAGAGGAGGTGCAGCTCCGCACACCTCGAGGTGGGGTAACGGGCCTCCCTCCACCACCGCACCTACCACAAACGCCGCACCTCACACTCAGCAGCGGAATGTACCGGGCGCCAGGCCAGTAGCCGAAAACAACAGCAAGGGCTCCAACCAGCGCAGCGCTCCAGCCAACGCCAATACCAACCAGCAATCCACTGCTTTCCCGTCGCTGGGTGCTGGGACCACCCAGGACGACTCGCAGAAACTCATGCACGAACGCATGATGTTCTTACTTGTCACGCTTATCGGCAATCCTGTCACCGTCACCGTCAAGGGTGGCACCCAATTCTTTGGTATCTTTTCCGCGGCCAACACAGAAGGTGGCGAGCTCTCGGTCGCGCTCGCTTCCGCTCAGCAGATCCTGCCTGCCAAGAACAAGGATGTTCAGCCCGGGCTCGGCGAATTTAAGTCGTCCCTGCTCATCAACTACAAGGACCTCGAAAGCGTTGAGGCTGTCGAGGTGAGGATGCAAGAGCAAGCCCAAGAGATGCGCGAGGCACGCGAAAAGGAGGCCTTCCGCACCGACATGGAAATCTCCAAAGCCTTTGATCCCCTGAGTAGCGGCCGATCTCTCCAAAAATGGTCCGACGATCCCGACCTAGCTGACCTCGATGACCACAGCAACAAGCTGCCAGCCTGGGCATCGCCCAGCGTTGCCAGCGGCGGACTTGAGGGCTCGTTCAGCAGCGGTACTGGCAAGCCTTGGGACCAGTTTGCTGCCAACGAAGCGCGATTCGGCATTAAGTCCAACTACGAGGAGAACCTCTATACCACCAAGCTCGACCGTAGCGGCAAAGACTTCCGAGACCGCGAGCGGGAGGCCGATCGTATCGCCCGTGAGATCATGGGCCAGGCGACCAACAACCCGCACTTAGCCGAGGAGAGAGGTCAGGTCGATGACTCTGGTGTCAACGAAGAAGACAAGTACGGTGCAGTGGTCCGTAACCCAAACGCCTATGTACCTCCTGCGCTTCGCAAACAGATGGCTGCGGCTTCCGCTGCCGTCGGCAAGAAAGGTCCCGCAGGGGCTCCCACACAGACGCCTCCTGCCCAGGCGGCAGCGCCCGAAGCCAACGGTGCGGTCATCGCAGCTGCCTCTGCCGAGCCTGCAGAGACTACCACTGCTTCCCCCGTCATTCACAATCCTCCCATCGTCAATGTCAAGGTGCCAAGCCCCAGCATCCCGCAGGAGCCACAGTCCAAGGATGCTTCTGGCAAGAAGCCCTCGGTCGACGCCGCCAACCCGCTCACCGCCGACTTCCGCCAGTTTGTCAGTTCGGAGCGTGAGCGTCTCGAGAAGAAGAAAGCAGCTCTTGCCAAGAAGGAGAAGGATACGCGCCTTGCCGAGCTCAAGACGTGGGCAAACTCGTTCAAGCTCAAGACGCCCATGCCCTCGGATGTCGCCGATCTGGTGCAGAAGGACAAAGCGGACGGCGCGTCGGATAAGCCACGCGACCCAAGCCTGCAAAAGAGTCACAGCCCCACGCCTTCGCATTCGGCTGCTACAGGGGTGTCAAAGGCCGACGCCAGCAGATCAGCTGCCGCCTCGCGTGCCGCACAAGCGTCCTCGTCTAACGTGGTTAGCCCGGCCGGAGGCTCTGGCTCGGCACAAGTCAACAAGGATGCTCAGAAGCTCGCCGAAAGCAAGGCTATGCTTCAGAAGATGACCATCCCGAAGATCCCACCATTCAATCCCGACAAGTTCAAAGCACGACAGGCGGCAGCCGCAGCTGGCACGAGTGGCAGCAATGCTGAGGGAGCCGACGCAGCAAAGAGCACAGCCAAGGCAGACGGTGGCATGCCCTCCTCTGTCAGCAACTCGTCATTCAAGCTGAGCGCCAAAGCAAGCTCCTTCAAGCCTTTCAACCCCAACGCCGCCAGCTTCACTCCTGGCGGCGCATCCAGCACTTTTACACCCGCAGCAGCAGCCGGACCCGCAGCCGGCAGCCCAGCACACGCAGCTGCAACGCCGTCTTTGTCTGCTCGACCCTCGCTTACGTCCACTCCACCTACAGCCTCGACTCCCGCAGCGGTGCCTGCCAATCCCTTCTTTGGTCACCGCGTCATCAAGAAGAGCACTTCAGGAACCGGCAGTCTGCACATCCGTGAGGACTTCAACCCTTTCAAGGTCAGCAAGGTGGCCGACGCCAAGTCTGTCGGTCCCATGTGGGCATTCAGCGGCAAGCCTTACCGTCAGCACTTTGTCATTGGGCTTCCCGGCGGACTGGACGACGGTTCGGGTTTGTTTGTACCTGGTCACGGCGGTATGATGCAGCCTGGCATGCACCCAGGTGCTCAGACCCCACAGCCAGTGCCACAGCCCATCCACCCTGGCCAGATGCCCATGGCGGCGCCGCAAGCAGGGCCTGGACCGGTGCCTACTCCCGGACCCGCTCCTGGGCCAGGACCAGGGCCACAGCAGCAGCCTTTCGGCATGGTCTACCAGCCCTACGGCGGCGGACCATATCAGTATCCTGCTCAGCCTCAACCCCAAGGCATGCCACAGGGCCGACAGCCAGGCATGGTGCAGCCCATGCAGATGGCTCCCAACATGCAAGGCGGTCCCATACCATATGGTGCGGTCCCTCAGCAATTTATGGGACAGATGCCGTTCTCTCCACCCATGCACCAGCATGGTGCTCCCCAAAACATGTACAGTCCGCAGATGGGCAACGTACCCCCCTCCGGTCAGCAGCAGTTCATGCCCATGCCACCACCAGGCGCCGGCGGTGGACCTCGACCACCACCGCCGCACCTCCAGCAAAAAGGTCAGCCTCACCCTCCACCTGCAGGCCAGCCTCCGCATATGTACTACCCGGGCCAGCCATACGGTCCCGGGCCCCACTATGGCGGTGGCCAGCCTCCGCACGGCGGACCACCTGGACCGGGCGGAGCGGCACCTCCGCGACCTGTGCCTGCCGAGTCAGGGCCCACCTCGAGCGCCGCCTCCTCCACCTCTTAGGCACGTCATCTCAATTATCTCTCACATTTCATATTCATCGTAATTGTGTTGCCAAAGGCAATCCGAAACACACCTTTCCACACACACATATCTATAAAGCATGACGGCCCCGGGGAGCGAGGTGCTTGATCGAGATGCAGCGGCGTAAGGCGGAAAAAAAGTCATTTCAGGAAGCCGATGGACTTCCATCGCTGGACAGTCTTCTGGATGAGAGTCTCGGTCACACCTCGGCCTTCCCGGCCGCGGAACGCGATGCTCATGTTGAACGATCTGTCGTAGACGAACAGCGGCCCTCGCTCGTCCGCTTTGTCTTTAGATGACGACGCGGTGAAGTTCTTCTGCCACAGCGAGAGTAGTCCTCGATGGTCGCAATCTGACTTCTGGATGCGACCCAGCCAGTGTTGAGGAGAGACGAGTTTGAGGGTCAGCCCGGAAGCGGTGAGCCACTTGTACAGGTCTGCCCATTTAGCTGTCTCGACGTACCAACCGCTTGTTGTTGGTAGGGCGACGTTGTACACTCCACTGTATGCAATGTTGTATAGGCATACATCGAGCACAGTTTCCGCTGCGATATCGGTGTTGATCCAGTCCAGACGTTCGTGTTTGAGGTCGGGGAAGCAGCCGCTCTGCTGGCTAAGCTGGATCAAGATCGGCCACGCTTCGCTTTCGTTCCACAACCCGTTGCGAGTGTCGGAGCACAACTGACCGATGCGGATGCTGACGAAGCTCGACTGACCCTGAGCCGCCGCCCCTGCTCGTCGTGCAACGATCTGTTCAGCTACCCATTTGCTTCGGGCGTAACCTATCGCCACCGCGTCCTCAGCTTCGTTCGAAAGCGTTTCTCCCAGCGCCCCGCCTTTTTTGGCTGCATCAGAACCCAGAATCGAGGCGACCGAAGAGCAGAACGCAAAGCAACACGCTGGAGGCTGCCAGCAAAGCGTCACCAAACTCTCATGGAGGTCGATGAGGTGGGCGAGTTCGGCAATATTGCCGAATTCGAAGCTGGATAGGCCCGCGACGAAGTTGACTGACCATGCCGAGTGGATGGTGAGCAGCTTAAAGTGCTTCACCTGCCTTGCTAGTGATCGGAGCGACACGCCGCAATTTGGGCGCGAGAGGTCGGCTGCGAGACACTGAACGCGGCTGTCTTCCAACTGGACCATTGCGAAGGCCTCGTCGAGTTGGCGCGATCTCAGCGAGTCTAGCACGCGCTGCCGTGCATGATTGTTCGCTTTTGCGCGGACTAGGCATACGATCACATCGCTTGGAGATGACTGGATGAGAACCTTATCGAGCACCTGTGCGCCCAACCCGCCTGTCACACCGGTTAGGATGTAGAATGTGCCCTTGATGCCGTAGTCCTCTGGCCACATCGAATCGTCCTTCTCCCTCGGGAATGTCGGCTTGATGTCGTGCAGCACCTTGACATGCGGAATCGAATACTTGTCCACCAGATCGCGCATGAGTTTCAACTCCCGCCGCTGGCGCTCCTCCCCAACACCCCTCCTCTCACCTCCAGCTCGGACCTTTTCAATGTGCTGAGCGAGAAGCTGCAGTGTCGGATACTCGTACACCACGTTCCGCTCCAACAACCTTCCCCCCAACTCGATGTTCTGGTGTATCGCCGCCCGAATGCGCGCTGACTGGATCGAGTCCACCCCCGACGCAAACAAATCCGTCTCGGGCGATACGTTGGACCCGTTGATACTTTCCACCTTCCTCTCCAGCCATGCGATCAGCTCTGTTCCGCTGAGCGCTTCCTTACCGCCGCTGTCGTGATTGAGATGCAGGGAACGGCCTTCTTCGAAGTTGGCATAGATCGAGTCGATAAGGTCGGCGTAGTGCTGGTAGGCTCGGCCGCGTTGTAGGGTGCCTTTGCTGGCTCGAGGAATGCTCGCTGCTTGGCTTGGAGGAAGGAGGTGGATCATTTCGGTGGCGAGCTGGGCATGAGGCGGGGAGGCGGCGTTGATGTCGGCAAGTACCGGCTGCAGCTGCTTTAGCAGCTTCACTTTGAGTGCATCGTCAAAGTCCTGCACTTCATGCACCGCTTTGGAAGTGACAAACACGAGCACACCGAGGATAGCCCTATTGGCACCAAACACGATCGCTTCACTGACCAGTGCGGACGATTTCAGCTTTTGCTCCGCTAGCGGCGCTGTCGCTTTCTTGCCTGATATTAGGACGATCGTGTCGTCTGACCGTGAATGATACTTCCACGTGTTGGGAAGCGACTCGTGCTTGGTGTAGAGATCCGAGGTGGCGTAGCTGCCGTCGTCTCGATTAGCAACCAGCTTTGTCGGCCAGGCTTTCGTTACCACCAGCTCGTACAGCACTTCCTTTGCGGTTGGATCGTACGGTTCGAACCGGATCATGTTCTGCCCTAGCTCGTCGGGTATACGTAGATAATTCCATTCCTTATCGCTCCCAAAGTCGCGCCAGGAAGACATGTGGAATCCACACTCGGAGCTGCCTGGCCGACTGACGAACTTGATCCCCTGCTGCACCATCTCGTCCCCCAACTGCTGCGGGAGGGGTGTTCCTCCCGTGCTCACCAGCTCCATACTCACCAGCTTGCGTCTCCCGTCATCCGAGCGGTCAGTGAAGAGCATGTCCAAGATGTAAGGGACTGAGAGGAAGTACGAGATTCGGGGGCAGGCGGCGATAGCTTGGCAGATGGCCGAGGTGGAGAGTGCGCCAGGGTCTGCTGTGGGGTGCAAGAAGATGGAGGAGCCTGCTTGGATTGAGCGCAAAAGGTCGGACATGCCGCCATGGAAGAGAGGGGTGGTGGTGAAGGCAGAAAGGTCGCGGCCGGGTGCGGAGAGCATTGATGCAGTCCAGAAGCGGTGCAGCTGATAGATGGGTTTCGGTAGACCAGAAGAGCCGCTTGTGTGCATCGTGACGAGGACGTCCTCTGACCCTGCACTGCCCACGAGTTGCTGAATGTCGTGCAGTCCTTCGCCATTGATGTTGTTGCTGTGAACTAGTTTAATAACGTCGGGCAGCTTTTCGCACACCTGAGCTCGAAGAATATTGTCCTTGCCCTTGCTGGCTACTTCAACAGCCGCCTGAGCCGCCTCAGTCTGTGACGCATGAGCCAGAACCACCTTCGTCTCTGTCAGCTGTAGTAGATTCGCAATGGACTTAGCTGGCGACCCCGTCGCGATGCACAGCACACCATACCCTAGTCTCCAAAGCGCAACAATGTGCCCAAATAAGTCCATCCCTGATGGTGAAAGCACCGCTATCAATGGCGTGCTGTTGGGGGACTTTGCATTAGGCTCTCTTTCTGGCAGTCGCGCTGTCAGCTCTCCTGCTAGACCTAGGGAAAGAGTGCGTATTTGTGCGTACGTAAGAGTGTGACACATCCAGCCGCTGTCGGAGACCAGGTAGGTGAACCCGACTGCGAGTCTGTTCGGTATGTGGTGGGCGCGGCAATCGAGCATGGAGGTGACTGAGTCATGTTGGTGAGGTTCGGGTGCGGGCGGAGTGGGGAGGGACCGGGCCTGAGAGATGGTGAGGGTTAGATAGGGTGGTCGTTCGCTGGATATTGAGAACGCCATCTTGCAGACTATGGACACACAGTATAGCTTCGAAAAGAGGCGAGGGGTGAGATGGTTGCTGAACGAATGTAAAGGTGTGACACAAACAAGTATTCATAAATGTGAGCTCGGCGAGGGTGGAAGGTATCCAATGGCAGGAAGCTCGATGTTGACATCTACACGGTCCGAACGAAGCTGGAGTGTCTTGTAGCTGTCAAAGCTCGCTTCGGACAATTACCTAACCAGAAGGCGCTGTTAAGCAGCTGCATATGGCTCGACCCTTCGCGTGCGGCGCTTGTGTTGGATGCAGCTCGAGCCAGACACAAGCGGCGTGGGAAGAGGTCATGTCAAACAAGCGACTCGGTTGGACCCTTGCCTCTGATTGATCAGCATCTGTAGGCTGCAGGATCGAAGCTTAGCCTGGCTCGCTGTTTCAGTGTGGAGGCTTTGCTACTGCGAAGTTTGACGTGGACGGACGGTCACTCCAAATCCACAGAGACAAATACCGGCGAGCTTACCGGTTTCAACTCCTGCTCCTGCGATTGTTCACAACTGTACTTCGCTTCACCTGTGTAACGCTGAGACTAGTCACAGACTCGTTGAGTCGTTGGAGGAGCATCGCGCTTCTTTCTTTATGGAGTTGCGAACTCGATCTGTCAGACACTTTGCGGAAGGCTAATGCAATGGTCTGACGGTTTTCGGAATACTATCGTCCAACGAAGCGCGCAAAGCTATTTCGAGGTCCCAGCACAAGGCCTTTGCATCCAGACACTTTGCTAGAACTCTGTCCGCAAACCTTCAAACTACCCGACCAGCTAAGGCCTCGTTCAAAGTTTTGAGCTTGTTTGACATATTCGTCTTCGCATGATGCAGCATACGTGGGGGATGGTACAGTATTCACAATGCAAATGCACGCTTGCCCTGGCGGAGCGGACTGTTGCATGGTTCGCAAGCATTTCAAGAGTCCCAAGACAATGGCTTGAGCATCCTCGATACTTGCTTGTTGGTCTCGCCGAAAGTCAGACCTGAGCAGATCGGACGGAGGACATTTGCAACATGGCCGAATGCTCTTACTTGCGGCCCTTGCCCTTTCGCTTTGGAGTGGAGGGCTCATCATCTCCGCTGCTGAGAGCGCCAGCTGATTTGCCCTTGCCCTTTCGTGCTCGGAGGTGGTGCTCGGGCTTTAGCACGTCACCGCATTGGACAGGGAGACGTTCGAGAAAAGCAAGAGGTCAGTGAATTGGTCTTCCATCAGACATCCAACTTGAATTCGCAGGCAGTTCGCAAAAGGTCTACTTACGATCCACTCATCCTGCACACCGGACTGCTGTACAGGCGCAGGTTTCTCGAACTTCTTTGTACCGGTGGCCGTCTTCTCAGGATTGATGTAGCTGGCGTAGACAAAGTAACCGACACCGGCGATAGCAGCAACCAAAATCACGTAAACCGAAAGTAGCTGGAGGTCGAACCAATTTTTGGGAGGCTCGACGACCTGGACCGAGCCGCGATAAGCATGGATGCGGTGCTTCTTTCCGGTCTGCTCGTCGTTGACCAAGAGGCTAAACTCGACCGAGAGCTCCTGGGGCTTGAATTCGGGAACAAAGTCGAAGGGGATCTGAACGGGTCTACCGCCAACGGATCGAAGAGGGCGCGACTTGAAGGTGGCGGTGGTCATGTTGCGCAGCACGCGGCCTCGCTGTCCATCGTTCTTCTTGGGGTTCAAGAAAGCGCCGGTGACGGACTGCAGAGTGAGCAGTCGGTCCTCCTTGGGAGCGTTGGTGATGGAGAAGACGACAGTGTTGGGCTGACCATTCTTGACGACTACAGCATGGCAAGAGATAAAATTTTGTTGTCGTCAAGAGTCAGCAAACGGCAATAGCGTCGGGTCGAGGATATAGGCAGCGACAACTCACTAGAGTAAGGGTTATTAGGGAAGGTGGTAACGATGCCGAGCTCAGGGGTATCGTGCGCCTGGGCCGCAACGAGAGCGGCAGGGACCAGGGCGAGGAGAGCCGAAGCAGCCAGAGAGAAGAGCCGCATGTCTGCAGAAGAGTAGAAGCGAGGGATGACAACAACTCGTGCGGTCAGCTACACCATCCGAGTAAACGACGTCAAGATGTGGACGCAAGCAGTGACGTACTGTAAAGACCAAAGAGCCGAACGAGATCCGAATAGGAGCGAAGATGGTGTGAAGCCGGGAAGGAGGATAGGTCTCAATTGAACAAGAACAAGCGGGGGACAAGTCACCGACCCGCCACTTACGCTACACACTGCAGAGACGGAGACAGAAGGGATGCAGATCTTCCAAGTGGACCTAGACACTCGTGACTTGGCTCCAATTGCCGTGCACTGTGTGTGGGCCGTGCTCTGTACGCGGTGCCTGGCACGCAAGAAGTCGGAGACTGTGTCTGCGTGGAGGGGCCATCTCTCAGAGCTGGCGTAGCGGTTTTTTTTTTTTTTTTTTTTTTTAATTGGCCCCGCTCTGCAGTGCTGATTGGACGCGACTTGAGCTTCTGGCCAATTACGAATGCGGCTGCAACCATTCAACTCCTTGGCTGGGTTGTCTAACTGCCTGTCTGAACATGTACGGCTCAACGCTTCCTGTTGGACCTTCTGCTGGCCGAATAAAAGCTCGTGTTAAACCTGCTGACTGCTTATGGAAGTTGTAACACTGTGTCGGTAGCTATGTGCCAATTGTCAAGACAAAAGTGAGGGCTAGTGTTTACTATCACAGATTTCGTCGATCGGATAGCTTTTTGACCCGATTCAGCAACCCCATCTTCGGTCTAGTCCGGCGCAATGGCTCGAGCGAGGTGGAAAATAGACCGATCCAGCCGGTCCAATGCGCATTTGAAAGGCGGCGTGCAGTGAGCTTCTCCACACGGCTATGTTCCAACATTCACACGAAAGGAGTGTCCGCAATCTTTGACCACTGTCCTGCTCGCATCCTTTACCTTCCTCCTCCATCGTCCATCATCCATCGCTTGCACCACCAGCCGCTGATTAAACCAAGAGACCCGTCCGCTTCCAAGTGTAAGCTTCATTGCAACATCCAAGCTCTTTATACTCTGAGTGAGGACTGGATCAGACCACTAACTATCTCGTGACTTGACCCTCTCCCTTTTTTCTGCTCCCCCTGCATCGTCCATCTCATTGCGGCCTCCCTGCATGAACATACCGTCTCGAACTCTCTTCCTCAACCTTTTCTCGGACTGCGATGTCGTCAACATCGTCTATGGTCCTTACGCATCGAAACACCCACGATATTTGAACGGAACTTGCCATGCGCTTACATTGCATCCTATCTGTGGACGTATTTGGACGCCGGTCGCCTGTTACGTCGCATGGTGCCATGTTTCCTTCCTCATTGCGGCTTTTGCGGCTCGCTGTGGCCCTTTGGTCCCTTCTCCGACACAACATCGCTATCACTGTCATTTTGGACGACCTTGTCGTGGTCTCCGCTGCCGACAACTGACAAACTCATCTTGTGCGGTCGCTGCTGTGATCGCACTGTTTCTACCTCATTCCAACAACCGCCTATTGCACTCTTTTGACCCTACCATGCGACATGACTTGGTTCTTTGGATGCCTACTGATGATTTGCTCTTCGGAACCTGGGCCAACTGTGCTGCTATATGTTCCGATCGCGCTTTTCAACCCTCGAATCGAAAATCGGGCTTTGATTCGAACGTGTCCCAACACTGTTGATGCTGTACTCGTCCTACACGCTATCCCACGACACCTTACTCGCTGACTCTGATCGACTTTGCATCGCCTTCCTTGCCTCGCCTTGTCTTACCTTGCGCTTTGTTCGGTGGTGGCAATTTTCCCCGATGGTCTTGGTTCCCCACTCGCTCCGACACTGCGGTTTGACCCCAATTTGGGCTTCGCATTTCTTGGCTAATTTCTGCTATTTCTGCTGTGGCACGGATTTCGCCGTGACGGCCAATTCTTCGGACTTGCGAAACTGTCACTTTCGGACGTGCTCGGTCGACACTCGCCAACTGCCCTGTTGCTGCACCTTTTCCGTTCCGCTGCTTCCTTTGCTCTCCCCGCACTGACTCGATTCCTAACCTCCCAACGATCTGTTCTTCCATTCGTGCCTCGCCTGTCGCCATCGTCTCGCTCCTCTCGCCACCTTCCGTTCCCATCTCGACTGTTCCAACTCGCTGGCTCTCTACATTCGCTCTGCGTTGCATTGCTTTTTGGATATCGCCCTGTCCGCCAATCGATTTTGGCACCAACCTGGACCCTGCCGCCCATCTTCACTTTGCAAACGTCGACCTGTTGTGAATCTTTTGTCTCTGGCTCTCAAATTTTGTTCGCCCACTAACATGCCTGCTCGCCGTCAATCTCTCTCGGGTCCAATGGTGGACAATCATCATATCGACTCTCGACGACCTTCGACTTCGTCGTCATCATCGTCCTCGACGACACGCGATGCTACTACAGTCGCGCGCAATCGAATCCAGCAAGTGACCCAACACATTTCACAAAAGCTTCCTTCCACATTAAGAAAAGCCATGTCGACTCAAGAGTTCAAGCAGGCCCCGCACAAGCTGCTGGTTATCCCTGGACCCATCGAGGTTTCCGACGATGTACTCTTGGCCAACGCTCACCCTGCCATGTCGCACGTCTCGCCCGAATTCATTCCTGTCTTCGGCGACTGCATTCACATGCTGCGTGACGTGCTTTTTGCGCCCAACTCGCAGCCTGTGCTCACTGCTGGTTCGGGAACGCTCGGATGGGACCACGTCGCTGCCAACGTCATCCAGCCTGGAGAGGAGGCCCTCGTGCTCAACTCGGGTTACTTTGGCGACAGCTTTGCTGACTGCCTCGAGACCTACGGTGCCAAAGTGACTCAGATCAAGGCTCCCATCGGCTCCAAGCCCTCTTTGGCTGAAGTCGAGGAAGCGCTCAAGCAGAAGAAGTACAAGGTGCTCACCTTCACCCACGTCGACACTTCCACCGGTGTGCTCAGCGACGCCAAGGGTCTCGGCGAGCTTGTCAAGCGCGTCAGCCCCGAGACCATCCTGGTCCTGGACGGTGTCTGCAGTGTCGGGAGCGAGGAGATCCGCATGGAGGAGTGGGGTATCGATGTTGTTCTCACCGCCACTCAGAAGGGTCTCGGCTGCCCTCCTGGTCTGATGGTGCTTGCTGCGAGCAAGAAGGCCATCGCCGCTTTCGAGAAGCGCACTGTACCTCCCAACAGCTATTTTGCTTCGTGGTCGAGGTGGCTCCCCGTTATGAAGGCCTACGAGGCCGGCACCGGAGCTTACTTTGCCACTCCCCCTACCAACCTCATCTACGCACTGCACGCCAGCTTGACCACCATCACCAAGGGCTCGCCCTCTATTGAGGACCGATTTAAGCAGCATATTGCCGCCTCGGACCGCGTCAAGGACTTTATCGAGCAGCTCGGCTTGAAGCAGCTCGTGGCTGATGGCAAAAAGGACGGCGCACACGGCATGACGGCGGTACGATACCCTCAGGGTCTCAAGGCGACCGATTTGCTGCCCAAACTGGTGGCCAAGAACATTGTGGTCGCAGCTGGTCTGCACAAGGAGGTCAAGGACGAGTACTTCCGCATTGGTCACATGGGTGTCACTGTTGTCAACGACAAGGAGCGCGGAGACATTGACTACCTGCTCAAGAGCATCAAGGAGGCGCTTGCCGAGGCTGGCTACAAGCCCTGAGTGCACCTAGTGGTTTGCGTCGAACGCTGGTCTACAATAAACATTTCCTTTGATCAGACTTGAAAGGTGTGGACTGCCGCTGTTGTGAGATTGTGGGGCTCAGAGTACGAGCTGAGCAAGTTCTGAAAGATCAGCTACGACAATATCGACATAGTCTGGCTTGGCCTCTGCTGGAAGCTGATCCTCTGTCGGCCTTGCTGAGACAAAGACGGTCGTCATGCCACAAGCTTTGGCTGCTTCGAGGTCGTAAAGCTGCATAATCAGGACACAGACGGGGCCAACAGCGGAAACTATATCGTCAGTCTTGCCCATGCTGAGGTGAGATAAGTCTTGAGAAGGAGACGACTTACATGTGCGGCAATCATACAGGCTTTATGCGCCTCAGCCTCTGGGTGGATATGCAACAGCCGCATACTCTTGCGATACATCTCGGGGTCCGGCTTGAAGCTGCCCAGCACATCAGCTGTGAGCAAAAAGTCCCATGGCAACTTTGCATTCTTGGCCATATCCACCATCAGATTGAGGTTGCCGTTGGTCAGGGTACCGATTTTGAAGCACGATTTGAGCGACTCGATCGCGCTGACCGAGTCAGGCCAAGGCTCGAGCAAGTGCCATGTAAAGTTGAGCCGCTCGCGCACGTCCTGCGTCCAAGCCTGATCGAGGGCCTTGGATGCATCGCCCACCGGAAAGCTCCCGACAGACTGCGTTTCTGCATTGGCTGGCAGAGGTAGTGCCGAGATGAACCGATTGAGTGCGACGAGGTGCATTTGGTCGACGGTGATCATGTCGGGATTGCCGATGGCCGCGAGACGCTTGGTTTCTTGCTTGTACCCTTCCCGCCATTGGATGGTAAAGTGACGCCAGTCGTAGTCTTGTTGCAATGCCAGGAAAAGACGTACGTTGGAAACGGCGGTGGTGGCCGCAATTTCTCGACGCAGCGCTTTGGTGACCGTTTCAACATAGTCGACGACAGTGCCAAAGACGTCAAAGTAGAGCACCTTGACGTCGCGCAACTTTTCAACGCCCGGCTTGGACATATGTTTGCTGAGGGCAAGTCAGGCGGGAGCGCCTTAACCCGTAGGAGTCTAATCAAACAGAAGAGGAGAGGAGAGCTCACAGCTTTGGCATCCCCGCAAGCCTTGCCTTGCCGTGCCGCTTGGCCAGGGTCCACGAGAAATGCTTAGCCGCGGGAGCTTGCACTGGTAAAGTTCCGCGAGAGATGCCATGAATCCCCTGGTTTGAGCGGGACCACATTCATGCATGACTACCTCTACTTTCTCTCTCACTGTCTTCACTGGCGCATTCAGACAGGGAAGCGTCGAAAGAGGGCTTATGGGTATCTGTGCACTTTAGGATCTGCAGAGGGACAAGGATGCTTGCAGCCAGCGCGCATTGTGGTCCGGCAACTGACCAATGCCTCAGCCGCCCATTCCAAGTGAAGCGCTGCGCTTTTTCCTGCTTCCTCCACAAAGCAACTTGACCGCAAGCGCCTCCCTCTTTTCTCTGCCTGCTGACAGTAAGAGTCGAAAACGACACCCTATCACGCTAGAGTCCGAGTTCCGTGCCTACGTGCAACACGCAAAGAGAGTGGCTGAGCAGTTGCGAAATTGGGTCTACTACTGTGACTGCACGTGGGGACATGAATCAGATTCGAGGTTGACTTAGGCTAAGAGATACGTACGCATGGTGCTATATCGCATCTTGTCCATCAACTCTATACCGACACACTCCTCAGGCTTCGACATTCACACAGCGATTGGCTCGCAGGGCACTCTGGTGCGCAAGTATATCGAAGCAAGCTCTGGATCTGCCCAACCTCGAGCCACGCCTTCAGACACGAGCTCTTCTTTAGACGCCTGCTGCAGCAGCCTGAAGCAAACTGGCACAGGGCTTCGTTGACCTGCTATCGTGCTTCTGTCATCAGTTCAAGCGAAGGGCTCTGGCTTCAGCGTATCATTTGGCGCGTCGGCGGCTCAGAACGACCAGCAATAACGGTCAGAACGCAACTGAGCTGTGCAGCATACACTCATCAGCTCTTCGGCGCATTCGACGGCTGCCCTTAAACGATCGCGCAACAGCCTCCTCCCATCTCAATGAGCACTCTGCGTCCCACGTCCAAGTCCATGTCCACTGATGGGAGCACAAAGCCACATCACCTCGAGCAAGCCGATTCCGGTCTGAAGCGCCGAAATGCTGGGCGCAACAATTCGCACCATGCTCGACCTGATCCCAGCGTTCACCAGCAGGGGAAGCGTGGTGGGCAGAACATGAATCATCTCCTCTCCTTTACATTGCCACCTCGAAGCAGGCCTCCTCTGGCCGGGCCCGCTCGCAGATCGCGCCGAGGCGCCACCCACACTCCCTTCAACAAGGAGCGGTACGTCAACGCGCAATATCGTTTCCTCGTCAAGCCCACAGGTGACTATACCGCATACTTTGCCGACCCGGACATCTACCTCAATTGGGCCGACATCCTTCAAGTCGTCATCCCGACGTCTTCAGCCTTGGCCGGCGTAGGCTCATCTGCGCCCATCTCGGATCAGCCCCGTGAGCCTGCACACGAAGGAGCTGCATGTCCCATTTGCCTTTCGCCACCCACCGCTCCACGCATGACAAAGTGCGGACACGTTTTTTGCTATCCGTGCATCCTTCACTACCTCACGTTGAAAGAAGACAACCATGGCAAGCCGGCTGCGCCGTCTCTGCAGCCCTCCGCTCAAAAGTGGCGTCGTTGCCCCATCTGTTGGGATGCGGTGTATGCGCGCGACCTCAAAGCCGTTCGCTGGTGGGATGCACAGGCCGCCGCTCGCGAGCACGAGGCCAAGCTGCAGGAGCAGTACGATCTCGAACGCGCTCAACGCCTCAGCGAGCTTGACGAGGATAGCCATGACACAACTGGCGGTGCTCTCAACGAGGAGCATGCGCCTAGTTTGACACATTCCCACCCCGATATGCTTGCGTTGCGTCTCATCGAGAGACCCAACGTCACCACACTCGCGCTGCCTCAGTCATCAACATGGCCTGCTTCCGAGCTGGACCATCCTCTGATCGCAGTACACTCGGCACCCTGGCACTTCCAACCAGACGTCATGGGTTTTGCTAAGTTCATGCTGGCCACGCCCGAGCTATTGATCGAGTCCCTCAACAACGACTTGAGCGAGCTGGCGCAGGAGATCGATGTGCTCAAAAGCTTTGGCACGGATGCAAGTGGTCTCCACTTCGTCGCACTCGCGCAGAACAAGGTCAAGGATCAGATGCAAAAGGTACGCGAGGAGCTCGACCTGCCCATTGTCCGCAGCACCATCGGTCACGCACGGAACGACCTCAAAGAGCATCAAGCAGCGCTGTCAGGTCAACTTCAGCGTACGAATCTCAGCCGACGCCAGCGCAAACGCATGGAGCGCTCACAGACAGATGAAGAGCCAGATTCGGTCGCTTTAGTAGGAGAGGTCAACAGGGTTGACAACGCTGCCGTACGTGACGGAACGCCCGAGGCCGCCTTAGGGGCCGAAGAATTCCTCGCACTGCGGGCACAAACGCAGGGCGGCATGATGAGTCATTCTCCGGCAGACAGCGGAGCTCCAACACGCAAGGAGGAAACTTCTTCGCACTCAGCAACGGACTCGACGCACAAGAATGCTGCTTTCCGTCAGCCTAAGCCGCGCAAGAACATCAACCCACCTCAGCCGGAATCCTCGTCCTACGTCTTCTTCCAGGCTGCATCAGGCCAGAGCATCTTTTTGCATCCTCTCGATACCAAGATCCTGTTATCACACTATGGCGCGTATGCGCAACTTCCACGCAATCTCGCTGTCAAGGTGGCTGGAGCGGATGAAGGCAGCATGAACGAGGAACTGCGCAGGCGCTGCAAGTATCTCAACCACATCCCCATGGCCGCTGACGTCGTTTTCATCGAGGTGGATTGGGAAGGCATGCACCTGATTGACAAAGCAACCTTGCGTCCATACGAACAAGCCCTGCGACAGCGACGCAACAGGCGAAGGGACAAGGAGCGACGCGAGGACCGTGCCAAAACGCGCGCTGAAGAGGCCGAGCTCATCTCGAACCAAGGTGGACCCGCTGCCGCGGCAGCGTATCGCAGGCAGCAGGAGCAGCTTGCTGCATTCACGAGCGAGGCTAATTTCCCTTCAGATGGGCTTTCGCGCAGCTTCGAACACGGACGGGGCAGTGGCCATGGTGGCGGTGCGAACGAAGGTGCCTTCCCAACCGGTTCATCCCCTAGCTTCCGCGAGTCAGCCATGTTTGGCGCCGAGCGCAACTACCCGATCCACCCTGGAGCTGCTGAGACCGAAGACTTTCCCGACTCGCTACGCGGCGCGCGGGCTGGGCTGGACCGCGTCTCAATCTCCTCAGACGACCAAGACGAACGAGTCGTGGACCCTGGTAGTGCCCGGAAGCCACCTCGTGGAGCGCCTACAGTAAAGAAGACGGTGTGGGGCACGCCTGCTTCCAAGTCGAGCTTTGCAAACGCGATTCAAGGCCGTGGAAATTCCGACGCACACGGTATCTGGGATGATCAGATGGAAGACGCATGGCACGAGTTGGAGGAAGATTATATTTTGGGCTCCACAGCGTCAGGACGGAGACCAACGGGCGCTGTGCGTGAGGGACGCGGGCTTAACAAGCAGAGCAAGTCGAGCGGGGTCAGGCCCCCTGCAGCAGCTGGTGCAACGGAAAGCAACCGACCAGGAGCAGAAGGCGCAGGTGCAGTTTCTGCTAGCAGCGAAGCAGCAGTGGGTGGTGGGACGCATAGGGCTGCAGACACGCCAAGCTCGGATGCAGCGGTGGTGGCGGCGGGAAAGCCGAAACGCGCCAAGAAGAAGCTCATCCTCACGGGCGGTGGCGGTGGACGCGGCTCTCGCTAGCTCAAATCAGCCATACTTCTGCGTCAGAACTAAGGTAGCACTCTCTTACAATTCATTGGCATTTCAATGCACCACGACGGCAGCCTGTGTTGACGCCGTCGCCTATCCGCCGTATTTCCGTGTTTGGTGTGAAGACCACAACGGGCGTGAGTCGATCGCCCCTGTATACACTGGTGACATTCTTCGCAAAGGACGAAACAAGCGGAACATAAAGACATGACGCGGAATGAGTGGTTACGAAATTGGGGGCTACGATGCCTACAGCGGGGAGGTGACACAGTGATAAATGGTGTAAGCTCAGACAGGTTGAGCCACATTGGTCAGGAAGAGTAGACGAGTAGGAGCATTGACAGAAGTTTGCGAACCTGAAGCAAAGGTGATCGAGACTTGAGTCGAAGTGTGTGAGTGTAGGAAAGGCTACATAACCTGTATCGGTCAGTGGAACCTCCCCCTCCAGTTTTTCGAACCGGGTATGTGGCGCGACGCAATACTGTAATTCAATCCAGTTCTCGGCAACTTCGATGCCCTGCAGGCGGCCTTCCTCGAGCAGTTCTCAGGTCTCGCCCAGGTCAAGGAAACCCCAGCCTCTCGATACCAGACCTACTCTGTGGCGCTCAAAGACAAGCGTATCGTCGATGATCTTCGCGATGGTAAAGCTTGGCGCCTTTGGCTCTCAAAAGATTAGCCCTCTCGAACCAGGTCGACAGGAAGTTTGCCTCGGATGAGCTCAAGGCCTCAAACTTCTGGTCTGCTCTCCCGGTGGAACTTAAGCCGCACCTTGGTGCTATGCCGGATACTGTGTTGGATGCCATCAATGCTTGTCGTGACCTTCCTCTCGTGGTGTATGAGATCATTGCTCGACATGACGCACTTGAGTCTCACATTGGTACTCTCGCTCGCGTTGTTAACGACCTCTGTCGTCAAGGCTCTATGCCTCCTTCCCCTACTGCAGAAAAGTGTCCCCGCTTCGACAACATCTTCACAAACCCTGCCGGTGGCAGACAAAGCACTTCGTGCATAACCCCCAGCAAGACGACTCCAACAAAGCCGCCGCCGCACTCACGACCTAACCCATAGCCGGCAGCACAGCAACGAGGCCCAAACACATGACCGCACCTCCAACTTCAAGCCGCCTAATCGTACAATATCTCGAGCCTCATAAGCTACAATCGCGACAGGGACAAGAATAGAGACGACGACAACCACGCCGACAGAAGCCTTTCGATCGCGACTATCAATGAAGCGCAGGTGCCTGCAAGCTCTGTCTGGCCATTGAGTGGAGGTGACGATGCGTGCCAAAACATGTTCCGGATGCAAAGCTGCTACTTAATTGTACACAATCCCGATGATAATGTGGTTATGTTGTCCGATGCGAGCAGAAGCCCAGTGACTGAGGACGAGCATCCCGACATGCACTAGAGCTCTGTACGAACGTTGGACGAGCCGTGCCAGCGGATCCAGTCGAGCCATCCCGAGATCTTGGTAGCATGAGCAGCTCCCGCAATACGAGCGTCTGCCCTGGACGACCACCATCCCCCTGAGGTTGCGCCGCCTCCGAAGCCGAGGGTGCTTCCAATCGGCACTTTGAGGACTCTGGCGCAGATCCAGACGGCTCCTCCGCCGCCAATCACCACCAGGCCAATGTAGCCCCAGAATTGCCAGCGGTTGGTGGGGAAGCTGAGCGCATTGCGATCGTTGCCGCCTTGCACTGCGCCCTTTGGATCCACAGCGATGGCACAGATCAGACCGTACAGGTCTGCCACCTGGCCGTCGCGGATGCTGATGTTGAGGGGACCGGCTCCCAGCCCTGGAATCTTGAGGCCAAGCTTGCGGCAGTATGTGTCGGGTTGCACCTCGTGTCGCTGCTGTGCGAGATCCAGGTCCGCTTTTGTCGCGACAAACAACGACGGCATCGACTGCAGCAATGGGTACTGTTGTCGCAGATTCGAGATGTAGCTAAAAGAGTTGGTGTCGCTCGAGTCGTATACGAATACAATCACGTCGGCTGCCGAAAGCTTGGCCGTATTGCGCAACACCTCGGCCTCATAGCGAGATCCGAACTCCTGCAGCACAAGATAGCGTTCGGCACCAGCTTGTTCAACAGTGCTGACTACGCTCATCATCTTCTGCGTCGGCTCGTAAGTGTTCGTAAAGCGCTTACCGACCATGTTGCGAAGGATGGCCGTCTTGCCGCTTCCTGCCGCGCCGAGCACGAAGCCAAGAAAGACACTCCTCTGGATCGCGCCCTTCTTCTTCTTGTCTGTCTTTCTCGGCCGTGTGAGCTTCAATGCTGATGTCGTAGAGGGTGGACACGGCGTGCGGTTCCGTGAGGGTCTTGAGCCAGGCGGGCCCGTTGGGGTGAGCGGTATTGGCGCAGGAGCGGAAGAGCTGCTCGACGAGCCTGCAAGTGGGAACGAGGGGTAGCCGAGATATGCGAGGTACGCCAATGTGGTTCGATGGTCGAGCAAAGTGGTCATGCTCCACTGCGCAAGCCAGCCCTGCAGCGTTACAGCGCCATGCTCGTCAGTGATGGTTGAGGCAGGGAAGCCAGTGCCGTGCCAAGGATGCCGGTTGTCAGGGACAGTGACAAAGAGGCTATCCAGCTCCTCGTCGCTAAGGGCACCATCACGGTCCTTGTCGTGCACTTCAAAGATGTCGGTGAGGAACTGGTAGCCATGCGGCGAGAGTTCGACCGAGCATTCTGGTGGTACTACAAAGGCAGGCTTGACGAAAGAGTCTTCAAGGCTGAGGTCGGCGCCGTAGCCAAAGGTGCGCAGAACAGTCCAGGTTGTCTCGAGCCGGCCGCGCTGAATGAAGAGCGTGTGGAGGTAGAGGAAGCCGGCCATGGTGAGGCTGCCTTCGCGCAAATGTGGGTGGTGGGCAGGGGCGTCACCATTGGCACTGGAGCTCGAAGCGGCAACGCTGGCATTCTCGTGATTGTAGCGCAAGCCGGCGATGGGAGCTTGGATGACGAGGTCCTTGATGCCCTCGAGCTCTTGCGCTTGCAGAGGCGTGTCAAAGCACTTGCGCTGAAAGTCGTTGAGCTCGCCGTCGCTGAGCAAGCCGTCCTTGTCTGAGTCGCAGAGACGGAAGATGCGTTTCAAAGCGTCGACGCAAGCTGGTTTGAGGACGTGCTCGCGGCTGTCGTAGAGCGGCGCTGTTGGGTAGAGAACGGCTTTTTGAGCAAAGTAAAAGACTTCGCTCACGTTGAGGGGGATACGGGCGGAGCACTCGACGCAGGTCTCGACTTCCTTGAACTCGGCCATGACAGGAGCCAATTCATCTTCGAGTGCGGCATTGGTGACATCGCCGGACCGCAAGTCGATCTTGTTTCCGACGAGGATGACTGGGACATTGATGCCTAGGGAGCGGATGTAGGGCAACCAATAGGTGGGTATACGGTCGAAAGAGGAGGGTGCCGAGATAGAGTAGACGATGCAGATGACGTTGGCCCTGCGAAGCTCTGCTTCGAGGTTGGCGCGATGCTCAGGACTGGAGCTGGTGTCGACAATCTTTGTGACTACTGCTTCTGGTGCGACTTCTGGCGGCAATGTGATGGGAGGCACGACCTTTTGTACTTTTGCGACATAAGCTTCCTTGACGAGGGAGGTGATGAGTGTGGACTTGCCAACGTCCGGGTCGCCCGCAAGGACGATTCGCACGTCCTTGCGCATGGCTGGTACGAAAACCCTAGCACGCTCGCGGAGCGCCTAAGCCCTGTGCGAGAGGATGTGGCAGTAACAAAGGAGAGCAGCACAGCTGCTTGCAAAGGAACGCGATGGCTCAGACGAAGCCAAGCGCGAGGGATGCGATGCGACAATGTGCTGTGAGTGGATAGAGTGGTTCGAGAGCCTCTGACAGCAAGCCAGGCGAGCGATTGCAAAGTGACCGGTCGTAGTCGATTCGCACAAGGGGACCGATGTTGATGTTGTTCCGGAAAGGAGCTGCGGAGAGGAAGAGAGGTTGTCGCTGCGAGGTCCGTGTGATAGTGAGGAAATCAGGCTCATATCAGCAGACCCAACTCTCCAACACCACGGCAACGTTGAGCCGCCGTTTTGAATGCTCGACTGCGCCCACAAACCGACACACACACACACACACACACACACACACAGACACAGGCAGGGCCGTCAGAAAAGGGACAAGCAGACGCAACATTAAAAATTTAGAAATGAGAGCAGGCGATTCAGGAAGAAACGGCAACACATGGCTTGCACCATTCTTGAAACTCCCGCCTCACACCTCATTGCGCTTGCTCGTTTTTAGCTGGATCACACGTCGATGGTAGCTAGCGAGAGCTTGGCAATAGCTCTTCAGGGTCATGGAGATGCCCGTCGGCTTGCTTTCCAGTCGTGCAGCCCAAGTAAGAGTGCGCACAACGAGAAGCTGCAGAAGAGCTGCACCAAAGTATCCGAAGGCTTCCGAGAACTTGTCGAGTCTGTATCGGCACGAGGGTATTCTTTTGACACGATTGGGCGCTTGCTCCAGCTGGGCCATCGAGCGCTTCACTCAAGAATCTTGCTTTCATCCTTGTCCCCCGGATTGACTGATGCAGAGTCGAGTCTTAGACCGGAGGTAGAAGATGGCATCCGGCTGAGCCTAGCTTTGTATTGTTGGCCATGACGGTCAAACACCTTGGTCCGAAAATTCGTGATCGGGCTCCTCCTAGTCTATCACCCCCCTCTTTTTTCCTTTTTTTTTTTTTTCTTTCTGCCACGTATCGCAGCAAGAAATCACAGGTTTCAGCGTTTTTGGCCAACATATGACACGCATGTTGGAAGCTCGACTGAGCTCTCCCACCTCTTGACCACTGCCTCCCTCTCATCTTTCCCCCTTCCCCTTCTCTTCTGACTTCTCACCCTCTGTCCCTTTCCCCTCCTCCTCGCAGCGGAAGCTCAATGGAGCTGTTGGCAGCCCTAGAGATGGGCCACAGCTTTCTTGCTCGGTACCCCTTCTAGCTCTTTGCAAGGGCAATCTTGCCATCGTCTCTGCACGGTTCCTCCTCCATCGACTCAGGTTCAGGAACAGCATGTCACTCGATGACGTTGCATGTGTGTTGAATGCTCCTGATCGCATGGCGGAGAAATGCAAGCGGGATCAGAAGGGCCCGTCATTCGTCCAAGCGGCTCTGGTCCATCTCTACGCCCGCCTCACACTGTCTCTTCGCTAGCATTGCTTTCTCACCTTCAGGTAAGTTCTACCCTTGTTGACTCTGGCTAGTAGCCGTGACGCCAACACTACATGCTGCCGCGATCGACGAACAAACGATCACGATTTGATGAGCGAGCAAGCAGGGCTTCCAGTCCGAAGGCCACCGTTACTCGCCGGCATATCCCTTTGGATGTGCCTTCAATCTGGTCCGCCCGAGGGCGGACCCATGCGAGTGGGAAGGTCCGCGTACTCCTCCTACCTTTTCGACCAAACTCTCGTTTGGCCGAGGCCGGTCTCTGATCTCCGGAAGGACCGCGGCGCTTTTGTGCTGTCTGTCTGGTCCTCGACCAGGCGCGATGGCCGCTAGCTTCGCGGGCGTCTTCTCGTAACATCTGCTCTAGCTGGGCGAGTTCAAGCTTTAAAGCGCTGGCCGTCAGTGCAATCATGCCATCGACACAAAGTGCCCACACCAGAAATGATAATCTCGTCAAGCCTCGTTGATGTAGCAACCGTCCCGTTGCACCCTGGCCTTCTCCCCCTCTGCAATACGATGCGTCTGCGGCGCCATTCGATGCCGGACAAAGCCCCGCGAACCCGTCTTGTGGCCTTGCTCGGATGCCAGCGCTAGAGCAATGCCGCCCCAAGACACCACCCTCCATCAAAATATGGACGGGCAAGGAAGAGGGTAGACGGTCTCTAGTCAGCTGTGCCGAGCGAGCACGGAAGCTCGCGCTCGGGCACCCTGGATTCGCTTTGCGAATTCAGTGTGGTCTTTGTCGTTCGGAAGCCTGGGCGCGTTTGAGCGGACGGCGGTTGTGATGGGTGGGACGGTCCCCCTCTCTGAGGAGCTGCCTCAACGGGCGTAGAGAATGGAACCGGGCCGCCAAAGTAGATCAGGTTTGAACGTGGCTCGGCGATAGGCGCTTGCTGTTCGACCAGTGTTCCACACACCAGCGCTAGTCACGTCGCCGAGCCCTTACGGCTGCAGACTGCGCCAGCTTTTGCTAGGCGTATGTTCGGGGTAAGGAGGATGCTCAGCTTCCCCTCTCTTCGGAGTGGGGAGGTGAAGGCTTGAGTGCAATCGGTGGCGTCTCTTTTTCTTCGGAACGGGGAGCCAACTCGACGCGAGACTACTCTTGGTCTGGGAGCCACCCTCTTCTCTTGTCGTCGATCGGATCGTTTCTTTCTCGTTTTCGTTTTGGCAGTGGTTTTGGCTGACAAGTAGAGCCAGCAAAGGCTTGAATAAGGACAACTTGAAACGATCAATTGCATTCGTCGTCCAGCTCACCAAAGGCGCTTCTTGCATCATAGAAGGCTGTCTTTGAAGGTTATAACTCAAAGACGAACACATTTCTTCCCGACTTCTCGCTCTCTTCCCATCCTCGTTCCTTCCTCACTGCCTCCTCACCCCTTGAAACTCATGTACGCAAATGGCCAAGTGTCACACGACATCAACTCTCAGAGCTGTGATGAACAAGTCTGCATTTCGTGAAAAGATCATGTGTGAAGAAAAAGGGAAACTAGAGGAGACCTGTGCGTTGAGTCGTCTGCAAACGAAGAAGGGAAGCTGAAAGAAACAAGCGACATGCGTCACAAGAAGAAACCGCATAGCCAAAGCATTCGATGGGTGTGCTGTACAGTATAGTGCTCAGCTTCGGATGCGGATCCCCTTATCCTGGACGACATTGTTACCGAATCTTCCGGCCCGGCCCGATCGATCCGGGTGGTCCAACCCGAGCGCATCGTCCGGCTGGAACTTGTGCTCGTACAAGAGATCGTCGTCCTCCAAATACGTCGGCTGCTTGTACGTCGACGACTGCACCAATGCGAACCTGAATTTGGCAAATTCCTTGTCTGGCACCTCGAGTCGCTCTTGCAACCGCCTCCTCGTCTCGCGGAACGGCTCGTTGCGCTTGACCACAAATCGGAAGGGCACGCCGTGGGTACGCACCAGCTCTTTGCTGAAGTGGAAGACGTTGATGATCTTGTCATCTTCCGTCAAATGGAGCTCTTCCAGCGGGACTTCTTCAGCGAAAAGCTCGGCGTTTTCGCCAATGTTGCCGATCATCTCGACACCATTGAACTCGCGCTGCTGGCGGCCGTTGAGGATCGCTTCAAAGAGGCGCACCTTTTGGCTGCCGTTCGGTGTGAGCTTGACCTGCTTGGCGAGCTGGTCGGTCACCTCGACGATGGAAGCCGTCTTGGGCAGCAGGAACTGATGCACCGAGTCCTCCTTGTTGTTGGCACCCGTCCAGTAGATCTTGAGATTGCGCTTGGTCTCGAGCTCGATGATGCTGACATCGAGAAGCTCGTAGTACAACAGCGACGCCTGGCCCTGGATGTAGCTAGGCGACACAATCTCGTTGACCGTCTGGTTGGCGGTTCGCTTAAGCACCGTCTTGGGCGTTCCGTTGGGGCCGTTGCCCGTAGTAAAGCGAAGCTTGAAGGGGTCGTGCTTGAGACGCTCGCCCGCCTTGGCTGCCATCATGTCGTACGTCATCTTCTTGCTGAGCGTCAGCTCGAACTCGGCCTTGTAGTCGACATCTTCGAAGCGAGGCTTGAAGAGCACCTTGATCTGATTCTGCAAAAAGTCGTAGAACTGTATCGGGTTCGAGTAGAGCGACTGCGACTCGTAGTCGTGCGCATCCTTTTCCGAAAGCTCAATCTGGAAGCAGATCACATCACCGTCCTGGATCTCGCTCTGCGAGAACGTCGCTTTGGGCTTCATCTGCTCGATCATGCCTGGCTTGATCTCCTCGAAGAGCTTGACCTGCGTTGTAGGTGGCCAGCGCATCAGTTCGTTGATCGTTGGCACCAGGTCGCCCACTTTCATGTGACGCTGCACGTAGACGCGCGAGACGCCGAGCAGTGTCTGCCTGGAAGTGTCAAAGTACTTGAGGAAGATCATCATCGAAGGGTTGGCCTCGTTGTTGGGGATGTCGCCATTGATGACTTCGAGGAAGAGGCGCAGGTCGTGCTGGCGGGAGGCCATTCGGTCGCGCACCGTCTCAAGGGTGAGGTTGGGTTCGTTCTCAGGCACCACCGTGTCCGGTCGCACTGTCTTGTTCTGACGGTTGACCAGCACCCACATGCGGATCAGGTCCTCGGGCAGGTTGTACTGTGCAGCAATGCGCGACTTGAAGTTGAGGTAGAGCTCATTCTTGAGGACGCGGAAAGTTGGCAGATCAGTGGCCGGAAGGTTGCGCTCCTCGAACGTCGCGAGATCGAAACCTTGGTGACCGCGGAAGGTGTCCTCGGTGATGAGCTTGACAGTGAGGTAAAGGTGCTGCTCCTCACGCTCGCGCTTGCGTGCCTCCATCTGAAGTCGCTCGTCCTCGAGTCGTTGACGCAAATGGACAGGCGTGTCCTCGGCCGTTAACGGCTTGAGGACTTCGTCGATGTCGCGCTCACGAACGTAGACGAGCATGTATGCGTTAGTGAAGCGTTTCATGGCGCGCACGGGTGCACGGGCACCGACCTGTCCGGCTGGGTGGCCGTTGGGGATTTCGCCGCCATAGTTGTCTTCGAGCACCTCCTTCTCGGTCACAGGTGTGACGCGGTCATCGTCAAACTTGAACCACTTGCCATTTTTCTCGGGCTTGAGCAGTGCAAAGTAGTGACCGCCGTGCAAATCACCCGAGTGGACGAGAACGCCATGCAGCTTGTACTTCCAGTCTTCCTTGCTGAGCGGCGACTCCTTGTCGATGTAGTCGGCTAGGTCAATGTCGAGCGGGAACTCGTGACGGTCGTTGATCTTGACCATCGAGTCCTTCTCGATATCGTATTCGAATCGCTTGAGCTGCAGATGCAAGACGGGTGGGAACTTTTCGAAGATGACACCCTTCTTGGCATCTTGCAGACCGTAGCCCTCGGCATGGTACTTGTTGTCGCCTTCGAGCATCTCGGTCTGGACATAGTCGCGGAACGAGTCGGCGAGGTTGTTCATGCCCTTGACGTTGAGCTGAATGTCGTAAAAGTCTTCGGAGCGCGACGACTCGTAGTCGACATTGACACATCGGAGATACGACTTCATCTTGCCGACAAAGAGGCGGGTGATGGCACCGTCTGCTGCTGTGCCCTTCATCTTGGTCTCGAGCTTCTCCTGTAAGACACGATTGAACTCTTGTACGTCATGCTGCAGGAAGCTGTCGAGCGATTTCCAACCGAACGACTTGGTCAGCTCGTTGGTACCAACGGGCTGATCTGATGTCTGCAGCAGGTAAAAGACTCTTTGCAGCGCCAACGCTACGCTATCGGATGGCACGTCGCCCTCGGTGGGTATTTGGTAGACGGCCTTGCGGAAGTAGTGTGTGCAGAAGAGGGACTGGAGGAGCGAGTTCATGTAGCAGGTAGCACCTTGGTTCTTGAGACCGACGTAGCCAGTCTCCTTCTTGGAGTCGTAGTTGATAAAATTGTGCCAGAGCACGCCGGTTGGGTCCTTGAGGACACGCACGTAGGCGGTGACATCGGCGCAGTCGTTCTCGATGATGGGGCGGCTTCGGCCGTCGGTTGGTACGGCAAGCTTGCGGAGCTCGTTGAAGCGGGTGAAACCCCAGTCCATCTCCTCTGCGGTGAAGCGGTGGTGCGCCTGGCTGGTGGAGAAGATGGTAGGATCTTGTGGATTTGAGATGACGAGGGCAAACTGTGCGCACACGTGCCAACCTTCAGGGCTGCCCTTGGGATCGGCATAATCAAGGTAGACCGAGACCATATCATTGGGTTGACCATTCGAGTTGCCGAAGGGGAAAAGGAGTATGCGCCAGCGATGACCACCGCATTCAAACTCTGGGCCGGTGATCCTCTTCTCCAGCGTGCGCCATCCTTTTATCTTCCAGGTGCAGACTGCAAAATCCTCCTCCTCTTGACCGAGATCGGCAAGATGCTTCTCAGCAAAGGCCTTGGTGTCGTGGACAGACACCGGCTCCTCTACCTCCATGGGGCTAGCGTTCTTGTCCATCTCTGGATTGACTAATGCGGTCGCGGGATCGAGATGCGGATCCATTTTTCTGGCTGTGCTGTGGTTACGAGAAAGACTGGATTACGAGGCGATTGGCTCCCTCTATGAGGTGTTGGCAGCAAACGATGCGTTTTGATCCGTCTGAGCCTACGGGATGTGCTGGTCGCGACGGACTCTATACGCTGCACTGGTGTGGAGATATGGACAGAACGAGAAAGTGGCTAGCGTGCTGTCTGGTCGAAGATGCTTCCTTGCGTGGTCTGGCGGTAGAGTTCAGATACCCTGTCGATGCTGCAAAGAAGCACCGGTAGAGAAAGGATACTGGTCGGACCGCGTATTCGTGGAGCAGGGGAGGGAAGGGCTTCTGCAAGGGAGTTGCCCAGCCGAGTCGTGGTGATCGAAAGCCGAGCTGTTGGGAAAGGTCCAAGATGGTGATAGCCCTGGAGTAGCCCGTGCGCGAGAGACAAGCAAACGAGAGTGTCGAGAGCGGTCTGAAGGTTGAATGAACCAGCAATCACCACGGTAGAGATGTGTGGAATACGAGCGGCCAGTCTCACGGCGGAAGAGTGAAGATGTTGAGGGTAGATGAAAGATAGGAAGAGGTCTGGGCGTGGAGAACAACGACGTGAACGAAAGCGGCTGTGCCTTTCGGATGATGCGAATGCGAATACGAATGCGAAGGAAATGGCAGTGGAAAGCTCGAGCTCAGGCTCAGGCGCTGGCGTGGAGGGGGCGAGGACGTGCGATCGAAGCGGCTCTACAAACCACACGGATGCATGGCACCAGCTGACCAGAGGCAAGACAGGCAGGGAAGCAGCGAGGGCGATCTGAAGGGATCTCGAGAGAGAAATGAGCCGTGACTGAGCCGGTCACACACACACAGAGCCTCGAAATTATTCGTTATTGCGCAGCGAAGGCTGGAAGAGGGAAGAGGTGGTCAGAGCGGGTTCAAAAAGATCATTGGAAGTAGCAACGCCAGTCAACCAACCGGGCGAGAAGGTGGGCGAGATTTCAAACCTGAGCGCTTTGGCTGGGAAGGCAAGCAGTCAGGCGCTCAGCGTGCTTGCTTGCGTGGATGTGGCTCATGAGCCTTTCCAGTAAAATAAATTGTGTGAATTTGGATTTTGCGGAAAAAATGAATCATTAGCAGTCGAGCCCACTTCCGCTGAAAGTGGCGGATTACACTTTCAGGAAGCGTTCGGGTTAAAGTCACACTAGTTCTCCAATACAACTTCGGTTTTTGCAGTTTGATTTCTGGGAGGGCGACATCATTCTGACAAGGCGGCAAACTTGACAGTTCACTCGCCGTGAAAAGTGTGCGCAGCATACGCAGAAGATATCAACCCTTCCTGCTTGCTGTCTCCCCGCTTGCCTTTAACGCTTGCTGCCCGCCGAAGTGTGTGCCGCCTGCTTGCGGCTTCTTCGTCATCCCGTGACAGCTTTCACCCTTCCATAGCTCAAGTCCAGGGCACGCGATACGTTCACATCGCAGGCTAGGATCCAATTTGCTTCGTGCATTGCCGAAAGTGTCGAGCTGGTTAGATCTCTCGTGTGTTTTATTTTCTTCGCAGCAGACCGTGTGATGCTGGACGTGCAATGCCTGCTGCAACTGATCGGGGTGGATATCGGTGCACACCTGTTTCAGCTTGAGGGAAAAATAGTGTACTGTAAGATTTTGATATTCTTGCTTATCGAAAGACGTGAAGCACAAATTCCCTCCTAGACTCTCTCAGCTAGAGCTTCGTGGCCTCCCATCGCAAATAGGGCTTGTCATTGATGCATTGTTCTACAGACCACCATCTTGATGCTGCTGGGCTTCCAAAGGAAGCCGGGGTGTCACTAGTAGCCACAAGTTCCGACCAAGGCAGTACAGTAGGCGTTGAAAAGTACTGTAGTCGCGGTCGAAAATAAAGTTGCACCGAAATGGTGGTTACGAAATAGCAAAGCAAAGGGTGACCGACACGGCGATTTTCGTTGTTTGGCAGCCAGCCAGCCAGCCCAACAGAGGTTGCTGAAAACCCTGAGACCCCCTTGCATGGAAAACGCCTGCTAAAAAGGCAGGAGGGGGGACAAAGACGACCTCTGACAATATCAGCGCAGAGCGCCCACGGCATAAAAAGCATGCCAAGGATTGCTTCCGGATCGTCACACTGCAGCACACTGGCAGACACAAGTAACAGAGACGAGCGACATCGATGGCCTTCCTTCAGCTGAAGCGCCATGAATAGGCCGCGCTCGCATCTGCGGAATCTGCCGGCTGACAATCCTCCAAAAAAATTTCCGTGCGGTTTCAACACTTGCAAGGCATGGTCACAGGTCAGAGCCAAAGTTCTTTGCTAACACAACCATTTTCAGTACTGCTCAGAGTCGAAGACGCACAAAGACCAAAGACGGAGAGAGCCTTAAGAATAAGAAGCAAGAACGCCGAGGACCGAGGCGGTGGAATCACAGGATCGAACGGTGAGCAGCTCGAGGCAAAGGTCAAAATGGCACAGTGTCCTTCTGCTGTGACACGCGGTATTCGAGGTGCAGCTGCAGCGCGACTTTGCGTCGGCTGCCCATCAAGGCAAGTTGCAGCGAGAGACGGGCGAGATGCTTTTGGCGCAACATGCAACCTGCATTTCAAAACTAACATCAAAGCACGAAGCACGCACGCGTGAGCACAGGATTTGCAGACCGCAGCTGGATCCACGATTGCTGCTGCTGCGGGCGCGGCGCTGTCACACTGCTCCGAACAGCCCGCTTCCCACACTCTCCGAGCCTGGTTTGGTACTTGAGGTCATCGAACGGATTGACGTGCTGGCTTGCACATTGCAGCCGAAGTTCCATTCCTGCTGGATCTTCAACAAGCCTCGGTCACATAAGAGGATCATGGTTCCAGGAGGCAACACGATCGCCTTCACACACACGCAAGCTGAGAAAGCAGGTGTGAGATAGTGTGCTCAAATGTTACCCAAATCTGTGACCCTAGCCAACTGAGGCAGTGCTGAACTAGCAGACACACCTGCGGCACTGACATGGTCTTCCAGGCTCTCCAGGAGCACCTCACCATTGAAGGCCGGCCGATTTAGACACTCAGCTGCCACACGACGGGTATGGAGTTTTGCTTGCTGAGACCAAATTAATGTTTCATCGACCAAGTGAGAATGCAGCCGATGCAATTGCATTTCTACTGCTGGAGAAGCAAGACCGGCGATCATGACGTGGGGATGGGGTGAAGGCGATTGAAATATGTGCTCCGGACATGCTATGCAGGCGACTCCGAGGCCGAGTCGGACTCGTCTCTGCCATTCCGTCCCAACGCGCAATTTTCTGGTTCAAGAGCGCGTCCGAGCTGCCTCTTGCTCCGAGGTCATTTTTTTTGCACTTCGACCGAAGAGACCATTACGCTCTGCCGCTTCTGACAGCATGGTTCCTTAGCGAAGACCACACCTGCCAAGCGACATGCTCGTTGAGTCCTGCCATCGCTGCCAGCATGGAGTGCAGTGTCGATGAAGGACATACGAACGCTCGGAGTTACGATTGACCTCGTGGCTCACATCGGCGCCCCATTGAACTGAGAGCCTACACCCCGCCTCGTCCTCCGCTCGGACTGGCCTTGCAGCTTGACGTGTTACTCGACCGGAAGACAGCAAGCAGCGACAGGCTAGTGAGCAGCCTTTTTCTCGGCCACTCACCTTCGCACTTTGCAGCCAGCATCGGTCAGCGTAAGCTCAGCTCCAACGTGACCGGCACAGCCGACGCAGCAAGCTTGCAAGCCCTTTCTCCTAACTGGACCGTCAAGATCGTGTTGAGACGATGGGCTGAGCTTCATCGCTGCTTCTCTCGCTCCCAAGCGTATAGCAGGCAGGCAGCTGGAGTAAAAGGAGGAAAAGGCACATAGCTGTCAGACTGCAGCGTGCCAAGCAAAGACTGGATCCCGATTTGCACATTTCTCTTGGACCCTCGGACTTGCCATAAAGAAAGTGACAGGAGCTGCAGCTTGTCTCAGTGTCGGACTGATTCCGAAATGGCTGCAGAAGCACCAGCACGCGCATGGTGTACATTTCTCAGAGAGGCTTCCTGCGACAACTGCATATGTCCCTTCGCTTAAGCGCCTGTCCAAACTAGGAGCGAGATCCTCGCCTGTCTTGCTGCTGTCCTGCTGTCCTGCTCCCCTGCTCTTCTGCTCTTGATAACCAAATCGCCTTGAACTCAACTTATCCCATGCTCGAGTCGGCTCGTGTGCGGCGCGGCTTCAGAGTGCCTTCGGATTGGCCGATGTGATCTTTTGCACGCTTGTCTCGAGTCGCATGCCTCGCCGATTTGCCTTTCGCCTCTGACTTTGCGACAGTCCGCTGCTGCATCGATGCATGCTGCTCAAGGAGAGGTTTCGAGTCGGACTGTGGGTCGGCGGGTCGGCTGCATAGTGTTGTCGGTGCATCCGTGATTCGATGACCGAAGCTGTCCTTCCTTTTTTTTTTTGCGCTGCTCGACATTGCGCCGCTCGGTACGCTATCTTCAGGGAAATGCATAGTTATGCCATTGCTCGCTCCTGTCTCATTCTCCTCCTCCGCTCGTCGATCTTTGCATCTGTCACATCTCCATCTCGTCTCCCGCTTGGCCAGCTGCTCTGCACTTTGTCCAAAGGCTATCGTGTCGACTTTGCTTGTCTCCAGACCGTGACGCTCAACGATACTAATTATCACAGTCTCGCTTTGCACCGGAATCACCGCCTCGCTTCTCTTCCCTTCGCGTCCCTTTCTCCGCTCACCTCGCCTCGCCTCGCCTCGTGTCTCGTCCTTGATCCGTTCCTCTTCGTCTAGTATCTCCTTCGTCACCACCTTGATTCCTTTCCACCATCTACGTTCACTCCTCTTTCCAGACCACTCCACCCTTGTCCCCCTGCTTCCCCTTTCCCTTTACCACCCCGACCGCATTCTTTACAGGCCGACATCGTCCTCTCTTTCAACCATCATTCACACTCACAACTTCGACGTTCATACCAGCTTTTTTTCGTGTCCCAAAGATCGACTCAGCTGTCTAGCATCGAACCAACTGTCTTTTCTGCTCCCTTGCCTCGTTTTGCTACACTCTCTCTTACAACCGGATCTCCACTTTCACGCACACACTTCCTCGACCCACCTGATATCGACCTTGGACCCACCTGCTTCAAAGTCAATTCGCCTTCACCACGTTCAGCTTGCTTGCTTCAGTCATAAGTTCATACACAATGCGCACATCACAAGCCATCAAGGTGGCAGCCGTCGCGGCGCCCGCCGTGCTGCTTGCTGCCACTGCCAACGCCGCCTCGGACTCGTGCATCAGCCTCAAGGGTAGTACCATGTGCCCTTCATTCCAGAACAATTTCATCCGCCCCAGCAACTTGTCGTCCGAATACAACTTCTTTAACACGGTCAACGACGTAGCTTCCTTTGACAGCCTCTTCTCCTACTACCTCACCTCGTAAGTTGACCTTCCACGCCTGACTCGAAGCCTTCAAACACGCGTCTTACCGATATTCCGTACCAAACTTCCAATGCACTGCAGGCAAAACGGCTATTACACCGACAAGATTCAGGATGGTCTCGAATGCAACACCACCTTGGCGCAGAACATTACCATTCAATGGCAGCAGACTGTCTTCTGCTCCCAGTTCTCAGAGGCATCGTACCAGTCTGGCTGCACCGCCGAGGTCCCACCTACCCTCGTGTGTCAGGAGACCTGCAACCAGTTCGCCTCGTCTGAGGAGGACATTGTCGACAACACTGCTTATTGCCGATCCACCGACGAGCTCAACGCCTTCCAGCGAAGCGTCCGGTCCGACACCCTTTCCAACGACTACTACACTTGCACTGACTACAGCTCCCTTGCCACTACCAACATCAACTCGTGCGTCACCGGCATTGAGAACGAGGGTAGCTGTGGCTTTGGCTACTCGACCGACCAGCTTTGCGCCTTCTGTGACCCTTCGGGCGGTGTCACTCCCCCTCCCTGCTGCTTCGATTCCCGAACCAACCTTTCCCAGTGCTCGCAATGGGGACACCCGCTTGCTGCCACCATTCGACCTACCACCACGGTTGTTACCAACGTCCCCGGCGCTGCCCAGTCCACTGCTGGATCCGCTGCAGCTAACTCGGCCACTGTGACCAACGGTGCCTCCTCTGCCGCTGGTGCTGCTTCGCCTACTGGCTCTGCCGATGGTGCCTCGCATTCGAGCAGCGGTGCTGCTGCCACAGCCACCCCGTCTAACAAGGGTGGCTCTGCCAATGCCAACATGGCTCCTGATGGTCAGCAGCTGGTCAGCGCCGACGACAATGTCTTCAACAACAAGCAACTCGCCGGTATCGTTGTCGGCTGCTGTGTCGGTGCTGCCATCCTTGGTGCTCTTGCTGCTCTCCTTCTTTTGCGCAAGCGTGGCCAGAAGGGCGACACCGAGAAGAACACCGTTTACGGCGATGCTGCTAACGAGAGCCACGTCGAGCGCCCATGGATCCAGAGCGAGGAGGCCATGGTCAAATCGCCTGAGCTCGGCCGCCCTTCGACCGACGCCAAGTTCGCTGGTGCTACCGGCGTCAGTGCTCTTGCCGGCGGGGCTGCTGTTGCTGCCGCCAAGGGTCGTGAGTCAACCGACGACCGCCCCAACAGCGCCATGAGCGGTGAGACTGGAACTGACGGTCGGGGCACCACCATTCCTGCTGTCAAAGATCAGTACTCTTCGCACGACATTTGTGCCGGCGAGACTGTCGTCGCCATCTACCCGTACAACGCTACGCTCAACGACGAGATCACCCTCCAACCGGACGATGTCATCACCGTGCAGCGACTGTACGACGACGGCTGGGCGCTTGGTCGCACCGAGTCGGGCACTGAGGGTGCTTTCCCATTGGTCTGTGTTACTTCCACCAAGGGCGGCACTTCAGGCTCAGGCGAGAACCTGAGCGGTGGTGCGACAAGCGGCAATGACGGCAACGTCACTTCGTCAGTAGACGGTGCCGTTACGGCCGAGGAGGGCGATGCTGCTAGCCGTCATTGAAACCGGCCTCTCTTCGCTTGACAGCTTTTTCCTGCTCTCCCATCCTCTAGACTCCCCCTCCATCTCCTCGTAGACGCACTCTCTGCGTGGCGTAACGGAACCCATTCTTCTCCCTCTCCTATTGCTCCGTTTTCACCTTCTTGCTCGGCCTGTTCTGGTTGTTGTTCCCAGTTTTTTTCTGCCCAAAGCTCGAGGCCCCTTGTCCCCTTGTCCCCTTCCCCACCTTCCGCCTCGACTTGGTGGGCTCACAGCCCCGTCCTCCATCCCATCGCTTCTCAGCGTCAGGGTGTGCAGGATGAGGCTTTGTCTCAGAGACCCCAACTCGAGGCGCGAACGCCCAAGGGCCCTATTCGGCTTTGCTCGGAATCTGCTGGTTGGTTCTCGTACTCCCCTTCGTTTCCCTTCTCCCTTGTGTTGTCACGAAAAACCTCCTTTCCGCGTCGTAACGTGTTCCCTGGTTAGCGTCACTTCAAACTGTAGCTACTATCCGCGTGTTCTACCACCCCCCGCCCCCTGTGCGTACTGTTACTAGAAACCCCCCTTTCCCCCTTCCATCCTGGAATTCTATCCCCTTTCCTCACATGGTACGGGTTCAGCTTGTGTCATGTGTGATAACAAGTTTTGTGTAGATGATGAGATGTTTAAAGTACAGGTACGAGCTGGTGTGATGGTACTAGAAGTTGTAGATGGGCAAGATCTTGTGCAGTTGCAGTGGTTGTCTGCAAAGCGGGCACTCGGACTGTCGATTCACGCCAAAAGAGGGTACATATGAATTCATTGTCAGCATCACTGCTCCTCTCTGTCTCGTTTTCATCCTCGTTCCATTTGTCTTCCCGTGTGTAGGTGCGGCACATACCTTTTCAGCAATCCAGGCTGTGATGCAGGCCCAATCGAAACAGTGCCCGCACTCGGTCACCGCTGATGTACCCTTGTGCGGCGAACGTTGGTCCATGCAGAGCGTGCATTGGAGGGTGCTGCTTGCGTTGGTTTGGGCGGCGGTGGTGTTTAGTTTGGCTATTGCAACGTCGTCTCCCTCGGCTCCCTGTTCCGCCTCGTCGTCTTCGGGTAGATGGGGGTAGAGCAACTCGACTACATTATCATCGCTTTGTTGAGAGTCGAAGTGGGGGTAGGGAATGCGTTTAGGCGGCTGCGAAGCGTGCGAGAAGACTGCTTTGTCGATGACGACTGTTTTTGAGGGATCTAGGCTCGTACTTGGTCTCTCTGGAGATAATCGGTCATGTGAGGTGTCCTGCTTTTGCTGTTTGCGTGATCGTCTGTACGATCGGAGCTCGAGTAGAAGTTTAACGGACAGCTGGATGCCGAGTAGCACACCGAGCACTTCGTACGAGGGTGGCTGGTACCCTTGTCTCTTCGGAATGGTCGAGATGTACGTCACCCCGGTCATCCTCTGTGCTGCGCTGTAAAATTTGCCGCCCAGATAGAACAGCATCAAGTGCGCGGCGGAGAGGTACGCCAACCACCCATCTTGCGACTGCAATGTCTCGAGCGCTGGCATGGTCCTCGCTAGCCAGCCTACTAAGCGCCTATGCAGAGAGTTTGTCGGTACGAATGGTTTGTCCAGTGCGCGTGCGCGCGCCCGTGCTCTCGCTTCTTGCTGACCCAGCCTCTCTTTCGTCTTCATCGCGTACCTCCTCAGCGCCGCGTACAGCTTGGTGAGGGAGTACGGCCCGAGAACATGCAATAGGATCCAAGCGAGCCGTTTGGACCGCGTAATGATGCGACCTGTCCTTACGTCGTTCGGGATGCTGTTAACGTACTCCTCACCGAGCGTCTGGCCGCCCCGACCATCGCCCATGCCAGGGACGGAGGAGGTGGAGAGGAGGTAGTACCCAAGCGCGCCAACGAGGGAGGTGGAGGATACGTGCGAGTGCTGCACGCGTGTGCCGAAGAGCGAGCGGACCACATCGGAGACCTGGGAGGTGAAGAGGTCCTTGTAGTATGTGTCCTTTTGGTAAGCGCGGACGATTTCGGGTTGGGCAGCGGAGGGGAAGCTGAAACGCGATTGTGGGCGGTATCTGGATTGAGATGTGGTGGTTGTGGTTGATGGGCCAGCGGTTGCGTTTGAAGAGGTGGATGGGGTGGATGCAGCCGGGCCAGTGCCGGTGTTGCTGCTGCTACCAGCAGCTGATGTACTGTCCGCCATGCTTCCCTACTACACGTCAAAAGAATGAGCGTGAGTGCGATGTGTCTCTCAAGTCAGCCTTGTGGAGATTGGGAAGCTGCTATACGAAGGAAGACGGTGGTAGGTCGAGCGGATGGAGAAGAACAGCGCTGGATCGATAGTGTGGAGATCGAGTGTGGAGAGCTTTCAAGGTCGAATGTGAATGTTTCTGTGACGCTGCCAGAAGCCCGGCTCAAATGCTCTCCTCGCAACCGGCGAATGGTTTCGGATAGCAAGAAACTGTTGATGTAACAGACAATATCTTCTTTTCTCTCTACAATCTTTGCCCTTACACTTTGGCTCTTCAACTCGGGTTTCACACACACTCAAGATACAGTACACACACGACGTCTGAGATAGCCAACTTCAAGGAGCCAAGATGCGATGCTTGCAATGCGGACCAACAAATGATTGTTTACAAACCGCTAACCCATCATCATACTAATGTCCTCCGGTGGATATTTTGTCTGGGCAAACGTCATCAACCGCTTCAGACTCTGGATATACTTCCTCGACACCTCATCGTTGAGCACATGTGCCACGTTACTACTGAAAATCTTTTCTCTCCCTGACCTTTCGTGGATGCCCACCATCGTGACTCCGATTGGCCACGGCGCGTTGCCGATCGAAAGCTGAAGGTACGAGTCGTTGGCGTTTCTGTACTGTCGCTTCTGCATGTAGTGCACGATCTCGGCAATGCGCATGAGCACGTCCGGGGTGAGGGCGCGTTTGCGGAGCTTCTTGAAGAGCGGTTTGAGGTAGTCGGCGGATTGTACTTGGGTGGCGGCCGCGAGCTTGCCTTGCATGGTGTGTTTGACGTCATCAGGACGGGCGGCGAGAGAGTCGGCCCATTCTTGGAGGAGGCCCTTGAGGGTGTAGTAGATGATGGGGTAGACGCGATCGATGTCGGTCTTTATCAGATTGAGGTCGAGTACGCTGTTCATGCCCACACCTTCTCTGCCGCTCGGCTTGGAGCCTTCGACTTCTTCGCCTGCGTTCGGGTTCGCTCCTTCTGGTCGTGATTGCTTGTCGGAAAGCTCGCGTTGAGCTCTCGCAGCGTCGCCTACCGCCGCGACGGTCGCTGCGTCCTGCTGCAAAGCTTCGAGGCGTGCTTGCTCTGCTCTGCCCTTGCTTGCGGCATTACGCTTCTCGAGCAGCTCTAATGCAGTTGCACTTTCAGCGCTCTGTAGCGCATTGCGGAAATCGTTCTGTCCCAACGTCCCGCCACCTTTTTCCTCGATCAGCTCGAGCGCTCTCAAACGCAGCCTTCGCTCCTTATCCGACTCTCCGAAGAGCCTGATCGGCTCTCCCTTGGCCCGTAAACGTCGCACTGCTTCATCGTTGGATACGTTGAACTTCTCCCGCTCGACCTCGCCTGCTGCTGTGTCGAGTGCGGCCTTGGTCGCGGAGCTCAGACCTGGTGGCGTTGAAGGCGAAGCTGACCGTAATGAAGTGTCTACTTCGGCCGCTTTGACACGCTTGTGCGGTGATGATGAGGAAGGCGAGGAGGATGGAGAGGCGGATCTTTGTTGCTGTTCTCGGAGCTTTTCAAGATCGCCTCTGCGCATGTACTTGTTTGGCGGTGGTACAGCAGCGGATGCCGAGGTGCTAGCAGATGGGGATAGCGGTGACGAGACGAGAGCGGCTGCCTTGCGCTTGTTAGCGATCTCTGCCTTGAGGATATCCATTCTTGCGATGTGCGTGTGCCGTATGATTGTGGAAGGGATGGGCGCTTGCAGGACGGAGAAAGTCAAGGTGTATTTGTTCCATGCGAAGCCAAAAGAAGGGTCCAAGTGGAGGAAGATTTGACCATGTTAGAGCCCCTTACTTTCCAATCAATTCCGCTAGCCGAACACTTTCGGAGCCGATAAGAAAAGCAAGACTACCGTGCGGTTGAAAACCCGGATTCGACCGTTTCGAGAAGGAAAGGCAACACGGGTCGAGATCAGACCTTCGCTACTCAACCGGCCTCTAGCCTGGAGCCTGACCAAGCGACACTCAGCGAAGGCTGTCAAATTCCAACTTCTCAGAATTTGGTCGTCGCCATCACCAAGCGCTGCCGCCATTGTCTCCACCACATCGTCTATCACCCGTAAAAGATCATCGCCAAACATGTCCGACGCCTCCGAGCACAAGTCCTTCACCCTCCAGACCGCCTCGTTCGACGCGCGTTTCCCCAACCAGAACCAGACCAAGCACTGCTGGCAAAAGTGAGTGCCCCAATCGCAATTTTAGCGTCCATCGCACTTCTACGATCGTGCAGAATCGAGTATGACTGACATTGTATCTCTTTGTGGGGTTTCGACCTGGCTGCATTGGTGTGGAACAGCTACGTTGACTACCATCGCTGTGTCAACGCCAAGGGAGAGGACTTTGTGCCCTGCAAGCAGTTCTTCCGTGCCTACCATTCGTTGTGCCCTAATGAGTGGGTGAGTATCTCTCTTTTCCCCCCTTCAAGCTCGGAAAGGAGCGTATCAGAGTCATGCCAAACCGAGTCGACGAGTCAAACAACGGCGAAAGAATCAGCACTTTTGAACGTAGGCCAGCTGTTGTATGATGGCTAGGAAGGTCATCCGATAGTCAATCTAGCGCTGGCCTCGCCTCTTCCAACATCGATCCAACAACACTCGTGGCAATTGGTCCGTCATAGAATGACAACAGCTCCAATAGCGCACATGCACAGCCTTCTTAAAAATCACCACACTCGTAGCAGGGTTCCAACGGAGAGCCGAGTCGAAGCTGCTACGCCTTGGACCATCTTGCTTCTCGCTTCGCCTTCTGAAGCTGTCATCACGCTCGACATCCGTCTTTTACTGCGCGTTCATAATGATCGAGTATAACTGCGTTGCAAAGGTGTCGGAACAAGTGCACTTGCTAGGTTCAACGGAGCAGTCTGCCCGCTCGATGTAGGCCTATGAGCGGCGTCACACTTGCAAAAGCTTCATTCGGCTTATGGACAGGATGCTCGATCAGTGTCCATCGGATTGCTCCTCAAAGTCTATATTCCTGCCTTTTGATCCGTCTGCTCCTCGACAGCCGAGCTTGCCCGTTTTCGCCAGACACCATGCAATTCAGCAACGGCAGTCAACACGATATCAGCTGTCGTGCAGCTGAGCGCTGCTTCACCTGAACGCCTACACAAGCCCAGATTCTGCTCACTTCGGCATGCTTTTGCGCTCCCTATCCAGCACGCTCCGCCCTCCTGTCTTGATCAGCCCAAGATCCACCCCTGACTTTTCTTCACTTTGACTATGTTCATCGCAGATCGCCAAGTGGGACGAGCAGAGGGAAAACAACAACTTCCCTGCCTCGCTCGAGCCCTAAACCACCCCTCGTCACCACAAACAACACTCTGATATTCAAGACATGACAGCGCACACTCTCGGTAGCCGGCTTCGATCGTCGCCTTGCTTAGCTACCATGTTACTGTCAAGGTGAAGGCGAACAGGTGGGCTAGCGAGCGTGTGTTCGTTGGGTGTCTTCGAAATCTTAGAACTTTCCGTTACCAACATGGCCACTTTGAGGCTTGTGGGCGTGTGTGAAGGCAGGGATCGAGGTGGGAAAGTGCGCGGCGACCTGGTTCTCGGGTAGACCTAGGGAGCTTTATCGATCCAAGTGAGAGGAGTCAATCGCTTCTATTGATCAACAGTGCTAGTCGAAATGCTGTTTCTCTCGACACAGCGACACACATACTTTATGGTACGCTCATACCTAAACACACAAGACACGATCGCTGCCAAATACGTATCAGACATATACTCCAATTCATTTCGTATCTACTAGCAGCATCTAGAGCGATGCCTCGCGACGACTGTACGTGCCGAGTCAGTTGCCAAACACCTTCAACCTCTCCTGGTTCTCCTTGTCCTCGTCGTACTCTTTGGGCTTGGGCTCTTCGGTCTTGGTGCCGAAGACGAGCTCGGCCCTGATCTTCCAGTCCGCGGGCAAACTATACTTCTTCTTGATCTCTGCCTCGCTAAGGTTTCCGTAGTGCTGCAAGTTGGCGCCGTAGCCAGCGTTTGTCAGTGCGACCCAGGTGTTGTTCTGGACGATGGCACTCGCGTGATCGGACCATACGGGGAAGTTGTCGGCGTACTGGGGGAACTTCTCCTGCTGCCCCTTAATTACGCTCTGGGACTCGAAGAAGAGCACTGTGCCGTAAGCAGGTTTGAAGAGCTCAAGACGGCCGAGGGCGCCCTTAATAGCCTCTTCGTTACCGCCCTGCGACTTGATAGCAGAGCTCAGGGCGTCGGGGACAATCCTGGACCAGTAATCGTCGTGCTCCGCACCGAGCAGCAGCACAAGGCGGGGCGACTTTGAGTTGAACGAGGAGGGAGATTCGCGCAGGATCTTGCTGAGGATTGTGTGGATCTGCTCGGGGGCGAGGATGGCGGGGGTCTTGGCGAGCGTGTAGGTGGAGCGGCGGACCGCGATGGTCGAGAGGAAGGTGGAGGTGGCTTGAGGGATCGACATTTTGAGCTCTATCAGAACAGGTTGCTTTCGGGTTGAGGATTAGAAAGAGAGAGACCGAGGGAAAGAGGTACGTGTCCTATGATGCGAGTTGTTCCTTGAAGGAGAAGAAGGATCAGAGAGCAGAAGGGCAAGTATATATCACTTTAGCGGCCTAGGGGTCAGGTGGGGATGTCCGCGCTCGTCCTCCTTAGGCACGCAAAGCTGGCCAAAAACAAAGTGTGGTGGCCCAGAACAAGTCGCACACCTCAACGGTCACACGAAGACAGACAGGCACATCGACCGACACCTCCTCTTGAGGAGCCGAGTAAACTGTCTGGTTCTTTCCGTGCTCCTCTCAGCTTACGCTGGGCCGTAAGGTTCCTTTTGGACTAGCTGTCAAAATTGCAAAGACAAATGTCGTAATCTGCAGCTGCGACAGTGGTAACCAAGGCATAAATTCTATCCGCTTCGCCTGTGTTGTGCAGTACAGTTAGTTCTTTCTGTTCTCTTAAGCACCGGGCATTCGGAGCTAAGCCCTAACCCCCTTCTGCTGCCCCATCCGCTTCCCCTTGCCATTCGCTTCGCTCTCATGCTTTCCCCCTTTTGTACATGGAACAATTTGAAGCGAGGGTTCTGTACGGAAAGTGTTACCGAGCAAGACGTGCCGAACCTTCCATACACAGCTTTGATAAGTTTCACAAACGGAAGGCGATGACGGAATCACGTACCCCACATTACGACTTGCCTGCCTCTCCCTCAACCGCCCCCTCCTCCCGCTTTCGTGAAGTCCCGTGTTCAAAGTATAGCTTTTGTGCGGCCACGCCATTGCGATTGTGCCAAGAAAACGAGCCAGAAGCAGACGTAAGAGGCAGAAGGATGGGAGGGCAGAGACGTACGAAAGTCCAAAGCAGAGGAGAGCATGGGGCACAGTTTCCTACTCTAAAACAGCAAGACGCCATGTTCGGAAGAATGGAGTTAAGCCCATCTCCGTACGCGTGCCGCGGATCGCGGATCGGCTGCGTCCCTTGCTGTATCGGGCCTTGTCGCACACTCATCTTTGATCCCACTTGTCCACATTCTCTGAACTCTCACGTAAACGCTCGACATACCACTCGTTCGGAAATACAGCATACCCTGTCATTGGAAGACGATCAAAGAACACTGAATGCTGGGGAAAGAGAGAGAGTGTGTTTTGGATCGAGGATCAACGCCCGCCGAAGAGGAAAGCGGGCGACTGGCCTCTCCAGTTGGTCTCTGCCTGGTTCGCCAACCCGCCGAGGTGCTTGGGGGGAGGGAGCGGCGATCCACCGCCTGCTGCTGCTGTTGTCCCGGTGGGTGTACCTACCTTTGCCGTCGCGCTGCTTTGCGTCGCCAATTTGGCTGTCGGTGTGGGCGTTGGTGTTGGCGATACAGCTTTTGCTCCCGCGACTGTCCCTGCTGCTGCTGAGGATGCGGCGGGCGTTCCGGCCTTGCTTACCACCTTCTCCCCTGCTGCTGCTGCTGCACCTCCTGCTACTGGAGCCGTCGCCGTTGTAGTGAGGGGTGCATCAACCTTTTTCTCATAGCCCCTGTCTTCTCCTCCATAGAACACTGGAATGCTCCAAGGCCTGCCACCCACGCTCAGGATTTCTCGCTTCGCTTTCACCCACCTCCTGGGTTGTCTTGCATTCCTCTCCAGCGGAATCACCGACTGGAACGAGGTCGGGATCCTGGCGAGCGGCTGAACGGGCGGTCCTGCGCGGGAGGACGGGAGAGGAGGATATCGGAAGCCCGGGTTCTTGGCTGTACCTGCCTTGGCACTGAGATCGCCGGTGAAGGTGTGTCCGCCTGGTCCGGAAACGATTTTGATCGAAGATGCCGCAACGTTAGACGCAGACGATCCGCCAAATGCGTTCCCTGGTGCTCTGGCAGCCGCCGACGGGGTCGATGATTTGCTCGACTCGCCCGCAGCGCCGAGCGTCGAGGTGGACTTGGGCCTCGGCAGTGTAGGGGCAGGGGTGGGTGTTGTCTCGGCCTTGACCGCAGTCGAAGGAGTAGCGGGGCGTGCGTTGCTTGTGTTACCAAAAGTCGTTGGTGTCGTTTCTGCCGGCGGCAGCTCATATACTGGTTTCTGACCCTTCGTGAGACCCTTTCTCCATCCCCGACCGGGCCCGGCTGCACCTCTCGCCTTGGCCGTCTTTCTCCTCTTTGCTGCTGGCAGCGCATCCAGCTCCTCGACTGTCATGGCCTGCACCTGCGCCATCCTTGCCAGATTGCCTCGCTTCACCACTTTGGCTCCCGAAAGCGGGCTCGCAGAGCCATCGATCGATGGAGAAGCAGATGAACCCGCACCGCCGGACTTGGAACGAGGTTTGAGTGTGATACTCTTGCGCTTTGTTGGCGTGGACGAGGAGGGTTTAGAAAGTGGGTCATCCTCTCCCTCATCGAGCTCATCCAATTCGTCGAGCTCGTCAGCTTCTTGGTCCTCGTCTTCCTCCTCGTCGAGGTCTTCGTCCTGTCCTCCTCTGTCGGAGCCGGCAGAGTTGTTGGCGACTGCGTTTTCGTCTTCGTCGTCCGAGTAGTCGGGTGCGCTGCGCAGCGGGTTGGGGTTGGCTAGAGGAGAGGAGGTGTCGCGCGGCGCGGAGGAGAGCGGAACTCTCAGCTTGACTTTGACCATGATGGGTGTGTCTTGGCGCAATCACGGATGAATTGCGATGAAAGAGAGCGATGCACCCTCAACAGTAGTTTCAGCGAAATCCTGAAGCTATCAGAACAAGATAGACGTGATGACTGCTACGGAGATGGTGACCGAAAGAATCAATGACCACCGCCTGAGGTGAGCGTGCAGCGTTCGCGGTTGAGCTTTGTCGCGGCTTGACTTGCGTTCTAAGCCTTGTGGGAACTAAACTGCGGCAGTGCCTGCGGACAGGAACGATGTCGCGAATGCACTTGAGCCGTGCAATGAGACGTTCTTCGAACTGGCGGGGACGACGCTTATAATCAGCGTGGAATTCTCGCAGGGATCCAGTCTTGCGTGTCTGTAGGAATATGTGATGGTCGAGACGAAGCCTACGTTGCTTGTTCCGTATCCATCTCGTATGCTGCGCTTTGCGTGGAGACGATATGCAAAAGAGGCACGCTTGTGCCTTTGAAAAGCTCAAATGCATCGGCAGTAAATCGGTTAGTAAAGACGCCACATGCACCCCCTTTAAAGGTGCACGGAGGTTCAAAACCAGCGTGTGCGTCAACTGACGATTAGATTTCTGATACAGACACAGCGACAACCTTGCTTTGGCTATAGCTACAGCAGCTTTCCTTTGTTCCCCTGATCCAACCCTTCGCGCTCAGTCCCAACTGTCCCTACATAGCGCGACATTACCTCGACGGAACACCTCTGCGGACATGCTATAGCGTAGTCGACAACATCGTGTTCTCCAGGGGGTGGTCAATGTCCAACCGCGGCACAGTTACATAGCATCGAGACGATCATAGACGAGGCTCGTCAGCCTCCGGCTCCTTCATCATGTTCGCGCCTATGTCCAAGGGAGGCTCCGACGATGCGTGGCAAGCACAGGACGACGCAGGATCTCTCAAGCCGGGACGCTTTCGCGCCTATCTCGCCGACCAGCTGTCAGCACCTGGTTCTGCTGGCTCTCAGGCTGCATCGCGTGCCATTCCCTTTCCTCGAGATGCTCGCTCGTTGGCTCCATCCAATCGGCGAAATACGAAACCATCTGTCGACAAGGGAAAGGCAAGGGAGCTGGACCGAGGCTTCATGGCAGCCTTCAACCAGACTGAAACGGCCGCGTCCACCAGTCTAGGAAAGCGTCTCGCAACGGGTCTTGGATTTCGTCAAGGCGCGAGCAAGCCGGGCAACCACATCGGCTCTCCCGCTCTGCTGCGTTCAGGCGCGGCTTCCAGTACTGCTCATCCGACGCGCGCGATCGAACCGCTCTATCCCTCATCTACCCGCCAAGGCGACTTCTTGTCTAGAGGCGATTTCGTCAAGAGTCCTCAGTCGTTCCAGGCATCGCTCGGACCGTCTCCGTTCCACTCACCACCACCTCGCAGACGAAGGGTCACTAGCATTCGAGACAGAAACTGGGAGAGGGAAAGAGAAAGGGAAAGATTGAGGCCGAATCGCAGCTGGCTCAACAACTTGATCCGACCGCCGCGAGAGATTGTCGAGGGATGGCTCGAAAGCTGGTGGAAGCGCTGGTTTGCCTTGGCGGGATTGCCGAGTCTGGTGGTGTGGATCTGGTGTGCCGTGCCATTCCCCAAAACGGATCCATACGATCCTAACCTCCCGTGGTGCAATCCGGGAGAAGGTGGCACTTCGGGCGATCCGAACAACCCTCCATGGTGCTATCCTGCCAATGCCACAGCTTCAACCCTCCCCTTGCATCCCGTGGCAGTGCCAAATCTTCCAACCGTGACAGGATTCGTCTGGAGTATGACTTCGCTGCTCCTCTCCAAGTTGACGTCTACTTCGATCTTACCCAACACACCTCAGCATCCAATCGGCGACGGCGACCGCCTCACCGTCGACGCCAACTTCTGGTTCTTTCTAGTCTTCTATTATGGAATCTATGTTGGTGTGGCGCTCATCTACATCACTCAGCTCTTTGGACTGTATCGACTCAATTGGTGGCCAGCCGCACTCGGTGCCAAGACGTCGTATACCTTCTTCTGGATCGGTAGTCTAGTCGCTGGTTGGTTCTTGCATGAGCTCGATCCGCTCGGTACCGAAACAAGACATCGACCAGCACTCGAAGGAACAAAGCCCCATCATCAGCAAGCTTCACTGAAACAAAGCGTCATATCATTGCTGTCGTTACCGAGCGCTGCGAAACTGCAGCAATGGTCGACCGCAGTGACGACTTCGGCCATAGGGGATGGCAAGCCTTCGATCGACGATGCGGACATTCAGTGGCAACGCAAGACGCTCTGGGTCGGGCTGGCGTTTGCAACCATGGCTATGCCTGCGCTTGTCTGTTTTGTTGGTCTCCGGCGCAGCGGTCGCCAAACATACCGCCACAGCCTAACGGACCACCAAAAGACATTCTTGGAGCGGCAGCTCAACAGGCGCATCCCATCTTCCTACATTCGCTTCCTCTGGTTCATGTCGACCATCGGTCTTTCGCTCTTTGCCCTCATCGCAGGCCAAGGCTATGCTTCGGTCTATCTTTCCACTCTTCCACATACAGGCTTGGACGGTGTCGCCTATGTCTCGTTCTGGACGCTCACTGTCAACGGTCTCGCCCTGGTCTCGCATTGGATCTTGGAAAGCAAAGTACGCAGCCGTGCGCTTGTCTTTGCGTTCAAATACTACTACTTTTTGGTCTACTTCATCTTTTACCGCAACCTGTTTGCGCGCTTGCGCTCGTTCGACCAGTTCGCACTCGTCCAGCTGCTCTCGTCCTTCTGGGTATGCATATGGTACCCGCTCTCCATGTCCAGCCTTTGCCACCGCATCGTGCAGTATTTCAACCCCTCTCCACGCTCGTGGGAGGAGTACGTCGAGAGTGTCGGTCTCGCCTTCTACCTGCGAAACTTGGCGCAGAATACGACCATGCTCGCCTTCCTCGGCTGGGTGAGCATCTTGCACTTCGGCAGCAATCAGCCGCTCTACCCCTTCTTTGCCTACGACAACAAGCACGATCCGTACAACTACCAGCTCACCATGCTCGGATCGCTGGCCATCTGGGGGTCAGAGCTGCTCAGCTCGTTTGTGGCCCGGCAGATCTGCTACTTTGCGTTCAGGGTCGATGTGACGAACCTGGGGCTGGACGAGATGAGAGAGTTCCCGGAGCTGTTGCCGACGATAGGGTGGGGCGCGGTGCATACGTTGATGGACATGCTGTTGTTCTTGATCAAGCTCAACTTTCGGTGATTCTCGTGCTGTTGCTGCTTTTCTTTTTGCTTCTAAGCTTCGACCATACCTTGCATGCAATAGATAGATACCCGTTCCGGACAAGTCTCCCTCTTCACGATCCTCGTGTTGATGTGATGGTGCTGATATTCATTTGCGAGACGCGAACAGGGTGGTGAAGACTCCAGAGCAAGGGAATGGACGGCTCAGAAGCGGCGGCGGCGAAGCAGAGTCACACAGGGTGTTCGAAGTACCCTTCCTTGTTAGTTCTTGGCGGTGAGGGGAGCCTGAAGTGAGTGGAACTACTTTGAACCGGATTCCGCAATGGTTCGGCTACTCTCGGCCGTGGTTGCGCGGGGCAAGACCGCGTCTCGTGCGCATGTATCAAGGTGAAGCTTCTTGACCTCCGACAACGCTCCCTTTGACACCCGCAGGTACTCCCCCACCTTTGACTAACCAGCAAGGTCGAGATGTTCGAACATTTGCTTTCGTGACAACGGTCAGAGAGGGACTACGGTGGGGCGAAGGAAAAAAAGAAAAGGATACACCCGATCTGGACAGCCGATCGTGTTCCTATCTCGTTGATGGCACGCTCCAGCCAGTGCGGTCAAGGATGCGGAATGATCGGGAGGGATTCATGTTCGCACTGGCACCGAGGCCAGCACGACATGATGGGACCCGAAACGGAGAGCCAAGCTTAGAAGGGGAAGTGGGGGAAGGGAGAAAATGGCGGGGCCAATCTTGCTTCCGACAACCAAATACCCAACCCGGAGCTTCGGACGGAAGTCGCGGGCTTTGACCACAAGCCGTGTGCAAGAGTCCTCCACAAAGCGCGAAAGCCGGGCAGGTCAGCACCAACACCAGATCACCGAGCCAGCCGATGGACTCAATTCCTGCCAGCTTTGCGGATAGCCGAAAGAAAGAAGACAGAACGTAATGCAACCCCTACATAGTGCTATTCGAGCCCTGCTAGTTTAACGTTCGTGAGACGCTATGAGAGGAGGTTGTAGTCGTCCGTCTCCGCCCGATCCACTGCCCTCTCCAGTGGATGAGTTGTCTGTGTCATGGAGTTTGTCCGATGCTCGAGTAGAAAATGCAGGTTCATATACCTGGTTCAGCGTGTCGTAGCTTCCTTCTTGGCTTCTTCCTCCTATCTCGCCTTGCATCCGAGTCGGTCCCCAAAGCGTGGAATCATCTTCCACACGCTACTGCGCTACCGCGTCCGCGAATCCGTCAAGCCCGGACAACCATCTCTCCCACTCCCTGCATCAGCCTCCGGTCTCGCACTGATATCTGATATTACAATTCACACACAGCATAGACGATCATGTTGACTGCATCTCTTCGCGCAAGACCTGCGTGCCGCTCGGCTTTCGTTGCCAGCACTCTGCCCGCTCGCACCTTCACCTCTTCCTCTGCACGCTACATCACATCCTCCAAAGTGTACCCTTCTGCCGATGAGGCCGTCAAGGACATCAAGTCTGGCTCCACCATCCTTTCTGCCGGTTTCGGACTCTGCGGAACCCCCGAGACCCTCATTGGTGCCATCTCCCGCCATCCCCACATCAAAGACCTCACCGTCGTCTCGAACAATGCCGGTACGGGCGAGCTCGGTCTGGGCAAGCTGCTCAAGAGCAAGCAGATCAACAAGATGGTCTCGTCGTTCATTGGCGCCAACAAGTATTTTGAATCGCAGTATCTCACCGGGCAGGTTTCGCTGCAGCTTACTCCGCAGGGAACGCTTGTGGAGAAGTGCAGGGCTGGAGCGTTTGGTATTCCCGCCTTCTACACGCCCACTGGTTACGGTACCGCCGTGCAGACCGGCGATCTGGTCGTTCGATACGAGAAGCGGGAGGAGGGCAGCAAGGAGCCGCTGAAGGCCGCCGAGATGGCCAAGCCAAAGGAGGAGCGCAGCTTCAACGGCCGCAACTACATCCTCGAAGAAGCCATTTACGGCGACTATGCCATCATCCACGCCTGGAAGGTCGACGAGGCGGGCAACGCCGTCTTCCGCTACGCTGCCAACAACTTCTCCGCTCCCTTTGGCAAGAATGCCAAGATCACCATCGTGGAGGCAGAGGAGATCGTCCCCGTTGGCACGTTTAACGCGGGCGAGATCCACCTCCCGGCCATTTTCGTGGACCGAATTGTCAAGTCGACGCACGAAAAGCAGATCGAGGTGCGCACCGTCTCTGACGCTCCCAAAGCAGCAAAGAGCGAGGGTGCGAGTGCGAGTGCAGATGCGGCCAAGCAGGAGGCTCGCGAGCGCAGGATCCGCATCGCCAAGCGCGCTGCCAAGGAGGTCAAGGATGGCGATTACATCAACCTTGGTGTTGGCATGCCCTCCCTCGTCCCCAACTACCTGCCTGACGGCGTCAACGTCGTCCTCCACTCCGAAAACGGTATCCTCGGCATGGGCCCCTACCCCAAATCCTCCGAGGTTGACGCCGACATCGTCAACGCCGGCAAGGAAACCGTCACCCTCCTTCCAGGCGCAAGCACCTTCGACTCAAGCGAATCCTTCGGCATGATCCGCGGCGGCCACATCAACGTCACCATGCTCGGCGCCCTCCAGGTCGGCGCAAACGGCGACCTCGCCAACTATATGATCCCCGGCAAAAAGGTCTCCGGCGTCGGCGGTGCTATGGACCTAGTCTCCAACCCAAGCAATACCAAGGTCGTCGTCGTCTCGGACCACGTGGACAAGAATGGAAGGAGCAAGATCGTCGCCGATTGCAAATTGCCTTTGACGGGATCAAGGTGCGTGTCGAGGATCGTTACAGATCTTTGTGTGTTCGACGTGGATAGGGTGGGTGATGGCGGGTTGACCCTCATCGATCTACAGGACGGCGTCAGTGTCCAGGAGGTCAGAGAGAAGACAGATGCTCCCTTCAAGCTCGGTCCCGGTATCAAGGAGTGAACCCCTCTTCACACCTTTTCTTGCTCGTGGTATATGCCAACAATATAATCCTTGCTCCACAATCGAAAGACATCCGTGCTGCCTGTATGCGGTCAACATGTGTGCAAAGTGCATGCAAAGGTGCTCTGCTTCACGCAAAGAGACGTTCCTCACTGAACTGGTCAAGCGACCGCGATTCGAGTTTTGGGTTCATCTAGTTCCGCCAGCTGATGTCTGCGATTCAGGATTATCCTCGTTCTTGTTCTCGTTCTATGGTCACGCTGAGTGAGACACACAGTCTTCGCACACAGAAGCTCAAGTAAGTTAACACGCCATGACGGTGCGGAAGACTAGGGCTGGAAACAGATTTTGACGTTACTTCAACGGATCAGAAAGCTGGGCTCCACTCCGGTGGTGTCGGTCGGGACACCTCTGGTGGACGCACCATCTCTGATGCCAATGTGCGGAGTGAAAAGGGAATAGACCGGGATGACGCTGCTGTAATGAAAATGTCGGCACCGAACAAAAAGGTGGTTTCGCTGCCCGGATCGTCGCTGTAGTCGGAAGAGTCGACGCGGCTGAATCCTTCTTCGTCGTCTGACACATCAACTGGTGGGGAGAGGCCAGGTCGTGATTCAAGGATGTGATTGGCATGGTTAGCGCTACAATTGGAGCGGGAGGAGGCCGACGCAACCTCGGGGAGGCGCGAAGGTCCCGCTTCGTTGAAGAGTACAAACATCATCAGCGATGCGTTATGCCGGGGGGAAAAGCGATGAGAAGGGCTGTCGAGATCCCAGCAGCAGCCTTTTGAAAGGATTGACCGAAGGAATCTCAATGGCAGGTGGAGGAAAGACGTGGCGAATTCAAGAGGCGAAGAGGACGAGGTCGGCCGCGAAGAGGTGAATAAAGCAACGAGAGAGAACGCTGGATGGGAGCCGTTGGAAATCGGAATACGTCAAGGTACGGATAGTCGAGAAACGGACACGAGATGCTGCTGTCAAAGAAAGCAACTGGCTCGAGGCATTACGGCAATACAGCCAACCACAAAAGAAGGTCGAGCAGCAGTGCGTGCAAAATGCCAAAGGCTGCGCGGAAGAGCCTTAGAAACCGTGGACCTTGACGTCGGCCTTGGGAGTGATTCCTTCCTGCACGATGAAAGTGGCGACCTTCTGACGCTGGTCACCCTGGAGCTGGATAACCTGTCCGAGCTCCTCGTCGTCAACAATGGTACCGTTGCATGCGAATTCCTTCTTGAAGGCCTTCAGCAGCTTCTTCTGGTCATACTCTGCGAGGTGGCGGAATGTGTGTGGAACAGAAATGAAAAGAAAGGATAGAGTCGAATGCGGAACAAAGTCATCAAGTTGTTGAGGAAAGGGATCAATTGTCAAGAGATTGAGAGAGGTGAGAGAATTAGTTAGTAAGCGTCCAGAGTGGCGAATTTCGACTAATCAAATGACAGCAAGGTGCAAGGAGAGGCGATGCGAGCAAGCATGTACACACACACACATACCTTTGGGTAGTCCCTGAAGAGTAGTAAGGGTCTTTCGTCCGTTCCTCTGCTGGATACGGATGTGGACGTAGTTCTGGGTCTGTTGCTTCTTTGTAGCCTGGGAGGTAGCGTCTGGCTTAGACTCGTCGCCGAGATCGGCGAAGGGATCGTAACTGGAGAGGTTTTGAATATTCATAAGCTATTTGCGGTTGACGGTGGATCAGGAGCAGGACCTGACGTAAAGAAGAAAGAGAATGCGGGAGCTTGTCCAAAAGCGAGTGGTGGTGTGGTATGAAGAAGAAGGGAAACCCTGAAGCTTGGGTATGAGACTTGAAAAAGGATTGAGGATGGTGAGCAGAAGCAAAGCTTGAAAGCGGAAGCGGCTTCACTCACACTCACACTCACACACCTACACCCCACCCACACCCACACCCTAGCGCTGTCAGCGGAAACTGCCGTGGCTAAGCCTGAAAAAGCAACAGAGCCAGGCACTGTGCCAGAATCGAGTTTGCACGCGCTCGCTCCCGTGTCGTTGGTGCAGTAGCAGCTCAGCCACGGTGATGAGACTCAGTGTTCTCCACCCTTCCGGAGCGAGTTGACTGAAATCTGCAAAATGCGCGACCGCGCAAGGCGATCGAAAAGGGGCAACACAGTCTTGGTCTCAGCACTGGAGGGCGCAGCCGTGGAAACTTGTAATATTAATAATAAAACTGAGCCAAACGTACAGTAAATCGAGTTCTGGCTCGCTGTGCAGCAGCGCGTTGAGCAAAGCAGCTCTTTTCGCAGGATTTCGAGGGCTCAAAGGCTGCAGCAGACCAAGAGGGATTTCGAAAACGATCTACGCATTTCTAATCCGCTTCTCGAACGCTTAATTGAGAGTTGTGGATCTCTCAATCTCGTAATTGAATCTTGATTGAACGCCGCCTGTTTCTGTCGTACGACTGAGGTGCAGCCCGTTTAGCCGGAACAAGCAACCTTCGGATGAAGCGCTTTCACAATCACAGCTCGAACTATACAAGCGAGTAGTGCTGCAGAGGCCATACAGCAGAGTGTGCCCCAAAAAGTTCGAGAATATGTGTGGGTAAAGTACAAGGCCACAGCAGTGAATACATGGAATTATTGAAGCTGTGTTCCGTCAAGAGGGTTGGGCTCGGCGACCGAACCCATGGTATGCGTGTATAATATCAAGGAACCCTATTTCAGAAATACATATGCTGTGATAGAAGCGGAAGAGCCAAGAGGGGGAGAGAGAGAGAGAGGAGAGAATGCCAAAAAGAGAGGGTCCGGAAGAGAGAAGCGCCGAAGGTGAGAATAGCCAAGAGCGTTGGTGGGGGCCGGAGCGAAAGGGAGAAGATCATATCACTGAACCCAAAAGTGTCGATACAAAGAATGGCATCGTGGTCGAGATGATATCTGTGGATCATAGATATCAAGGCGCGGAAATACCTGCCAAATCTGCAGTGACGGAAGCCAGCCAAGTGCAATACGACGTAGAAAGGAACAGAGGCGAGTTTTACATGTGACCTCCGCCCATACCGTTCAGACCGTTGTTGGGGTGTTGATGCGGATTCTCGTCAAACGAGCCTCGATTGGCGAAGCCGCTTGGCGACGCATTGATCATGCCCTGCATGTTCATACCAGGCGGCAAGGTGCCCAGCGGCGCCATCTGGATGCCCTGAAGCTGTCCGCTGTCCGCACGGTTGAACGGATGCGGATGACCGTGAGGCATCGAATGACCGTGAGGCATCATGTGGGCGCCAACGTTGATGCCCACGCCAGCACCAACGCCGCCCGCAGGTGGCATACCGCCACCAGGTGTTATCATGGCACCCGCTGCCATGTTCGGATCGCCACCCTTGCGCTTGATCTTCTTGGCCCATCGCAGACCGCAAGCGTTGCAGAGCGTCTTGGGTCCCAGAGGACCTTTGCGCCACTCGGGCGAGTCGACACGCCCACAATCAGTGCAGACGTGGTCGCCATCATCCTGCTTTGGCTTCTTCTTGCGTCGCGCATCGTCGGCTGCACCTATTGCGCCGTCTACGCCCGCGCCACCAGCGATGTTCTGGTTGGCAGCAGCTTCTTCATCCGATTCGTTGCCTGCAGAGACGCCAAGGCCAGCCAAAACCTCGTCTCTGGCGCTGTTGTTGCGCATGAGCGGACTTGTCGGGTGCGAGCCGATCGAGTTCTGGCGCGAGCCATGACCAAGCGGTCGCTGCCCAGCCTGAGGTGGCAGAATACGTCCATCTGGGCCAACAGCAGCAGCGCCAAACACCGGGTTGACTGCATGTTGCCAGCCTCCGGCCTTGGCTTCGTTCTCCAGCTCCTGCTTGAGCAGGTCTGGATGATAAGCAGCTGCGAACGAATTGCGATCGTGGTCGTTGTCCGGACCAGTCAGATCCATGTCGGCGATCAGAAGACGGAGCTTTTCGTTTTCAAGTTTGAGTTCGAGGAACGAGTCGAGCATGCTCGTATTTTTGCTCGGGTACGGTCGTGCCGAGCAGAAGAAGCACTGCAGATGCGAGCGGGTGAAACTGGCGGCATCGCTTGTCGGTGTCTGCAGCGTCTGCTCTTGACTCAGCGGATGCGCGGCTTTGGATCCAGCGGAAAGGTTGGGCGCCATTCTCTCAGCCTTGACCTTACTCTTTTGCGCCTCGCCGTCGGCCGTCTTGGGAATAGCGTTAGTGGCCTCGTTGTTTGCGCGCGAGCCGTCTTTATCTTGAGCCGCGTCTGTTGCGCCATTGGCGGATGCTGCAGCTGCAGGCTCTGGTGGAAAGTATGGATGACCTGTCGCCTCAAAAACAATGTAGTCGCCGTCGCGCGTAAAAGCGTCGGCGTGCTCGACCTCGCTGCGCCGTTCGCTGCTTCGTTCCTTCTCCTCGGCAGTGTCTCCAGCAGAAGATTCGTTCTCATTGGATGCCTTCTCGCCCTTCTTGGGCGCACGAGTGGTCTTGGGCTTGGTCTTGAAGCGGTAGTAGGTCAGCAGCTCGCCTTTGCTCGAACGCATCCTATCGATCTCACGTTCAACAGAAGCAACGTCCTGAGGGTGAACAAACTCGGTAAGCTTGCGTCCCTTGAGCTCCTCGCTTTTCCAGCCTGTGAGGCTGTGGACACTTGGGCTTGCGAAGAGAATGGTTCCTTCGGGATCCAAGACGTGGACAAAGTCGAGCAGCTCTTCCACGACACGGCCCGTCCATCCTTTTCGCTTGGTGAAATCAGTCGCGGCCGATGAGCCACTTGCGCTCACGTCGACACCACGAAGGATCTGGCTGCCAAGCCCCGGAGGATGGCTGGCTGCGTGACCGCCCATCGAGGAAAGCGCCTGAGATCCAACGAAGGAGTGGCTGTGCTGTTGACCTGCTGGGTAAAGCGACGGTGGTTGCGAATAACCAAGACCGCCTCCGTACGCGTCCTGAACGCCTGAACCAAGCTCGATGTTGCTAAAGGAACGTTGACCGAACCCAGGCGGGCCTGCCACTTCAGATCCGCTGCGAGATCTGCGATGTCGGAACGGCGGTCGCGCAAACGAGGCAGGCTGTCCATCGAGGCCGAATCCTTGCATGGGGGTGGAGCCCATGCTGTTGACATCGCTGATGCCACTGCTGCTGGTGCTGTCGTTGTGCACCAGCATGGGCTTGTTGGCATCCTGCATCTGGGACGGGTTGATGGGCGCGCCTCCAAACGTCATGCGCCTGCGTTTGCCCTGGGCGGAATCTTCGCTGCTATTGGAGCTGGGCCCATCAGGTTCGTAGCCATTGATGTTGGCGCGGAAGACCGCGTCGGACGGTGCACGCATCGGAACGGCGTGGATGGCACTAGCGCCATTCTGCATGTAGTCGGGCATCCATGCGCCGTCGTTGGGCTGGCCTGGCTGAGATGGGTCATTGTTCTTTTGCGACTGGCGTCTGGATGCTGGTGCGGAGACGGATCCGTTGAAGCCGAGGTGTCCATAAGCGGCTGCGGCCGCAGCGGATGCAGCGGGGTCCAAGCCGTTCTGAATCATGTTGGGATTAAAGCGCTGTGACGGGTCGCTGTCCATGGGTCGATTCTGCATCGCCACGCCTGCATGCTGCGGCATCATCATCTGTGCAGGGTGTGAGAAGGCGTGGGCGGAAGAGGCGGGGTCAAAGCCAGAAAAGCCTGGGTTCGGCATCTCATCTGGCACATTGCTCTGGAACATGTTTTGCATCGCTGCCTGGCTCATGTGTCCGTCGGTGCTGAAGAAAGACGGGTTGAAGGTCTGCTGTTGCTCGGCCGTGGGCCCGGGCCAATTTTGGCCCTGCATGGTTGTGAGAAGAGGAGGACTCGAGCGTGATTACTCGAGCGTGTGAATTGAAACCTTGTAGAGTGAGGTGTTGGTCGGATCGAATCCGGATCAGAGCTAGCTGTGTCGCCACACAGCTTCAAGATGCGCAGAGACAGATTGCTGATGTCGACGAAGAGATCAATTGTTGATTTCAGATACCATATGTGTCGGACCGCTGTTGACACGGAGATGTACGAGAAAGGTCAATCTAACCTACCCTGCTACGTCGATGTCAGAATATCCCTAGAAACCGTCTGCGAAGCTGTTGGGAGCTTGAGGCGGCAGGGCTGAAGGAAGAAGAGCGCAGTCTGGGAGAAAGCACTAGACGTACGGCGTGAGGCGAAGCGTCAAAGACTCGAGTACGTGCCAGCTGAGAAGTCACAAGAGATTGCTAGAGTGAATCACGACGGTATGGCGTCGCAGTGGATCGTTGTAATTCCGGTTGGACGTCAACAAAGAGGGTACGAATGGCGCTGCTATGACTGGGTCGTCGATGTCAAAAAAAGAAGAGGCCGATACATAAGTGAAGGAAGCACAAATGCTTTGCCAGGCGCTGCCCAAGTCGCAGGGAGTAGAGAGTTGGACAGCTGCCGATCAGTTCTGGGGGAGCTAATACCCAGAACAAGCACAGGACGGACGGCGTACGGTGAAGAGTAGAGTTGGGTTGATGAGGAGGTGGCGGAGGCGGTAGTGGTGGAAATGGCGAAGATGACGCCGACGTCGAGCCAAGACCAAACTGCTGGCTGGAATGAGCGACGGACCGAAGCGATACAGATACGGACGTTGACGGTCAAGAAAAGCGGGGCTCAGTGCAGAGTCGGAAAGAGAAGGGGGAGAGAGAGAGAGAGACCGCGACAGAGACAGCGACAGAGACAGCAGCTGCTGCTACCACTCTTTTCCAGACACGCCGGACGGAGCGACCAGGAAAAAAAAAAAAAAAACCCCAACGACGGCTGGAACGGGCGCGGGCAATGTGACGGACGAGATGCTCAGCTTGGGCCAGGTGGAATCTTGCCGGTGTCCACGTCTCGACAGCGAGGGAGAGAGGGGAATGAGGAGAGTGAGTTTGTGCTTGTGTAGATGCCCGTGCTAGCGCGAGTGAGCGAGTGAGTGAAATACAGCTCGCATACCTGAATTGAAGGCGAACCAGCCTCAGGCGTGACACCTGCGCAGCTAAGGTTGTGTCCTGTCGTGCCTCACTTTTGCCACTCATGCTTTTTTCTCCTTGATATTGCTTTTGTTCTCAATTTTTTTTTTCCCCCCTACAGGCAATCCCTCTGAGGTGCCTTCTTCTGGCTTCTTCTGAAGTCCAACGCCCTGAAGTTTTTGTGGGCAAATTCAAGAGGCTTCATATGGGCTTGCAAACACCGAGCCGCTCTGTACGACCACTGCAACAGCAAACTGAACAGAGCTGTGTTGACCGCTGTGCTTGCGAGGACGAGTGGAGCACGGGCTGAGCTTCCCATTCCCATACACGGTAGCGAGTGGCTCTGCGGGTCTTTTGGCGCCATGACTCGCCGATAAAAGTGTGCTTATTGCAAGATAGAGAGCAACATGGCAGAGCCGAGCAGAACCCGCACGAAGCGAGCTCTCTACCAACTCCGCTTATGATATTGCTCGCTTTGCTATTGGAGCAGAGGAGGAAAGAAGACACTAGAGCTCAAGGCAAATGAAAGCTGGACGCGCAAAGCCCAAGCGAGCGAGGCACGAGTCAAGTTGAATTCTAGTATTACAAGACATTTCGGACTGTTTTGTGCCGTGATTGGTGGTGAGCGTTGTGGCGGGAACCTTCTCTGGATAGGGTGCATCTCAGGGTCCTCGACCCTAGACTTCAAGTCAGGCAGAATGAGGCCAGACAGAGACGTGCCCGTCGCGGTGTTTGCTTTTCTAAGCCTTTTTTCCCTTTTCCTTTTCTCCTTACAGGGGGTATCACTTTATCGGATTTTTAAAACTCGCTTTCTTCATTGCCATCTGCTGTGGCAAAAGTTTAGATTTTTGAAAACTCAAGAAAATTGATACCCCCTTACGTCGACGCGTTTTGCTGCTTTCAGAGACCGAGACCTGAAATTGTGAAAGAAATTGTAAAACCCCAGAGAGGAGAGAAGGGAAAAGGGGGGCCAAGACGCCGGTGCTATGTCGGCATCACAGTGACACACGATTTTGAGCATCAACAGAGTTGCCGTTGGTTGGACTCGAGCGTTTAGGCTCGGCTTGCATTCACACGGTTCCGCCAATCGCATTTTTGGAATGTCTCGACTGGCCAAGTGCCGCAAGCAGATCGCAATCCTTAGTATCCTTGGTCGGGCCATCTAGCAATCTGGCCCTTGCTCGCCGAAAGGGAGCTAGTTAACATGCACGCTGCAAGTCTTGTAGGCGCTGCCTGTAGTGTACCATTATAAGATCACTCGCGGCGTCAATGACCAGAAGAAGTAACGGCCGCCATCCTTGCTCCAGCACCTCAGACGATTCCACCCCCGCTACGAAGCGACTGCATAGCAACCCAAGCTGCTTTCGGTGTGTTAGGAGCAGAGGCTACACTGCGCGATCACAGCGGTCCGGGTGCCATGACAAAACAGAGCCGGGTGCGTTGCTCCGTCCTTCACCGCCTTTGTCGGGCTCGTGACCATGTCGAGGTTGTCGCTGCGGTTGACAAGCAGAACACTCGGCATCCCAGTCTTGTCTTTTGTACTGTACCTCGGTCACCGTTGCGCTCGGATAGACATGTATAGGCTTAGACTCGAGAGTCGTCGTTGTTCTGCTCTCTCTTTGGCATCTGCCTTCGTGGGACACTGGGGACGATGACGAGGCAAGACCCAGCCCCCGCCGTGACAAGTACGAGCATATCGTCAATCAAGGTTCAACCAAAAATTTCATTCCGGAGGCTCTGTCTTTGCTGTGCAAGCTTGTGGAGCGCCAGCGAGTGCACACAGGCCAACAATCCTTCAAGTTCGGTAAGTCCGGGGCGACTCTCGCTCGCTTCTGAGCTCTTCGGGTCAAGGCCGACGGACTGTATGAAAGCGATTCGGACAGAGTCCGAGCACGAGGCCTGTTGCTCTGATGGCTCTCTGTGCTTGCGCTCCCTCTCTTGACCGGTCCGACGCCGTTCATCAAAGGCCTCTGGCTTCCTTGCTCCACGAAGGCATCGAGCTTTCAGCTGATCCCTTGCACAATTTCCGTCCGCACCTTGGTTCGGACCATCCTGTAGGCCTGTTCAACGGTTCTCTTGATGACCACTGTGCAAGAAGGTTAGGAACATCGGTGGTGATGGCCTCACTGCGGCTTCGAATTGGTCCCGTCGTCCATGGGCACAGACACAGGGACGACAGCTTATCAAGCTCCTCGCTTTCTTTGCCTTTCTTTTCAACGCACGCTGGTGTTGAGGCAGCGTCCAGAACTGCCTTTTTTGTAGATTTTTCTTTCTTTTTCTTGATTCCTCGCTACTGTTCGCTTTTCTTCTCGTCCGGTCAAAGGCACAGACAGGCGGCGCGTCGGTGGCGGGTTTCCAGGATTTTCGATTGGACCCAAGGGTCCTGTGACGCCACACTTGGCATCGTGTAACCTAACCTAATTCGACCACCAACGGAGAACGCGAAAATGTGGGTCCGTGCTCTTCAAACAATTACAGTTAGAAAAGGGCTACCGCACTCTGTGCTGGATCTCTTCTCGACAGGATCGTTGACTGTCGTAGCTGGAAAAGCCCGGAAAAGCCCGTGAGGGCCTCTGCTATCGGTTCCGTCTTTACACCAGCAGGTCACATGGACCAGCAATGCGGTCGGCGACGTCGAGACCAAGCCGACATGCCAGCCATCGTCTTGCTTGAAAACGACTTCTCTGTAGCCAAAATACGGCTAGAAATTGTGTGTATGCGGTACATGTGCAGACAAGCTGCATGCTGGTTGGCCGCTCCAGTGGTGGATTGTTGGAGCAGTCATTGTTGCCCTGGTGTGTTAGCACGAATGAGTGACGTCCTGTTCGTGCGGCCAAGATTTGCCCGTGATCGGGATCGGAACACGGTGTTTCGTTGTAGCTCGAACTCCGCATCCCGCTGCACAATATGTGAAATAAATAAATAAATACATAAAATAAAATAAAAAGAATCAGAATCAATTTGAGCGCATACTTGGACTCCTTGTAACTCGCCAAACATTCTTCCTCCTTTAATGATGGTGGTATGTCCTTACATTGGAAATCACTCGGCAAAGGTATGAGCCCCAAGGATGGGCAGAGGAATGGCGAAGCGGTGAGCAAGATGACCATTTGATTTCTCGTTAGTGATTGTTTTCATGGAATAAATGCTTCCGCACCCGAGCAGTGCAAAGGATGCGGTCAACATGCAGGCCACGATCGCACTCTGCTTTAAATTGCAGATTTGGTCCCCGTCCACCCTTGCAAACCTTTCGCGCTGTTATGTCAGTTTGGTCCAACAAGGCAAATTCGGAGCTGCTCTCTACGATCTGGTGTCGCCTCATTCTGCAATCACTGTCGCTACGAACCGTCTGGTGAGGCTTTGGCATCTGGGCGCTCAAGGCAGGCAACCCGCCGGTCCACCGGGATCAATCACGCTTGGACCCCTTTCGCTCGCTTCAGCCTAGTCGCTGCTAATGCTGGTGAAAGAAGAGGTGGGCATTTCTACATCGGGTCTAGTGCAGCAAGCTATTGCTGCATGCCAGCGGTGACTGTACGGCTACGGCGACTTGCTCGGGCTATGAGCGTCATTGTCATCGTAACTGTCGTCGTCGTCATCATCATCATCATCCTCTTCATCGTCTGTTGCCGCTAACCTATCTCCTATCACTTGTCCCTCGACGATGAGGCTTGCGCCCTGCGACAGCCCATCAACGTCTTGCAGCTTGGCCACGCCCACCGATGAGAACTCGATGCGCTTCCTAGGATAGCCCGTCACGAGACTGAATCGGTATATATGCTGATAGTCGTTAGGCTTCTGAGCTTGGCTCAGCGTGGTGCCAGCTTCCGCCACGACCGAGGCCGACTCTACGAATGCAAAGACGGCTTCAACTGGGTCGGCCGGCGAAAAATGACGAGCCAGCGTCTTGCCACTCGGCAGGCGGAAGCTGAGTCGCACCGAGGCGGAAGAGCCAGTTGGCTCTTGAGGAACAAGGTTGTGAAGCGCCCACCTTTGCCATGCCTGCTGCTTGCGCTGCAGCGCTTCCTTCTGCTCCTGCTCGTCCCGGATCCGTTGCGCCTCTAGAGCCTTCTGACGCTCTTCCTCCCGCTTCTGAGTGATGCGCTCAGCGTCGCGTCGACTTGCTTCTTGATAAGCGCGGTCTTGCTCTGCCCTCAGCTGACGCTCCATCTCACGACGACGCTTCTCAGCTCGCAAGCGTTCGAGATAGTTGCGCGTTCTGGGGAGAAGGACGTCTGAGATGTGAGATGCGATGACTCCGGCTGATGTAGCCGATGATGGGGATCCTTCAAGTCGGGAAAGGACAGCTGCTCGCGGAGATGACGATGAGGACGCTGCAGACGCTCTGCTTGCTGGACGTGGAGATTGCAGTGAGATAAACGCGACAAATGGATAGGTGCTCGCCTGTAGCGTGGTCGCCACCTGGTAGGCCTCGCGTTCGCGTACATCGCCGCCCCAGACGATAAAGTCATCTTTGGACAGTAACTCGACCAGATCGCTGTCCGTCAACGTGTTCTGCTTGAAACGATCCACATCGCTGTGCTCCCGACTGACGAGCACGACGACGAGGATCTTGATCTGCTCCTTGGCGCTACGCAGCGCATCAGCATAGCTTCCGATGAAGAAAGGCGGTAGTTTCTTGGGCGGAGGTGCACGAGAGCCAGAGTCTATTCGATCTGCGTCGCCTGTTGGTACTGCACTCGAACGGGATGCGGTGCCGCCCGTCTGCTCTTCCAGCTCCCGTACAAACTGCTCTGCTGAGATGCGAGGATCCGATCGACCCAGACCCGGAGAGGTGCTGCTCCCGGCGAAAAGCGAGGGGAACAGTGCCCTGATCCTGAGGATTCGTGCGAAGAACAGCAGAAGGCTGGAGGCAAGGGAGAATGGGAACGTCAAGGCGGTCCAGATCATCTGAGCTACACTCATCGTGCCGTTGTTAGAAGGTCGAGCGTACGGGCGCAATCCTGCGCCGCCGGGCAGGCCGCTCGGGGCACCAGTGCCATGGTTAAACAAACGTCTTGACGGGTCGAGCAAGGGCTGGTCGAAGTCCATCGAGCCACGAATGCGAGGATCTAGGGCGAAAGATCTCGCGACGGATTCGTCGTCAGCTCCGCTCCTTCTGCGCTCGGCAGTGCTGTCTTCTTCTACTAGTCTGGCTGCGCGAGCGACGTCCCAGCCTTCTACCTCGAGCAAGGTGGCCAGCACTTCGTCGTCTGGCACCGAGCTTGCGGTGGATTCGAGTATCGAGCGGAGACTTGCAATGGCATCCTGCTGACCTGCGGAGCGCTGAGTCGCCATAGCTGCGGTCGCATGCAGAGCTTCCTCGCCCTTTTTGCCAGTCTTGATGGTTGGCGGTTGCGTCTCTTGGAAGGTCGTGTCGCCTGAAAGCGCGAGGAGTATGTTCACGATGTATGCTGCGCGAGACAAAGCTTTCGGAAAGACTATGGTGCCCTCGCGGTCCCTTGACTACGTACTGACTTGATGCATAGATGCGCAGAGTTTGTGAGCATTAAGAAAGTACTTCGTACTTATCAATGCGACAATGCGACAGAGGCCACTGAGGCAATTATGAGGGCTCGTTACTGACTATGATGCCCCCTGACTGAGCTGGTATGTGGAAGAGATGATGGACCGGTAAGGTCGATGGTGAAAGCAATTGGATATATGCTACACTTTCGCAATGCCCTTCGCTGCGTTGGTGCCGTTCATGCAGTTCAGTCCTCCACCTCAGGCCAGAAGTTGCGCCGTGCGCGCCAGATTAAGTCAAGGCGGCCTCGTTTTGGGAAAAGGTCGCTGCTTGGCTATTTCATCAACGAGGATAGAACTCGGAATTCGGAATTGAGACGTGTCGAAGTCTCCTCTTTTTTTTCTTTTTTTTCTTTGTTCTTTTTTCTTTTTTTTTCTTTCTGTCTTCAACCTTTTCCCGCCGCCCAGCTGTGCTGCTGGACAAAATTTCTCCTTGGCCGATGCTGAGAAAAAAAAAAAAGGGGGTCGCACGAACAGATCTTCCGTGTTGAAGGAAAAGCGTTCTTCTTTCCACAACTTGAAGCCAGATCTATTCCCATCACCACCTTCCAGAGCGTATCGGTACCTTCACGCATCAAGTGCAACAGCTCACACATCCCCTCGTCGCCATATCAAAGGGCGCTGAAAGGAGGCAAGAGCACCTGTGCACGAAGGCATCGTCATCATGAAGTCGTCGTTCAAGTTTTCAAACTTGTGCGGCACCGTATATCAAGGTGGCAATGTTGTCTTTTCCGCAGACGGCGACTCTATCTATTCTCCGGTAGGCAATCGCCTGTCGATCTTCAACCTCGTCCGCAACACATCCACGACGCTTCCCTTCGAGACACGGAAGCCTATCGCTAGGGTAGCGCTCTCGCCTGCCAACCAAGCGATTGTGCTAGTAGCCGACGAGGATGGACGTGCACTCTTGATCAACACACTCAGGAGGTCGCTACTTGCGCAGATGAACTTCAAGCAGCCGCTTCGTGATGCTCAGTTCTCTCCTGATGGCAAGCACCTTGCAGTTACATACGGCAATCAGATCAAAGTCTGGAGGACGCCATCGCATCTGGCGCGGGAGTTTGCACCCTTCATCTTGCACCGCACCTACACAGGCCACTTTGACGACGTGCTCAGCATTCGCTGGACAAAGAATAGCAGGTAAGTTGCTTTGTGAAACACACACAGACAGACGATATCAGCCAATGGTGGACGACAAGCTGGATAGATCTAGAGACAGTCCCGACGCTTCTTGCTCGCCTCACCAACATCGTTTCCGAGGATGCTTCCAAAAAACTAAACTGATTTAATGAGTCCGCTGAATAATAGCGGAGAACTTCGCACATGTCTGAGGAAAGTTGGAGGGCGCGAAGTTGTGGACCGTCTCTAGAGTCTCGACGTACTCATTGGCTGGATGGGTCTATTCCCTTTTACCTTTGGGAAGAGATTTTTGCTGACTTTAGATTCCATCTCGTCTACTTTTTCCTTCCCCATCTCTTGCTGATCGGAACTGGCGATGCAACAGATTCTTCATCACCACTTCGAAAGACATGACGGCCCGTCTCTACTCGCTCGACCAGGTGGAAGGCTTCCGACCTAAGACGTTCACTGGTCACCGAGACGCTGTGATCGGTGCCTACTTCTCCAGGGATGAGAAGACCATCTATACCGTTTCCCGCGATGGTGCCTGTTTCACATGGCAAGGCAAGCAGAGCGACGATGGGAACGAAGAGGGTTACATGCGCGAAGATGACGAAGACATGTGGCACCCATCCGAGGGCACCAAGGGCGGCAGCTCTTCGAAGCAGGCTGACAACGCCGTCGGTCTCACCCGCTGGGGCATTGCAAGCAAGAATTACTTTATGCAGTCAGGCGCCAAGACGGTTTGCGCCAGCTTCCACGAGCAAGGCTCGCTCTTGGTTGTCGGCTTCTCCAATGGCATCTTTGGTCTGTGGGAAATGCCCGAGTTCAACCCAATTCACACGCTCAGTATCAGCCAGGAGAAGATCACGAGCGTCGCCATCAACTCGAGCGGCGAGTGGCTTGCTTTCGGTGCTCACCAACTTGGTCAGCTGCTGGTGTGGGAGTGGGCTAGCGAGTCGTACATTCTTAAGCAGCAGGGTCACTACTACGATATGAACACCGTCGGCTTTGCTTCGGACGGTGCCGTCGCAGCTACTGGAGGCGACGATGGCAAGATCAAGTTGTGGAACACCGCAAGTGGCTTCTGCACTGCCACATTCTCCGAGCACTCGGCTTCTGTCTCGTGCATCGAATTCGCTAAACAAGGTCAAGTGCTCTTCAGCGCGAGTCTGGATGGTACGGTGAGGGCTTATGACCTTGTCCGTTACCGCAACTTCCGAACTTTAACTAGCCCAGAGCCAGTTCAGTTCATCAGTCTCGCCGTCGACCCCTCAGGCGAAGTGGTCTGCGCTGGCAGCGCCGATACCTTCGAGATCTACATGTGGAGCGTGCAGACCGGCAAGCTTCTCGACATTCTGTCAGGTCACGAAGGACCTGTTTCGGGCCTTTCCTTCAGCCCCGACGGCAGTGGTGTTCTTGCTAGTGTCAGCTGGGACAAGACTGTGCGTACCTGGGAGGTGTTCAGGACCAGCCAGAGCGTCGAGTCCTTCGCTCTAAACGCTGATGGTTTGGCTGTGGCCTTCCGTCCAGATGGTCGAGAGATCTGTGCGTCTACTTTGGATGGCTACCTGGCTTTCTTTGACCCTCACGAGGGCAAGCAGCTTGGCGTGGTCGAGTGTCGTCGCGACATTGCAGGTGGACGCAAAGTCAACGACAAGATCGCACGCCGTAATACTGCGAGTGGAGCCTGCTTCACCACCGTTTGCTACAGTGCTGATGGTGCATGCATCTTGGCCGGTGGCAATGCCAACTATGTCTGCCTGTACGACGTCAAGGAGCGTGTGCTTCTAAAACGATGGGAGCTCACCAAGAATCTGGCGCTCGACGGCACTCAGGACAAGCTCGACAGTCGTCGTGTGACGGCAGCCGGTGCTATCGATCTGGTCGACGACCGCGAAGACGAGGCTGATCTGTTGCCAACGGAGCGCGTCGACCAGTCGTTGCCAGGAGCTCAGCGCGGCGATGCGACCAAGAGGACGACGCGAGCCATCTCGCGCGCCAAGTGCGTGCGCTTCGCACCCACCGGTCGATCGTGGGCAGCCGCTTCCACCTCTGGCTTGCTTATCTACAGCTTGGACGAGCAGGCGGCGTTCGACCCGCTGGACCTCGACATGGACCTGACGCCTCAAGCAGTGCGTGAGGCATCGGAGCGCGGCGAGCACCTGTTGGCCGTAGTCGGCGCCTGCCGTCTTGGCGAAAAGCCGCTGATGGCCGAGGTGTACGAACGCACTTCCGCAGCGGACATTATGCTGGTGTCGCAGCAGCTTCCCCTGGTTCACCTCCCGACGGTCCTGCGTCTGATTGCGGACCGTCTGCAGCCGAGCAGTGGAAGCCCTCACGTCGAGTTCCACCTGCGCTGGATCGCGGCCATCTTTTCGGTTCGCGGCGTTGAGATCAAGTCAAAGGCGGCGACTGAGTACGCACCGGTGCTGCGAGCGGTGCAGATTGTGCTCAATGAGCTTCGTGCCAATGTCAAGCGCATCAGCGACGAGAACCTGTACTCGCTGCTGTACGTCTGGAATGGAGTTGCCAAGGCTGAGCAGGGCAGCAGGGCGAACAAGGCAAACGGCGCCGCTAGCCTGGGCGAGCTGATGGAAGTCGAGGCACTTTGAAAACTGCTATCTAGACTGTTCACCATTGTCTTTGTGTACTTGTACGGCCTCATCAACGCATATACAAGATCTTTGCATCATCAATGTTGCTTGCGTCTTGCTCTCCGTTCGGTCTTGTGGATATTCTGTTGATAACAAGAATCACCTGATTCGGCTGTGTCGGTGAGGTTTCGAATCACAGAATCATTCTTTCATGCTACAGCAGAAGCAGCTCAAAGTGGCACGCGGAAGACTCGGCGGCTCTGAAAGCTCGGTGGGAAAAGAACGAGGGTGCAGCCAAATCGAGTTCGGAATCCCAGTCGATCGAGACACATACTCATACGCACAATGCTCGCGACGCCACAACCAACAATTGATACGAATGCAGTGGCTGTTGTTACTGCCGCTGAGTTGAATGCAACGGTATGCTGCCGCTTTGTTCCACCCAAGCCAAGCTGAAAGGAACAGCGTTTGAGTTCCTCAGACCCGTCCGTGACAAGGACTCATGGATTGCGAAGCGGGCTTGTCTTGGGGCAAGTTCTCGTCCTCTGAAAGAGAAACAGGCACGTCGTTGCCGTCGCTGTGATGCAGACATATCTCGCTGCTTGACAACGCAACGCTCCAAGATTCGATACCAAGGCACAGCGATGATGTTGAACCCCCCCTCCCCTTCGGTTAGCTGGAGCAGCCATGCGGTCGCTGAGTCCGTTTCGCTGCTCAGGGACGAAAGGGTCAATACCACGGTACTGTAAGAGGTCTACCACAGCAGACTAGGGCAGCCACATTACGGCGGAGACGGAAAGACGGCTTTCCTTTGCTGCATTTAATTCAAGGTCATATGAGAGAGTGTCTTTCTTTCTTTCTTTCTTTCTTTTCTTCTTCTTTTTCCTTTCTTTTTCTTTTTCTTTTTCTTTTATTTTATTTTATTCTATTCCTTTCACCAAATGAAAGTATGATTCACTATATTCTGAATGGGATCACTAGTGGTGTTATTGAGATCATGGATCATGAGCTAGCATGTTGGTTCAGGATGTGTATGCTTGTTATTGTGACTCATACTCACATGTCTTTGAGATTGGCCTGTATGTCATCATGATTCTTCTCATCACAATCCCATGGATTGTCACACCATCAATGAGTGAACAAGCAAGTGTGTTTGAATTGCAACTATGTACATACATGATCATGGCAATGAGACTACATGAGTTCTGGGTTGATGGGAGTGGGGCTGTGCAGGAGGCCATAACAGCAAAGAGCAGCTTCAGCATCATGATCAGGACCAAGCAGGTGGCCATGCTCCACCACCATCATCCAGTGGTTGGTCTTGTGAAGCCAGCCTCAAGCCATGCTGGGTGTGATGGTACTGAGCAACTGATCGATGAAAGAACAGATATTTTGGCTATCCTGAAGGTCTTGTCAGCTGATGATGGGCTTGACCTTTGCAAAGACCTTCTCAGTGATGTTGAACCATGGTGTGTAGGGTGGCAGGAAGTGGATGTTGTGTCCTGCACCCTGGATGGCCTGTACAACAATCCCAGAGTGATGGAAGCAGGCATTGTTGAGGACAAAGGTCTTCACTTGTCCCTCAAACAGGGGAAGCACAGACTGGTGGAAGAAGTCAGCTAGACTGGTAGCATTCCAGGCACCAGTCTTGACTTTGCAAGCTTGTATACCATCATGATCTATTGCAATGAGAAGTGATAGGTTTGGACCACAATTGTATGGCCAATTGTGCTGTGTAGCCCATTCTCCAGCTGGGGCATGGCCAATGTTCCTGGTCTGCTGAAGATGGAAGCCAGCCTCATCAAGGAAGACAGCCTCATCAAGGGATATGCCAGTACCCCAGAACACTTGGACCCATGCCAGCTGAGCATTGATCATTTCAGGGCAGTTATGACAATCATGCTCCATGTTGGTCCTCTTGAGTGTGACATGCAGTCAGTCACACAGGGCATTCCAGACTGATGTCTCTGAGAGCTGTAGACCTGTCCTCTCTTGAAGGTTTCAGCAGATCTCCTCAATGGTGGCACCAGGATGTGCCACCACATGCTCCATCATCACATTGAGATGCCTCTCCTGTACCTTAGTCCCCCAAAATGCTCCACCTTTCTGTCACAGGACATAAAATCGAACTCGAATCAAGATCGACATTAAATGCATCTTACGGTTGATCTCAGATGAAATCGACATTAAGCAGGTCTTATCGTCGATTTTGCCTACAGGGCTGTACAATGCTGGGGAACGAAAACAACAAGCAACAACTATGATGGCACCACCACAAAGGGGTTGCAGGTGATCAGTGATGATGTCAGCAGCACCTGGAGGATGCTGTCAACAAACCTAGGCCAACCAGTAATGGCTGGGTGAGGTGCAGGGGCCCCTGCGAAGATAGGGGGGACCTGCAGGAAGGAAGGAGAGTCCAACACTGGCTCAAGGCCATGGAGCCAGCAAAGAGGTAGTGGTTGGAGGCCAGTGGCAAGTCTCTAGGACAGAAGGGGCAGGCCCTGACACTGGCCTGATGCTGGCAGTGGGATGCTCTGGAGCAACCACTGCCAGCACATACACATGCATATATATACACATTCCCTGTATGAGTGGAGAGGTGGGGCCTCATCCACTCTATCATTCATTAACTTGTCAGTACATTTAGTATCTCTATACTCACACTCATTGTCTTGTAGAGTAGCAATCTTAGGCATTGCTACTACTCAGTGTGCCTCCATTTGAGTCAGAGAACATATAGACAGCAGTCAGAACCACCACTGGTGCCACAGGCCTCACCTGTGCAGGTGGAACCTACACTGTGGTCCTGGAACCTCCACCAGTACCATTACTATACAATGACACCGACTACCAGCATCATACAGCCTTGAGCATTAACACTGACAATGGCAGTGCAGTTCATCAGCACTGCATACCTACATGAGGACAGTTAGCCCACTCCTGTCAAGTGTAGGACACACACTAGGCTACCACAAATGTGCTGCATTACCTCTGGTTGGAGTGGCAACAGTGGTCAGCTGACATCAAGTGTAAGAGGCAGTTAACATCAATCTCAAGTGAAATCGATGTTTACTGGCTGTTAACCTCAAACTCAAATGAGATCAATGTTTACCTCAAGTTAATGTCGATTTCATGTGTCTGGCACATGACCTCTGACACTTTCTTTGTGCAGTGGTATCTCCTGTATCTTTGTACTTACATACAATGCTGTCCACTGTGGACCATGGGTAATCAAATTGTTTTGCTACATCCACCTTTGTGTGACTGCAGTGCAGGACAAACTCCACAATCTTCTCTCTGATGGCATCAGGGACAATGTTGCATTTCTTATTGGTGGGTGGCATGGTGATGTATGTACATGAGGAACATGAGAAAGGAATACAGGAATGGAGGATGGTGGCCAGACAGATGATGCTCAGTCAGTGATGAGGCCTCACAATGATATCAGGCTGATCTTGATGACATGCAAGTATGAGTCATGATAACAGGTACATGCATCCTGAACAAACAAGCTAGCTCACAATCCATGGTCTCGATTGCTTCTGTATACCATCATGATGACTACACTGTGGATCATGCTTTCATTTGGTGAAAGGAATATTTTTATTTTTATTTTTATTTTTTATTTTTATTTTTGGAGAGAGAGTTGTGTGTTAATGCAGCATGTCCACGCTCTCGAGTCAACATCTCAATACGTGGTCAAGTGGGGCATCTTTGAAAATCAAGCTGCTTGAAATCTTGGACCCTCTTTCTCGTCACATTGGCTAACTGTCGCCTAAATCGCTCTGGGATTTCAAAATGTGAGGCAATCGCGTTGGACCCTCAGAACCCTGGGGTTTGCTGTCCGGCTCGGGTCCAATTTTCGCTTGTTCTCTTCTTCCTTCCCTCGCTTTGCATTATGTCCGTCAGAGGCAGCGAGGTAGCTACAGCGGAACTACACGAATTTCTGCTTCCTTTTGGATTTTTTTTTTTTCTACCGTTCTGAGCGGCGACTGAAATTGTGCCTTCGCCACCCAGGGTTGCCACAGCGAATGCAGACCAAGACCATCCAAGTGCTCGATTGGGTCTGCGCCTTGAAGCTGGACCGAGTCAGCAATGCAGCTCAGGGAAACAAAGGCCGTCAGGTCTCGCAGCCCCCGCAGTTCACCAATACACACACACACACACAGAGAGGGTGGCTAGCCAAGTCCACTTGCGGTTTTGCTTTCTGTGCTGGTCGCGGCGCTGCTGGTGCGTTTTTGCATTGCTCAGTTTGGCCAACCGGGATTAATCAACTTTATTGCGCTCAGTTAAACTGCACGCTCAGCCGTTCTTCTACTGCGCTTGGCCCGGCTAAGTGCGACGCGCTTCGCTTTGTCCTCGCTCTCTCTCTCTTTCTCTCTCTCTCGCGTGCGCTTGCGCCTTCTCTTCTTGCCTTTGCATTCTGAGCTCCGTCGAAGCCGTCCAACCACCCAATCAGCTTCTCTCTGTGCACACCTCGATCACTTGGCTGCACCCTTGATCAGTCTTCTTGGCCTGTTCTCTTCAACACCACCTCAGGTCGCTTGCGCAGCATCAGCAGTGCTAACTCTGCCACTCGAACGGTTCGTTGCTCGCTCGGTCAATCGATACTGAACAGCCGACTTCTTTTCGCAGACTCTGCAACTCGTCGAACACGCTTTCACCGGCGTTGTCTACCTTTTTGAAAGCTATTTTGCCTTCTCTCCATCGCAAGGCTTTGCATTGATCCGCCAATCCACCTCTTGGCCGGGACAAGCTCGTTTCACCGCCATCAACACTCGAGCGATTCAGAAGGCAACTCTCTTCTCTCGTCTTCTCGACGTTGACACTACATAGTCACCACTATTGACAATTTTGCATCGTCTCACGGTGCATTGTCTTCTCCAACCAGCTCGGCGGATCTCCAGCACTCGGTTCTGGAGGTTCCAGCCATTCAAACAACTTGTCCACGCGCATAGCACCTCTCAACCTTGCTTGTCGTTACGCTCATTCGCCATGTCGTCCTCAGCAGCCCAAACCCAAGCTTCGGCTTCCTCGACAGGTCCTTTCCGCCTGAGATACATTGATGCATCCACAGCACAACAGATCGACCAAGAGCTCATGTCGCCCTCGGGTGGCTTTTCGATTGATCAACTCATGGAGCTTGCCGGCCTCTCGTGTGCTCAGGCCGTGTTCGAATGCTATCCACCCACCAAGTATCCCAATGTCCTCGTAGCATGCGGTCCAGGAAACCAAGGCGGCGATGGCCTCGTTGCTGCGCGCCACCTCTACCACTTTGGCTACGAGCCCTCGATCTGGTATCCCAAACAAGGCAAGACCGAGCTTTTCTCTCGTCTCAAAGTTCAACTCCAAAATCTCGGCCTGCACTTTGTCGCCGAGGACGACTTTGAAGATGCGCTAGAAGACGCCGACGTCGTCCTCGACAGCGTGTTCGGTTTCTCGTTCAAGGGCGAAGTAAGGGAACCCTTCAAAGCGCCCCTCGAAATCCTCAAGAACGAATCGCGCATCGAGTTTGAAGCGAGAAAAATGATGCCTCCCATCGTATCGGTCGACATTCCTAGCTCGTGGGATGTAGAAAAGGGTAACGTCAACAAAGCCTTTACGCCGTCCGTGTTGGTCAGCCTATCAGCACCAAAGTTGGGTTCGCTCGGGTTCCAGGGGAGGCACTTTTTGGGTGGGAGGTTCTTGCCGGAGGATTTGGAGGCCAAATTCGATCTTCAGCTGCCAGATTATCCGGGGACCGAGCAGGTAGTTGAGATCACGGGGGCGAAGCCCCTGCAGTCGCAGGAAAGCGAGGGGTTGCCGCAACAGCAGTAGGCTGATAACACAGATTTGACGTTTACAAGTCACCAGGGCACACGCATCCTCCATACACGGTCGCGCGTGTGTCTCTCGCTCTCTCTTTTTACTCTGCTTTTATCTCTCCTTGTCATCAACCATGGCCGCGGATTTGTGTACATGTATAGGTTCCTAAAGGGTTCGAGCATCGGTTGTTCGCCTGCGAGGTGGTATAAGTACGTACGGGCGGCTGTATGTGTGAGATGGGTTGATGTTGCATCTCGGTTTGCCCTAGAGCAGCATCTCCAGCTCCTGCGCCGTGAGGATTTCCAAGTAATCCCTCGGGCCCTTTTCGACCTTTTGCTGCGCTTCGCCATGCACTGGCGCCTCCTTCCCCGCCTTGGTCTGCTGCTGTTGCTGTTGGTCCAACATTTGGCGGGAGGAATGGAGTGCGATCTGACGAAAGCTCTTTGCGAGCACTTCGGCCTTGATGATGACTGTATTGGCGTCAAACTCGCCAGTGAGCGAGTTGAAGTACTGCAGGATCTCGTCAAAGTTCTCCAGGTACCGCATAACATAGTCCCTGTGCAGCGAGAGCAGCGCGAGGGCACAGAAGAGGTGGAAGTTGGTACTCAGACCCCATTCGCCATCTCGCTCTTCCTGCTCTCGATCAACGTTTGGTACTGCAGATCCGGCGTTGCTCGTGCATGGTTCGGCAGCCCAACATGCTTCCCACAGCGCGAGGGTTTGTTGGAAGGAAAATTCGCGCTTGAACCTGACGAGCAGCCAGCGGAAGCAGAAGAAGAGGTTGAGCGAATCGGTCCGTTCCAGGTGTGCGTACAGCGCCGGATCCATGATCGAGATCAGCTTCTGCAGGAGTAGGAGTTGAGTTTTCATGCCGGATTGATCGCGGTAGAAGTTGGACTTGGTGCGGTTCATGAACCCGACAAAACACCAGAAGGTGGCCACTTCATCGCCATCGCACATGATGTAGAGGGGCGAACAGAGATCGGACATGCCTTGCACGTAGCCCGCTAACAACCCCTCGGCTTCAGTATCCTGAGATGGAGATGAGCGGCGGGATTGGTCGGCTTCCCACAGCCCATATGTGAGCAGAATCTCGCCGAGTCTAGCGGTGTGCGGGTTGGGATCTTGCATCGGGTCGGCGTTGGGATCGGCGACAAAGGCCGGATCGCGCATAAACAGCGGTTGTGTTCGGTCTGTGCGCAAACAGTCGACCCTCACCCTATGCTGTTGCTCCCGGAACGCTTCCGTAGCCAACAGCCCGTTGTCGGTCAGCCAGCGCGCCTTGTAGGTGTGGTACTCGACTTCGCGTTCCTGCCACACGGCCGCTCTCGACTCGGACGTCCCCTCGAAGGGCACTGCATCTAGCAAGAACGGCCAGGCGTATTTCCGCGCTTGATCCGTCAAGCCGTTGACAAACACACGGTGGCGGATCTCGCCGACCGAGTGCAAAGGTCGGCCGGTCTCGTTGTCAAACAGCGAGCGCCACTCCTGTACGTCCAAGCCGGCTGATGTAGATGATGGTGCGTCAGTGTCGATCTTGAGTTCGGCAAAGCGTGCTTCTCGTTCCGAGGTGGGTCGCGGCAGGTCGTAGATCTTCTCTAGCACTTCGAACGCACCCAGTTCGCTCCCTTCTGTACGATTTCCCGTAGAGCTGGACGGCCGGCTATGAGTTGCGGAGCTCGACGTGCCCTCAGTAATGCCGATATTTGCCCCCAGACGTTCTTCCTTACGCCGGTTGCGTTCGCCTTCTTCAGCAACAAGTCTGGCCCAACGAGCGAGGTAGACCCTAGCACTATCGTAGTACTCGCCGGTACCGCTCTTGTTGGCGATGCTAGAAGTGCGCCATTCCCATTCGCCCTCGTTAGGACCGAGCGGCACAGGACCGGCCTGTGCAAAAGACTGTACTGGACCTGGCAGATGCGGAACATAGGGGCGTGCAAGTGGATGGGATAGCACCGCGTGCGATGCATGGCGAGCCTGCTGGGTAAAGCTTGCAAACGAAGAGAGGACTGACATGCGGGCACTCTTGGCAAAGGCAGTGAGGTTGTCCATAGCCAGCTCGTTGTGGCATCCCGGGGTGCCGCCGCTGGGCAAGGACTGGTGGAGTGGGCTCATGGAGTACGAGTTGTCAGAGAGGTCGTGGCTCCAAGCGGCATTTGCCGGGTTGGGATTGGGCAAGTCGATGGCATCGTCGTCAAAAATTGGTGTGCTGTGCGTCTCGAGATCTGCGCGCGAAGGATTGACGAGGAAGAGGTTGGGCTCGATAGCGCTGCGATGGACGTTGGCGTACTTGCGGAGCTGCTGGACCAGCTCGTCGCCGCCCCAGGTTGGAGATGGAGAGGTTGGACGGGGTGAGGCTCGGTGTGGTGATGCAGGCAACCACGAAGACGAGCTGGGAAGTGCAGACGACTTGGAACTGTCTTGAGCGTGAGCATGAGCTGCGGTAGAGGCAAAAGCAGCCGCAGCAGCATCGGCCGAAGCGGAGTGCTTTGCCCTGTGCATGGAGAGCACAGTGCTCTTGCTCTCATCGTCGTGGAAGTAAAGCGTCGGCATAGCCACACCGCCGACCTGGCTGAAGGTGACAGTGCCGTACCAAGAGCTTATGGTGGGCTTTTTGATTGTGAAGCTGTATATGCTGGTCAGAGGAAGCGAGAAGGCATAGGTAGAGGAGGTAGGAGGCTCTGCAATGAGCATTGAGTCTGGGTCGTCATCTTCTTCGACAGTATCGAAGCTCTTGCGTGGCTCGAGTTGGGTATCGTCGCCTGCTTTGGCAGAGGTGGTGTACTCGATGCGCACAAACTTTTCGAGCTCCTGACGTTGTTCTACGAGGCTTTCTGGGAGAAAGGAGAGGAGGACCTTGGCACCTGGCTTGGAGGGACCGGCTCTGCTGAGTGCGAGGTAGCCAGGCACATTGTGCTTGGCATATGGTGAAGGATGCACATAGACTTTGGACTTGGACCACAGAAGCGTATGTGTTTGCGAAGCAACCACCTTGGCTGAGTCAGTAGGAACATCACGCAAGGCGGAGGCAGAGGAGGAAGCCGAAATCGTTGGACGTGGCTGCCAAGACGATGCTTGTGAAGGACTCGCCTGGGATTCTGGAGCTGTCGAGTGCTCAGTCGTGCTAGCCGTTATTGTCAAAGTTCTTGCAGCTTGTCTGGCGACGAGACGGTCGCTGCTGGTTTCGCTTTGGTCGGCCATGACTATGACGGAGGCATCAATGGCGTTGAAGAGGGTAGAAAGCAAGCTGATATGGCGAGAGGCTTTTCATGGGCTATCGACACTGCTCCGAGTGTGGTGCCGGATCACAATGCAAGGTGAAAGCATGGTAGTGAAAGTCGAGACAGAACAAGGTGAGGAGCTAGAAGGTAGCAACGTCTGGAGGCGGAAGAGCGGTGCAGTGATAACCGCGCCGCACGGATCTCGAGAGCTGTCAGACACAGCCATTATTCCTCCACATTCTCACATGTCGGAAAGCCTGAGCTTCACAGCCTCAGCCTGCTCACTCGTTTGAGATTGGATTGTTCTTTGAATCAAAATCCGACTGGAAATGGTGTGCACAAATCGCAGAGGGCCAAAAGGCGCTTGCTCAACCCTGCCACTGCCGCTGCTTCCGTCAGAATTTTCCCATGACTGAAGGGGTGAGTCGAGTCCTAACCGAGTGCATTAAGGCTGCCTTGACCAATGCATGTGCGTAGTTCGAGAAGAGGTGTGTGAGATTACTGTGCTGTAGCGGCAAAGCGAGCCATATGAAGGCTGACTGTATTCAGTGTGCACGGTTAAAATTAACTTGGCGGCACGTGATGCAGAAGAGCGAGCGCGCAACGCGCCCACAACACTGACAGAGCGTGGGCTGTCCATGTTCTGAAAAGCGACGCAGAGAGACTGGAAAATATTCCGTTCCCTCCGTTCCCTCCGTTCCCTTCTCTCTCTCTCTCTCTCTCTCTTTCTCTCTCTTTCAGAGACGGAGGCGCAGCGCTGCCACACTGAATTACAGCAAACTGAATACATGCAGTCCCTCTGGCTCTAAAGCGAGCGCTGCACTTTCTCCACTCTGCCAGGCTAGCCTTTACTACTACTACTACTACTACTACTACTACTACTGCTGCTGCTGCTGCAAATTGCTCCTTGGCTTCCGATCTTCGCTGCCGTCGTGGTCGTCATCAAACTTGATCTTGGTCTCGACGCTCCATCTTCCATTCCATACTTGCCATACAGACGCTCGCAGCTGCATCGCGTCGCAGCTGCATTCCCCCCAACCAAATACACGTCCTTCCTTGGACTTCATATACGTGCATCACGCGACCAACCGTTTAGTTACCAGCACCTTGAAAAATAAGCAATGTCAAGAGCTCATCATCACTATCCCATAGCATCTACATCTTATCACCAGCCTCCATCCGACATTGGATCGCGCCGTCCATATCCCTCTGTCGATCGTCGACAAGCCCTCGCTTCCTCGCACCCCAACTTTTCTCAGGACATCTACATTCCAGAGTCGCAAGAAGAGCTCAACAGGGTCAGCATCGAGTCTCGTCTGTTGCAGCCTAGCGGGCCCAAACACGATCCAGACATGCGTGGAGCCGATCTCACGTCCGTGTCGTCCACGTTTGACACCTACGATCGTATCGGCCGCGAAGACGACTTTCCAGACGCACGCCCTCCAGTCTCTGTGAGGCCATCCAGAGCGACAACCATGCCAGCGACAACAGATCATCATCACCAATTTGATGCAGATGAAAGCTTGATACCCGGCGTCGGTCGCGGTGTTCGCAGCACAGCACCCTCCCAGACATCCTACCAGCAACGTCTGCGTTCACTCAATCACCACGCTGCTCAGAGCCGCTACGAGTCTTCCCCAGCCAGGAGCCCATACCGGCCCGGAAAGTACTCGTCAGGATGCCAAGCCCCGCAAGCCAAGCTGTCCGTGCCCTCCTCCTCAACAAGACCTTTGCCAAGCCAGCCTCGACCAAGCACCATGCCTCGTCAGCCTCACGTCGAGAGCGAGAGCGAGTCGGATGGCGACTCTGCTTCCGACTCGGGCGCCTCTGATGCCATCAATGTTCGGACCGCCACCTTCAACAGCACTGGCAACCATCGCAACTTTGCAGCTACCCCCGCCGGCCACACTGCCACCATGACTGCCAACTTCCGTCAGCGACCCACACTGGGACAGGATACCCTCGATCGCATCGAGTTTGACATTCACACCGATACCGACGGTGAACACCGTCCTCGCAGGGACACTCAGCACACTCGCCCGACTGCTCAGCATCAGCAACACACAAGGCCACGCCCGGACCCAAGTGGTCCCTTTGCCTCGCCACGGGCCACCAACACCTTTGGCATCAACGCTGCCGACTATCAGCAGCATCTTGCATCTCGAACCCTCACCTCGCCCGCTCTGCGCACACTCATTGGCGACCGCTCAAAGAGCCCAGACAGTCCCACGCCCGCACCCTCGATCGACGGTATCCTGCACGCTGGAAAGAATGCTGGCAGGGAGACTCAGCGTCAACAAACACAACAGCAGCAGCAGTCTCGAGCACCGCGGCAATCCTCCGTTTCCGCAGTCAGCGCATTCGAGGGCTTGGCAAGACGACTGCAACGAGACGTTGAGCTCACACGAAGAGCCGGCGACGCCGGCGGTGACGAGATGGATGATGGAAGTGCGTCCAACTCTGGCGGTAGTGGCTTTGGTCCAGGTAGCCAGGCCTCCAGTGCACGTACTAGAGTCGAGCCTCAAGATGCGCCGAGTGCAGGCAAAGCCTTCAACGCCGCTCAGTTCAACTCCAATGGCTTCCCTGCGCACCACAAGACCGCGGCTGTTCACGACGCTACTTCGCCATGGGGTGTGCGGCTGCCGGACGTGACGGGTCTCACTTCCGCATTGGGCTCACCAGTCAAAGCGCGCGATACGGTCAAGCACCGCCCATTCGACAGCGCCGTCGGCAACCAGGATGCGCGTCTCGAGGAGATTGTCAACCTTCGATGCTTTGTCGACGGTATTCAGGTCGAGCTCGATCGAGCAGGCGAGAGGATTCTCAATCTCGAACAAGCGCAGGAGCAGCAGAGTCACGAGTTCCAAGGATTGCGATCAGAGATGCAAACCGCGCTCAACGATGTACGCGCAACGCAGCCCGCCTCGGACGAGCAACTCGTACAGCTCATCTTGCAAAAGTTGCAGACTTCGAGTTCCAACCATGTCCAGCAGAAGCAACAAGTGCACACCGCGTCGGAAGAGATTGTCGATGCCCAGGTCAGGGATACAAAGGCTGACAGGCCTGTGTCTCGAAGCACAGCTGCCCCAATTCCAGCTAGCGCTTTGCCACAGCAAGATGGACGTAGCCAGGTTGAGGTGGTCAACCGTCTCTATGCAGAGCTGGACAAGCTGCGCACGTCAATGGAGGAGCAGTACCGCCATGCTGCTGGGATTCAAGGTGAGGCTGATGCTCGAGCACCGCAGCACGCAGCTTATCGACACCAGGACAACTTCCCCACCGGCCGCGATCCATGGGACGCCATCGAAGCCTTGCGGCTACAGGTGCTGAGCTTGGCAGACGAGGTTGAAGGTCTCAACGGGCTTGTGCTCGACCACCTTGTTCCCAATCCAGCCCCCGCCGCTGCTAGTCGCAAGAGACAAACTCGCTCAAACGCTGCTCGCCAGGACCGCTACTATGACGACGCACACCCTGCTTCCGATCCAGTGCAACACCCTTCCCGGTCTTCTCACCGTGAGCGCTTCGACATCCGCACCGACCCCATCGACCAAGACAGCGATGAGCAATATCACCGTTGTGTCTCTTTCGGACGTGCCGCAGCATATGACGAGGAATTCGACCGCACCATCGACGCTGTTGCCGAAAACCTGCGCACCCAGCGCGAGCGACAGCGTCGTCGTCGTAGCACTCCCCCCCACCCCGCAGCCGACGAGCTGGACGACGCCGAGGTCTCGCAACTCGCCGAGTCGCGCGCTGCCCGTGCTTCTGCCCGTGCCGGCACGCGCCACACCCACGACTCGCGCCTCTGCACCGTCTGCATCTCTCACCTCCGCTCCGACAAACGCAAAGCCTCGCGTCGCGCACGTCTCCTCCAAGCCGAACAACGCAGGCAAGCCGTCGAACTCGAGGAATCCATGCTTCTCGACTCCCTCGACCCTCCCCCTGGCCACACGGTACACCCCCCACCCGCCATCGGACCGGAGCAGATCGCCACGCTGCGCGTGATATTGCAGGAACACTGGGACGAATTCCTCCACCAACGCATGCTCTACTCTGAACTTGCAGACGAGCTCAAATCCATGTCGCCAGCAATGGGAAAGGCTAAGCGTAGCATTCTGGCTCAGCACGTGTTGGAGGCGGTAGAACTGCTCGAGTTGAAGGCGGATCGGATTGAGAGGTTGGAGAAGGTCATTGCGTGCTGTGCGGAGTCGCCGCAAGGGAAGGCGGAGGGGGAGGGGGAGGAGAGGGTGCCGAGAAAGGTGCCGGGTTCGAGAAGTGCCAGCGGGACCAGTGCGGGCGCGGGCGCGGGCGGGGGGAATAGGCTAAAGCACGCACTCGAGTCGTTTGAACGTCGTCATTCCAAACATCCCCATCCCTCTTTCCCTACATCCTCCCCCCGAACACCAGCAGCAGCTACGACGGGGAGAAACTCGCCACCAACAACGCTCCAACTCTAGAGCGGGCGACACTTGTAAGCTACAGTATGCACAGTCGAGCCGTGTCACAATGACAATGTGAGTTATTTGCTGTGAGAAGGGAGAGAAGGGCTGGGATGAGAATGCGAAGAGACAGAGGGGACAAGTGTGTGTGTGAGAGAGAGAATGCTGAGATAACTAATGAGGTGCAATCCGTTACTTGCGACTTTTCTTCGGCTGCGCAGGCTTGCCTGTCCGCTTCCCATTCCCGGTTCCGGTTCCATTCATGTTCTTCCTTGGCTTCGCCTCCTCCTCCTCATCTTCGTCATCATCATCCTCGTCCACCTCTTCAACAACCTCCTTTGCACCCGCTGCGCCATTCATCCTGCCACCCTTCTTCCCACTCCCCTTCTTGGCGCTTCCAACTTCTTCCATGTTCGCCCAGACCTCGTCTTCCTCCCCATCCTCCTCTTCATCTTCCTCGTGGCCATTCGCAGCGCTCCTTACAACTCTGTGCTTGCGCAACTCGGGTGGCATCACACCATCCCAGACCACTGCCGTTGGTGTAGCATGTACGCTCTGGCTGCTCGCTGCTGCGATCATCTTGGTCCACACCACGTCGGCTTTCTCGGGCGATGCGCCGGGTTTGGGCACAGCAAGCGAAGCCGGGACTGTGGTGTGGAGCCGCACCAAGCTGTCTGACGAAACGGTCACCAGGGTTTCTGTTTCAGCAGATTTGGGGGAATGTACACGGGGGAGGACGGTCATGGAGAGGGTAGCGCCAACCTGGCCCATTCCTTTGTAGCCGTAGACCACCGCGCCAGTCTGCCAGTCGACTGCATATAGTTTGGAGCCGGTGTCGCCAACAAACAGCAGCCCGCCACGCTGGGCGTCGAGGGGGGAGGTGGATGCGCAGAGCGTCTTGACCGCTCCTTGGCCACTGGGCACGACGCGAATCTCTTTTACGTGCTTCCTCGCGGTGGCGGGCTGGAAAATCCGCACCAGCCCATCCTTTGTTCCTACTGCCACAAAGGTTTGTTGGCCGACCGCACCGGCGTCGTCGCTTTCGCTGCTAGCATCGAGCGTCAAGATGCAGGTGGATGTGATATTTGCTCGTCTCGGCAGCGAAAGATTGTCGTTGGGCAGGTTCTTGGCGCGCCAAACTTCACCCCAGACAAGTTCGCGGGCTCTGGACTTGGCCTGGAGCTGTCGTTTGCGTTTTCTCTGTTTGCTGTTCAGCCCAGAGAGGTCCTCGGACGTCTTGATGGACTCGACGCTCATATCGGCCACCGAGTTGGTGGGCTGTTCGGAGAGAGCTGTGGATATATGCCACAGGGAGAGTGGAACGTCCTCTCCACCGTAGCAAAAGTGAGTAGGGTTGGAAGCGGGATAGAAACTGGCGTGCTGGAGCGGCGAGGGTAGGTGGTCAAGCACGCGTCCCCCTCTAGCCTCAGCCGTGGTCTCATCGCCAGCGGCAACCGAGATGGGGGTGAAACGGAAGACGCCCGACGAAGTGACGCTATAGACACCTTCCGTGCCGACAGCGAGGCCGATGAAGCGCTGAATACCAGCCTTCATTTGCGTCTCGTGAATTGTGCAGAGAATGTTTGCGCGCAGCTCAGTGACGGCAGCTGGAGCGGTGCTGGAGGATGGAAGCGATTGGTTGACGACCTGCACTACATCGATGGTGGCATTCTTGCGCGCCATGGCGACAACGTAGACGTCGGAGCCGAGCACGCCAGTGGCGATGCGCTGAACAGCGTGATCGGAATGCGACTTGAAGTCGGGTAGGATGAGCGGTTTGACGGATGGACCGGCGTAGTCTTTTGGAAGTGCCGAGGGTGGATCGCACTGGACTACGCGGAGGCATCCAATCGAGTCGCCGATGTAGACTCGGTGTGAGGAGCTAGCGTCCTCCAGGAGGACGGTATCATTTGACATGGTGACGAATGTCGGCACCCTACCCGGCTGCTATGTTGGTGTGAGGAGAGCTGCGAAGCTGGTACACTGATAACCGCGATTGCCTCAACGATAGATACGAGCGGTGTGAGGCAACTGCTGCCTGTGCGGGATCCAGATGAGATCTCTGCGGATACGGTGCTGAAGGATAGATGATGGAGAAGGAAAGGAAAGAAAAGTGGAGCAAGGAGCTGGGCCAGCCAGCTCTATTCCTCGAGACTTTGGCTCAGCTTTCTCTCTCTTAACTCCAGGCCACCCTATACAGTACTGTAACACAACACCCAGCCAAAAAATCCATTTCTCAAATTTGTGGCTGCAGAAATTCCAAACCAACACATACATGAATTCTCGGAAGTCGGCTCTCGCTCGTGTTGTAGGGAAAAGCCAAGCCAGAGCTGGCCCCAATAGCTCCAAGGCATCAGCCAAGGAAGGTGAGCAAAGCGGCATAACTTACCGGCTCACGCGAACAACCCAAGGGTCGATCACGAAGCACAGCGAGACCCATGGATATACACACACACACACACACACACGCACGGACGCAGCCATTCCTTACTTCTTTCAATCAACCGCAACTTGACCTCATCGCTTTCTTACGTATTACATTGAGGACAACGCGCCCATACATCTCGGAACGGCCGTCTAGAACCCTACCCAAGATGTCTGGAGTAGCTGACACTAGCAAAGGTACAGCCGCTGCTGGTACTTCCACCGCCTCCCGCTCCGGAACAGCATCGGCAGCGCAGCGCAGTGCCACCGCCGGCCACACCGCTGCTGCCGTCGTGGAAGATGCAGCCGATGACGACGGTGATGACGATCAAGAAGACGACGACGCTGCTACCACCTTGACCGGTGCAGACGGCCTGACCGCCAAGCAGCGCAAGAAGAAAAAGTCCAAAGCTGCCGCCAAGATTCGCAAGAAGCTCGGCCTCGGCTCCTCTAGCCCCGACCCTTCGTCCTCTGCTGACGCCAAGCTTCTCGCCTCGGGCTCCTCCCGCGACGGCAAGATCAGCGACGACGTCGTCTCCCAAGTCCAAAAAGCCGTTCAACAAGAACACGGTTCTGCCGCCGCCAACGCGGTCACCAAGGCGAACCTCGCCAAGGTGATGGCCATGATGAACCTCGAACGCGATGCCATGCTCAAGTCGCAAGAGTCGAAACAAAAAACGCAGAAAGCCATTGCGGATCACAAGTTCTGGAAGACTCAACCCGTCATGAAGCCCAACGATGCTCCCGTTGTCGCTCCCACGCAGGAGGGGAGCATCGAGGCGAGCGTGCCGCCAGAACAGGTGAGGCAGGAGCCCTACCCCTTGCCCGCCGACTTTGAGTGGGTCACCGTCGACGTGGACGACCCAACCGAGCTCAAGGAGGTGTACGATCTGCTCAGCGCCAACTATGTCGAGGACGACGATGCAACGTTTAGGTTCGACTACAGTCCCGAATTCCTCCACTGGGTGCTCAAGCATCCTGGCTACCACAAGACGTGGCACATTGGCGTGCGCGTCGTGTCGACCAAGAAGCTCGTCGCCTTCATCTCTGGCATCCCGCATGAGTTGCGCGTCAGGGACAAGGCGTACCAGTCGACCGAGATCAACTTTCTGTGCGTCCACAAGAAGCTCCGCTCCAAGCGTCTCGCCCCTGTCCTCATCAAGGAGGTCACTCGACAGTGTCACCTCACGGGCGTCTTCCATGCCATCTACACCGTCGGTTCCGTATTGCCGACACCCGTCTCGTGCGCTAGGTACTACCACCGCACCATCAATGCCAAGAAGCTCGCCGAGATCGGATTCAGCGCTATCCCGCACAACATGTCGATGGAGGCCCACGTCAAGCGCTTCGAGCTGCCCGCCAAAACCAGCCTCCCGGGTCTGCGCGAGATGGAACACAAGGACGTGCCGGAGGTAGGCAAGCTCATGAGGCGGTATATGCGACGGTTCGATATGGCGCCGCGGTTCAGCGACCGTGAGGTGGAGCATATCCTGATAAGCGGGCGGGGGAAGCCTGGCACGGCGCAGGGGGGGAAGAGTGGGGGAGGAGGCGAGCAGAAGCGAGAGGGACAGGTGACATGGACGTACGTGGTGGAGAATGAGGCGGGCAAGATCACAGACATGTTTGCGTTCTACTCGTTGCCATCCAGCATTCTGGACAATGAGAAGCACAAGAGTCTCAACGCGGCATACTTGTTCTACTACGCCACCGATGTCGTGTTCCAAAACACGCCCTCTGCATCTTGCACCTCTCCATCTCCTTCTGCCTCCGCGTCCTCTTCCTCTCCCGCTTCGGAACGCTCTCTTGCACTCGCCGCTGGTAAAGCACCCTGGCAATGTAACTCGCTCACCAACCTCACCCCCACCGAGCTCGCCGACGAATCCCCCTCCACCCCCTGGGACTCCGAACCCCCTGCCATCAAAGCCCTTCTCAAGACTCGCCTGAACCAGCTCATCAACACCCTCCTCATCATCGCACGCGATCACGCATTCGACGTCGTCAACTGCATCACTGTCATGGACAACCCACTCTTTCTGCAAGAACAAAAGTTCGGTCCTGGCGACGGCTTTCTGCGCTTCTACCTCTTCAACTGGAGAACCAAACCCATCGCGGGTGGCATGGGCGCCAGACCGGGAGAGGCAGAGTTAGACCCCGTGCACCAGTACGCAAAGTCAATCGCAAAACGCGCAGCCGCTGCAGGCGAAGGAAAAGGAGTCACAAACAGTTTAGCAGAGGAACTGATTCGGAAGGCGGCGAAAAACCCAGCGGAAGTAGGGTCCGGAAACGGCGTCGTTATGGTCTAAAACCCCCAACCCTCGTCCCGCTACAGACTACTCACACGCGAACTGAGCTCAGTCTGCACCATAGCAATCGCAATCGCAATCGCAATCGCAACCCAAAGACCAACCTCACTCCATCCTCGTGTCTTTGAAACCTTCTGTGCAAAATTTGATCTGAAGTGCAGCTAGGAAACAGAAGCAGGACTCAACCACAACAGATAAACGGTCAAATTTGAACACGCCTGCGCCACCTGACCCAGCATCTTCCTCAACTCCCTCGGGAACTCGTGCGATACCGAAATCGCCTTGATCAGCGTCGACGTGTTGACTATCGCGCGCACAAATTGGTGCGACTCGTCAAACAACTTCGTCACCGTCGCTTGCGAAATATTGTCCGGCGACGCTGCTGCTGCTGGCGCGTCGATGCTAGCATCAGCAGCAGCGGTGGGGGTGGGGCAAGGGTCAGCGTCGAGGGAAGAGCGTCGTTGTGCCTCTTCTCGTGCGCGCAAATAGGTGGAGCGCAGCTGCGAGGTGAGGTCGTCGGTGATCTGGGCGAGTTCGCGCAACTCGCGCAACTTTGGAATCGATGCTTCGTCCTCTGTGGCATTAGAGCTGGGAACACCCTTGCCATCCGCACCATCCTTACTGCTCTCAGCCGGTGTTGCTTGGCTATCCGCAGATTCGCCATCAGCTGCCGGAGCAGGTGTAGAGGCGTCCTTATCGTCGACAGGCAAAACTTCAGCTGCAGGGGTTTGGGCGCCAATACCTGCCGAACGAAGGTGCTCGAACAGTATCGACCATACACGAGCGGACAAGTTCGTAATATTGTCAACCATATCGAGCAGATGATCGTCGACTGTGATCTTGGGGTCGGCTACAGCCATATGCAGCCGATTCCCTGCTGCGGTGGTGGCAGCAGCGCCGCCTGCGGTCCCCGTCGAGTGAGAGATGGCATGACGCTTTCCAGTCCCTGCAGCTGGTGTTGTTGGAGTTCCCGCAAGACTTCGAGGCGTCATGGCACCCGTTGACGCTGCCAGTGGTGCTGCTTCCATTGCTGAGCTGGCGTTGGATCCCGAGCGTTTCTGCCTGGACGATGTTGGCGTACTCATGGCGCCCGGAGTGGCGTAAACGTTCCGCTGTGGGGCCGTGACAGCACTGCCACCAGGCGTACTGGGTGCGGTCGGCTGGATACCATCCACAGCGACGCTGCGCTCGGACGAGTCAGACTGTGCAAAGGTAGCCGCGCTGCTTGCACTGTTGCCCCAGCTGCCCTGACGTCGGCTCCTCGCGCCGCGCGCCGGTGTGTTATAGGCTGAAGATGCCTGCAAGTCTTCGAGGTTGAATGGAGGCTGATTGCTGGCGCTTGGTGTCATCGCAGCTCCCTGTGCCAGATCCTGTGCGCTGAAGGACCCAGCATGACGACGGCGACTAGGTCCTCGAGCAAGGTATGGACGACTTCCCGCTCTGACTGGTGTGGATGCCTCGGCAATGCTCGGCAGCGTCGGTGTGGAACCGCTGCTCGTGTTGCTGCTGCTCTTTTGTACCAGCGTATTTGCCCGAGTGGAAGGCGGCGCCGGCTTCTCGGGAACCACAGCGGCAGCAGCAGTAGAAGCAACCGATGATGGCGGGGAGCTGACATTCTGGTCAGCCTGCGTGAGGTATGGTTGCACCGCCTCTACCAACGGTGCCATCTCGGTCCAACTGTTGCTCACCTCGCCCATGCTTCCGTAGAGCATCAGCAGCAGAGTACGTGCGTATCGGACGTCGGAGCTGCTCTGCAACGCACGGAGCTGGAGCTGCAGGACGCTGACCAACTTGCGGAAAGTGATGACTGAGTCTTTGCAGGTGACGAGGACACCGCGGATGACACTTGGATCCGGTGTGCCACGACGAGACAATGAATCAAAACGGTCAAGCGCATTGATGAGGTTGGCCACTGAGCCGTTCGAGATATCTAGCAATCGATGGAACTGACTCGATATCCTTTCGTCGATTACGGGCGTCATGAACTGGCCGATAGCTGCGTGGATCTGCGAGAGTGCAAAGAGCACACCGCGAGTACCGTCGACGAACTTGAGGACGGGAACGGGCACCGCTTTCGAGATGGTTGAGGGAGGCAACGTAGAGAGACGTCGGAAGTAGCTGTTGCGCTCCTGATCAGCCGCAGTGCGCGAGCCATTAACCGTCGGGGAGGCCGAGCGTGATGGCCAGTTAGAGTCGCCAGCTCGATCTGACGCCATTCTTCCATGACCGAGGTCGAATCGTGGCGGGGTATTGCTGTAGCCAGCTCGAGCAGCGAGCGCCGCAGCAGCCGCGTCAGCTGCAGCCTGTGTCGCACCGACGGTGGGCAAGCTGAGCTTACGAAGTCCACCTCCCTGACTCAGTCCTGCGCTTGGCTGCGCGGCATTATGCGCTGTAACGTAGGTCGGATGTGTGGATGCATTCGGTGCACCCTCATATCCCTGACGAGCCGGCGGCCCGACAATATTGCCCAAAATCGGCCGCGGAGCTCGACGTGCTTGCAACAGCGGCTTCCGTGCTGAAGACTGCATAGCAGCGCTGAATGATTGAGACGCTGCCGTGTCCGCAGAAGCAGCAGCACTTGAAGCAAATCGAGTTCGATCCCTGCTCGGCTCGTCCGGATTTCTTACATCCGTTTCTGCCCTACTTTCTTCCGGAAGCTGTTTGGACAAGACATCTCGTCGCTCTTGCAGAATGTCCTCATGACTTTTACGCAGGTCGGGCAAAGACTTTTTGCTCTTGAGCGATCGGCGCCCTTCCATCTGATGTGTGGTTGCAATGTCGTGAACGACAGAATGCGAATTATTGCGAGCGTGCTGCCGGGCATCTCCGTCATCCGAGGTGAAGTGCCTTCCAACAATGCCAACGGGCCGCGTAGCCTGGTCTTCCCTCGATGCTTGCGGCGATTGCGCATTCAAAGCGAGACCTCGAATGTGATCCTGCTGCGAACTTTGCATCGTCGTCGTCGCTGGCTGGTACGGAGATGATGTGCTCGAAGCCAGCTTGGTTGCGTAGTCTGACGATTCAGAGTTGGTAGAAGGCTGCGGCACAAGCGGAGGCAGTAGACCAGTTGCTGCTGGTGGTGGATCGGAGGGTGTAGCCTCTGCTGCGGTTGACGGAGCTGATGCGACTGACGCTTGCAAGGCTGAAGCTGCATCCTCGGAGTCGGGTACAAGTGTGCGATCAGAAACACTTTCTGGCACTTCGACCTGCAGGGAAATGAGTCCATCTGACGGCGCGGAGGACAGTTCGACGCGGTCCGTCTGAGACGGGCTTGCAAAGTGAGGCTCCGCCGTCACTGGCTCTTTCGTCGCCGCAACCTGTTCGATCTTGCCGATAGACTGTTCCAGCATCGCCTCTTCCTGACCGCGTGGCTGATTCGCAGGATCATTGATCCATGAACGCAGCTTGGCGATCCAGACGAGCATCTGGCGATCTTCGAAGCGCTTGGCTTTCTCACGTTCGGCTGCTGACGAGCCGCTAGAAGAGGAAGGTGGTTGTGGCGGTGCTACATTGGGCATTTTTGAGATGTGAGGTGGAGGCCACTCCAGCGGATTGTTGTCGAGCTTGAGAATGCGGAGATGTTTCATCTTGCCTACCCATGCAGGCAGCTCGGAAAGGCGATTGGCGTTCATGGATAGTACGCGAAGAGCGAGGAGACGGCCGGGCTCCTGCGGCAACTTGCGGATCTTGTTGCGGCTCAGATCGAGGATCTCGAGGTTAGGCATCTTGGTGATACATTCGGGAAGGTGGGCAAAGTTGTTGGCGCGGATATTGAGATATCTGAGGCTGCTGAGTTCAGCGAAGTTGTCGGGCAGCCTGGTGATATGGTTGTAGCCTAGGGCGAGTCGAACCACTTCATGCTTAATCTTGTCCACTAAAGAGTCAGGAACGCGGTCGATGCGTTTGTGACAGAGGTCGAGGGTGTCTAAAGAATTGGCGCTGCCGCTGCCATCTTTGGATTGCGCGGTGCGATCCCGAGCGGAAGAGGCCAAGTTCTTCGACTGTATCTCTGCACTGTTGGCTGAGGCCTTGGATCGCCTTTCGTCAACGTAAGCCAGCAGCTCAGCTTCGGAAATGGCTCGTTGACTCGAGTTGGAAGCCGAAGAGGAGCCATTGCTCGGTACTGAAGTCGACGTTGCCGCACCCGCTGCCGTCGGCCCTCCAAGGTTTTGCATGGACTGGGGAGAATAGAGAGATGTTGAGGAGGGCAAGCCCATGGCATCGAAGGCGCGAGATTGGGTATCAAAGGACGAGGTGGAGGGCGCACTCGAGAGGCCTCCATATCGCTGTGAAGTTTCGGTGGGTTGTGAGGCGTCGAATGTGCTCCACTGCCCCGTGTTGTTGTAGTCATGGTGCGATCGAACATCAGTGGGAACGTAAGGACGGAAAGGCGCAGCTCCGCCCGACCTGCCTGCGCCGATTCCTGCCATGCCTGACGATGCGCTCGGGCTAGCGACTCTTGCTGTGCCGTCCATGCTGGCGGCCGAGGTCAAGGAAGGGCCGGCAATTGGAGCCCTTACGCCTCGTTGACCGACATGCATCTTATCTTGACTTGACGCAAACAACACTGAGAAGGCCGACCTCTGTGAGTGTAATGGACACAATATGCGATGAGGAGCAGTTCAGACAGCAACCATTATGGCTATACTGCGTGGTGGTTGAGGGCGCGCCCGCCCAGGATGGCGGTCTTTGCAGAAGCGAAGCGTCACGTCACTGATAAAAGACGCTAGCGCGAGACTTTGACGGGCAAGAAGAAGCTTTCGAGATGGGCGCTACTCTATAGAGCGAGGTTGGGATGCGACGCAGCTTACGATGCGGTGTTGAGCTGAGTTGTAATGGAGGTCTCGGTGGGGCTGGCTGTTTGTGACAGAACCTCTTTGGCCTGCGTGTAATTGGACAAAGCAGCTGAGGGAGGCTTTCGTGCTACTGAACTGTTCCGTGGCAGATACTTGGAAGTCGATGTGTGAGTGGCTGGGAGTGGTGATGATGATGACGGATAGAGACGGCAACGACGAAAGGAAGCGAGCTTCTGCAAGTTAATGTTTTGAATGAGGAGCGGCTAATAAGCTGCGCTCCCTTTGGCAGCCAGTGGCAGACCGTGGCTGTACGTCGAATAAATAAATAAATAAAAATACAGTTCAGTACTGTACATGTTGCTCGCCGCTAATTTCATGCGCTCCACGCTGCGAGCTTGTGCTGAGTGCGCACGATTTTGCAACTTCACAATTCAATCAAAAATCGCTCATTTGCAGCACGTGACTGGCGGGCACATCTGAGCTCGCTGGCACGCGCCTGGCCACTCTCCCACCTTCCACATCATCGTCTCTTCTCCCACTTCACCAACACGCTGCCCAACATGTCTTCGTTCTGTTCCTCCATCTCACCTCTTGCGAGAGTCGTGCCAGTACGACCTTGCTTCTTTAGCTTCGCTGTCCTGCCGGCACCGCTGAGCCGTGCCTTGCCATGGCAGCGTCTCAGACCTGCTCCTCTTGCGGTGTCTCCTACCCTCGCAACCATTTCATTAGTCTTCGCAACCGCCCTTGCGTGCGCTGTGCCGCTTGTCGCAATTCCGAACCAGCCCCCCTCCTCTCCGTTGCCACTCCAGCCCCCCCTTCCGCCTGTCAGGCTGTTCCTCCCCCTTTGGGAGTCCAGAGCGCGGCCGTTGCCTCGTCGACCCCTTCCTTTCCCTCCCCACCTCTAGCGGCTTCGGCTGCCCCCCCTCCTGTGTCGATCTGGGACCCTCCCTCCATCTCCTCCTTGGCGTCTTCAATCGAGGCCTCGCACACTCGCCAGAACGAACAGGCGGACCTCATCGCCCAACTCGCCGACTCGGTGGCCGAGATCCGTGCCCTCGTCCTCGCTCTGCAGCGGAGTCCCACCCAACCGCCTGCCGTTGCCGCCTCTGCACCGCTTCCCAACAACCCGCCTGGCCCTTCGTCCAATCCCTTGGAAGGTGAGTCTCAGCTCCAATGCATCTTTCCCTGGGTCACTCGTGAGGTCGCCCAGCAGGTGTATGAGGATCGTCTCCCTCCCCACGAGCTCGGCAAGCTTCGCAACCCTGCCAAGCACCCCCTGTCTGCCGAGTCCGAGACTGGCGTCGTGGTCAACGGTGTGCGCGTAGGTGTTCCGGAGCCTGTGCCGTCCGCTGTTCCGACTCGCACCTTCCTCCGCCAGGTCCCCGACGTCCGTAGTTTCTCTCAGGCCTGGACTGTCTACGCTGTCCTTCGCTCCTCTCACGCCAACGACATCCAGCTCAGCGCCGGTCTGGGTGCCTTTCTGGCTCACGTCATCGACCTTGACGTGACGTACCATTGGTCTACCGTCGCCGAGTACGTTCTGGCGGTCTGCCGCCGCCGTTTCGGTTTCGCCAAGCCCGGTGACTGGGTCCAGCGCGACCATCTCGCCTGGGAGGACCACCTTGGTGGCGCTCCCCCTCGCAGCACCCAACCTGGTCGGCCGCCTACAGGCAAGCCATCTGCAGGTGCCTCCTCCTCCTTCGTCCCTCTCTTCCGGCCTGCCCAAGCGTCAGAAGCCTGACACCAGTGGTCAGGTTTGTTTCCGCTTCAACTCTGGAGGCTGCTCCGACTCCTCCTGCTCTCGCCTTCACGTCTGCATGCGCTGCAAGGGTGGCCACACGGTCCAGTCCTGCCCCGACGCTCCCGTCGCCAAGAAGTCCTCCTCCTAGCTGCCCTGGTGAGTCCCAGCCTCTAGCACTCGACTCCGCAGCAGTCTAAGGCTCGGCTTCGATCCCCAATGGATCCTCTTTCGTCTCCGCGGCAGACTGTGGCCCGGCCCCCATCCTCTTCGCCTCCGCAGCAGGTTTCGGCTCGGCTTAGCTCTTCGAGGGAGCCTCTTTCGTCTCCGCGGCAGACTCAGGCCCGGCATCTCACTTCGGTCCCGGCAGCCCTTGATGTTCCATCAGCTGACCGGTGCCTCTCCCTTCTCCTTGGCCTTCGTCTGTACCTCCCACCCCCCCGGCCCAACACCGCCTTGCCTGCGGATGTCTTCTGCCCTTCCTCGACCCCCGCGCGGTTTGGCTCTATGCAGCAGCAGCTCAACGCCTGGCGTCGCCTCCTTCGAGACTACCCGGACCCTCGCTTCCGCATGCAGCTGGAAGGCATGGTTCAGCACGGCTGCCTCATTGGCTACGATGGGCCCCTCCGCGGCGCTGACCGCTCTGTTTCCAACCTTCCCATTGATGATGCTGGCCACGCCCACCTGCAGCGTGAGATAGCGGCTCGGCTCGAAGGCCGCCTCACCATCGTGCCGCCTGGCGCTCGCCTCATCGAGTCGCCCATCGGCGTTGTCCCCAAGCCGCGTTCCGTTAAGCTCCGCACAATCCACCATCTCTCGCACCCCAGGCGTCCTGCACCCACTTCACTCCTCCGTCAACAGTGGGATTGATCCGTCGTTCGTTCGCATCCGGTACGAGTCTCGAGCATCTGATCGACTTCGTCCGATCTAACGCTGGTTGTCTCCTCTGGAAAGGTGACCTTGAAGACGCCTTCCGTCATGTGGTCACGGCGGAGTCTGAAGCCACCTTGCTCGGCTTCCAGTACAGGGGTGTGCGCTACCGTGAGAACGCCCTCACCTTCGGCGGTAGCAGCTCACCTTTCCTGTTCAACCTGGTCGCTGAGTTCCTCCACTGGGTTGTGGCATCCTGCCTCCCTGCCTCTTGGCCGCTTAACCACTATCTTGACGACACCTTCGGTGCTGTCCCAGCTGGGGATGCCTCCCTGGCTTGCTTCCCTGTGCACGTTCTTGCCCTGGCTGCTGCTGCACTGGGCCTCCGCTTATCTTCCAAGAAGACCTTCGCCAACCTCACCCGCCTGGAAGTCCTTGGCATCGAGATCGACTCCATCGCCCAGACGGTGGGCATCACGGCTGAGCGCCGTGCTCACATCCTGTCCCAATGTCACTCGCTCCTCCGTCGCGGTACTGCTGACCTGCTGGACATGCAGCGCATCGCTGGGCTTCTCCAGTTCGTCTCCCAAGTCTTTCCCTGTGGCCGGGCTTTCCTGCGCCGTCTCTACAACTGCACTCGCCGCTCTGGCGTGGCGCGCCGCCGCCGCCTTCCCCGCTCCGCTCTGGCGGAGCTCAGCTGGTGGGCAGCCATCCTTCACTCCTGGCCTGGCACGAGCATGCTAGCGCCTTCCCCCCTGCTAGTTGCTCACATCTGGACTGACGCTTGCCCTCGTGGCTATGGTGCTCACCTCGGCCTCAGCACCGACCCAGAGGCGCTGTTCTCCAGAGAGGTGCCTCGGCGTCATCGTGGCAAGAACATCCGCTTCTTGGAGGCCCTCGCTGTCCTGGAAGCCCTCCGCCGCTTCTCCTCCCGTTGGTCACAACCGCTGCTTGTCGTCGTCCATGTGGACAATGAGAATGTCGAGCATGGCCTCCGTTCGGGTCGCTCCCGTGACCCCCTCACCCAGCGCCTGCTGCGCGAGATCTTCGGCCTTTGCTTCTCACGCAACCTCACTCTGCGTCCTGCTCGTGTCTCTTCCTCTGACAATGTCCTTGCTGACCTTTTATCCCGTCGCCAGTTCTCTCGCATTCGGCAGTCCTTTCCCCTCGCCCATGCCAGGTTATTCTCCCAGCCTCCAGTCGCCCTGCCCACCACTGTCCCCCTGCTTCCTTTGCCCCCAGCCTCGGCGTCTCTGACTCGGCTGCTGCTCTCCTCTGGAATGGCTTGGCAGCCAGCACCCGCAGTCGAGCCTCTGGCTCTGTCACCTCTTTCCGCTCCTTTTGTGCCTTCCGTTTCGGCGTCAGCACAGCCTGCCTCCCTGCCTCCGGGCTCCAGCTTCTCGAGTGGTTGGGTAGCTTGTCGGCTGAGGGACGCTCCTACCACTCCGTCAAGCATGAGCTTGGCCACCTCCGGTCGCACCATGTTGACCTCGGCCTCCGACTTGACGGTTTCGAGTGTGGTCGCCTCGAGCGAGCCCTGCGAGGCTACAAGCGGCTCCACGGAGTGCGTCGCACCGGGGCCAAGCTGCCGATCACGCTCCCGCTCCTTCGTCACATCGTCCTTGCCGTCGACTCCTTTGGCGAACTCCTCCCCCGTGAGCGCCTCGTCTTTAAGGCAGCGTTCACCCTCTCTTTCGCTTGCTTCTTGCGCTCTGGGGAAGTGGTCTGGGATCGCTCCACTGACCCCTCGACCATCCTCCGTGCTGCTTGCGTCGACTTGGCCCCCGCCCATGCCATCGTTACCCTGCTGGCATCGAAGACTGACCCCTTCCACCTTGGGGTCAAGGTTGTCGCCCCCCTCGTGGGGGGACCTGAGTGTCCCGTTGCCCACCTCCGCCTCCTCCTCGATGGTTGTCCAGCGGCGACCCCCCTCTTTGGTCTTGGCCCACACGGTCTCGACCCCCTCTCTCGCTCCTCCTTCGTCTCTGTCCTCCGGCGGGCTGTTACCACCTCCGGCCTCTCTGCAGCTGCCTACGCTGGCCACTCCTTTCGGCGTGGTGCGGCGACCTGGGCGGCGAGCCTCGGTGCCAGTGCTGAGACGATCCAGTGCCTTGGGCGCTGGAATTCCGACTGCTTCCGCCGGTATGTCGACCGCTCCGCCGAGGACCGCTGTGCCTTGTCTGTCTCAGCTCTCTTCCGCATTCGTGATGGCCCCCTCATGCCCAGTCCGTCCTCCTGGCGCGATGTTGGCTCCTAGGTCTCCCTCGCTCCTGGCCCCAGCTTCGTCGAGAGTGCTCTCTGCTGTGCAGGCACCTCGACGCTCGGATGGCGGGTCGGGAGCCTCTGAGCCAGCGAGTCAACCTCGCTGCCCCGCAATCTAACACATATCCATGCCTGCTTCTCATCTTTCGGCCGCGTGTCTCAGAGCTGGGATGCAGCACGTGACTGGCGGGCACATCTGAGCTCGCTGGCACGCGCCTGGCCACTCTCCCACCTTCCACATCATCGTCTCTTCTCCCACTTCACCAACACGCTGCCCAACATGTCTTCGTTCTGTTCCTCCATCTCACCTCTTGCGAGAGTCGTGCCAGTACGACCTTGCTTCTTTAGCTTCCCCTCCCGTTCCCCCCCTTGTTGCTCCTGCTTGTACGCCAGCTCTTCTCTGCGCTCGACCGGCCCCTACGGCGGGCCGGGAGCCTCTGAGCCAGCGAGTCAACCTCGCTGCCCCGCAATCTAACACATATCCATGCCTGCTTCTCATCTTTCGGCCGCGTGTCTCAGAGCTGGGATTTACCAAAAAGCCAGCCGCGACGAGACCCTGAATTCACCGATGATGGCTAAGCCTGCGCTATGAAGCCCAGAGAAAGGACATCGGCAATGCCGAAGTGAGCGTGTGAGCTTGCACCTTCACTCTTGCTCTCCAACATTCGGAACGAAGGGGCACCATCAACACTCAGCTTTCCCACCACTCATACGGCTGCTATCTCGGCGGCTTGCTTCGGACGGATCCAGCAGTTGAGTCAGATGACCAATCTACCTCTCAAGACATCACAAGGCCTTCCCGCCAAGCCACCGCAGCAAGTGAACGCATCTCCGCACGCCGCGGCCTCATCACTGTCGTCTTCTCAGAAAGACATCTCTCGAGATCGCAGCCTACATCTCAGCAATGACCCGTATCATGGTTCAAACGTAAGTGAACGCATGGCGAGACTGTACAGGAATCATCTCGGTCTCGCCCTGTGGCAGCAGACGACGCCTGCGTGAAGGCTGGTAAGACTCTTTCAGAGCGATATGGCCAAAGACAGCCCTCAAGAATGCTAGCTTCGGGGTCACATAGCCACGATGCCCGACATGGCGAACGTGCTGCAGGGTGCATCTCCCTGCTGCACCTTTGTGTTGCAATGATGTCGTCAGAGCATGGATGTTGATCATACGCTTCCCATTGTCGTCGCTTCCACGCTGCAATCTCAGCAGGAGCGCAATGTATTCCTCTCCCAACCATCGCATTCGCCCTCGCTATCTCCCTCAGGCGTGCGAGATCCTCAGGCTGTTCGCCAACGGGACGCGACGATAAATCGACACGCAACTCGTCATCCCAATGATCGATCGCATAAGCCAGCCTACGTAGATCGAGATGATCCAAGGTATGGACGAGCCGAAACAACTGCATCACGGGACCAATATGAAGGTAGGCGCAGGTCCAGATCGCCTCAGCCTTCCAGAAGACCTAATGATCAGGCAGACAGATCTTCTGAGTCTTCATCGAGACAGGGCCGCTCAGTACCGTGGACGGAATTGCGTTTGCCTGCACAAGGTCAAGGAGCTCTTCAAACGGGCCCGTTAGCTTCGCCCGCTTCAACCTCGAAGCTCTCTACTCCCAAGCATGCTGCGACAGCTGCAAGCAAGCGCGTGGCGACCGACATCTCCAAATGGAATCGAAAGCAAGCCGAATTGCACGCCAGCGAGCCCTCTGCGGAAGCATTGTCGAGCGAAATGAAAGAGTCTGTCTCGGCGGATCCGAACGCATTGACTCCTTCCGCCAGTGCCGCAGCCCAGTCGTGGAAGCAGTCGCATCCGCTGAGACCATCGGATTCCCCATCGATGTCGCTTCAAGAGACTGCCCGTCGCCGTCTTGATGTCATGCAGATGTCAGAGGTGCAGCTGGCAAGCTACGATTACAAAGACCCAGCACGCATCGCTTGTCTCTTGTGTCAACGCAAGTTCAAGAGCCTTGACACGCTTCAACGGCACGAAAACGAGTCGCAACTGCACAAGGAAAACCTTGCTAGCATAGACTCATGTCGACAAGGCGTCATCAGGAAAATCGAACCTCTCAACGATACTCCTTCAAACGCCAGCGTGCCAGAGAGCGAAACCCTATCGAATCCCTCCCTTCCTGTGCCAACGTACCGAGACAGAGCCTCGGAACGTCGAGCCATTTTCGGCGCGGATACCTCATCAAAGTCGAGCAATCCTAGCGGCACTCCCAAAGTGTTTGAAGGACCCGAGTCCACCGCTGCTGCAACACCCAATACAGTGCAAGAAACACCACTGTCTGCTCCAGCAAAGCCGATTGACAGCGACAACATCGGCAGCAAGTTACTTGCTATGATGGGCTGGACACAAGGTCAGGGTCTGGGACTCAGGAATCAGGGAAGGACCGACATTATAGAAACCAAGATATACAAGCCTGGTGCAGGGTTGGGGAGCATCACTCCTACCGATGCAGCGGCCCATGAAGCGAGCTCGAATGCGGCGGCAAGCCGTAGACCTGGATCGAATGTCGCATTCACGGGTTATCTCGACCGTGCTAAAGATCGTGAGTACACCCAATGCTGAGCAATATACGTACTTGATCTGGCTGGAAACAGTTCGCGGCTGACCTCCTTGTTCCAAACTGTCTCAACGGGATCTTTCGCTTCCTCTGGCTGTTGGCAACGACCTGATTAGGCGCCCGACAGAGGCTTGCAGAGCACTCAAATACACAGCAATAGCAGTTGTCCCGCGCCCTGTAATATCAGGACGCTAATCTAGATCTTCATTGCAATTGGTATACGGGCTGGTAGAATGCTTCGTGGGCACTAGGAAGCGCCTTCGTCCTTGATACCCATCGCGTCTTGCTTGAGCGACGCTCCATCTCGACTCGCCTCCGCTTCGCGTTGCTCCCTCTCCAGCTCTTCTTGGACCAGTCGTTCCACATCCTCAGTCCAGTCTTCTTCTAGGGAGCCATCCTTCTCCAGCCGTGCCTCTTTCTGCTTCCATGCATCCATGTCTGGCTCGAATCCTGGCCGGAGTGCCAGTATCTTGTCGTACCATAGCCGACCCTTTTTGCCCCACTCGCCCGAGGTTGACGGTCGGAACTCGGCGTACAGATCGTAGCCGCGAGAATTCAAATACTCGCCACCGTATACTTGCGACTCGGAAGCGTTCGGCTTCATTTCATCGGTTGTTTCAGGGTTGACGTCTGGGGTGGTGGGATCTTGGAGATGCGGTGATGTGGGCGTCATGAAGCTGTCTGCGAGCAGGGTGAGTGCGCCGAACACGCTCGGGAGGGTTTGCGCCATCGATCTGCGCATGTAGTTGAACGCCTTTTCCGGCAGCACCACTTCGCCGGCACTGATCCCGCGGTAGGTCCCATCCTGCATCTGCATCACGGGGATTTTTACCCCCATCAGCTCAAAGTGCGGCTGGTTGGGCCCAACAGTGTGCACCGCCCTCTCCTTTTCCGCCGCGGGAATGATGCCTAGACTGATGCCGCGCATTGTGCTCGTGTAGTTCACATAGCAGTGAGCTAGGCTGAGAGCTTCTGGGCGACTGAAGCCAAGGCGTTCCAGGAGGATGGTCGCCCACGCTGTCATGACCGGTGCGCGGTTGACGACGGCGTAGCGCCCGCGTAGCGCTTCTTCTTCGAGGATCTCGTTGAACGTGTACGCGATTTCGACCTTTTGCCTTCTTGGTCCGCCTGCTCGGGCTTCGGGCGGCGCAGAAACGTTGCCGTACTCTCGACTGAGTGTTTCGTCGTCATCCGCCATGCGTCTGCGCTTGCGATAGGCGCCAAAGTCGGGCGCCAACCCGGCCGCTGATGGCCCACCTGAGGAACCCGAACCGAGAGCCGTGGACGGCAGAGGGATGTACCCGGCCGCCTTCTTCCCCTTGAACGCCAGCACGGTGCGCTTGCGATGTTCTTCCGATTCTATCCCAATGTCCTGCAGCATGATGAGCGAGATGTGCGCCAGTGCAGAGGGCGTGTTAGCGCGCGCGTTGATGAGCTTGCCCGCCACAGCCATGGCGTCACGCATTGGCAGCCCGCCTTTAGACGAAAGAGTTTTGAGCAAGTCTGGAAGTGGCATTACTGACTCTGTGCTTGAGGCACTTGACGCTGAGCCTAGCGCCGTGCTGTTAGTACTGCCGGCAGAGGTGCGTGGTTTGGTGGGAGACGGCGTCGTGGAGGAGCGGGCATGGGCATGAGCTGCAGGTGAAGATGAAGCTTGTGCGCGTGCTTTGGAGAGCAGCGCTGCAGCACGAGATGCATGGCTCGCTTTGGAGGGTGAGCCTCCACCGCCCCCTGCTGCCTTCTTGGGTGGCATCGCGATGACTGGACTACGACTCGACACTGCTATGATGGCGAACCTCTGTGAATGTTGCAAAAGCTCTCGAGCATGCGTTCATGCAGAGGGAGTGGAGGTTGGTGGCTGAGCAAAATCTGGCGGTTGCAAAGCCGAAAGCCGAACAAAGCTCGACTGGCACGGTCATGCGGCGAATGGTGGGGCCAGCAGTGCAACGCGCGCTGCAGTCCTCAAATGGACGAAACTTCAGAGGAATTACAGAGGCGAGCACCAAAAGAACACGTCAAAGCCAGACCTTCGTGCATTTGCCTCTGAGAGACGCGCACGGTCTGTTCAACAAGGTCCACTTTCGCCCCGCCCCTCCTGTCTCCTTCCTCTTCTCCATCTTCTGCCGTACCAAGTTGCGCGTCACACCAGTATCGCAATGGTACTCGATCGCCAGTCGGCCGCGGTGGCCAACTCGGTGCACTCTCCACGCAAGAAGCTTCGCATCGGTTTCGTGCATCCCGACCTCGGCATTGGCGGCGCCGAAAAACTCATCGTCGACGCTGCCGTCTCTCTCCAACAGCTCGGCCATGAAGTCGTCATCTTCACCTCGCATCACGACCCGCGCCACTGCTTCGAACCTACCCGCGATGGCACACTCAAGGTGCAGGTGATGCGCACTTGCATCCCCCGCTCTTTCCTGCGCTCGTTCCATCTGCCGTGTGCGATCTTGCAGCAGATGAGCCTCGTTTTCCAGCTCATCCTCTCCATTACGCTTTTCAACTACCCCGGTACGCTCCCGCGATTCATCTCGAAAAGGCTCACTTCGTTGCCGCCGATTCCCGGGTTCGATCTGTTCTTCTTCGACCAGCTGCCTGCCGGTATTCCCTGGCTCAAGATCCTGCTGGCTACACGTGTGGTGTACTACTGCCACTTCCCGGACAAGGATATCAGCAACTCGATCGCGATGCAGAAAGCCCATGCACGCGGCGAGTCTGGTCCCTCTGTCTTTCGCAAACTCTACCGCCTGCCGTTTGACCTGTTCGAGGAAGCCACGACGGATTACGCGGACAAGATCCTGGTCAACTCGGAATTTACCTCAGCGCAGTTTGTCAAGTCGTTCTTCCGATTGCGGAGGCAACCGAGAGTTTGCTACCCAGGAGTCGACTACCAGCAGTTTACACCGGAAAGGGTGGAGCAGGCGATGAAGAAGCTGGAGAGGGAGGCAGAGGAGATGGGCGATCCGATCCGTGGGTCTATTGCGAGGTTCTGCAGAGATGAGAGCAAGATGACGCTGCTTTCGATCAACCGATTCGAGGCCAAGAAGAATGTGGCACTCGCTTTGGAGGCGTTTGCGATCGCGCAGAAGGAGATGGCTGCCACTAAGACTAGTGGTGACGGTGTTGGGCCGTTGCGACTTGTGCTCGTCGGTGGATACGATAAGCGTGTGGCCGACAATGTGGCTACACTGAAAGAGCTACAAACGCAAGCGGAAGAGCTCGGCCTGTCATCTGTCACGCTGAGCTACCACCGCCAGACGTTTGAGACTCCCACCACCGCGCCTGCGCCAGACCAACTCGCCAAGGCATCAGTCATCTTACTCCCCTCTCTCCCCATGGCACTCATCCACACGCTTCTCCTCAACCCCAGCACCAAAGCCCTCCTGTACACGCCCACCGAGGAACACTTTGGTATCGTCCCCCTCGAAGCCATGGCGTGCGGCGTGCCCGTCCTCGCCACCAACACGGGTGGTCCCGTCGAAACCGTCGTCGACCTCGCCCTCTCCCCCTCCGGCGAACCCACCAACCTCACCACCGGCACCGGTCTTCTCCGTCACCCCTCTGCCCCCATTTGGGCCGTCTCCCTCACCGCGCTCCTCTGCCTCTCCCCCACCCACCGCGCCCAGATCTCGACCGCGGCGAAGAAGAGGGTGCAAGACAAGTTCAGCACAGAGGTGCTCTCGCTTGCGCTGGAAAAGGCGTGCTATGACGCGTTCGAGATGGGAAGGGTGAGGGGGGATGAGGGGTTGTACCAGTGGGGGTCGACGGCGGCCGTGTTCATTGTCATGTCGACGCTGTTTTGGGTCAACGTGTACTTTAGTCATGACAAGTGGCTCGCTCAGCAGGCAGAGAAGTTGGCCAGGGAGAAGGATAGGTGGATGGCGGAGATGAGGGCGGGAGCGGGGGCATCGGCAGCAGTGAAGGCGGACCCCGTGGCACAGGCTCCACCGCCTACACCTATCTAGGGTTGTACAAGGTTACTGCAACTTTGAAGACCTTTGACGAGCAGCAGCACACAAGGGGTAGAAGTAGGTACAACTTCTGGAAAACAGCTCAATGCAATGCAATACGCTGCAAGTTGAACAGGACTCGCGAGGCTTGGTTTCGTTGTATACACACTGAAAACATGGATCGATAGAACGAGATGAGTGCTGGAGTTGGAATGGATGGAGTGCCGAAGACTTTGCAGAATGGCTTTGAGATGGCATTCGTTACTTCGGTGCCGCGCAAAGGACTGGCTGCGCCTGTGTTGGATGCGTTGAAGTGAGACGACCAACATCCTCTCAGCGCCAGCGTGAAAGGCAGAGCGACGGGAGCTGCACTTGAAATTTGGGCGTCAATCCTCTATGCCTTGTGGTCATGCGGGATGGAAATCATGCCAAAATGGCAGCAGAGCGGGGCGCTTGCTGCACGACAGCGTTCTCTTGGGCAAGGCAGCAAATTGCGGGGAATATTTCAAAGTCGGGAGAGAGAGAGAGAGAGAGAGAGAGAGAGAGAGAGAGAGAGAGACTAGCTTAAAAGTTGGGCAGTTGTTCCTTTTTCGGCAGGCGCAGGTCACACGCGGCGCTGGTGCTGGTGCTGGTGCTGGTGCTGGTGCTGGTGCTGGTGCTGCCATCCATCTCGTCCATCAAACTCACCCCGTGTTGTGGATGCTGTTGATCATCATCCACCATCATCAACTGCGAACAAGCATCTCGTCACACGCACAGACACCTGCGACTCGATCACTGGTAAGGAAGGACATCCTGCCGTCCAAATACAGCGTTTCCCAATACCCACCACCCGAGAAGAGGGTAGAGAAAAGGGTTCAATTCGGTCCATAGGTCAGCCCCACACGATCTGCATCTTGCCCAACACCCCCACATCTTTATCTCTGGAGCGCTGTTGTTAAACATGAAGTCCACATTCCCAGCATTCGCCACCGCTGCTGTGACCCTGGTGCTCGCATTGTCCGCACCATCGGTGAGCGGGCAAGCTACAGCGGGTGTCCCCGCCACGATCAATGGTAAGTGCACCCGCCTTCCTTTTCCCACTATTTCTTGCTTCATTTCACTGACAACGCTTTGTTTTCATCCTCTGTTGATCCATTATTGTAACTTGTGCTTGCTGCAGTGGGGAACGGCCAAACCGTAGCCACCATCCCCACCGGCCTTGGAGGCTCTTCCACGGGCACACCGGCCCAATTCACCCCTGGCGCAGCCACATCCACCACCCCCTCCCCCTACTACGTCGCCACCAACGCGGCCGAATCCTCCATCCTCGCCTCGCTCAACACTCACTACTCCCAAGCCATCTCTGCCCCCACCCCGACCACCGGCCCACCCGCGGGCATCTCGACCGGCATCCCCGGCGGCTTTACTGGCTCCAACACAGTATCCATCCTCGACGGCAGCATCACCACCATCCCGAACGCCGCAACGACGTATACGGGCCCAAGGAGCAGCAGCACGTCGAGTGCAGCTGGCGAGAGCTCCGGCGCAGAAAGGTCGATGTGGGTGGGAAAGGGGTCGTCGAACATGCTTGCAGCGGCGGTGGTGGGGATCATCGCTGGCGCTGCTTGGATTCTCTAGTCGAAATTGCAGTAGATACCCGGGATCGTACACTCTTCCTCTCCCCTGCGAGCCTTGACACTCGCCCCCCTTGCTCGGTTTGTTTCACGGATCACCCTTACACTGTGCCTGTTCAGCTCCGCTCCGTCTCCCCCCACACTCTGTACCGTCTCTGTATCGTTGTGAGAGACCGTACGCATGGAGAACCACACTGTGCCCACCCGCGCTTTCTAGTGCTCATGGACGAATATAATCGAGAATCAACTCACTCTTTCCTAGTAAACTGGTCGCTGATCCGCCTACCCGCCTGATGAGGTCTCAAAGAGATTCTTGCTTCTTGCTTCTCGCCCCACACGACCCTGTGCTCCCTCACACACACACACACACACACACACAGCACAGCAAAGAATGCAACATATCCCACGGTGACATTTCAAACTCTGCCTCTTACTGCGCCACCCAAACCTAACCCGCGCGAACAACCGTGGTTGCCCCTCCTACTCACTCTTCCTTACCTTCTTCCTTGCCTCCGCCCTCTCCTGGTCCCTATTCACCCTCTTAACGCGCGCCCACAACCCACTATCCTCACCCAAGACAAACCTTACCGTGACCATGGGCCAGCTCTCATGCCTGGGCAAACAATCATAAAACTCGGGTGCAAGCTTCCTCAACTCGGGCAAGCGCGTCCACGGCACGCTCGGGAAATCATGGTGCTCGTTATGATACCCGACGTTGTACGCAAGCCTGTTGAGCGGGCCGTAGTACGACCAGGTTTCTTGTTGGATGCCGCCAAACATGTAGTGCTCGGCGATAAAGTGTGCCGCGCAGGGATGGAGCGAGCCTGCGAAGAATGAGCTTTCCAACAGATAGATGAGCGAGGTCCAACCGAAGTAGTAGACGAGCGCGGTGTTGGAGGCAAGAATGAAAGAGAGGTTGAGAAAGTGCCAGAAGGTAGGGCGTTGGGCGCGAACAAAGCCGGGGCGGAGAGCGTAGAAGAAGATCTGGAACGTGGCAAAGAAGGCCTTGCCGAGCACGTTACGCAGCACGACGCTCTCGAATTTGGTGGGCAGGTCGGTGTCGGTACCATCCTCGCCAAGGTACTTGTGGTGTTCGAGGTGGTAGGGTTTAAACGCCATAGCGTAGGGGACGCCGATGGCGGCATTGACGAGGATGGCCCAGAGGCGATTCGCGCGGAGGCCGCGGAAGGCGAGGTTGTGCGTAATTTCGTGGATCGCAAGGAACGTATTCTGGTTTGCGGTTCCGCCGATGGCGTATGCGATGAGGAGGAACTGCCAGGACAACGGGTGAAGGGAGGTGTACTTGGACAGGTAGATGGCGATGGAGAGTTGCAGGACGAGCACGCCGAATGAGACGTACTTGGTGAGCGGCTCGTAGCCCATCAACCGCCTCACCTCAGGGTGAGCTTTAAGGATCGCCATACGACGCGAACGGTGCGGCTCTTCTGTGTGCATCCAGAGAAAGTCGTTGTTCTGCGACTGCTCGCTGATTGGCACGATCTCGGGCATCCACGCTCTACCATCGACCGCACTCGCACTTCTCTCGTTGTTCGAGCTGGACAGAATCGTGCCGGGCTGACTCTTCAGCACCTCGGGGAGCGGTGCATCGTCCCATTCATCCTGCTCCGAGGTGGGAATGGTTGGCTTCTTGTGTTCATCTTGGTCAGCTTCGTCAGAATTGTCCGAGGTGAACGAGGTGGACGAATCACCGAGGTTGGAAAAGACGGGAGAGGAGGAACGCGAATTGCGCCTCGACGAAGAGGACGAAGAGATGTAGGAGAACGTGGAGGCGTCCAAGCGCAGAGGTTGCCGGTTCAAGTGCGTCGCAGATTCTATGGGAGCGGAGGAAGAAGAGGAGGGTGGGGAGGTCTGTTCGGCACCGCCGTAGAGAGACCAGTCGACGTGAATGGTCGAGTTCATGGCGCGGCCAGCGCGCGACGTGAGCTTGGAGAGCATGGCGGATATGTGTTGTGCGAGACGACCAACACCGCTCGCACTCTAAAATTCCAAGCGGAGTTGACGAGACAGGGAGATGGTGGTGAGGGACCAGAGTCGTTTGTCGTAGGTGGCGAAGAGCCAATCTACAGAGGCCTATGCGTCTATCGGCGCGGGTCCGAGTGGACGAGGGGCGTAAAGGGAAACGTGATTGTGAGAAATGTCGCGTCGAGGGTGGTGAGATGGCGAGAGGGAAGAAGGCAACGAAAGGTGACCGTAAGAGCGAGAGCAAGGTGGAGAGTGGTGATAGAAGAAGGCGGTGCAGACTTGCTTGTCTTTGCAGGCCAACCAACGACCCGAGAGGGGTTCCGCGCTTTTGTGCCTTGTGAGTGGGGGAAATACTGGGGGAAATACTGGGGGAAATACTGCGTTGGGGAAGAAGTGGACAGACAAGCCGATTCGCCAACAATACAGTACACTGCAAAGCCATGCACGGACAGCCCCAACGTGCAGCCAGCAGCAACGCCATTTGATTCTGGCTTTCCTCTAGAATTTTGACCCTCGAAATACACACTTGCACTCAAAAAAAAAAAAGGGGGACCTGACGAGAGAAAACCCAAGTTCGGGTCGCCACCTGTGCCAAACTCCAAATATCTGGTACGTTAGCGCGTCCTGAGGCTCGGACTTCAATCACATCAGCCTCGCATCCCTCTTGACACTCAGGATCACCGTCAGGGCAAGCCAGCCAGGCAGCCACATCAAAAGCGAGGGCTGTGGCGGAAGCGAGTCGGCCTCTTTAGCTTGTTTCCCCTTGAATCTGAAAAGCGGCGTTGTCTCGGCGAACAACAAGCAACGGACAGAGAGCAGGCCTTTCCACCTTGGTACTTTGTTGGTGGAAGCGGCCTAACAGTTTCGTTCAAATTGCCAAGCGTCTCCCATCCGGTGCTTCCTAAGCACAGATTGCCTTGAACATCTTTGACGTGCAAGGTGCTTCCTTGCTCGCTCACTCGCTTGCTTGCTTGCTTGTAGCCCATGGCATTGAGATCGGTGCTGCGGTAGCTACACTTCTTCTGGTAGATCCGGTAGCCAGAACGCCACTTCAGCTCCAGCGCTCATGAATTCTATTGTTCAGGTCAGTGCACCAAAGAGACGGGGGGGAAAGGTCAGCAACAAGGTTCCTTGGCTGCATGTCAACTTCATCTCCAAGTACTTACGCGCGTATCGTGGATTGAATGCGAGCACGCGGCTAGCGCTATCGTGACCCGTTTGCTTGTGGCGTGGCCTCAGATTCCTAAACTCGTTGCGCTTCGCCTCTTCGAGATCAATGTACCAGAACACCACCGAGCCGTCCGCCGAGCCAGACAGCACCCACTTGCCATCGGGCGTCCAGCACACCTCCTGCCCACTGATCCCTGCCTCTGCTACCATCCCTATCGATCTCCCCGACGCCTTCTCCAGTCCTTCGTGCCCGATCAGCCGAGCCACCACCTGCCCGCCTTCCGAGAACGTGTCGATCACATAGTGCGCATCTCCTGACGTGCCAAGCAGCAAATGCTGGCTATCACTAGTAAACGTCAGCGAGGTGATGATCGGGATCCTGGGCGGCATCGATACCTTGGACAACGCTGCAGAGTCGTCGAGGTGCACCACGAGGAAGGGCATTTGGTCGAACTTGCGAACATCATACAGCAACACGGCCGACCTCTCGTTGATCGCCACGGCAAACACCTTGCCCGTCGGATCGTATGCCACCACGGGATGCCCGCGCACATGCATGTGCCCCTGCGACTTTTGCGCCCGCAAATCCCACAGCCTCACCGCCTCGTCCACGCTGCCCGACAGGAACGTGTCGTTCTGTGGACTCATCTGCAGCGAGACCACCTTGTTCTCGTGGCCTTCAAAGTAGCGGATGTATGCTTTCGTCTTGAGGCTGATGTATCGGATGGCATTGTTCTCTTTTGTAGAGGCGTAAATGACGCTGTTCTGATCGTGGGTGAAGCGCGCGAGGTGAGCACCGTATTTAAGGGAGGCCATTTTCTGTTTGTGTGTGCCGGAGCGCGTGTCGTAGATGTGCATAAAGTCGTCCTCGCCTGCGGTGATGCAGGTGGTGCCGAGATCGTCGTAGTGGGCGGATGTAATAGACGTATCCTTGGCGACGTATTGCGTGAATACTTTGGCTGGCTTGAAGGCCGATACCAGGTTGGAGGTGATGGCAATCTTTCTGGCATCTGCCGAGGATGAGGAAGGCCCCGCTGCGGCGGAAGAGGATGATGCGAGAGGCGCCACACTCGAGCACGACGCTGAGGCCATTGGCGCGGTCATGGTGAGAGAGTCCCTTTGCCTTTCGCGGTTAGAGAACCGTGTGAGAGTCCTGCTGGCTTTGAGGCCAGATCAGTCAGTCTGGATGGTGTCGAAAGACAACGATCAGGCAGGAATGCGGAAAGTCGGCATTGTCTCTCCGTCTTCCGAGCATAACCGCACAGAGCGCGCTTCGCGTTGGAGCCAAACTGTTACATCGACACAGAATCGAATCGAGCGCACCACGCGAATTTGGCTAAAAAAAGGATGCGCGCAGTCGGCAACCCAAATCGCCGAGGCGGAGCCTCATTTTTGCACAAAAAAGATGCTTTGCGGCAGTTGCAGCGACTGCATATGCAACAGAGCTCTTTGCTGCCTTTTTCACTCATGTTGATGAAGTGTCGGCAGCGACAACTGCGTGTGCTTGCCAGAGCAGCACAAGCAGCAGCGGCGGCGGCGACGACGATGAGCTGGTGTTATCTGTGTCCTGAATTGTTTGCTAAATGTCCACCACCCTCCGCATTGTGCGTGGACCCTTTTACCGGATTTTGTTTTTGGCCGCACCCCTCGCATCCACTTTCTTCCTTGGGCATACATTATGCTATTTCCTCATCATCTCCTTCCTTCGCATCTGCTGCAAGCTGCCAACATCACGTCATTTGATCCTCCCATTCCAAGCTATTGTTAAGTTCATATCACAAGCTCGCTCTACTTGATCTCGTTTACCTTTGCTCGCATACCCGAGAGCAACTAGGTGTCTGCAATCATCGCCAAGCGACGTCGCCTCCCACCTTCATCAAACAGTCCAGTGCGGCTGCAAACATCACCTGTCCCTTGAAAATCGCAACAATCATCACGATCAGGTCGACTCTAGCACTCGCTTTCCGATTCCATCTTGACCATCCAGATTGCTTGTGAATAGCAGCATCTCATATCGCCTGCCGATATGGTATCACCAAAACCCGAGTCATACCACGATGCTCTCTACCACCTCGCCGCCGCCGCAGAGTCGTCGCCGTCGCCACAGCCCGGACACTACCCCGAATCACAGCACTACTCCTCTTATCACCATCAACCTCACCACCCGCATCGTGACCTTGCGCAACATCACCACTCCCAGGGTCGCCACTACATGACCACGCCACTCTCGCATCGTTCATCTCATTCACAAAACCAATACAAATACTCGGACCGAACCTATTCGCCTGCATCTGTGTCCCATGCTGAAGCTTCCGCTTCGCGCCTGCCGCCTTCACCTAGCTCGGCAACACACACGGAAGCTCTGCCATCCGCCAGGCCGCCTTCGTCACACCCCACAGATCGAAGCGACGATGCTATCCACTCTACCACTCGACCTTCCGACGCTGCTACTTCAACGCTTACCAGTGAAAAGAAAATCTCGTGCATGGAGTGCCGCCTCTCCAAAGTGAAATGCTCTGGAGGCGATCTCTGCACTCGCTGCAAGCGTCTCGGCAAAGAATGCTACTACAAGAGCCACAAGCGAGGCAGAAAGTCGGACAGCTCCAAGATCCAGAAGCTCGAACGTACCGTCGACTCTCTCAGTCGCGCACTCGAACAATTCTCCAAGAACAAGATCGCCCGCAGTCCAGCAAGCTTCCAGTCCCCTTCCAAAGCTCTATCCACCGAGTCCAAACACACTGTTCGATCGCAACCTCTGGAGAGTGAAGACGTCTCTTCGCCAGATGCTTCCTGGAAGGGCACTGATACCGTCCGAGGCGCACCTCCCTCTTCGTCATCTGCTACGGCCATGTCGCCTCCTGCTCAGTCGCCACGTGTAACACAGTCTGGAGCGTATCGCGAGGCGGCCGCGTACGTGCATCGGCATCCTTCTGAAGTGTATCGACAGCGCTCTACATCTTCCTCGTGGCAAACTCCGCACAGCATTACCTCAGCGACGCCTACTTCGGATGACCCAGACGAACCCGAAAATCTAGGCTTGCCGACCCTGTCGAACCCGCTCAAGCTGCTTGCACATGCTAGTGACTCGGCGCGCGACCGAGACTCGGGACTAGCTCCCTCTGATCCTTCAACCTCAAGTGCTCGCTCCAAGACATCGTTGACGCAAGTCATTCAAAATGCTATTGATAATCGCAACAGTGCTGGAGAGCCTGTCAGCTCCGAGCCGCATACCGGCAGCAATGACAACGTTCTGGCTTCTGGCTCGTCTGCCGATCAAACACAATCCTTTGCGACCCCAAAAGGCGAACCTTCCGACCGCAACGGCCGGGCCACCCTCTTTGGCGTGTACCCTGGCATCACCACCAACACCGTCTCGCGTTTTGGTCCTGGCCGTGGCAAAGCTTTCTTCGACATGGGCCTCTTCACTACCAAGCTCGATAACCTCCCGCATTTTGACCCAATCGATCGCGGATACCTCACCCTCGCCGAAGCTGAAAGTCTATATGCCGTGTTCATGCAGTACATCAACCCGATGCTCACGCTCCTCGACCCGTATCTCCACACCTTTGACTATGTGCGGTCGTGCTCGGCGCTCCTGCTCAGCTGCACGTGCTGGATTGCGGCCAAGTACAGGGTGGAGGCGAGTCAGATCGCGGCCGACCTCGAGATGCATATTCGCTCCAATCTCCTCCCAACCATCCTCATGGAAGGGTTCAGGAATGCCGAAATCCCGCAAGCGCTGATCATCCTCGCAGCGTACCATCCGCAGATGAACACACTTGCTGAGGACAGAGCTTGGGCCTACGTTGGGTTTGCCATCCGCATCGCGTCCGAGCTCGACATGAATAGTCGTATCGCCGTTCGTCCGGCTAATCGCCAAGACGACGCCGGACTCGCACGGAGGCTTCGCAACCGCGAGCGGACTTGGCTGAATTTGTGGCTCTTCGAGACAAGTATGAGCCAGCACATGGGTAGGAGGCCGACGCTGGCCAACGATCCAGTGGTGATGGGGTGCGCGCACTGGCATCTGGACAAGTTCGCGCTTCCGGGGGACAAAGCGATGGTCGCGGTGGTGCAGCTGCGCCTGCTTATGCTGAGGAATATCGAGCTATTCGAAAACTTTGTCGATGTGTCGGTGACCCATCTGCCGGCCGAACGCACGGCGAAGCAGGTCGAGCTGTTCAGGCGCATCTGCGCCTCCGACCTCGACACATGGCTTGCTACTTGGACCGGGCCCTCCCACCATCTCGCCTCGCATTCACTCCCATCCGGAACTGCACCCTCCGAAAAGGACGCCAGCGAAAGCACAAGCAGCAGCAACACCAGTAGCAGAGCCAAGCTCTGGCCCAACACCGACCTCCCACCCAGCTTGTCTCGCCTCCAACGGCTCAAGCTTTACTACTGGTATGCGCGGCTCATCCTCGACACGATTGCGCTCAAGTGCAGCCATCTTGGGCTCGAAGTCCTCCGTCCCGTCTACAAGGACGCTTATGCCTGCTGCATGGCCTATTTGGGCTTGTTTGTGGCCACCATGGTGCCCAACGGGCTGTTTTGGGGCCACAATTCGACCGTCGTCACTCCTGCCTACTGCGCCATTTTCGCGCTCCGCATCGTTGGGCTGATCAGCACATCGGCCGGCGCAGCGAGCTTGCAGGTCAAGTCCCACCCTCAGCGCCAAGGAAAGGGAAACGAGGTGGTGGAAGAGGATCTGGGCATCGATATAGATGCCGAGTACACATTCGAGATGGTCGAGAAGGTGGCAAAGGTCTGTGAAGAGGCGGGGAATGCGACGCCGCATAGGCGTGGTGCGGCGGGTAGCTATGCCTTCTTCTTGTTTACAGTGCTGGCGAAGGCGAAGAGCGCATGGAAGGCAAAGTTGGCTAGGAAGGAAGCTGAGGATGGGGGACCGGACGGGAGGGCGGAGAAGGGGAGAAAGAGGGGGAGGAAGGGGGAGGGGGAGGAGGCGAGCGGTGGACGGCAAGGTAAGACTGCAAAGACTGGCAAAGCGGGAGACAAGGAGGAGGTGGATGGCAAAAATGCTTCTGCGAACGCTAGCAAACGCTCAGCCCAAGGACACAACACTACGCAGAATGGAACAGAACAAGGCCGTAATGCAGGACACGGCGTGTCATCGACATCAGCAACATCTATCCAAGCCGACCCACTACCAGCAACGACGACAACCACCACCGCCGACTCGGACCACCACTTCCTCCGCCAACTCATGCAGTTCCAAGCTGGCCCCTCAGGCGTGCAAACCGCTATCGTCCACAACCCCTCCCCCACCTCCTCCCTCCCGCACCCCCCTCCATCCACCACATCCTTCACCACCCCTCCCGGGCACCTCCCCCCACACTTCGCAGCGGGTACCATCGACGCGGTCTCACCCAACATCGCACGCGCCCAGAGCGTCTCCGCTAGCGCAAGCACACAGGGGATGGGTGGAGCAGGAGCAGGAGCGGGAGCAGGAGGGCTGGGGGTGGGGTTGGGGGGTGGTGGAGATGGAGATGCGGTTGGGAGTGGCGGGGGAGTGGTGGATGTTGACTGGGACTTTGGCATGCTGGATGGGTTTTTGGGCGAGTCGTTGTTTAGCGATATGAGTTTCATCTCGTCTTCTGCTACCGCTGCTAACGCCAACAGTACCACTTCTGCGTTATGCTAAGCACACACTCTTTCGCCCTTCGCTGAAGAGGCGTTCGTTGTTGCAATGCAGACAGCGTCCATTGTCATCCTGTGCCATTCACCAGATGAATCTAAACACGCCCATAAGCAGACTGCGCAGCCGAAGGAACAATCACAAGCATACTGTGTCAGTAAACGTCCGCAGCAGAGTCGAAGAACAAATGGAAGAACCCAGCGTGTGTGTGTGTGGTGGGTGGGTGTACTCACTTCGCCGCAAGTCCGAAGAGGATCGAGATCTGCATGGTGCTTCCAAACACACATTCGCTTGTGAGTGCCGCGGTCTCCCTCTCCCATTCCTCCTCGTCGTCTTGCTCTGCTTGCTCTGCGCCTATCCCACTGGGGATGGAGCTGGGATGCGGTTTCTCCCGAAACCAAAACAGCGGTATGAGCGGTGGGAGGAAGAACCCCACCATGAGACCTTGCATCACGGTTACATACGAGCCCGAATTGGCTGCTGATGCGGGTTCGCCATAGTCACCCATGCCAGCGGTGGGAGTGGAGCCGAGGTTGTCCATCCAGGATTCTTCCAGGGCGAGGAGGTGCTGGGTGTGCTCGTGCGAGCGGATGAGGTCGTAGGGGGTGGAGAGCGGGTGTGAGGTGCGGAAGGTGGTGCGGATGTCGGAGATCTCGGCTGGGGTGAGACCGGCAGAGAGGAGACGGTTGAAGCCGCGGTTGCGCTCGTCGACAGAGGCGATGTCATCGGCATCGGTGTTTGCGGGTGGTTCGGGAGCAAGGGTGGAGGGGGATAAAGGATCATCGAGTTGGGGGAGGGGTTGTGGCGACTCGACTTCGCCGACAGAGCATTGTAGGTAGACGGTGGGTGCGGTGCGGATGGTGGTACGGATCAGGTCGTCGTACCATCCCGGCTCCCTACCTTTACCTTTTCCCTTCCTGCTTGTGTGCTCCACCTGCTCTCCGCTTCGAGTTGACTGACCGTCTTCATCTGCTTTGTACTCCACTTGCGCAGCCAGCCAGTCAACTAGCTCGCGAACGCTCATCTCTTTTCTTTCCATTTCATCCCCCTCCCCTTCCTCTCCCTCGTCTCTATCCAGTTTCCCATCCCGTTCATCCTCATCGCTGGTATCTCCTTCGCTATCCTCTCCTGCTTTCGAACTGTTGTTCGTACGGTTATGCTCATCTGATAAGGCCAGATGCCGTAAAGTTTGTCGACTCTGGATCCTCGTTCGCAAATCCAGCTCTTCCAAATACCCCACCAGCCTCACTCCATCCCTCAGTATCTTTCCCGCATGGATCAACCGCAACCGCCGCCCGCGCACACCCTCCCTCTGCCGCCCCATGCGCCCCTTGAGATCTCGCACCGTGTCGTCTCCCATCAACCCCTCTTCGCTCAGAGCGCTGACTACATCCCGTACGAGGTTCCTCACTATCCCTGTATCCTGTGCTGCCGGTAGCGATGGCGGTGGTGGGGTTTGGAGGTCTTCATGTTCTGCATCAAAGTCGAATATCAACTGCTGGTGCTGCTCTGTAACCGATGCAGCATCGGAAAAGGGTCGGAGGGATGTTATGGAATGAAGCTTGAGGTGAAGGTCGCGCACACCGGGTTCGGTGAAGCGGACGGTGATGGGTCGCACCCGGATGTGCGCCTGCAGCGAGGGTAGTGTAGAGGGTCCTTCTCCAGTATCGCCGTGTGACTGTCCGTGCTGGACCGCCATCCTAAAGCAGCGCGACGTTCCCCCGGAGATCAAGGTGCGTATCTTGAATGGCAAAGCGATGAAAGGAGGAAAGAAGGAAGGAGGGGACGCATGAAGCGTTGGACCCTAACTTACCGGACACCAAAAAAAGAACGCAGGTGGACAGTGCACCGCGCTACCGCACAGCTTGCCTAAAAATGACAAAATTCTGTTACCACGCTCCACATCATCAGGAATGACTGCTAACGCCACGTGAAAGACAGGTACAGGTGACAACGTCCACGCGAAGCCCGCATAGCAATATTGCTCTTCTCTCTCCTTCCTGACACTGGGACCTGAACCATACCACCTTCAAGCAGGCTTCTTTCTTCGTTGAGACTCGGCACAGATCAACACGAGCTACTAGACATGTTCGAGCATGCGTGCGGCTGCCAAGAAATCGATTCTCTATATGCTGTATGCTGTATGCTGTTTGCTGTATATGCATCGTGACCTCTCTACAAATCGCAATAAATCGCAATAAAGGAGCATCTATCGAACAGAAACGTCAACAATATTTCGACATATGCGCCATCACTTTCTCTTCCCCCTCTTGTTTCCTCCACCATTCTGCTCTCCCGCCAGCGCATGCCCCGTCTCCCTAATGTGGTTGAACAGCTTGCTCCTGCTCTCGAACCCTGCCTTGCAAACATTGCACCACTCCTTGCTCTTGCCCGTCGGTTTTGCATTCGCCTTCCTTCCTTTCTTCCCCCCTCCTCTTCCCTCCTCACCCCCAGACTCTACTGCCGCTTCGATGACTTTCTTTTCCCCTTCCTCTCTCTTTCGTGCAGCAGCGTCTTTGGCTTCTTGTGCGATGAGAACCGCCGGGTCTATATTCTGCTCTTGAAGGAGGAGCAGGCGTTTCTCGAGGCTGAAGAGGTGGTGGTCGACCGAGTGGGGAGCGAGTTCTCTCACGGCTCTGGCGAGGTTGAGCAGGTATTCTGTGTTGGGGCCGGATGGGCCTGCGCAGGTGTAGATGCGCTGTGCGAGGGCGTCGAGCGACTGCGGGCCTACAAATGCTGGGTTCGACGGCAAGCCAACGTAGACAAGTGCGTTCTTGAGCACAAGCTTCTCCTCACCACTGTCCAGCGACTTGGTGTAGAGGGGCACATTCAACGAACTGTACCCGTTCTTTTCCCTGTAGTCCAAATACTGCCTTACGACGTTCGCGTGCTCGGGGTCGATGGTGAAGGAGACGCCCCAGACGATGTCACCTTCCGGAGACTTGGGTTCGTCAACCTTGGCGGTTTTGCGGAGTGAATGCCAGTCGGTGGCTTTGACGAGGGTCACAACGCGGCCTGGACGCTCGCGTGTGCCGCGATGGTCGACCGAGTGCTGGGCGAAACGTCGGACAAAGCCTTTGATATAACATGGCGTTGCAGCAATGACGTAGGGGGGTGGCTTGAAGATGAGACTGCCATAGCCAAAAATGTCGAACGAGCCGGCGGGACGTGAGAGGGGAGGGAGAGGCGGTGGTATGGTCGTAGAGAAGGCAGAGGCGGGGATGTAGGGGTCTTTAAGACCGCCCCAAGGATCGTTTTCTTCAGCCTTCCCGGTTGATGCAGACGATTTGGACTTGTTTTCCCGTTCCGCCGTAGGAGACATTGTGGCTGTGGTATCAGGTTGGGGCGGCGCACTCTCTTCATCACCTGCTCCGACTTTGTCGCACACATCTGCATCCTCGTCGCCGCTGTGAACACCCTCATCATCAATCACGTGTACCGCCGGCATGCTTTTCTCCGTGCCCGCTTCCTCATTAGCGACGGGAGTGGCTGCATTTGGCGACTTCTTCTTGGCCTGTTTGCGGTTCAAGTCCTGGACAACGAACCCATCTTCGTCGAGCGTGCGTCCAGCGACCTCTTCCATCTGTCGCTTCTTCTTAGCCTGTTTCTTCTGCTTCTTACTCTTGCCTGCCGTACCGTCTGCAGCAGCAAAGCTGGGTATCGAGAAGCCAGCGCTAACATTCGCGTCGGTCGTCTTCTGTGCTTTGTCGCCATTGAGGTGCATGTCCGCCAAAGACGCATCGATGGCAATGTCGTCCGCGTCGAGTCCAAGACCGAGCTCATCTTCTTCATCCTGCATTTCGCGTTGAAGCTTTTGAACGGCCTTCTTGTGCTTAGCGCTGCGTTCGTGGTTGCGGAATGCTGCTTCCGACTGGAACAGTTTGTCGCAAGCAACACAGTCCCATCCGGAGTAGGAAGGGTCGTCAAGCGGGTCTATCTCTTCAATGGAGCCTGCGAGCTCGCGCTCGTTGCCATCTTCCTCACCAGAATCGTCGTCCTCGTCGTCTTCTCCATTGTCATTGTCGTCGTCGTCATCTTCGTCGTCGTCAGAGAAACGATATTCGGGCTGCTGCCAGCTCTGCGCCTGATACGACTGAGCACGCGCCTCTCGCTCCAACCTGATCTTTTCCGCCTCTGCTTTCCTTCTCGCGAGTTCCGCAGCTGAACCAGGCCCTGTGGAGTTGAGCTCGCTTTGGAAATTTTTGTACCTTGGGTCTCGCTTGCGGACAAAGGCGGCGAGGGAACGAACGGCGTCGTTGTACTCGCGTCTAGCAGCGTCTCTGGAACGTTTGTTCTCCTTTTCCATGAGTCGCTTGACACGACGATCTGGTGCATCACGCAGGTCGTACTTGTCGAACCAGCCGAAACTCTTGCGCGACTGGAAGTTCATAAAGACATTGTAGAAGTCTTTGAGCGGCGTCTGGTGAACTGCAGCCTCTTGGCCCTTGGCGTTAGAGTACGGAGTATGGCTGTAGCCGAAAGATGGGAAGGCGTCTGCAGAGGGGATAGTCGCATCCTTTTCTTCGCCTGGGTAGGGTGCAGCTACACGCTCTTCCTGTGCAAGACGCTCGAATAGGCGGCGGTAGGTGGCGTAGAAGCCATTGTCGCCATCAGTAAAGTCCTTAGCCAGGCTGGGGTCAAAGAACCGAAGAAGCGCCTTTGCAGTCAGACCACGAGCAGAGCTTGTTGGCTGTGGCGCCTCGGTAGCACCTGATCGGAAGGCTTCGAACGCTTCTTCGTCGTCCAGGTCGGGCCCTTCGCCGTTCATCAATCGCTCGCGGTTTTGGTCGTACCATGCTCGCTCTGTGTCATCGGAGAGGATCTCGTAAGCTTCCTGAAGCTTGTGAAAGATCTTGTTCGCTTGTTCTACGTTGTCTGGGTTCTTGTCTGGGTGGTGCTTAAGGGCGAGTTTGCGGTAAGCTTTGCGAATCTCGTCCGATGTGGCGGTCTGCTCCACTTTGAGGAGCTCATAGTAGTCGACAAAAGCGGGGTCGCCGTTGGCATCGGTGGCGGTGCCTCCTGCCGCACCCGCCTTGTGCGACGATTGGGAGGCACCCATCGTTCCTCGCAAAGTCTATTGAAGTGGAGCGAAGTTGAGAGCTGTGGTGGTGGGAGGGCAAGCAGGCTGTTGACGGGATGACACTGCTCGAGCGCAGTCGTGTGCAGCTTTCGGGAAAGCTGAGCTGTGGAAAGCTGCAAGTTTGGACTGACGCCAAATCTTCCAGTTCCACTTTCGGGACTCGGAGATCCAACTTCAGGTCAACACTCTCGAGCAACTTGCTCTCTTCCACTTCACGAGCACTCGACCCTCTCTCTACTCATCAGCATCTCAGCCTTCGAGTCGACTGCAGCTTCTCACTGCACTTCATCACAATCGATCCTATAGTCCATCTGGTACAGCTGCCGACGCTGACTCGTCTTCTCATATTCTGCAGCCAACATGGGTCGCAAAGCCGAGGTGCAGCGCATGATGCTCGAGAAGCTCATGGGCCCCGAAGGTGAGTCGTTTGCCAGGCAGACATCATAACGCAATTCTCGACCGCAAACTTCAAGAAAGGCACCGTATTGACACCAGATTGAGCTTTTTCTTTTTGGCTGAACAGCTATGGGCACACCAACGGCCAACTTGCATTTCACCGACCCCAAGGTGTGTCGCAACTTCTTGTGCGGTACCTGCCCACACGACCTCTTCGCTAATACTGTACGTGTTCGCACAGCCCTTGCTTGTCAAGTTTCACACACGAAGCCTCAGTGCTGACCTTGTTCTTCGCTTTTGTCTCTCTTGGGCATCCCCGTCGGCGCATTCTAGAAAGTGGACTTGGGGCCTTGTCCAAAATCGCATACACCCAAGTACAAGGAAGAATACCGCAAAGCCCTCGCTTCTGGCCAACGCTTCCCCGAGTTCGAACGCGAGCACGAGCACAACATCCTCTCCTTCATCTCCGACATTGACCGCAAGATCTCCGCCAACAAACGTCGTCTCGAGCAAACCCCTGAAGAACTCGCGCGCTTCGCCAACATGAACCGCGAAATTTCCGAGATCGAAACGGCCCTCGCCGCTGTCATGGCCGAGGTGGAAGCACTCGGAGAGCAAGGTCAGATTGAAGAATCACTCGCTGAGCTAGCCAAAGCCGACGCGCTAAAAGAGGAGAAGGCGCAGAAGGAGAAGGAGCTGCACAACGCGCAGGAGAACTCGGGCGCCAGTGGACACCAGAAGTTACGCGTCTGCGATGTCTGCGGTGCGTATCTGAGTATCTTGGACTCGGATAGGAGATTGGCCGATCACTTTGGTGGAAAGATGCACCTGGGCTACTTGAGGTTGAGGGAGATGATTGGGGAGTTTGACGAGAGGAGGCGCAATCCGAATGCGCCGCCGATGGGGATGCCCCCAGCAGCAGCGGCGGTGCAGCAGAACAACGGAAACGCGAATGGCTACTCGACATCAGCAGCAAGCACAGCGACAGGTGCAGCGGCGGGGACACAGAATGGTGCGTCACGGTCAGAAAGAGACCGCGAACGCGAGCGCGACTTTGAACGCGAACGGGAACGCCGCGATCGAGAGCGCAAGGAGAGCCGCGAGCAGCGCACCGCCGTCGACACAGATGGGGAGAGCAAACGCGCGGGGGAAGAGGGCGAGCTTGGAGAAGAGGAAGGAGAGATGGCTTCGGACGATGCACAGGGCTCGAGATCGCAACCGCAGCAGGTCAAGGAAGACGACCGGAAACGCAGTCGGTCGCCTTCACAAAGGTAGCCGTCAGCAGCCATTTTGAAACCTCACACCACAGAGCTCAAGGCTAATTCTGTGGTTTTGAGGTTTCACTGCGTCATCAATCTGTACTTTTAGGTCCTTGTAAGCAAAGTAGCAAAGGTGAATGCTCCATTGCACACGACAGTGAACCGGAGAGGCGTGTGCTGTGTTGGTCTGTAACAAAGCGCGCTGCTGTTGATGTAAATGTCCCGTCTTCCGAGCCTTGTCTCCGTGCTCCACAATTCCACAACTTTCCTCGACCACGCTTCACCATTTTCCGTTCTTCTCATTCTTCCTCTACCACTCTCCTCTCACACTCTCCACCCTAGTGCCGTCCACCGCTCCCCGCTGAGCCGCACCAGCGATGTCGTACTTCCTCCCACACCTCCCGACGGGGTGGCACGTCGACCAAGCCATCCTCTCGGAAGAGGACCGCGTCGTCATCATCCGCTTCGGCCACGACACCGACCCGGTCTGCATGGAGATGGACGAAACCCTCTACAAGATCTCCACCGCCGTACAGAACTTTGCGGTGATCTATCTGGTGGACATTACGCAGGTGCCGGATTTCAACAAGATGTACGAGCTGTACGATGCGTGCTCGACCATGTTTTTCTACAGGAACAAGCATATCATGATCGATTTGGGGACGGGGAATAATAACAAGATGTAAGTTGATCCCTGCCAAATTGACCAGAGAAAGGAAGGGTGGTAATGGTGGTGGAAGGGAAGAGATCAGATGCTGACTAGAGTTTGGCTTCTTGCGGTGGAATAGCAATTGGGCGATAACGGACCGCCAAGAGCTGATCGACATTGTCGAAGTCGTGTACAGGGGCGCGAGTAAGGGTAGAGGTCTAGTTATCAGCCCCAAAGGTAAGTTCCATCATCCTATCGCTGCAATTACATGTGGCCAGTCTCACTGACGACTTCACCTCCGCGTCAACAACAACCTAGACTACTCGACAAGACAACAATACTAGCACCCGCGCTTTCCCCACGCACATATACCCTCGCCTTCGCCCATCTGCACAAGACCATTCTTAAAATTCTACATCTGTACTCTACTCACCCTACGGCGAATTTATCAATCTACCACCCCAAAGGTTGCTACCAGCTGGCTCTCTACTGGCGTTATCGCCGCACACTGCAGTTCGAGCTGCTCAGCCTTGCTCAGCCCCAGCATCGTTTCAGGCTGCAACGGCGAAGCTGTGGCACCGTCAAGTTGCACACCGACAATGCGACGGTGCAAACGATGCATGCGTGTTTGCTTAACGCCAATTCCGCAAAAGATGCAACGTCGTCGTTCACGCCAACATTCCCTTTTGGTTTTTTCGCAATCCGGGAAAACGCAAGAGCAGTGATAGCGAAGATAATATTAAGCGCTTCATAAGTCAAAGCGAGGTGATGCGGGCGCCGATGGGATGCATGAAAGACGAGTGAATGGTCCATGACGAAAAGCCGAAGATGTGGCTGTAGGGAAACGATAAGAATGAAGTGTATAGGCAAAGGATTTGTCGACAAGCAAGGGCAACAGATAGATGATGTATGCACATCTATCCGGACGACTTTTTCTGCCTCTCCTTTTCGCGACGCTTAGCGTTCTTCTTGCGGTTCTGCTGCTTCTTCTTGTCGTCCTTGCTCGACGTTGCGCTGTTGGCAAGGTCGGAGCTGGACGGCGAGCTGGATCCGCTGCGGGTGGCGTCGAGTGTTTGAGCAGTTTCAGCGGTCAGGAGACCGCTGCTGCCGTTCACATTGTTGGTTGGCTGAGCATTTCGCGCCAGCTCGGCAGCTGCTTGCACCTCATCTTTGCTCGGCGCTGTAACTGTGTTGTCTGAACCATTCGCAACATCGTGAGTGCCGTTGCTTGCAGCGTCTTTGGCAGTGGTACCGTTGGCATGCTCCTCATTCGTGAGGGGGTTTTCCGGCTCGCCAGTGACAGCAGGTGGAATGATACCGAGCAATCCTGGCTGTGGCTCGAAGTTGCGCGCCTCGGTGTTCGTGGCCTTGGGAACGTCATCGACTTGAAGCGACGCTTGCTGAGCAGCTGCTGCTGCCTCTTGCTCCTTCTGCGTCTTGATCTGCTGCTCCCACATCTTACTGTACAGCCCCTCCTTGGCGATCAGATCCGCATGCGAGCCCACTTCAACCACTCGACCCGCATCCATGACGATAATCGTATCGCAGTTGATGATGGTGGAAAGGCGGTGTGCAATGGTCAAGCTCGAGCGACCTTGCATGAGGTTATTGAGCGCCGACTGCAGCTGACGTTCTGTCTGGCTGTCCAGTGCCGAAGTCGCTTCGTCGAGCAGCAAGATCGGTGGGTTCTTGAGGATGGTTCGCGCGATGGCGACACGTTGCTTTTCACCTCCAGACAGACGGACTCCACGTTCACCAACGACGGTGCTGTAGCCGTCAGGGAAGGACAGGATACGGTCGTGGATCTGGGCGGCAATCGCAGCAGCTTCGACAGCCTCGTCGGAGGCTTGAGTGTTACCGTACAGGATGTTGGTGCGGATGTCGTTGTTGAAGAGCGAAGGTTCCTGAGGCACAACACCGATGGCGCGTCGAAGCGAGCGCTGCGTCACGTTGCGAATGTCTTGGCCGTCGATCAAGATTCGGCCCGACTGAATGTCGTAGAAGCGATAGAGCAGTCGCAGCACGGACGACTTCCCTGCACCAGACTCACCGACGAGGGCGACGCTCGAGTGCCGATCGATCTTGAAACTCAATCCCTTGAGCGCCTCGACCTTGCCATCATACGAAAAGTGGACGTCCTGGAATTCGATGACACCGTCAGTGACAACGAGGTCCTTGGCGCCAGGGATATCCTGGACCTCTGTCTTCTCCTCGAGCAGCGTCATGAGCTTGTCCGTGTCGACGAGATTCTGCTGCACGACACGGTAGAGAGTGCCGAGCATCGAGAGTGGCTGGTAGACCTGCTGCAAGTAGGTGACAAACACAACAAACTGCGAGCTGGTGATCTCGCCGCGAACCACACTGCCGGCAACAAGCAGAATGGTGAAGAGCGTACCAAACGCCAAGATGAGGTTCTGTACCATGTTGAGCATGTTGAGACTGCCGATTACCTTGAACTCGGCCTTCTGGTAGTCCTGCAGCGCGCTTCGGAAGCGTTCGGACTCGTAGGATTCGTTCGAGTAGCACTTGACCGTCTCCCAGTTCATGAGCACATCGGCCGAGATGGCGCGGCAGATCGAGTCCTTGTTGTTCATGGCGCGACGGAGACCGGTACGCCAGGTGGTGAGCTGGACGCTCGTCCAAGTGTAGGCGATCATGATGACGAAGAGGGCGACACCGATAGCGGGGCTAAAGATGCGCGTCATGTACACCATGGCAACGAAGATGTCGATGAAGACGGGCAGCAGGCTGAACAGAAGGTACTGGAAAAAGTTGTTGATGGCACTGCCACGGTCGAGGATCCTGAGCACCTCGCCCGTCTTTTTCTTGGTGTGGAACGACATGCTGAGATTGAGCAAATGCTCAAAGGCCATTATGCTCATCATGCGGTCCGAGTACTGCTCGACCGGAATCCAGAGCACGTTCTGAAGCACACTGAGCAAACTGCTAGAACCTTGCAGCGTCTTGAGGCCTGCATAAATGAAGACATCCGCCCACGGGGAAGCGCCGGTGGAAAGATCCTCTACAAGGTTGCCGAGGGCCAGAGGTGTGAAAAAGTTGACGACACGAGCTGCAAAAAGAAGCGCGACGCAGGCAAGTGCTGTGAGCTGAAGCTTGACAGACTTGGAGGGCCAGAGGTAAGGAAAGAGGAAGCGAATTCGGTTGAGGAAGACTTTGAAGGTAGGCGGAGGCGGTACAGCAGCAACCGTGAGTCCCATGGATGCATTGGGATCGCGGTTGGGCGTCTGACTGCCCGAGTTGGCAGCTGACTTGTTGATTCCATTGTCATTGCTGGCTGTGGCACCGTACAAAGGAGTGCTGGAGGCGCCGGGTGCCTGGAGGAGACTGGCGGATTCGCCGTTTGCGGGAGCCGAGCGGGGCTGCGAGGAAGAAGCAGCTTGGTTGGCGAGATCAGAAGCGCGCACGAAGCAAACACGGTCCCAGGAAATGGCGAGGATGAGAACAGGGTAAAGCAGCAGCAGACGGAGGATGATGAGAGCGAGTTGGGCGATTGACCAGGCGCTGGTGGAAGGCAGGTCTCGACGGTGCTTGGGGATCATGTAGAAGATGACGAGGCAAATGTCGGTAGCTGCTCCTGCAAAGACGGACCAGGCAGACTTGCCTCTGCCATAGCTCCCCCTGCCTCGTACCTTTTCCTCCCACAGAGCAGCAATGACTACAGAGCCCCAGGCGAGTAGGCCGCCGAGAGCTTGAACATCGACAGCACCCCAAAGAGGGAGGTCAGGCTGCCATTCCTTGGGCGGAAGGACGGCGCGAAGGATGATGAGGACACCCGAAGCGAAGAAGGTGGCAGCGAGGGAGAGCTGGGTGGATTGGGTGAGGAGACGACGGCGTGATCGGACTGGAACGATGACTGGCGTCGGCTGAGGAGCCTCGTCGCGATCATCTTCTCGATCTGCTTCGGCGCGAAGCTGGTGGTAGTCAGAGCGGCGCGGGTGGAAGAGATGAGTGAGGAAAGCCTTGGTGGGATCGATCAGAACAGAAGCGAGAGCGATGAGGAGGATAGCAGCAGGCTGTGCGATGCGAAGAGCAGTCAAAACTTGATCATAGTCGGCATGTGTCGGCTTGGCAAGAAGCCATGCTGGCGTTGATGGTGAAGATGCTGCCACCATTGCGACTAGGGCTTGTGCAATGGGGCGCGTTGCACGCGTCGAAGATGGATGTCCTGTTTGGTACCGTGTGCAGCCAAGGCTCGTTCCACTGCGGTCCAAGCAGGTGCTGACGATCAAGTATCCGTCGCAGCGAGGAAGGACAGACGTGCCAGCCTAGGTGTTGTAGAAGTGTTGCAATGCGGTGGGGAGGAAGAGAGACAACAAGTGAAAGGCTGTTTGGGACAGGTCTCGCGAGCCTGCTTCTTTTTTGCTTGCGACTTTTTTTTTTTTTTTTTTTTTTTTTTCCTTCCTTCTTTTTGATTAAATGTAGTACTATGTACTGTAAGCAGTCAGTGGAAAGTGAGCGATATTAATATTCCTTTTACCGGATGAAATCGTAACCCCTTGCACATTGATCGTGACGAAGTCTGATGTTATCGTAATGCATGATCGTGATGCAGCACTGTTCCGAGTAATGGTATGGAGGCAGTTCGTAATGCCTATGTTGATGTCATCATAACAGATCAGCTAGTTTCGTACCGAACTTCGGTGACTCACCGCATCATAGTCAGTCTTAGTCAGCCTTAGTCAGTCTGAATGCCAGTGCAGCAGAAGCTACACCATCTCAGCGGTCTCGACTACATTGTGCATTACGATCCAAGTTTAGCTGGGTTACGATAACATGAGCTTAAGCGATACGAAGCTTGGTGCCTGCATTACGAAATGAGATCTCTCGTCATGATCATGCATTACGATGACATCAGACTGGATCACGATCAATGTGCAAGGGGTTACGATTTCATCCGGTAAAAGGAATAATTCCACTCCACCTTTTCCCAAGTGTTAGTTGCTCTTCCAGTTCCGGAAGCCGCGATTCGGAATGCGCGATTTTGGTCATCCCAGCTGCATCCTCGACCCAGCCTCAGTTCCATGACAGCAACGAAGCAAGCTGTAGACATCATTGAGGCCTGGCCCTCTAGCAGGATGAGCTCTTGATCGTGTAGCTCCATCATGCGGCCCAGGGTTCAAGTGGATGCTTGCGTTCCATTTCATATTTGGCCGAGTCCGAGCGTGTTCGATACGAGATTGGCATGTGTTGGTTGCTCCCTCGTAACCTCGGCAGAACGACACTAGGCTGTCTAGCATTCTCACTGTTCAGCCAGCTTGAAGCGTTGTCGAGAGTTAACGTACGGGTCCCTCTTGCTCGGGGATCGGTGTTGAGGCGATGGTGCATTTCGTTAGGAATCTGGGGCCGCCCCTGTCAACGCGAATTCCAGTTGGAAACTTCTGAGAAATATAAGACGCACGGACCACCACATTTTGTGGAGAAAGCCGCCGGTTGCTCGCCTCAGGAAAAGTCAGCGAGGTTGCCGAGCCTGTTCTCCGTTGCACCTTCAAGTGTTCCCTCTCGGCATGCCTACTTGACCCCGTTGCTGCTGACCCTCTCAGAAACTGCATTCCCAGCTTGGAAGCCCTGCTCAGAGCTCGATCTTGAAGCATACATTCTTCTCCGACTAACCGTCTCAGTTTCCCTTTGATTTCCTACTTGACCCTGTAGGGTTCTTGCTTTGCCTCCACCATCATCAATTAAACTTGTTGCAAGACCTTGCCGGAAGCACCGCAACCATGGCACCCCACGCCGAAACCCACGACTCTTCCTCTGACCGCCCGGCCAAAAAACTCAAGGCCTCCGCCAAAGCCGTCGTCGACGCCCTCCAACACGAGGACCAATCCGAAGCCCACCGCATCTTCCGCTCCCACCCCGGACACTCCGGACGCCGCGCCCCCACCGCCGACGTCTCCCACAAAACCGACGAACTCGGCGAGCGCTTCCCCGCCATCGAACACCCCGGCTCCACCGGTGTCATCTACGTCACCGACCGTGCTACCAGCAACGGCTTCTATTATGGCAACCCCGAATGGGCTAACATGGGCCAAGGTGCACCCGAGGTGGACAATATTGAGGGCGGTGTCCCGCGCACCTTGCAGTTCGACCTCTCCGAGTTTGGCGAGGGCGTGCACGAGTATGCGCCCAACACGGGGACCATGGAGCTGCGCAAAGCTGTGGCTAACTACTACAACCAGACGTTCAGGCAGAAGCAGAGTAAGAAGTTCGACCATACCAACGTGTGTATCGTTCCGGGTGGACGAGCGGGTATGACACGCCTGGCTGCTGTCATCGGAAATGTGAACTGCGGCTACCAGCTTCCAGAGTACACGAGCTACGAGAGCATGCTGAGTGCGTTCAAGAGCCTCGTCCCTATCCCTACCGTGCTCTCCGAAGAGGATCGCTACAAGCTTAGCACCGACGATCTGCGCAAAGAAATCCGCGGCCGCGGCCTGAGCGCTATGATCATGTCCAACCCGCGCAATCCCACCGGCATGGTCATCGAGGGAGACGAGCTCAAGCGTCTCGTCGAGACCTCGAAGGAACTTGGCTGTACCATTCTGCTGGATGAGTTCTACTCGTGGTACATGCTCGAAGGTCCTCTCGGTCGAGCCAACTCTGCCGCGGAGTACATCGACGATATTAATGAGACCCCTGTCGTCCTCATTGACGGTCTTACCAAGGGTTTCCGCCTCCCTGGTTGGCGCGTGTGCTGGGTTGTAGGTCCCAAGGATGTCATCACTGCGCTCAATCAGTCCGGCTCGTTCCTCGACGGTGGTACCTCCCACCCAATGCAGTGCATGGCGCTTCAAATGCTCGACATCGACCGCTGCAACCAAGACCGCATCGCACTGCAGAAACTCTTCCGCCACAAGCGACAGCACGTCCTTTCCCGCCTCAAGAAAATGGGGCTGGAGGTCAAAGTCGAGCCCCAGGCAACATTCTACATCTGGCTCTCGCTCGCCTCGCTCCCAGCACCCCTCAATTCGGGTCTGGTCATGTTCGAAGAGCTGTTGCGCGAAAAAACGATCGTCGTCCCGGGTATGGCGTTCGATATCAACCCAGCACACAGGAGGAACATCGTGCAAAGTCCATGTGAGAAGTTTATCAGGATCTCGTACGGACCGGAACTCGCCCAGATCGACCGTGGACTCGATGCGCTCGAGAGAGTCATTGCCAAGGCAGACCCCAACCACGCCGATAACGCCACGCTCGGCAAAGGCTTCATTCCGACAAAGACTACCCATGCCGATATCAAAAAGGCCTAACTCCCAAGCACCGCTGCAACCAAATCCAAGCTGCCAGATCGACCCTGCACTGCTCGTCAATGCATGTTCCCAGAAACCTTATCAAACATTGTTCCATCGCAAAGCTGGCTCGTATGTTTGCAAAAGCTGAATTCTACGACTGACTGCGATACTACAAAGAGGCACTGCGCAAGCTGGATAAAGTTGTGGGGGTTATGCAAGCTTGTTCGCCTTCTTGTAGAGCGAGTCGATGACGTTGCCGACGTGTTTAAGCGTGTCCAATGTCACTTGGTACGTTTTCTGTTTGTCACAAAGCATCCAACCGCAGAAATCAACGGTTAGTTTCGAGCTTCAAGCTGTGCAAGGGAATAAAGGGGGTGGGTTGAGGATACGTACGTCTTCTACTGGCTGATCGTATACGACGAGGCAGCCTGCACCTTGGTCCAAAATGCCGTGGAAGACCTTGTCCAGGATCATCTGGCTCAACCTGTCATACCGTCCAAAACAGAGTCGGGATTTGATTTTTTTTTTGGCGTCAGTACTATGCTCCCACTCCCTTCAGTTGCATCAATGTGGCTTGAGATGGATGTGCACTTACTTTAGCTCGACTTCGCGCACTGGCTGCCTGACCTCCTTGGCAATGTGTGCAATCTCGACCCTCGAATATGGCTCGATGACACGCAGCAGGTTCTGCTCCAACAGCGTATCGTACAGCGCCGACAGATGGTTCTTGACAATCGGATCATTCGACAACTCATCCTTGTACGTCCTCAGCGCCTGCTCGAAACCCTCGAGACTCCTGTCCTCGTGCGCCTTGGCCACAGCCTTCATCGCCTCCACGTCCCTACCCGCATACTTGGTCGCGTGCTTGCCGATGATAATCGAGTTGACATCCTCGGAAAGGTTGAGCATGATCTTGCATAGCAGCATGTACTTGAGCGCCAGCGGCGCACGCGGGTCATCTTGCAGTGCAAAGCCCTCGAGTGTCTCGAAGAAGTACGAATAGGCGGTGGTGTAGTCCTTGTCCTCCGCGTGCAGCACGCCGGCCTGCATGTCGAGCTGCGCCTGGAGCGTTGGTGGGCAGTAGATCGAGTTGGCCGCTGTACGTGCCGAGGTGAGCGCAGCCTTGGCTTTGGGAAGGTTTGAGATCGCGTGGTTGACCTTGGACTCGAGGAGGTGAACCTCGGTAAGGATCATCTTGTCATCGAGCTTCTTGAGCTCGCGCAAGAGAGTGTCGATAAGAGGCAAAGCTTCGCGGTAGTTCTTGTTTTCAAAGTAGAGACCGATAAGCTTGGTCTCGAGGTTCTGCTTGAGGAAGATGCGCTTCTCTGACTTGGCCCATTCTGCGTTCTCCTTGGCCACCTGAATCTGCGTCTGTTGGCTTCCGGGGATAGCCTCAAAATAGTCAATTAGCGTTCGGACGAGTTTGGCGGTCTTGGCCTTTGCGATGGAGCTCATGAAAGTGCGTGACGAGCGCACAGTTTCGGCAAGCGCATCGGCATCCTTGGTATCGCGATAGAGCTCTCCGAGGCGGAGGAGTGCTGCCTCCTGCTCCTTGAGGAAGGCGTCATCGGACGAGGATGACTGATTTGATAGGATGGCCTTGAGAATACGCTCACCCTCCTGGTTGTTCCCCGCTTTGATGGCCTCGTCGGCCTGTGCTACTGTCTGAGTCGCGGTCATGCTGATCTATCTGCGTTCCGAATTGCTGATATTTCCTGCTTGCTACTTGAAAATAGCGAATGTGCTCGTGTCCAACACTGTGGGCTGAAGCTTCACTATGTCGTCTGTTCCTAGTCGCTGCGCTTTGTCAGTGGAAGATTATGTGATTTCAGGTTGCTGGAACGAGTGCGAGGCGCTAATGCGGTTTGGGGTCCAGAAGAGAAACTGGAACAGCTGGAGTGCAGCTCTGCTCGGGTTTGTGAAGCGGTGAGTTAGCCGTGGGCGCGTAGATGAAGAGTATGTATAAGGTGAAGGATGATGGTGAGGGAGAGTAACATCTGAGCTACGACGAGAAGCGATCTGCAGTGATTTCCACAGACACTCCAAAGTACGCGTCAGATGGCTCAAGCTTTAGTTCTGCAATTCCAACACTGCCGGTCTGCAACCTCGATTTTGGCACGACTGGCGCAGTTCCGTGATCGAGCCACGCCTCCTCCACACTGACCTTCCCCACCTTTTTTTCCCCCTAACGTGTTACGTCAAAGCTGCTAACACTTTTTCCCTTTCGCCCATCGTTCTCTACACACCTACACTTTCGCTCGTTCCGGTTGGGCTTGCCATCAAAACGGGCATAAGGTGCTTAGGGCACAACGCTGTACAGTAGATGCGATGCGTGACACAATTCCATGAGATTTGGTGTTACAAGGCCACTTCCGTCCGGTGAGGTGATCTTAGAGACCGCTGGACCAGCTCCACTCTCGAACGCCGCGTTCGGCAAACAGATTGCGCACGAGCTCCTCGTTCTTCGCCTGCTTCTTGTACGCCTCGAACTTCGCCTCCTTTTCTCCCTCTTGGACTGGGAACAGTGCATTGCCCGCCTCCGTTGCGCCAGCAGACAGCACACGGTACGCTTCCACAGCGCTGTGCACGTGGTCCGGGTGGCTCAAGCCCACCAGAGTCCTCAATTCAGGTCCGGTTCCGTCTGCATGTGGGATCTCCGAGCCGCGCAAGCCGTACGCGAGCGAAGTCATCGTCAGCGGGCTGCCTTGCGAGATGAGAGTCTGGCTGGCTTTCTTGGTGGCGGCCTTGAGGGCGTCGCTGGCTGGGTGCCAGGGAGGGGGACCGCTGTCGGTGAGTAGGCCCATCGAGAAGGGGGAGCCGTTCATGAGCAGTGGTGCTTTCCAGGAGAGCTCTGGTAGCGAGTCCGCACCATCGCTGCCGCGGGGGTCGGCGGCGAAAAGGGGCTTCCAGCCTTGCAGCACGTCCGAGTGGAGGCAGTGGTTCGAGTAGCTCAGCACCACATCCAGTGGGCGGTACGGCGTACTGGTGGCCACTAAACGCGACAGTCGGAGTAGCACGGGGAGTGGGTAGCCCGAGATACCCACGCGCTTGATCAAACCCTCATCTTTGAGCTTGAACAGCGTCCTGATTGCTTCCAGGAACTGCTCGTCGCCCTTGCCATGGACCTTGCTCGCCGCTTCGAGACTCGCTGCCAACCCGAGCGACTCCAGCACCTCCTCCCTGCTCTGCGTCGATCCCACCGCCTCCGGCTCCACTAGACTGGACACGATACCACTCTCCCACCCTGCATCGTGACTTTTCCCCACCTTCTCGCACACGAACTCGGCGTCGTGCGTCAGCGCTACATCCAGATACTCGGTCCCCAACCGCCGGCAGCTCCCCCTCACACTGCTCTCGATCTTCTCCGCACTGTAGTTGAAGTGCTCCTTCTCCGGCCCATACCGTCCGCACTTGGTAGTGATGTAGTACGACTCGCGCGGAAACTCCGGCTGCAGCCGTCGCAGGATGTTGCCCAGCGTGAATTCGGAGGGAAAGTAGTAGGGCGAGGTGTCGAAGGCGTTGATGCCGTAACGGAGGGCTAGGCGGACAGTGCGGATGGGAAGGTCCGAGGCGAGGGTTTCGGAGGTGTTGTACATGTCCTCACCGAACACGCCGCCGCCAAAGACGATGGGCGAGGCGTCGGTCGCGAGATCGCCGGCGCCGCGAGAGAGATTGGTGGGCGTGTTGATGGCATCTTGACGCCACGGTGCGAGGCCGCCTTTGAGATCATCTTCGATCAACGATTCCAAAGTGGGTTGCGGTGGGAAGTCGGAATTGCTTGGCTCGACCGAAGGGTAAACCGGCATCTGGGGATGTCTCAGTCTCTGTCGAGTGTGTGGGCTTTAACGACGACACAAATGAAATAGAGATGAGAGACAAGTACTCGAAGCTGGAAGTTGATTAACCAAAAGAGAACGTTGCTAAGCAGATTGACAAAGCCGTACCTTCCCCGCAGTTGTACAGTTGTACCCGACCGGCTTGAGTTCCAGTCGGAAGCGATAGTGCGCAAAGGTGATGCTTGCTAGCTCTCAGCAGCGTGGACGATGCTTGGACGAGATGGACGACTGAGCGAGCAAGTTCACGTTCCTGTTCCCCTACGTCTGAGATTTGAGGAAGGCAAGCCGAATTAACGTGCACGGACTGGCATGGGGTATGAAATTAGCGCCTCGCGTGGCTTTCTCTGCATTTCATTTCTAACCGCCCATCAAAGTAACCTGCAGCGGTTCCTCTCAGCCACGGCTGCTTATCTCGACCTCCATCGCAGCGGAAGCTAGGCGCGCCACAAAGATACGACGTCAGTTTGCACGAAGCCTACGCAGGCTCAGTGATCAACAATCGACACACAGTGTCCACATGGCGGCACAGAAAAGGTAGCAATAGAAACCGAAAACTTTGATTTCAGGGAACAGAACGGAGCTTTGTCGTCAAACATCAGCAAGATAGTTATGCGTCGAAAGCATGTTTGATGTGAAGATCTGATGATGGCACATCACAGAGTGTTTGTACCATCGCTGTCGCCCCCGAGCTGCTTGTTCTTCTCATCGGACGCAAGCTCCTCGGGACTGGCAACAGGAATCGCAGAGGACTCTTCCTCAGCAAGAGCGGATCCCACCTCGGGCTTGCCAAATGCCTTGCTCCTAGGCGCTGTACCTGCTACGGGCGTGCCGGGAACGCTTCCAGGTAGCGGCGTGCTCTTAAATCGGCTCACGCGCGTTCCCGAGGGAGTGTTGCTGCGGCTAGTCTCTGTGCTCGTGATGCGCTCAGATGCCAGCGTCGTCGTGCGACCCCGCAGAAGGCCTTCGCCAACAATGGCTGTGGCGATGGTGCCATCCGGAGTCTGGTGACGGATCACAACGGGCTTGTTGGCGCGCGGCGAAATGAGTGCAGATGGCTGCTCCTCGTTAGGGCCCGTCGCCGTGGCTGGAGCGGGAGAGACAGGTCGTGAGCCGGGACGCGACGAGGGACGCGAAGCGAGCTCGCTCTCTCGGACGGCGGCAGTGCGCCCACGCGGCTCGGTCACATCGAAGGAGAGATGAACGCCTTTGCTCTTGGGATCGGCATCCTTGGTTGAGGGATCCTCGGCCTTGCTGTCCATGACAGGAGTGGAAGGTGCCGAAGTGTTGTCGTAGGGGGGCACGGTGCCGATGGTCATATCCTTCTGACTGGCAGCTCGACCGAGCTTGAAGCGGGGCAGAGCAATCTTAGGGCTGGTGGGCAGCTTCAGAATCGAGCCAGGCAACTGAACCTCCTCAGTGTCACGAGGCGTCTCGATCTTCTTATTGACCATCTCCTTGTGGCCCGGGCTCGGTGGAGGACTGATCTGAGCAAAGTTCTGCTCGACCTCGGAGTCGTACTCGTCGAGAATCTCTTCGCCGATGAGCTCTTCCAGCACGTCCTCCAGTGTGATGATACCGATGGGCACATCGCGCTGCGCCATCTCGGTGGCTACAGCGCCAGCATCGATGTCATCCTCGAGGGCCTCGGGGGGCAGGTCGAGCGAGTTCGACTTCGTCTGATCGCGCTGGTGACGACGCAGGTGACGAGACCAGAAGCTCGACTTCTTGATGGCTGAATCGTCCAGCTGCTTCTCTTCGTCGATGTTGCCGAGGGTCTCGATGCGAGCGGCGGTGCCAGAGCGGGCAATGTTCTGGGTCTTGCGTGGATCGTTTTCATGGCCAAGATCGACGAACGAACCAGGCGACGAGCGGCGAGTGCGCGAGGAGACGATGGCGAGATGCGAGCGACCCTCTTGAAAAACGTTGAGCAGGTTGAGTAGCGGCTCATCAGCGGGGACTGTGGGCAGCGCATTGATGACCATGTCGCGCACTGGAGTCTCATCCTCGGGATCGAGAAGCACACATTGCTTGACGAGAAGGGCACCAATGATCTTCTTGCGCTTGATGGTGGTCGTGGCGGTGTTTGCGTTGGCCTTTTCAGCAGCAACAGCCGGATCGTGTGAGTCGGCGTAAGCGGACTCTTTTTCGGTGGTGGCGCTGCCCTCGAGTGTGCGCTGATCCTCGATCGAGGTCTTGGGCTGCGTGTGGCTTCCCTTTCGGCTCAGCGCACTGAAGAGGCCACCACGGTTGGGCGTCGAGGTGCCACTGCCTCCACGAGCTCGATTGACGGGAATCTCAATTTGCTGGTAGACGGGAATACGCGAATGACCAGAGCTGACGATCTGCTGAAGCGTCTCGTAGCCAAGCTTGGAGTCGATCGAGATCATGAAGACGCGGTCGATAGGTGTCATGGCCTGCTTGACCACCTTTTCCTGAAGGTCGAGCGCACCACCGACGATGGTGACGGTGTCGTTGTTGAGATCACCACGACCGGCTGTAGCAGCGTGCATGTTGACGAGCTCCTTGAGTTCAGATCGCCTGTAGACGATACCGTGATGGGGACCCAGAGTCCAGTGAAGCACTCGGGACACGGGGTAGGCGATAGGCCAGAGGATGAGCATGACCACACGTGTGAGAGGCGCCAACTTGGCGCCAATGGCGAGACCGTATCGCGAGCAGACGGACTGAGGGATGAGCTCGGCAAAGATGACGACAAGCACGATACTGACAATGACAGCCTGGACACCACCGCCAAGCAGAGGATCGGCGATGATGGGCAGCGTCTCGTTGGTGATCATGTTGGCGATCAGAAGCGTAGTGAGTAGAAGATGACCGTCCTTGCGGATGGGCATGATCTTTTCGGCGTAGGCCTTCTGCTGGGGAGTTCCTTGGAGAGAAAGAACCTGCAGCTGTGTCTCGTCGAGCGACATGTAGCCTAGAGTAAGGCCGGCGAAGAGACCCGAAAGCACGACGAGGATGGGGATGAGAATACCATAGATGGCTTTCTGGGCGTCGGAGAGTTTCTTCTCGCCGCAGGACAACTGGCTGCTGCTGGAAGTAGCACGCTTCCAGAAGCGGAACGAGCTAGGTGCGATTTCCGCCGCCGCAGCATCATCGATATTGGATCGTCGCTGAAGCGAGAGACGGTTGTAGAGCTCGTCGAGGAAAGCCTGAGACTCGAGACTGTCGTCATATTTGAAGTCGCGGGTCTCACCCTGAATCCATCGGAAGATGTCGCCGTTAGAGGCTGAAGTGGTGAAGGAGAAATCAACATCAAGGGGTCGCGCGGGAGAATCGCGACCCTGTTGGGCAGGGACTATGAGTCGATCATGGCGGGCTATGTCAGAGAAAGCGGCAGGCGAGCTGGATGCTTGGACGCTGTCGTGAGGGTGGCTGCCAGGGGTGGGAAGGACGTAGGCCTGGACGGGGAGGGCGCACGTAGCCACGAAAAGGGCAAGATTGCACAGAAGAACGAGGACGACAGTGGACGCCGATCGAACTCGAGGAGCAGATGTGGAGCGGCGAGGTAATTGGCGGCGGTTGGTGAAGCAGGCGGACCAGGTGCTGCTTTTAGGCGGGGGGTTTAAGGCTCTACAATCATCGAGGTCAGGGCCATCGTTTAGAGGACACTCCATTCGTTGAAAGAGATGCGCTGCCGTATGCAAGCTAAGGCTGAGATGACGATCCAAAATGGTATGTTTGGCCGTCAAGAATGGGAACGTCACAGAAAAGGCGGTGACGCGGCTGTTGGTTGGTAGAGAATGAAGGTGTGGAAGCTGAATAGCGAAAAAAAAGTAGCAAACTGTCAAAGAGACGATGCTAAGATATGCGCGATATGGAGGGGAAGGGAGAGATAGGGTCTGCACAGCGATATATATCTGGAGAGCACACACGTCAGTCGAGTAGCAGAGTGCGCGCAGAAGGCATCGCGGTGGGACGGCGTTTCAAAGCAGAGGCGGATGGTCGAAGCACCACAACATAGTCCCTGCAGCGGCGCTGCAGCCGTGAGTTGAGGCGCTGCGCAGTCGAGGCTTGAAAGCAGTTCTAGAGCTCTTGGGCAGTATTAGGCGAGCAGGCGAGCAGTGCTGTGTGCGTGCGCAGTTAAGGCTTCGTCGTTGGCCTCAATTATCAGATCTCGAATTCCAACTTTTGACTGCGTTACTGCCTATCTCTTCTGATCCGCAAGTCCCGAGTCGGTTCTGACACAGAGACGAGCACAACTTGCCTGAGAGCAAGTAAGGCTCCGCACCAACCGCCGCAACGACGCGTGCCAAGGCAGTAGGCGAGTCGTCAGTGCGCTATAAAAAAAAAGCCTCCACACTCTGTTAAACCGCTCCCTCTCCTCCAGCCGAGCCGGGCTTGGCAACGATCCCTCCCGCCACTCGTCCACTGCCTCCCAACGGTGCCATCGCTTAGACATAGTTTGCCCTCTTCTCGACGTTCAATGGTCGCAACGTCCTCCGCGAATTACGCAAGGGCTGCGAATCGGATCAGCTGGGATTCTTCCATCGCACACTTTCGGCGTTGCGCAAGAAGGCAGCGAGGATGAGGTTTGGCTGGCAAGCCGATAGGTAGAGACAGGCTCACACGGTCTCTTCCGGGGATGGAGTCAAGGTCTGGCTGAGCGTGCAATAATAGCAGCAGCAGCCATGTTTCTCGAGCGGTGATGTGATTTCCAGATTGATCCCGAAATGCGACCAAATGCTGTGCTGTGCAGTGCAGTGCTGTGCTGTGCTAACGCATGCTGTGTCGCAATTCTATGGAACGCGCATTCTGCGCACGGCTAATTTACTAGGGGGTTTCATTCGTCCGGGGAAATTTTTACACGTGAGTTTTGGGAAATTTTGGATTTTCAAAAACTCAAAAATCTTACGTAAGCTCTGCCAAATGGTCAAAACTCTGAGTTTTCAAAACTACGGTCACCGTGACCGTAGATTGACCATCGAGTTTCTGCATTCTGCGTTTTTGCTGAGTTTTCAGGTCACGTGCACACTGTGCACGCGCTCGCCTCCACACTTTTGCACACTCCACAACCCGCAACTTCGTCAAACCCGCTCAGTCTCCAACCAACCACCACCTCATATACCAACCCGCTTCCGTACGGCCATGGCCAACCTTCCCTATGATGAGGGCAACAGCCAAGATTCTCGATGTTCGCACCGCCGTTCGAGGCGTGCTAAGCCACGGCTATGCGTGGTTCTGCTCCCGCCGTTGCATGCGCGACCAGATGGATTCGATCTAGGCTCGGATCCCTTCAAGTATGTAAGTACATGTTCTCATTCTTTCAACGTCATGAATAGCTTACTGACATTACTACCATTACTAGCTCGGTTTCTGCTACAGTTGCTCCGTCGTGTGCTGAATACATGTACTTAGTGCCCCCCTCTCGATGAATCCGATCTCTTTACTGTCTCTTGTGCGAGTCTGTGAATGTATATACATTGCTTACTGAGGCAGTTGGGCGAAGCTGACCACGCATATACAACTGCTCATCTTTCGGCCGATTCACTCTTTCGGCCGATTCAGTTCTTCGGAACACGGAAATTAATACACAAAATTCGAGTTTTGGGCAGGACTGAAAAGTGGGGCGTCAAAACAACGAAAGCCCAGGTTTTCAAAAACTCAAAATTCAATGAAACCCCCTACTGTAGCTTCACTTTTCAGCGCAAATTCTTCTGCCATGCGCTGCATTGCGCACCGAGTCAAGCTAGCGTCGATGGAATCATCACAATTGATTACAGTATGGCAGAGTTTGTCCAACGCTCGCCACAATGTGGCTCATCGTCACACACGTTGACCGTCCGCGCGCTACGATTCGTCGATGACGACACGCGTCCTTCATCATGCCATTCTTGCATCCCTCAATCCAGCTCATGCTTCAGACTCACCGAGAAAGGTGTGCATAATCTGATTGTGCTGGCTCCCGCTAACCTTGCTCGAATTGAACCTGCTGCAAGTGCCCCTCGGAGGGGTCTCCCGTCTCGGCACATTGCATCTTCTACTGGGCGCCTGGACAAGAATCCATCTTGTTTGGTCGTGTGGTCAAGTCACATTGCCCAAAATTCAGTAACATCAGCTTCCCGGCTCTAACAATGATCCTAATCTTGTTCTTGCGATCCCGCGGACTTGACAAAGATGGCCCCTTAGAGTCATGCAATTGGAACCACCCATGATTAGGCTGCTGTGAGACAATGCTGGCGCATAGCTGATATCAACCGTGTGTTTGTGCTCAATCGGGCCAACATTACACCTGAACACTCTTCAGAGGAAGGGTCGCGACAGGTACTGGCTGGCATTGTTCTTCTCGGAGTACATTCAGCGGCTTGTGGATGCAGCCTTGGTACTCGATGCTTTGAGCAAGTCGGCGGTGAACCTCTCATTCATTGTCTCTGATTGCTCAAAATGGCAGAAAAGCGGGTTCGGCGTCAGTATGAGTTTCTTCAACGATGCGAAAGGCTCCAATCTAGACTGGAAGATGCAAGCAGAACTTACTTTTGTTAGGGCCCCATGCAGAGCCGCTTGTACCTGGTGCTGCCTTGTATACCTCTGGCCTCTCTGTTATCCGTAACCAAAGACCACATGGAGAGGGAAAAAAATGATTAGCATGCTCTCCTTCGCGACGGTACAGCTGCTCTTGACGCTGTCATACTTACGAGCCTCAGCTAATCTCTTGTCGGAGCTACTTGACTGGACTAGCTTCCACCTGTTCTGTAGCCATGCCTCGGCCTCGTTAGCATCGAAGCCATTGTTCCCTAGCGCGCCAACGGTCGAAGTCTTCTTGGCGGAAGCGTCGGAGCCTTTGGCGCTGTTAGCTTTGGCGCCAAGGTCCGCGCCTGACATGGCTGCCGCTGCGATGGCTGCTGACATTGACTGCATTGTGTGTGGAGAGACAGCTGAGTTGGGCTATCGGTAAAGGAAAGATTAACAAAATGTTGGTGTGATCAGAAAGTTGGTGTTTCAACGTCAAATTTGGGAATAGTTGGACCGGGAGCGAAGTCTGCACTGCGCTTGGCCCCGAAACGAAGAAATCCAGCCAGGGTCTAGTTACTTTATCCTCTGCGACAAGCGACTCGCTTTTGCACTCGAAACACTTTTTTCATACAGATCGAGTGGCAATCTGTCTATCTGGGTATTCTTTGTCGCAACACGCTCAGGACCAGCGATCACTTCGGCATTGCTTGATTTGGAGTGACCAAGTAACAAAAGCAACCCGATGTTGTATTGAGAATGCGCTGTATGCTGAGAGACTATTTTGTGTTACAAGCTGATACGGAAACCTTTCCAAAGCAAGTGCAGAGGCGGGAGAGGCTATGGTGAGGGTGCTTCATGGCAAATGGTTCCGATCAGTTGAAGTGAGACTGAAGTCTTTGGGTATCAGCGGTCTCGATCCGCTCACTTGGATTGAAGCGTGGTAACGAGCCTGCAGTGGTACGAAAGAGGGCAGAGGGAGATCGAATCAGCGTCACAGTCTTAGCTGGTGCTCTACCAGACGAGCCGAGCATACTTACCAGTCCAGACCTTCCTCAAGCCCTTCGCCTTTTGTTGCGCAACATTTGTATATGGACCACTGGCGGTCTTTGAGCTCGCTCAACCCGAGTTTCTCGCTCACCTGGCCCTCGTCCAGTGCGCCTGGCAAGTCCTGCTTGTTGGCAAAGACGAGTAGCCTCGAGTCTTTGAGCTCTTCTTCCGAGAGCATGGCTAGCAGTTCTGCTTTTGCTGTGCCGAGTCTTTCTGTATCCGAAGCGTCAATCACGTAGATGATAGCCGCAGTGTTGGCATAGTAGCATCTCCAGTATGGTCTGGAGTAGCAGCGGGAAAGGCAAAAATCAGGTTTAGAGGCGTGAGAACGAAAGTCTTCTGCTAACGAGGGGCGTATGAACGGTAACTTACCGAATCGATGTTTGTCCGCCAAGATCCCATACTTGAAACTTGATGTTCTTGTACGTCACCGTCTCTACGTTGAATCCGATGGTTGGGATTGTGGACACAACCTCGCCGATTTGCAAACGATACAAGATGGTGGTCTTACCAGCGCTGTCGAGACCCAGCATGAGTATTCTGACCTCTTCATTCTTGTTCCAAAACGCCAGCTTCGAGAACATTGAAGAGAATGTGACACCCATCTTGACGATATGGTAGTTGCTACCTTTGCAAGCCTTTCGACTGTCTGCGACAACGTTTGCCTTTCAGTCGCTTTGATGTGCTGAGGAAGAGTGGAGTCCGTCGAAGCCGTTGCTCTGAACCGCTGACCAATATTCGCCCAGGCTCGAATCCGAGTGGCTCGTCGCGCGTGCGCTGTCACCGATCCAGCAGTGATAAAACTGTAGAGCAGCTGGCGTAGTAACAGTTAGCCGCTCCGAGCAAGCTAAGGCGCTGTCTCTCCCTTAAAAAAACGCTTGATCGTCGGAACAATGAGGTTTCGAAAGGCGAGCTGATGGGTGTGTCCTTGTGTGTGCAGTCTGAAACGCCTCAGGCAGGTTGTGCTCTGGTTGAATCCCAATGATCGCGATCCAGAGTATCGTAATGTATCGTCACGAGATGCTTGCGAAAGAGCAATGCGAAGAATGGCCGTCTCAGAAGAACGATGTGGTAAAAGGTGCCCTGAGATCTTTGGAGTTGAAGATGCGGAATCGACCTTCCGTCAAGCAGCATCCCCGGCTTGCAGGGTTGCATGTGCTGAGCGCACCTGTGTGCACTCAACTTCGTGGCAGGTTTCAGGTGTGCTTTGCGCTCTGGCCTTCCTTGCGGAGTTCGCTTTGTAGTGTGGAGCTAAAACCCGAGCACCGAATCTCGATGCGATTTATCATTTTCGACCCGATTTCCCAAGATTCACGTGATGCTGAGATTCGCGGTCCCTGCCATGCGAATGTGCACTCCCGAAGATTCGCAGCTCCTGATCTGCCCCTACCATCCGCCTTGCTGCCGTCGTCGTCCATACTCTTTCGAAACAGCGAGCAGCCATCGGCTTCCACGCACAAGCCGTACACGAAAGCAGCATCTGTCTCGGTGGCTACACCCGCACTCCGCCAACTGGGAAACCTCGCAACGACCTCTGCATCCACACCAAACTTAAGCTAAAGGAAGAGGACCTAGCCACCCATCATTCTTTCAAGCATCCGACTCAGCTCTCACAGCTCAATCAAGGAACTACAATAGAGATAAAGACCTGACTGATCCTTCGGGAACCAACACTTTACCCGAGCCTACACGCTGTACATTAAAGTCGCAATGTCAGGGCGAAGCAAAGTATCGGTGCAGCCGATCAACATCATCTTCCGTCACCTGCAACAGCAGACAAGAGTGTCACTCTGGCTCTATGACAACGTCGACTTCCGCATTGAGGGCAAGATCATCGTAAGTAGCTGCACATATTGCAGACCCACCGCGGGGTTTAAACCAAGCAAATGACTGACGGGCCGTATTGTTGCTGCTTGCTTTTGCTTATATCCGTGGCACAAACAGGGCTTCGACGAGTTCATGAACGTCACGTTGGCGGATGCAGAGGAGGTCTGGACCAAAAAGGATAATAAGCGCATAGAGCTCGGCCGCATCTTGTTGAAAGGTGATAATATCGTAAGTATTTGGCCTTCCCTCACCCCAACAGTCCTTCGACACCCTCGGTCCTGATAGGCGAATACATAGACTGACAACTATGCCCTCTGTCGTGCGTCGCTTGCCGTCTCCATCACTCAGACACTCATCCAACCAGCAAAGTAAACCACTGGCATCCTGGTGTACCATCACAAGATCTTTCTGATACATGTGCTGCTCATCGTACGTCTCCGACTCGGCCTCATAACATTGTACTTGTACTCTGGCGAGCGAAACTCTGTAAACCGCGGTTTCGCCAGTCAAAAAGAAACCAGCCCTTCGCGCCAAACATTACCAGACGAGTGACGGGCTTGCTCGACCGACTAATGACTGTGGTATCATTCTTGGAGTGGATGTCGACAAAGGCAAATTGGAGCGGCATTGCTCATCGACCGCCATACTGGCCGTAGCCTGTCCCAGCCGCACCGAGAGTAGCGGTCGTTCCGGTCGCACCTCGCTGCAGTGCCAAAGAGTTGCTGTCAAGGTTCTTTCGGTACTCGATTTTTTCGACTTTGACGTCTCCGTCGATGAGCTGGTAGACGTATGTGACCACGACAGCGCCCTGAATGTCCAGCACTGTGTACGAAATGAATCAAAGGAGAGCGTGAGAATCGAGATGATCTGGTCAGTAAGGTCAAAACTTTTGGAATCGTACGTTAAGACGGTGCATCCGCTGCAACTCACGGGCAAAGCTTGGTACTGGCCCTGGCGCCTCTTTTGCTTCTTGCTCTCCTTCCTCGTCGCCTTCCTTCTTTGCCTCAGTCTCTTTGGAGTCTGGTGCTTTGTCCTTGGTTGCGTCTGTTGATTTCGCATTGCTCTTTGCCTTGGTGTCGTCTGCCTTCTTGTCGCCTTTCATGTCGGCAGCGGCAGATTCTTCCTTGGCCTTTGCAGCCGCCTTGTCTGCTACGGTTGCGACGGAAGCGGGATCTCGGAGCGGCCATGTGGGATGCCATGCACCTGTCGCACTTCCAGGGTTGACAAAGAAGCGTCCCTCGAGTTCGAATGCCTCGAAACGATGTGTGTGTCCAGTGAGAAGAATGTCGACATCCATAACCCTGGCAACAGCAGCTAGAGACTGAGTGTCGCCTGCAGGCACAACTTGGTGACCATGCAGAACGCCGATGCGGAGCGGTGGATGGTTGAGGATCAAGCTCGAAGGAAAGTGCGGATTGTCATCGTAGTCGCCTTTGACGAGATGGACGTCGCCTGCAATGGTGCGAAGGTAGTGGAGATAGTCGGTGTTGCAGACGTTGCCGGTGCAGATGATCTGTTGGATCTTGCCAGGGACAAGAAGCTTCTTGAACTTGGCTGGCAGATCGTGAGCGCGGAATGGGATGTGTAGGTCGCCTATCACAAGGACCAACATGATGCAACAGCTCCGTGGCTCTTGAAGAGCAATGTCAGAAGCCAGCGACTGTAAACTCGGGTGCCGTGATGCTAGGAGAAGGTATTAGCAAGATTGCATGCAGTGATGCGTTGCGTTGAGCTGAGCCTATCCAGCCGACAATCAACAAGTATGAGTGTGTAGTGTTGGCTGTGCCAGCATCTCGGAGAGCAAAGCCATATATATGTGGAGCTCGGCAACACGCAAGGGCCAACATCCGCGAAATCAAGCTGACCCCTCTGCGCCTGATTTGCATCGGGCTGCCTACGCTTTCAGAATCGGTGACACGGGCCCAACATTACTGCAAAGACAAGACTACACTGTCTGACGCGATGGTGAGGCGTGTCGTAAGAGCGCGCGACCCTGAGAGAGAGAGGCAACTTAACTTTGCTGCAATTCTGGCTTCCGGTTGGGTTGTTTCTTTTGCGAGGGTCCTGCACTATGCGAGGCCGATTTCATGATATATAATTTGCAGCAGCTCAGCGCAGCGCATTCAAGGCAAAGACAAGGCAAGGCAAGGCAAAGCAAGGCAAGGAAGGGTCTCTTTTTAAACAATCGGAAATCAAAGTGGACGCAGCGCAGCGCAGCGCAACAACCGATTGTCGTGAATTTGGCTGTCACTTTGGCCAACTCGTGCCAATTCCAATGCCAACTCGTGTGTGGGGCCGCTCGACGCAACCGGCTTCTCTGAACTGCCTGCCTGTTTGCAACGGAGCTTCTAAACCTCCATCAGTCTTCGACCGCTGCGTCGACTCTTGAAGGAGCCGCACTCGGCCTCACCTCACCCTCACTGCATTACACTGCGCTGCACAGCACAGCACAGTACAGCACAACTTTGCTAAAGTATAAACCTCGCCCAATACTCTCTGCGCGGCTCGCAAGTCGGCAGCTTCCAACTTGAACCTCATTCGCGATCACGGGTTGCTCTCCTCACTTTGATCTTGATGAAGTGAACTGCACTCTTCGAGGAGAGACTGATATCTCGTAAAGAGCCCTTACCGCTCTGGGCGACTGCGCCTTGCCCCTACACCATCCGAGTCGAGATGCCTTCCTCGGCGCAGCCAAGCAGCTATGCCTCGGCTTCATCGTCGAGACATGCTGAGCTTGCTGCGTCCTATTCCAAGCCATCCAGATCGCATCGACACCCTGACGATGCACGTCCAAGGCCGAGATCACCAGACTCAAAATATTATGATCGGAGGCTGGATGCCGACAGGCGTAGATACGAGGACGATCGACGCAGCTATCGCCGTTCTTCTCATGATCCAAGATATATAGACGAACGCGGCTATTCTCGAAGCTCTCGCTCAGCCTATTCGCCTCCATCCCGCGAGCGGCGTGAGTCCGCATACGATTCTACAAGTCGTGAGCAATACGATCGCCATATCAGGTACAGATCTCCGGAACCTTCCGCACACAGCCGGCGCCACAGGTCACCGGACTCGGCTCGTGGTTGGGACATCGATCACCGCGACCGATGGGATTCAGACTCAGACCGTGGCGCAAGCAGGAGGTCCGCTGATGATCGGAATAGGAGACGCTCTGGTTTCACGGACAGTACATACGCGAATGACGAACGCCGCAACGGTAGGAGCCCGAATCGATCTCGTAGCTCCTATACAGGTCGCGAACCAGAGAGATCTCGATATCGTGGCGATTACGACACATCGTGCTACCGAGACGACTACCGAGACTCGAGGCGCCATGCCAGAAGCCGCAGTCGTAGTCGCAGTCGAGAGCGCTTGCGCGAATCCCGCGGCCGAGAACACTATGGCTCTTCAACACCGGACAAACATTCGCAAACGGCCACTCGCGGGGAGCGACCAGGCCACGCCAATGGATCAAGAGATGATACCAAGCTTCTGAAGCGCAAAGCTGAAACAGAAGCGCCTGCTGCTGATTCCGCAAAAACTCTGCAATCGCACCACAAGGACGGTGTAAGTGGCTGGGCTGACGATGAAAACAGGCTCGAGCGTCTTTCGTCGGCTTCCAAGATCGTCCGAGAGCCTAATGGCTCTCGAGCAGTGAACGGCGCTACGGAAGCCAACCAACCGGTTAGAATTGACCGTCACGTCGCAGAAGCTCATCGAATTGATCGTCCGCACGGACACAGCAAGGAGAGCCAGATTCCGAGCTCACCTTCGAGCAAAGCAGCCGCGCCAAGATCGCAGATCTCGGCTCTTGAGGCGCCAGTACCACAAATCTCAAAGGCTGCTGCGGAGTCTACCAAGACAGAAGCGCCAGCGCGAATAGCTGTGAACGACACCGTTAGCAATCGTTGTTTCGACCATGTTCAGCTGCCCCACGAACTGCCAGCAGAGCTCAGAGGCAAGAACAAGATGGCCACAGCACCGTACAAGGAGAATGTCAAATGGATATTCAAAACTGCAGCAGAAAAGCTAGTGGTGGACGTCAAGACCGAGGATCCCCGAAGGGGCAGCAGGAAGACCAACCTCTACCGCGATACACTCCACCGAGCCAGGTTCGTGTGGGATACCAACTCGGTCGGCAAAAAGCCGCTTCCACCGCCACGCAATCTCGTTTTGACCAACCTTTCCGCTCTCATGCAGCCGGCTCAGCTCCTCCTACACATCCGTCCTTTTGGCCGCGTCGAATTGTCCAAGCTCGAGATGGATCCAAAGATTGGCCAGAGTCTTGGCATCTTCTGGGTCACTTTCGCCCACGACTTTGACGAGCATGGCAAAGTTTTGCACAGTGTGCCTTCCGACCAGACACCACAACACGGCGCAAAGGTGGCCAAAGCAGCGCAGCTTGCCCTCAATGGTCGCCAGATGGGAACAACCCGCGTCACCACCTTTCTCGATCGCACTGGCGAGGTCGTTGCTGAGAAGATCAAGGAGAAGGTGGCCGCTGCCGAGGCCAAGCTTCGACGTCCAGTACCCGCTGCTCCTGCAGCGCACGCCAGCGCATCGCCTGCCACGCCGAGCGCACCTAAGCCCAATATGCCTCCGCCCAACATTCCTCGCGGACCCCGATCATTGGCAGTTGCCGCTCCCTCTCCACTCGTCAGCGCTTCTTCCTCCTCCGTTCGTTCTAGTACAGATCACTACGACGATTCATCCTCCAGACACTCGCGTTATGGAGCGGGCTCAGAGGAAGTACGCAAATCGAGCTCAGCTGACCTGTACAATCGCCGACGCGACACGGACGACTACAACTCGCACCGTAGCAGGTTGTATGCAAGCGGTCATTCTGAAAGGAGCGCTCGCTCATCATCACCGGCTCAGGCTGAACCGCGCAAGAAACGCTATCCCAAGCTTACTACCGAGGAAATTATGGACACGCTGCGCAATTCTGAGTTTTCTTACGCCTTCATTCCCAAGCCCAAATCCTGCGATATCGAAGCCTCGGAAGTGGAGGAATACATGAAAGACACGCCGCCGCGCTGGGTCAGGGAAGGCGATACCGGCTGGTACGCAGCATTCACGACGCTTGAGGCGGCCAGAGCATGCAAGCTTGTCTACGAGACTCTCACAATCGGAGGCTACACGCTTCAGGTGGACGTGCGCCGTGCGCCATCCAAATTAGCGCGTGAAGCGGGATCAAAGAAAACAATAATGGCTCCGCGAGCCAACGGCACCCGAACACCTGCACATGCGCAGATGCGCAAAGCCTTGGATACGGGCCTCCGTCCGCTGACGACGGAAGAAAAACAAAGAGTCAATTGGACTGCAACAGAGCTTCAGGAAGCTGTGCTCCGCATGTTGCAAAAGGAGCTGGCCGATACGTTCATCCGGGATGTTAAAAGCAGAGTCGTTGCTCCGCACTTGACTTCGTACCTCAAACCAGGCAACGAGGGCGGTCATATTCTGGCAAAAGCCGTCATCAAGAAGCCTGGTGTCCCTCAAACCATCGATCGCGCATCAATGACATTGAGCGCCGACACTGAGGCACGCCTTCCGTCCTTCCGCAAGGTTGCCTCTACCAAGCCAAAGCAGCTGGTCTCTAACGCTGACAAGGCCCCTTTGAAGGCAAAACGGGACATGGCAAGAGATAGAAAGGACCAGGAGCTGGTCCGCAAGCCCAAGTCGCAACGCATCCAAGACGTTTCGAGCTCCGACGACGAAAGCGAGGATATTCTGCGCGAGGTGGCGGTCGCGAAAGGCACCGACAAGCGTACGAAACCCATGTCTGCTGCTAAGAAGCGGGGTGCCGCAGCATGGTTATTTGAATCCTCCGATGAGGAGCCCGAGTCGGACGATGCAGCGACGACAGAGCCGGAAGCTACTTCCAGGTCGGTATCTACCTCAGGGGAACCAGGTGCCGCGGAACACAAAGAGGAAGGAGCAAGTTTCAAGGCCAAGAAGAAGTCCAGAGCTAAACCCGAATCTGCGGGCAAGAAGAAAGGGACCATTGCAGCAAAGAAGGGCGCCAAGGCGACCACAACCTCAGGCGATGTTGACGCTGAAGAGGACGAAGACGACGATGCAGCAATGCCAGAGACGGATGCGGCGACAAAATCAGCCAAAGCCAAGGCGAAACCGACGAAGGCTCCCGCCAAGCAAAAGGCCATTCCCGCTGATCCCTTCGATGCCGGAGTTGTGGAAGACGCTGAGGATCTGTACTACCTGCGCCACGTTCTTGAGCGTCTCAACCACGGTGAGACGATCTCAGAAGAGATGTATCCCGACGAGGTTGAGCTCGAAGCCGAGGCCGAGGAGCTCGCCATCGCGGCTGGGAAGCCTCCCAAGCACATCACCGGCTCAGCAAGGACGGAAGGCATGTACAAGATTCCTCCCGAACAGAAAGCGGCGCATCTTCCCGACCGCAACAAGGCCACCGAGGACGCTGATACCACCACCAACGCCCAAGTCTTGCAATCCGCGCGAAACAACCGTGCCGACTCACGACGTCTCGTCTTGGGAATCGAGCAACACAAGCGTGAGACCGCGACAGATACCGACATTTTCAAGTTCAACCAGCTACGCACGCGCAAGAAGCAGCTCAAGTTCGCCAAGTCGCCCATCCACGATTGGGGCCTGTACGCCATGGAATACATCCCCGCTGGCGACATGGTGATCGAATACGTTGGCGAGGTCGTCCGCCAGCAAGTCGCCGACGAGCGCGAAAAGCAGTACGAACGCCAGGGCAACTTCTCGACATACCTCTTCCGCGTCGACGACGATCTCGTGGTGGATGCAACGCACAAGGGCAACATTGCAAGGCTGATGAATCACTGTTGCACGCCCAACTGCAACGCTAAGATCTTGACGCTCAATGGCGAGAAGCGCATCGTGCTGTTTGCGAAAACGCCGATCAAGGCTGGCGAAGAGTTGACGTATGATTACAAGTTTCAGAGCTCAGCGGAGGACGAGGATGCGATCCCGTGCTTGTGTGGGTCGCCGGGGTGCAGGAGGTTTTTGTAAGAGGGGGTTGAGAGAGGAGAGGGGGTTTTGGAATATAAGGCAGATGCTGTGGTCACAGACTATAGTTGTGGGGAAGAAACGTCGTGGTACAAGTACATTGCTGGGGCTGCGTGGTGAGGGCTTTGTGCGTGATTGGGGTAAGTTACTGAGGGAGAGTATGGTGCGGATGGATATTGGGAGCGTTGCAGCTGGATATAGACCGACGATGGGGTAGAAGTCAGGCATCTTCACCACTCGCATCCTTTTCTTGCCCACCTTTGTCTTCGCTCTCGTCCATTCCAATGGCCATTTCTTCCGGATTCTCCTCTCTTCCCTGCCCCGACCCTTGCTCCTGCTCCTGCTCCTGCTCGTGTTGCTGTTGCTGTTGCTGTTTGGCCGCCTGTGCGGCCCTCCAAGCGTGTGCCATCTGCAACAGCTTGAACGCGCCCTTGCCCTTGTCCTCGTCATCGGGGAAAATCAAATCGTAATATTCCTCCATGGCTCCCGTGCCATCGTCGACCTCTCTTCTCTTCTTGACAACCCGCGGTAGTTTGGCTTCCACCTCTGACAGGGTGGATGATGTGCCGTGAGTGCGTTCGAATGTTTTCCAGGCTTCGAGCAGGGTGACGCGCTCGTCTTTGAGCGAGCGCGATTTGAGCGAGTCGTAGCCGCGCGAGAAGATGCTCCGTGCCGCGGAGACGAGGTTGGCTCGACGGGATGAACGGAGCTGCTGTTCTTCATCTGTGAGTTCGCGACGAGGTGGTTTGGTGTCGGCGCCAGCTTCTTCATCGTCATCATCATCATCTTCGTCGTCGTCATCTTCGTCCTCTTCGATAGCTGTAGCTCGGTTGACCTTGGACAAGGCGTATGAGATCCACACCTTGACATGTCCACTCTTTTCCAACAACCTCTCGTACAATGCATCCACCCTCTCCCACTCCCTCTCCTCAAACTCGAAATCGATATACGCCTTCCACACGATCTCGGGCATATCCAATCCACCACTCAACCCCTCCTCCACCCCCTCAGCCTGCGCCACACCCAGCTCAAACAAAGCCCTGGCCCGATCCACATCGAACAGATTCTTCTCCAACTCGGCAAAGCGCACCCACGTCTGCGAATTGGTCGGGTCCCACTCAATCGCCTTCTCATAGATCTTCCTCGCTCGGTCAAACTCTTTGAGCGAGAGCTCGAGGTCGATGTAAAAGGTGAAGAGTTTGAGTTTGGGCGCCATGCCGATGGCTGTGCCCATGATCTTTCGTGCTGTGGCGAGGTCGAGGCGGCGCACTTCGAAGCGCGCGAATTGGATCCAGAGCTTGGCAAAGGTGAAGCGACGGTGTGGGACGACGGCGATGGCGGCTTTGTAGATCTCGCGAGCTCGGTCGTAGGAGCGGGTCTCGATTTCTTCGAAGAGGGCGTAGCGCAGCCAGAGGAAGATGTAGCGTCGCCAATCGCGTTTTTCGGGCGAGGGGGGCACTTGGGCGATGGCGCGCTCGTAGACTTCGCGAACGCGCTTGGTGGCGGCTTCGAGCTGGTCGTGCGAGCCTCCAGATGCAGAGAGGGCACGGAAGGCGTCCTCTTCGAGACGAGAGTAGTCGAACCAGGTGTCGTAGTCGGCGGCACCGCCATCGGCCGCGAGCTCCTCTTCGTATTGGATGCGTCGTTTGCCAATGACGGTATCTTCAACACTGGCCATAGTACCAAACTGCTTCTCGAAACGGGTGTAGCTCGAGTAGATGCCTTCCGACTTGGACCGTGGGAGACGTTCGAGGGCGTACTTGTAAATGACACGTGCTCGTTCGTACTCCTTGAGCCGAGTCTCCATCTTGGCAAACGCAGTGAAGACGCTCTGTGCTTTCTCCATAGCATCTTCGTCTTCGCCAATGTAGTCCAATGCCATCTGAAACACCATGCGGGCCTTTTCAAGGTCGCCTCGATCCTCCTCGAACTTGGCCCATCGGATCCACTGTTTGGGTGTAGGGTGGCATGTAACGGAACGCTCCCATATCGCGCTCGCTCGGTCCAGCTCGCCGTACCGCACCTCGAGGTTGATGTAGGCATGCCACGCTTTCTCCTCGGGCTCCCATGCCATCCAGCGCTCAAACACCTGCCTTGTGCCCGGAATGTTGCCCAAAAGCTCCTCGAGATGCACGTACTTGTACCAGAGCTGGTCGATGCGTGGCAGAATGCTCACGGCGCGGTCGTAGAGGTTTCGTGCATGTTGAACGTTTCGCATCTTGAGCTCCTGCTCCGTGTAGCGGAGCCATATTGGCAAGTGATGCGGGTCGACATCGAGCGCGCGCTCGTACACGGAGCGGCAGCGGTCCATCTCGCCTTGGCTTGCTTCCCAAGCGGCATACTTGATCCAGGTGGACATGTTGGTGCGCGTGCGGCGAAGACGGTCTTCGAAGTCGGACCGCCTTCGGCCGCGATACTCTTCGAGCTCCTCATAGTCTTCAATTTTTTGCACGGGGGCGGCGGCAGGAGCTTCTTGTCGCTCTTGAGCTTCGCGTAGAAGCTGCTCGGCAGAGATCTGGATGGGCGCGGGCGCGCGGTTCTTGATGCGAGGTGCTGAGCGCGACATGATGGTAATGATGCGGTGTCGCCGCGCTGAAGAGAGAAAGGCCGACGATTAAGCAATAATTCAGGCCCGACGGGTGGGTATGATGTATAGGGAACACCGTCAGCAGCCCATTGCTATGTGGAAGTGGTGGAATAGATACAGCTTGACGTGTGTCTTCGAAGATGCCGAATCTCAAAAGTGTGCTTTAGCGTGGAGTTGGACGCGAGATCCGACACCGGAGCTGAGGTCATGCTCACTAAGCAATGAACAGAGTTTCCGTAGGATGTGTGAGCGCGATGTGTAACATTTCAGTATTCCAAAAGAGCTCGAGCTACATTTCCAATTTAGAGTGCGTTCTTCGGCAGCTAGTTTGAATATTAAGGGCCCATAATCTAAACTAGGCGCCGCCACACTGTTCACATCCTCTGAATGGCGAAAAGGGCTCTTTGCTTGACCTTGGCCTTGACCCCCTTGTAAGAGCTCGGACGTTGTTTTGTACGCTCAAAAGATGACGCACCAATCCCTGACGGTGTGCTGCTACTTTGGATCACGCTTGAGGGCGCCAAGGAGCGAGGGTTCCGAGCGACTTGGACGTGAGGATCTGTTGGATGCGTGAGATTGGCCGCCGGGTTCTTCTTGGAAAGAGGTGCTCAAGAGTGGCTTTTGTTTTCATGGACTGGCAGCGTGTCTGTGAGTGCTGCTCCGCCCTAAGCCCAGACGCCGAGCTCTAGCGGCGACCTGGTTTGCATTGCTGGCGAACACAATGCGCACTGCACTCAACATTCACAGTCATCGAGATGGATGGCGCACACAGAGCTGCGCTGTTTTTGGGAACGCTAGCAGCTACTCGCCATCATTTCGGGGCTAAACTAGAGTAGTTTGACAGCTAGCGTCAGTCGATCCGAGGAGCCGGCCTCCGTAATTGATAGACGCGAGACTTTGTGGTGCGCAAAAAGGCGTCTGGTTCAACCCTCGACCCATGACGCAAACCACAAGTTCAGACTGTGGCGAGCGCTATCCAAAAGTGCACGCAAACAGAGCACGTTATGCGCGATATTCTTGAGCTGTTGGGAGAAATGCTGGCGTGGTCTCAGGGTTGCGTATGCGAGGCCGGAAGCGCACGCTGTCGATGCTCTCTCGTTTAGCAAGCTGGGGCGGGCGGCGTTGCTTGCTCGTCGGTGCTTGTTTGACATGGATCCCGCCGGTCGGGCCCCAAAAGAAGAGGTCCCATATCAAGCAAGTTGCATGGTCATGCCGATCGAAAGTGGGCATAGTCGGAATGCCTCCTGTACGCATTAACTCTGTCGAAGCTCAAGAGAAGCTGACCACAGCTCGTAAGGGTCACTCACATGCATGGTAGGCAAAAAGAGAAACGACATTGTGTATGAACTTGCAATGGTTAGTTGGCAACACACGAGAGAGAGGAGAGAGAGAGAGAGGGGAGAGAGATGACTGGCTGGCTAGCTTGCATCGTCTAGTGTCTGAGCAAGATTGGATGCAAGCGTAAACTTGGGCCATCTTTGGCTGATTGTTGTGCTTCTCTCCACCCCGGAGCCTTTCTTTCTGTTCCCTTTTTTTTTTTTTCGGAGTCACAGCCTGCAGCTCTCTTTTTTTTGGCGAGTGGCATGGATGCACTTCAGAGAACAAGCTGAGCATCTGCTGTGCTCTGCTGTGCTCTGCTGTGCTCTGCTGTGCTCTGCGCAGCCTTTCTCAACGCAGACAAATGAATCTCGAAAAAAAAAAACCCTCCGCGGATTGTTTGACACCAAGCCATACTGTACACTGCACCGCACAACGCCCTCTTCTTTGTGCCAATCCCTCCTCCTCGCCACTGTGCTGTTTGGACATGAACCCTTGATCTCACCTCGCCTCCGCACCCGCTCCTTCCTCTCCGCACATCCGACATGACACTGCTGCCCGCGAAGTCGTGACTTGTGCCCTCGACAGCTCACCCTTGGCCCTCGACAACGTGCATCCTCACCTCCCTCTTTACGACTTGCCTCACCCTCTTCGTCTACTTCTACGCATTCTACCCTCCCTCCGCATCCATATCATCGTGCTTTGGCATCCTCAGATGATCACCATCCGATGACATTGCGCGCTTAAGGCTCCGATCGGCTCATCCGCTCGCCCCACCTTCATCTCTTTTACTCTCGGCACCATTACCTTGGTCCCTTGTCCCACCGTCTTCTTCGTATTCGGCCCGAGCTGCACTCCCTTGTCTCCAGTTTTGACGCACCCGCTACTCGTATAACTAGCATCACGCTGCTAGACTTGTTCCCTATTCACCCGCAGACCGACCAACATCCTCCGCCTCGAGGCTCAATATGACAGCTACAACTGCAGCTCCGACCAGCGCATCCAGCTTTCTTCCTCATCGCTACAGTGATTCCATGCTCTCTTCGCCTCGCCTCGAAGCTTCTTCTTCTTTCACTTCGTCATCATCATCACAGATAAAGACGTTTCTCTCGGCCTCATCTTCTGGCAACGCTAGGCACGCTTTAACACCCAGGATGACCTTCACCATCTCCTCGCCTTCTGCCACTCAGCGCACCGACTTCGGCCCTCTGGCGCCTTCTAGCAGCTCCCACCACCGCGACCATCCCACCACCGATCCATCCTCGACTCGAGTCAAGTATGCCTGCGCCTCTTGCATCCGTGGTCATCGCACTTCTTCCTGCACCCACAACGACGGCTCCAAGGGCCCGCTCTACCCCATCCGCAGCAAGGGAAGGCCACCTACTCAGTGCGAGACCTGTCGCAAGAAGCGCAAGGAGAGTGGCAGGCATGTTCGCTGCGACTGCACCGCCAAAAAGGCTTCTTCCTCATCATCACAACCACCAGCAATCTCCACAGCAGTCCCTTCCTCGCACTCACACACAAGTGTGTCAGCTACCACCTCCAATGCACCAATCAGGCCGCATGCCGCCGACGCCTCGTCATCTCAGCAGCCAGCCCGCCGCTTAGATGATCTTCGCCCGTCAAAGAAGCCGAGAAGACAGGCTGATGTCACTTCAATTCAGTCCATCGCCACACCCTCGAAACGTAGGGTCAGCGATGCAGAGTCTCTGGACAATGCGTTCCCACACTCACCCGCTTTCGATAATGTGCTTGCCCCCATCCGTCCACCTCGTGCTCCCCACTCTTGGAGCCTTCCCAGCATCCACTCGGCGCAGAGTGCAGCGCATGCGCCTGATACCCAGAGCCAGTCTGTCGAGGAGCTCGCGCCTCGTCGTCACTCGACGCTCTCCCTGTCTAGCCTCATGAACCCCTGCGGCTGTCGCAGTGCAGGCTCTTGCTCGTGCTGCTCGGAACAGCGTCAGCGTCGCGCGCCCATCTCTCCAAAACAATGTAACAGCAACCTCGACGACTGCGATCCAAGTCGTTGTTCTTGCTCTGGTCCTACCTGCCGTCAGTCCAAGTTTGCGCCTTCTGCTCTCGAGAAGCGTCCCTCGTCCAGCGACAGCAACGACAATGCCAAGCCAACGCCGGCTGCCAACAATGGCTGCTCTGGCAAAGGTGCGTCCGCATTTTCAGCGCCCAGTATCGAGCTGCTCCTGCAAGCGGTCGACATGTCGACCGACTTTGTGCCGCCTCCCTGTGGCTGTGGGGAAAACTGTGGCTGCTCTCGCTGCCTCGCCAAACAACAAGCTTCGGGGGATGTCAATGAAGAGCAGCAACGCCATGACATGCGTCGAGCCTCCAGCATGGTGACTGCTTCGTCAGCCAGCCCCAAGACGCCTCCAGCATTGACGCGACTTACTTCGGCTGCACCGTCCGCCACAGGTGGCTCCGGATGCGACGACTGTGCTGCCTGCGATTTGGCGCTCGAGCGTCCCTCCGGTATCAGTGCCGTCGACAGCTGGATGGAGGAACAACGTCATTCATTACGCACATTCACTAGCCTCTCGTCACCGCCACGACAGCGCTCACCGTCCATCGAGAGCAACATTGTCGCGAGCTCCAGCACCAGCCGCCGAACTTCGCCGGCCGAAATCCCGCATCTCAACGAGCAACGCGCATCTGTGTCAGTCACGACTTCCGTCCCCACCTTGCACGGCGGATTGCTCACCTCCGAATCCGGCTTCACTAATCGAAAAGGCGCCGGTGTCGGGGAAGCTGCCGAGGAGGAAATTCGTGCCGAGCTTGTTCTGGTCCATCCCAACTGCGCTGCATGTTTGGAGGTGGTGAAGAAGAAAGGCGTTGGCGTGCTTAGTGGCGCTCCTGTCGCCGCAAAGTGAAACGGTTTCAGCATTTTGGGCAACAGTTTGCTATGTCTCTTATACCCTAATTCTCTGCTCTGATGATCAGTTATCTGTAATACCACTTCTGCTCAGCCACCCTGTTCTCTCGCTGTTTTGCTGCATCACTCAGACCTTGACTCGCTGCAACGAAGTGAGAAGTAATATTGTCCCAATGACACCATCTGATAGTTACGCTGGCAGTCGAATAAGGACAAGTACACCAATGTGTGCGGTCCTGGGTATAAGTGACAACGAGAGCAATGCTAACGATCAGTGAAGCTTCTTCTTTTTCTTCCTCTTCTTGCCGCCATCTCTGTCGTCGTCCAGATGGTCCCACTTGGATTTCCTATGCTTTGGCTTGCCTTCTTGCTCTTGCTCTTGCTCTTGCTCTTGCTCTTGCTGCGCGGGCAGGGAGGGGGCCGTGTTCGGTTCCAATGTTGGTTCTGGCTGCATTGCAGCGGGAGCAGGTACAGGTGATTGGTGGGGGTTTGTATTGGGTATAGGGTTGATGTTGGGCTGCTGATGCGAAGAAGGGTTCTCGTGCGGTATAGGGATGCTGTCGAGGACGGGCGATGCGGTTGCAGATGCAGCTGGTGGTACTAGTGGTGTCAATAATGTGGTGCGACTGTCGGGCTGGGGAGCAGCAAGGACGTCAGCAGAACCGTTAAGTTGGGGCCTTCGGTCGTCATCGCTCTCATGACCATTCTCGTCGTTGGTATCGGGAATGCCATCCCAGCCGCCAACGTCGGCAAAGATGTCTTCATCCTCGTCCTCGTCTTCGTCCGCGTCCTTGTCTTTCTCTCCTCGCGCTTGGGTTGCTGGGGCTTCCTTCGCGGCTGCTGACGAATTGTGATGGCTGACCGCAGTTGCACGCGTCGAGCTGGCAACAGGATGGTGCGACAGTTCCTCTGCTGCCGAGCTGTGCTCTGTGGATGATCGAGTTGTGGTCCGCATCTCTGGCGTGACAGGGACAGAGCTATTTGCTGTGGACTGGGGTGCGCGTGGGGGAGACTTCTCCTTCTCCGTTGTCGAACCGCGCGATTCGGTTGGCAATGCCGTGTTGGGCGCTTCACCGATCGAAGCACTACCTAGGCGATCTTGCTGTGCGTCTGCCTCAACAACTCCTCTAGACCCTACCTCATCAGCGGCACTGGTCGTCGCCTTCTTCTTCTTCTTGCGCATGCGTTTACCGTTGACCCACTTGTACTCTGCCTCCCCTTCCTCTCGCTGCTTATCCGCACTCCCGATGGGCTTGAACCCGATCGGACGGAACGCGCTTGCCCTTCCCCCTTTCCTGTCCTTTTCTCCCATTGCAGCTCCGGACATCTTGCCCTCTCTCCTGCGCTTGATCGCCTCCATCACCTCTTCTCTGCTCCTCTTGCCTCTTGCCCCATCACCGCTTGAATCGGCAGTTCGAGACTCCTGATATGCAGACTCGAGATCCCCTTCCTCATTGCCACCGCCATTGCTTTCGCGCTCGACCTTCGCCTTGTTCTGCGCTAACAGTGCCCAGTCCAGCCCCTTTACCAGCACGGAGTGCTTCGCATCTCCACCCACACTGCTAATCTGATTGCGGAGGATTTGGCGTTCTTCCTCGGTTTCGGCTGCGGCGATGCGTTGTTCAAAGTCGCGGTGGAGGGCTTCGATGTCGCCGAACTCGGTGTTGGGGATGCCGGAGCGACGGGCGGCTGCGCGGTCGACATAGGTGTCTTCAGAGCTCTTGGGTTTGAGGTGGCGCGGTTTGAGGTCGGACGGTTTGGTGGATGCGGGGTGTTGCGAGGTGGAGCGTTTGTGAGCTTTGCCAAAGGAGCGCTGGGAAGAAGAGGGGTGGCTGGGGCCAGCAACGGCGGAGGAGGTGGAGACTAATTGGCGGAATGCTTCCTGATCCATGGTGTCAAGTTGCTGCTCCACGGTCGGCAAGGATGAGAGACATAAGGAATGGAGAAGCTGGCTCACTGTTGAGAATGTTCGTGTTCAAAGCCTCCACCAGGAGGTCCCTTTTTGGAGCCTCCTTTTCCTGTTGTTTTTTTTTTTTTTTTTTTTTTTTTAGAGTGACGGGGAAGTTTCTATGGGATCTTCTTTGTATCTGTCGCATGACTTTGGTTTTCGGTAATTGTTCGGCGCAGCAGAAGAGCACAGATCCAAATGTAAAGGCGATGCTTAAACCTCGCCTAAGATACAGTAAAAATGGAACCAGATATCGACCTTCTTTCCACATCCCGTACCACTTCTTCCTGACATTCTCGCAGCCTTTGCTCGATCTTTCCCCTATCCGCCACACTCTATCGACGCAAACCCCCTGGAATCGCGAAAGCATCTATCTACAAGTTCAACGATACACTTTAAGATACGAGCAGCTTCAGACCAGCTTCCCTACACCGTACGCATACAGACGAAATGGCAGTCAACATCCCAGATCCCACCCGGATCCTCAGCATACAAAGCCACGTCGTCTCTGGCTACGTCGGGAATCGCTCCGCCACCTTCCCGCTTCAACTTCTCGGCTGGGACGTCGATGTCACTAACACGGTCCAGTTCAGCAACCACACCGGCTACGGACGCTGGGGTGGCCTCCGCTTCGATGCCGAACACCTTCAAGACATCTTCACCGGGCTCGACAAGAATGGTCTCCTCCGATACTCGCGCATGCTGACGGGCTACATGCCCTCTGCCGCGGTGGTGAAAACCGTGCTGGATCTGGTGAAGAAGCTGCGGTCGCGACCGGCAGGGGAGGAGGGAGGATTGATCTACCTCTTGGATCCTGTCATGGGGGATATGGGGAGGGGCATGTATGTGGCACCTGAAGTGCTGCCCATTTACCAGGAGATGCTGCAGTACTCGACCATCATCACGCCCAACCAATTCGAGGTGCAGGCGCTAACGGGAATCGATATTGTCGACCTTGCTTCGCTCAAACGTGTGATCTTTACATTACATAAACAGCACAAGGTACCCCACGTCATCATTACCAGCGTTGAGCTGCCCGATGCGGATCTCGCCGCAATCGGCGCGCATAGAAACCTTCCAGATGGCCGACCCGCCATGCTGCAGATCGGTTCCAGCTGCAACATCCTCCTCGACTCGAACGGCGAACGACAAGAGCCAAAATTGGAGGCAGAAGATCTGGAAATCTGGTCCATTCAATTCCCAGAGGTGCAAGGCTACTTTTCGGGCGTTGGTGACATGTTTGCCGCTCTCACACTCGGAAGGTTCCATCCAGAACCTCACAAGGACGTCAGGGGGGCGGCAACGCAGACCAACGGCGGGTTGAACAAGCCCTTGACGCCGATAGCCAAGGCGAGCGAATTGGCGATTGCCAGTCTGCAAGGCATTCTTAGCAACACTTGCCGTACAATTGAGGAGCTCGAGAAGAATCTCCCAGCAAGGGCCGAGGGGGATAAGGTGGACGAGGCACAGGAAAGGGTAGATAGGATGCGAAGGAGAGAGCTTCGCGTTGTGCAGAGCAAGAAGGAGATCGAGTCACCGACGATCGTGTATAGAGCAAAGTGGATCAGCGGTTAGAAGCCTTGCTAGCGTTATCTCTGCTGAGGGATGCCAATATAGATCTTTCATCATTATCACTGGGAATGTGTGATGTCTGCCTGACGAGCCTCATCGCACCTTTTCGAATTCTGAGATGCCATTGGGGCAAGCCATGCCTGAAAGGCGTGAACCAACTCTGGCAATGGAGGCCTAACCACTTCAGCGCTACAAATGGTGCATTCAGACGGGTCCAATGTCCAACTTGTTGTGCATGATGGAGTGCATTGCTCTTGCGCACGTCCGCAAGTGCATCAACTACAAGTTAGCTTACAAGAAACAGAGTGTCCTTTGATGCCCTCGCATCGCTGTTTCAGCTGAACGAAGCAATGAACTTTTTCTCCGCATCCGCCACAGCCTTTTTAAACTCGTCGGCCTCCTTCCAGCAATCGAGCGTCCTGTCTGGTTGTGACTTGTAGCACTGCACGAGCTTGTCCTGTGCCTCCTTGACACCGGCGTAGTTGGACACGTCCTTCTGCTTGTTGTACTTGTCGATCTTGGATCTGAGCTGGTCGAGCTCCTGGCGGAGGACGTTGGAGTTCTTGCCCTCCGACTGGCCCTTGTACTTGGACTCCTTGGCGAGGTTTTCCTTTTCAATGGCTTTTTCGATCTCGGCGCGGACGTCGGCTTCTTCTTTGCGTAAGCGGTCGAGTTCGGACTTGATCTTTTTCTGGATCGACGTGTCGAGCGTCGCTTGGCGCGAGGCGTCGGGGCCGTCGACGTTGTCGAGCGAGGACTTTTCGAGTTGATTGAGGAGGGAACGACCGAACTGTGCGCATCGTCGATATGAGGACAGGATGCAGTAAGGGAATGGTCAGAAAAGGCTGCACAAACGGCCTATGGGAGCCGGCTGAGAAGCTGTAGAGGTTCAACTTACCTGGAGGTGATGCGCCTGCTTATCCTCGGAGGCTGGTGTTGTCGACGCCGCTGCGTTCTGCTTGGAAGCTGCTGCACCCATGACTGCGACTCTTATGTGGAACGGTCCGTGATGCGGTCAAAAGTCGAAGTGATCCTCAGGATGATGAAATTGTGATGCGGAGGTGGGTGACCAAGTTTGAGAGGGTGAGGATGCGATGTCAACGATGGACAGCAGATTCGAGAAGTGGAGCGAGAGTAGTGACGTTCAGAATTGCGGTCGGATTCGGAAGAAGTGACGAGCCAAGCAGCAGAGCCGTGTGCTTTCAGAGAGATTCCTCACCATCAGCAGCCATTCCTCGCTGAAATCACGTGGTAGAGGCATGCATCGGGGGCTTCAACCCGTCCATCGGGAGGCTGTTGAAATTGATATATTCGAACCATGGACAAATAAGTTAAAGGCGCGACGCGAAGCTGCAGCCAGACAGACCAACACCTTTTGTATTTCATGTTGATGATGCCCATCCACTTCGATAATGGCACCATCATCCACCATCACCTCCCTCCATCGTTTGCTCGTTTCTGTCACAGACCGGCGCAACGCCCTTCAGGGTGCAATTTCATTCCGACCGAGTTATTACCCATTATCTGCGGCTGTCGTTCCGTTCTTTGTTCTCCGCCGCCCAACAGCATAACGCCTCACTCGGCCAACCTGACGCCAAGAGGCGAACGGCAGCATGATCTTGCAACCTTCATCCTCCCACAGCAAACTCACATCGCACGAAGATCATCATCTCGTACCACACTCCATTAGCCTTCGACGGCTCCTATCTCGTCTCGACAAGAAAGAGCTCATCTCGCTCGTGACAAGATGGCTCGACAACCCTGGCCCCTCCTACATCCCGCCCATGCTCTCGCGTCGCCAACCGGCGCCCGGCGAGGATGACCCGGCTTCCAACCTCATGCTCTACCACGCTATTCTGGACCTGAACGAGGAAAGACGCTGCCGATCCATGGACGAGCTGCGTTTGCTCTGGACGGGTCCCATGGCGGATCCCAAGGTGCCAAAAGCGAGAGCCATCGACCGCATCACCGATGTCGACTGGCCAGAAGGTCTCAGCTATGCCATGGTGGCCGAACTCGATCTGTTCTATATGCGTGTTCGCCACCTGTCCAAAACGTGGTCGACGGTCAAGCTCGAGTACCTTGACGAAGTGGATGCTGCGGGGCGTGGATGGGAAAGGCTTAGCGAGACACAGATTCGTTCGCGTCTCGGCAGCGAGCTCGCGCACTACTTTGAGCATCACATCTATCTCCACTCACGCTCGAATGACGCCAATACTAGCGAGAAGGACGCTTTTGCACATCCCTGGACCGATGCCTTCTCTTACTTTCGAATCGTGCTGGCACCAGCGCCGAGCGACATCTGCAGCACTGGGCTTCACATCCTACACCTCCCGCGAACACCCTTCTTGTTGGTCTCGGGAAGTCTTGGTCGTGGCTCGGAGAATCGCGAGATGGCGCTTTCGGCGTTTGCGTCCGCTGCGGGCGCTGCTACGGTCAACTATGCCAGGCCGACTGCTGGTTCAGCTGCTGCAACAAAGCTGCTGGCAGAGCTCAACGATGCTGGCGAGGATGCGGCAGGAAACAGGAGGACGTTGGGCGAGCTGCGTGGCAAAGACCCCTTAGCGCTGCGAGAGATTCTCTTGCACGAGTCGGGACGGCTTTCTTCGACGTCAGATATGAGCTCGGCACCCGCAGGCGTGGCAGGAGGCGGCAAGGCAAGGCAGATGAGGGGATCCAGCGGCGGGAGTGGTGAGGGCGCTGAGGATGGCCCACTGATCGCACCACTGAAACGGCGCCGCGAGGAGGATCTGGATGCGCTGGGCATCCGACCACCCACTCCTCCCGCCTCAGGATCCGAGTGGGAGACACTCTCGCTCTCCTCTGCATCTACGTCAACACACCGCCCGACCCAACGACGTCCGTCACTTACACCAGCCACTCAGACACCACAAGAAGCACACTCACAGGCCCGCGAGGCCCTTACTGCTCAATTGGAATCGAAGCGGGAAGCCAACGAGCTCTTCGGCCCCGTCCCAAGCTCAACCAATTCAAAGGACAATGCTGGACTACCTCGCGTGGAACGTATCGAGTACGAGCTGCAACTCCCCTTTCCATCGATGCAGCGCTACAACACACGCAGCCTTATCGATATGGAGGCGTACAACGCCGATCCAGAGAAGCCAAAGATCAAGCTGCGGCTCGAAGGCACGCATGTACTCGCTGGGCTCAGGAAGCTGGTTGCCGCCGGGATGGATCGCAGCACACACAGGCTGGATGCGGGTGAAGGCGAAGAAGGGGAGGAAGCAGATGCAAGTAGGAGTGGAAGTGGAAGTGTGAAGCTCGATGGGCTGCCGGGGTGGATGACCGAGGTGAGGGGGACAAAGGTCGTGGTCAAGCCTCCGCCTGCTGGAGATGATAGCAGTAGGGATATGTGACAGCAAACTTTGTCTTAGTTTGCACTTGTATCATTGCAACAAGATATACCATGCCTCGCTGCAGAGGTGATTTATGTACGAGTCGTTGCACGAGGGGTGATGGTGGTCGGTTGAAAGGTGAGAGGGACCGAATGTGATGTTGTGCGTTGTGCGGTATTGAGGGCCGAGGGTTGCTGTACTGTAGTGTCAGTGCCAGTCGAGCATAGAATCGCTGAGTTTGTGCTTCGGCAAGCTGTCGGATTCTTTTTTGTTGGAACAGTTGACTCGACGCTTGATCCAAACTGACTCTGCTTTTCGGGTAACTTAGAGCGTGGGTTTAAGCGCCTTTTCAGAATGGCGACAATATGGGCTGCATATTCCTTCCCGAGCCCGGACCATCTCGAAGCAATCTCGTCCTTTGTCTTTCTACCCCACTCACATCATCTTATTCTTCACTACCTTTCCCAGGACTTCGTTCGGGACAAGACAAGATGATCTACTCGCTCCTATCCCGCTCTTCATTACCTCGAGCCAGCGCAGCAGCTCGCACCTTCTCCACATCCACCTCCATGCTCGACGCCTCGGCCAAACTCAACAAACCCGCGCGCTTTGCGCAGCCCATCTCCGCCTCTGACATCCCCAAAGGTTTTGTCGTCTCCTCCACCTACGCCGGCATAAAAAACGCTATCTCACCGAAGCCCGCCTCTGCCGGGGCTAACGATCGACCGACATCGAATGCCAATCCTAAACCCGACCTTGCGCTGATTGTTTCCACCGTGCCTGCGGCGGCGGCGGGGACATTTACGCGCAATGTGTTCAAGGCGGCGCCGGTGGTGGTTTCGAACAAGGTGCTGGTGGAGGGGAGTAGGAAGGAGGGGGGAGCACGGGTGCAGTCGGTGCTGGTGAATTCGGGGTGTGCGAATGCGGTGACGGGCACCAAGGGGGTGGAGGATGCGGAGGCGTGTGTCGAGTTGGTGAAGAGGCATCTTGCGCCGCATCCAGGGCTGGCGCAGTCGAGTGCCGAGGGTAGGGAGACGTTGTTGTTGTCCACCGGTGTTATTGGGGTGCCGTTGCCGATGCCGACGATTAAAAAGTGCATTCCGCACCTCGCTAACGGCATGATCTTGCGAAGCGATCCCGAGTCGTGGCAGGAAACAGCTAGGGCGTTCATGACGACCGACACGTTCCCGAAGCTCCGCGCCAAGTCGTTCAAGCTCGGTGATAAGGATGTGCGTATGATCGGCATCGACAAGGGCGCCGGTATGATCCATCCCGCCATGACCGGCCCCCTTCCCTCTTCCGTCTCGGCGGCCGTCGCTAGTGGGCAGCTCCATGCGACCATGCTCGGCCTCATCGCCACCGACGCAGCCGTCCAGCCCAAAGCCCTGCAAACAGCACTCAACCGCGCCGTTTCGCGAAGCTTCAACTGCATCTCTGTCGACGGAGACATGTCCACCAACGACACCATCCTCCTCCTCGCCAACGGCCAATCATCCCCCTCCTCCTCCCGCGACGCAGAAATCGACGAAGCGAGCCCCGAATTCGAGTCGTTCGTCACAGAGCTCACCGCCTTCTGCCAAGATCTCAGCAAACTCATCGTCCGCGATGGTGAAGGAGCCGAGAAGTTTGTCGAAATCACGTGCACCAATGCACCCTCCTACAATGTCGCTCACGGCCTCCTTTCGCGCTTGGTCACCTCGATGCTGTTCAAATGCGCGATTCACGGCGAGGACGCAAACTGGGGCAGGATCCTCGCGTCAGTCGGTGGCGCAGACCCGAGTCTGACGGCAGAAGTGGACCCAATCAAGGTCTCGGTGAGCTTTGTAGACCCCGCCGGGTCGTTGGGAGAGATTAGGGTGCTGGACAACGGCAACCCGGTGACAGTGGACGAGAACGAGATCGGCAAGCTGCTCCAAAAGGAGGATATCAAGGTGGTCATCGACCTGAAGAACGGAAAGGAGGACTGCACGTACTGGACATGCGACTTGAGCAGGGAGTATATCGATATCAATGCCGACTACCGCTCCTAGGTCGTAGGCGCTCCATAGACAGGCAGTTCTCACGCTTCTGTCCATTTCGTCTTGCAATATCATCTCAGTATACCTGTAAAATTAGCTGGGCCTGACTTCGTGGCAAGCTCGCAACTTCCACACCAAACGAGCACAACACGCTTTGTACTGTACGCCAGACTGTGATATATTGACCGACCATAAAACGAAATTGGAGACTCTCGACTTGCACTTGTAGAGTTGCTACAACTCCCCCTTTCCCGGCAACACATTATGCTGCCCCGCCGGTGTCCCCTCCAACAACGCATGCAGTGTCTTTCTCAAGACGTTGTAATCTTCGCCCATTACCCTCACAAACACAAAGTACACAATCGCCAGCAGTCCCAGCATAAACGTGTAGGGCGCCACCGCAAAGGCATCCCTCACATTGAACGAAGCTGCGCTCTCTCCCGCCCTCCACCTCTCCCAGGTCTTGTTGCTGCGATGGCTAGCGAGTCGGCCCATGCGCACGTTCCATTCGAGCATCTTGCCGCTCTCCAAATGGTAGATGCACAGCGTGGGTGCTGCGATGATGTTGAGCTTGGCCGCGAGATGCACGCGCGAAAAGGGCCTGAGGTAAGCCTCGCCCGACTTGTCAGTGTGCGAGAGGCTCTCGTCAATGTCCTGCTCGTTGGCCAAAAGAAAGTCTTCATTGTTGTACAGTCGCGGCAGCTCGTCCAAGTCACCATCGGGCGAAGTGGGCGCGGCGGTGCGATCGGCTCTTTCGGCGGGCATACTGCTGCCGTCGTTCCAAACCATCGAGATCCACGGCTTGTCCTTGACGCCCGCCTTGTACCACTGCTCGTCGACGTCGACGCTGACGTAGATCGCCTTGAACTCGTGCGGATGGAGGCGGCAAAAGTCAGAGATGGCCTGGTGGTACTCTTTGAGCGGTTGACCCGCCCATTGCGAGGCAAAGTAGAAGCCGACGACTTTGGTGTCGCGGAAGGTCTTGTGGAGGTCGACAGGGACGCCGTAAGCATCGACGAGACGCAGCCTGCGGAGGAGCGGGTCCGGGTGCTGGTACTGCTCGGGTGGTGGCAAGCGCTTGCGGTCTTTGCCGGGCTTCATGGCAGACTTGAGGACCGAAGCAGGTGGCGATGCGTTGGCTGCGTTGCGTGGAGTGCTGGGACCACCGTTGTCGGCCGCGGTGTCGGCGGCGGCGGCGTTGGCTGAACCTATTGAGGATGAAGATGAGGAGGTACCGTTGGTCTGCTGGGAGAGCGATGCAGCCGTGTCATCTGCTTCTAGGGTGACGGTGTCGGAAGGGCCAAAGGATACAGTGCGTTTGGCGGTGGACCCTGGACGCAGCTGAGCCATCTTTATTGGTATAAGGTGTAGGGAAGCTCTGTGTGTGTGCCTGCCTGTGCGCTTGTCGGGGATGACGCCTCCACGAGAGTGCTAGTGCAGGATTGGCAGGTGGAGGATGGCGAGGGGATACGCGCTTGCAAAGAGGACCGCAGACGTTGAGTGGTCGCTTCGGAAGAAAGTGGCCGCGTTTCGGAGATATGAAGTGGGCTACGGCGGTTGCTGCCAATCAAAGATTGTATATGCGGGTGCAGTGACACGCGATGGATTGGTCGAGATGGCTGCGAGCTGCTGAGCTGCTGAGCTGCTGAGCTAAAGGGTTGGATGATGGCGACGCAGACGAATGGTTTCAAAATGCTGGTCCGGAGCAGAGATACCGTGCTCGGAAAGGATGAGCGCGGACGCTCCTATTGGTATCAGCAAAGGACGTATTGACCAACTGCTCACGGTCCACCGTCTCAATTGGTTGCCTCTCAACTCGCATGGACAAAAAGAAAAATGCAAATTTACGCCGCAGGTAAGCCACGCCCCTCGCCCAATTACAGCGTCGACGCTTGCACCATGACTGTCTTTACTGGGGGTTGGGAGGGGGAAGCACAGCTGGCGAAGGCGCAGACGCAGGCGCAGGCGTCTCTTAAAACCAACATCTGACGCGTCGTGGCTTGTTCTTTTTCCGAGATCACAAAGCACTTACTACTCCACAGCGGCACCAAGTCTGCCGTGACAGCTTCGACGTTTTCGGCTCAGCGTAACAAGTTGGCACGGTCCTCCAACTTTACAACCTTCCACGTCTTCAAACTTGTTGAGCCAGCCAGCCAAGCTCTGCAGCGCTCGGAGCCTTCTACACTGCAGGCTCTTTTCGGTATTCAGCAGCCACTGGACAGTACTCTATCGACAGACCGTCAACATGGGCAGGCAATGCTTGCTATTTGATTCGTTGAAGTAATGACAGGAGTGCGGAGGGCCGAGGCATTAGACGTTGATGCTGGTTTAGCTGGTCACCTCATCGGCAACGATGGTTCGTCTTCCGAGTCGGATGACTCTTGATCAGCAGAGCGTCCTATTTCAGGGGTTCTTGATGAATCTGTCTTGCGACTCTGCGATGGCCGTTGGTCTGTCGATCCTGCCCCTGCAGTGACTGTTTCGAGGTCTATGTATGAAGCACCTCTTTTGGTGTTTGTTTTCGCCACTGCTCCGCGATCCGCTGCTCGACCAGATTGGAGAATAGCCTCGCGCCAATACAATTCCAGATGAGCCTTGAGCTCTGGGAAGAATCTGAAGACCTGACTAGTGTGATGGCTCGTGAGCGCCCCCTTGAGCAGCCGCTCGTAGGACTGTTGGCTTCTTGGCAACGACCGCTTTCCCTGTCTGACCATTTCCTCCATCGCGTCGAGTCGCAGCGCATATCCGAGCGTCGGGTGGAACGACAGAAAATGCTTCTTGTGCTTGAGTCGATCCGAAACGAGGTCCATCGACACGACGTGAAGATGCAAGTGATCCATGCTGGGCACGGCATGGAAAGCTCGTTCAATATCCCACGTGACGCCGTACTGCTCCCTCATGTCGTTCTGGATGTGCTGCATCACGCGATCGCTCGTCTTGTGCAATGTCTCGAGCACTTCGGCTGCATAAGGGCTTGCCAGCAGCGTTGAGATGCTGTTCAGGTGCGATGTAGGCACCACGTTGGAGCTAGTGGCGCCAAAGTTGAGCTTGCCGTTGGCGGCCGTCAGCGTCGGAGTGCCCCATCCAGGTTTGACGCTCGATCCGGAGCTCAAAGCCTGGAAAGGGATGCGTGGAAGCACGAGAAAGTGATACCTAGCCTTGGCAAACTTGTCAAAGATGGTAATGGTTCGATCATCGTACAAGAGCATCTTGTCGTCCGTAGGCAACGCTGCCGGGTCCTTGGCCGAGGCTATGTGCACCAGCGCTTGGTTCCACCTGGGCGCCATGACAACGCTGGCTCTCGGAAGTAATGGCTTGCGGACTATCCTGAAGCTTGACGACCCTTGTCGAGGAGGTGGTAAGGCGTTTGCTCTTTGCTTCGAATAGGGTCAATCGAAGCGAACGTACCCTTTATATGCCATCCCACCGTCGCAATCGGCTGTCGACCAACGTCTCCCTGCACTGGGGTAGTGGGGAAGGAAGTGTTCAAGTGTTCTGCGCCATCAGTTCTGCACGAACTTCATTTGGCGCACCTCGGGTGGCTACAGAGGATTAGTGGCAACGAACTTTTGACAGCCATGCACCATCTCGAAGCCGCCTTGCGCGAAAAATCCAGGCCGTGACGCGACAGCGCTCAGCAAGCTTAAACGATAGAAAGTAGGAGGGTGAAGGATGAATCCAAGCAACCAAGTGCTGCTGTGCTGCTGTGCTGCTGCACCGTTGCGAATATTATCGAAAATCATTCTGGAAAAAAGGAAACTGGGCAATGGGCAATGGGCAATGGGGCGACGACATGCATGAGGAATATCAACCAAGGATGGTTTGTCAGGTTCCAGGCGAGCCAAATAACAGTCTTGAATATGTGCATTATTGTGACTTATCCAACCGTTGTTGCGGCACCTCCGCGGGTCATCCGTCGACCATCACATCGCATCACATCAGATCACATCAGATCACAAGTCCGAATCGCATCGCTGCTCAGTTCCTCACCATTCATCCAACGTCGCGCTCACCGTCTTCTACACCATCCGCACATTGTCGCTCTGGCTCCATCCGCTCCGTGGACTTGCTTGCACTCGATCATACACGTCGCTTGATTTGTATTCTCCACACCTTTCGTACACCTTTCGTACACCTTTCGTACACCTTTCGTACACGCCGGCCCAGTTGTCAGCCATCTCCTTGCGCTCTCGACCTCCATCCTCTGCCGTGGGCGTGCATCCTCACACTGAACTCTACCCGCTGATATTTCCCAGCCGCCGGAACCTGGCGCCTCCTTGCGGCATTGGATCGGCTGTCTTTCGTCCCTCGCGTTCGCGCTCGCATCGCCTCAGCAACCCCGCTGCTTCCGAGGCTTCCACATTGCAACTGACCGCAAAGCGGCTCGAGTCATCATGTCGAGCATGTCCAGCATCCCACACGAGGAGCTGCCCATCCTCGAGGCGCTCATCAACATCCGAAACAGACTCACAGCACTCAAAAAGGATAGCTCCGAGTTCATCCGATCCCACGATGTCCAACAACTATATCAGCAGGTCATCAAGCAGGTCACCAGACTCAACGCCGTCCGTGACGAGCAGCAAGCCAACGCACAAGCTTCCTCCACCGCCAGCTCCACTTCCGATCACCACGACCAAGCCGAACATCCGGATGCCAACGGCACCGACGATTCGCCCGTTCTCCAACACAATCGTGTCGACACCACCCTCAACGACGTCTTTTCGCTGCTCAGTCTCTTTTTCCTCACCATCGGACGCAGTCGAGAATCGCCAGCTACCTTCTCCCAGCTGAGCTGTATGAAGCAGCTGCTCGACCACTTAGAAGAATCTGGTATCTACACAGAGGCCGACTTGCAGCCCTTCAGTTCGCGCCTCTCTGAGCTGCGCGAGATCATCCGCAGGGACGGCGACGGTGGGCGCCATCCACCACAACTCACCAAGCTCATGACACGTAAGCTCGAGGCGTGCGAAAAGATGGTGCGCAAGCTTGAGGGTTCGCTCAAGGTGCTTTCCGTCGAGCTCGTCCCCATCCATCAGAAGATCATCTCGATCCGTCGACAACTCGCCGCGGCAGCCGCCAAGCCCAAGCCCGCTCGAGCAGAGATCAAACAGCTCCAGGAAGAGTTGCGAAAAATCGATGCCAAGCGTGTCGACGGCAAGTTCCTCGGTCCAGGAGGTAGCTCGGTGCCCGCCGGTCAAGCCATCCTCGTTGGTCTATTGGAGGAATGCTTCGAGATTTGCCACGACATGACGGTGCGCAACGACGAGGTGCCCATGACGCTCCAACCCATCTACGACCGCCTCGTCGAGATCAAGTCGCAGCTCGAGCACCTCGTTCTGACGCATCGATGGACGCTGCGCGAGACCGACCTCTGGAACTACCAGGTGACACTCAAGGAGATCGATCGTCTACGTGTCAACGGCAAGTTTGTCGATTCCGAAGGCAAGCAGCCCGAAGGCCAACTCGTCCTTCTCTACCTGTTGCGAAGATGCTATGGTCTTATTTACCGTCTCGTCGCCTCGTCCGAACCCATTTCGGAAGAGCTTATGCCCATCAGCAACAAACTCTCCACCGTGTCCAAGTGTCTCAAAGAGGTCTCCAAGTATGGCGGGCCCTTCACCATGCGCGACCTCTACCCATACCGTCTGGCGCTTCATCAGATCGATAATATGCGAAGCAAGGTGCTTGACAAGGACGGCAACGACACGGGCGTGCGCAAGTGGCTGGGACGCGACGGTAGCGTTCCTGAAGGCCAGGCCATCCTGCGTGCTCAGTATGAAGAGGTGGAGCAGACCATCGAGGAGATGCTCAACCGCGAGGACGACGACGACGACGACGAGGAAGAGGACACATGGGATGGCGACACCGCCTCGAGCGCTGACCTGTCGGGAACCGAATCTGCCGCTTCGGATAGCGAGGATGAGGGTGAGGGTGCATCTGCTGACATAGTTCGCCAGGCATTGATGGCTCGCGGGAGACCCATGATCGGCATGGCACCACCAGACACACCGGCTACGCAGCCCAACTCGACAGCGCCGTCGGGCAACCCCAGCTATGCCTCCAGCTTGGCAGGCCGGGACAGCGGATTTGGTGGCGGATTGACATCGATCACACCCGCCTCCGCAGCAGCAACAGCCGCCCCTCCTGCCGCAGGTCATGGAAGCGTGTCAAGTTCCAGTGCCGCGACGTTGCGAGCTGTACCCACTGCAAATGATGCTGTTTCGAATGAGAGCAATGGAGCAAAGAACAGCACGACCGCAACTACTGTGCCTGCGACCATTTCGGCTGCCGCATCTCCAGCTCCAGTGGCTGGCTCTGTTTCAGCCACGCCCAACTCGGAAGCAGACTCGAAGGCTGCGTCCGCGTCGTCATCGACGCTCTCCGCTGCCACGAGTGCTGCATCAGCTGTTCCTTCCCCTACAGCGTCGCAGCTACGCTCTCAAAAGATCGGCCGCGACTTTCGCGATGGCGTTGGCGACCTCACCGGTCTGAGCTCGCGCTCGCCTCCCATCAATGATGGTAAGGCTGCGTCGCTGCAATCTATCGCTCAGGTGAGCTCTACACCACCAATGTCGGCGTCCAGCTCTGGAGCATCGCCCGCTCAACTGCAACGTCTTCCGTCGCAAGAGCTGCCAGCAGACGCACTCGAGCGGTTGCCGGCAGGTGCTGCGCCTCTCGCCATCCCTACGCCAGGCATTCTGGAGGAACAGAAGCGCTCCGGTCCGGCGGCTGGAACACACATTGACGCTTTGGCCCAAGGTTTCCAGGAGACCTCGATCAACGATGTTTTGTCTAGCTCTGCAGACACTGCTCCCGGCAGCAGTGGGACTTGAGCACTTTGATCGGCCAACTCACTCAACCTGCTCACTTTCTCCGTGTTGTTCTATTGTCACCATTCCACCTGAAAATGTCACACTCTATGGACTTTGTTTGATCATCTCGTCAGTCTACCGACAAGCCTGTGCAGTTCAGCCGTTGTAGTCAAACATGAGCATACTGTAATCAGACTCCCTGCGTAATATGAGAGTGCTTCGCTAGAATCGGGAAAGGTAGTGATGCCAGCGGGTTGAGCAAAGCGTTGGTCCTGCATCTGTGCGAGCGGATGTCCAAAAAAAAAAGAAAAAGAAAAAGAAAAAGAAAAAAGGATTTCAGATTCAGATATTCAGGCGGATGCGGCTCGAGCGATCAGCGATCTTCCACGATCAGAAGAGCGGCCAAAACCAGAGAGCGAAAAATCAACACGCAAGCCGTCATCGCGAAATGAGCTCGCTCATCCTCCTCTCGTTTAGCTTTCCTTTCTCCCTTCTTCTCAACATACACTTTAAGGACGCCCAAGCGACACCAAGATTGGCCTCTTTGCAGGCAATAAGAGGCTAGCACGCCTGATATAGTGCGAGGAGATGCTTTGAGCAGACGAGTTCAATGCCTCTACCTCCTTGCCCTCACGGCACCAACTAAACAGCAGCTCTTTATCTGGGCTTCATTTCGGTCGCCGTCAACCTTGTTGTGTCGTCGGCGGTTTCGAGGTTTCATCTTTGTGCAGGGCAGCCCACTCTCACGCACTGCGCAGTGCTGTATGAACACAGTCCCGCACAGAGGACCCACTTGCTGCTTGTTTTGGCTTGACTGCGAACATGGGTCCTTCCAGACACACACGGGCAGCGGCGGGGGCCGCTCCTTCGTCCAAACGCAACGATAATTCCGCTCCCACTCCAGCTCTCACATCCACAGCCCAATCATCAAACGCTGTTTCAAGAACACTAACACGCGCTTCACCATACACAAGAACTCCGACCAAGCCAACGTCCACACTCAGCGTCGGTCCTAGCACGCCAACCTCAAAGACCAACTCGCCCATGATGCTGCGCGAGATCTTTTCTATGATCAGTCCCTTCCGTGGGCACAGCCGAGCACGACGCTCTGCTGCCTTCGGAGAAGCTGACGAGGCTAGTGTGGAAGAACAGGAGCCGAAGCAACTTGCTTACAACAACGAGGAGCCGCCCGGCCAAGCTTTTTCGCTCGAAGACGTCGAAGAGGCTGTTGACACAGAAGACCGCATGATCGAGGATGCCGAGGAGGGCTTATCTGCCGCTTCTGATGCATCGCCTTCGCAACTCAGCCAGCGCGACCGTCTCGACACCCCCACATCAGTGCGTCTAGCTCCCCAATCAGCAAGTGGTGGGTCTCGCGCTTCGCTTCCGGCACCATTGAAAGCGCTTCCCTTAGCCGACAGCGCGTTGGTGACGCCTGGCCTTCGTCGTCAGTTCGAGAGCCCACAGCCGGTACCCATCTCATCGACGCCTGTGCCTTCAACATCGTATGCCGCACCGACGCAGACGAGTCCTGTCTCTCGCAACTACGATTTGCTCGCTCGCTTCTTTGCCGAAAAGCAGCGTGGCGGTCAAGGCGGACTGACTGAAGTCGAAGTCGAGGGATGCATTAGGCTTATCGAGGAGAGCATGGCTACTGGCCGTAACCTCGAGTCGGAGTTCACCGGTGGTTCCACCTACGGTCGACAGTACCCGACCATGCAGAACAGCGGCCTCGCTCCGTCATCTCGAGCCAGCAGCATCGCGAATCCTGCCATGCCGGCTTCGCAGAGCATGAACAATTTGTTCCACCCAGGCACCAGCCGATTGACTGCTTCTTCAAGTGCATACTCGTTCCTCGCTCCCCATGCTCCTGTCTCGCAATTGGGCCGCCTGGGTACGTCCACCTCGTCGGCTCGTCGCCGACCCATCTATCTCGGCCCGGGCATGAGTGGGCTTTCTCTCAACCGTAGGAGACCGGTGGTGGCGAGCGCATCACGAGCGTCGGCGCTTTCAAGGACGCAAGCACAGAGCTTCTTGCCGAGGTCCAGCACGGATCCCAATCTTGCAAGGCACACTGGGGATGCGGACGATGTACAGGATGCGTCGGACCGAGCGTCGGGGCTTGACGACGCCAAGCGCCGTCGCACCAACGTAGCTGCCGACGCGCGCTCCACGGCACAGGACCGCACTTCGACATCCGATCAGACCGTACAATTCGAGCCAGCATACGAGAAGCAAGCTCGCCAGAGTAGCCTCCTCGCCAAAGACATTTTGGCTTCTTCATCCACCAATGGATCAGGCTCTCCCTTGAAGCGCGCAGCTCCCTCCACTGAGCCTGCCGTTGCTTCTCTGACCAAGGCCAGCCCGCCAAAGATCTCCACCCGCACCGCCACCGCGATTCAAGACATTCTCAAGACCGCCCAACCCCTGCGGCCCCCTACCAAGCCTGAGCTCGTCAATCCCTACCAGTCGGCTGCGCCTCTGGCCGCAAGGAGCAAGGACGATGCGACTTCAATCACACCAGTCCGCCGCTCAGCTCGCGCCTCGATGCTGACTCGCGCTAAGGCACGGGAGACGGCCAAGGCTGCCGAGAAGAACAGCCCGCCAAAGGAGTCTGTGCTCGATCTCATCGAGCGTACCGCTCCCAAGTCGTCGGCGAGTAAGAGAAAGGCGGCGAGCGACGCGCCGGCGTCTCAGCGCAATGGGACAGTACCCGCAACCGCGTCAGTCCAAGCTCCTGTGCCTGCTGCTCCGGCGCCCTCTGCTGAGGAACGCAAGTCGCAAAGGACTGAAGAAGTGCAGCGACGTCTTGAAGCGCTCACCAAGGCCAAGACTCAGCAAGAACAGCAGCAGAGCGCGCCAAAATCTGCCGCTGCGGACACTACCGCAAAGTCGAATACAGCGCTGGTTCCACCTCAGTACACGGCGACAAAACCAAAGAAGCCCTCGCCACTGTCGGCTGCTTTCCAGCCGCCTGACTCGCCCAGCTCCGATTCGGAGGCCGTCCCTTCAGCTCAGCCATCGCAAGGACCTGCGATCTCTCAGCCTAGCTTCAGCTTCGGTAACCCCGCTGCTGCTTCAGCCACAACAACAAAGGCGCCATCGTCCGGATTCTCGTTTAGCGCGCCCAAGCCCAGCACGACGGCTCCAGCATCGACGGCTCCATCCAGTGGATTCTCTTTTGCAAAGCCTGCAGCATCCCCACCGGCATCAGCAGCAACTGCTTCGACCAGTTTCTCATTCACACCAGTAGCCTCTGCAGCAACGCAGCAGCAGAAGCCAGCCACCACTGCCCCTGCCCCTTCCACTGGGTTCAGCTTCTCCACTCCAGTCGCCGCGCCTTCAAGCTCTGTTGCACCGCAGTCTATCTCGTCGACTTCTGCCGCCACATCGCCTCGTAGCGAAGTGTTGGCGGAGGAGGCATCAAAGCTGCCTAAGTTCGAGTGGCAAGTTCCTGAAATTGCGGCGATAACTAATGTGGTTACGGACAAGGCGTTACGGGACGAGATCAAATCAGTTGCCCAGGTTGCGCTACCAAAGTTCGACTTCATCTACGAGATCGAGACTTGCTCCTCCGACGCCACTTCTCAAGCGCAGAACACACCAGCCGCTCCAGTCAAGACCGCTGCCACCACCTCTGCCCCGAGTGCTGGGTTCAGCTTCTCCGCGCCCACCCCTGCTGCTGCTACCCCCGCTGGTGCTCCCGCAGAAACTGAAGCACAAGAAGCCGTGGATGACGGCTCAGCAGGCGATCCCAGCACACCTCAATCCTCCGGCCTGCTCGGCGAAGGCGAGGGAGAGGAATCCGAACAGACCCTCCTCGAGGTCCGCGCCAAGATCTGGCGCCTCGATATTGAGTCCAAGTCCTGGAAAGACCTCGGCATCTGTATCGCCAAGCTCAAACACGATTCAACGACCAACAAACACCGTCTTCTCGCGCGCAACGAGGCCAACGGCAAGGTGGTGGTGAACTTTATGGCGTACAAGGGGTTAAAGTCGACGCTGGACAAGACGGTGAATAGTTTTCTTGGGTTCGAGGGAAAGGAGCCTACGCAGTTTAGAGTTAAGGTGAAGACGGAGGAGATGGCGAGGGAGTTCAAGGAGGCGTTGGAACAGGCTGGTGCTAAGGCGTAGTGCGTAGGTAGAGAAAGAGAGAGGCGGGTATGCAATGAGTAAAAGACGAACCGCACGAGCGTGCGCGTGGGTTTGCGTACGTGTGTGAGGCAGTGTGTGCGATCCCCCCCCCCCCCTTCCTCCCCGTCCTCTTCTCTTCCCTTTCCCTTCACACCCAGCCTAAAACTAGGTTGTGGATGCCCCAAATATTTGATTGATCAGTCTTGCTCAGTGGCTGGTTGATTGAAGACGGAGGCTAGATCAAACTCCATTCTTTATGGTGGAGAGGAGAAACTTGGATTTAGGTCATGATCTCTATTTCGCTTCCGTGGGAGTTGACCCATTGAACGTTTCACACATCCTCCTTTCCCCCTCTCCCTTTTTCCTCTTCTTCCTTTCTCTTTCGGATGCAGGAATAGATCCGATCTTGTTGATCTATGACGAATGTGTGGTGAGTATAGGATGTATTTTGAATGGTTGGTGGATGAGTGAGAGACGGGGGACGGAGAAATGGCGAACTTGACTGCTTTGCCTTGTTGACCGCCGCATGTGTGCAGCACCACGAGCAGGAAGTGAGGGGGGTTAGGGCCGTCGATATACGTCCTTACGCTTCTGCTTCTTTGCTGTTGGGTATGTGTGTGCGCGGAGGGCGAAGATTTCCTACAGTCTTGTTCGACAAGGCTAAACCCGTCCCAGATCGAAAAAACCCCAGCTTGAACGCACTACTTCCGGATTCCCCTCTCCTCTTCTCGTTCCCGGCACAGGGCGAGGGCATCAGTGAGACGTGTTTCAGTTCCGAAGCACCCACATAGACACCCTGCTCAAGGGAAGAGCAGCTGGAGGGAGGAACCTCGGCGTGCGTTTGGGCAGGATCAACAGGTGGGCTTGGGGTTGCATATCAAACCCAAGGCCAAACTGCCTCCCCAGAGCAGCAAAGAGGAGATGCGGTGTTCATTCCCACCTACATTCACGCCCGCAAACACACACCCCCAGCTTCCTAGCTTCCACAAGTCTCAGTACCATAGTTTGCCGCCGGATTGGCGATCACTGCATGTGAGTGACGCTTCTTGTTCACGCATGTATGGAAAGGAATGCAAGCTTCCATTCTTGCTGAATTCTGGTGAGGATTCTGTTCCATTGGCCGTGTGGTCGGAGGCGGAGCTTAGCTGAAACCGAAGAGTGGGTTTGGTGGGGTTGACCGAGTCTAACAGTTTGTGCATCGACAGTGAGGTACCCTGAATATGGCAAGAGTGGTGCTGTCAACACGTGGAAAGTGTAATGTAGCGGGCGTCTTCGTCGCTTGGGGTTGATCAGTCATGGGTGCGGTGCCGGTTGACCGGTAGGAGACTCAAGTCTGGTTCACAACACACCCGACTCGATCCGCGATCAATGTTATGCTCAACGTTAGTTTCGAGATTGAGATAGACGCACACTCAATTTGCGCTCGTCTTTAGTTGAGTCCTGTTGCTTTGCGAAGGAGGCAGCCTCTCCATCAGAACCAGGATGTAAGTGGGTCAGACGACACTATGGCGACTGACTTGCATCGAGATCGGGACGCCGAAACCGAGGTTCAATCGGGAAGTTGATGGACCGATTGTCCTCATCTCTGCTAGACCATCATAAATGGGCTCGAAGCTGCAGCTTACACTTGAGCGGCTCTGCGCCAACCACGCAGCGATTCTCGCGCACACACACACACACCAGAAGACATCTTATCCTTTCGTGCTACTCGCAACTATGTAGGCGAGAAATGTGACTTGTCAAACGGCGGTCTCAACATATAAGCGAGCGTCAAGGTGACAAACAGTCGAGCTCAAACAGTGACAACGGACAGAGGACAGCCTATATTCACACGAAGTGTCCTTGGCTTTCTCGGACGAATCAGCTGGCGTGCACTCGGCTAGAACTTGAGCCTTTTTTACCTGCACGGAATAGAGTTCGGGTGCGCCGCGAGGATAAGGTTGAACCGCATTGCATGCAGCGCGCGATGAGCGCGGCTGCATACAACGTGCGCACCCAAAGCCCGCACTCTGTAAACGCCGGTCCTGTACCCACCACACACTCAACGAATAACAAAACTGTTTTTGAGGGGTGCATGCACACACGCGGGGAGCATTAGCAATAGCCAACTCAGCAACTGGGACACTTTGGGCTCGGGTAAAAGACTCGCCAAAGCGGTGATTGTTCATTCCGATCGTGTTGCGGATCCCGCTGCAGATGAAGATGTGGCTTGCTATTCAGATGTCAGCATGGCTTTGGGTTGCGTTGCCGATGTTGTGCGGATGAGAGCGATTGTCGACAGCTCCGTGCTTATCAGGCAGAGTGTGATGGCGGTAACTAATTGTTACCACTTCCAACGGGTCTTGGCCTCCAAACGCAGTATCGCCTTGACCATTGAGGCAGGTAGCTGGCTATCCTGCTAACACAGACACGGACAATGTGACAGTGCGGCGGGAACATGTCGGAAATACGATAGATCCCGCCCTCGCACTTATTTAAAAAAAAACAGCAAAAATTGAAGCAACGGTCAACGAGAGAGGGTCCGAAATCTTGATTTGGACTTTCATCGAAAACACACAAAAAGCCCTAAATTAGAGCGGGTGTGAGGCGATGTCTTCAACACCTTGCGCACTGAGTGAGAGAGGTGAGGACAGAGAATGTACCACAAGGTCAAGAGCGCACAGGTGCTGGCTGCAGCTGAAACGATCGCTCGATACTGTACATGCGCGCACCCGAATTGGGCGTGCGCGCGACGCTGCATGGCTCGGCAGACGAAATGTGCTCTAGACAAGTTGTTCTGTTTTCTTCTTCTCATTGCTGTGATCCTAAGCCTGTACGCACACACACACACACAAACGAATCGACGGTGCCGAAACCATCTCACGCACCCCACAACGTGCAATGGCTCCGGGGGGGGCATTTCCGGAAAGCAACTGTCCTCAGTGACGCGGGGAAGCCGGAGATGCACGCACGATGATGTGATGTGGAAAAGAACCGACGGGTTACACTTTATTCTCATTGTGGTTCGGATCCGGGGCTTGTTGCTTGTTTGTCGGCAACTCGGAGCGGAATCGCATGCACCGCTGGCTAGCAAAGCAAAAACCACTAAGTGGACCAGGACTGGAGAACACGGAAAAAGGCGCGATTCGAGTGAGAAGCGGATGGAAGAATTAGAGCTTCGATCGTCGGCTTCAACCTGCATCAAGGGTTTTGTGGAATGCATTCGCGCGCGCATTCTCGATTGTTTGGGCGCAGTGCACTGTTACCATCGACGTATAAAGCTGCATCGAGTGGTAATCGAAGAAAGCTTGTTTTAAGGCACGTTGCGTTAAGTGGGCTTGCTTTGACAGAAGGCGCTGCTCGCTTGTGAGCGGAGTATTGCTGGCTGACAAGGGTTTGATCGACTCGTCTCCCGTTTTACATACCTTACTCTCACCGTGCCACACTGTCAAAGTGCAAGAAAGCCAAACTGGAGTAGTGAGCCGAGCGCTTCGATCCTGACGTGCATCTGCAGAATCGCTGGCATTGGTTTTTAAGGTTTTTTTTTTGTTTTTGTTTTTGTTTTTATTTTTATTTTTATTTTTTTTACGGCGCATGCCTCTGGAATATCGCCTTGTTTTCTGAGCCCGGAAACACCTCCACACCGCGAAAAGCACGAGTCTAATTCGGAGAGTTTGCTCGACTCACCAAACATGACCTCTGCAGAGCATTTGCGCAGTCGGAGAGGTGTTGGTGTACGGTTCAGGATCAACGTCTAAAATGCGCAGTGTACAGTCATCGCCTTGATTTTTGGATTTTGAATTCGAGGCACTGCATGCTTTGGCTCATGGCTGAATGTAGTGTGGCGAAAGAGCAGCCGAGCCAAGTGGACAGCAGACCAAGATGGATGGTAACTGTACCGCGATACCTTAGACGAGCCTAATTTCTCGCAACACACTCACACACATTGGCAAAAAAGCACGGAACAAAGTTGAGCAGCACAAGAACACAGGAAAAGAAATGGAAAAAGGGAGAAAAAAAAAAAAAAAAAAGGTGACCATTGCCATCGGTCATCACATGAAGCTGCATTCATTTGAGCGCTCGCTACACCCTTCGCTTGTCTCTTGCCTCTTTCCTCTTTCCTCCTTCGCCTGTGTCTACTCTTAAAGAGAAAAATGCAATCTAGAAAAATGGGCTGGCACCTGTGGTGTACTGCACCTTGACGCCAAATGCCTCTCTGTCAGGGTGATTTGAGCAAGCAATCCAACCGTCCGTTCTGGATTGATTCATTTTGCATTCAATATTTTGCATTCATTCATCCGTTCGGAGTCCCAGCTGTCTCGTTTTTGGCTCGATTGCATCTTGTCATTCCAGCCAACTCGGATCGTGCGTGTTGGTTGCGCCTGCCCCGCTTTCCTATCTAATTCTCGTCGAAACAGTGTGGCAATTGACATTGATCAACTCGCCATCCAAAAGCTGACACCCGATCTGTTCTTGCATTTCCTTTTCCTCGGAGCTCAACTCGGCTTTACCGTGCCGCCACCCGGCTAGAACCGATGCGAGCTGACTGAGAACTGCAGGTCCCTTTCTTTCCCTTTACCTGCCCTTGCTTGCCCGGCTCTGGATCCCTGTCAATCATCCATCCGCTCCGTACTTGGTCCGTCCATGCGCGCACTTTCGAGTGTTTTGACACTCCGAACGTGCTGCTGACGTCTCGGTGGAAACTCAAAAGCTTCATCTCTGGGTTGAGATATCCATGCATTTTGGGCCCTGCATCCAGAATTTTCTGCGAGACCCGATTCCCGCCCAGCAGCTTTGGTGTTGCTTTTCTGCGCTTCTCTTTCTGCGCTTCTCTTTCTGCGCTTCTCTTTCTGCGCTTCTCTTTCTGCGCTCGGCGCTTGCCCCGCTTAAAATTTGGCTTGCTTCGTCTCTGATCCTTTGGCTCCCACTCGCAACTGCTCAGTTCAAGTGCGCCTGCGTTGGCTTCGCGCTTCTCGTCGCTTGTTCCGTCCAGTCAAGCGACTCGTTCCACGCCCTGCCCCTTCCTTCCCTTCCTCGCTCTGCTGCTAGCCGGATCGCTCTTCCACATCCATGACCCCTTGCTGCTAGCTTTGTTCTCCTCTCTCTCTCTCTCTCTCTCTCTCTCTTTTGCGCTCCTCTCCTGCATCATCCATTCAAAGCACTTCCGGAGCGCGCACATTTGGACACCCGTGGCGCCCGTCTCGAATCTAGCTCAACCCGGACTTTGCTAAGCTCGTCCGGCACGAGCAAGATCCTTCAAGCTCAGCTGCTTTCCTCTCTCTCTCTCTCTCTCTCTCGACCATCCTTATGGCGACGCTGCTTCGCTCGTCTCTCTTGTACCGTCGTCATCCTTGCTACGACACTTGGTCGTCCAATCTTTCCCACTTTCCGACGCTATCCACCATCTACCACCTTCCACCTTCCACCTTCCACCTTCTACTTTGCATCGACCATCGACCATTATCGACTCGATCAGATCTTTCGGCTACACCTCTTTTCGACAAGGCTCTCTCTCTTTCACACCTCGAGCTCGTCTATCTCCTCGTTCTTGTCCATCTTGAATCGTCATTCATCGCATTGCTCTCTTGCCATCCCACCAATAGGCAAGCTGGCAATCTCGTCTCACCATCACGTCTCGCTGATCCAGGCACTCTTTCCAGGCTCTATTCAGCCGCACAACCCCTTACAGCGGTTAGGCTACTGTTCAGCCGCGCACGCTTCTCGTTTACACCATACTCGTTCGCTGCGTCAACCGTGCGCTCAGCCTCCTTGTTCACTTTTTCTCGCTTCTTCACCCACACGAGATCATATCATGTCACGTCTTTACTCGAACATCCCATACCCGCACGACCGCTTCTCTCACAACGCAGAAGCAACCATGCATTCTTACACCAACCGACATGCGCCTCCCAGGCCCGACTTTGCTCGCTCGCAAATCGTGCCCCGAGGTCCCGTATCCGGTCCCCCTCATGGCCCAGTGTATCCCGACCACGACCCCTCCGACCTAGCGTACCCTTCACACTACGCTCCTCAACCCACCTACACACGCCATCATCACTCGTACTATGATGAGCGCGGTCCTCTGCCTCCGCCGCCCCTTCACCACCCACACACTCACCGCCAAGAGTCGTATCACGCCTACGACGCTCGATCTCCCACTTTGTCCAGCCCCGCACAACCCCATGCACCCTACGGCTACGGCTACCACGCCCATGCCCAGCACCCTGCTCATGCACCTCCTCATCACCCGCACAACCCACACCACGCCTCCTTCTCTTCCGCCGGTTCTTCCGCCTCTTCCTCGCTCCACAGCATGCGTGGTTCCATGCAGCCCAACCCCATGTCGATGCCAACAGGCTCACAGCAGCAGCCCACATTTCGAGGCCACATTAAGACCACCAAAGATGCCATTCTTTTGCTCGCCGCCTGCGACTTGGTCGAAGATGCCGGCGCTCCAGGCCTTCCCCCTCCCCGTCGTGTCACCCGCCGTCTGCTCGACTCAGAGCGTGCCGACCTTATCTGCTCTGGCAGCATCTTTGTCTGGGACGAAAAGGAGGCTGGTATGCGTCGTTGGACTGACGGCAAGTGCTGGTCCGCCAGCAGGGTCAGTGGCTGCTTCTTGACATATCGCGAGCTCGAAGCCCGCAAGAAGCCCTCTTCTTCCATCACTGGTGGTCCCACCTCGAACCTCTACAAGGCCGAGGGTCTCATCAAGCAGTCTTTTAGTATGACCACCACATCCGGACGCAAGTTGCACGTCATCTCGTACTACACCAAGCGCGACGTTCGCGAAGGCCTCCTTCGCCGTGTCAGCGAGGATCCTCGCTTTGTCGGCGAGAACGGCGGCGAATGGGGTCTCGAGGTCGATGAGGCTGAGTACCCTGATCCGATCAGCCGTGCCGGTGATCTTCCACCTGGTGTCAACCCTGACGACCCTGAAGGCTCTCAGTCTCCCCCTAGCCCAGCACATATCGAGCACAACGACCTGCGAGTATCGCGTGGCGAAGCTGTGGCGCACTCGAGGGAAGCTATCTACCATAACCGCAACATGGCGTCTAGTCCTAGGTCGTATGCCGACACCCGCGGCCCTATGGATCGCAGCCGCATCTCGCCCGACTCGAGAGAGCCTCACAACTTGCCTCTACACGAATTTGCTCCGAGACGTGGCCTTGACAGCCAGTTGTCTCCCTATGGCCATGGCAAGGCCGAGCCCACCGAGAGACTGCCATACCCTGCAGAGGTCACTCCACTGCACGAGGCTCGCGGCCTTCTCCCCATTCGCCCCATTCCTGTGGACTCTAAGCTCGCCGAATTGCCGCTGCGTCGCATCACCAAGGGGTCGGCGCCGGAAGTCGCTTCACAACCAGGGCACCTGTACGGCCGCAAGCGATCGTACCAAGACTTTCGCGGCACATCCTCGTTCGACGACAGCAACAACGATTCCGTCGCCCCCAAGCCGACGCGTCCGCGCTTGCAGCGTCTGCGCAGCTCGAGCATGAGCAACCCTCATGGCAGTAGCTCTGCTCAGGATGTGCTGGCTCCCATCCGCCCACTCGGCCGTGTTGGGTCAGACGACGAGGGCGTCTCCAAGCTGCGATCGACGCACGGCGGACCACAAGGGTTCAGAGAGCAGCATGACTCTGCTGTCGGCGCACTGCTGAGCTTGCGCAGCGGCAGCGGGTCGAGCGACGACTGCTCGCACTCGAAGGCTGGACCGCTCTCGCAGTCCCCACCCACCTCCGCCCTAAGTAGCGCTGAAGCCGACGACTTGACCTCCAAACCCGCTTTCTCTTGTATGGACCGCGCCGCGCTCGACCGCTTCAGCGTTCGCATCTGAGCTAAGCATCACAAGCACACGCACATACGGACAATTGTGTCTCTTCTCTCTCTCTTCTCTTCTCTTCTCTAGTATCCTCTGTACTTGTACAACATAACTGCCTTGCTCGAGCTTGTTCGTTGGATTCGCTTCGATCCCTGGTCTCGATTCGTATTTTTGGTTGTCCTAGGTTCGACGTCACCTCGCAGCGCTAATGATCTTCACACATACACACGCAATTTGAAGCATGGGCAAATTTCTTTGCTGCAGTATCTTTTTCGGTCGGCGTCAAGGGTGTGGCATTTTCGAGTGCCTTGCTTTGCTGTGGGGGCGAGGGATTGGGGTCAGGCTTGGCGAGGGTGCTTGCTGATGCTGGTGTGAACAAGAGCGACAGAGTATGATGGTGACTTGCAACCGCAGGGATGGTTGGACACATTGGCTGGTGCACTACAGCTTTTTCAAATCAAGATCGGTAAACCTGCATCATCACTGCACACACTCTTGGACACGAATCGCTTGCTTCTTTCACCCCGGCTCAACTCATCTGCCATCTACATCTTCCGGCTACGTTCAGGTCTTGACCGTAGCGAGCGAGTAAAGCCAATCATACTGTCCTGTTTCTCCACACCTCATGCTACCCGCATAAGTTAAAGCAGGAGTATGAGGCGAACAAAGTTGGGGGCAGGAACAGCAGGGACAGAAGGCAAGGGGTCTTAGAAACCCAGCTGCAGGGGTCGGCGTGCGTGTGTTTGAGCGAGCGGTCAAGAAGTGCAGCCGAGAGCCGCTTGGACTTTGACTTTGTGGAAGTACAGTACCGTAGGAAGGGTCAGGGGAAAGGGATGAAAAGCGGCTACTGTGCGCGGAAGAAGCTCGAGCAAAAAGAGGAACCAGCAAAGCAGCAGTGGCGTGGAAACGTTTCCACGTTGTCACCGGATCGGTTAGGTACTGCATGCATATCGGCGATCAAGCAAGTAGTCATCATTCGGCCGAAAACACAGTTGGCTGAGCGCAACCCTTCAAAGCTCAGTCATCACCATCTGTCTCGATAGTTTCTGCAATACCATCATACTTTGAAGCTCCGAACCTGCATTCTTTGTGTTTCCGATTGATTCTCAGCTTTTCCTTCGACAACGTTGGTCCTGCTGAACTACATACAGTATACATGTCTGAGTCTGACCGAAGAATAAGGTCGCCGTTCCCTTACACGTCGTCCTCCCCGCGCCCACCTTGCCTTTGCACATTGAGCGTCGGCAAACGTTACTCTTGTCTGAAGAGGCTTATATCACAGAAGCAGCACGCTGGCTAGGGTATTGGGTTGTTGGTACCCGAAACACGACTCTAGATGTCACGAAAGCTGCAGCCGTTTTTATTCGTTCGCGAGATCATGGAAAGGAGCGGAGAGCGAGCGCCACAATTGAAGATTGAGACTTGTCGCTCGGACTTGGGCATCTTTGATCTCTCGACGACAGCGGCGAGAAGAGGCAGCAGTGAGTGTGTGTTCCTCTCGCTGTTTTCGCTTTTCATTTCTTTGGTCCGTCAACGCCCACCCACTTTTTCTCACGCGTCGACAGGTTGAAGAAAATTGTGGCTGCTTCTGCTGCGAATTTAGATTCCAGAGTGCATTGCGCCGGCTGCTGTTGCTGCTGCCAACATGAAACTTGGCAACCCTGCAATGCGATCCCATGAATTGTTTCCACGCCGTCGGCCGCGAAGGGCAACAGCAGTGCCAGCCAACAGCATTGCCAGCCAACAAATTGTCCTATCTGCATCTTGTGTACATGTTGCAGCATTGTCCCGCACCGTTGTCAACTTGGCCGCAGACGACAATGAGATGCAACACTGCGAGGGTGCAAGTGCGTTGTCGCTTCAGAGCATTGTCTCCGTGCCGTTACTGTCCTGTCCTATTTACTTGGCACAAAAGTGCACTTTGGCGACCAAAAGACCACCGAGTTTTCCGACACCTGCGATTGTCGACTGATGCGACTGAGTTAACAGGCTAACAAGCTTGTTCCTGTCGCAATCAGCCCCGCTAAGAACAGAAAAGACTGCTGGCTTGCCAATATGTTTCAACCTCCGAAGGTCTCCTATTTCCGCTGCCACGTCCGAGTTTCGCAAACTCACTCCGTCAATCCTCCCACTTCCCCTCCTGGGCCGACTTTCGATCGCTTCAACTAGTATTCTCGGCGAGCCTAGGCCATCACTCTGTGACGCTTCGTCTGAGTTGTGTGCCACACAAACACTGCCATTCGTTCGGTTTGAAGCGGATTCGAGGGGGAAAGTACAGCTTTGTGTCCACATGGCACCTCGGCTCCAGTTTAACGGTGCTCGCCTGCAGCACGACCCTGCATTAGTAGCAAGCGTACAACTCTCTAAGCCGCCTGTTGTTATACTTTGGGCGCACAGTGGGCTTTTCCCACTCCCAGCTGCAGCCAAGCCGACACACACACGCTGCAAGCCAAGCACGCCCGCTTTCTTAAACAAGACCGAGTGGAACAATCCCACCCCTGCTGTTTTCCAGAAGCCCCTCGATCTGGCACCAGCTCAGCGTGACACTACATCAAGCGCACGGAACAGAGGACAAAGAGTTCTAGTAATTCGTCCCCCATCGACCGTTAAAGCTTGCACTCGGTCTCCTCCTGCTCAGGAAACCTCGTGCACTCTCACTCACCCCCCCTGACAATGCCGACTTTCCTGAACTGTCATTAGGAACGACCAACCAGATAGAGTCAGGTGCCTGTGTACTGCTGCTGCTAATCCCTTTTGCGTTGGATGCCCACGCTTCAACCTCGTATCCGCACTTCAATCGAACCGGAACGCTCGTCCTGCCGCCTTGGCATTCCGGAGCCCTCACATGTACTGTACCCACGATCTGCACGCTTCATGCTCACGATTGGTGGCTTCTTCCCACCCTACAGCCGCCGCCGCCAGCCATTGATCCCATTCTCTCTCTCCTTTCTCCCATCCTTCCTTTCTCCCATTCCCTTCGTTCGGCCCGCCATCGTTGGCCACCGGCTTCTCCCCACATTGCAGACAAGGCAACGCAGAATCGACGTTCGCCAGCAAATGAGGTCGTCGCTTGTTGCTTCTCTTCCTTCACACCGCCTTTGATGCTTTTTGCCCCCGGCTGATCTTGCTCCGTCCTACTCGTCGCTTCATCGCACCTGTATAGCACAGCACATCGCACTAGAGCGTTCCAGTTGCTCAATTTTCTTCCTCGACTCCAAGCACACACATTGTTCAGGACGCCGGTGTGCTCTTTTTGATCTCGCTGCTTGTCTTCTCCGCCTTCGACTGGTCGCTTGAGCACGCCCACTTGCCCGCACCTACACAAAAGGGTCCAAGCATCTTGAAGGTCTGTCTACCATCACACTCCCGCTGCTGATTGGCTATAAGGGATGCACGCTACACTTCATATCAATCCGCCCAGCCACCACTTGACCGAACCGCTCAACGACCTCACTCTCGTTTCCGTCACCGCTCAATCTTCACATCGTCCCACCGCCACCTGCGACTACATCTCCCGTCTTGGCGACCACTTATCACTTCATTAGCGGCTTGCCACACGGTGCTGCCCTCGCACTCGGCCGCCGCCATGTCGACAACGCAGCGCGGCCGACAGTACATGGCGTCGCAGTCGCAAAAAGCGGAAGCCATGTACCGTCAACCCTCGTATGATCGCAGCTTCGACTCTGTCCGCTTTCCCTCCAACGCCAGCCAGCCAAGTCTGTCCCACAGCATCGCCACCTACACCGAGTCCACGCCGTCCTCCGTTTGCCGACCCGACTTCGGCGAGTACGCACAGGACATGTCCGTCAGCGACTGCGGCGCCAGTGTCGTCTCGGAAGTACCGCCTTCCTTCGACGACACTTCTGACATTGATGAAGTTCCACCCAGCAACAGCTGCAAGCCGACGCTGATCAAATTTGTCGAGCCGGTGGTGCAGCGCGATCCTTCCAACGGCCAGCCGCGGCTGACGGGGATGAAGAAGAAGATGCAGCGCAAAAAGTCAGCCGTTGCTCTTCAGGCGGGCTCAGAGCTCGACGTTCAGCACCTCCCCGTGCTTGGGTTTGCCGATTCTTGCACTAAATACGCGGCGGAGGATGGATTGCACAGGGACACGCTCAACTTCCCCGGCGTGCCGCCCAGGGAGCTTCACATCGCGCCGAAGCAGGAGCAGTGGAACGTGGACACGATCGACATTGCGCTCGAGGACCTGGTGCTGGACAAGGGCAAGGCCAGGTTGACCTTGACGTCGTCGTCTCAGAGTCCCTTTGCGGATGCTGCTGACACGACTTTGAGCGCATCCAGACTGCCGTTGGGCATGGCCGGCATGAGAGCGCCAGCAGCGCACTCTGTGCTGGACGAGGCGCAAGAGCATGAGAGGCAACACCGGTCACAGCCACGCGCTACCACTCTGAGCGATGCGAGACGAACTCAGCGTGCGGCGCCTATCGATGCCCCTCTGCCGCCGTTGCCTTCACTGCCTTCATCGTTGGCCCACAGCCAAGACAGCATCGCGCCCTCAGCCAGCGGCAAGACGGCTGGGCTGCAGCCGAGCCACGATCATCCGCTTGCAGCGCAGTCTTCCGCGGAGCTTGGATCCGCCAGAGATAGCGCTGTCGTCAGGCAGGTTGGTAGCGCGAATTACAGGCCAGAGGAAGAAGACAATGTGTTTGCCTTCTCGCCACCCAGCCTGAGCGGCCACGGCGATGATAACCGACTGGGAGCATCCGCCCCCGAATCTCGTGTTCCCCGCATGGCGGGCAGACGCGTTGACTCGATGGCCTCGTCCAACCACAGCAGTCTGCGAGACCTCGATCCACGTGAAGTTATCCAGCGCGCACGCATGCAACCTCTCAGCTGCGGCCTCGACGCCGAGATCAGCGGCTCGCTCGACCTCGCTGACGAATGCGCCCCGTTGGATATAGCCAACAGCGTACAAGCAGAAGACCTCCCTCCGCTGCTCTCCAACCACTACCTCCAAGGCAAAGTCGACCAGGCCGAGTTCGAGCGTCTCAACCGGCTCCCTGAGCGAATGCAGGCCGCTGCTGCTGCCGCCGCCGCCGCTGCAGCAGCACAAGGCAGCCACCGCGCCTCGCGCAAGCACCTCTCCAAGCACAAAAAGGGCGCTGGTACGCCGTCGGCAGTCCACCACTACGAACCCATCAGCATCCTCCGCGCTGAAGCAGCCTTCTTGAAAGTGGACACGAAAAAGTCGGACAAGAGGGACACGAAGAAGGATCGCCTCTGGAACAATGCCAGCAGCAGCAGCAGCAGCAGCAACAGCAACAGCAACAGCATCAGCAGCGGGAGCAGCATTAGCGGCCGAACGCACCTCGGGGCCAGCTCAATGTCCTCGCTGGGAAGGGCAGGGGTGAACGCTTCGTCTTCAGATGTGTCTTCGGTCTCGGAGGGACAGCAGAGGTTGAGGTCGTTCAAGTCATCGATTCGGCTCAAGACGATGAAGTGATCCTTGTTCCAGCGTAACAAGTTGCTCCGTTTTCGTCTTGTCACATGTTGCGAAATGTTGGGCATTGAACAGCAGCAACAAACTTGAGTCTCTAAGCTCCTAGCAACCAACGAGCCCATCATCGCATTCCCAGATACCCTCATTTCAACATGTAGAAACCAAACCGAGACCTCAGCATGAATCGCACCGTTCACACTTGTTAGCAATCCAACTCTTTGCGCCTTTGAACCCAACTGAGAACAGCTGCGTGGTAGTCGAGTCGAGTCGAGTCGAGTCGAGTCCTCGGTGTCCGCAGCGCTGCTCGAGCAATGCCAGTCTGTAGTGTCATGCAACGCCAGCGACTCATCAAGTTGGAAGGAGGTGAGAAGCTCCCAGTCACCGTCAGCCAATCTCTTTCTCGACGAAATCCAAAATCCCAACAACAGAGCGCAACCCTGGAGTCAGTCAGTGCTCTTTCGCCGCGCAAAGTAACAGGCTATGGTTATCACTGCGCGACACTGGACGACACCAACCCAAAAAAAAAAAAAAAAAACCGCTCCGTGCACAGCAGCATTCAAAGGCTCTCTCTTTTTTTTTTTTTTTTTTGGAATTTGAATTATTTACGGAGGGAAAGTACAGTATTAGGGGCAGGAGCCTCTCTCTCTATCTCACACTCTTTCAGCAAGCTTGGCAAACAAAGAGAGGCAGAACGCGCAAGCCAGGTCAAAAGCCAAATCAGTGTTGGCGAGCATGTGTGTGTGTGTGTGTGTGTGCCCGATTCTGACTTGAAAGAGCTAAGCTCAGTCGCGCCACTCTCCAAAAGGCAGGAACGGAAACTGGCTTCCGCCTTCGCAGCAGCCAACAGCAAATTGGACGACGCAGGTGATGCACAGTCAATGAGTACTGTGCTGTGCTGTGCTGTGCTGTGCTGTGCTGTGGTGTTGCGTTGCATTGCACCGCGGCGGCAGCCTTTTGCATTTTGCTGCGAAAAACAGGAAAAGCGTTCAACACTCACTCGCTCGCTCGGCTTTGCCCACCACTCACTCGCCTGCTTGCCACTCGAAACACGCACAGAGTCGCAGCAGAGAGAGACCGCTTCCGCTCACACTTGCACCGACCAGCCGACCGTGTGCGTGTGTGTGTGTGTGTTCCTCAATCCATCACATCGCCGAGGTGTGGAGTCCTGCAATCATCCCCCCCTTCCCCCGTTGTTCACTAGTCTATTCTCTTTCGCATCATCACTTTTCGCTCGCTCGACTCAGCCGTCCTCGCGGCACGACGCACCTCATTCTACCTCTTGATAGCACAAGCAGGGGCTCCCCCGCACAGGTGGTCTGCTAGCCGTGGCAAAGTGCAGCTGACCCTTGGTTGATCGATCAAGGAGCTGCCAAAGTAGCATTCACTCTTCTCCCCACCGGCCGGCCACGATCTCGGCACCACGACCAGCCTTCCAGAGCCTCAACGTCTGTCGTACGCTTCCGCGTTGCTGTCACTTGATCACTCGACGCCACGATCCGGCCATCACCCCCCTTGCAAGCATTTCACTTCGCCCAAGCACCGCCTTCACCGACTTCCATCTTTGCATCTTGAAACAAATCTCCTCCATTCTTTGTCAACGGCTGCTGCGCCATCCACTCCTAACAGGCTTGCTCAATTCAAGCAAGTCATCTTGCTCAGCCTGCCAATGTTCATCTGATCGCGAGCCAATCTCGTTTGCATTCTGTCGCTGGGTCGGCCTCACGCGCTATCGTCCCCTTGCAAACATCCCTTGGTCTGAATCTCACAATCCTCATCCAGCTCGACATATAGCGCCCCAAGTCGTTTGGCACGCGTTTACCCAGGCAAGCGTGTATTTAGTATGTCGGCCGGTCCGATGCGAATCACAGACGACGAGCTGGCGCGCGAGGTAGAAGCGCTCAAATCGCATCGCAGGCTCTCAGTCAACCGTCCCGTTCTCGATCCCGATCTTCCCGACCTTGCTGCAGCTTATGGAGGTGGACAGGAGCTTCTTTCCGTCCCATCACCCGAGCGCGAAAGGCGCGGATATAGCCTTGTAGATGACGGCGCCGTACCAATACGTAGCCCTTCCTCCTCTTCTTCTTCATCCTCCCTATCCTCCGGAAACAGCTATGGCAATGAGCGCGCTCACTTCACCGCCAGGCGCCGAGGACAAGGCTCCGACCAATCATCCGACTCACAATTACTTGTAGCGTCGCCAACCCGCCTTTCGCCTATCTCGTCCTCACCCACCAGTGATGCTTTCGACTCGAGAGTCATTGCATCTTCGCCCACCAACATCACCTCGACAAGCCCGCAGTCGCCCAAAGATCCAAGTCACCTCTTTTGGGTTCCTGCGTCTGTACATCCAGAGATCTCTCCGACCGACTTTCGCAACTTTATAAAGGAGCACGCTGCTCGTGCCGTCACCCAGCATGCTAGCGGAGACGATGCAGCTGCTGATGATACATTGCCTCCTCTCGCCATCGGTGACTCGCCCATCGCACAGAGGCTCAACTCTGTCCGCCAACAGCAGCAGGAGCGTCAGAATCAGTCCAGTGATGCAAGAGGCGCGCTCATCGGTCGCTCCACTTCCTTGTCACGACGCGGCAGTACACTACGACGTCAGTACCGACCAGAGAATGACACAGACGATGCCGAAGAAGAAAAGGCGCCGCGACCGCTTCAACGCAATCGCAGCGGCTTGAGTCGCGGTGCCTATGGTCTCTCCATCCCCAATCTCACCATCGATGATCTGCAGAGGCTCGAAGCAGCCGCCGAGGAAGCTAGCCAGAGCCAGGATCCCGCCATGTTGCGCAGCGTGCTTCGACGTACCCTCAGTCTCAACACTACGCCCGATCTTGACACCATGGATGTCATGCCCGCAGAGCCAATGGAGGACCCGGATGCTCCCATCATTGTACCAAAACCAGGTCAGATCTTGCGGCGAGCCGCACGAACCAAGATGCGCAAGGCTTCAGGCGACTCGACTCGAGGCAGTCTAGCTTCGCGTCGACGTGCTCCTCGCAGCTCTACGGACGCAGAAGCTCCTTCCGAAGGCAGTCGAGCGTGGGAGCTGCAGCAGAGCAGCGCACAAGATATGGAGAGGCGGCACAGCGGCCAGTCGGAACTCTCGTCGGGTGCGGATGACGACTCGTCCGCTGGAGACAGTCCTTCGCGTCCCGTGTCGACCGAAGCAACGGATTCCATCGTGGATGCATATTCGCGCGACTCGTATCAGTCGGATGCTTCGCAGCGAACGAGCGTCACTTCTGTTGTCGATAGCGCCGGCTCCGAGACCAGCACACCAGCTGGCTCGATCGGCCAAGCAGAGCCAGAGACTTCCTCACCGCCGCACACACCAACACAGGACTCCTATGCAACTTTGCCCTCCGCTATCGACGGCACAAAGCGGCAGGCACTTTCGTCGCAAATTCGGGAGAACGAGATTTCACTTCCAGTGCAGTATTCCGATCAGCTCGAGACACCTCGGCCAGACCGGGTTGCTAGTAACAACCAGATCAAACCGATCCCTGTGTCGCACGTCCCCCCGGTGCCTTCGTTCGAGAAGACGCTGCCCTCCCAGCAGCAGCAGTCGCAGCAGCAACAGTCGCAGAAGCAGGCTGCTCGACCTTCGACGTCTGGCAGCACAGCATCGTACAGCTCGGCGTCAGAAGCGCAGCAAGCGCAACGTAGTGATGGCCAGCCAGCTCACGGGGCGAGACCTCAGATCGCACCCATCGTGACGGCGCAGCAGCAGCGACTATCTCAGCCGCACCAGCATGTCCAGTCGCCCCCACCGGCATCCAGCAGCACAAAGCACAAAGAGAAGGAACGCAAAGGTGCTTTTGGTCTGTCTTGGTTCGGTCTGGGCAAGGACGACGAGGACGATCGAGCAAAAGTGGAGAAAGAGTCGCAGAGAAAGCGCGAGAAACATGAGAAGCGCGAGCGCAAGGAACGCGAGAGGGAGGAGAGGGACAAGGAAGAGAGCAGCTCGTCCAGCTTCCTCGGTGCGTTGTTCGGTAAGAAAAAGGGGCACGATGAATCGTCTCACCATGTCGCACCTCGTCCCGCCAACGGGCAGCTCACAGCCGGCAGTCTGCTGGAACGCAACGAGACGGGCGCTTACGGCAAGGGTGTCTACTTTTACTCGCGCTACCCGATCCACATTGAGCGCGCTGTGTATCGCCTCAGTCACATCAAGTTGGCCAATCCACGACGCCCGCTGTATGAGCAGGTGCTCATCTCGAACCTCATGTTTTGGTATTTGAGCATCATCAACCGGTCCAATCAGAACCAGTATGGAGCACAGGGTCAGCAACAAGGCCAGGTGCAGGGCGGCGCCGCGCAACAGCATATCGAGCAGAACGGGCACCATGCGAGCGGTGCGTCACCTGCGAGCTCCAATGGATACAGTTCCGGGTCCTCAGGTCATGTCGACACGTCTAGTGCTTACGATGGCATCGACATCTCGTCTAGCAGCCCAGACTCGGAGGATGGCTCAAGCTCAGATCAGTGGAATCAGAGCAGCGGTGGAGGAGGCAACGGTGCTGCACTTAAGCAGAAACGCAACGGCCTCGTAAAGCCGAATCGCGCCCCGCCCAGTGCGAACCGTGGTCGCACTGCAGAGACACCCATGAAGCAACCTGGGTACGGCATGCAGCATCGCCAGATTGATGACGACCTCAAGACCATGGGCTCGCATGCAGGATCGCTGGGCGGCTCGACCGGATTTGTGGTTGGTCAAGTGGTTGACGTCAAGGCGCTTCACGCGAACACGCCTTACCGCCTGGTTTCTGATCCACGCTCTGCGGATGGATCCAACTACCATGACCAGGCCAAGTTGGCGACCACTGATTATCTCGGTCTCGGCAACCAATCTGGGTCGTCCGAGCCGCTGTGGTCGAGGAGCCAGGGCGCAGACGGGGAACTGGGCGGATTGTCACAACCGCAAGCACAGACGCATGGGGGTCGACCTGGAAGCGGTGGATCGGATCGAGACAAGCATGGAGCGTCTCCCCTCGAGCAGAAACGCAGCTCGAGCCCGAATCGGCCGTATCGATCCGAGGCGGAAAAGGAACGCGCCTGGCTAGGGATGAGGAACAGCTCTGGACGTACTTCCGCAGCAGGAGCAGGAGGCAGCCTGGGTCACGGGTATGGGTCAATTTCGCAGCAGCAGCTAAGCGAAAAAGCAGGCGGATTGGAGCGCTCTCACTCTGAAAGCCATCCACAAGGTCGGAGCATGTCGGTTGGCGGGATTGGAGCCATGAACCGCAGCGGTGATGTGTGGAGCAGCTCGCGATCGCGCAAGACATCGATGGACCACATGAGTCCCTCTGCCTCGAGCCAAGGCTTGGTCTCGTCCACCTCTACCTCGTCCATCTCGTCGTCGTCGTTCAGCACCATCGATGAGGATGGGAAGGGTTACGGTGGGATGGTTACTTCGAGCAGTACTTCGGCTCTCGACTACTCGAATCAGGACACGTATGGAGGCTCAGCGCAGCAGCACCACTCGTTGCCGAACGGAGGGCAGATCAATCTGCCGATTGCGCCAGGGTCAAGTGCCATGCTGGATGCCGCTAGGACGAGTCAGTCCCGCAGGAGGTAGCCCCCTCGCTCCTAATCAAAACTTTATGCCGCAAGGTCAGATATCTCAGTGAAGCGAGTGCAAGAGGAGGGACCATCATCTAGAAGTGCAGATGTATAGCAAGCGAGTGGGCAGAATCGATTTAACTTTATGCGATCGCATGACATTGCTTTGTAGAGAACACGGTTGAGCGAGTGAGTGCGTTGCATTTGGTCTCGAAGCGGATCAGAGCCGCGCACCACCAGCGTGGGGCCGAGCGAGTGGTATGTCAGTGATAGCCAACGATGACGGCGGCATGGCAGCAATCCTGAAAAGCGTAGCATCACTCGGGCAATACAAAAGTCGTAGCGGCTGTCGGTCTCCACGTCGGCTAGCTAAAGCGCTCATCTTATCACTCATCTCGTTGTTTCATCTCTGCTACCGAGTCGGGTTATCTATAGGGGCAGCGATGCGATGCGGACTTTGCCGAATCGAAGCAGGCAGGCACACGTTCGGTGCCTTGTTATCCGTGACGGTGCTCCCTTTGGCTAAGCGGTGGATGGAATGCAATGGAATGTAGAGGGCGGGAGAGAGGGGATTGGTGGAGCTGGAAGCTTCATCATTTGAGTGCAGCTGTCGGAGGGGAGTTCGGATGACCCCTATTCAATACAGAGCATGAATCGTGATACTGTACCCGCCTCTGTTGCCGAGTTCTTGGGTTCACCCTGCAGCTGCACACACGTTGGTGGTGAGGTGGTGGGGATGGGGGATCCCGAAACTTCCCGGCTGATCTTATAATCTTGTGGTCATAAGCGAAAAAGCAGAGGGTGAGGGTGAAGGTTACGGGGTGGGTTTGGGCGAGCATGGATCACGCGCTGACTGCAGCACTGGGTATGGGTGGTGCTGGGGAGGGTCCGTGCAAGGCTGCGCACAGCGCCATGCTATGTCCGTATGGCCCACCTCTGTTTCCGCATGTTGCAAATGCAGAGAAGCAGGGCTCTCTATGGGCGCCAATGAGGAGAAGCGACCGTGCTATCACAGTACATTACAGTGAGAAGCAATCGGAGGAGCGAGTGGTAATCATGATTGCCGCTATCGTCTCGCCGTTAAGAAGAGGCGAAAGAGTTGGCAAAGGCTCCCAGACGAGGGATGTGATTGACTCACAAAAATCGCGCAAAAAAAAACCCCTAGTGTCCAGTTTAGACCACTGCTGAGTCCTAATTTAAACCTGAAACCAAGGTGAGCTACACACGACATCACGGTTTTCAATTTTAGTTGTCTGTCGGTACAGTATGTGGGTGTGTTTGGGTTGAGGCATTTTTGCCCTGCAATCACCCGCCAACTTACTGTAGCAGCTCAGCACGGGGGACTCTGCAAGGATATTGATTCGGCGTCGGTGCAGCGCAGCAGCGCAGCAACCCAACGCACACTCCGCTCCCTGGCGTTAGCCTCGGTGGTTTGAAAGCGCTGCGCAGTGGGTTCCCTCCACTTCCCCCTTCGGCTGCGATGACGCTAACCTATTTATTACCCACCCTTTCCACGCTTTCCCTCCTTCCCCTACCATACCACACCACACCACAACTCTTCGTGCACACCCTCTCTCTCTCCATTTGTTCACTTCTTCACTCAGCTCACCCAGCTCGGTTCACTTGAACGCTCTCTCGCTTCACCCCACACATCATGGCCTGCAACTGTCAATCCGGCGCTGGCGCCAACGGCGCATGCACCTGCACCCCTGGCTCATGCTCTTGCACCGGCTGCACCAACGCTTGCGCCTGCCGCTCCAACCAGCAGAAGAAGAACTGCAAGTGCGAGGCCGACGGTCAGGCTTGCACCTGCACCAAGGGTTGCAAGAACTGCGATTGCTGCTAAGCGCACCCCACCACCCTGTAGCCACCAGCATGCCTGCTCGAAGTGGCCAAGCAAGAATGTTCCATTTTCGTCTCGAATCGCAGCACCGTCTCGTATCGTATCGTCAAGTGACACAACTTTGGTCGAGCAACAAAAATCAAAGCAAACCCAAACAAGCTGTCCGTCGGACTCGAACAAGACTATCAAACCGAATTCAAACATTTAAGAAAACACCTCAAGCCTAGTTCGCTCGCTCCGTTGCGATGTCTCTCTGTATCCCTCTCTCGCTCCCATTCTCGCATCTCGAATACCAATTGCCAAATCCCAAATAGCAAATCGGTTCGTCTCTAGGAGAGTGTGTTTATATTTATAGTGCATGCAGGAGCGTGCGAACCAACTGCTGCTATCTGTGCTTGTAGGGTAAGCAGTTGCAATGCTGCAGAGGGAAGAGCCGAGGCGCGTTCGTAAACCGAGCGAACTTGTGCGTGTGTGCTCTCCTTATCAACGTTAGCTGAACGAGATGAGAGTCGCGGCAGCAATACACTCGCCGCTAACGTTCAAAGCAAAGTGGAGAAGAACCGGTGAGCGCGACTTGATTACACCTCCAGCTTGCTGTCCAGCAATTCCTTCCACCCCAACCAAAACCGTTAGCGACGGCCAAGCCTCAGGTTGCAAATTACCTTTTTGTTGTAGCTACGATCTTTCACGCCAAGCACACACTCGCATTCCCGCGCCGTGGTGAGTGCGAAGGGGATGGAGGCGGCTTTGATCAGAACCGATGCTGATTTTGGAGGTTTTCATCGTTGGCTTCGCCGCAGGTTGGGAGTTGGGGTGGAGGGGTTGAGGGATTTTCATGGGCACGTACCGGGCTCAGGCTTACTGGTCTCGCTCGTTTCATGGGAGAGAAGGGAAGCAGAGTAGAGTCCTCTGGTCGCAATTGTCGCAAGTTGCAGTCGAGTTTGACAAAGCGATTCCCCTGCTTCGACCTCTTAATGGCGGTCGGTGAACGCAACAGCCACTAGCCTGTACAAGAAGTCCACTGTGTAACGCCACAGCCTTCAACATAGCATCGCCAAGCTTCCTACACGCAGACCTTGGTACATCGGGCGACAGCAACCCGATTCAAGGTCTCTTGATCGTATCGATCGATCCGAATCCTGAAAAAGGAACGCTGTTTGAGCTTACGCGCGACAGCTTCCCCATCGTGAGCTCCATTGACCTGCATTCGATTAAGGGTTCAAGGAGCAGCAGACCGGACTGCCGGGGAACCTGCCTCTATTGGCGGTGCTCCCTGACCTTCATTGCCTCGCTTGCTCGCTTGCTTATTGTGGGGATATAAGCTTGCGTCGGAGTTGGGTGTTCGAGTGTCGTGAGACAGCCGTGTCTGCCGAAACCCCAACACCACCTCCAGCCTTATTGGGCCTAGAGGGGAGGGGAAGCGGTGTTCGACGCATTCGGGGGGGCACCTTGAACCGGCTTCTACTTGGGCTTGTGCGTGGCTCGGCTGCTTTGTTCTACGTACCGTCACATGAGCAGCGATTGGATGCGAGTTGCAGATCAGATCGTGGCCGTTTCATAAATGCAGTAAAGTGATTCGTTGAGATCACAAACGCAGCAAACTGCTGCTGCTGCTACTGCTGCTGTGCTGGCGACATTGCGGAAAGCTGGAAAACAAGCAAAAATCCCCGACTCTAGCTAAACTGAGCTGAGTTGAGCTCGAGTGCCAGACATGCGTTTCTGTTTTTAAGGTATTGTTGATGGCGGCTGCTCAGGGTCCACTGCTGAATCCAACTGAAGAGCAGGGTTTCAGATCAGTCTTATTCTTGTCCTTAGCCTTTCTTCGCGGGGTACGAGAGTTACGATCTTGATGACGTCTAACCAACTCGTCCAGAGAAGGCTGTTGATCGCCTGCACAAGAATCGGCACGACTGAAAGACGTGAGCGGAATGTTAGTCGCCAGCATGCAAGAAATAAAGTGGTTGAACAGCAAGCATTGTCGTTTGGCAAAATTAGCAGCCGCAGCTGGCCGAAAAGAATCGTCTGCTGCGTCTCGCTTGGCTTTCATTCTGAATCAAGTTGACCGCCCCGGCTGCTAACGACGGAGTTCCACCAACACTGCAGAAGGATACAAATCTGTGCGACGCGACAACTGGCGATCCGCAGTATTGGGCACAGCGTCATCCTAGTCAATGCATTCGGCTTGGATCTTTTCTTCGCCTGTCATGTTGTTCGGCAAGCATTGTTGCGACTAGAGAAGGATGGATGATCCCGAGTGCGGCAACAGTGCGTACGAGTAAAGACGGGTTGTTTGTCAATGAGCAAAGCGGCCGAGGAAGCAGCACACTTTCATTCCGAATCGGTGGGGTGCCTGCTTTGTATTGCGCAAAAGTGGCTTGGTAAGTTAGGCAGACACGGTGCTTTCGCGGCCGCCATTGGATGCGGCACGAAAACTTTGGATCGACGTTCCTGTGCCCCTTGTGCCTTCTCACACAAGCCATGCTTCGCTTGCTGCAACAGCAACAACAGCATGCCAGCAAACACTTTTCGCACACCCAGTTGGCCCCCGTCGATGTCGCTCGAGCTGCCTTGCCCTCGTTCTATGCCTGCGCATCCTCCCCGTGTTGCAGCGCGCGAATCAGATGATTGCCCAACAGCGTTCCTCAACCGACGCAACTGAAACTTGTCGATCTTGCTGTCCAGCCGCTGGCAATGTCACGCACCATCCTCCGTATTAAGGTGCTAGTGTCTACTTGTTTAGGAGAGTCGCGCGGCCAAGGTATCACTACCTCTATCAGCTGCACTTGACATCTAGGACCGGCGGTATGCATTCTTTGTTTAAAGGGTGCACTGGTGCTCGTGTCTAACCTTGACGCCGGTATGAGTGCGAATGCGAATGCGTACGACGAGGCTCTGATCCTGCTCGTGCATGCATATGCCTCGGGAGTCCACCCTCCCCCTGAACTTGCTCTCCTTGCTACTGCCGCCGTTTGCGACGCCGGCACACAAAAGCAGCCCGCCGGTCTGCGCTACACCTGTCCCTGAAAACATTCTTTGACCGACGGGTTCTTCAGCCTCTTGGCCTGACAGTAACATGTCTTTTGCGTCGGTTCACTCTGCTATAGTGCCACTACCTTTTGTCGTCCTCCCTTCTCGTGTGTCGCATTCCGCCTTGTCTCTCCAAGAGCCCCCTTGTTTCACTCGTACCGTCCACCCCCCTGAGCAGCAGAAAGAGCGGACAAGACTTATTTATCCATCCCATCTCCGACGTTGACTCTTGACCACCACCCTCTCACCTGCTCAGATCCCCTTCCCCCACCCCTACCTGTCGTGGCTGTCCTTCCTTTTTATACTGGTTTAGACGTGGATCCCTTCCTTTCCCCGCCACTTTCAACACAGAATCTCGACATGAAGCTTTCATCTACAGCCATCGTGGCAGCTGTCTCGCTCGCCTCGTCGGTCGCTGCTAACATCGGCCGAGGTGTTCCCGACCCCAACCACATTCAGAACCTCTACCGTCGCGCTCGTGACAGCGGCGAGTACGAGAAGCTCATCTACAAGCGCGGTTCTCCTGCCCAGTCTGCCCTTAAGGCGCGCGCCACCACCGAGCCGGAGCAGGCCCAGATCGTAGACCCGAAGCAGGAGTGCACGCCCTACAACCTCCCCGAGATCGCCACTATCAAGGCGCAGTTCCCCGTCCCTTGGCAAAACGCTACCATCCTTCCAGGAGACACTGAGGCGCAGCAGGTGTGGGCCAACATCCAGTCGTCCGGAATCATCCCCGCCGGCATCACACCCAAGGGTCAGGTCAATGGCGATTTTAGCTCCTTCACCCCCACCTACCCGCACACCGACCCGGACTGCTGGTGGACCTACAGCGGATGCGATGACCCCAAGCACCCCAACCTGCCCAACGATCTCGTCCAGTGCCCCGAGCCCGACACGTGGGGTCTGACCTTCGACGATGGACCCAACTGCACCCACAACGCGTTCTACGACTTTTTGGAGAAGAACAAGCAGAAGGCCACCATGTTCTACATCGGCTCCAACGTGCTCGACTGGCCGCTCGAGGCGCAGCGTGGTATCGTCGACGGTCACCACATCTGCGTGCACACTTGGAGCCACCAGTACATGACCGCTTTCCCTAGCGATCAGGTGTTTGCTGAGCTCTACTACACGGCCAAGGCGATCAAGGATGTTGTTGGTGTTACTCCTACTTGCTGGCGCCCTCCTTACGGTGATGTGGATGACCGAGTGCGTGCCATTGCAAAGGGTCTTGGTCTCGAGACTGTTCTGTGGACCGACGACACCGACGACTGGAAGATCCTCCCGCTCGGCTCTCTCCCCACCGCCTCCATCGACGCCAACTACGCATCCATCATCGCCAAGGAAACCTCGGGCCCCTCCGCTGGCCAGGGCAACATCGTCCTTACCCACGAGATCAACGCGCACACCATGCAAGAGTTCATGAAGCAGTACTCCAACATTCAGGCCGTCTTTAAGCACATTGTCCCCCTCACGGCCTGCAAGAACCAAACGCGCCCTTACCCCGAGGACATCACCTATCCCAACTTTGCCCAGTACGTCGCGGGCAACATTAACGCGACTGGCTTGCCGTCGGGATCGCAGATCAAGGTGCAGGATGCCAAGTACAACCCGACCCAGGCGATTTCACAGACTATGACGGGTACTCAGACTGGAGGAATCAGCGGTGCGACGGCGACAAGCGGTGGTGCCGCGTCGGCGGGTGTTGCCGCGGCAAGCGCGAGCGCGAGCAAGGCCGCAAAGTCCGGCGCGATCGCCAACCAGTACCCCTCGGTGCTGATCGCTGGCTCGTTGGCAGGCGCCGCGCTCTTCTCGGCCATCGCCATGCTCGCCTAAGCACACCGAAAGCAATTAGTGACGATAGATACGCTTGCGGCCTGCATTAGCCCGCATGGCGAAATCATAAATTGTTTCTGCTCTCCCCCGTCCCTCTTTCGTTCTTCCTGTACCTACATGCTCTGTTAGTCAGTCCCCACCAGGAAAAGCGTGGTAGACAAAATGAATGCTCGGACAATATACTTTGCTTTATCCATGTGTCAGCGGCGTCTGCTTTTCCTTATCGTGCCTGCTTCGCCGATGGATTTGTGAGGCTGCAATCGTGTTTCTCTTGTTCAGATCCGGAGAGGCGTTTTTAAAGATTGGTGCGCTGACCAAAGCTACTCGTCTCGGCCGCGAGCGATGTGTGCAAAGGTATTGTCTGTCATTCTGTTGGGGTATCGACGAGACTGTGGAGCACTAAGCACGATGAAACGGAGTAGCAATGTGAATAGAAAGCTAACAACGGAGCAAAGTCGGATCAGCCGCTGGAGCTGACCCGCACACACCTAGTGCTGTGAATATAAAGAAGTCGAAAGGGATCATGAAGGGATCAAAATTGATTGAGCGCAGACGTCGTCGCTCGGGTGGCCACTAGCGCCGCACGCGGGCCCGCAGGTCTCACGTTCGTCTTGGCGGGCAGAGTCGTGTACTTGTCTGGGCTGGGAACCGTCCTCGTAGCAACAGTACGAATGGAGGGCTTCCCCTGCTCCTCCTCCATCTGTGCTTGCTGCGGGACGACAGAAGGGACGACAGCGCCGGGGGCGATGTTCTCGGCAGCGGCGATGCGGACTTGTTCTAGATCCGCTTCTTTCTGCTGTTTCCGCATCACCCGGCGGAGGTGGCGGAGGGAGGATGAGCGGGGTGTAAGGTAGGGTGTGAGGACTTTGCCAACGCCAGCGTGCACTGTGGCTGCGCGTTGCAGGCCGCCGGCGATAACACCTTCGAGGCCTTTGGCGTTCTTGAGGCCGGCCTGGCTCATGGCGGAGAGCATGGGAAGGGAGGCAGATGCGCTCCGGCTGCCGGTCGCATTTGCTGTTGCTCTTCCCAAGCTGGCAATTGTCGGCCGCATGACACTGGGCGAAAACGACTGTCCCATGGGCAGCGCTTTCCGTGGTGAGGCAGCGGTGTCGGTGTTGGTGCATGTGCTATCGGTGGCAGTGGCGGTTGTGGAGGCGATAACGGTTCGCTGGGTGCCAAATCCAGCCAGAGCTGCCTTCGTCCTGGCCTTGATCTCCTTCAGTCTAGCTTGTCGTGCAGCTTCAGCCCTTCCAAGACCCTGCGAAACGCTGCTTCGGATGCTTCGGCCGAACCGTCTGCTGGCATTGCTAGTCTTGCTCGCCTCGCTCAGTGTCGCTGACACTCCACTGACTGTAGACACCGCAGCCGAGGGTTTGCGCACACCCAACGCTGAGTCGACCTTTGCATTCACCGCAACTGCTTCCTTGCTGCTTGAAGGCGCTGTAGTGACAACGCCTGTGAATTTGTTCCTAATGCTCGTTGAAGTCGTCATTCCATCAGCGCGTCCAGCAGCAAGGTTAGCGCGGGAGCTGATGCTGCGCGACATGGCCGCCTGCTGTTGCTGCTGCTTTGCAAACGCGGTTTCACGCTTCTGCGTCTGCGCCAAAGCCGTCGTTTTCTTCGCTGATCCGGCTCCGACAAACGTGCCCTTGGTGGCTTTGATCACCGTCTTGCGCAGCGACGAGGCTGCTCGTACAGGAGTGATTTCGCTAAGCACCTTGCTGTCGGAGGAGGAGGCGACGCTAAATTTATACGGCAAGCCCTCTCGCTCTGGTCTAGTGACGCGGATGACAACAGTCTTCTTCTCGGGTGGGATCTCAAGGACAGTGTTCTGCAGCGCATCTTGGTCTTCCGTAACAGCAAGACGCAAACGCTTGGCGCGAGGAGGCTCAGCGTTCGAAGCTTGGCGCGAGATAGTAGCTCTGTTGGTTGCAGATGCGGAGCTATTCGACGTTGGTGGCGGCTTGGCTTGCGAGGTGGGGGGGACGGGCAGTGGTCGGCGCTGGATCGGCATTTTCCGGGTACTGGTGGAGCGAGCAACGGCTGCAAGACTGCGAGTGGATGTCGAAGCGTCTACGCGTAGGGCTCGTCGAGATGTGGATAGACTGGAGGGCATCGTTGCAATATTGCTTGCGGCTGGTGAGGTCGATTCGGTCGACTTGGTAGCGTGTGCGCCTTTCTCAGCGGGTCCGCCACCCACTCGTCGGGCGGCGTAGTGATTGACGATCGAGTCCATCTTCTTGAATTGACGTTCATGGTGGATTTCGTACCTCCCCGATCGGCTCTTTGAGATGCGCTGAGTAGAGGCTGAAGCCGCCAGAGTCGGCCATGCACCGTTGCCCATGCTCGACATGGTTGCCAGGGAGGCAGAAGTCGCGGATCGTCCAGCTGCGGTGAGCCTAGCATTCATCTCTGCAAGGACGGTTGCAGCAGCGGCAGAGAATTGACGAGACGTGATGGATGGTAGAGTGGAAGAGCTGGCCAAGCACTCGCTCGAGATATCTTGAGGCAGAGGTAGCGACGAAAGGTCTGGGTATAGGCTCGAGCTGACTTGTGCGGCAAGTGGTGATACAACTGTTGGGCGACTCATCTCGAGGATAGTATCTGTCGATAGGGGAGACGCAATATGGTTGGAGCTAGGTAGAGCCTTGATGATGCGAAGAGGTTGAGTGGACTCGACTTGCTCCGAGATGCTGGGCGGTGAAGGAGGAGGAAGCGTGCGAGCCGGGGTAGGAGAAGAGACGGGGAAAGCGATGGTGTTCTTGTGTGACGAGCATGAGTCTTCGTCGTCATCTTCTGTATCCATGTCGTCAGAGCGCTGCTTGACTTGTTCGATAGCTTGTACGAGATCAGAGACTCGCTTTTGTCTGGTTCGAGGGGTCAGCGGTGGCAAAGGAAGGACGGGGCGCTCATCGATGTGCTGGTGATCATCGCTAGACTCGAGGCTCGAGTCGCTCTGCCTTGGACGTTTAACATGTCGCAGAATGGGCACATTGCCCTTTGTTGGGCTGTCGGAAGGTATGTTGCAGGCGGCATACTGTTGCAATTGTTGGATGAGATCCGCGTTCTTGCCGACCGCCTTGATGCCGAACCTTCTGCAGAGGTTGGTGAGCTGTTTGCGCTTGAGGCAGTGAAGCGCATCAGGAGAAAGCAGCATGTTGCCGTTCATGGTGGCGATATGAGCGGGATGCACTACCAATGCACCGCCGCTCTCGGTCGGTATATATGTCGATAGTGACAGAGGGTGCCAAGATAATGTAGGTCGATGAAGAAGGAAACGTAAGTGGACGGACTGGACCTCGAACGCGGAAAAGATACTTGGCGAGTCAGGAAGGGCTTGGCAAGGCGACGGTGGCTTCCATGCAAACGCAAAAGGATCGACAAACAGAGGTTGTCCGCATGATGCTTTGTTTGGCAGGCCAACAATGAACAGGGCACGGATTGGGGTGGTGTTGCTGGTTGAGAGAGGTTCCACTCTCAAAGAAGAAATTCAAGAAGGCGTCGGTGTTGGTCTCGGAAGGCGCACACATCGGCACGATTCTTCCGCCCGATTTGGGAAAGTAACACTTTGGATTGCACGAACTGCGTCGCGTGCGCTGTGCTCTGCATGCGCGTGGTGTTCTTGTCCGCACCAATCAAAGCTTTAGTCCCCTTTTGGTCAGGAAATCACACACGCACGGGCCTGCTCTATGACTGTGTGGTGCGCATGTACAGTAATACCATTTTGTTTTTTTTTTTTTTTGGGGGGGGGGGGAATGCCACACTTTCACAGCAAACGAACTGCTGGCTTTGATCATAAATACTGTAAGCTCGGTTGCCATCAACCTTGATTGCGCCTTCATGACACTCCAACTGAGCTTGGCGAGGCGAGCTGAGCTGAGCTCGGATCGTGAGCCCAGGAATAGCGCACTGCTGTGAGCTTAATGCCCTCGACAGTCAATTCGGACAGTTGTACAGCCTTGCACCACGTCTTCTTGACGATCATGTCCCTGACTTCTTTTCGATGGGTGTCTTGAATCTGCTTCGAGGTGGGACCGTACATGTCGCTTCCATCATACATCACACCTCACTTGCCGCTCCGTCTCATGATGCTCGACCGCCCTTGGCCACTCATACTCCATCTGCATCGCAATTGACGCATGCTGCGGCCGAGTGAGCTCGATGTCATGATACATCATCTCCAGCCTTCGTCACCCTCACGTCTTTTCTGGCCAACCATCAACCTCGAGCTCGTCACGAATTGGATGACATCTGGCGGAAGCTTATTGAAGCTCAAACTTTGCCGCTCCATCTTCCTTGAAGTTCCTTCCTACTCGACGGCTCGACAACAAGCACCGCTTGCTTAGCGTTGTTGTCTGTTAGCTTTTGCGTCTTTCTGTTCTGCACAACTCGTTTAAGCGCCTTCCGATCGACTTCATATTCGTGCAGATCCGCACTGCCGATATCCGCCGCCAAGACTCAGCCCACTGCTCCTACAGACAAGCGTGGCCGATGCTGCTTAGATCTTCCCCCTCTCGCTCCTCATCTACCTTCTCTTCTACTATTCCTTCTGTTGTGGTGTAGCCTCCCTTCCGCACCTTGTTCGATGGATATAAAGCGACGATCTTGGAGGTCGCTTCAACACCCCCGGACCCCATCATACCCACGAGCAGGATTCAACGCCATCGACACAATTCGCACTTCTATCTCAATCTATCTCCATCAAGCTATGGATCGAAAGTTCGAGCAACTAGCTCAACCTGAACAGAAGCACTTTCAAGACATCTCGAACCATGGCGGCGCTCGCAACCTACGGAAACGAGCTGCAGAGGACCCGTTGACATCGCCTTCGAAAAAAGTCAGCATTTTCCATCCACCAGCTGAGCATTTCAGCCAGATTCACATTCTTCAAACACACTTCGAATCTGACGGCGAACCCGATATTGAGCCAGCGTGTCTTATCATGTCTGATTCAGAAACAGAGTCGGACTCAGTCCACGATGCGCTTGGCGCCGACCCTCTTCAAGATACGCCTGGTTCTTCCCAAGGCACCGACACCTCGACGCCGCCATCCGCAGGTTCTTCGTCTCTGAGAACGAACAAGCTGATGCAACAAAGTATGTCGCCTACTTTCCGGGCGCGCGCCGCAGCCCGGCCTCCACAGACCCCGTCATGGGAAAGTACGACCAAGGTCACAATCGAGCCCGAAGAGCCTCCACTCGAGGCAGAAGTGGCTCAACCCATCACCACCACTCGTCCTGACACCGCCAGCCATGTCCAACCACTAACAATCCGCACTGCGAGTCTCTCTCCCTTCATCGTTGTGGACAGCCACATGCGTATCAAAATCATGCAACGACAGAAGGATGGGAGACTCGCTGTGCCTTGGGGCGTTCAATTTTATCTTGCTTCGCTTGTCTCCTTCGGTGTATTGAGCATGGACGAGCTCGTAGTCACGACTGGGATCAACGCGATCCGCTCGGACTCAAATGCCGACTCCATCTGTGCTCTTCTCGACCCTTCTTCTCAGCACTTGCTCTGGGACTCTGGAATCGACCATCCAGTCATGGCAAGACGTGCCACCGACCGGGAGCGACAGGTATTCGCAGAGCTCGACCGCGAGACGCAAATCCTTGCCGATTCGCGCCTCAATGGCGTCATTGGTCCTCCCGGCGAGGAGATGCGATCTTTTGGCGGTCGAGTTCTCTTCCAGGGCCGTATTTCTTGTGTCAAGAATGAGGAGCCTCCGCGGCCGGGCAAACGTCGCAAGCACCGCGTTTTTTCCATTCAGCTCCTGCCGCCCAAGCTCGGCGGTAGCTGTCGCTTCTCGAGAAGATTTGGTAGTGAGAGCATCCTCAGGCTCAAGATGGACCCGGCGATGGTCAAAGATGCTCGCAGGTTTGCCCTTCATCCAAAAACGCGAGACATCCAGCAAGAAATCTCTGACTTCTTCGCACGCGAGATCCACATCATGGGCCGGAGGTATCGCCCTTTTATCTGCAAGGACGAGACCCTCTTTTATCTCTTGGTTGGCTATCCGAAGGATCATCCCCACGCACCCGAGTTCGACTGCATCTGGAAGTTCATCGACCATCACGCCCCATTTGCGCAGAACGGCCGATCGCAGTTGGGTAAGTTCGTTCAACGGGTTCTACTGGGCCTTTCAACCTCTATTCCTGCATCAGTGGTCGACCAGATCACCTATGTTCCGGACATCCTTGGTGATCCAGATCCCGAGAACGACAAAAGGGTGGAGATGACCGATGGCGCCGCTTCCGTCTCGCTTGCCGTTGCCAGGGACATAGCAGAGAATCTCGGCTTCACCTCGATCCCTTCAGCCTTTCAGGGCAGACTCGCTGGCTCGAAAGGCGTCTGGTACGTCGACCCCTCCGCAGGACGGTTGCTACCTGGAGAGAGGCCTGCTCGTTGGATCAACATCCGGGACTCGCAGAAGAAGATCCATTTCCCGGAAAATGAGCCACTTGACCTCAGTCAGCTTGTTGTCGATTTGCTCGGACCTTCCCGTACCTTTTCACCTTCGACTCTGTCGAAACAGATCATTCTCGTCCTGCAGAGCAACGGTGTGCCCATCAGCACCTTTACAGATCTCCAACGAGCCGAATTGCGAGCCATTGCAGACGACATTTCCAACTGGGAGGGGCCCGATGCAACGGTCTGCATGCGACTCGCTACCGTTGTCGAGAGCTTCTGCAAGGTCGAGTCTCTAAAGGCCAAGAGAAGCACGGAATCGGCGGAACATCGCGCGCAGGGGATGGAGGCACTCAGAAGCGCGAAAGGCGCTGAGGATCACAGCTTCGGTAATGATGAGCGAGAGGTCTTCTTTGGTCAAGACGGCCGCCATTTGTGGAACGGAAAGCCGTTGTCCAAGCACGAATGCGCTTACGAGATGCTACTCGTCGGCTTCCACCCGAAATCGTGTGCCTACCTTGCAGAGCTTCTCATCGAGATTGCCGACATGGCCATGAGGAAGGTGATCAAGCGCTTTGCGATCCCGGTCGCCCGGAGCGCCGAAGCTATGGTCATTCCAGACCCGACCGGCACTCTCGAGGAAGGCGAGATCCAATTCCGCTTCAGCGGAGATGCCATCCTAGATCCAGATACACGACTTCGCCTCACACACGTGCCCGAGGGCGACGTATTGGTCACTCGCCATCCCTGCCTATTGCCGACCGACATTCGCAAGGTGCGAGCGGTGGTACGACCTGAACTCAGCCTATATCAGGACGTCGTGGTGTTCTCCACCAAAGGGCAAAGGCCTCTTGCCTCGCTCTTGAGCGGTGGCGACTACGACGGTGACCTCATTCGTGTATTTTGGGAGCCAACCCTGGTCGCTCCCTTCCAAAACTCAGATGTCAGCTATGCTGACTGCCCTTTTGAAATCAGCGAGGTCTTCGATCGTTGCGAAGCTACGGTCGCCGAGTTTGTTGCGGAGCACGGGCACAAGAACAAGGACGAGCGAGACCGAGCGCTGACCAAAGAGCTCGTCGCCAGCGCATTCCAACCAGCCGTCCGAGGTCTCTACGGAGCAATGCATCTTTACGCCGCTTGGCAATTTGGCACAAGGAGTCGAGAAGCGATCGATCTGGCCCACAAGTTCTGCCAATGCATGGACAGTTCGAAGACGGGCCTGTCGATCAAGCCGAGAGTCCGGATCGAGGACAGTAAGCTCTACTTGGGCGACTTGCCTGAGTGGGCGAATGATGCGACGGACGACGTAGACTCACGCGATTGGTTCTCTTTGGAGGACCACAGCCCGGTTAAGACGGCGAGAAAGAACGCTAATCGGCCAGAGTCCGTGCTGTGCGCTCTGTGGGGCGAAGGTAAGACGGAGGTAGGCAAGTTGAAGCAACAATTGCAGAGCCAGAAGGGCGAGTTGCGTGGTGCAGAGGACACGGCGATCTCGAGTCTGTGGAGACAAGCGAAGAGCTTGGGCCGCATCTCGCCAGAAGAGGAAGAGGCGATCCGAAACCACGTCAAGGTGATGGAGGAAAGCTTTATGCGCACCAATGCGCACACTCGCCAAGCCATCGAGAACCGCTCACGCGAACAGCGGAAGGGCAATGAGCCGGGCGAGGCAGCTTCCAAGTCGCGAGGCATGCCACTGCGAAGAGTGCAGTCTGAAGCCAACCCAGCCCCGTTGGATCGGCGGACCGCCAATGAACGTCAAGACAGTGCAACTACTGTGGACGATCTGAACGGCAGCGATCTGCTGGGAAGGCTTGACGAGACCATCGAAGTGCCAGCGATTCTAGGTTCAGCGAGCGAGGTGGCAGCGCGATTCTGCCAGTGGCCAAAAGCGTTCGCCAAGGACCACATAGCCAAGATGGACAAGGCGGAAGTCGACAGGCTTGCGAAGCTACGCGCCTCGTATGCATATTCTGTTTCGTACACAAATCGACCTCGCTTTGCTTTCGAGATGGCGTGGCGGTGGATCATGGCTTTGAAGGCCGACGCCACGGGCGAAGCGGCAACGACCAACGGGGGCCGACGTGATCAGGTACAGTCGCAAGGTCGCGGTAGTCTGCAGATTCCCATCTCGACTCTGGACTTGTTGGGGCTCCGCACAAAGATCATTAAGCGCAACGCCGAGATGACACAAGGCCGAGGCGTGGAGATCTAGACGCCGGCATCGCCCCTTTACTTGCTCCCAAAAGCCAATCTCAATCCCTTCCTCTGCTTCTGAGAAGCGCCCGGTGGGATACGGTGGAGAGCAATGGCTGGAAGAGCATAGATTCCTGGTCGAGCAGCAACAGTCACATAGAACACCCACATTTAGAGCCATCGTCGGCCCAAAATCAGATCGACAAATCCCGAATCAGCCGCTACAGTACATTGACGGTGTTATACTGTCAATCAGATCGACCATGTCAAATGCCCGATTTCTCCGATACATCGATGCTAAATTGCTGTCATTTCTTGAGCATCAAGGCCGCGAATGAAGAGCGTTGGATTTGCCGCGTTGGATTTGCCTTCTGTGGTTCGGCTTTTTCCCGATAACGCAGCAAAACACAAGAAAATCACATCGCAGCGTGCTGCCTCTCGTTTTTCCACGCACCACTTTTCAGGCTTGCCGTGGATGTAGCGAAAGGATGCAACTACAAATTTTGGATTTTGAAAAATCAAGAAGAAATTGCCCACTTTCTTCCGATTGCCCCACCGCCTTCCGACCGCACAATGCATTTGTAGCGTGCTCGTGTGGGCCCTCTTTTTGGCTGTCCTAACATGAACCCACGGCGAGCTGCTGACTCGGACCACTTACACCTTGCTTCGTCTTTCCTTTCGTTCCGACACCATCCTTCTTGCACACCCCATCTTGCTCGTTCGACATTCCGACCTCAGCCCATCATTCAAAGCGAAGTCGAAGTCAGGCAAGGCAGCGCTGCACAGTCTCTGCTCTTGGACGCCTCCCAACCCGCACCCCTGATCTCCGAGGCGCTTTCGGCACCACCACGCTGAATCGCACGTGTGTGCGCAGTCTTTCATCATGATCGCCTCCCTCGCTCGTGTTCAGAGGGGCCGTAACGGTCTTTCGGCCGCTCACAAGGCCATTAGTGCTAAGCGATCCCTCGCCACCCCCGCTGCCAACGGTCGCGTTCCCACCTTCCACCCATCGCGCGTCCCGCCCTACACAGAGCTGCTCGCCAACCTCGAGACAGTCCGAGCCCAGCTCAACCGACCCCTCACACTTTCCGAAAAGATCCTCTACTCACATCTTCGCAACCCTGAGCAGGACCTTGCCGGCGTCGGCGCTGATGTTTCGGCCATCCGAGGCAAAAAGTACCTCAAACTCAAGATCGACCGTCTCGCCATGCAGGACGCCTCGGCTCAGATGGCTTTGCTTCAGTTCATGACCTGTGGTCTGCCGCGTACTGCCATCCCTTCCAGCGTTCATTGCGACCATCTCATCCAGGCCTACGAGGGTGCCGAAGCCGATCTTAAGCGCTCAATCGCGTCGAATCAGGAGGTCTTTGCCTTCCTCGAGTCGGCTTCCAAGAAGTACGGTATCGAGTTCTGGGGCCCTGGTTCCGGTATCATCCACCAGATCGTTCTCGAGAACTACGCAGCTCCTGGTCTCCTTATGCTCGGTACCGACTCTCACACCCCCAACGCTTCCGGTCTCGGCTGTCTCGCCATCGGTGTCGGAGGTGCGGATGCCGTCGATGCCATGACCAACACTCCATGGGAGCTCATGGCACCCAAGGTGCTCGGTGTTCACCTTACGGGAGAGCTGAGCCCATGGTGCACGCCCAAGGATGTCATCCTTCACCTCGCCGGCAAGCTCACCGTTCGTGGTGGTACCGGCAAGATCGTCGAATACTCTGGTTCTGGTCTGCAGACGCTCCCCGCCACGGGTCTCGCTACCATGTCCAACATGGGTGCCGAGGTGGGCGCCACCACTTCGGCTTTCCCCTTCACTCCCGCTATGGGCGACTATCTTGAGGCGACAGGACGTGCCGAGGTTGCTCGTGCTGCTGAGCGTGCCGCCGGCCAAGGCTTCCTCTCGGCCGACGAGGGTGCTGAGTACGACGAGCGCATCGAGATCAACCTTTCCGACCTCGAGCCCTGCCTCAACGGTCCCTTCACCCCGGATCTCAGCACACCTCTCTCCGAGTTCGTCAAGAAGGCCAAGTCGGACGCTCGCGACCATCCCGTCGAGCTCAGCGCTGCTTTGATCGGCAGTTGCACCAACTCTTCGTACGCCGACATGGCCCGTTGCGCCTCGCTGGCCAAGCAGGCCCGTGACCGTGGGATGAAGGTCAAGTCGAGCTTCGATGTCACCCCCGGTTCAGAGCAGGTTCGTGCCACCGTCGAGCGCGACGGTATCCAGCAGGTCTTGACCGACGTCGGGGGCCGTGTGCTTGCCAACGCCTGTGGTCCATGCATCGGCCAGTGGAACCGAAAGGAGCTCCAGGGTGAAGACAATGTGATCCTGACCTCGTTCAACCGAAACTTCCGTGGACGCAACGACGGCAATTCCAAGACCTGGAACCTCCTTGCCTCGCCCGAGATCGTCACCGCCTTCGCCTTCGCTGGTCGCCTCGACTTCAACCCTATGACCGACAGCCTCACCGCGCCCGATGGCAAGCCGTTCAAGTTCGAACCGCCCAAGAGTGACGTGCTGCCCGCCAGCGGATTCGCGCAGGGCGACATCGACTACCTCCCTACACCCATGCCTGAGCCTCAACCCGATACCGAGGTGCTCATCAGCCCCACCTCGGCGCGACTCGAGCCGCTCGAACCCTTCTCGAGCCCCTTCGCCGCCACTGCCGCCCAGGGCAAGTACGAGCTGCCCAGCATGCGCTGCCTGTTGAGGATTAAGGGCAAGTGCACCACCGACCACATCAGCGCTGCCGGTCCCTGGCTCAAATACAAGGGCCACCTCTCGAACCTTGCTGAAAACACTCTCATCGGCGCCACCAACGACGAGTTCGACGCCGTCAACGTCGCCCAGGACTACGAGACCGGCAAGCAGGACACCATCCCCGGCGTCGCCAAGATCTACAAGTCCCGCCAGCAGCCATGGATGATGGTCGCCGACCACAACTACGGCGAGGGTTCGGCTCGTGAGCACGCCGCACTCCAGCCTCGGTTCTACGGCTGCAACCTCATCGTGGCCCGCAGTATTGCCCGTATCGCAGAGACCAACTTGAGGAAGCAGGGTGTCCTCACGCTCCTCTTTGAGAACGAGGATGACTACCTCAAGATCGGCTCGGGCGATCTCGTTGAGACGGTCAACCTCACCGACCTGATCAAGCCGGGAGGTGATCTGTCGACGCAGGTCAAGCTGCGGGTGACCAAATTCGAGCAGGATGGCAAGACGGTGAAGGAGACGTTTGAGTTGCCGACCAAGCACACGTTGTCGGCTGCGCATCTGGATTGGATCCGAGCTGGGTCGGCGCTCAACCTTATTCGTGAGCAGGCTGCCTCCTCTGCTGCTGGTACTGGTGGTGTGTCGGGTGCGTTTGCTGCTGCTGCTGGAGCTGCCAAGTCGGCTGTGAACAAGGTTGCTTCGCTCGGTGGTGTACGTGGGTACGCTACCGCCGCCAAGCCGTCCTCCGGTGGATCTCGCAATCCTAACGACCCGAACTACGTGCCACCTGCCGCCGATCCGCGCACCGAGTCTATCCGCAAGATCGTCTACCCTCCCTCCCCCTCCTCCTCCAAAGACAAAGCCGCCCTGTCCGCCACTTCGGCCTCTGCCGTCCTTCCGTTCGGCGCCGCTTCGGACGAGATTCACTCCACCATCACGCGCGCTTGGCTCCTCTTCCAGCGCACACAGCGTGAAGCCCTCGCCTCCCGCCTCGATAAGAAACATACCCGTCTCCGCGAGGCACTCGAAGACCTCCGCAGCGAAAATCCCAGGTTGTACGCTGCTGCGACGTACAAGGTCGCCCCGAACAAGCGCTCGCCCAAGGAGCACAGGAAGCTGGTTGAGTTGGGTCTCGTCACTCTGCCAGGGGCTAAGCCGAAGGAAGGTGCACCGACGGGGGCTGAAGCGAGGAGGTTGGTGAAGGCGGTAGCGGGGGGCGCGAGGTTGGAGGGGTTGTTCCCAAGAGAGTTGCGCGTGCCGACGGCTACCCCGGGTAGGAAGGTGTGGCCTTCGTTCGAGGGTGGCCAGATCTGAACGCGATCTCGTTTCTTTACGTAGATGCTTTGTACTCTTTGTTGTTGCGCCCTGTAGCATCTCAGGTTCGGTTCGTACACAATGTAAACGAGTGATGTGCGTGTGAGCGTGTGTGAAAGATTGATTGCAGCAACGAGGGACACATTCTACATGACTTAGCCGAAGACATTGACTAAGTGGGGGTGGAGGAGTTGTTGAGCATCTTTGTCCAGTCCACCTTGTCCCAACCCTTCTGTTTAAACATCTCTTTCGTGCGCCTCTTTTCCTCCTCCGACCGTCGTTTTGGCTTTCCAAATGACCGCAAGTACCCACCACCACCTTCCAGTGGCGATCCACCTTGCTCGTTGTCCAGATCCTCCAAAACGCCTCGGATGATATCGCGCGCAAAGTTGGGATCAAACTTGCCATTCACCCCGCCAGCACTGCCTGCAGCCATCTCGTCGACGTCAAACGCATCTTCGTCCTCCTTGGGCCGGGTATCTCGATCCATGTTCTCGATGATGTGTCCGTAGCCGGACGACCAGCGGTAGTCCCACGAGACGGCAAAGTAGGGCAGGTTGGGTACTAGCGCGTTCCTGAACGGTCGTGCTGGGCTGAACTCGATGACTTTAACATGCGTGCTGAACTCGCTTCCGACGCTGCGGAGCGACTGTTTGAATACGCCAGGAAGGAGAGACATGGCGGCCGTGGGGAGGATGACGGCTTGGATGACCGAGTGGAGCTGCGGTTTGAGAGAGAGGATGGATTCGAAGAAGACAATGCTGCGGTTTTGAGTGGATGCGAGCTGGATGAGGCATTTCTGAAAGTTCTTGATCTCGTCCCAGGTGTCATCGTCCGCTTCGAGCAGGCTGAGGTGGTGCTGCATGGGAACGATCAATACGTGGTCCTCTGCAGCCGGTGTTATGGCTTCGACGTCCGGAATGGCTAGGTATGCTCGGTAGCCGGAGCTAACGACAGTAACGCGAGGCGGTTTGGCACCTTCGTCCTGCCAGCAGTACCGACACTGATCGAGCGCCCGGCGTGTGCGCGCAAAGTCGTTGATCGCAAACTGCCGTTTCAACGCATCGCTGCGCATCTTCTTCTTTGCATAGCGATGCGCTTCCTCGTCCTGCTCCTCGAGGTCTTGGCTGAACCCAGCATCGCTCATGATGTTGGCCGCGAGCTCAGCATCCGGGTCCTTCTGCCATCGCGAACCAGCGCCAAACTTTTCCTGCCGCACAAGGTCGCCAAGGCTGACAGCATCGTCGTCGGCAGAGTAGCGCACGATCTGGCCCGTCTTGGGATCGCGTGCTTCGAATTCATCACGGCCCTTCAGCTTGCGGCGCTTTCCATTGCTTCCTAGTCGGTTGGTAGGATCATGGTCCTCTCCTGCGAGCGACCCGATGTCGTACATGCGACCACGCGCGTCCAGCGTCGGCAGAACTTGGAGCTCGCGTTCGCCATCTTGTACCAGTACGCGTGCACTGGTGCTGGGTTTCGAAGCGTCACGGGAGCGCTTAGTGGAGGAAGCGGCAAAGGCGCCGCCGCGGTCACCAGCTAGGGAGCGGTGTGCGTTTGCCCGGGCGGATTCTCGCTCGTACTCGGCTTTGAGCGAGTCGAGCTGTACATCGCCCATAAGCTCGGCTTGGAGGACCTTGGCCTGGAGCTTGTTGAGCTGGTCGGCGGTCAGGATGGGTCGGTCTGGGTCGGATGAGCCATCGTCGAGCACGACGCCTTGTTGCGGCTTCGCGGATGACTGCTCTTCGGCGGAAGTTGGTATGGCTGCTGGACGCTCGACAACAGGTGTGAAGACGCTTGGGATTGCCGTTGGCGTTGCGGGCTTTGAAGAGGGTGTCTCGAAGCCGATGTTGCGTGGTGGACGTGCGGGCTGGGCGGGGATGGGAGTGGCAGGATTTGAAGACTCACCTGGCCTTCGGAAGCCTTGTCGGCTTGCAGGCCGCGAAGCGCTGGGTGAGTTCGTCCCACTTTTCGATGAGCCTGCACCGTCCGCGTCTCCGGCACCCCCACTGGCAAGCAGGTAGCTCCTTCTTGCGACACTCTGCAACGTCGGCGTACTTCTCTCTGCCGGTACGCCCTTCCCCTGGCCTTGACCCTTGCCGTCTAGGAAGCGTCGCTCTGCCTTGGCATGCTCAAAGTCATCCAGGCTCGCATACCTCTCGAGTGCCACGTCTTCGACGCGGCGTCCCTCCTGCTCGGCCGCTTCAAGTGTCCTTTTGAGCTTCATCATACGCCACTGATATCCGGGAGCGCCAAGCTCCGGACGTGAACCTGCGCCTAAGGGCGTTTCGTATTCGTCCACCGTTTTGCCTTCTCTAAGCTGTGTGTTGAGCTCACGCGAGCTGATCTTCAGTTTCTCGGGGTCGGGCTTTTCAGGCCGTGGCGCTTTGACTCGGGCCATTCCTAAGGATGAGAAGTAGGCTGCATCATCAGCCGGACCATCGGCTTCTGAGTCTGGTTGATGTGACGTGCTTGCTTCTCCTCGGTCGTTCATCATCCAATCGTCCCGTTTGAGTGTGCTTGCAGAGTTGGACGTGCTTGTCACGCTTCCAGCTTCACCTGTAGTCTCGTCGACTGCAGCATGCGATGTCAGATCGAGTGAATCGGACGTGGGTATAAAGTCCGTAGCAGGCTGCTTGTTGTATGTGTTCGCATCCTCGACTTCTGGGGAACGGCGAGGATGACGATCCGTGTCGTTTCTCGACCGACGGCTCGATTCAGCCTTGTCAGAATGACGGCTGTGGTGACTGCGCGATTTGCGCCTGTCATAACCATCCTGGCGCTTGTCCTTAAGCTCACGTTCGTTTTCTCTATGCCGCCTTTTGCGCTCGCTATAATCCTCTACGGGATCACGCTCACGCTCACGGTCGCCCGATTCTGAAGAACGCTTATGGCTGCTGCTGCGATGGTGGTGGTGATGATGATGATGGCGGTGATGATCCTTGTCCCTGTCTCCGCTTCTGTGGTGATCTCTATCCTCCTTTCTGCTATCGCTTCGGCTGCTGTGTTTCCTATCGTCTTCGTGTCTTGACTTGGGGTCGCGGTGACGATGACGGTCGCGATCCGAAGAGCGTTCCTCTTTACCTCGCCGCGTCGAGGATGAGCGCGGGTCGGGGGAGGTGCTGGTGTCGCGCTGATTATCCTCCATTGCTTTCTCTGGTGTCATTGCAGACAAGAGCGAGCAGGGATAGAGGTGTGGTCGAGGGTAGAGTTTCAGCACGCTCAGTCACATTGAGGATGCAATGTTTCTCGAGAGACAATTCGGAAATCGGACATCAGAGCGCTGCGCTTTTCCGCCGCCCTCGTGTGGAGGTTTGGGCCTTTCAGAATGATATTTCCCTCTTCGCTGAAGCGCGGGCTTCTCCTAGAAACGTTGAACCTCTTCTGGCGATCGCTCCTTTGGCTCTTCCGTCTTGCTTACGTCGCTCCATGAGCTCTCGGCATCTCTTTCAGGCAAGGCACAGTCTCATGGCCACAAATGTGGGTTGACATGCTGATGAGACCGGGAGAAAGCATGTAATTTCAGATCATAGTGTAAAGATAGCCCCTGGACGAGCGGATGTTGGACCGACTCGACTTGGTTTGGACCCGCACTCTCTGATCACGGGGCTTCGGAGTCATAAGCACTGGCGCCTCACCAGATACTGCAGCGCTCCTTGGGTGTCTTGGCCATCTTGTCTCGCCCAGCCTTGCAGCCGAAAGCTTCGGCAAACTCAGGCGAGTTGACCAGTACACCGTTAACGCGATACTTGGTGGGGCTGTGAGGGTCAGTGCGAAGACGCTTAACTAACTCGCTGGCTCGGATGTTACGCGCCCAGCTGACACCATACGAAATGAAGAAGAGCTGCTCCCGCGTGTAGCCAAGACCAGGAAGCAAAGCGTTGGCCGCCTCGACCGCCTCGCCACCAGCAGCGAGCTCGTCTTTCCAGGCTCTGAAACTTTGCGCCAATCCGCCCGCATCAGCCACATCTTCGCCCTTGGTGAAGTTGGAGCGCAGGTGGAGTTCGCCACCCTTGCCATCCGGCACAGTGTAGGAGTGGTACTGGTTGGCAAGGCACGTCTGACGCTCCTGGAACTCTTTCGCTGTTGTCTCGGTCCACCAGTCGCGCAGGTAGCCGTCCTTGTCGTAGAGACGACCATCGGGATCGAATGCGTGCGAGAGCTCGTGACCGGCAACGGCACCGAAAGCACCGCGCTGCAAGTACGACGGCCACGAGACATGGAAGTAGGGCGGCTGCATGATACCGGCGGGGAAGAGAATGTAGTTTCCTTGAGGAGAGTACTCGGCGTTGACCTCGGCGGGGAACATGTCCCACAGCTCACGATTGAGCTTACGTCCCACTTGCGCCCAATCGCGTTTGGCCATGCGCGTCGACGAGGCCAAGCGATTGGCAAAGTAGTTGGAGGCATCGACAGAGAGATCGGCGTAGAAATTGGCGACTGAGACGGCGTCGGTGGTGTTGGGACTGGTAGGATAGCCGACCATGACGCGAATGGCGTCCGCCTTCTCCTGTGCCTTCTTGCGCGTCTTGTCGTCCAGCCAGTCAAGCTCAGGCAGACGTGACTTGAAGGCAGCGATGACCGAATAGATGATCTCCTCGACTCTCTTCTTGCTGTCGCCCTTGAACGCCTCGCGGACAAAGTAGCGTCCGGCCATGAAGCCGAGGGCGGCGTTGAGCTCGCCAAGGCAGACAGTCTCGCGGTCCTCCTTGGCGTCGACGTCGACTCCTTTCGAGTATCTCTCCAGGCGCTCTGCTGCAGCACGGAGCTTGACATTGGGGCCGAGCGCGGTGCCCAGTTCTCGGATGGCCGTCCATATGATGTACGCTTCGAGAACTTCGGTTCTGGTGCTCGAGATGAGCGCATCAAGAGAGGTAACAAATTTGGGGCTGCTGAGGATGATCCTCTCCGGTTCGCGAACCGTCAGAGCCGAGAAATAGGTAGGCCAGCTGATCGAGGAGAAGGTGTAAGGCAGAGTGGTGCTGTTGATGGGGTTGTAGGATGCGACGGGATCGTAGATCTCTTCCGAGTCTGGAGTGATATCAGCGAGCTGGCGCTCAAATTCGACCACCTGCTCGGCAAGTGGGGCTAGCGCTGGTCGTGGCTTGTCACCGTGCTTCTTTCCCTTGTTTTTGTTGGCTCGACCACCGACATTGTGCTTGGCCTCCTGATCGTAGACGTGAAGTCCGTCGGAAACGACCTCCTTGTAGAACGCGATCTCATCCTTGTCTTTGTAGTAGGCCTGGTCAGGCAAGCCCAAACCAGAGGGGAAGAACCAGGGCGTGGCGGCGGTGGGATCCTTCACGGCATCACCATCGATAGTGAGGTCAAAAAAGGCCGGTAAACCTCGGCTGTGGGCCCATGCGAGCACCTCGGTGAGGCCCTGCTGCCTTCGTCCGGAGGGCGGGGAAGGACGTGGGCTTTCACGCGGAGGATGCGGCTTGGGGGATCGACCGGGAGGCTGGTTAGGAGGCACAGGCTTCTCGGCCTCATCCGTCTGCAGATGGAAGCGGTCATGCTCCGAGAGCCCTTCAGCCTCCTTGGCCTCGTACTTGCCGTGCTCGTGAGGATGCAGTAGGGTGCGGAGATGATCCAGAACATCGAGGAGAGGCTGAGCGCCGAGCTTGTCCTGAGCAGAAGTGTCGATGCACGACTCGTAGAAGCCCTTGAGTTTGGCAAGATTGCGTCTGTCTGCCTCGACCTGCTCATCCTGGTTGCTTTTACCCGCGATCAGCTCCAGCTCGAGGTCTTTGGGAGAGGGGGCATCGGCGATGATCTGGCGGATGATCTTGGCGTTCTCAGCGAGTACATACTGACCGGTTCCGAAGAGACCCGCATCTGCAGGAATAGGGTGGGCTTTGAGCCAGTTGTTGGTGGCAAAGCCGTAAAAGTCATCGCAGGGGTTGACTGTCTCGTCGATGGACCGGAGGATCTCGCTGGCGGCAAGGACGCAGTCCTTGGAGGTGCAGATGTCGCCTTCAGGTGGGTCAGGGTTAGGGTTGCCTGGACCTGGAACAGGCGCAGGTGAAGCGGGACGGTGAGCGAGCCTATGCTGTGAGCCTGCAAAGAGACCGATGAAGACGGCAGCCAGGAGCAGCAGAGCTACGGATAGGATGACGAGGAAGCGCTCCAACGGACGGAGCTCCTCGGGCTTGGCGAGAGGCGCAAAGGTTTCCGAGACTTGCCTCTTGAAGCGGGTCCAAAGCGGCTGGTTGGCAGTATCATCTCTGTCATCAGCTTCGCGGTGCAGGAGGGGACGATCCTCGGCGTGATCATCGGTCGAAGGTCGACCGTAGTCGCGGGTTGCCATGGTGGATAAAGACGCCAAGGTCACCTACTATCCAGCTGAGCGAGCGGAAGTATGATCAAGTGTCGTATTGTCGAGATCCAACTGCTTCTGGCAGACGATGCAAGGACAACTCCAGCGATGGGGTTGAGAGTGTCCTGCAGAGTGTGTGGTGTGGAGAGAAAACAGGGAAGCATGCCTTGCACAGCTGCTAGATGACACTCCGGCTACCGGCAGACGAGCTTCGACACGGCGCGCTAATCTGCACGCTGCACCTCAATTCAGACAAAGTGAGGCGGCACGAGCCATTCACCTTTTTGGTAGAACCCAATTGCAGGTCGTGATTTTTTCAAGATTTCTCTCAGCAGCGCACAGAGTGTGTGGAGGTAACGTAGTTCACGTAGATGTCGGATTCATGTAGATGTCAGATTTGCTTGAGAGGGGGACTCGCCTGTTTTGGCAATTTTTTGGCCAAAACAGCCGAGTCCCCCTCTCAATTCTAAGGCAGCAGCTCCAGTCAATTTTGAGTTGAACAGTCAAGGCCTGTGCAACATGTGTCTCATCTACCACTCACTTGATACCATCATCGACACCACACCACAATCAACACAGCAGCAATGGTCAACATTTCACCAAGGAAGAAGGTTGCAAGGACCCAGCTCAGGACTGACAGAGATCTGAAGGAGGAACAGATTCAAGCAGCACTGCAAGCTGTCAGGCAAGGCCACTTCAAAGATTTGAAGGCAGCTGCTGATCATCACAATGTCTCATACACCACCCTTTGGGATCATAGCAAGGGAAGAAAGAGCCGCTCCAAGGCCTTCCAAGATCAACAGACCCTCTCACCAGCCAGTGAAGAGGTCCTGACACAGCACATCTGTAAACAAGCAGACTTCAGCTTTCCAGTGACACCTAAGGAGCTCAGGCAGTTGGCAGAGCAGCTTCTGCAGCAACAGACCAACAACAAAGATGCTACACTTGGCATCAATGGGGTGTCTGCATTCATGCAGCATCACCCCCAACGCACAAGCTACTACTCCCACATTATGGATGCTCAGAGAGTGCAGGCAGGCAATTCCAAGGTGGTGGAGGCATACTTTGATCTGCTGGAGCAGACCATAGCCAAATACAAGATCATACCCAACAACATCTACAATATGGATGAGACTGGGTTCATGATAGGCCACAGCCAGGCCCATCATATCATTGTTCCAAAGGAAAATGGGAAGAACAGACAGTTCAGATCCCATCCAGGGCAGCAGGAGACCATCACTGTGATTGAGTGCATTGGTGCATGAGGGAATCCACCACCATCGATGGTGATTTGGCAGGGGAAGAATCATGTGCAAGGCTGGTACCACAACCTATCCAGCTGCAAAGATTGGACCTTTGCAACAAGTCCAAATGGCTGGACCGACAATGATCTGGGGCTTGAATGGCTCAAGGGATGCTTCGACAAGAACACAACACAGAAGGCACAAGGTGGCTACCATCTGCTCATCCTTGATGGTCACAGTTCCCATGTAACCTTGGAGTTCATCCAGCAAGCTTGGGATTCCCACATTGTTTGTCTCTGCTTGCCACCACATGCCACCCATCTCCTCCAACCACTCGATGTCTCCATCTTTGGACCATTGCAGAATGCCTTCACCCAGGAGGTAGACAAGTTTGCAGGTGCTAACCTCAAGATCAGCAAGAGAGACTTCCTCAAGATGTACAGCACAGTGTCACAGGACATAAAATCGAACTCAAATTGAGATCGATGTTAAATGCATCTTACAGTCAATCTCAGATGAAATCGATGTTAAGCAGGCCTTATCATCAATTTCGCCCACAGGGCTGTATGATGCTGTGGAATGAAAATGACAAGCAATGACTATGACTGCACCATCCCAAAGGGGTTGAGGGTGATCAGCGATGATGTTGGCAGCACCTGGAGGATGCTGTTGATGACCCTAGGCCAACCAGTAACAGCTGGGTGAGGTGCAGGGGCCCATGTGAAGATAGGGGGGGCCTGCAGGAAGGAAGGAGAGTCTGACACTGGCTCAAGGCTGTGGAGCCAGTGAAGAGGTAGTGGCTGGAGGCCAGTGGTGAGTCTCTAGGACAGAAGGGGCAGGCCCTGACACTGGTCTGATGCTGGCAGCAGGACACTCTGGAGCAACTGCTGCCAGCATACACACATGCATATATATACACACACTCCCTGTACAAGTGGAGAGGTGGGGCCTCATCCACTCTATCATTCATTAACTTGTCAGTACATTTAGTATCTCTATACTCACACTCATTGTCTCATAGAGTAGCAATCTTAGGCATTGCTACTACTCAGTGTGCCTCCATTTGAGTCGGAGAACATATAGACAGCAGTCAGAACCACCACTGGCACCACAGGCCTCACCTGTGCAGGTGGAACCTACACCACAGTCCTGGAACCTTCACCAGTACCATTACTATATGATGATGCTGGCTATCGGTGTCATACAGCCTCAAGCATCATCCCTGATGACAGCAGCACAGTCTATCAGTGCTGCATACCTACATGAGGACAGTTAGCCCACTCCTGTCAAGTGTAGGACACACACCAGGCTACCATGAATGTGCTGCATTACCTCTGAATGGAGTGGCAACAGTGGTCAGTCAACATCGAGCATAAGATGCAGTTAACATCGATCTCAAGTGAAATCGATGTTTACTGGCTGTTAACCTTGAACTCAAATGAAATCGATGTTTACTTCAAGTTAACATTGATTTCGATTTCACATGTCTGGCATGCGACCACTGACACACAGCTCGGAGAACCATTACTGGGAGAGCAGCAGCAAAGGCTTTCAAGGATGTTGGGTTCGATTCACAGTTGTGTTGGGAGACAGTCCTGGTGTGCATGCCAAGTTGGCAGCAAGAGGTGACACCACCTTCTTCAATCCCACTGCCAGAGGACACACCAACCCCATCCACCCCCAAGGAAGCCAAGCAGTTGATGACACAGATCTTCTTGTCACTGATGCAGTCACAAGAGCAAGAGCAGGCTTCACTTTCCTACACCCACCATCAACAGCACATGTGGATCAAGAAGTTTGGGACACTCATTGATCAGCTCTTTGACCAGCAAGTTCTTGATCAGGCACACATCCAACAGCTGACAGCAGCACACACCAGCAAGCACAAAGGGCAGCCTGGTGACAGGAATCACCTATCACAGGCACAGGTTCTGCATCAAAGTGACCTGGCACAGTTGCTAGCAGAGTGGGAAGAACAGGCAAGGAAAGCAGCAGAGAAAGAAACCTGCAAGGCAAAGGGGAAGCAGCAGGCCAAGACTGCCAAAACCACATCACCAGCAAGCCTGGTGCCTGCTCAAGAGTTGCAGCAGTTGGAAGAGGAGTACATCTTGCCAACAGGACCTCCAGTCCAGAGCTCACTGCTGCCACCTCTGCCAGCATTCCCTGACCTTGATCCCATGCTTGCGATGCCACTGCCATCACCACCTCTCCCATCCTTTGCAAGCACAAGTGCTGTCACACTTGCTTCACCACACCCAGGTCAGCAGCAGCCCCAAGTGTTCCTTCCACAAATGCCATCCTTCCTGTAGTGGTCATCAGTTTGTAGCACATGATTCAAGGATACTGATGATACCAATCAAGCAAGGATGTGCAGGCTGAGAGCACTGAATGAGTGAAAATTGACTGGAGCTGCTGCCTTGAAATTTTCCAAATCTGCAGACCAAAATTGACTGGAGCTGCTGCCTTAGAATTGAGAGGGGGACTCGCCTGTTTTGGCAATTTTTTGGCCAAAACAGCCGAGTCCCCCTCTCAAGCAAATCCGACATCTACGTGAATCCGACATCTACGTGAACTACGTTACTGTATTTTTCAAATGGAGGAAGTGTGTGTTTTGGACTGCATTCCGCAAAGGATGTTGGTGCTATGCTCTCTCTACACCTTCACGTCTTCCTTCTAGCGCGGGGGTACACATCCTGAGGCCAGCTCGGAACGCCATCATGTCCGACGCAGGACGTCCTCCATCGAAGCTCTCATTCGGATTCAAGCCAGCTGCCGCGTCGCTCAAACCTGCTGCAAGACCCACTGTTGCACCTTCTGCCCTGGCCTTCGGCGACGAAAGCGATGACGATGACGAAAGACAACTCCAACAAAGCTCTAGTATAGCTGACGATAGGCTCAGGCCAAAAGACCGACGTCCGAATCTTGACGGATTAGCCCCGGCAAAAGCTGCTACGCCGGCGACACGCAACGAAAGAAAAAAGCAACAGGAGGCCGAACAGCTCGATGCCTCGATCTTTGACTATGACGGCGTCTACGATACGATTAAGGATGCCGAGCGCAAGATCAAACAGGCCAGGCTGGAGAAGGACGCTACCAAAAGGCCCAAGTATGTCGATGGGATCCTCGAGTCCGCCGAGCAGCGCAAGCGTGACCGTCTCCGAGCGGAAGCCCGCATGATCCAGAAGCAGAGACAAGCGGAGGGCGACGAGTTTGCAGACAAGGAATCCTTTGTCACCAACGCTTACAAGGAGCAACAAGCTGAGCTAGCCAAAGCTGAAGAGCAACAGGACAAGGAGGAATCGCAACAACGAGCTTCGAGCAAGGGCATGGGAAGCTTCTACCGCGATTTGCTCAACGAGACCAACGCAGCCAGAGATGCAGCCATCGCTGCGTCACTTGCCAAACAGCCTTCGACTTCAGTTGGAGAGCGCGCGCAAGACGATGCGACATCGACTCAGGAAGAGTTTCGTGGGCGCAGTGATGCGGAACTGGCAAGGGAAGCAAGGGAAAAGGGCCTCGAGGTCGAACTCAACGACGACGGCCAGATTGTCGACAAACGCTCGCTTCTCGGCAAAGGCCTTAACGTTGTCTCAAAACGACGCATAATCACTGGCGAGGGAACGTCGGCCCCTTCCGAACATGACAGCCGAGAGTCGCGGAGGGAACGCGATCAGAGACGGCAAGAAGAATACGAAGCTCGTATGCACCGTGATGCGCAACGATCGAGACAGAGCGCACAGATCGAAGAGCAAATGCTTGAACTCGAACGCAAGCGAACACTGGAAGAGGAAGAGGCGAATCGACGAGAACGAAGCAAGATTGATGCCAAGCGCAACGATAGCGAGGCCATCTCACAAGCCAAGCAAAGGTATTTAGAACGGAAAAAGCAGCGCTTGGCAGCTGCGCAGAGCTCGTCTTGAGTTTGGTTCCTCCCATCCAACCATCATCCACAGCACTTTGTATTTGTATCTTTTCCTCATCATAAACGAGCCTTGCTTGTCGTCAACGCGGCGCCAACCACGTGAGATACCCGTGAAAGACTCTGTTGCTAATCGATATACGTGTCGTATGTACAGGAGGCCGGGGGGCAAATGTTGGGTGGCAACGTGCGCATCGATCGAACAGGACGTCGGTCGGACTAGATCAGAACTCGTCGGACTCGCTGAAGAAACCAGAGTAGGTCAAGATCGTGCCGTAGACGAGACCACCACCAGCAATCGACATCCAGCTTGCGGTTGGTGCAATGACGCTAGCGTGTGCCAGTGAGAGCGGCAATGCGAAACCAGAGACAATCATGACGCCTGTCATAAAGTTGCCAAAGTCCAAGAAGCCGCTGTTATAGTCTGCCGAAAAGTCGTCGGCGCCAGCGCAGCGTGCGCAAAGGCTGTTGGGGAGTGGAGTCAAGACATAGATGAGCGCGACGAGAAGTGGCAGCCAGTTGGACCAAAGTGCGCACGAGAGAATGATGAGCAGGAAGCCCAGTGCAAGCACAAATGAGAGGAGAATGATGGCTGTGATACGTTGAGCAGGTCGTCATGGCCGACAGACACAAAGGGAGCAACAAAAGGTCAGCACAAAGTTCCGACACGACGCGTGCTTGGCTGTGACAAGACAGTCCGCTCGCTATACAAAAAAAAACCTCGAAACGGCCTCGAGAACTGTATACTCACTTTTGAGCCCGGCCGCCATGATGGATGTATGCACTCCGCGTCGACTGGGATGAATGGCCAGGTCGATGTGACAGCGGTGCAATCCTGAGTCGACCCGCCTGTCGAGATGCGCGCACAGTGACTCCTTGCTTTCGCGACTACGTTGAGAATGCTTCTGGGGCTTCACGAAGGCGCTTGGCTGCTGGAGTAGGAGGTGGTGGTGTGTTGAGGATGGTTGGAAGCTTGCAGTAATGCACAAGCCGTCCTATCATTAGGCTGATGGTGCAGAACGATGCACGTCCCGCCCACACTGCAGCTCGCTCACATGTGGAGCTGGGCTGGCCGAGAGGGTGTAAGTGCTGTTTATCGGCCGATTTGGAGCAGTATTTCGTGATCGAATACAAAGTTGAAGCTTGAAAGTGAAATTAATTTTGTATTGTCAAGAGGCTCAGTCGGCGAAATGCAGTTGGCCGCAAGAGCAGTTGCTCTCGTTCTCTCTCTCTCTCTCTCTGTGTGTCTCTTGGATGTTGGAGGGGAGTCAAGCAGAGAGCGGCATGCTTGAGTTGGGCCCAATTCTGAATCGGCTCAAAATCGAAAAAGAAAAGAACGAAAATCGAGTGAAAATCGAAGATCCAACACTGTCACTTATCAGAAAGAGGCTGCAGCGGGTAACTTAGCAGAGCGCGAAGCTCACGAAAGAGAGAGTGAGTGCGTGCGTGCGTGTCACATTACTCAAGGCAGGGTATGGTGTCGTGAGTGGCACTTTTCGAGTGACAGAGAGAGGACGTGTGAGCGTGATTTTGACTTTGAGCAAGCAATAACTAATTGCTATTTTTACTGTTCACACCCTCGACTGAGCCCACTCACTGCTTTGCAACTGCGCAGCGCAGTCTGGCCAGCCACACCAGCCAGCCAACGGACCAAGCGACAAAATGGGACCTCCTTCGCGCTTTGGTGGAACTCAAGTGGACAGAGCAAATACAGTAGCCAATGGGCTTCATCGACATCCGCAACTCGCTTCACTCACATCTCCGTACATCCTCTCACTAACTTTGCATCATCACCTCTAACACCACCTCGACACTCCGGTCGTCTCCACCTTGCGACGCAGACTCTTCCGTTCCCCACTACCTCGGCGACAAAGCAACGTCCTAACTCAACGATAGCCTTTTGCTCTTCCGAACTGATTGCGCCTTCCAACGTCACACTTGACAACGATCTGGACTCTGCCCAGCCCCGCTACGTCAGCTAGCCCGCCGACTTGCTGGCCCGCATCGACCTCTCTTGTATCGTCCGTCGGCGCCAATTGACCAACTTCGTCTCTGTCAAAGCGCATCGCGCTCACCGTGTTCACCATAGCCGCCGGTGTCTTGATCCCGCTCGCTCGCTGACTGGTGTTCGAGCCTACCGCCTCACCTCGAGCGGTTGCGTTAGTGGTTACGTCTTGAAAATCCAGAGTCTTCCATCATGGCCAAGAGAACCGCCCCCACCACCAGCACCACCGGCCCTGCATTTCCGCCGCTCGGCCTTGTGGTCGGCCCGGGTGCGCCAGCCGCCGGCTCTCTCAACAATGGCTCGCAGTCATTCTCGAATTCGAACCATGCATCTAGCTCTCCACCTGCCGAACCACATCATGCCGCCAATGGCCTCCCACCAGCGCCAAACAAGTTCGATGTGAGCCAGGCTCAGCAGTGCCGGTTGCAGGATGCATATTGGTCAGATGAGGAGGTAAGTTCACGTCATCCGCCTTTTCCGCTTTAATGGGCGTGCCACTGCATCGCCAGCGACAGCAAGCGCGCCTCGGCATCTTACCGCCCCTTCGCGCAGACATGCTGACTTTTGTATCTCTTTGCGCTATCTTATCCCCCCTATACACTGTTCGGATCGTACAGGAGGACATGGATTGCCCATTATGTTTGGAAGAGATCGATCTATCCGACGCAAATTTCAAGCCGTGCCCATGCGGATATCAGATTTGCCGATTCTGCTGGCATCACATCAAGCAGAATCTCAATGGTCGATGTCCAGCTTGTCGACGCAAGTATTCAGATCAGACGGTTGAGTTCAAGCCCATGACCGCCGAAGAGATCAAGAGGCTCACACAAGCCAAGAAGCAAAAGGAGAGGGAGAAGAAGGAACTCGAGTCGATGAACCGCAAGCATCTCGCCAACATGCGCGTTGTGCAGAAGAATCTCGTCTATGTTGTCGGTCTCAGCTCGAAACTGGCCAAAGAGGAGCTCATCCCCACTCTGCGCAGCAACGAGTACTTTGGCCAATACGGACGCATCTCCAAGATCCTCATCAGTAAGCGCAATACGGCGTCCAAATTGGTCATGGGCACTTCCGAAACGGCGCTCGGTGTTTACGTCACATACCACCGCAAAGAAGATGCAGCAAAGGCGATTGTTGCGATCGACGGAAGCAAGGGAAGCGACGGCAGGATCATTCGCGCCAGCTACGGCACCACCAAGTACTGCACCACCTACTTGCGCAATCTGCCATGCACCAACCCGGGATGCACGTATTTGCACGAGCCTGGAGAGGAGGCTGACAGCTTCACTAAAGAGGATCTTTCGACGTTGCGTCACGCCGCCAAAGACACTGAGCACAAGGTCAAGCCCGCTTCGCTGGGCATCACACAAGCGCCAAAACGTCCCGACTTCTTCAGCACCGCCGACGCCGAATCATCCGCGCTGCCCAAGACAGCGTCGTGGGCATCTGGCAAGCCAATGTCAGCGGCCCCGTCACCTGCTTCCATCATCGTGGGCAGTCCTTTCCGTGATTCCGACATGCCACCACTATCTGCAAGCTCAGCGTCCGCCCTGGCAAGGAAAGCTAGTTCACAGAAGCCCTCAACACCCAAGGCGCAGAAGCAGCAGGCCTCGGCGTCTTCCAAGACCAAGCTCGCCCTGGCCACTGGACGACCCGGGTCGCCAGCTACCCTCGGAACCGACTCGCCCGGCCCGTCGCAACCATCCTCTCCCATTCCCAGCAGGGCACTCCCTGCCTCGACAACAGAGGCTGGTCCCACTGCATCGGCGCCGGCATCGGCAGCAGCGGCAGTCACTCCTCGCAAGGAGCAGGCATCTTCGACAACTCCTACGGCATCTGTGGTCGACTCGACACTCCCTCCACCTTCTGGATTGGCCAAGAACTCGCCGCCACCAGGCTTGGCACGCTCTGCGTCGACTACAGACTCTCGACCAGCGACGCCGCAAACGGAAAGCGATCATCCCAAATCCAACTACCAGCCTTCTTCAAGTGCTCAGGCTCTGCTCGATGATATGTTGCAAAGACGTGAGGCGCAGCCGGCAGTGGTCAAGCCCAGCCCTTTTCCCGACTTCGACGACGCTCTGTCCAGCTTCAAGGACGGCGACTTTTCGTTCAACCTGCCCGCCAATCAGCAGCTTGTCAACAACGACGGGCCGTCCGAGCTCACCAGCGCCTTCACAACGTTCAGTCCCTTTGGCGCGCCACCCGGTGTACTGGCTGTCCACGCTAGTCTCGTCACAGCCGGCACGCCTCCACCTGGTATCGTCAGAGCGCCCAACCGAAGCTCGACTGCTTCTCCCGCACCCCTTAGCTACTCGGGCTCGTTCGACCCCTTTGCACCTGGGGCCGGTGAGACCATCAAGGAAGATGGAAGCTCGTTTGGAGAAGGCGCATACCCGACGTCGTTCAACATTGTGGATCAGACTAGAAGGACGTTGGGCCAGGACGGCCAGGTGGATGGTGGTAATGGTGGTCTGGGACAGGAGGGTTCACTCGAGACTGGACAGGACGCATCCAAGCGTGCATCGCGCTTCGACTTTGCCAAGCGAAAGGAGTCAGATTCGTTCATGACTGCTTCACCGTTGCGCACAGAGCTGATCCAAGGCTTCCGTGACGGAGAGGGCTTTGGAGCCGGGAAGGACGTGACCAGCCTTCTAGGTAGCGTCTTCGATCACGACAACGCGGCTCACCGCTTGAACGGAATGGGAGATGGCGGTGCTTCAGCTGCATTCGGCCTCAACGGACGCGAGACCGGTGGATTCCCTGGTATGGGCCTTTCGAGACCCCCTCCTGGCATTGGAGGTCCTGCTTTTGGCGGTCGCTTCGGCACCAACACACCTCCACCCGGCATCTCTGCGCCTGTCAGTCGCCAGCAGCAGGCCCTGCTCGCCTCGTTGCATCAGCTGGGAGGCAACACCCTCGACAACGCCTCTGACTCGTTCCAGCAGCAGCAGCCTCAGCTCGCCAACGGCAGCGGTGTCAGCTTCCTCGCTGAGCTCCAACAGCAGGCAGCCCAACGAGCCCAGCAGCAAGCACAGTTTGCATCGGTTGCCCGGGACCATTCCGAGCAAAGCCGATCCAGTGGCAGCACCAACGCGAACCCTTCAGACCCGCTCTTGGCTCAGCTCCTTGCAGGTCGCCGCTCGGGCTACGGAGCTCAACAAGGTTCGGGAGGATCCGACATGCCATTCAGCGACCCTGCTATCATGTCGATGACCCGTGCGCAGGTACAGGCCGCTCAGCACCAGCAGCAGCATCAACAGCAACAGCAATTCGGCGGACGTTACGGTGCAGGAATCGGAGGTCTTGGCGGCTTCTCATCCTTTTCCCCCTTTGACCAGCTGAGCAACGCCGCCACAGGCTTCGGGTCTGCCCCACAGTACAGCGATCATCAGCGCTTCCTGCAACAGCAGCAGCAGCAGCAGCAGCAGCAGCAGGGTCAAGGGCAAGGACAGGGTCAAGGTCAGGCCTCCCCGTACCCCAACATGTCCTAGATTGCGTCCCGCTGCATGCCTGAACGACGCTTGGCCTTTTCCAATCTGGTTGCTTCCGATCGCCACCGTTCATTCGTGTCTCTCCGTTTGTCTCGAGTCGTGTCTAAACACAATCATACAATATTTGCTTCAGTTTCAGTGCATTGGACGTCGCTAAGTCTATCGAGCGTACAGGCTGTGTACAACGGAAGACACTACAAACTCTGTACAACAGAAGGTTTTGAAGTGGCAGTGTAAGAGACATCAATTAAGCCTTGTGTCTACAGTGATGCAGCAAGCCGACATGGAATGTGGTGCGGCTTTTCCTAGGGCTGCTTGGCCTCGTCCTGCCCTTCCGCTTCTCCCTTGGACCCATCCTCATCTCCAACACTGGTGATCATGAGAGGGTATATGTCTTCATTCTTAAGAGGACTGCTCATGCCCCAATCTGTGCCAGGCCACCTTCATCTTCCAACACTCTCCAAGAAGGCTATGTAGATGTTCCTCACTTGTAGCTTGTCAAAGCAGGGGTATGTTATGACATGGTTCCCACCAACCCAGTGGGGGTGGTCTGTGCCTGATCAGGGCAGCAGAAACCTGATGAGTGTGATGAGGTCAGTGGACCCAGCTGAGTGTGAGATGAGAGAGCTCTGGGTCCAAGATCTACTGCAGCAACTGTTGCAGGCCATGTCAGTCCCAGTGGGGGGTTGACCAACTGCAGCAACTGACTGGAGGGTATTTAGGTCCTGGCCAGGCCACTGGGGCCCATTGCCTCCTGACTTTGTCAATTGTATTTTACTCTACTCACACTGTAGGTGGAATATCAGACCTTCTTAGTGTTATCAAAATCCTTCTAGCCTGCCAGCAATGTATTGGACACCACCATGCCCAACTACCCACCTGTGGCCTCTATCATCATCATGTACCTGGTGAGCCTGAGGTTTCCAGACCCCACAAGCATAACAGGGTAATTGTGTTCCTCTTTGATGCCTTTGATCCACATCACAATAGAATCTGTGTTATGCCTGTGGGGTCTGGGAACCTCAGGTTCACCAGGTACATGATGATGATAGAGGCCACAGGTGGGTAGTTGGGCATGGTGGTGTCCAATACATTGCTGGCAGGCTAGAAGGATTTTGATAACACTAAGAAGGTCTGATATTCCACCTACAGTGTGAGTAGAGTAAAATACAATTGACAAAGTCAGGAGGCAATGGGCCCCAGTGGCCTGGCCAGGACCTAAATACCCTCCAGCCTTTTTTGCAGTTGGTCATTCCCCTGACCAGGACCAACATGTCCTGCAGCCATTACTGCAGCTGATTGCAGACCTGGCACCCTTGTGACCCACACTCAGCTGGGTCCATCAGTCTCATCACACACATTGGGTTCCCCCTCAACCTGATCAGGTGTGGGCCACCACCACCAGGTCAGTGGTGGCTACATCATAACAGTTGTGAGGCTATCCTGGCCATGGCCGAGATGGTGGTAGCATGCCATGTGTCAGGTCAACTCGGCTGATTCCTGAAATGGTAGGAGGCAGAGGGATATATATATCATGGTTGTGCGGTGGGAGGTGTCTGGTGCATTTGTCTATTTAAGTCCAAGGAAGTACTCGACCCGTCTTCACATCTCATTATCCGTTTTTCATTAGCGGCTCGCTCTAGGGGTAGGACGTAGAAACTGCTGCATCTACGCTCGATCTCTGCTGTGGCGGTAAGCCATGGTGTATTCATAAGCACCAAGGATGAGAATTGCATCAGTCATACATGACATGTGTCGTCCGGTACGGCCGTCGGTCCAACTGGGTAGGACTTGTTAAGGCTACAGGGCTGATATGGGAGATTTGCATGGGTCGGCCTTGTGAATAGTCACGGGTATGGGCCACTGTGACATTCGGAACCAACAGTGTGATGCTCGGGATCATCGGTTCGAGCGGTTCGTTGTCATCTGTTGTAGTAGCGTCCCCATGCCTCCCATACCCTGCATCATCTGCTGCAACAGGGCCGTGTTCGGCAGCCCGCGGCCACCGGGTTCTCCACCGCTCATCAGGCTCGCCAATCCGCCTAAGCCTCCTAAACCTCCTGCTAACCCATCGGGAATATTGCCACTCTGAATCTGCTGCAACAACTTCTCCCTACCCCCTGGTTGGCGAAGCTGAGCCTTGATCTCGGGCGGCAATGCGTTCTGCATTTGCGTAACTTGCTCCCTCGACATTCCTGGCGGTAGCATACCTGGAGCGGGCATCTTACCCTTTCCACCCGCACCCATTCCTTGCATTTGCTTCAACCATCCCGCCTTGCCGACCCGTTTGCACATCTGTGCAACCATACGGTACTGCATGAGGAATTCTTCGACTTCTTTGACGGATGTACCGGAGCCACGGGCGACACGGCGGGCGCGCGCGGTCATGCGCACTTTGGGTTGCGGCTTTTTCTTCTTCTTGCTCTTGCCTGCGGCTGTGGAGCTTTCGGCGACGGCGACTTCTTTGGATTCGGCAGCGGGGGGAGGTTTCTTGGAGCGGATGGGAGCCATGAAGAGACGGCCATCGCTGTCGAGCTCTTCGGCGGTCATGGCGTCGGTGATGAACATCATGCGCTTCATCTTGCTGCCTGCGGCCTCGTCGTCGCCGCCGGCACCGCTGAGCATTTGACCCATGCCGGGAATCATTCCGGCAATCTTGCTGAGTGGCCCCATGCCCATAATGTTGGACAGCTGCTCCCTCCAGTCGCGGATACTGAAGATTCCGCCCTCCCCGATCTTCTTGAGCATCTCTCGTTGTCGTTCCTGGCCACCGTTCATCTGCATCTCCTCCATTTTGTCCATGAGACCGCTAATGTCGCCCATACCGAGCAACTTGGAGATGAAAGGCTGCGCACGGAAGGGTTCGAGGTCGGCAGCGTGCTCACCGGTACCGATGAACATGATCGGGGTGGACGTGGCGGCGACGGCAGAGATGGCACCACCACCCTTTGCGTGGCCGTCGAGTTTGGTGACAATGATAGCACCGTAGCCGGCAGCTTCCTTGAAGGCGCGCGACTGTGCCTCGGCGGCCTGACCAATGTTGGCATCGAGCACCATGATGGTGAGGTCGGGTGTAACGGCTGCATCGATCTCGCGCATCTCGTCGAAAAGCTCCTGCTCCTGCTTGTGGCGACCTGAGGTATCGACGATGATGACCTCGAAGCGGTTCTGCTTGAAGCTGGCCACACCGCCGGCGGAGATAGCAACGGGGTCGGTCTCGGTGTAGCTTCCGTAGAAAGGCACATTGATCTTGCTGGCGTTCTGCTTGAGCTGGTCGAATGCACCTGCACGGAAGGTATCGGCGCAGACGAGACCGGTCTTGAAGCCGCGTTTCTGGTAGTAGAGCGCGAGCTTGGTACACGAGGTCGTCTTACCGGAACCCTGGAGACCGACAAACATGATGACGTTGGGCTTGCCCTTCTTGGGCTTAAAGATGTCACCGGGCCCAGCATTGGCTGAAGGTACGACTGCACCGGACTCGCCATCGGTCTTGGTCTGGCCGTGAAGGGGATCGACAAGTGCTACGAGGTGGTCAAATACGGCCTTCTGGACGCGCTGACGACGTTGCGCATCGGACCAGTTGGCGTTTGCCTTGTCGTTGAGGAGAGCGGTGACCTGGGTCTTGACTTGGGAGCGAAGGTTGGCGACAAGCTTGACGTTGACGTCGGCTTCGATGAGGGCGTTGCAGACCGACTTGAGAAGCTGGTCGATCGAAGCAGCGTCGACGGTAGGGACCTTGGAGAGGTCTTGGAAGGCGCTATTGATGCGCCTGCCGAGATCGGAGAGAACCATGCTGGGCGGCGACTCTAGTTCCCCGGGAAGTGTATGATAGTGGCAAGGAGTCAAGCAAGCGACTGCAAGCAGCGCTTCGAATGTGTCCCAAACCGTCGAATGGGCGTGCAGCAGCCATGCTTGATTATGAAGCGGCCCTAGTCACGTGGCATGCACAAGCGCTTAGTTGTTCAAGACTTTGGCCTAACATACTCGAAAATTCAGCCAATTTCCTCCACTCTGGTTTGCCGCACGGATCCTCTGTTTTGAAGAGGCAGTGCCGCCAAGCCTTAAGTTAGACGCCCATGTTGGTCCACTTGAACGCGATGCGGCTGTGCCATTGTCAACTTGATTCTGGGCTTGGCATACGAACAGCATTCATGACAAGTGACAAGGAGCAAGACCACACAATACGACAGCACATAAACACGACTGGCGTGTTACAGTGAAAATCCAGGGCAGACTCGTCTCGGCGCGGCAAGCGGTGTTCGTGATGATGGTGAGGAGAACCTGTCGTCTTCACCACGTGTTTGCCGTATACAGTTCTTGCGACCGTACCTTGGGTCAGATGGACCATTCGGAGCGACTGGGGTATCAAAAGGGAAACGACAGGATGCGGAGGACGTGGCTGCGGAGGGATCGCGGTCGAGCGCACGAACAAAACAAGTGGCGGGGCTGTGCAGTCGATCAACAACCGAGCATGGGTGTCACAGTGTACTTATGGGGGGGATATTCGCAGATTTGGTCGGTAACACAGGGTCAGCCTCCTGCGGCTCTCGACAGTGCCAGCTGCGCCGCCCCAGCTAATTGGTCAATCTTCATCTGAACCACCCAGCGGACCACAGTGACAACTGCGCCTGAAGACCAAGCTCTTTTGGCATGCCGAGTAACAGCTCTCGTCCCAAGTATCAATGCTCAAAGCGTTGCAAGACCTCACTCGGCTGTGAAGCGAGCCTAGCCAACACGACAGGAAGATTCGTCAGATGAGCAGGGCTGGGGTTGAGTAGCCGACGGGAATTAAAGCTGCCCGAGCTCCAACGGCGATTTGGATTGGATTCAAGCGAAGGACCCTTTTGGCGAGCAGCTTCGTCTTGCGCTCGTTTACACCGCCATGCCAGGAAACGCAACCACACTGCGAATGGGTGACTCTCAATGTGAATCTCCGCTTGGCCTTGCGTCTCCTCCACTCCGACACCCAACACAGAGACATCCTTCTCTCACCGTCATCGATCATCCCTCGCAGCTGCATCTTGCAGAGTTTGACCCAACCGGTTGCCTACGATTGCACAAACTCAACCTAAAAAGCCTTTCCAACCAGCACTCAAACACCCACATTCACTGCATTTGGCGCTCTGCACAGCTTCGTCAAACGTTCTCCGCAAACTTTCCAACGTTGTCTCGGACCCTCGCAACGCTCGTCTGGATTCCATCGCCATCAGACCTTCCTACCGTAAGTACTTATCCTGCCCACATCGACACCTCCGCTCCCTCGTTCCAACAGCGTCCGCTTGCACTTCATGCTAGCCTCCTCATCACATCTACCTCAACAATACCATCTTGATGGTTATCACCCTGTCATCGCACTCGAACCGTGACACGCGACCGGACATCCAAGCCCAGCAGCTCCCGGCAGCCCACCATCTTTCATCATCGACGTACGAGAGCGTGCAAGACCCATCACCCTTCTCCAACTCCCTAAAATGCTTTTGTTTCAACACACTCACCCGCATGCCTCTACCATCTTTTACTCGCATAAACGTTCTCTCAAACGACACAGTTGTTCGCAGGGTCAGTGCCGCTCACTTTGCGTCAGGATGAGGACCGCAACCGCTCCTCACAACCCGTCCAGCTTCGGCGGGCTCAAGGACGACCTCGCTCGGCTCGTCCACCAGATCCACAAGACCTCGACCATTCACAACATTACAAACGACTCGGGGGTTTCGTTTTCTTCCGATGCCAGCACATCTTTTCCCGGCTCTGCCGCAACCCCGGCCCGTCAAGCAACAGGAAGCTCAATAGCCAGCACCATCACTCCCGAATCCGCTCCAGCTCGATCCTCCACCGTCACAGCCGACGTCTTCCCAGGCGCCCAATCCACGAGCTCGAATCTCGACCCTTCCAATCCCGCCCTTTCGTCCAGCATTCCTATTCTGCCACAGCTTGGTGCCAGTCTCTCGTTTCCTGACGCATCCAATGTCGTCGCTTCACCCTCCATACTCAAGGCCAATGAGCCATTCTTCACAGAGGAGCCCTCTTCACGCGCCTCCTGCTCACTCTCGCCATCTGCCACGCAAGACTTTGAGCTCAACGACCTCTGGGATGGCTTAGCGAGGGAACTCAAACCCATTGCCGACATCTTGCGTTCAGGCCGTCATCGCACTCCGCTTGGCACCTCGAGACTGCCCGCAGACTGTGTCTCGGCACTCCAGCTCTGGCTCTGCACCGACTCTGCAACCTCGAGGCAGCCCCCCAACAATTACGTACTTGAAGCAGCGATTGAGATCTTCCGCGTGCTCGCCAATCTGTGCATCGACCACGATCCGAATCGCACGCTCCTCGATGGCCTCGACGCAGCACCAACGGTCCTGGCCGCTGTCTCAGCCGTCTTGCACAAGCTGGACCATTCCAGATCATCGGCCCTCTTCTCTGTCAAGATTCTCACTTTCCTCCGTGCCGCGATGGGCGCTGTGCTTAACATGCAGCTCGAACACATTGCCACGCGCCAGTCGCTAGCCAGCGTCGATTGCATCACCACCCTCACCTCGGTCGCTTCCCATCCGCGCGTCTACCTTCCTCACCTCTGGGCATTGCCGCAGACGGTCGAGATCGAAAACGATGACGAAGCGTTGGATAAGCTCAAGATGGGAGCCACTGTGACAAGCTGGGCCTGGCGCGTTGTTCAGGAGATCTTTGACGATGCCAAGGAGGAGAAGGAGGGTCAGCCAGGCACCCCTTCCGACGAGATGCATGATGGTGACGACGGCGACGACGTTTCTACACATGACGTGCGCTCCATCCTCTCGCGTCGCTGCTTTGCCGATCTGCTCCGGCCCTTGGCACTTTACACGCCGGTTGCATCAAGTGCGGATGCTGTCGGGCGCCGGCTCGAAGTCGATGCGGACGACGTTGAGGAGCTGGTCGACTCGGATGCCGAGATCCTCCAGACTGTCGCAACGCTCATCGAATCATGCGCAGCTGATGACCATGACTTCCGACAACGCGCCGTTCGACGCTTCGAGGTCAATGCCGCCACATCCAGTCAATCTCACGTGGAGAACAACTTCCAATCGGGTCTCGATGCCCTCATGTCCTTTGTCGAGAAAGCTGAACTTCCTTGCGAGTGGGTACGAGACCTCTCTGCTTTGACCTCCTCGGCAGATATGTCTAGCGAAACCGGCACCGTCTCTGCCTCGACTGAGGATGCCCAAGCTGCAGAAGAGATGCGCAAAGCTTTCGCGCAGGTCAAAGCCTCAGCAGCGCGTGCCGTTGTTGCGGTCTCTGGAGACGACGCGAACATGGTCGAGCTCTTCCCCGGCTCGTTCGGGTTTATTGGCCGCCTCAAAACTTGGATCCGCTACGATCCAAAGACCCGAGATGACCTGGTCAGCTGCGGCATGCTGGCGCTCGGCAACTTGGCTCGTAGCGACGCACACTGTCTCAGCTTGGTGCAAGAGCACAGCCTTGCACCCTTTTTGGCCTCGCTCCTTGCTCAGGCAGATGACATCAAGGTGGCACACGGCCTCGTTTCTTTGCTGAAGAACTTGTCTATCCCTGCACCCAACAAGGCCGTCATTGGTCAGCTCGAAGTGATTCAGGCAGTGGTGCGCTTCATGCACCGGGACAAGGACATGGTCCAGCCTCTTCAGTTTGCCACTGTCGGTCTCTTGAAGCACCTTTGCGCTGGTGTGACCGAGAATGCGATTCGGCTCGTTGGGTGCGAAACCACGGGCTTGTCCACCACATCTTCCCATCCGTCAGCGCTGAGCGCGCTCGTGGACATGATTCAGCGAATCGACGATGTTCCCACCAAGATGGAGGCTACTCGCGTTTTGGTAAACGTGGTCAAGAGCTTGTGGACCAGCGTACGATCTAGCAATGGCTCGCAGGCGTTGGCAGAAGAGGCAATTCTTGCAGCTCGTCGCAAGGTGGTGCGAAGGGATGTGATCCAGGCGCTCGCAGAGATGGTGCGCACGAGCCCCAAGTATCCCGTGCTCGTCAACGAAGGCATCATTGCCTTGACGTTGGTGGGAAGCGAACGAGTCGGTGCGGAGCTTGTCAGCTTGTCGCTGCTCGCTGAACCGACCAAGTCTAGCACAGAAGATGTTGAAGACGAGGAGATGGGAACGGACAATGAGGCTGCTGCTTTGCGAGCACGTCGACGACACTCGACCGTGGACAGCTCAGCATCGACCTCATCGCACCCATTGCCACCTCCCGCGTGCGCACTGGACATGGTGAACCTAGTGCTAGCCAGAAGAGACGCACGCATGCCGCCGCAATTTGCAAGCAACGCTTGCGCGCTCGTCCTCAGTCTCTGCCATGCAACACAGGGAGCGAGCCACGCCGAAACGAGCACAGGTGCGATCGGACAGGACGCGGTGACGCGCGTCGGTGCCAAGACCAAGCCGGCGCTGGAGCGTCTCAAGGATCAGGGCCCGACCGAGGCGCTAGCAGCAGCAGCCGATGCACTCGAAGCCGTGTCGAAGGTTGTCTCGTGAAGTCACATCTGGTTGTAAGCAATCTCGGTCTACCCAGATGCGGCGTGAGGAGAGAAGGAATCGCGTAGCATCCCATCTTGCTCTCTCGTCCGGCACTGTGCATGAACACGAATGAGCAGACAAAGACAGTCGTGAACCTCTTACAATGGGCGCATACCTTGGCAATTCCGACGTGTTGAATGCGTCCCCTTCTCGTCGAAAGCATCAAAAGCCTCTGAGGTCGAGCTTGTGCAGAACAGTTGACAGGCTATCGTGGGTCTCAATCGGGCCCCCCGATCTAAACCAGCGGTCGACAAGAGCAAGCTCATACTCGAAATGCAGCAGCACAGCGGTTGTCAGGAATTTTGAGTTTCTCCAAAACTGGCAATTCCCTTTCTTTCTCGTTGCGCGTTGTCAGGCCAAAGAGAGCGGAGGATTTTTGCTGTTTGACTATTGTTGAGATATGCGGGTCGGAGGAGCAATGCAGCATCGTTGACGTATGTGAAATTTGGAATTTGGCCTGCCTCTTGGCCTGCCTCTTGGAGCGTGTGCGTGTTTGGCAGGCGCTGGCAATTTGCGCTTGGAGGAGAAAGCGCAGGTCGCGGATCAGTCCAAGCAGATCGCAGAGACTTGAAAGTTTGAGCGTTGCGTGCAGCGCTGTTGTCAGGTTTCTGCTGGATTGCAGCGAACAAGCACTAGAATTGGTGCAGCCACGCACGGCAACTGGTTGGATTGCTGGCTGCTGCTGACCGTCACCGTCACTTTTGGCAATCGTGACTTTGCGAAAGGTCGTCTCTTTCTATCATCACCATCTCCTCCGGTCAAGAATATATCGATAGGACTGCGGACGGCACTGCGCAGTTTCCGCTCTTTGACTGCATTCAGCATTTTGTAGCTTCCTCAGCTCCCTCCCACCACGCGCTAACCGAGCGAAGCTGCACGATATTGCACACCTCCGTCGGGATCACTTCCAGCATAGCGTTTAGAAGCGTTGTGCGCACCCACTCGTTACTCGCCCTCACACACTCACACCAGTGCTGCCGCTCGTCATCGACGCACACTCACTCTTTTCGACACCTTCCTCGCCCACAGAGGTATATAACCTCCTCAGTCACGATGATGTCAAGACTTGCATCCACGCTGCTCTCCGCGCTTGCTATCGCCTCCCTCGCGCTCCCTACCGTCTCTGCCCAGCTGAGCTTCCAGAACGTCACCTCGATCTACGGCACCTGGTCTTCTGGCTCGCAAAACGTCACCACCGGCATCGACTTCTTCAACCCGGTCACGCAAGAGTTCAAACTCCCCGCTACCGCCGGCATCTCCTACTCGTTCACCGACGATGGTTTCTTCGAGGAGGCGCGCTACCAGTTCACCTCGAACGCTGTCACGAACCGCTGCTTCAAAGCGTCGCTCATCTGGCAACATGGCACTTATGAGTTCCACAGCAACGGGTCGATCACGCTGCAACCTTACCCGGCAGACGGGTACATCCAGGTGCTGGACCCGTGCGGTGCACAGACAAGCTCCATCTACCACTACTCGGAGTTCGAGCTGATCGCGAGCTGGTACAATTACCAGGATGATCATCCGGGATTTATGCCAGCAGGGACGTCGGCGTATGCGTTGCAGCTGCAGCAATTTGATGGGCAAAAGATGCCGCTCATGTGGCTCAGGAACAGACCACCTAACATGCTGCCGACCAAGCAGCTCTTCCAGCAGGTGCTCAACGATGCCGGTGCATAATCATCCTCACCTTTCGCTCACTCGGCTCTCATCAGGGCGTGGGTGCCTTTCGCTGTACCTTGCTTTTCAACTTTTGCTCTTCTCAAATCTCTACGGACATTCGCTATCACATCTTGCGCCTTATACCAACTCTTGATTTCCTTTTCTCTCCTTCGCGCTCGCTCACCCTGCATGTGCTACTTTTCACATCTCTTGTCTAGCGTCTCTAGTACTGCAATTGCTTTTTTCCCTTTTCGTTCGTCCATCCCAGTCAAACACAGTCCATTTGAGCCATCCACATACTGCTGCGTATGCATTGCAAAAGAGATCACATTGATCGAGAAGTGCTGTGGCTGATGCTTTGTCCATCCGCGTTTCGACGCTCACGAATCGGCCTGCTTCCACACATTCGGCTCCTCCGGCGAGACGCCACCTTTGCCAGCCCCAGCTTGCTCCGCATCGTCGTCGTCGTCATCGTCATCAATGGAGAACAGATCTTCACGACGAGCGGCAGCGTTGCCGCTGTTTGACGACGCTGGTTCGCCGAGCGGGTTCGTTTCCGATAGACTCTTGGCAGCGCTGCTGCCGCGCGAGGGCATTGCTTGAAACTCGACACTATCATCCCAGACGTCATCAAACCGCGCCTTCTTCTTCTTTGCTCCTTCTCGCCCCGCTGCACCGCCGCTGCTGCTTTGCTTCAAGTTCGATTTTGGAACGGTTTGTCTCTGCGGTGCTTCCGCATCGTCGAAGGCATCATCGTGGTCGTCGTAGTCGAGGTCGCCATAGTCTTCAATGTCGAGCGGTGCGTAGAGCCGCTCCAGCTCGCGTCTCGCACGGTATCTCTTCTCGAGGTGGTACGAGAAGAAAAGGCCGAGTGACGAGCCGAGCAGGTTCGCAATGATATCTCCGATCTGAAACTGCTTGTACGGCAGCAGACTCTGGACGATTTCGCTCCCAATTCCGCCGACCAAGAAGCAGGTGAGGCCGGTGAGAATAAGCGAGGCATTTCTCCACACGTAGCTAGCCCGCGCGGGCTCGTCGATGTCCCAGATCATGTAGAACATGGCTGTGGCGAGGAAGAAGCAGATAAAGTGCAAGATCTTGTCGTTGATACGGATCCAGGTCTGGCCTCGCGGGTGGAAGCCGAGGACGCCAAGGAAGATGAGGTCGAGGACGTTGAGGATCACAAACGCAGGGCGGATGCGGAGGGGGAGGAGTGGGGCAGAGCTGGAGGTGGAAGTGGAGAGAGAAAGGCGGACGGAGCGTAGGAGGAGGGTTTTGAGGATGGAAGCTCGCATGCTGATGGAACCGGTGCGCGGGGAGAAGAGGGCAGTGACATCGTCTTTGAACCGCGACCAGCCAGAGGTGGTTTCCAGGCGCGGCATTTTGGTGATGGTTGAGTGCTGCGATATCGCGATAAGGTGCCGAGCTCGATGCTAGACAGGACCTATTGACGGTTCTGATGTCCTGCAAGCGGTTGTGCAGGTACTGGGACAATCGAGCGGCGACTTTGCTGCAGATGCCGTGGGTCAAGAAGAATCAGATCTTCCGACAGATCGCGTTTGTGAGCGTGGGAAGGACGAGACTGGGCTACCGATGAACGTCAAATGAAGCTCGTAGCTTGGCACCTTCGGGTCGGCCGTTAGAAGTGGGAGCCCACGGTCCGACGGACGAGGTTTGGAGCAAGAGATGGAAGAGAGTTGGTGTGGAAGAAAGCGTCAAGCTGGCGTGTGAGCGTGAGACTTTCGAGCTTCGGGAAAGCCGGTGGAGGTCACGCAGCAATGTGACTTGCCAAGAAGCGAAAGCCTTCTCTCTGGAATTTCAACGACCGCGACCTGCTGGCCAGCGACTTGCCTGTCCGCTCAGGGTCCAAGCTCTCACCCACTCTATGACACGATCAACACTCTTCCTCCTTCCCCCTTCGATCTGATCACCACTCAAGCAGGGAAGCAACAGACAAAGCAAAATCGAAATTCCAAAGGACAGGCCAAGTATAGATAATGATAGCTGAAAGCGACTACGACTTGCTCAGATGAGGAAAGTGACCCTTAACCGAATCGGTAACATATGGGTGGTCCGACAGGCTGCTAGGCTCATTGCCTGCCTCCGATCGACCGGTGTCCAGCACACCCGCAAGATGCTCAGGCATGGGCTCTTGAATGATGGTGCGTTCCTCGATGATGTTCACAGTCCGCCTCCACGTCCTTGACGCCCTCCATCCACGCCGCTAGCAATCCCAGCGTCATGACGGTAAGCAGCACCGAGACCGCCATCCTCGCCTTGCCCGTATACACGCACACGGCCCGGAACGCCAACAGCACCGAAGACGACACTGCAATCCACCCCATCTGCATCTCGACCGCCTGCAGTGTGCCGTTGCAGTTGATCTCGGTGTTGGACAGCACAAACACCATGTTGGTGATCAAGTAGGTCCACAGGCACAGCTTGCTGAATAGGTACGCTACTTGAGGCCATCTGCGCTGACGCTTGCCAAAGAGGATGGAGAGGTCAAAGGCGAGGTACTGGAGTGTGTCGTAGGCATAGATGCCGATGCAGAGCCACATGAGCGCGGTGGCAGCGTAGAACGCTTGCGCCATCACCACGGGCGAACTCCAGTCGGGCATGGTGAAGGACAGAATAGGAGGTGGGGGCGGCTCACCAAGGACGAGGGTGCGGTAGCGAAGACTGAGGTTGGGAGTGGTCCAAGATGAGGCTGGCTATATAGATGTCGCTACCAGACGCGCAATCGAGGTCGTTCTGCTATGCGAAGGATAGTAGATACGAGTCGAGGTGTAATGGCTGTACTGAGGTCGAGGTCGTAGAAGATCTGAGGCGAAGGATTAGGACGCCGATGATGTCGAGACGAACGAAGATGTAGCGAACTAGCAGAGCCAATGAACGGCAGAGACCAACGTCGGCTCGAGGGTCTGTTGCAGCACAAACATCGACCTTGCAGCGGGGTCTTGTTGTGCGTCTAGAAGCAACAGTAAGGTTTGCAATGACGTTCTGTATCGAATAGCAACTAAAGCGTAGTCGAGATCCGAGGAAACGTTGAGGATAAGGATGGCTGCGTGGTTGTATATGACCGTGAGATAGGGTTACGGTGGCGTGGTCGAGTGTTGCCTGACAGATAGATGATATTCAACGACAGAACTCGGAAGGGCCGGCGACCTTGCAAAGGACTCACTACACGGATAGGCAAGCGGCTGGCCGAGGCATAACAAGGATCGGGTGCAGAAAGCTTAACGTCAGCAGCATAAGGAACGAGAACGCCAGAATTGTCAGTCTGGGGTTGGGTCGAGGATCGTCACCATCATCTGCATGGTGCGCCACGAACGCAGACAGGGAGGGCTGGAACGTCCAAATCCCGCTCATATGCGGCACAACGTGGCTTCCACACAGTTTACCACAGACGCAAGAGGAGAGACCGCTTGGCGCCGCCACCCGTGGCTGGTCATAGAGAAACGAACAATTGGGAATAACGAGTCGGACCCATCCAGACGAAGGATTCGACACTGTAAGGAGAGGCACTGCTCGAATCCAAGCCATTTGGCCATCAGCAAAGTGCTGCCGAACACGGGTGGGGGTGCATTCAAGATCTGCTTTGCCGCTTCAAGTCAGGACGGAAGCCACTGGTTGAGCGGAACTGGTTCGCTTGCTTCAATGTGTCATCCCGGCCGGGAATTCAATACACATTTCTCGGCCGTGTCCTCAGATGCACATATGTGTCAGTGGGGTTAGCTTGCATTTACATGTGTGCACAAAGCACTGAGTCGCACCACCAGCATGCTCCCTTCTTCTCACCATCATCACACACACTTGCCACCAACAGCAGTGTGCTTTCAACTTGACACATGTTGGCCTCATCGGGCAGCATTTCTCTTCACAGTCATATCTCTTTCAACCCCTTTCGACCACCCAGCCAGTTCGTCCTGGGTTACCTTTGTTACCTTTGTCACACATGGGTCTTCACCCCTTTTTTGCCAGTCTTGCAACCAGCTTTTCACACAGCTCGCTCCTCAAGCTCTCTGCTCGCCACCAGGCTTGAGTGCTCCTCCACCCTTGGGACACTGCACTGCTTCTTGCACCATCCCTGTCTTCCCTCCAAGACCCTCTTCCACCATCCCCTCTTTGTTTCCCCTTCTCCACTTCCCCTCCCCCTCCTCCCTTTCCCCTGCAGTACCCCACTTGTTGAGGGTGATGAGTTCAACCAGCCTTGACTGAAAGGTGAGGTCTGGTTTCTCCATCCTTACCCAGTCATTTGGCACCACCCCCTCCCTCCCCTCCTCTTCCTTATTCTCTGTGCTCAGATCAACACCCCCTTGATCCAGGGCAGAGCATGTGGCAGGCCCTCTGACTCACAAGGGTAATGCAGTCTGGCAGCTTCGCAAGCCTCCTAAAATACTGCCAACACATGATCCTGGGAGTGGTGCCCCAGTCTTTTAGCTGCTGTCATGGGGTTGGTCACCCATGACTTTGCATTCATCTCCATTCTTGGTGGCTCAGCACAATTGATGCAGTAACAAAACTGTGTCTGCCAGGCCTCACTCAGAGGTAGCTCACCCCCAGCTTCGTGCACTGGGAACACCCTTGTGTGGTGACAGGTCACTGGCATGCAGCCTGCTTTGCATGATCAACCCACCACCTGCTGCCTTGATCCCAGCAGTGCCAGCACCACTGACTCTCATGGTGAACGACCTTTGCTGGGGCCCAACAGTGCCAAGAATAGGTCTCAATGGGCTCGGTGTGCTCAAACACATCGATTCATCTACTGGTTGGCCCCCAGTAGTGACAGTGCTGCCAACTCCTGTGGTGAATGATCATTGCCATGTAGCTCAGCAATGTCAAGACTTGGTCCTGATGAGCGGGCATGTGCTAAGTCACTGCTGACAGTCTGTGCACCTTGCGTGGTGGCCTGGCAAGCCTCTGCAAGCTCTCCACAGACTCCTCCTAGTTGCTTAGTCAATGTCTGCCCTGTGACCTTGTGTTGATTGGTCTGGCACACCATTCACATCGTAAAAAGTTCGATTCTGTATGTGTCAGGCAGGGTGTCAGGCTGGTCGTGTGCCTCAAACCTCAGGCAGGCCCTGAGCCCAAGACACTTACAGGTCATCTGCCTGTGTGAGGCAGCCAGCTCCCAAAAAAAAAAAATAAAAATAAAAATAATTCCAAAAAAGGAAATGAGAATTCTTACACGTCTTTTTCCTTTCCTTTTTTGGCCTCCACCAGGGTTCAAACTCGCACCCTTGCAGGCCCACTGCCCACACCCATACCCATACACACACACACACACACACACACACACACACACACACACACGTGAGCCTGTACACATAACCACTTGGGCACATGCTCTATTTTTATGTAACCCGGTTGTCATCCAAATATATACACTACCAAGTACTGCTGTCACTAGAATATGTAAAGTTAGTTAAAATCCAAACCAAAACTGGAAATCCCTGCCAAAAAAGAGCAAGAAAAACCGAATTTGCTCCTTCTGACTCAGGCAGCATCCAGACAGGTCACCTGCCTCACATTTTCTCAGGCAGCATCTAGACAGGCCACCTGCTTCATATTTCTCAGGCAGGTGCCCAGGCATATGGTCTGTATGTGCCTGCCTGGAAGTGGTAAGGCAGCCCCCCTGCCTGAAGGTTCTGCCTGAAAAACTGAGGCACACAAGCAGCCTGGGCCCTGCCTGATGCAAACAGAATCGAACTTTTTACGATGTGATTGCACTCGCACTCCAGGGTTTTTTCCTTCCTCATGGCTCCCCTGCATGATCCCTGTGTTCATTGTAAACATGTCCTGCCACCTGAGCATTTCTTCACCATGCGAGGCAGCATCAACAAGACCTGTGCCAGCTGCCTGGGTCATCTGGTGGTCCCTCCTGTTCCCATGGAGCTGCCCCCCATGACCTCCACTGCCCAGACACCTTCAGCTCATCGCTCTTGCTCATGCTTGCCAACCTCCCCCACCTCATCACCCACTTCAGCTAGAGCCAGCAACATGCTTGGCACCCTGGCCTCCCCAGCATCAGTCTCAGCTTGGGAGCAGTGCTTCAGTCACCTAGAACAAAGCCTAGCTGCTCAGCGCCTTGAGCTCCATGACACTGTTCAAGCTTTGCAGGCTCTGCCCCCTTCCTCACCAGCATTGACCCTTCTGCAAGCCCCACTCCCCTTTTCACAGGCTCTGCCCCCTCCTTCTCAACCTCTGGCACCAGCAGCAGCATTGGCATTCCCCTCTGCTGGTCAGCCCTTCCTTCCCATGGGTGAGTCACCCTCCCTTTCTGTCTCCTGTTGCTTCACCTGGGTCCCTGCCAAGGTCATTAGTCTGGTCAAGTGTGACCAGCTCAAACCAGAGCAGCTGGTCAAGCTCTGTAACCCCAAGTCTAGGGTCTTGAAGGAGCCAGCTCATCCCTTGGGCTTTACTTTAGAAGCCAGACAACTCACTTTGCTCGAAGACACTGTGGACTCCCACACTTCCAACTTCGTCAAAGCCATCCTGAACATTGCAGCCCTTGCACAAGTCTGGTTGGTATATGTCGCCATCAGAGCTCATCACACAGGCAATTGGGAGCTTAACGAGGTGCTCCTTGCACACTTGGAGCACCTGATAGAATTTGACCATCTTTATTCATGGTGTGCAGTTGCAGACTATCATCTTGCAGTCTGTCACCAGCATTTCAGCACTTCTGCCATGCATGAGTGGGCCCACTACAACCCACAGATCGCTGGTAGGGTGCTCTTCCCCCACCTCCGGTTGAACCAGCCTCCCCCTTGCTCCCACCACAACCCATCTTGCCAGATCCAGGCTACACCTGCATGGCTTCCCAGCTCATCCCATTTGGCAGGCAACTCGACAGCCTCCAAGCCCTGCAAGAAGTTTAACTCTGTCTTCAGCTGCCCTGGCTGCTCCCACCTGCATGTCTGTCTCCACTGCCATGGCACACATGGACTCAGTAACTGTCCTGGCCTTGGCCTGCTCAACAGGGTTAGCAGCACCACCAACCACAACAGTGTCATCAAGAAGGTGCCCTAGCATGGTGAGTACACCTTCTCACTCAGGCATCATGCCTCGACATGAGCCCATGCTGCTCCCAATAGTGTCCGACGAGCCCACACTGCTCCCAATAGCATTTCCTGAGCCCACACCACTCCTAATAGTGTCCAATGAGCCCATGCTGCTCCCAATAGCGTTTGCTGAGCCCATGCCACCCCCAATAGCATCTCATCAGCCTGCACTGCTGCCAATAGCACAGAGCTCAGTGCTCACCTCTCTTGTTGCTGGCATCATCGATATGCCACCTGACCTTGCCTCCCACACCCTCTTTTCCCTTCTGGCAGGCCCCTCACCACCACCGAGGCCCAATACCTCATGCATGCTCCCCATCTTTGACACTAATGACACTCCCACCACTGCCAGTATGCTTCAACTCCACCATTGGTCCCCTTTTCTCAACCTCTACCCTGACCAGGCCTTCACCTCTCAGCTATGAGGTGCCCTCCATCATGGCATCAAGCTTGGGTACAATGGCCCCCTCTGTGGCTCCACATGCCTTGGGGTGCCTAACTTACCCATGGACAATGATGACATCCTCCATTTGCATCATGAGATTGAGGCTTGCCTTCAGGAAGGCCACCTACACCATGTGGTTGACCCAGACAGCACCCAGCTAGTCTGTTCCCCTGTTGGTGTGGTGCCCAAGCCTCACAGCGACAAGAAGCACACCATTTACCACCTCTTGCACCCTCATAAACTGGGTGCTCAGCTGCCATCAGTCAATGATGGCATCAACACTTCCTTCATCTCAATCCACTATGAGAGCCTTGATGTGATCATGGATTTCATTCATGAACATCCTAGCACCTCTCTGTGGAAAGTGGACCTGGAGGATGCCTTCTGACATGTCATTGTGGCTGAGTCTGATGCCAGACTCATGGGCATCCACTTTGATGGTCAACACTACCAGGAATGTGCACTGGCATTTGGCAGCCACTTGTCACCTTTCCTGTTTAACCTCTTTGCTGAGTTCCTACACTGGCTCTCCACCTTTGGCCTTTGGTCAGTGTCCACCTCTTTGTCACCACACTCTGATGTGTCTCATTACCTTGACGATTTTTTTGGTGCTTTGGATGCCACCACCAGCCCTGCTGTGCCTATCCAAATGCTCAGCCTGGCCACTGCTGTACTCAGATTTAAGATCAGCCACAGGAAGACAGTTTGGGACACGACTCGCCTCAAGATACTGGGCATCGAGCTCAACTCTGTCTCCCAGACCACCTCCATCACCCAACAGCACTGCCAGTGCATTATCCAGCTCTGCTCCTGCATTGTCAACAGAGGCAGGGCCTCCTTGATTGAACTTCAGCAAGTCGAGGGCCACCTCCAGTTCATGACTTGGGTTGCCCCTCATGGTCATGCTTTCCTTCATCAACTGTACAATGCTGTGCACTCCCACTTCAAGGTGCCCTTCAGCTGATGGATTAGCAAAGCGACCTGCACTGAGTTGTTGTGGTGGGTCAACACCCTTTGCACCTGGGATGGCATCTCTCTCCTCCAACCCTCACTGCTCATCATCGAGCATGTCTGGATGGATGCCTCCAAGCACTGCATCAGTGGCCACTGGGGTAGCATGGAGCACCCACCCACTGCCTTCTCCCACAAGCTCTCTCACCACCACCACTGCAAGGATATCCATTTCCTTGAGGCCCTTGCTGTCCTTGATGCCCTTTGCCACTTCTTGCCTCTTTGGACTGGCCCTCATCATGTCATTGTCCATGTCGACAATGAGAACATTGAGTATGGCCTCCACAAGGGTTCCATCCATGACCTGCAGACCCAGGTGCTTTTCCATGAGATCTTCTCGCTGTGTTTGTGATGCCACATCGACCTGGTTCCCATTCATGTCAGCTCCAAGGCTAATGGGCTCACTGACACTCTTTCTCACTGCCATTTTGCCTTTGTCCTACAGCACTACCCTCTTGCTTTTGCTCTCTTGTGGTTCCACTGCCTGAGAGCTTCACTTGGGCCTCAGGCCTCTCCCCCCAGGCCACCCTCCTCCTCTGGATTGGCCTCACCTCCAGCACATGCACATGATCAGTTGCTGTGTGTGATGACTTCACCACCTTCACCTCCTCCACCCTCTGCATCACCACCCCCTTCCCTGCTTTGCCCATGTCCCTCATCAAGTGGGTTGCCCAGCATCATGCTGCTGGGAAGTCATACAACACCCTCAAGCATGACCTCTCTGTGCTCAAGTCCTGGCACATCGACCTTGGCCTCTCCACCTCAGCCTTTGACTCAGAACAGCTTGAGCATGTTGTGCGAGGCTTCAAATGCGTTGTTGGTGACCCCCTCCCCACCACCAAGTTGCCCATCACCCTCCCCCTCCTACAGCAACTTGTGTGCACCCTCCCCTCCATCTGCTCATCATCCCATGACCAGTGCACCTATCAGGTGGCCTTTTGCCTTGCCTTCGCTTGCTTCTTGCACACAGGTGAACTCACTTGGGAAGTGCAAGGCTCCCTCACCAACTTGCTCACTGTCTCCTTGGTCTCTTTCACTGCTGATGGCTCCTCTGCTGTCATCACCCTACCATCCAGTAAGACAGATCCCTTCTGACAAGGTGTCGCACTCACAGCACCTGCCATCCCACTCAGCACCTGCACTGTGGCAGCCCTCTGTGTCATTTGCCATGGCCAAGCACCCCACAAGCCTCTCTTCATGCTGGAGGGCCACCAACCCTTCAGTTGTGCTTCCTTCATCTCTGTGCTCCATCATTGCCTTGCAGCCTGTCATGTCTCCCCCATGTTGTATTCTGGTCACTCCTTTCACTGCAGGGCAGCCACCTGGGTGGCTGCCAATGGTGTTGACACTGACACCATCTGGGGTCTTGGATGCTGGTGCAGTGACTGCTTTTGCTGGTACATTGACCGGTCTGCCACTGACAGGGCTGCCACCACCCATGCAGCCCTTTACTCAAACTCCTCTGCCCCACTCTGTCTTGATACCATCACCTGGCACAATTTCTGACTCTCATGCTTTGCCCTCCTCTTGGGATTTGCCTCACCTTGCTCTCCAGCCTCAGCTCATGATCATCACACCATGTGGTACACCACTTGCACACCACATGGCCATGGCTGGGAGCTTGCAAGCAACTCCACTGAGTTTGGCAATTAATGTTCCTTTTTCATGATTTCTCCTTATAATGTGTGTGATTGTCAGCCAGACTTCACATTGATGGTTGAGCGGAACTGGTTCACTTGCTTCAATGTGTCATCCCAGCCAGGAATTCAATACACATTTCTTGGCCATGTCCTCAGATGCACATACATGTCAGTGGGGTTAGCTTGCATTCACATGCATGCACAAAGTGCTGAGTCACACCACCAGCATGCTCCCTTCTTCTCACCATCATCACACACACTTGCCACTGATGGCAGTGTGCTTTCAACTCGCCCACCTCTCCTGCCCATTTCCATTGTTGCTTTTCTGCTTGTGTTTTCATGTCTTGTTTTGGTCTCACACACACTTCACCTGCTTTCATGTGATGCTCAACTGCCTGTGCCCCTTACAGCCATGGCTGGGAGCTTGCAAGTGACTCCACCAAGTTTGGCAATTAATGTTCCTTTTTCATGATTTCTCCTTATAATGTGTGTGATTGTTGGCCAGACTTCACATTGATAACAGCTCCACATACACAGCATGCGGCTCGAGACCTTTGGCCTTCTTTTCTGGGAATATGCTCTTCAATTTTAGGTGTATCCATGTGGCCCTCCTCCCGTAGCCTCCTCTCAGCCTCTCTTCACAGCCTCAGCTTGAGTGAGTAGCCAGGATTGGGCAAAGCCATGTGCAAAAAGTGCAGCCTGCGTTGGTGGCTCATGCGTGGTTGCCTACAGCAAAAAGTTACGTTGTTGCTCTGAAACGGAAGTGTCAAGCTAATTCAGAAATCGGCAACAATCATGGTGGTTTGTGTGGCGCCGGATTGAGCAAAAGGTATTGTAGAAATTAGGCAGAGCAAGCGGAGTCAGGAAATCAGACAAGTTCCGCCACCGTCATTGTCGCAAATCACAATGTTGAGCACTGAATGCTGATCTGCAGTACTCGCTCGCACAGAGTGCAGAGGCTCAAGTTTGCATCTAGCGTAAGCCGTGGTCGGCGGGGAGGGTGAAATGTCGAACACGGGATGGCGGTGTCTCACCACAGCGGTACAGACGAGAGAAAGCCAGGCCAAAGGCAGGGGGACTTGGCGAGACACGAATCGAGTGGCGGTAGCGAGCAGGGGGGGGGGGGGGTTACTGCAATAGACGACAGGATTGACACAACAAGCTGCTCTTGGTTTTCGTCACAGCTTCAAGCCACGTTCCTGCTTTGCAACTGAAACCTTGTTCCAGCCTCCGCGTGCGCTCAGCTGAGCAGCTCCAAAGTCAATAGATCCGCACTCCAGCCTTTCCCAGTCTTTGCCCAAGGAGACTGAGTGAGCGCTAGGCTAGGCGAAAGCTGTCTGCTGAGCCGTACGTGTGAGTTCCATGTTGACCTATGCCCAGAACAGAGTCCCAAAAGCCATCACAGTTGGCAGCAACAATCTATCTATTGCGGCCTTGAGCACGCGCAAGGACCGCGCGCTACCCTCGCTCGCCTCCACTCGAGCAAGTTTCGTCTCTGAGCGTCTGAGCGTGCTCGTACCCGCCTGCTTGTGACCGCTTCTCCGGGACCAAACCCTTGCTCCGGGCAATGTCACGCAGAGGCCGCACTTTGACACATTACGTTGGCTAAGACACCCCCAAGCTCAGGGCTACAAGTGCTCAATCACAGACGTGTCATGGTCTGAAAACGCATTCTTTGCAAGCTCGTGTTGATTCAAGCTGGCGTTCCATCATGGCTTGACAGGAGCAGCCATGTTATTTGGTGTCCCAGTCGAGCTGTAGTACGCCAAATTCGACAATGCTCGGCGTCGTTTCCCGCCGAGCAGCAGCTGCCGCACCGCTGACGGACGATGATCTCCCCTACCAACCAACCTTTCAGCTTCGCTAGGGCTGCATGGTCCACGAGGCGACGATGCAGGTGAATCATGTCCGCGTGTGCTCAGCATCTGCATTGAGGGTGAGGTCACTTCGTCGGTCGATCTCGGAAGATGGTACGAGAATCGTCGCGTGCCGTGCTGTGGCGGTGATTTTGGGCTGATATAGTTGTGTCGATAGATGGCTTCAACCTCCGCCTTGAGTGAGTCTCGACTTCTCTTGCGCTCCCTGGCAGCTGGCTGTGCTGCCCCACTCGGCAGCGCAGCAAATGCACGGCTCGGCGTCATAGGTGTCCTCTCCGGCCCTACTTGCTGCCCAGATCCTGTGGTGTACGCTCTTGGCCGTGCCGCAGCAGCACCTCGAGGCTGCACCAGAGCAGCGCTGCCTCCTCCAGGACGACTTCTGATAGAGGCAGGAAGAGACGCGCGATGCACCTGCGTCTGTTGCAGCGAACGTCCTTGACGAAGCCTCCACCACGCACCAAGCTGCATCTTCGATCCTGGCGACAACCCCAAATGCTGTGCATTGAGCATGACATTCTCCCACCGTACAATGCCACTGTCCATGGCAGCAGCGAGCTTGCTAAAGTCGCCCATGTACAAGTACTCGATGAGCACATTGAAGCTCTCTGGGTCCGGAAGGGCCACCGTAATGCACGTTGGGGGGCTTGTGTCCCTGGAGGGAGGGTCGTCTTTGCTGCTGACTGCGTCGTCTGGAGGCTGGCTTGTGGCATCACTCGCTGAGGTGTTGGCACGTAGTAGCTCCTGGAACAGCTCGGATTGGGATGTGAGAAAGTCTTTGTGCAGCAGAAACAACGCTGCTCCCTGGTCTTGAGCATGCGAAGAAAGATAGCAGTGAGCGCAACAACGAGAAGTGGCGCTAGCGGCGGCAGAGGCAGCACCGTACATGCTGGAAGGCGCACTCTCCCGGCGAGTGTCCCCCCTCCATACGCGCTCCCGGTTAGAGTTCGCCCTCGGTACACCTGCTGGGTCCATGCGTACGGAGTCGCTCGCTACCAACGAGCGAGCTTCTGGGTACGTCGAGCATGTTGGAGTGGGGACACTGGCTAGAACTCGGGAGCTCTCGCCGACATCGGATCGAGTGCTCGATCTCCTCTCTTGGTAGCGCTGATTGTGACAATCAGCATCAAGCTTTGGACGCATCGTAGAGGTATCGTCGTCGACATCGCCCCTGCAATTATGGCCAGGGAGCATGGCCAGCTCGTGCGCGTTGCGAGGAGTTCGGGATTGGCCAGTGGAGTCGTCAAGTTGGAAGTTGCTCGTCGAAGCAATAGCCGAAGTAGGTGCAGAGAGCGAAGACTGTTCGAAGCGTCTCGGATCAGCATCTCCTTGAACCTTTGGATGCTCCGTCGTACTGCAGGTGCACCAGCTACGATGGTGGCTGTAGTCGTGGTGAAGACGGCGTCGATCGTACTGGCAGCTAGACAAGCGGACGACTCTAACCAGACAGTCAGCCGTGTCCGGCCGTTGCCAGTACAGCCTTCCGATCCGGTGCAGAGAGCGGACCAGCTTTTCGTGTTGCAATGGCATGCTGTTGTTGGTCTCGTCGACGTTCGGCGACATGGCCTTCATCGCTGAGGGATGCGGCTCCTTGCGTAAATTTTGTTGTCGATGAGGTTGTACGGCAAAAGGAAAGTGGTGGATGGCTATTGATACTTAAGCAGCAGCAATGCCTAAAGAATGAGGCTTAGACTGAAGAACGAACTGATGAGTGAAAGAGCTGGACTATATTGCTGCACTTGACTGGCTCGTTGGCGACGCCTACAGCCTTGTTGTCGGGGAGGCAACTGGCCGAGGACAAAACGTGCGCGGCTAAACGAACGGCAGGGAGGGGAAGACAGTGAGACCTAAGAAGCGCTTGTTTAAGGGTAAACCACGGGCGGTGACCAGTGGACTCAACCTTTCTGTTCCCTATATCACAATATCCACTCGAATCCGGAACCCGACGAGACTTGGCCCAAGTCCAAGAGCGTTCCCGCTTCAACTGAGAATGCATGCATGACCACTATATTCTATTCTACTGCAAAGTCAGGGATGCTTCCATCCTTTTGCCGCCTTCTTCGGGGCAGGTAGGGGCTTGCAAGGTTGCGCGGATAGCCTGCTGGGGAGGAAGCGAAGTAGGAAGGCGATTGTTCACTTGGCTCTGAAAAAAACCGATGCCGATGTTCGTGGTGCCAAGCGTATGTGGTGTGCTTTGGAGCGAGGTAGTTGAAGCGAAAAGGACCGATGGAGCTAGGGCCCATACACTGTTGCAGGGCTCCCGCAACGCCGAGCAGATGCGACCGGTGACCGAGGGCGAGGACTAGCACAAAGCCTTGACAGTACAACGGGATTCCCGCGGATTAGAAAGATCTTGCTGAATGTAGCCCACGCCTGAGACTTTGTTCAAAACGGCATTGATTCGCTGCAATATCGCTACTAGGTCTTGAGACGGCACGGCAGAGGTAGGTGGAGATTGTTTGTCACTTGGCGCTAGTGTATTAGGTGAATGACGGAGATGAGCAGGAGCACGAACCTTTGTTGTGTGCAATGCTAGTGACACAAAATGGATTCGATTGTTACACCTCGCAGCGGCCATCTTATTGTTATCGACCATGCCCCGCCGCTAGCGAGCTTGCGCGCGCGCAGCAAAGCACAGCCTAGCGTTTGGAGCATGACCAGGAGGGTTGCCCAGCTTGCGGCAGAGTTAGGTAACACAATGGCGCCCCAATCATGCCGTGAGACTGAGGGCTCGGGGCTCGTCGATCCTCTTGTGCATCGTGGTCGAGCTCGGAATCGGAACCACGGCTCCGTGTTCCGAGGAGAGGCAAGAAAGGCAGCATGTTGTGCCTCCTTTCCAGTGTGACTGTGTGCAACTTCGAACGGTGCATGATAAATTATGCACCTCTTAGCAGCAATCAGCAGCAATAGCGGCAGGGTCCCTTTGTTCTTGTGCAACCAAGGTGTGGGAACACCGAACGACCTTCTGCCACGTGAAGTGCTGATTTTGACAAATTTGGTACGTAAATATGTCGGAATGAGCATATTGAAGTGGATGAACTTTAACCTTCCCAAGCAAACCCCTTCCTTTTGTTCTCGTTTCATATCCCATTGTTCCTTCGCAGGTCCGTAAGTGACTGCGCCGGTTCAGTTCCCGCAATCACAATACCCTTCTCCTATGCCCTTTTTGTGTAGCCAACACAAACGTCCCTTTATTGCATCTCTTGCGCATGGGCTCCCGTGACGTACGGTCCGATGCTCCGATGCTAGACAGGCATTGTGCACAGAGAGGAACGCCGTTCCAACGGGACCATGTGTCTGCATCTGTAATGTCAGGCTTCGCATGAAAGTTGTCTGAACAAGACAATGGCGGATATAGTCGTCTGTCAGCTTATCAGCAGCCGCGGCTGCATCGTCTCGTCCGAGACTGCACCTCAGGTAAAGAATGAGCACCGCGCTTGGGAATCACGTATTACGTCATCGTGGGTGTCCAAGGTTCCGGGTCGTATTGCAGTGGCACAAAGAGGCTGTGTTTGACGTACGTGGGTTGTTCGGTTACATTTGTGAACGGAAGGAAAGGACTACGGTGTCCTACAGAAATCGTCTCTTAGCAGCACATTTGTTGAGCGCGCTTGTATCACTGGTAGAACTTCATACTATAGGTCGCGGTCGTTGTGGTTGCGAAAGTGCATGAGCGTGAGACAGGGAGACAGAGCGTGAGTAAGCGATGAAAAACTTGGCATCATCTCTGCTTGGAGCTTTCAGGTGATGGAACTTACAGATCCTGAACATCCTCTTTTGAGCCAAGGAAGACACCGCAGCGCTGGTGGATGCTGGTGGGTTGGATGTCGAGAATGCGCTCCTTGCCCGTGGTGGCCAAACCGCCAGCCTGTCGAAAAAAGTAGAGCAGGTATCAATCCAGAAGGAAAGGGGCGCTGGTCAGATATCAGATTGAGATGCGTACCGGAAACATCCGGGCTGCCGGCATCGCTGCTTGCGAATACTCTTGCATCCTATGCACTTACCTGCTCGGTGAGGAAAGCCATGGGGAAAGCCTCGTAGAGCATACGCAACTTTCCTGACTTGGACTTTTTGTCGTCAGGGTAGCCGAAGATACCTCCATAGAGCAGCGTTCGGTGAACGTCGGCAACCATGGAGCCAATGTATCGGGCCGAGTAAGGCTTGGCGCCCTCAGCCTTGGGGAACTTGATGCTGTCGAGGTACTTGAGGACGGGCTCGTGGTAGTACGCGCTGTTGCCCTCGTTGATCGAGTAGATCTTGCCGCGGCTTGGCAATGTGATGTTGGGGTGGGTAAGAATGAATTCGCCGATCTGGTTGTCGAGCGTATAGCCGTTGACACCGTTGCCCGTGGTCAGGACTAGGTTGGCCGAGGAACCGTACATGCAATAGCCAGCGGCGACCATCTCGCGACCAGGACGGAGCACATCTTCGAGGGTACCCTTGGAGCCGTCCTTGACAAGGTAGATTCCAAAGATGGTGCCGATGTTGACACCGGCGTCGATGTTGCTGGAGCCGTCCAATGGGTCAAAGACGACGCAGTACTTGCCTTGGGAGGATCCTCCCGACTTGTCGTTGACAAAGATGGCCTCGTCATTCTCCTCGGAAACCAAGACCGCGGTCTTTCCAGAAGCTCGCAATGCGTTGATCATGATCTCGTTCGAGAGAACGTCGAGCTTCTTCTGGTCCTCGCCCTGGACGTTTGTGTTACCCGCAACGCCAATACTATTGTGATTCAGAATTGGCAGAGTCGTCAGCATCTGCAAACAACGTTGCTAGTACTCTGCTCACCGAGACACTTACAGATTGATCAAGCTAGCCTTTCGCACGTTGCTCTCGATGAACTTGCTGTGCATCGTCAAAGCCGTTTCAGTGGTGTGGAGAGGAATCAGAAGATCGAGTGTCAGCGAGCTACTCTGCTTTCGAAGCGATTCCGCAGCTGTACGGCCTGCCCCGCTCATGACGTGTGCGCACTTACCAAGTGGTCTGAAGCGAGCTGAGCAAGATGGTGAGGTCACCGCTAGTGGCGGTCCCTTCCCTGCGCTTGAAGCCCTCGGTGAGGACATGACGCGTCAGGGTGATGATATCGGTGGCAGGAGGAGAGTAGTCGTCGGCGCCCATTGTGTCTTTCTGTATGCAGGTGGTTGATGTCTACGGGTACGTTGATGATGATGATGATGATGATGATGGTGGTGGTGGAGGTGGTGGTGTGATGGACTGTATGAGTAGTGAGTAAAGCACTCTTCTTGAAGGTGCCGGGATGCTTGATTGTGGAGTTGGGCGCTTCCGAAGGGATCCGATGTGTGTTGGTGTGCTGCAGTCACGGTCGGTGAGCGTCGATCGAGTTCGGCAGGGGCAGGCGAGCAGGCGGTCCGTTGGGCCAACTTTGGCGTGTGCAACCGGTAATTCATTTACTCTGCTCTGCAACCGTGGGGTCACAGTCGTGCGCCCGTACTACTTTGCTCAGTAAGTGCGTGAGTGCTTTCTCCATTCAGGGTTCCGTCCCGCCAGGCCCAGAGCGCGTTGAACCAAGCAAGAGGGTCCGAGCGCGTAATGTTGCAGCCAAAGTGTGGGCGCAGTCTCGCTCGCTTTTTGGATCGAAGCACAGCTGTGTGGAGTTTTGCGGATCGGTTGAAAGCCGTTGCTGTGCTGTGTTTGACCGGATGTGGCCGGACCAAACACCATCTTTTACCCTTGCTCCGCGCTTGCCTCCCGATGCGAAATTGGCACCTCCTTGGGCCTGGGCCTTTTCGCGACTTTAGTGAAGGTTTCTTTCTGTTGAGATCAAGGTGTAATGTGACCTTTGTGTGAGTATCGCCGATGGATGATTTCTTGCTCCAAGACAAGGACCGCAGCGAGTTGTGCTTGTTGCAGTTCTAGATGTGGCCCGATGGTCAGCACCGATTCGATCCGTAGACGTGGGGAAATCGTATCCTCTTTTCAAACAGAAGCGGTCCGGTCACGCGTCGTCGACAGCCAAGCCTCGTCACTCAGCCACCACCCTTGGTTCAGAAGAAGCAGGCTACCTTGGCTCTCTGTTCGTGTAGCTTCGCCAGACCGTAATCCATGCGCCTTGCCTAGCTCTTGTTGTCGCCAGAATGCGTTCCCATTCGACAGCAATAGCAGCGAGGTGATATTGACTACATCCTGTTTTTTGTCCTCTGCCGGCGGGAAGGTGCTGACGGGTTTGCATATCAGTAGCGGGCGTTTCTCTCGGAACTTTCCATGATGACCGGGTCGAAGCGGCTTACAGGTGCACGCTTCGTATACGGTTGAAACATCGGGCAGGTGCTGCCCTAAATCGGCGATGGCGTAGAAGACGAGCCCTCATCTCTTTCCTTGGGACTAACTGCGCTGTTCTCGTCTACAAGCTTGGTTTCGCACGTTTGTGCTTGTTACACTTACTACGGCTGTGGTCTTTGCGCCTGGCGCTCCCTGCGTGCTGGTTGTGCCAGTGGGAGTTGCCAACTGTCGCCGCAAGGAGCAGCTACATAGCAACAAATAGTTACGGACAGTATGGAATCAAACCGATAAAACGAGGCCGCAAAATTCGCAGAATATTCTCGACATGGTGTTAACGAGTCACAATCTAATGAACTCCGTGTTGCATACTCACATGCAGGGTCCACCAGCCCGACAGTCCTTGCGCTGTGACTTCATCCGACAAGTTGTCACTATGTCTTAAAGCATGACGATCGCATCGAAGCAAGCAGAGCAGACGCAACCGCGGCTTACGCAATGGACATGGAAGGATCATGCTCGTGTCGATGCAGAAATACCTTGCTGGAGAGATGGGAAGCAACCGCAATTTGCCCCGCAACGGTGGTACCGAAAACATGAGCTGAACGCATCGTTGCGACAAGCTCACTGGAAGCAGCTGTCAACGCAAGGGACACGATACGCTGTTGTCCCCCTCACTGCGACACATAACGAATCGACGTAAGTCGGATACAGGGAGCTTATGGAGCAGGCCTGTGATGATGAGAGCTATGGCTGCCAGAGCAAGACAGATGCACGGGGACCGATCATCGACGTCTGCCACCCATCGGCTTGCTCGTTAGAAGGCGAAACAAGCTCAAAGCAATCACGCCGCAAGGGGGACCATCAAGCGAAGTCCTCCCGTGAGAAACAAAAGCGTCGTGCTTGGTGAGTCAAGCGTTCGCCTAAAGTTCACGATCCATCAACGTCACCGTACCGACACAGGCACGCATATTCGAGTGGGGCGTCGATTTTCTTTTTTGTCCAAACCCCTTGCATAGTCGGAGCCATCAAACAAAGCATGCATACTCTTGGTCGCCGCAAGCAAGGTGGCTACCCAACGGCGTCTTGGACAGTTGGCTACTGGGGTGCAATTTGCACCTTTCACCTGTCAGCTTGCCAACCGCAGTCGTTCACAGCGCCACTGGCAAGTCTTATGTCACCGAAGAGTCCACGCACACGCAAAGTTTACCCCAAGCGCCTTTAGGATTTCCCGTTGAAGCCTCGCCTAATATGCTCGCTGGATCAAGATGGTGCATATTTATCGGCCGGAAAAGCGGCACCCCTTCACATTTGTCTCGCTCTATTTTTGACATGTTCCGTCAGTTGGCTCCGTTCGCTCAGGGTCCACTTGACGCGTCACGGCTGGAGTTCATGTCTCAGTGTTGAACTTGCACATTTCCGCAGTCCAGCCCTTTCCGCGTTCTGTGCTCACCCCTCAATCGACATCGAGAAAGAGTCGAGCTCGAGCTAGGATGTCTTTGCTTCTGTCGACAAGAGCCGGTCAAGGAAAGCACTAAAGAATGACTGCTCGCCATAGTACGTGCACGCACAAACAAACGTCTCTTGATAACGCGGAGCGTGACAAAGCGGACGTCAAGGACAGCACGGAGAGGTGAGCTCGGGTGATGAAGGTTTGACATTACTCAAAGCAGAAGAGAGATGATTGACAGTTCTGCGATACGGAGGTAGTTGCCGACTGCTCCACAGGGCTTCAGCGAAACCATACCTCCAAACGAGCCCCATCCAATGTTTCATATAGCTGCTGCAGTTCTGCACGGCCAGGGCTGCATCATGCAGATGCCACAGGCTCCCCATCACCCTGCTGCCGAGGTCATTGCCTTCTGCCTCTGTATAAAGATTCCGTTGATCTAGCCGCCCTACATTGGCCCTCGTGTACCTAGAACCGTTGAACGAGAATCTCGCCTCCTGGCCCCAGCATGATGTCTCTATGATGAAATCGTCCGAGACTGTGTCGCTCTTACTACGGGAACTAGTGCGCACCGCAGTGATGTCTCTTTGGACAAGCTGAAGTTGTACCGTACAACTGTCGAAGATGCAGTCAGGTTGGTTGAAGCGCCTACTCGTGCTTCTGATGCGAACAACTGCTCCGGCCTTCTTACACTTATTGTCCAACAACGTGCTGTACAGGCGCTGCTTGTCGTGGAGCTTGTCCGCCAACAGCCTTTGTACTTGCTACAAGCCTTTGAGGTTGCAGCCGCACAGCGGCATCGGACAACAGAGCCTGTAATTGCAGGAGGATCAGTCTTCTGGTTGACACAAGAGAATGCTTGGTTCTCTACTCCCACCATCCCAACGTTGTTCGCCGATCTTTACCTTTGCCCTTTGACATTTGCAAGCCTCTTGTTCACTTCTACACTCTGGAGCTCTATCATTTTCGAGCTCGATTACGCCCACTCTCTTTCTCTGCGCTTTCTTGCTCAGCTTTTTGCCATCCAGCTCTCGACTGGTTCGAGTTCTGCTTGCTACAATTTCTACAGACCCTCGCCATCGACCACCAGACCAAGGCGTGTTGCTACCGCATATCCAGCCCGCCGACTTCCTGCGTTCGGATCGACACTAGAGTGATAGGAGCATCCAGCGATAGAAATATCGGTGTTGGTTTCTTTTTTTTGCGAGTCCTACACGGAGCACCTTTTGTTTGTGGAGCTTATTTGGAGACACTCCTTGCAGCGACAAAGCTCCTTTGACCTCGCCATCTATCAGCTGGACACTGTCGTCTCTGCTCCGGACTTAGTCTTCGGTATCTTTGAAGGCAAGCTCACGTGTGCTTACACCAGCACCTCGCCGTGCGAGACACCTTTGACCGACAGCTTGCTTGTCCCTGGTTTGCGTTGCGCCACCTTGCCTTGCCCAGCTTTCCGCCCTTGTGCTTGCATTTTCCGCCGCTCCCTCCCGACCCGACCCGACCCGACCCGCCGCACTGCTACGACTAAAGACAAATCGAAAGACACTACAAAGACAGAAGCTACAGAGAAAGAGAGACAGACGCCGAGTCGAGAAAATACAGAACAGAGATAGAAGGAGTTGACGCCTGCACTTGTGCTCGACCAACCTCCTCGTACTTGACCAACTTCGACGCGATTCTCGATCTTCACGCCGGCTAAGCAAAGACCCGGTCGCCATCGCCCCTTGCTGTACACCGGTGGGGCCAACGACCATCTATTCAAGGTGAGTTCAGATCTGCTTCAAACTCGGTCGGTGCTGTGTTGCAGATTTCCACGCGGTGCATCGAGGCTTAGAGGTGTCGGAACGCGTATAGGCTTGGGAAAATCCGAGCTGCACACCTCTCCGTCCGACCGCCCATCGCGGTGAGCAAGTCAGCAAAGCCGCTGCAGCTGGTTATGCTCGATTTCATTTACGATGGAATGCAGCAGCGCTAGGAGAACAGAGCTCGGGCTGGGACTGAGACTGAAAATTCCTTTCTTTGGGCCCCGCTGCTGCCCTGGTGCCCTGGTGCTGCATGCTTGCGCCAGGAATTTCAGTTCCAGTTCCAGTTCCAGTTCCAGTTCCAGTTCCAATTCCGGTTCCAGTTCGGTTCAGTTCTGTTCAGGCCATGAATTCATTTCGGATTTCTCCTTTTCTCATTTTCTCATTTTCTTATTTTCTTATTTTCCCCCTCTGTTCGAGCCTCTGCACTCGAAGGGAAGGAAGGAAGAAAAAAAGAGAGAGAAAAGAGACAGGAATTCGAATTTTGCTACCGGCCAGGCTTTGCATTGGTTTGCATTTCTCTCGCTGTCCATTGTCGCCATCGACAGCTGCATCATTTCTCGCATCCTTCTGGCTTTAGTGTCTCAGCGTTCCCGAGCCTGCTCTGTTCCTTCCTTCCTTCGCTTTGGCTTGTTAGTCTCCATTGTGCGCTGTTCGGCTTGGACCACGCTGTCGTTCAACGCCGTGCCTGATAGCAGCACACGCAGGAGCAGGTGTTTGTTCTTCCAGCTGTCAGAGGCGGGTCGAAGCTGCTGTACCTTCTTCCTCCGCCTCGGGGTTCAAAGATGGCGCTGCTATCTCTTCTCGACTTTTCATGCCCGTCCCGAAGGCGGCCCCCATTCGATTAAAGCAACGCAAAGCACCGTAGTGCGAAACCTTTTCTCAGCACTCGGGCTTTGTCGATTCGATTGCTGACCGTCTCCGCTAGCTTGCTACAATAGGCAGGTGGTTGGGTTCGATTCAGTTCTCGATACTGCCTGCAGTCTGCACAAGCGTAACTCCGTTCCCTTTTGCTGCCCTGAATGCCATGAATGCTCTGACGATGACGATCACAGACATCCGCCGATCTTGGCTGAGGCATTCGTAGGCAAGGGGCAGTGTGGGCACGATGGAAAGGAGCAGGCCAGCAACACAAGCAGAAATGTGCTTGCAATGCAAGTCTACCTCTGTAATGGAATGGGCCAGGCAGCAAGGTGAGGGACCGCACCTCGAGTGCCTCGGTTCGTGACCCGCAGTATGTGGGCTACCGTCTGTCCGCACTGGATCCGTTCAGAGCTGTACGAGGCGCCTCGCTTGGTTCCCTTTTCCCACCCATTCCCACCGCAGCGGAGAGTGCGAGGAGCAGGCTTGCAGATGCTCGATACAGAGGAACGAGGCGGACGCCTTGCCTGAGATCGCGTGCAGCAGCACAAGCAGCCGCCGCCGCCGCCGCCTTGTCATTTGTGCGGTGTGGTGCGCGTTCAGGCCTTGCATAGCTCTGATTCCCTGCTGCAGCTCGGCTAGGACACTTCATTCCCTCGCACCTGCATCTCGGACCTGTCAAGCAGACGTGCATGTGTCGCCTACCTGGAGCTTCATTTGTCCTCTTGGTCTCTGCTCCCTTGCTTCCAACACTCTTCCCCATGCTCCTCTTCCTTCCCCTTTTGCCTGGCTCCTCCTTGCCCCGTCGCTTCCCATTCCTCCCTTCCCGGGGCCTGCGTGCCTGCGTTTGTGTTCGTGTCTGCTCCCTTGCCCCTTGTCTGTTCGATCCATCGACATGCTTCTGGCCCCTTGATTAGTTCGATCCGTCGTTAGTTGGTCCGGCGTTGTCTTGTTCGGTGCATTCCCTCCTCGGGCCTGCATCTCAACATTACACTGCCGCCCATCGCCTACCATTCCCACCCTCGCCGAAGCGGACGTGTCAATCTGCTTCCGCCTGCTTTTGACATGCTCTTGGCGTACCTAGACGCTGGATGCCGCTCGAATGCCTCTCTACTGTCGCTACCTTGCTTCGAGCCTGTCGCGTTGCACACACCGTGTTGGTCTGCGTGGCTTCCTGATACCCGAGCCAGCCCCTTCCATTTGCTCTCGCCATCGACAGCCTCTTCGCCTGCTTACAGCTCATCGCTCCTGACACCTGATCCTTTTGGCTTTGGCCTCGCTTCTTCCTCCTGTCTCTATACTGTCACGTCCCATACCCCTTGCCGACACCCACCTCCTGCACCTCACCAACACCTACACAATCCATCGGCTCCCCTCTTCCTTCCTTAAAAGACCCCTCGCATCTACCAAACACACGTCCAATTCCGATCCACCCCCCCTTGCTTCACCAGCGATCCACGCGCTCTCCGCCCAGCCCGCCTCGCTTAACATCCCCTTTACCGTCCCTTGTCGCCTCCCCCACCTCCTTGTTTGGTCGTCTCACCGCCTCCACCCCCGCCAGTCGTCGCCCAGCCTCGTCTCGATCGACCTTTCGCTATCCTGCTTCCCTTCTGGCTTCTGCTCTACCATCCGCCCTTCCTGCAACCTTAATTCGCTGCACCATCTGCTTCCACTGCAGCCTTCTTGCGGCATTTAGTTAGCTTCCATCTCCGATCTCTTTATAAAGACCTTTGTGGTACCACTGCCGGAAGTCGGTCCTGTTCTTGACGTGTCTCCACCTGCTCCATCTTCCCTCTCCACCATCCACACATTCACCGCCATGTCTTCTTCACAAGCATCGACGTCCGCCTCGGCGCTCAACTCTGGCTTCCTTCGCCGACACCCAGCCAGCTTGATACCCAAGCTTGTTCACAACCCCGCCATCACCGACCTCATCAAGAGCCCCGTCACCCGCGAGATGGTCGTCTACTTGGCCAACCAGGCTGCTCACGTCATCCAGTGCGGTTCCACACAGTCCCCCGACACTCCACCCGCCACACCAACGCGGTCCGTCGCTTCCGCCGAAGCCGACCCTGCGGGCAAGCTTGAGATCAACGGCCTCCCCAGCTTGGAGACCTTCATCGCTCTTCTCGTCGAAAGGTCCAACGTCCAGGTTCCTACCCTGCTCTGCACTCTTGTCTACCTCGAGCGCTTGAGGTCGAGGCTGCCTCGTGTCGCCAAGGGCATGCACTGCACTCGTCACCGTGTCTTTCTCGCTACGCTCATCGTCGCTGCCAAGTACCTCAACGACTCCTCACCCAAGAACAAGCACTGGACTAAGTACGCCGCCCTCTTCTCCCAGGCTGAGGTCAATCTTATGGAGAAGCAGCTTCTCTACCTCCTCGACTACGATCTCCGCATCGAGGAGGAGGAGCTCATGGTTCACTTTGCTCCCTTCTTCCGCCGCGTCGAGACTCGTGCTGAGGCCGGTCGCCGTGAGATGCACCTCCGTGGTCTCGAATGTGGCCGCGAGCGCGAGCGCTACGTTCGTGCTAGCGAGCGTCGTGTTCACCTTCGCAACCTGCCTGCTTCCGAGGTGCCATGCTGGAACCAGAAGAGCGAAGCCAGCCGTTACGAGCAGCACCGCCGTTCTGCTGCATACGACTCGCCGGACTCGCTGGACGCTTCGCCCAAGGAGATGTACAGCCACGCGTCGTCGTCGTCGCTCATGAGCCGACAGGACTCGGTCGAGTCGAATGCCAGCTCCATCTCGTCCGAGGCCGAGCTCACCGACGACAACGGCTCGTCCTCGTCGTCGGCGGAAGAGTACGACGACTACGAGGATGACTACCTTGAGCAGCAGGGCCTGGATGCCCGCATGCAGCAGCACTCAGTGTCTGCGCTTTCTCACAGCCAGTCCCACCCCGTCATGGTCGCGCACGGCGAGGACCTTGATGGTCAGAAGCCCAGCTCGGCCATGCAACGATACCTCTCGCAGGCTTTGCCATCGAGCCTCAAGAAGAGCACTTCGACGCACATTGAGATGCAGCAGCCGAGCCAAGCTCACATCCCTGCCTCGCACTCGATGCGTAGCGTACGAAGCAGCTCCAACCTTCTCTCTAGAATGCTTGGTGGACACCAGTCTTCCGCAGCCTACTAGACTGCACCTCCTCTTGCTCCATCCTCTGTCTTTTTTTCCTCGGGATCCGGGTTGAGTCGCATTCCTCGCTTTTCCTCCCTCGTGGTAGATGCTGGGTTTGAGCTGCGTCAGTGCGCCTGGTGCGCATCGACGATGCCAAATCCGCACCTTTTGCCTCGGGAGGTTTGGCCAGGATGGACAACCGAATGATCACCGGACACAAGAACAACCCAACCCCCCCCCCCCCTCTCTCTCTCTCTCTCTCTTCTCGTTATCAGTATAAGTAGCACTTGTCTTTCTCCCTCTGTCTTTCCAGTCATAGCATTTTTCCCATGTCGGTCACCGTCATTTCCTACACAACATCATAGCATATCACTCCTTTCACTCCCACCCTAATCCGTGCCTCCAACGTGAGGCACTCCTTTTCACCTTTTCACAAAAGTCGCACTGCACAAGCGTCGGAATCCCCGACCTCATCTTCCCCCTTCCCCCTCTCACTAGCATCCTTTCCCCCCACATCACAATCGTCTAGCATTTTTGCTTAGTTTCTTTCTTTACTTCATTTCATTCTTGCAAATGCAAAGCAAAACAAAGATTTGCGAACAACAACAACACCCAACTCCTGCCCGTGGCGTGCGAATGTATGAAGCACTCCTGCGATTCCGAAAGATTAAGAGTGAGACTCTAGGTTAGCGAGATGGAACGGTGGGGAGACCTCTCGTTCTGACCATGGCCAACAGCGCAAACGAGAGGATGTAGCCGAGGGTGGGGATGAGGAAGCATGTCGAAGGCAGCGCTGTCTCAATGGTCAAGCTGTACACGACACTGATGAGGATGGGGCTGAGGCCGTTGACAATGTTGTCCGAGATCGACAGCGCGGCCAGCCAGTCGTCTGTTGGCGAAGGGTGGAGCGTTGGATGGAGCGTAGGATGTCCGGCTCTCTTTTGGTCCTGGATAATGGCGATGGCAGCTGATGCCACTGCAGGCCCTGCTCCTGCGCCGAAAGAGAGGAAGAGCGTTCCGAAGATGAGAAAACCGGCATTGGAGAAGCTTGCTGAAACAAAGACGGTGAGGTAGCCCACGATGTCGGCAAAGTACGACACTTTGGCAATGGCCACATCGATTGCGGTGCGCCACAGCACCACAGAACGGATCGTCTCTGCAGAGACCTCTGCTGCGTCTGCAAGGCTTGCATGCTCTTGCGCAGACGACGGCGCCAGGCCTCGGTCGCCAAGTTCTTCGTTGACGCGGTGATTTGGCTGCTGGAGATCTGGATCCTTGAGACCAGCCTTTGCGAGAGTGTCGAGCTCTTCGGTGGACAGCGAGGCAATGTGCGTGGGTTTACGAATCGTGCGCTCGAAGAAGAGTACGAGCAGCGGAATTGCAAAGATCAGCCACACGGCTCGACTTGCTCCAATCAACCCCAGCAGGAGGCCGATGGCGTCGGGGGTAAAGTCAAATTTGTAGCCGGCAAAGACAGCGACGTAGGACAATGCATTGGTTCCAATGTTGGCAAAGGCACCAGCCAGCGCCAACCACGTGAGACGATAGTCTTTGCGGCCATCTTTGGTCACCTGTGGGAGATAGATGGAGAGCGGGCCGAGCAGCTTCTGTGTACGACGTCTGGCTTGGGAGACAGAGGCGTGACCAATGGCAGGACCTGAGTCGCCGTTGGGAGTCGCGCTGTCTGTGCTTACGTCTGCTGCTGCATTCTCTTGCTGTGTAACAGAGGCCGACGGAGTAGGCGCCACTGTCTCAGTGAGTGTTAGCGGCTTGGTCTCGGGCACGATAAGGACGGTCCAAAAGATGGCGAGCAGGAAGACCCAACAGCAAGCGACGAGTGCTGCAGGGTTGCCGTGTTTGGAAGGAGGTTGCGGTGTACCGGGGATGGGCGGTGAAGTTGGATCTGTTGGCAGCTCGAGACTGGTGAGAGTTGAGGTGAAGAGCTGTTGAATGACGTTGCGAGTGCGAGCTTTGACGGACGTCTCGAGTGCCCAAGCCGCTATGAGGGGCCCGAAGAAAGCACCGCAGAGGGTGGCGCTGATGAGCCAGTTGAGAGCAATGGTGCGACGAGTCGGAGCCGCAACATCAACGATCATGGCCCTCATGACGCAAAGGAACAGACCTGTGAATCCAGTGAGGCCGGTGAGGAAGCTGCAAAGGAGGATGATGACCAATGAGACGGACGGGCTGATCGAGAGCTGGGATGGAATATCTCCGTACGGGAAACCAAGCGGAAGGAGGGTGAATGGGATGTAGTTGATGACGTTGGAAGAGAGCGAGATAAGAAGCATGAGCTTGCGCCCCCATTTGGAGAGTTTGGGCCCGTAGAAGAGCATGCTGATGCTGGAGACGACAAAGCTGAGCATGGTAGCTACGGCGACAAAGATACCCACTCTGCTCTCTACGCCAGCGACCGCGCAGGGTCTGTCGCGATCGCGTGGGAGCGGAGGATGCGGTTGAGTCGGTAGCAGCTCTGGATGTGTGGCATAGTGGTGGGCACATGTGTAGCTTCGTAGCGAATCAAGATAGGAGGGCACCGCACCATAGTTGCCTGCTCCCCATAGCATAGCTACTACGAGCAGGCGAAGGATAGGCCAGTGCTGCCTAACTCGGTCGAGAGCTCGGATTATGCGATTAGCCGACTTGTGAGCATCCGAGGAGATGCTGGCGGCCTCCTGTTGACTGCCTAGTCGAGACTGACCCAAGAGAGGGCGAGCCTCTTCGTCTGAGCGCTGCATTGCGTTCCTTCCGGTGGAGGCGCGATTTCAGTGAGGGGCGCGTAATGAATAAATCATCGATGATGGATGACAGGTTCGAGTGCAATGCTAGCTTTAGACGACATGAAAGCACGAGGTCGTGAAGGTAAGAGTGTCGGGCAGGAGCACAAGTGAAGTGTGCGTGCCTCATCGACAGGAGAGTGTCAAGTGCAACACCCGTAGGCATGCAGCTCAGTCTGCACTCGCCAAGTCCCAATCCAAATCCAAGTCTACTGTACTGTACGCTTGCTCACTCAGGGTCCTCTGTCCAGCTCCTGCATGTGGGGCCGCGGCAAAAGTGACTGACGGCGCATTTGCGCAGGTCATCGCTGGTTTGTGTTAGACTACTAACTTATTCAAGAGCCACCGACCTCGTTGGAACTTGTTTTCGTCCGTATGAGACGTGATCGCCTGTAGAGCAGGAGAGGACAACAGATCTAGCAAAAGACGCGTCTGATTTCGGCGATGTGAGAGTGTTACGTTTGACAATGCCCCAGAGATTCAAAAGGATGCGAAGATCAGCTGGGATGTAACTGTAGATCGGGGGAGATTGGCCTGCTTTTCGTGCTCGGCTGCAAGTCCGAAGCGACTCACTCAGTCACTATCAGCGTGATGCGCAATTCTCTCTTTCTCTCGCGCTCTTCGCGCTTCATCCTGCAGAGGGCGGAATTCTACTCTCTGGAATTGACCTCTCTTCTGCGTTTAGCACGGATTGACCGGCTTGCGGATTGCGCTCGACCTTTTCGCTCTACCGCCCGCGACATCGTTCTCTCGCCCTCTCTCCATCCGCAACTTTACTCTCTCCACTCGTCTCATTCGCTGCCACCGCCGAGCCTCTCCTTTCACCTTGCTTCGCTCACATCCTGTCCCCGGTAGTGGCCTATGCTCTAGCCTACACTATTCCGGATCGTCCCTGCGCGCATCGTCACCCGCACCCAGAGCGTCTCTCGTGCGCGCCCACCACACTCATCCACACACGCGCTCAGCGGGTCGACGCTGACCATTCGCCATCATGGTACGTCTGCGCTTCAACACTCGCCTATCCCAACGTTATCAGCTTCACGATACTAACTGTGCTCATCCTCCTATCTCGCTCCTCTCCACCGCTTCGTCATCGCTCTCCAGGCGACTCTCAACGTCAAGGATGCGCTCTCCTATCTGGACCAGGTCAAGGTCCAGTTTGCCGAGCATCCTGATGTCTACAATCGCTTTCTTGATATCATGAAGGATGTAAGTTCAGCCATCCATTCCGCCTCGTCGTCCTACAGTAGATCGCCTTGCTCAACCTTGCGCCCCCCCCCCGTCCATCGCACTCGTCTCCTGCAGTTCAAGAGCCAATCCATAGATACCCCTGGCGTCATCGAGAGAGTTTCCACACTCTTTCGTGGTCATCCAAGCCTCATCCAGGGCTTTAACACCTTCTTGCCTCCTGGCTACCGCATCGAATGCAGTCTTGATCCCAGCGAGAGCAACCTCATCACCGTCACAACACCCACAGGCACCACCACACAGACTCCAGGCGGCGTCGGCATCGCCGGTGCCATCAATCGCATGAGCGGTGCTGGTGTCGGTCCGCCTCCAGGCCCTTCCAACCAACCATCCGGTCCCAGGGGCCTCGGCGGTATCGGCGTCATGCACGGCTCTGCGCCTCGACATGTTGACCAGCCTCCCTCGCATATGCACCCACCTCCTCATGCTCACGATGGTCCTCCAGGTGCCATGCCCTACATGGGCGGTCCACCCGGCCATCCCATGGGTCATGGGCCCGGAGGCGCCAACTTCGCCGCCGGTGCAGGCCAACCAATGGGTCCTGGTGGCCCTCAACACGCTAGTCACGGTCCGGGCCCTGCGTCCATGGGTCCCGTCCCTCCTCACCATGGCCACGGCCGACCTCAATCGCCGATGCCCATGGGACCTGGCGTTGCTCCTCCTGGCGGCCCCGGCCCGGGTGGCCACGCCGGTATGCACGGCGGTCCCGCTGGTCCCATGACGCCTGTCCAGGATCCCAAGCGTCCACCTGTCGAATTCAACCACGCCATCAACTATGTCAATAAGATCAAGCAGCGCTTTTCGCAAGACCCCGACACCTACAAGCAGTTCCTCGAGATCCTGCAAACATACCAGAAGGAGCAACGTCCCATCCACGATGTCTACGCCCAAGTCACTGTTCTCTTCGAGAACGCAAAGGATCTTCTGGACGAATTCAAGCAGTTTCTGCCCGACACCAGCGCGGGCTCGCAGCCCAGCGGTGGGCTCTTCAACATGCTTGGCCAGGTCACCTCAGGTCTCGGCAGCAACGCTGCTGGAGGTCCGCCAGCGGGCGCCATGCCAGCCCAACCAGGCTACAGGCCCGGCGAGGGGCCCGACACTAATCGCAAGGCTGGGTCCGCGGCCATCCCCGGTGCGCCAGGTGCGCCTCCGTCCGGCTCGCGCAAGAAGCGCAGTGGTGCCCATGAGTCGGGAAAGTCAACCTCTGGCAAGACCAAAAAGTCCAAGCACGGTCACAAGGCCGAGCAACGCACCCCGCCTCTTCGTCAAGAGCCGCTCCCAGCCTCGCCAACCTTTGCACACCCCGGACAGATGCACCATGTCTATGGCATCGACGGCATGGTCGCTGCCGAAGCTACTGGCCTTGTACCTCAGGGCACTGTAGTCAACGGCCTCGCTCTGGGTCAGCCCCAAGCTCCGCTTGCAACGCTCGACGAGGTCGCCTTCTTTGACCGTGTCAAGAAGCACATTGACGACCGCACCACCTACCTCGACTTCCTTAAGCTGCTCAACCTTTACACGCAGGACATCATCGATGTTAAGACGCTGGTCGATCGCGCCGCTCTCTTCATCGGAAGCAACCGCGAGCTCTTCGTCACCTTCAAGGGTCTGTGTGGCTACGACATGGGTCGCCACGGCTGGCTCGACAACGAGGATCCTATCGTCGAGAACGTCCCTGCTCCGCTCCGCGAGAGGGTCGACCTCAACAACTGCAAGGTATACGGTGCTTCGTACCGCAAGTTGCCAAAATCCGAAGTCAATCTGGCTTGTTCTGGCCGAGACCCCATGTGCTGGGAAGTGCTCAATGACAGTTGGGTTAGCCACCCAACGTGGGCTTCCGAGGGTGAAGGTTTCAACCCTCACAAGAAGAACCCCTACGAGGATGCTCTCTATCGATCCGAGGAGGAGAGGCACGAATACGACTACCACATCGAGGCCAACCTTAGGACCATCGCGCTACTGGAGCCTATCGCTGCTCGCATCTCCACTATGGACAACGAAGAGAAGGCTGCCTTCCGACTCAAGCCTGGTCTTGGTGGTCAGAGCAAGAGCATCTACCAGCGAGTGATCAAGAAGGTCTACGGCCGCGAGCAAGGTCTTGAAGTTATCAACGCGCTCCACGACACGCCATGCGTTTCCGTGCCCATCGTGCTGCACAGGCTCAAGCAGAAGGACGAGGAGTGGAAGCGTGCCCAGCGTGAGTGGAACAAAGTCTGGCGCGAAGTCGACGCGAGAAACTACTACAAGAGTCTCGACCACCAGGGCGTCAACTTCAAGGCTTCCGACAAGAAGGCCATCACAGCAAAGGCTTTCATCGCCGAGATCGAGGCGCGAAAGCTCCAGCAGCAGCAGCGCCGGCTCAGCTTGGATCCCACCTTGCCGCGACCAAAGCCCCGTCACCAGCTTGTTTATGTCATGGACGACATGCACGTCCTGACCGACGTCCTCAAGCTCGCGTTCAGCTACCTGGACCGTGCTACAGGAAGCTATAGCGCCAATGACCGCGAGAGGATCGAGGCGTTCCTCCGCTCCTTCGTGCCCAAGCTTCTCGCCGTTGACCCAGCCGAGTTCGAAGAGCTTCTCAACGGCGACGTCGACCTTGACGATGACGAGGCCAAGAGCACTGCGGATGACGATGCCAGAAGCGAAGGCACCGCTGCTGACGATGACACTGACGCCTCTTCTACTGCTTCCGGTTCCGCTACCCGACGTGGCAAGAAGCAGGCTGCTGATCTGCGCAAAAAGATCCTCAAGAATCAAGCTGAGACCTCCAAGCAGACCGAGGACGGTACGGAAGAGTCGGTGGACGCGACCGGCGCGGCTGCCTCCGCCAATGCTCGGGCCTCGAGTCCCACCATTGTTGCCAACGTTGACTCTGCCGCCGAAGCTCTTGCAAATCAGAGTTCGAACACGGTCGCTCCCACAGTCGCCACGACCGAGGATGTCGACATGGAAGACGCTTCCAAGACCGCCGAAGGCGCTTCGCTTTCCACGGCGGATGCCTCTGTGGACAAGGAAGCTGCTTCGACAGGTGCTTCGGAACAAGCGGACGCCATCAAAACGACTGAAACAGAAGAGGCTCCTAAGGAGACCAGCGCGGAAGACGCAGCTGATGGCGAGGAGTCCTCCAACCAGAACGCGTCCACCTGGATCAACACGGATTTCAATGCTACCTTCGACTCGCAGAAGGGCCACAACGTCAACGTCCGCGATGTCATTGAAGACGAAGATGGATCGGGCGCTGCGAACCGACCCGTCAACTTCTTCTGCAACAGCCAGTATTATGTCTTTATTCGCCTTCTGCAGCTGCTCTATTCGCGCCTACACAAGGTCAAGGCGCTTGGTGTACAGATGGCGAACAAACAGCCGTTGCGCAGCAAGATCAACCCCTTGGCCATCGAGCTTGGCCTGCAGGATGGCGGCAGCGGCCCCGCTGCGGTTGTCGGCGCTGCCGCCAACTCTTCAAGCCTCGGACCTGTTGCGCCCACCAATGAGGAGGCAGGTCTCATCCTCCACCCCTCTCGCTACTATGACACGCTGCTCGACATGTGCGAGAAGCTCTTCGACGGAGATGTCGACCAAGGTACCTACGAAGAGAGTGTCAGGTACATGTACGGCATCGAGGGCTACATCGTCTTTACCTTGGACAAGGTGATCGGTGCGCTGATCAAGGTGGTCCAGTTCCTCACCACGGATAGCAAATGCCAAGAGATGCAGGCCATCATGGAGTCCAACCGTGCCAACCCACAGAGTACGCTCACCAGCTATCGCCAGCAGATCGCTGACCGTATGGCAGCCGAAGGTCTTATCGGCAAGGACGAGAGCCTGTTCCGCCTCGAATGGGTTCCTTCGTCATGCACCTTGCTCATTCAGATGCTGTCCAAGGACGATCTTACCCTGGACGACGCAAGGACCGTCGAGCAAAACTGGCTCCACTACATGTCGAGCTTCAGCCTGTGGACCCCAACAGAAGGTCTGCCAGCTGAGGCTCAAGCGCCCTTTATCAAGCGATCGCTGTCTGGCAACGGCACCACCGAGAACGATGCCAGCGGTACTCGCTACGTGACGCGCAGCGGGCTCGAGATCCGCATCTGCCTTCGCACTTTCAAGCTCTTCTTTGCACACGGTACCGAGGACGTCTTCGTCCGAATCAGGCCCGAGGAGGAGACGACCGAGCTCCACCGCAAGGCAGCTGTGGTCAACAAGCGCCGAACGCAGCGTTGGAACGACTGGTTATCAGCGCGTCGTCAGGCGATCGATAACCCCAATGGTGTTGCGGAGGGCGGAGACGAGAACGCCGGTGAGAATGCTGTTGAGGGCTCTGCACCCAACGGCACCGCTGAGGCCGCGCCAGCTTCCGAGGTCAACGCTGAGGCCTAAGCTTTCTCAATTGTTCTCGTTTCGGCTCGAGCTGAGCTTGTTCATTTTGTATTCTAGTCGGCGGGACCTTTTCGTCAGCAGACTCCTTGTGCATCTTGTATGAATCATGATTTCTGCTCCCTTTCCCTTTTCACTCTGTGTGCGCGACCAGGATCAACACCAGACACGGACGAACTGTCAATTCTGCAAGCGGCAATTTGGCAAACTGTAAGCACGTTTAGGGTCTCTGATGGGTTTTAATTTTGGGGTGGTGATGGTGGCAGTAACTGTGTGGGTGTGACGACGCTACTGCCGGTGCGATTGTACAAAGTCGAACTGGATAGACGAGAACGACAAAAACCTGGGAACCCTACTGCGGTGGAAGACAGGCTGTGTGGGGGGTCGGATGAATGCAGAAAATGGGACACCGAGAAAGAACTTGTCACTCCGAAGGGGTGAAGAGACGTTTACTTCTGGTAGCTCCAGACGTTGCGGAGGACTGCGGCGGTCGGAAGTTCGAATGCGTGCGAGGAAAGAAGGGGAGAGAGGGTCAGACATTGTTCTATGCGAAGAAAGATTGAGTTGTGCAGCAGTCGTCACAGCAGCACGCCAAGTTCCAACACTCCTCGTTCCGTCCTCCTCCTTATCCAGCTTCCGAATCGAACTCCATCGATGTGGTGTGATATGTAGCAAAGGTCTGACTCTCTAGGGCCCACTGAAAGCTTGCTTCCGTGAAGAAGTCGGCCGGGCATTGAGATCTTAATCCGATGCTGAGATTGTTTTTCGCTCTTTTGAAAATGTTTTGGAATCCTGCGTAAGACGTGTAAAGGCGCCTAATGCAGACTGTCAAGGGCGGTCGTCTACGCTGTTCTCTTCTTCCTTTGTTCATCCTGAGTTTCCGTCTCCCCTACGTCCAAATGCTGCTTGCCTGTTCTCTGCGTGCTGACCCCGTTTTGTTGTGCTTTGGTGTGCTGCAGACGGTCATGCGTGGTGTGCCAAGTGCGAGATACTTACGACCCTCCTTCTGGGCGAGACGGTTAAGCGAGTCATCACCCTCGCCGAGCTGACGGACGAAGCCGGACAGGGGGAAGAGGGTGGATTGGCCGGGGATCATGCGACCGTTGGCATCGACGTCAGCGACGGCGATCTGAACGGAAGCGTGGTCCTTGGCCTCGATGATGCGGCCGGTGGCGGCGCACTTTCGGGGGACATAAAGGTCAACAAGGTCTCCCTGTGAAAATGCAAGGCGTGGTGTGGAGACGAGTCGACATGTCGTTACGCGGAAGGTCAGTGATTTGCTCGCATCAAGGTCGTGTCGAGGCAAGAGCATGCATCGTTAACGAGCGTGGAGGAGCGATGCAAAGGTTTGGGGTGTCGAACGAAAGCTGGGACGGTGTGCAAGTCGTCCCTGGTGGAACTGATGCTGATCTGAGGGTATGAACATAACCCGAACGTGGCCCAAACTTAGCCACGCATCCGACGGTACTGTCTGGAGACGGCTACGACTGGACCGTCTACTAGGCACATTGGTCGTACCGATACATTATCTCGTCATAGTTTGGTGCTCACTCCTGACCCAGTCGAGCTACCGGCAATGCTATAGCTCCGATATATCTGCAATGTGTGCCTTCCAACTGCATCCCCTGGACACACCGTCTGTGCTGAGAGGCAAATGCTTCAGTTCAAGCTATGGTCGAGGAATGATACCAGTTGGTGCAACAGTGTCGGTCGTCGATCAAGCATTTGCTAGCTGGCAGGTCGGATATTCTGATGGCGAGGGTGTGGGCGTGCGCTGCTCCTCCATGCTGATGTATACGATGCTGCTTGTCGCTGAGGGCTGTCGAGCAGCAACTTACGCGGTCGTTCTCCATTTTGACGATATGTAGTGGTGTGTGATGGTGGTGATGTCAAGATGGTGTCGGCGGCCATACGTTCAGGTTGCTTGGCTCGGCACTGTGCACGCGCGCCCTCACTCACCGACAATCCAAGACTCTGCAGGGTGAAGCCTCGAATTGAGAAGCCTGGCTTCACTGCTCCCAAAGTGCTGCTTGGCTGCTGCCAAAAGCCAAGCCTAGCCTAGCCTGATGCTGCTCAACTTGAGATGGCTCACAATTCACATTGACCAGGTCGAAGCTCGAATTCAGGTAGAGGCCAACCAGAACAAAAATTTGACGCGTGACCTCGGCCGAGGTTTTGATCAAGAAGAAGGAAAAAGTACAAATCTCACAGTCGTTTGAGAACCAAATAGTTTGGGCGCACGAACTACAACAACTCACAATCTAACATACTTTGGGGGTGCCGGCGTGAAGCTTGTCTGTCGCGCAAGCTTGAGGTCTAACACTGCAGACTCACTGACACGGACATCCCCCGCATCGCAGAGAGATTCCGTCGACGTGGGCGGCAAACGCCACCGATCGCTTGGCGCTTTGCACCATAGATACGCCCTGACTCCTCACCGGTCGAGAACCAACTCGACCAGTTCCCAGGAAAAAAAAAAACCATCTCTTCTGTGCAAGATATCTCCAAGTTTTCCCCCTCCTGGTGCCCGACGCTATTGTGATTGAGCGCCATCGATTCGGGGAACGAGCGCCATCACCATGTGCAGAGTCTCAGACGTATGGCCGTGTATGGAAAATGCTCGCTTGATGCAGTATCGTACCGTCAGGCAGAATGCAGGTGCGTCCTTGCCTTCCACGTGTGGGCTATGCATGGACATGGCGGATATCTCGGTCAGAAGTGGTGGGAGCGTACAAGGTATCATTTTTGTCTTCGGGTGGGTCGAGGCTGCGATAGCGAGCGTTAGTAAGGGCTCCGTCTGGATGAGTCAAGAAGCTCAGCGACGGAAGGTCTAAACGGCTTAAAAGGGGACGACGGAGACTTCCGCCTCTCCTTTGCTCCTTTCCGCAACCACAACGAGAGCAACAATGGGGCTTATTGATGTTCTCCGAGTCAGCGAGCGCACCTCTCGATCACGACACAGTAGCTGAGATGGTCATCATTTCCTGGAACATTGAGGAGACGGCCGACTGATAGCCCCATAGCAACTGACCGAAGGAAAACTGCGTGTGCGTTTCCCTTGTGCCAAATCTGAAATCCAGGATGCAGTGGGACATGAGAAGGGCCCATGAGGGCGGCAAGCTTTTCAGTCCTTAGCTGGCCGAGCAACCGTTGCCATCAGGTCATGACATTCAAGAGGAGTTATGATCTGGAGTGTGGCGACATCCGTTCAGCGCCTCTGATCGTGGCAGGGGCAGCACCTTGGTTTATCCGACTGGGGAGGGAAGCACATTGAAGCACGTTCTGGAACCGCACTTCTTGCTCCGCTCGAACGAGTAAGAAGCCAGGCAGTAACGTCGGTCAAAAGGGCACAAAAGCTCCCGGATTTGCGCGGATATGACCGAGGATGGCATTGGTGGAGGCTGTCGAGAAGAAGGGCGCATCGACACTGTAGTGTAGATGCCACCTGCATGTTGTCGCGAGCGGGCAGTGACAGACCACGAGTCTGATTTGGAAATTCGGTCAAATTTCCCCGCCCCACAAATTCAGTCGCACGTCCAAGTTGGCCATGGCGCGAACATCTTTTCACCGATTTACCCGCAACCACCCCCACGTCAAGCGCAACCGTTTGAGATAAACCAACGACACCGTGTTCAGCAGTTGCTCAACGTCCCAAGTCGCCCTTTTTCGGAGCTATTCGCCGATTAACTTAGTTCAAACTCGAGAAGAGAGCGGCGTAAAAGAGCAGTCTTCTCCATCGATCGTTGTGCGTCTGCATGAGTTGTCTCTCCGTTGCACTGTGTGTGGGGCCCCCGTTCCCCCGCAGAGCCCTTAGGCGCTTATCTTGCTTTGCATTTGTGCGCTTGTGTTGAGCTGCACCAGTACAAGTGATCGCCGTGACTCTAACGACGAGTGGTGACAGTCTGTCGTGCGAAGTTCGGTCCGAAATCTGCATGCATGCCACGCTGACGCTGTGGAGGCTCGCTAGGTTCAGCAAGGAGTCTTTCAAGATGGTGCAAGGACCAGCACAACGACTTCTCGACAAACGTGTCCCGCCGCGTGGGCGATGTTGAAGTGGCTCGCTTAGCAAGATTTACCTCTTCGGACCTTGGGCACTATCCCTAACTCAAGCTTCCCCTAACCAGATCCGTGCAGCCACCTGGCTGTTGGCGTACGCGAAGTCTACACTACACTCTTCCCTGACGAGCTGGCGCATGGCACGGCCACGTATATAACAGTGGTTCTCTCGCAATCTTTTTAGACTCGTTCGAAAAAAACCCCGCTTCAACCCTCTTCCCCTTTTTCGCAGCTGCTACCTCTTACGTCGTCTTCATCCCGTTTTCCTCCAGATACGACTTCGGAACATGCCGTCCTCCATCCGTGAGGAGCCCAACGCCTCTCCCGCATACGATGACAAAACCGAGAAAGGTCTAGGCGGAACCGTGCTCTCGACTGTGACTCGCGGCCATGAACGTTCTTCAGGCGAGCGCGATTCGATCGACGGCGAGGGCTGGCCAGCCGACGTCGACGAAGTGAAGCTTATGAGGAAGGTCGACTATCGCCTCATCCCATGGCTTTCGGTGTTATATCTGCTCAGCTTCTTGGACCGTGCAGCCATCGGCAACGCCCGCCTATATGGCCTCGAGAAGGAGTTGAAGATCACAAGCAATCAGTACAACATCGCCCTCACCGTCTTTTTTTTCCCGTACGCGCTTTTCGAGGTACCATCCAACATTCTGCTCAAGCGTCTCCGCCCTTCGATCTGGTTCCCCGTTATCACCATGCTCGTCGGAATCTGCATGCTCTCACAAGGGCTGGTGCACAATTACGAGGGCTTGCTCCTTGCTCGATTCTTCCTTGGCGTGACGGAGGCGGGTAAGTTGGTTAGATACCATCCAGTACTCACGGACCTATGTTTCTGACACTGACTCCCGTCAATCTCCGATCCTCTGTTTTCTGGTACTGCAGGTCTGTTCCCTGGTTGCAACTACTGTAGGCATTCTCACTTTCCCCTCTGACTTGTCCGCTTCGACCCACCTTTCTGATACGAACTCGCATCCTATTTTGATGAAACGTCCTGCAGTAATTTCTGGGTGGTACAAGCGCAGCGAATTTGGTCTTCGTGCCAGTGTATTCTTCTCCGCTGCCACCATCTCTGGTGCTTTCGGTGGCCTTCTCTCCTTCGCCATCAACAAGATGGACGGTGTCGGAGGATACTCGGGGTGGAGGTGGATCTTTGTGCTATTCGGACTGTTGACGTTCGTCTCCGGCGTTCTCAGCTTCTGGTTTTGCGTCGACTTCCCGGACACTGCGAAGTTCTTGTCCGACTCGGAGCGGAGGGCCGTTATCATGAGGCTCCAGAAAGATCAACAATTCTCGGCTGCTGGCGAGGGATTCAAGTGGAACAACGTCTGGAAGGCATTCCTCCAGTGGCAAACTTGGTGCGGAATGGGTGCATACATGTTCGTACAACTAACCTCGCGATGCTCACACTGCAAAGTTCAGTCGCTGACGTCTCTTCCTCTCCTCATGGTTTGTCTCAACAGCGGCTGTGATGCGCCACTCTACGCTTTCAGTCTGTTTGTTCCAAGTATAATAAAGAATCTTTCGAACTATACAAGCAACGTAGCCAACCTGATCTCAATCCCAATCTATGTGGTTGCTTGTCTTTTCACCATTGCAGTTGGCTTCTGCGCGGATCGGACTTCCCGGAGGACGCTGTACTCGATCGGTCTCGCGACGCTCGGTGTGGTAGGCTACATCATCCTGATCGCCAATGACCCGAAGCACAAGCCCGGAGTTAGCTACTTTGCTATCTACCTGGCTGCTATAGGTAAGTAGTGCTAACTGCACCTTGCGAGATGTCCACAACGTCTCACTTACTCATTGACTTGCACTGTTCACGCACAAACTCCCATGATGAAGGTATCTATCCCATGATCTCGAACACAATCGCCATCGTGGCCGGAAACAGCGAGGGAACCTACGTGCGATCGGTCGTGACCGCTGTCGTGATCTCGTTCGGTAATCTTAACGGTGCCGTCAGTTCGAACATCTACCCAACAAAGTCCGGACCAAGGTTCATCATGGGACATGCCGTGGTCTTGGCCTACATTGTGATTGGTATCATCAGCAACGTCATCTTCTATTATGGCTTGCAGTATGAGAACCGACAACGCGACGAAGGCAAGCGCAACGAGATCATCCTCGCCGACGACCCAGCCTTGCTGGCATCGGGCAAAGACCTGCAAGCAGAGGCTGCCAGCATCAGAGCTAAAGAAGCCCAGCAGGCCGGAGTCATCGGCGGACTATTCCGACGAATGCATGTTGGAGGCGGCGGCACTTACGCCTCCGTCGAGGAAGCAAAGAGCCTCAAGGGTGACCAGTGGTCTGGTTTCCGTTACCGATGGTAGATATCTTCCGAAGCGCAGTGGAAGATGGAAGCTCGCCTGCAATACTCCCATCGACTTGTCACGCAGCTTTTGGGTTAAATATTGACGAGTTTGCACACCGAGTCTTGGATATTACCAGCCAGAGCCCTCGTGGTCACCAATTCTAATGTCAGTGTCAACAGAATGTGGTGAAGCCTCCGAAGTACGAGCCTTCTGCCAGTGCTGCATCAGTGAGCTCCTCAAATAGCGGAAATGGTCTCTTTGCTGCAGCTGACCGTCCTGTGGATGTCAATAGTATGAGCAAGGTAGTCTACAGTCACAGCAAAGAGACGATGACCGCGGCTTTCTGCGGAAGAAGCGTGACGTGACTGCGACATTTCGAGTCAGGCTTCTCATTACGAACCAGCAGATTTGTAAGTTGAATGAATCTGAGCGGCGCAAGGCGGCGAAGAGCAGTGACATCGTAAAGCACGTTGTGTCAATGCTTCAAAACCTTCGATGATGCCTGCTCGGCTTCTGCAACAAGGGTGCAAAGCTCGCCGAGGTGGACGGATCCGCAGACCCATCGAACTACATATTCCATGTCATTTCTCTCGTCTGGTGTTGGCTTCCACAGCCAACTGCTTACAGTACGGCAGAGGGTGGGTGACGCGCGAGTTTGCCAAGGTATTGGGGCACCACTTGGTCTGTACCCGTCACCGAACAGGAGCTTCTTCTATCTGAGGCTCCAATTGACCGTCTTGACCTTCTGACAGTAATTCGACTTAGCCAAGAAGCCAGGAAGAGGAGGGCAATGAGCGGGAGAGGGTGAGACGCCGTGCCGTTGTGGAACTTGTATTTCTTGGCCTCACTGCCGACACTGCGAGGTACTGTAAAGTTCTGCGAGTTGAGCTAAACCTGGAAATGTCACGACGGGCCATTTTTATGCCGAGACTCCAGAGGCTCGCACTATAAATGGACATATAGGCAGTAAGAGCACTTTGCGTTATCCTGACTCAAGTGCAAAAGTTTTGGAAGAGTGGAGCAGTCAAAAGCTCGCCAACAGCCATGATCTGCGATGACGAAATGGGACAGACGTAGCGCTCACGCTCCGAACCTCCACTGCTGCAAACGTGCACGAACCTCGCGACCTTTTACTGCTTGTCCGCTACATGATTCGTCGACCTCTGCTGCGACGGACACAGCATGGCCTTGACCGATGATCGATCTGGCTTTCACCATGTTGGTCTCTCATTGAAATGAGCGAGGAAAGACAGGTCGCATGCAGGCGGCGACACGAAACATCAAGAGATGGACGAAGCAGTCGCTAGATCAAAGCAATCTCGATCGGTAGCAAGCCAATGAGCTTAGTTGATTGATGCAAAGCTGCTTCAGACCCTTGCAATTTGCGCCACACGCGGCAGTAGAACGACAGGGCCTGGCCACGACACGACATAGTGACCAAGGGCCTTCGGCAGGGTGTTTGAGAGCCCTGAGAGTCTTTTTTCGAGCGCATACCTCGAGACGTGCAGTGCTGACAGCCTAATAGAGCCCAGCGCGAAAGGCAAGGTGTGGAGAGGTGGAATGCCTACTCGGAGGCCAGGTCCGATGACGAAGTGGGCTTTTACTCCCACACAACTACGCACTACGCCCTCTCAACGTTTTGACGCAAAGCTTTGTCCGCTGAGTGACGACGGTGGAATCGAACCAAAGTAGCGCCTTAGGCTCGGCATCCGCCCATCGCGTCTAAATTCGTCACATCGCGTAGCCAAGTTGAGCTTTGCGTGCCAAAGTCAGGTCATCTTACTGCACTTACACTCTGCTTGAATCGTCGAGGCGCAGCGCCGTGCCTAGCCTCCATTGCCGGAATCTAGGAGAAAATTGAAACAAAGCTCAGCACTGCTTGCACACAAAAATTGCAACCGCTGTGCACTGCTGAGCTGACGTCGCATCCATCCGCTCTTTCGACCGTCAGTCTGACTGAGGGACCTCTACTTGGCGTCATCCGGCAGCCAGTTCCGTAGCATAGCAACCCACTTTGGATATATACACTGGCTCGATTTTCCTCACCCAACGTCCTCCCAACCCATTATCCCTATCTGCTTCGACAACGCTGCTGTTTATACTCATCGTCGGCTCATCAGCATCGACGCATCTATAGCGACAAGATCAGCTACCATCTTTCCACACACATCCGAGTCGAAACAAAAATTCAACATGGTTGACTCCTCCACCCACATTCGTCGGGGCCACCCCATCACCTTCGGTATCTTCACCGTTGTTGCGCTCATCGTCGCTATCATCGCTTCGGTGCTCGTGGCCGATTACAACAACAACAACAATGCCCCTACTCAGAGCATCAACAACACCACCCGTTTCCTTCTCTTTGCCGGTTGGTGGGGTTTCCTCGTTGGCATCGTTTATGTGAGTATACCAGTCCCTGGCTCTCTCACGAATCTCACATTGCGTCAGGAGCTATGCCTACTTACCAACTCTTTCCTTCTGATTCACCCTTACTTTCCCGCCAGACCGCTCTCTTCCTTGCTAGCGTTGGCGGTGTCCTCACCTCGATTGCTGGTCACACCATCACCATCTTTGTGACCTGGGTCTTCTGGCTTGCTGGTGCCGGCGCTATTACCGCTGACACCGGTGGAGCGTTCACTTGCTCTGCCAAGCCATACCCCTTCCCTTACTGCAACTCGACCAAGGCCCTCCAGGCCTTTGCCTGGATCGGCTGGATCATCCTCACCTTCATGCTTGCCATGGTCATCTTCATCGGTGCTGGTGCCTTCCGAGGTGGCCGCTCGGTCAAGGAGTCGCTCGCATAAACGGCTCGTTGGTCGTCGTGTCCTCCAATACACTCGTAACCCCCTTCGCATCTTCATTCATTCAGGCGTCTCGATGATACCACGTTTCGACATGAGCGCTCTGCGATCTCTCTCTACTTTCGAATTCGACTTTACCAAGGTGACAGCCAGCATCTGATATTGATCAGACCCGGCAGTGTATCATTTCGCTCAACTATGTCGGTTGGACTGTCCCCTGGAGTCCTCCCCGATTACGGCAGCTCTGTTTTCGCTCCATGTATACTCGTTTCACTCCTTGCTCCTTGCTAATCATTTCGTATCACGGTACCCACACGTCCTGCGTGACCTTGTGAGAGCTGTTTGCATGATCGTTGGCAAAGCTCCGAGAAGAGGATCGACGAGACAAGACTCTGGCAGACGCGGTAATGCATACGGAACACCAACTTGGTACAGAGGCTCATTGCCAAACCTTTATCCCGACTTGCATGCTGGATAAGGCCGCATTCATTCGAAAGCGGTGATTCGTTACCAAGCCGGAGGTGGAACGTAGCGGCTCGCCAGGTGACACCATCTGCCCACCGCACATAACGTTGTCAGCTCTGGCGGTTTCACCGCACAGAAGGGCTCGCTCGAGCTTGTAGCATCTCTGATGCCGGTGTGAGGGAAGCAGGACGCGGTAAAGGAGCAGCGAGGAGCCGCTCATCTTCATCGTGACAGATTTGCGAGTCGAGGCATGTCAATTTAGCCAAACTGTGAGACGCAGATCAGTGCAGCTCAAGCATCTGAAATCGGGCACGCCAACTCTCCCGATACTTTCTAAAACTACACGTGTTACGGCCGGCATAAGTCGGAAAGCTTCGGATCGATTTCGGACAGACTATGACGTCGAAGTTGACGCCGCACACAACCTTCCAAATCGCCAGCTTTCTCATCTACTTTACCTCGCCAAGCCACAAAACAGCCGTCTCAGCATGCTGAACAAACACAATCGGGTTGAGGAATGCATGTATAGCCCGGCTCGTTTCTACTGCTTTGACGATGTGGTGGCGGTGATGGTAGTGGTGGTCGTCGCAAATAGCATCTGACAAAGATGAAGGGACCCAACTTGACGCGGTGCGATCCTGTTCCACATGCTGACGGAAGACGAATGCCACGCACTCGTCCGCTTTGCAGTTCAGCCCCCCAGCCAAGAGCCAAGCAGCAGATCGCAGTATCTGTTGTGCGAGTCGCCCACTCTAGAAATGCAGTCTCAGTCGACTCTCTCTTTTCGTGTATGACTCTGAGGCGTCCACGATTACAAATAGGGGGTTTCAATAGTTATGCGGAAATGCGAATTTGTGACAAAAAATCGGACTTTTCCAGCTTCGAATTTAAAAAAGTGATCGATCCCTGCCAAAACGAAAATCGAAGTCAGAAAAACTCGCAGAAAGTGAAAAGCAGCTGCTGACCTGCTTTTCTGCATGAACTTCAAAATTGACTGATTGCGGGATGATTACCTTGGTCTTCACAAACACCATCTGCATCTTGCATCTTGTATGGCAAATCAGTCACAATGTTGCTGCCATCTGGCTCACCTCGCTTTCCTGCAGCATACCCAATTCCATGCAGTCCCACACCATCAACACCTGCTTCTAGAATGCTGCCATCATCTCCAGTACCTGACAGAGACAGCTGGAAGAACCATGTGTGGACTGTGGAGGAGACTGAACGTCTAGTTGATGCACTATATGACAATAGAAAGTATCAACTCACTCTAATGTCCAGCCATGTGATGAAGGAGCAGGAGAAAGGGCTGAAATGCTCAAAGATCATGATTTGTTGGGAACTGTTTCGAGAAGTGTTTGGTGATTCTGAGCAGCCTGAGCCTCAGAGGATCAAGTCGAAGATTGCCACACTCACTTGACAATACAATGCCAAAAAGGAGGAGCTTGGCCAGACTGGAGCTGGCTTGCTCTTCAGTGATGTCAATGAGGACAGCCAGGTAAGTGCACTCGCAGCAAAGTTGCTCAAGATGGATGATATACTGATATACTGTTTGATATACTGTACAGCAATACAATCTTTGTCTTTCAATCACAGCACACTACCCTTGGTTTGAGAAATGGCATGAAATGGCCATTGACAGGCCTGATGCCACACCGATGACAGTGTTCACAGCTGGTGCATATGACGAACAGGCCAGGGAAATGCAAGATGGTGCGATTGGGCAGGAGGAGGAAGAAGCAGAGGAGGAGGCTGTGCAGGAAGATCTGGAGAATGGTCATGGTCTGCCCCCTTTGAATCGAATCTCAGCCAGTGCTTCGGCTGATCTGCTTGCAGCTCATGTGCTGCCTAGGATGCCTTCTCACCTTGTGAGTGGTCCAAGGAATGGCAGGTCTTCGAGAAGCCGATCTTCGAATGATGACAATGAAGGAGAAGCCAACAACTTTAGTGAGGAGAGTCCTTTGTGAACTCCTCCAAGCAGGATTCGGAATTCTGGCTCACATGGTGCAGCAGACAGGAGGGATGTGATGCTCAGTACAATTCAGGAAGTACATGCAGACAAGGAGGAGAAACGATGGGAGGCAATGATTTGGGCAGAGGAGGAGAAGACAAAGAGAGAGGCGCTTAGGCTTCAGCACAAGGAGAAGCAACTGGAGTGGGAGCATGAGAAGCTTGTGTGCAAGGAGCACCAATGTCAAGAAGAGCTTGAGCAGCAGTCTCAGCTGCATTGTGAAGAGCAAAAGTACATGCTCAAGCTTGTAGTTCAGGTGGTTCAGGTGGTGCAAAGCCAGCCACAGCTGCCCAGTCAGCAAGGTGCTGGTTCTTAGGATTCAGCTTCATTGTGTTTGTGTCATGTAGAGTCTTGTTCCTTTGTCTCAGCCTTTCTGCATCACATTCACAATCACAATTGCCACAGTCTTGATTTGCTTCGCAAAAGTGTGATGTCTGTGCTAAACATCTAAACTACTGAGTGAGATCAAGACAATTGAGGTTGAGATGAAAGACTGCAAGAGGACCCAGCTTGAGCAGGTTGAGAAGTGTTGCTGTGCCAGCCTTGGCTGTGCTGTTGCTCTTGCTCTTCAGTAGCATGTAAGTTGGCAATGCTTCTTTCTCACCTTCAAGACTCTGCATTTGTGTCCAAGTGAGGCTGATCTTGAGCTTCGAACAATGCTGAAAACATCTCCTCTCGCAAGTCGAGTGCCCTGTCTTTTCACAGCCTATCGATCTGCCTTTGTGTGTGCATCTCCCTTTCCCTAGCAACCTGGCCCTCATATACTCATTGAGATGAATGCTGAGTGCGACAGAATGATTCTTGTGCTGACTGGTACCTCTGCAAGTTGCTGACCACATCCTCAATATCATCTGTGTCTGCAAGATAGTCTGCAACATCATCGGGATGGTCATATCACTGCACAAATGTGTGGGCCACAATACAGGCCATGATGACTTTGCTCGACGTTGTATGATCCTCATCACAATAGATATTGCCACAATAACCCTTCAGACACTGAAAGCAATTCTTCAGGTAACCAATCACATGCTCGACATGGACTCTGACCTTTGAGAGAGTGTAATTGAAATGACAAAGGTCTCGACACTTCTCAGCAGCCTTGTGAGTGAAGGGGCCTACCATGAAAGGGCTGAGGCTGTAGCCTCCATTGGTCCAAACAAATTCACCAGCATCCAAGTGAAGGCAAGGTTTCTTGAGGATCCTGCTTTTTGAGGCCCATACTCGAGAGTCTTGCACTGATCCAGGGAATCCAACTACCACCTCAATGATGTGCAGAGAGTGTGGTAGTATCACCAGTGTGATGTTAAGCACATAGCGATGCTTGTAGTTGAAGTACTCATGAGGATTGAGTGCTGGCTTCCATGCTAGGTCGATTTGTGTACCATCAATGCAGCACCAGCCTCTACCCCATTCCTTGCAACCACTCTTGTTGCTGACCCAGTGAGCAGACTGTTCTTGTTCATCCTCAGTTGCAAAGGTCACAATTTCGCTGGTGAGCTCGTTCAGGCCATTGATGGTCATCCTTGTCCAATTGATGACCAAGCCTTCACTGCAACTGCAATGCAAAGCAATGTCTTTTGCACCTGCTGCGTTTCCCATGCATCCAAGCCTGTATATTGCAACAGCAACTTTGTTTGCCACCCAACTCCAGCTATGGACTGTGCCAGTCTCAGGATTCCTGAAGGAATTAGTCGAGGAAAGCCTCTCAACCAAGTCTCAGAATGCAGCTGGCTTCATCCTTGCCAGGCCACAAAAGCAATCCTCATTGTGACTTTCCCAGTAATGAAGGATATCAAGCATCTGTTCGCTATGTCGAGGTGTTTTGGACCAGTTGGAGTGATACTGTTGAGCAGCCAGCGAGTCGTATATGTCAAGCAGCATGTCCACCGGCCCCTCATCACTGCTGAGAGCTGCAAGTTCTTCATCATCTGTGTTCCCTGCACTTTCACTCTCGCTCTCACTACTGCTCACATTGAGTTCATTCTCAGAGTCAGACAGCAAGGCAGACAGCTCAAAGGCATCCAGAATATCTTCAGCTAGTTTGTTCAGAGCTAAACAATGGTTGCTGATTTTGCCCATTGCATATATGCTTGCGATTGAGGGGGGGGGGGGGGGGTATGGTGTGGATGATGACAAAATGTATGTTTGATCTGCAGCCCAATTGGTTATTTGTAACTAGTTTTCCTTTTTTGGCTGATAAGCAGAAGGGATTAGCTGAGTGTGATGAGACGAAGCTCAGTCATTCTGATTTGTCTTTCTCACTTTACAACCATCATCATCCTTTCACATCGCATCTCACATAGCAGGCCTCATTGGCACCTTGGTGCCAATGAGGCCTGCTATGTGAAGCTTTCCACCCACCTTAGCCCACCTCTCGACCTGGTCAGAGATGAAGATGACTGGGAAACATGGTGCCAGCATCTATATGACCTGGGCAACGATGTGTCCCCCAACTTTGTACCACAGCCCACCTTAGCATTCATGGTGTGGCAATCGCTTCCTTTTGAACTGCAATCAGTTGTCAGCCAGCCGAAGTCAACCATTTCCAACCTCATTCACACCTGTTGTGCCATACCCAGTATGACATATGAGCAAGTGCTTGCCAACTTAAATGCCATTGGCCTGCATAAATGAATGATCATTTCAACACATTTCATGCCATCTCTTAAGGATTGAGTCTTTCTTCATGTCAAAGTTATGGTTCAATTGACTTGAAGGTTTATGCTTCCAACATTCTCATCATTACAATCTTCTTGCAACACACTTCTGCATGACTGTTGTTTCACAGCCTTTCAACAATCTGCAATTCTTCATCCTCTCCTCCATCAACAGTCTGCTTCCCACATAACCAGCATCTTCACCACTACAACCTCTCACTCCTGCCTCACACTCCTGCCTCACACTCCCACCTCACACTTCTTGTGCAGCCTGGTCTCCATTATGCCTCTCCAACTTAAGTGCTTCATGCTCACATGAGCATGAGCAACTGACTATGTCAGCAAGCGATAAGTCATTCTTCAATCAGTCAAATCTCTTCTCAAACTCTAAATGCAGCCTTCACCATTCACTTTGGTCCAACAACTTTTGCATTCGACTTTCTTGGCATCGCAATTGTCTTGCAGCATCATTCTGCATGATCTTTGTTCCGCATCACTCATTCATTCAGCTCTCTTCATCCATCCATCAGTGACTTGCAATAGCCAGTGCTATCTGCAATCTACATCTAGCACTGTACTTCATCATCCTTTTCCAACATCATTGCTGCTTGTGCACAGCTTGCACATTCCAACACCTGATGTCAAGCTCATCTCAGCATCAGCAACTTGTACAACCTTCAGTTTGGCCATTGTCATCTACCTCTCCTCCCCACAACACATCATCCTCACTTCCATGCTTTCCAAATCTTGTGCACTTCGATACCTCACTGTTGCAATCTTTCTGCAGACAACACCTGCTCCTCCTCTTTCCGATCTCTTTCCAGCACCTGTTCTTTGACTCAGCGCTATCTGCACTTGCAACTATCAGCTCAGTTGCTTTCCTCTGCTCCATACTTCCATAGCAACCCTCCACCGACACTTAGTGTCTTCCATACCTTCCAACACTGACCTCTCACTATCCAGCACTTCCATCACCTGCTCTCCTCCTTCCAACATCACACACACAATCCACTCATACCTTTCAGAACAACATCCCACCCATCTTCACCAACATGCTGCTCACATATGTCCAGGCATTCCTTTCCATGGCATGGGATGATATCGAGTTCAGTGTGGTACTCAACCCACTGACACTCACCATGGAACATCCTCCAACACACTTTGCTTTGGACATCATCATCCACAATGAAGACAGTCCTCCAGTCCACCTTCAAGGTGTTCTTCACCTTCTCACCTGTTCTCTTGGCTGCCATGGCTGCCATCAAGTAACCCTTTTCCTATGCTGCACTTAGGCAGCATTGCCTACCACCGCCTTAGCAACAAACCACTCTCGATCTCATGGTCACTTCAAGCTAGTACTGATCATAATACAACATTGTTTCCCTGATCTTGTATCTCTGCACCATGTCCCTTCATTCCACTGCAAACATCCTCTGCACCTTCAAGCCTCCATAGCAATGCACAAATGCCAAGCAACTTCGAAACCTCAAGATCAGCAACACTGAGTCTTCTCAGTTCTCTGCCAGCTCAGCTAGCCACCTACTGCAACCACTCGCAGTAAGGTTGTCAAGCAGGAAGCCCCTCATTCCTGCTCAGATCCACCTGCAATGTCTACCTGCAATGTCTCCAAAGCCTCTTGCAGCTCTGCTTCATCAAAAAGGGCCCACTCATGCTTCATCAATGTTCCATATCTCCATTGTCGGATCTCTTCCTAGCACCAACTACTCTAGCTAGCACACACTCATACTGCCTTAATCCACATCTCCAAGCTATCACACTCCACCAACACCCTCTCTCCATAACTCTAGCATCCCTACCATCATTCAGCATCACCTGCATCTCAGCATTCCAACATACATCCTTCAACACTGACTTCATGCAATTCCACACCTTCAAACCCTTCAACAACCTCAACACTTTCTCCTACAACCATGCTGCTCACATATGTGCAGGCTCTTTTGATGGTGTTGTGGGACAGTATCGAGTTCAGTGTGGTCCTTGACCCACTAGTGTTCACCATCGACCATAGGCCCACCTGTTTCATGCTGGACATTGAAGTCCACAGTGCCAAAGACCCAGTGCCCTGCCAACCAGGAACTCTACACCTCCACAATTGCATCATCAAGCAAAAGCAAGTAACCCTTTTCCTGCATCACAGTTAGTGCTGCTCTTCCTCATTTCCTTCGCTCATCAATGAACACAGTCCACCTGTATTCTGCTACAATGCTGGGCCTTGTCCTGTTCATGGCTCTGTCACCAAGTCGATCAGGCATCATTGGTGATCCTTGCATTCTTGGTAGTTTCAGCCTCACAAAGCTCACTCAGCTCAGCCCATTCTACTTGTCTTAGCACCATCATCATCTTTGTAACTCTGAATCTAGCATTCTTAGTCTTTCCAATTCAGCTGTGTAGCTTTTCTTTGACACTGGGTCACTTTGGCAACTCCATGCATAAGACAAATTCCAAAGTTGAAGTTTTGTTTTGTTTTTGCCCAGCAAAAAGTTGAAGTTTTCATAAATTCGGATTTCCGTATAACTATTGAAACCCCCTAATCGGATTTGTTTGGTCGGCTTTGCCGTGAATGCCTCCGAGAATTTCTTTCCATCTTTCAAAGAAGGGATCGAAATTGAGTCGATCGGAAGAATTTCTTCGAAAGGAATCGTGGCAGCAAGCGGCACAAAAGAGCATCAACTACAGCGCCGATGGCGACAAAAGCTGAGAAAAAATTTGGATCTTATTGGCTCCCGAAGAAGGGTTCCGTTCTGTCACGATAAACTGCGCCAGGGTGCTTGCACATATGTGTGTGTGTGCAACCAGAGGGCCCGAGAGAGTGCGATTCGTAAGCTGAATATCCAACTAGGCCGGCAACTCAATTTTCATAGGCGGGGCTAACAGCGCCGCCTAGCGAAGATTCAGCTGGAGGCGCGTTCCGGATTCGTCCTGTTGAATATATGGATACCCCTTCGCCTGCCACCTTACACTCTTACCACCACGAACACATCACAACTCTCCCTTCCCCTCAACTTCATCCGCACACATATATCACAATGGGTTTCAAGGACGGTGACGCTAAGAAGGGCGCTGGTATCTTCAAGACCCGATGCGCTCAGTGCCACACCCTCTGTGCTGGCGAGCCCAACAAGGGTAGGTAATCACATCGACGTGTTTCTCGAGCAGTCACGCATCGTTCTCACTCTTCCTTCCACCTCTATCAGTCGGCCCCAACCTTCACGGCCTCTTCGGCCGTAAGACCGGCTCCGTTGAGGGCTTCTCTTACACCCAGGCCAACATCAACAAGGGTGTTACCTGGGACGAGGAGACTCTCTTCGAGTACCTCGAGAACCCCAAGAAGTACATCCCCGGCACCAAGGTACGTTCCAACCCACCCCCCGAACACCTCCACTCGTTAATTCGCAATCACCGCGTCTTCGCCATCCTCCCTCGCCATCCCTCCGATCAGTATTGACTTTTTTCACTCTCCCATGCCTCCCGACCCCCTCCCGACCCTCCTACGCCATCATTTCCGGCATTATAGATGGCGTTCGCTGGACTTAAGAAAGATAAGGACCGTAACGACCTCATTACTTACCTCCGAGAGGAGACCAAGTAAGATCGGGAACCTCGAGTCTATGGACTTCACTGTTTCACACTCTACTTCAGTTGTTGTACACCAGTTCATCACAAAATACACTTTCTTCACCTCTCCGTCACACCGCACTTTCTGCACCGCTCTTGGGCGTTGGGAAGTTAAGGCTGTTGTGCCCATCTATAATACAACGGATGTTCTACAACTACAGATGGAACAGCTTGCGCTTCAGAACGTCGATTGAAAAGGTCGATCTTACATTGATCTGGACTTACCGATCGAACCGATCATCCCGATCTCCGCAAAGTGCTTGGTCAAGTCCGAGGGTAATCTTCGCTCACCAACGTAATTCATGTTCACACCACTGCCAGAACTGAGTGAGTAATGGACAATCTGATGGTAGCACTGTCCGCAATGGTGACTGATCGTGTTTCTGGCCATGACCAAACTTGATATTGACATTGCGATGAGGGTAAGAGGCTATTTACATGATGAGCAGGTAATATGCTACAAACAGTGTTGCAATGAGGTGGTTTATGGCATGGTGTCATAGATAGCTGAAGGATATGATTTACTGCTTTCAATGGCAGTGAGAGGCTTGTTGTTACACAAATCAGTAATGACAGTGCCAAGTGGCAGAGCAAGGGGATTTGATGATGCCAAAGGCTGGTTGTCACCATCATCTGCTGCAGTGGCACTACCTGCTGCAGCAAGGCAGCAATGCTGTCAGCTTCTGTCAGGGAAAGGATTACTCATCAATGATTCCTAAGGATACTGTCTTGGCTGCATGGCCTACCAGTTGGAGCTGACTGCAGTTGTGCCCCTCCATCCTAATCACCCCTGTCACACTTGGTGGAGGTTCTGAACAGACTTCTATTGCATGTATTACTTTCTAGCTTTATAGCAATGTAGTATTGTGCCCTGACCCCCCACAGCCCCACCATTGTTCTCTTACAACCCCTCTGTACCTCACTGCCATGCTGACTGTAGCCATGACATGGTACCCAGACCCTACAGTTCTGACACTCATCAAATTTCTGCTCAGTGACTGTGCTGGCCAAGTTTGGCATTGATTCCTTGAGTGAGTGTGGCAGCTTCAGCTGGATGAGCAACTCTGAGATGAACACAGTAAGACTCAAGCATCATTGAGTTGCCAACTATGGCAGCATTGGGATGGAAGGCATACTTGCTGATCTGAAGACATAAGTCAGAGGAGAACTACACTTTATTCCAAGGGTGTGAAAGACTTACCTTGCCAACTGGGAAGAAGATGCATACACCTGTCTGGATGCAGTGCATGGTGATGTTTTGCATCATATCATTTGCCCTGAGGCATCTCTATATGCATCTGCATTGCTGCAATTTGAGAGGCTGTTACTGAAGAGCTGAGACTGAATGCCTCTGCATACTGCTCATCTCCTTGCTCATTATCATTGTCACCAATGCAATCAGAGGAATTGAAGTTGATAGTGTCATCATCTTGCTGGAGATTGCTGTCATCCTCTGGCTTGGCAGTGTTGTCACTGGCCATGGAGCAGCCCTGGCTTGCAAGCTGGGAAATCATATGCTCAAGGGTCTCTAATGCTGCAGTCATTGCCTCCCCAAGCTGCCTGCAATAATGTGACTCCTCATGTTTTTTGATGATGCTGCAAATTGAGGTGCATCAAGTGCTTGCACACTTAGTAGCTTGCCTGAGCTTCTCTCTGTGCACCAAAATAAGCATCATCACCAACTGCAGTTTCCCATAACACAAACCTCACAATTCAGCTGTTACCTGAAGTAACAACTGATATTGCTGATCTTCAGCCAGATGCTCTCAAAAGCTTGTGTCAATCCACTGGCCCAGTACCTCCTTCTGCTCCTTCCTTCTGTCAGCATTTATAAGAGCAGCAACAGCTCATCCATGTTGCTCTCAGTTGACAAAGCCTGCCTGCTTCAGCTGATTCTTGAACACCCTCAACACCCTCTTCTGCTCAGCAGAGGCAAACTCCCTCATCATGACTGATGAGTAGGCATGGTTGACCAATCCATTGCTGTAGTGGTGGTAGCCACATGCAGCAGATTGATCCTGGAAACCATGATGGAGTGCTTCCCTTGCCACCTCTGGTCCATAGCCAATGCAAAGAACATTGCCATTTTTGAATCACCAGACTCATACTTCCCCAGTTCCACTGCCAAGACCAGTGGCCTTTGTCATATTCAAAATCCATAGACCCAAAGGTTCTGCAGTCAATGGGTTGAGTGGCTGCTGCAAAGTTGACTGGCTTAGCCTGGCCACCACTGAAGCCTGGTGTGGAAAGATACTGTTTGCCAATGCCAGTGAATATAATGGTCTTTTTGTGTTCTTCATCAATGAAGTCCTCAAAAGTGCAGAGAGGTGGACCATGTGAGCCATCTGAGTTGACAACAGCAAGTGCCTTGTGCCACAGCAAGAATGGGATCAGAGTGGTGCCAACCTTGAACTGCAGATTCTGCACATGCAAGGTGGCAAATCTGACTGCCCTCTCCTGATACTGTGGCCTATCAATCATATTGGCACCCTTATAATGGTCAAAGACCATCCTCCATTTCCTACTTGAAGTCTGCCACATGATGAATCTTAATCTGCTCAAGTTGAAGGTGTACAAAGGTAGAAGTTCTTTCACCTATTTGAACAGAGTCATCAATATCAAGAGTGGTTGATTGAGTCTGTATGAGTGGTAAATTTGGTAAAGTTGGTGAATAAGTAGTAGATTTACCAAAGTTAAGGCAGAACTGCAGTGCAATTGCTTGCTGCAGGGTATGCATGTAGTGGAACCTTAGAGGTGCCAGGATGGGGTTGCAGATGATGGTACAGAATGAGAGCAGCCTCTTTCTTGCCACAACCAATCCTGCCACAGGTCTTACAAGGTGGCTTCTCTTTGAATACTACCAATACAACAAAATTGTTGAGCATCTCACACAATCCATCCAGAAAGAACAAGCCCAAATAATCACAGCAAGATCAAAGTTGTTGGCTCACCCATACAATGAGAATCCTTGCCTATGTTCTGAATGTCTGGACCATTACAAAGGTGCTATATTGATTTTGGCCAGATTGCCCATGCAACCTACAGAGGAGGAGGCACTTGCCACTGAATCTCTCAATTGGAATATGTCAGACCATGCAAGCTTGTATGTGTAGTATGAGTAAAGAAGGTAGTGAATTGAAAGAAAGGGGGAAACAATCAACAGGTGCAGCTAAAATGAATGATAGAGTGGATGAGGCCCTGCCTCTCCACTTGCATGAGGAATGTATATATATATATATGTATGCTGGTGGCAGATGCCCCAGAGCATCCCACCACCAGCATCAGGCCAGTGTCAGGGCCTGCCCCACTGTCCTAGAGACTTGTCACTGGCCTCCAACCAATACCTCTTCACTGGCTCCATGGCCTTGAGCCAGTGTCAGGCTCCCTTTCCCTTCCTGCAGGTCCCCCCTATCTTCGCAGGGGCCCCTGCACCTCACCTGGCCATTACTGGTCAGCCCAGGGTCATCGACAACATCCTCCAGGTGCTGCTGACATCATCGCTGATCACCCACAACCCATTTGGGATGGTGTCATCATAGTCATTGCTTGTCATTTTCATTCCACAGTGTCATGTGGCCCTGTAGGCGAAATTGACAATAAGGCCTGCTTAATGTTGATTTCATCTGAGATCAACCATAAGACATGTCTAACATCGATCTCAATTCGAGTTTGATTTTATGTCCTGTGACAGCTGCCTTGAGGTGCTCAAATGTGAAGCGGGACTGCCGACCCGTGGGATCTCACCTAACACTCAGTGTTCAGACGAAAAGTTGGAGACCGGTTCTCTCGATGTTGTATAGAGCGGGTATTTCATGGTTATGCTCGCCACTCTAGTCAATCTTGATGGAATTCACAGAAGCTTCTCACTGGGCCCATCCGCACTCGACACGACAATGAGCATGGAAGAATACAAGTTTGGCATTGAAGCGACATGTACGCCTGAACGAGAAGATGATGAACAGGAACAGGTGCGAATAGGCTTTTGAGTTTGAATGAAGAGCGCTAAGCGCAACATGAAATGCCGGGCTACTGTCCGATCCAACGCTCCGCATGGCAAGGTCTGGTGAAGCCGATTGAATCCGACAGTAGGGTTGCTTCGAGAAGCAAAGCACAGCTTGAGCTTTACTTCACTTCTCCAAGCATTTTTTGATGTGAGAACGGGGAAAGAGATACGGGACAGAGAAGCATGCGAAAAGAGTGGTTGCGCGATGCAATTACTGGCCACGGGCCTCCTTCTGTCGTCGTCGCTGGTCACGCTCCTCAGTGATGGTGAGCTTGACACCACCGCCACGGGGCATCGAGATCATGGGCTTGCCCTCGGAGCCGATGACGAAAACGTTAGAGAGACGGGTGGAGAAGTCACGGCCAAGAACGTCACGCATGTGGACAATGTCGAAGCCGCCAAGGTGACGCTCCCGGCCAGTAATGACACCGGAACGGCCCTGGTTACGACCACCAGTGACCATAACGGTGGCGCCAGTGTCGAAGGCAACAAAGTCGAGGATCTTCTGCGACTCAATGTCGAATCGGACAGTGTCGTTGACCTTGATGGCGGGGTCGGGGTATCGGATGGTGCGGCCGTCGTGGGTGACAATGTGGGGGACACCGCGGGCGCCGAGCTGCACCTTCTTCACCTTGAGGAGCTTGTAGGTGGCCTCCTCGGCGGTGATGCGGTGGACGATGAAACGGCCCTTGACGTCGTAGAGGATACGGAAGTGCTCGCCCGACTTCTCGATCGAGACGACATCCTGGAAACCAGTGGGGTAGGTGGGGTCGGTGCGGACCTTGCCGTCGATCTTGATAAGACGCTGGGCAGTGATAGCGTTAACCTCGCGGCCGGTGAGAGCGTACTTCAAACGGTTGCGGAGGAGGATCTGTTGAGGGTCAAGAAAAGTGGGTCACGGTCAGCAAGCGTGGTTCCAGTCAGAAGTGGAGACAACCCGTGAACAAGGCGCTTCCTGACGAGCCCGACGCAGGGAGCAACACAAGACTGCTGTCGACACAGCACAATTCCAACGCCGACCTAGCAATCAACATAGTCGATCCATTCCGCATCTCCTAAGCATCCCGATCGCATCATTCCGTCCGCCTAGTTTCTTTTTGCTGAATCGGAGTATATCGAGAGAAGTCGCTTCGCAATATACGCATCAGATCTGAGTGCGTAGGCTGCTTGCGATGATTCTTCCTGTGTACGGTCTTTGCTCTCCTCCATCTGGCTTCCTTCTTTATGTCGACCTTCCGATCCTGCACCCTTCTTGCACCTCATCCAACCAAGTTCTGTCAGGCCTGCCCGTGTGCCAGCCATTGCGCCGAGGTTGCACATCTCCAAGTGTGATCATGCAATGCTGATGTTATCCTATCTCCATGATTGCTCCCGACGATGGGCTCGATGCTCTGCTAGATTTCCCAGCATTGCAGCATGCAGATTGTTTGCCTGCGGATGGCCAGATACTTACGACCAGGGGAAGGGCCTCACGCAGCTTGTGGGGACCGTTGGAAGGTCGGGGAGCGTAGGTACCGGACAGCTTGTCCAGCATCCACGAGGAGGGAGCGTTGAGGCGCTTGAGGTGGTGCTTTGGTCCGCGAACCACTGCGAGATGTAAAGTGATGCGTTTGGCAGTAGAGTGTCGATGATGGGGTGAGTCGCAGCGTTGTTGTTGGTGCAAACAGACAATCAAAAAGGTGAGTTCCATGTCCTCCTAACCGTGCCATCATCAGGGTGCGATTGCAGTGGCCATCATCATGTCGTAGCTACGGCACCACTGCGAGAGGTGCCATCCTCCGAGTCTGACGTCCATCCGCCATGGCGATCGATCATCCTGATCACATGGACTCAATTCCACCAATGCTGAATCCGATACTCTTGTATACGCTGCGATGCTGTTGCGGTGATGCCGTGCTGGAACTGATGATGATGCCATGTTGACGGGCTACTTACTCTTGAAGTATATGCAATAGGATCTTGATGGATGTCGGTGTCAAGGTGGATCGCGAGGAGATGAACACTTGGACTGACCGTGAATCGAGCGTGTTCTGTGTGCCGAGTTGGACGACTGAACTCTCTGCGCCTGGCTCAACACTGGAGCTACCTGACAGAGTGGCTGGCTGCGACCTCGAACCGTCTGTCACTGGAAATTCTCGAGCGCCGTCAGCTAGCTAAGTCCTAAGCCTCTCTCTGTTCAGTTGGCGACGAACAATGAAAATCCAGTTGCATCTGCAAGAATTACAGTTTTGATCTGCCTGGCACGTGATGTGAAAATCGAACTGCAATCTTTCCTCCACCCGTGCTAGAAATCCAGGTCTAACATAACCACTTGCAATCAGGATTCGTACGGTTCAGCTGTTCGGACCCTCGACCCTCCTGTCTGCACCGCACAAGCTTTTCATGTAAGCTTCTCGGACCGGATTGGCTGACTGAACGCTGATTCGCGCTGATGCGACACTTGCGAGGTTTTTGCGAGTAGGCCGAGTGATGTTGCCTGTCTCTTGCTGCCCATGGACGGGCGCAAAGCCGCAAATCGTTTAAGCTTTCCCTGTATCTCGGATTTTTCCAGATCCACCCCTTGCAGATGTAGTCTCTCTTTAGAATCACCGGAAGACTGAGAACGCCATGAGTCACCACCTTGCAATATATATATATATATATATATATATTACACCTTTTTCGGACCGAAATTGATGACCCTGCATTCCTGATCAATGGCTGACCATGTACTTTGAGACTGTTGTTCGGTAGCATGCATGGTAATCAATAATGACTCATCAGTGATCAAAAAGTCTGTATTGTGAATGTGATAGCTGAGGTGTGTGAGTAAGCAACTGAGCTATGTACATGGCAAGATCCTTTGCATGCTTCTTACTGTACTCTAACCATCATTGCAATGCCATGACACAATACTGTTCCATTCAAGTTCTGACAGAAGGTCATGGATGCTATCCTGCACAGTGAGTCCATCTCTGGTGTGGCATGATGGTTTGAGTTTCCTTACTCAACCATCTACTCTGTATGGTGGAGGTATGAGCAGGAGGGTGAGGTGGTGGTGGGCAAGTGAGGAGGGGGACTGCACCCAGCACATCTTTGAGAGGAGCACCTCAACTTTTTGGTTGGTGTGATCAGCAAGCAGCCTGGAGCAATGCTGGAGGAGCTGCAGGAGGACCTCCTGTGGTGATTCCCTAGCATGGCCTCTGTTGCACTGTCAACGCTGGGGAAGGTGCTCGAGGATCATGCCCACATGATGCTGAAGCACCTCAGTGTGGAGCACAATCATCATAACAGCACTGAGACCATCACTGCCTGTCAGGAGTACACCCACTGCTTCTGCCTGGAGGGTAAGACATACTCTGATGTCATCTTCTTCGACAAGGCAGGTTTCAACTTGCACATGACCCACTCTCGAGGCTGCACAGTCACTGGACAGAGGGTGTGACAGCAGTGGCAGCCCACACAGCAAGGCCACAATGTGTCCCTCCTTGTCGCTGTGGACTGCAATGGTATTTGAGCTCACCACACCATCACAGGTGCTTGGAATGGTGTGAAGCTCCTCGAGTTCTTCGAGGAGGTGGTCTTCCCCCTCTTTGATGGTGAGCATGCAACATTTGTGATGGATAATGCTTGTTTCCATCACAATTGTACCTTTCTCAACACTGTCCAAGCTCACAGCCACCAAGTTGACTTCCTGCTGCCATACTCTCCATGGCTGAACATTGTGGAGAACATCTTTGGCAAGGTTAAGCTGATCATCACATGCCAGGAGCTCCTTGACAACAATGGCTTGATCAATGTGATTGAGAACACACTCACCACTGTTTTGGCTGCCAACTGCATCAGTTGGATATCTGAGGCCACACAATGGTTGGTCATCACAGAAGCCAGCCATCCACTTGGTCACAATCACGATGCTGCCACTGCCATCCACCGCCTCAATGTTTAGCTCATTCTCATGTATGCATTACTGTATTTGCACTCTCAACACAATGGAAATCATGATTTGCATGGATTGATTGCTTGTTTGTGAACTAACTACATCTTCACTGACTGCGGTCCCAATTCATATCAATGCTAGCTATCGAACAAGAATCGCGGCGGTGTCGAAGATACTCACAGTGACTATCGAAGAAGGTTAGAGTTATTGTTTATCCGTCTCGAACAAGCTGCCGGCCATCGAACAAGCCATCGATCAGGAACGCGTCAATTCCGATCTCGGTCCGAAAAAGGTGTATTTATTTATACGCCGGCGTTACAGGAAACTAGAGGGTATGCGCTACACTGATGAGAGGTATATGATATGCTTAGTTGCAATGCTGAGAAGAGAGGTAAGTATGAGAGTAAGGATCCGAAGCCACCTCATGATTCGACATGACAAGCTGCAACGGCGACGGCAGCGGCTTAGGGACTCTGTGCCCCTCAGCAGCCGTACTGCCAGGGAAGAATGGACCAGACTTGTACGAAGACGCAGTCCCACAGTGGCCACGCACCGACGACCTTCGGCCGTGCTCGACCAACGGCGAAGACGCTTTCCTTTCATTGAGAGCCTGCGAGGCGTGCTCGACACCGGTAGAGTAGGAAGCAGGCGGCGGGAACGAGAGCTCCGCGCTGAGCGAAGACAGGATCTGCTGGACAATCTTCGAGTGGCGCTCGCCACGATCAGCGCCCGTGCCCGAATCCTTGCCGAGAGCAAGCATTACTGCTCGTTCCACCGACTCTTGCAGTGAAGGCCGATATTGCGTCGTCTTGTCCGCCTCCGGCTGAGCCGTCTCGATCTTTGCTTCACCCGAATCGGCTGTGCTCACCGCCAACGAAGACTGAGAGACGGGCTCGATAACGGTTCGTTGCTCAAGCTTGCTTCGACGTCGCGTGATGCTGGCCCAATCGCGAGCGGCAGCTGCTAGGGTGCTTCCCGAGAAGGAAGGACGCGGGCTGGATGCGCTCAATTGCGGCGAAGCGTGCGGAGACGGCACGGCGTGAAGCCCGCAGTGGGTCTCTTGAACCTGGAGCGACGACGCGGTCACCGTTTCGCAACCCTCGCCTTCGAGTGCAGGATCAAATGCAAAGGCACCGGCTTCGTGCATTCCAGCTGCCGGCGCTTCCGCAGCAAGACTTATGGCCGCAGCTCGTGCCGCCTGGTCGAAGAGCTCGACATCCGGCATGTGTTGCGCATCCGAGGCCGACATAAGAACATGTGACGCATCGGTGGTATCTACATTGCCGCCTGCATCGTGGTGTGGGTCCATGCCAAACGATCCGGGCCTTCGACCAGCAACTAAATCGAGTCGTCCAAGGGAGCTTCGCCTTCTCAAGTCCTGGAACGACGCAGTCACGGGAGAAACCAGCATCGTCTCGTTACCATTCTCGTACGCCCACGGATGGAAGAAGCCGCGGAACGAGCCCGAGCTCGGTGTCGAGGGGAGTGCTGTGCGCGGACGAGCCATGGAAAGCTTGCTGGCTACTCCAAGGGCATCAAAAGATCGCGGCGAAGGGAGCGCCTGGTCGTCGTAGGAGCAGTGCTGCCACGTGCTTTGAATGGGAGGGGGCAGCGTTCGACGACCTTTCCACGCTGGAGCCGGCATGACTGAGTGGTCGGAAAAGTCAATCTGGGCATTGACAGCACCGGAGTCCGAGCCATCTTGCAGCACTACTGCACGTTCGTTCTGCTCAACTTCGAGCGATTCTTGCGACGTCAGCGCAAAGGGCGGCGGCGGAGAGCAAGGTCGCGAGAGCGGAACGGAAGAGGCTCTTCGTTCCAACAAAGTGCTCAGCATTGGACTATGCTCTTCCGAAGCCTGTCCTTGGCCTTCGTCGATGGAAGGTGTCGTTGACGCGAGTCGGAAAGGTCCCGGCGAAGGTGCAGGCACCGCTCCAAAATCGGTTTCGGGGCCCGATGTTGGCGATTGTGAAGGCGAAGGACGCAAGAAGACAGTCTCGAGCACTTGCTCCGAGGACGACTCCTCGACTATGGTCGGCTTGGCTGTCTTGACCCGCTTTCGAGGTGGCTGAGCCATTGATTTCCTTTCGCGCGCCAGACAAGGTCGTGTCGCCTCGCGTGCCCTTTTCAAAGCTTTAGACGGTTCGGGTCGAACTACAACGCCCTCCTTGCCTTGCGCCTTGAGGATGATGTCGGCGATCTCTTGACACTCTTCTTCGCCGTTCTCGAGCTTCTTGACGTTGCGTTTGTTCACACCCGTGCGGCGTGTGGTGGGTTGGTACCTGTAATTGGGATGAAGTTGCTTGTGCCTCTCCTTTTCTTCCTTTGCAATCTGCTCGTAAAGCGCGCGCTCTTCGGGGGCCAGGCTCTTCCACATGTGCGCAATGATGCGGCTAATGTTGCGATGGTCTTTCTCGACTTCCTTGGGTATGAGCTTCTGCGAGACGGTATGCGAGCGGAAGATGATGTACGCGTTGCGAGGCCGTTTGATGTGGTTGGGCGGTGTCTTTTTCGCATGTGACACACCGGGACGCTTCGAAGGTGGAAGGTGCTTGAACCTCTCCTCGTCGGCGTCGTCATCTTTAAAGCCCGTATACAGCGAGACGGCCAAAGAAGAGTCTTTCTTTGGAAATGCAATCGACTTGAACTGCGAGCCTGCGCATGGAGTGGAAAGTTCCAAGGATCCTTGGGACAGAGATCGCTTAACCTGGATTCCATCTTGATCCGTTGTGCTACTACTGCTGGCTTGCGTATCAGTGGACCAGCCTTGGAGCAGGTCTACGGTCATGTGGCCACGGTGCCCGGACTCGGTGGCGACACTTGTCGAGGTTGCTCCGCTTCGGAGGTCTTGTCGGATGGCGTCACGCATTGTGATTACAGGTATCGAGATTGCTGTTGCTTGTCGCAACCTAGTCAAAGTAAGGTGAGGAGGTGACAGTCGAGATAGTCAAGTGTCTGTCCGTAAAGGCGGGGCGGTGCAAGTTTGTCTCCCTCGTGGGTGCTGCCCCATTAATACGTGAGAGAAGCCTTATGTCCAGCTCACTCGAGTTCCCAGGCAACGACCTCACCCGAGAAGTAGTAGGGGAGTCAAAGCGCTGGAGTTGTCTCGACGCTGGGGCGCTCGACTCTCGAAAGAAACAAATGAACTGCTTTCATCAAGCGGCGGCTTGTCTTGAGCGATTCGTCAAGGGCAAAGTGGGTGCATCAGGCGCTAGAGGCGGTTACAAGACGCTGGCCCGAGAGCATGCCAGTCTGTACATGAGCTTGAATTCAATCCAGGAACAATGAGCGGAGAAGGTGCAGGTTGCGCACGAAGCAAAGTAGCTCATATCTCGATTTGGTAGCCTTGTTCCGACACCAAGGCTCATCATTGGAAAGCGCTACCACCAACAAAGGATTGGCAAGAAGCAAGGGTAACTTACACGTTCGCTGTCCGAACGCCTCGGTTATGTTGAACCATCCATGGAACAATTAGATACTGTGGGCAGCGGCGTTTGGCGTTGCCCCGTCCAAACCCGAATTCATCTCAGTGGTCAAGAAACCAGAGAAATGGGACAGCAGGATCAAGCCTTGGGAGGAGAACAATGGGGACATCCAAGAAACCAATCCAAGATCTTCATGCGATCACAAAGAACAATGGACAGACCTGCTTAGTGCAGTGTGGCTTGGCAGGGCGGAGCCACAACTTGCAGCGAATCTGCGAAAACAAAGGGGATCGAAGCCACAACAAAGGGGCAAGGCTTTGAGCAAGCACAAGCAGTCAAACGCAGCGAGCCTAGGGCAAGTTTCTAAGCAGGGTTCTGAACCGCAGACGAAATCTGCAAGACGAGGGAACAAAGGGGAGGGATCCTTGTGGCATGAAAGTCATGTGCAGGCCCAAGAGACAAAGGTTTCAAGGCATCTTGTTGCTTTGCGCATAAAAGGCTTCCCGAACATCCATCCACCAGTCGCGTTCGGTCGGTTTAGCTTTTGATTTGAATTTTGAGGGGACGGTGCTTCTAGCTCCGAATGATCGGCTTGATCCATGCTGCAGCAGACCTTGACAAACAGCATACAAGACTAGGGGGTTTCAATTTCTCGGATTTTGGAAAACTCGCGTTCTTCATCGCCATCTGGAGTGGCAAAATTTTGGATCTTTGAAAACTCGAGAAAATTGAAACCCCCTACTGTTGGGTGAACCCGCAGCAACTCAGCGCTGAAGTTGAAAGCGCAGTCATCTTGATTACAGATTAACGAGATCGCAAAGAATCTAGCGCACAGTGTCACAACAAAGCTTTGGGGAACGGAGATGGAATTTTTCATGAAATACGTGGTGGGCACGGACGCTGGCGCGTCGGAAGGCATTGTTTCAAGGTGTCATGCTTAGGTCCGTCGCACGTATCCTGCGTGGTATGTCACTCGAGCTGTCAGAAAGACAGGAGAGTATGGTGGTCACTTGTACGACCGCTATCGTGGCGGTGAAGCAGCCTAGCGTTGCAATGTCTACAGCGCGGGCATCGGGGCAGGTGCTCTAGAAAGAGGCGATTCTGCTCACTCCAACTAAAGCGTGCTTGCCAAAGGATTTGATTTCCGATGCCGTTTACACCGAGTCGGTGCAGTGTTGAACCCTTGTGTCGATGCGTGCATCCAACCGACGCCGACTCGCTGAAACGTGCTGCGACTGGCTAGCTTACGTTGTCAAGGCTTGCATGTAGGGGACTGCATATATTACTGCCTTCTGCGCCCCGCTCCACATGTGCAGTTAGGTCGAATGCTGGTAGCCTCCTCTCTCTCCTGCCTGCACCTGGCTTCTCACGCCCATGAAGCGATGAAGCACGTATCAAGAGTGAAGATGTCTCGAAGAGCGTACATCGGTCGTATAAGATATCAACGAGGTATTGCTGCCACCTGTGATCACCCCAGGGTTTCAAATGGCTTGTGCTGAATCCGTTCTTTCTGTACAGTACAGTGGTTTTGGTTCGGATGGACAGACTCCGACATTATGACCATGCGGTTCAACGCGAGCAGCGCAGTGCGTGCGTCGCCAAGGGGAAAGCTACTCAGTCTCCTTAAGGGTGAGTCCAATGCCTCCGAGGATGCGTCGCGAGCTCGAACAACCCAACAAACGATAACACGCCATCCCTTATCACGCCGCAAGTTGTGCCGCAAGCATAGTGGCAACCGACAAGAGAAAGTTTAAACTAGCAACACAAGCCTCGGCTACCAACCACGAGGTCGTCAGCTAGGTTATGATATCCAGACTGGAGCCATGGTACAGCGCAAGCCAAGTATTCGACGCAGATTTCGACTTCCAGAAGCACCTCGGCCCCAAAACTTGGTTCCATTCGATTCTCAAGGGTCTCCCGATCCTGCAATTCGGGCGAGAGGGCGAGAGCGTCTGGGCAAGCGGAGCGCGCCTAAACCCACTTTTTTTATGTTGCTTCCACGTCTTTGTTTTCTCACCACCATCTCTCTCACTAGCTGCTAGGCTTAGCCTAGCGTTTCACAGCTTTTCCGCCCTGTATTCCCTCCCTTTGTCTTAGTCGCTCACCCTTGGGCGCTCGACCAGCCCCCGTATGGCGGGCCGGGAGCCCATCGAGCTCAAGGCCTCGCAGCTCTAGCCGCAATATACAGTATTTATGTCTCATTCCCAAGCGCGAATGCTAAGCCGGGATACCGGATTTCTGAAACATACCGACCGATATTCCCACGCTGAATCTAACCTAAGGCTGCGGCTGCGGCTTCTCCTGCTGCTGCTGCGTGATACCGCACCAGGCAATGCGACATACTGTAAACCGAAGCCGAACCCGGGATTGCTCCGCTCGAGACCCTAGATCTGGGGAACTTTCCGCATACCCAACTGCGCGGAGCGAGGAGTGCTTGCTTGCAGTGCTCGCTTCTGCATGTGTACACGTTGCTGATCGGGATGCAGAATTTTACAGCCAGCCAATCACAAGCGTCTGGTCGGTCGACCCGTGGGTATGGTCAAGTCCCCAAGACTCGACCACATGTGCTATCTAGGTTCCGACGGAAAAGTGGGGTTGACGTCAGGAACGTGAGCGTGAGTGGTCAAGAAACGCACATGCAAGCTACTGCGGGCGAAGTAAGTGCTTATGGCCGTAGATTGCACTAGCAGGTGGCACACCAAGATGCCGGTGAGTGTGCGAATGCCGAGTGTGCTGCACTCAATGCAGAGGGCTTCGACTCGCTAAGCGTTTGTGCAGACGCAACCCAGGATAGAAACCGCATTTGCAGAGACATCCCTGCATTGTTTCCGGGGAGGGTAAGGGGCCAGCGTCTCAGCAGAGTCCCGCCTTGCGTGGTGGCGTTGCTATGTTGGAGCACCGAGAGGCATGCTGATCGGAGCTCGTCGGTGTCGTTCAAAGCTGTCTATGACCTGGTGCGTTCAACAAAAGTGTCGAGAGGGTTATAAGCTCTGCTGCGCTGGGAGCTTGGCAACATTTTAGCGCCTGCATCAAAATCGAGCTAAAACGCATCATGTGCATGTAGTGGCGTTCATGATCCATTGTTTGCCGCGAACCGCGGTGCTCGAACGGCTCTTGTGTCGTATGAAAGCGAGTTTTACGTCTGCCTGTGCCCTGCTCTCTTAGGTTTCCCGTTCGAATTGTTACCAAGCACACCACTCGTCGTCGAGTAGCTTCAATACAGGTCCTCGACCTCTCCTTTCCTCTCCCTCCACCCTCATTTGTCTCGTGAACGCCGAATTGCCTTTTAAGGTTTATGTAGTACAGTCTGCATAGGCCTGATTGTTCCCAGTACACGAACGTGTCCGTTGCAACCAGCGCCGTGAGGCATCCGTCACTCGGCGCGCAGCGTGATTGGATAGAACTGTATGGGGCGACCAATCTCTCTTGTCGCCTTTCTGTCAACATACAAGGTCTCTTGTTCAGACCGCGCCAAGCAATGCTTTGATAGTCATATTTGTCTCGTAGTGTTTGAAGTCCGAACCATTGGATGCACCCGCTCGAATCCTATCGGATAATGAATTGTTGTTGTATGTCTCAAAAAGTCGTCCGAAACACTGGTTGTTGGGGGTCGAGCTGGCATCTTCGCATCTCTAATGCCTCCGCAGGATCTGCACTGACTCGTATCGCATCTGACAACAAACGCCAAGCCGAGCCGTGGGCTGAGATTAAACACTGCATTGTTGGCGAGAGCTGACGGAACCGAGAAGAGGTTGACTGCCTTCTGTTCAGCGGAAAGTGCAAATCATGTATGAAATCGTGCTACACTTGTCCGAAGCATGCTATAATGAACATGTCCTTTCAGACTCGAACGAGAGTGAATGGCGGTAGGAAGACAATGACATGATAATGTGCAACGCGCTGAATAGTCTGCTATGCACGGAACTGCGTGCGCAACATCATGCTAGCATCTACATGCGTCTAATCAAGTCACCTCTGAGGATCCGCCATTTGTACATCCCCTTCGGCGTCGGCTACGGAGCGACCTGCACCTGCGCTGCTGGTCGGTCCTTTCTCAGCAGCATGGTGAGTTGCTGTTGCATCTGTTGGTGCTGCGACCCCACGCTCTGCGATCACTGTTCCAGCTGCTGTCTCCTTCGCCCCGGCCGAGCCGCCAGAGATGGCCGTGGAACTAGAAGGTCCGTACCGCCCACTGACAGTAGGCATGGTGGGGCTCACATCCTTGGCCATCTTGACCATTTCGGGTCTTCCATTTCCGTACATGAGCAATTGATCAGCGTAGCGTTGCATCTCTTCAAGCGGAATGGTCAATCGGAAGTCGTTGAGCAACAGGAACTGCAGCTCGAGCTGATTGAGCTCGTGAGGAGGCAAGCCTCCCACTTTGGCATAACGGCTGTTAGTATAAAAGACGTCGCTGAAGAATTTGCTCGCAACGGTCACGCCTGCAATAACGAGTCGGTGCACGTTGTAGCTGTCGATGGCAAAGCCACGGATGCCGGGGTGGGTATAGGGCTGCTCCTCTTTCCCTGAGATGGAGGTTACCCCCGCATCTGATTGGCGGGCAAAGCTGTCTGCTCCCAGATCCGTTTGTCCATTTGCGCGCTCCATGGCTCGAGGGAGGCCAGCCGCTTCGCCTGCCACCTCGCCATCGCCATTTGCGCCAGGTTTGGCGCCGGTCCCCATCCTGCTCATGCGGTCAAAGTAGACGAGCAAGCTTAGAAAGACCTCGTTGGTGGTGGGACAGTACTTGAGGATGCGCAAAAGGTACGATTCGATGCTGATGCTTGGCACGTTTCGGGCATGGAAGCACAGGGTGCTGGATGGCGTGGCAAGCGCACCTAAAGCTGCGGTGGTGACCGAAGATCGCCGCGAGTCGCTGAAGGACAAGTGTGAGCCTGGCGGAGCTGCATAGTTGCGGGCGGCAGAGGAACCGGCATTGTCGCCAGATTCTGCGGGCGTAGCTGGTGCCGAACAATCTCGGCTGCGAGCCGCTCTCCTGCTCCGTGACGAGTCGTCTTTGCTTCCGTCTGGCTGGAACTCGTCGTTGGCGGTGGCGATTTCGTGAAGCAGGGTGGCAAGGATCTTGAGCAGCTCCTGTGGCGGAAAGGTGGCAAGATCCATCCTGGGAAGCGATGGCGGCTTGGATTTGCTGAGAGCCTCGCTGCGATCCGTCATGGAGCTCGATGACGCCTGAGGAGATGTAAAGACGGGAGCTCGGGCGCCAGAGGTGGACAGCGGGGCTGCGGAAACGAGCTGATCCTCGTCGATTCGCGTCCGAGGTGAAGGCATTGCTGACGTGGATGCTTGCGAAGCTTGGACACTGTGTTGCTGACTTTGGCTCAGCTGGTGCCAATGATTGTGGGGACTTGCAGACGCATCTGGCGCACAGTTTGCCGTGCTTGCCGGATTCCAAGTAGATACCGCATCTGGTGCGGTATGGCGCGTCGTTGCAGAGGCCGGTGATGTCTGGGTTGCCAAAGGCATGCCGATGCCTTGGCTCGGAGATCTAGAGGTATCTGAAAGGGGGTGAGTACTCGCACCGTAGTTGTACTGCGATGACCCGTGCGAAGAGGTGAGGTTGCCAGAGGCGCGCGATCCACCCGGACTGGTACGCCGGGTTTTAGGCGCTGGACCACGACTGTTGTCTGGACTGCCGGCAGACTGAAGTTCCTTTGAGCCTTGTGTCGAATGGTCGGGCGGTGCAATGTTTGAAGGCCCAGCGTGATGGAAACCACGGGGATCTACAGGGTCGTAAGTCGTGCGCGAGGCCGGCTCCATCGCCCTGGACCGTGTAGGATTGACTCGAGGGGAGGTATGCGAAGCGTATGAAGCTTGATTGCGAAAGCTGCCAAAGCGCTCGTTGGAGCGGCTTTCCACAGGTGCGGAAGGAGCGCTGAACGACTGGGTGCGGTAGAAAGCAGCAGACTGTGCGGAACGCTTGGTCAGTGGGGCCGCGTATGGGTGCTGCTCAGAGGCTCGATCGTATGCGCTGGCTGGACTGGTGGAGCTCGAGGAGGGATCGGACAATGTTGGTCGCGCTTGGAGGGAGGCTTGAGAAGATGTAGAGGAATAGCAAGAGCCCGCGGACGAAGATTGTGAAGAAGACGGTCCGGGTGGTGAGGCAGCAAACGAGTGGTCTGGACTGGTTGAGAGCATGGTTCTCTGCTCGAAGGCGATGCGGAAACCCTAGATTGCGAAGGCAAGGGTTTGCCGAGCTTGAAAGCGGATCCAGCGGTATTCGAGTTGCTCTTCTGAGTTGGCGCTACGAATTAGACACCGGGAACGGTTTGAATCGGTCGGCCTGTCCAGTGATAACAAGCTGATCGTATCTAGAGGCAAGGAGCGTTGATGCAGCTTGGCTCGACGTGCTACGACCTATAGATACAGAAGCGTGTGATGATGCAGACGTCGGAGCGGGACAGATGCAAGTCGGTAAATGTCCAGAAATGCAAGCGTGCGGAGCAGCAAGGACCGTGACAAGCGCAATGGCTATGGCAATGGCAACGGCAGATCAAAGAGCGTTGAAACCGTCGCGGATTGCTCGGTTTGTACACGCCGTAGGGCAAAGACGAAGCCCGTGTGCTTCGAAAACGCAGAGTCGGTGGTCTCGAGCGCAGCTGGCTATTGCCGTGATGGTGTATCGCACTTCAATGCACGGTCGACAAGAGAGTGCGAAGGTCGACCGGCAGGATGGCGTTGGTAGAGGTAGAGAGAGGGGCAAAGGAAGGCGCAGTCGTGACAAGCATCGAAAGGTCAACTGCTTGGCGGGCGAATGGCTGAATGGACAGAATGGCTGATGTGAGACCTTGCAATCGAGCGCTCTCTAAGGGGAGAGAGCAAACGTGTGTAAGTGTGTTTGGGTGGGTGTGTGTGTCAATGTGTGCTGTAATGCAGTGGCGATGATGTTTTTTTTTTTTTTTTTCTTTTTCTTTTTCTTTTTCTTTTTTTTTCAAAATTAGGCTGAGCTCGAGCAAAGTGCACCAGAGCAGCACAGCTGCAAGAACCAAAAAAAAAAAAAAAAAAAAAAAAAGGGAAAAAGGTGAAAAAAGATGCGTCCGTGCTGCAAGTGTGAGAACGTGCTCCATTTCAGCTTCACAATCTTGTCGGCAATTCCGCCCTCGAGCCAAGTGGCGCACTGTGCCACACAATTTGCTCGTTGCATTGCCAGTGTTACTGCTGTAAGTTAGAACCCTTCTCTCCTGGTGTGCCTTCCGAGTCTTCGTTGACAGTGCTCTTGCAGCTAGCTGCCTCTCCACGGACAGTGCGCACACTTTGTTTGTGTCCTTCGCTATGCATCGAGTTGTTGGGCCTCTCCAAATGAAAACCGAAGGCGCCGGGATCCGCAGTTTCAGCACCGTGCCTTGGCAACCGGCTCGGAGATGGGCGAGCTTGCTCCTTGCCCATTCATAGTGACCGCAACGAGATCAGCGATGCTCTTGCTTGCTTTGCTCTTGAAACGGAATTTGGCCTCAGAAGGGGGGGCAGAAGACAGTCTGGTCACATATCCACGGGTCGCATTTAATGTCATGTTACATTGCAATTGCAAGTTGTTTGCTCAGAGAGTCAGTAAGGTCACCGACTGCGAGAAACTGAGCCGATGCTGGGTCGTCTACACTGTGTAAGAAACGAAACAGAGAGATATGTACAAACGGCACCCTGCCTATCACTCAAGTTCAGATAGAGTCCGTGGAGGGAGAGGCACTTAGGTGAGAGAAGGGATGCATCGAAAGACAAGAAGGAGATAAGGTGTGGATGTGCCGATGCGATGGCCGAATCGCATTTCAGAATCGATTGGGCCCGTTGTAAGTGGTGGGGTCGACCCAGCCATTCGTATCTGGATGCCCATAGTTCTGATGCATCGGCGGAGGGTCCGAGGATGCTGTAGTTGCTTGCGAAGTGCGCTCATCGCCCTGTGGTGTCGACACAGATTTGGGTACGTTGTAGGCCGAGCCGGTGTAGGCGGGAACGGATCTCTGGAACGGCCTCCTGGGTCCGGTGGTCTGCACCTCTTTCTGTCGTCGACGAGCGCAGCAGCATCGGCGTACGATGCTCACGAGGACCAGCAAAACGATGATGCCGACCACAACCGTGACTGGAATGGCAACATTGAGATTGTCCCTGTACAGATTGCGCAAGGTCGTCTGCCATGAGCCTGACTTGCACTCGCCATTGTGGCAACGTCCTCCGTAGCCACAGCTGGTGCCGTCGATGAAAGGCTGTTGAAGGATGAGGCATTGGTTGCGCGAGTTGGGACTCTGGCATGTCAGCTGGCACGAGTTGGCATTCGAAGCTGAGCATGCCGATTGGAACGAAACCTGACCGGTGGAAGCCTGCTGGCACTGGAGGTCACGCGATGTGCAAAAGCCGTTAGCGCAAGATAGGCCGTCGCCACACGAGCTTCCATCGCTTTTGGTCTGATCCGCAGGACACTCGGCCGACGTGCCAGTGCAGTATTCCGCTGTGTCACACCGGGAGTCAACCGAGGGGCGACACATTTGCGTCGCCGGCGCAAACGTGCATGACTTGGAGCAACAAGCGCTCGTCGCAGGATCGCACTGGGCTCCCGAGGTCAGCTTGCAGTGCGAAGTGCAGCACTGCGATCCCTCCGGTCCAGCATCGCACTCTTCGCCAGGCTCCAAGATGCCGTTGCCACACTGCTCGGTGCTCAACGTGCTGCGAGCTCCGGGCGTCTGGATGCACGTTGTATTCAAGCCTTGTCCGATCAAGGAGCAGATGTTTCCGATTGAGCATTGGCTGAAGTTTTGGATGTTGGCTCGCGACGATGGGTTCATAATGTACTGTGCGTTGGCGTTGCAGGTCGATGCGGATAGCGGGCAACACGGTGTGCCGCCAGACTGGACGGCGTAGTCCGAGTTGCTCGAGCAGCCGAGGGTGCAGTCGTGAATGGCGCCGAAGTTGTGTCCGATCTCGTGCGCCATGACTTGCCATTGCTGGCTTGTGATCGAGCTGACGCCGGTTCCGCTGACAATCTGTCCGTCACTGCTCAACGCGTCCGTCATGCAGACGGTACCCAACCAGCCAACGCCAATTTCGGTGCCAGAGTTGCATGCTGTCATGAGATGCCAGAGTCCGACGCCGTTGCCAGGCTGCCGCGCCCTCCATTGCGAAAAGTCGCTGAGACGCTCATCGATTGAAGTGGTCCCGCAACCCGTGTTCCACGGTGCTTCCGTTGCGCCTGTTGTTGGGCAATTGCCTGAACGAACATCGAGCTCAACCACGCCGATCGAGACGTTGAAGCTGGATCGGTAGAGATTCGAGACTGAGTTCATGTTTTTGAGGATCTCTCTGCGTGTATCGTCCTGGCTGCCGATGCGCTGCGTGTACTCGCAGTCTGAGGCAATGCCTGCGTACACCACACGTGCACTGTTCGGACAGCCTACAGTGGACCCGATGACGTTTTCGAAGCTACTGGTGATGTTGCCACCGTTCCCGATGTCGTTGCCGGTAGCCTGTCTCCTGCGAAACGTGGGCTCGAGGTAGTCGTCAAAGTCTTCATGGTAGACAAAATCATCGGCCGACGCTTGTGGAGACTCGATGAGATGCTCCTGTACTGGTCTGGCAAAGAGGTCGTTCCAGCCAGAGAAGAGGTCGCGACGAGACAGACGAGCAGGTGTAGGCCTCTTGAAGAACGAGTAGACCGATTGACTGGCTGCATCGTTGTTGTCCTCGCTGAGCACAAGTCGGTTGTGAGTATTATATGAGAGCACATCAGAAGAGCATCCCGTGAAGGGAAAAGCTGCCGTGCTCGCGCTCGTGTTGACGGAAGCAGTGTCTCTCGGCTCGGGAGTGATGTCCGAGTCTCGATGCACAACCATAGAACCTGCCTGCTTGGAACGTGGCTCAAGCCAAGGATCGCCGAACTGTCGCTTGGCCAAGTAGCTTTGCGCTGTCTCGATGTGATGGACGTTTCCGAACCAGTCAAAGCTTCCCTCAAAGGTCGGCACGCCTGAGACAGAGCCGTCATCGTGCAGCAAGATGGAGGCTCGACCGACTACTCCAGAGTCGCGATCGTGGTATATGTCGCGAGCGACGCCGGCTCGATCCTCCTCTAGACGTCTGGTAGAATGCGAAGGATGAACGACGACGCCATGATAGGCATGCACATCGGCGGGATAAAGTGTCTCGATACTGCGGATGTAGCTTTCGCCTGTAGTGTCATTATGGCCGTAGTACTTGACCAGGGTGCCCTCGGGATGCAAGAGCTCTTGGTTCGGCTGCAGGTGGAGGTGGAAGTTTTGCTGGAATGCGCGGAAACTGAGTCGAAGTGGTGGTGATTGAGTTAGAGACTTTGACCTTGACCGCAATTGAGTATCGGACTTGTGCGACGATGTTCGTGGAGACAACTTGTCTAGCTTGACATCGCTCGTCGTCGCTATTCGCTGAAGCGGCCCGTTTCGACGGCTCCGGGCTGTTTGCGGCAAAAAAGTTCGGCATGTCAGTGTCTGTGGTTGGGCCTCAAATAGGCTCGCAGGTACTCACCTATGATGGGTGTCGCTGCCAACAACACGGCCAGCAGCAGTGTTGCGAGCCACCGATGTGCGGTGGCGTGACGCATTTTGTGGGTGGGGTGGAACGGCTGCGAAGTTCGATCAAAGATGGATGTGGGTGGGATGAGACCCGTTCGCCAGCCCGAGATTATGAGACTGCTGGTCTATTCGTTGTTTGCTCTGGGGAAAGCGAAGGCAGTGTTTACTTGGCAGGTTCTGAGACGATGGTCGTGTGTGACAAAGGACTGCAAAGGCGTCTAGCTCTTCGCCAGGGGACGAGTGGTTTCAAGAAGGCAGTGCAGAGGATACTTTTAAAAGTGGGCAGCAAGGGAAAGGGGCTGTGAGGAAGCGTTTCAAGAAGTTGGACACCGGCGCCACAGTCGCGCAACGCCAGTGCAACGGCTAGAGAGCGCCGTATGCCGTCTTTTACGTCAGCGGAGACAAAGGTGGAAGAAAGTCGACGCAGTTTTATCGTGGCAAGGCGTGCAGTAGCTGCAGCGACGTGCGGCTTGCGTGCGCAGGCAAGAGGTAGGAAGATTGCAGACGGAAAGTGAGACGAAGGAGAGGCGGTGTCGGCAGATGTAATGACAAGCTCGAAGGAAAGAAGGTGACTGTGTAGAAGGAAGGTGAGCAAGGCGGAGGAGCCGTGCCAAGCCCAGAAGGCCTCGTACGGTCAGCAGTGACTTTTGACAACGTCTTGCAAGCGCCGTGTTGGAATCAAGCCGCTTCGTATTGCAATTGAGGTGACCCGAGATTCAGTCACGGCGGAGGTGTGACTGTGGTGAGCAAAAGAGTGGGACGCAGCCGGAGACCAAAAAGCAGCATGGGGCTCGATTGCGCAAGCAGTGCATCAGGCAGTGCATCAGGCAGTGCATCAGGCAGTGCATCGGACGGTGAATGTCGTGCGGAGCAGCTTTTGAGGCGGTGTAGCGCGGTGCTGCGAGAGTCTGCAACCAAAGTGCCTTGCTGTAGATCCAAAATCGAGGAACAGCTGCAGCACAACGACGTAGTCACAAAAGTCTTGGCTCTTTTTCGCACAAGTTGCGCGAATTCGACCCTGCTTGGCCTCAGGATCAGTCCGCTCCGCCGCTCCGCCGCTCCAGCCGCCCACCTATGCCCTTTGTTGAGCTCCGCCGTTGTTCGAATGACAATTGCACAGGGGCTGCTGCGGGAGAGTTGCTCCGACAAATACGAGTCTGGTGTTGTCAAAATCCGACAGCTTCTGTTGAGGGCTCTTGGAGGCTGACGGAACGAAGGAGAACAGAGAGCCAGCCAACGTGTGTAGAGTTCTACAGTTGAGCCATAAAATCACAATCTCAACCGAGACGCTCTCGATTGTGTGGGAAAGCCTCAGGCAGTAACTGAGCTAGGCATCGGGGGCACTCCGAAAATCGGGTTTGTATCGTCATACAGCACCTGTACCTCACATCTACAGAACGAGGCTAACGCGCGGCGTAGATCATGACTTGAGCAGTTTTGTTTCTTGCAGTTTATGAGGCGTTTTCCATACGGGCATCGCTCCCTTTCCTACGTAAACAGAAAACTTAGCTGCCAAATAAACGGGTGATGGTGGTGGTGCTGCTCTGCTTACCGCATTTTGCCAAGACCCGAGCAACAACACTCGTGAACGGCCACCCGTTAGCTGTACTCGACGCACCATGTTAGAACTTGCTGCTGCTGTCGTTGCTATCAAAGTCACTAGTCACCAGTCTTGAGTACAATGCCTTAAAAGCTGTGGAATCAATTAACACAACAGACTGCCACGTCCTTCCCTCCGATAGGGTCTCTCGATGGTGCCTGCGATTCGGGACATCACAGATGGTCCCAAAGTCCCTTTGGGAGAGCAAGAGACACATCGTTTCAACGGTGCTCTATCTACGGTGCTGTTGTAGATTCTTGACCGACAGCCTGACGCAAGTAATCGACAAGTCCTGTTATGGGGTGGCAACACTTGCACTGCCTTCCGGGCTTTCCATCACCGCAGGACACGTTACAAATTGACCTGCCTCGATTGTATGTCGACTCACACGGTGGGCAAGATGTGCCGCTAGCTGCCGCAATGAAACAACTCCTTGTCTTTTGCAAGCTGTCCGTGTCTCTATCGACATGGTGCTGTACACCGGTGGTTGCACAGCAGTTGTCCGACCGAGAATCGCCACTACGGGTGCGCTTACGAATCCTTACAACGGTGACTGCCGCATGTATCGTGGTGCCACCGCTACCGGAAAGTAGCCTTCGATCTCATGCACCAGGTAATCCTCTTATAGAGTCCAAGATCATCAATCGGCCGTCGCTTTGAAGCATACAGCTGCAGCTCACTGCGAGGCGCTGCCTCTTACGCACCCCTTTCTGTCACTCGAAAAGCATCGGTCATCACAAGCCTTGCCACTGAAGTGCCGAGTGCGAACAACACTCCGGCGGCCAGGCTCCAGAGGTCCTGCCGCTCCGCAAGTTGAGCCGAGCGAGACTTTTGTAGATTCTTATGGGCTGTGTGACCATCTTTTGATGGCAGGGATTGCGATGAACTTTCTGTGACACTGTTGATCATCCGGTTTGTGATCTGGGCAACAGCTGCGCGCACTTCTGAGGGACCCGGTGCAGAACTTGTGAGCAATTGTCGCTCAGACAACGATCGGGATGATCGACACCAAGAAGGTTTGGCCGGAGGGATGTCCCTGGCAACGATGCGCGCTGCGGACGCACACCCAGCAAGGACTCAGAGGCGAGTACTACAAACGGCTGGCAACAGCGAGAGCCCGCAACGTAGCTTTGGTCTGTTGCGTGCGAGAGCCAGCCTTTCGTGTGTCGGTCAAACAATGTGACGGAAAGAGTGGCGCAAGTTGTCGCTGAGGCCGCGCAGGCATCAATTCTGGGAAGTAGCATTCGATCCAGGCACGCTGGTGTGACGCGGTCGGCATACTTGAAGACGCTGCTTCTCATGGTAACCGTTCTTGCTCCTCGACATGCTGCGGTCACCTCGACTCTTTGCCGACAAATCTTCGATAGCCAGGCTGCAACTACGTCAGAGACGTGCTGCAGGACATGGCCTTGAAGGACGTGTATTCCAAAGCTTAGGCCGTTCTTCCCATCAACAACATTGAACTCTGCCGGGCCGATCGGGATGTGGTCGTGAGTCTCAAAAGCAGGCTGAGGCCGAGGTCAGACATGGGCGCGGTCCAGATAGGCAGGACCTGCCTTGTTTCATCGCCAACACCGAGTGTTACTCAAGAAGTCCGGCAGTACACTATGCAAGATGGGAAAAACCTTCATCTTCGCTCGCAGCAAGGCTGAGTCGGAAAAAGAATGCTAGACTCTACAAACCCAGCACTCGGGCGAGGTCTCACATCATGGCAGTAAAATAGCACAATGATGCATACAGGGTAAAAAGGTCGAAATTACCATAAGCTTGGGCTGGGCTTCAGATAGAGGCTGCCGCAACAAGAGGCATATCGGAAATGCTAGAAGTACAGAAGGCAACGCCGGAAACGAGACAAGACGAGAGAGAGTGGGGTGTGCAGAGGCACTCTTAGGCACCGAAACCGTAAAGGGTACGGCCCTGGCGCTTGAGAGCGTAGACGACGTCGAGCGAGGTGACGGTCTTGCGCTTGGCGTGCTCAGTGTAGGTGACCGAGTCGCGGATGACCGACTCAAGGAAGAGCTTGAGGACACCACGAGTCTCGTCGTAGATAAGACCGGAGATACGCTTGACACCACCTCGTCGTGCGAGACGGCGGATAGCGGGCTTGGTGATGCCCTGAATGTTGTCTCGCAAAATCTGTTCGAGGCAAGTAGGAAGAACGATAAAGGGAGTAGAAGCTGTCAGCAAGCTGTATCCAAGGGCTAAAGATGGCCTGCGTCGAGTGTTTTGGCCCGGGATGGAAGAGACTTACCTTGCGGTGACGCTTAGCACCACCCTTGCCGAGACCCTTGCCGCCCTTTCCTCGTCCGGACATGTTGATAGAAGTGTTGTGTGGTTGGTGTTGGGGGGAGAGAGAGAGAGAGTTGTGATGAGAGAAGCTCTTGAAGAGATAAGATGGTTGATGGAAAAGAAAAGGGAATTACGACAGTGAGGTGCGCTGTATTTGTATCAAAGTCGGATTGGGATGCGTGAATCGGCAACGAGGGCTCGTAAGGTCATGTTGCGCTGTGCTGCGCTTCCCTGCCGTGTGCCACTTCGATGACTCTCAATATCGCTAAACTGAGCTCAAGGCGAACGGGCGCGCGGGCGCGGAGACACGGAGTGGCACCCAATGCGCAGCCGAACGACGAGAAAATGACGGGGAGCACTTACTGTGTCACCAAGGCAGGGTCGAGCCGAGTCGCGCCACAGAGAGAAATTGCGGAAAAACAGAATTCACACCGACTGGTGTGTGGACTGCAAAGAAAATCAGGTGCTTGCTTGGCCAAGCCGATGTTGTGGGACTGTGATGTGTGCATGGATGTCAGCGGTGCGTCTTAGTGTGCGGACATGCAAGCGTCACAGCAGAGGACGGGTGTCGCTGCTAGCACGCAGCTGCAGGTCGAGTCTAACACACGCCTCTGAAATTACGCCGAATCCTTCGCTTGAATGCCGGGACGCAGGGTGGAGGAGGAACGGCGGATTCCATTGACGTGCCTGCAATGGAAATCGGCGGGCAGCACCTTGATGGGTTCTAGAGAGCAGCCCGGAGAAAAAGAGAGCAAGATTTCAAACGCAGGCTCGCGACTGTATTCTAATATTTCGACATTGCTAATAGAATGGTATGAAGACTACAAAGTCAAAAGGTTCTGTAAAGTACCACGAAGCTTTGTAGTGCTGTCAAAGTCGAAAACAAATACTCTCACTCGAATCAGTTCAACGAATTGGGAACCTCGTATTTCGAAGCACAATCTCTGTCTCTCTTTCTCTGGGGCGCGCTCTGAGATCAAAGAACTCCGTGCTGGATCAGAGCACGAAATTAATCCCGTGCGCAGTCAGACGCTCCCTTGTTGCGCGATCGCCCTTCCAATGTACAAGCTGGACGACCCGAGATTCCATCTTCTCACGTTTGCTCCTGATTTTTGGAACGGAGTTTGTCAGGTTCTGGAGACTAGAGATCTGCTCGTCGGCATTGACCTAACATTCCGCAAAATACAGGCCGTAGTGCACATTCTAGCTTTGGAAGAGTCTCTACGAGTTTTTGCCGTTCGGCTCAAGGAGGGCTTGCAAGGAGAGTTGAACCGACGGACAGCGATTGGAAAGCGAAGGGAGGTCCTTTACGGCAGGTCTGGTGCTTGCCAAGACAAAGCTATGCCAAGTTGGACGGGATGGGAACCCGCGATTTCCAATGGCCCTTGGGTTTGTTTTCTGCTTGTCGACAAGAACGCGAGACGGCTAAATGAGTGCTATCGCGGAGCGCGTTTTTTCAAAGCGGAGGACCCTTGATTCCCGCTCGTGGTTTCTTTGGGCTGCATGAAGCGAGAGACTTAGACGAGACGGAAAGGCACTTTTATTTTTATTTTCTTTTATCTTTCAAAAGACCCAAGGGGCAGACGTCACATCGTGCCGTTCTAGCACTAGAGAGGCGGAATCAGCTCTGCATACCTTTTTGGATACTTGCAAATTCCCAACGTTCATGCGTTGCAATTTGACGCTCTGAATTGGATTTGGGGCCTTGCTGTGGCTCGGGGCTCGCAATTCGCGGTTGATCTGGGCTCGAAGATGCACGCTATTGAGCTACACTCAACCCTCCGACCTCTACCATTTCTCCGTATCCTCGGCTCGACAATTGACGCGAGATGATTCTGCGGTCCCTTCTGATGGCGCAGCAGCTGAGTTGTGGAAACAGCGAATCCCTCGATTACAACCTGTCCACTGCGCGTGTCTTTGTTCGCTGCGCAGCACACTGTATTCTTAGGCTCTCATCCCCACCTGAACTGCAGCTGCTCGCACACCAACACTCCGCGTCTATCCGCTTGGACCGCGATCAAATATAAGGATCCACCTCGCCGATCCATCCTTCAGCTTTTCTCCCTCATCCAACACATTCTCTCTCGACTCGTACTCCAGTACTAGCTCATCTTCAATCTTCACAATGGCCCGTACCAAGCAGACCGCCCGAAAGTCCACCGGTGGCAAGGTAAGTTCCTGCTGTGCAACATCGTAGTCCATCATCCCAGCGCAGCTCAGTCTCTGACCGCCTCTGCATTTCTCTGCTTCTTCCTACTCAACAGGCTCCCCGTAAGCAGCTCGCCACCAAGGCCGCCCGCAAGTCGGCCCCCTCTGCCGGTGGTGTCAAGAAGCCCCACCGTTACCGTCCCGGTACCGTCGCTCTCCGTGAGATCCGTCGTTACCAGAAGTCGACCGAGCTCCTCATCCGAAAGCTCCCCTTCCAGCGTCTTGTTCGTGAGATTGCTCAGGACTTCAAGACCGACCTCCGATTCCAGTCCAGCGCCGTCATGGCTCTCCAGGAGTCCGCCGAGGCTTACCTTGTCTCGCTCTTCGAAGACACCAACCTGGCTGCCATCCACGCCAAGCGTGTCACCATCCAGCCCAAGGACATCGCCCTTGCCCGCCGACTCCGCGGTGAGCGCACCTAAATGGTCGCGCGCTCTCTCCCCCCCTTATTCCCCTTTGATCGCCGATATGCGCTCTCATGTTGCTGGTAGCTAGCCCTGGTCCATTCCCCCTTTCCCCATTTTCTTTTTTTCCGTGGTGGCCTTCTTCCCGTCCTTGTACTTCTAGTCTCTTCATACTGGTTCCTATAGTTGAATGCTATTTGATCCATCCCTATCTTTTGACTTTCAACTGCGCTGAGTTGGAGTACTTGTCATCGCCTTCCCTTCTACATTTAGCCGGGCTATGACTCGCTTGTACAGCGACGTGACTCCATCGCGAGCAGCTATACTATATGGCCCGGTCCAACCTCGATGGTAGCCAGCGTAGATCTCCACAGATCGAGATCGGCCATTGTAGCTCATGAGCTGAACAGGCTACAAATCTTGATTATTCGATTCAACACCCACACGAAAATCGGGATGAAATCGGGCACCGGGCGTTTTGAATAACCGGGCTTTCACGCACCCATCCGGTTCGATGATTCACACGAGGGAGGCAGCTAAGGTACAGGCAGATGCACCGCCAGAATCGAAATTTCATCGTTTCGGGCCCAAGTGGCTTTGAAACTCCACCTCTGCCCTTCGCAGCCTGCGCATCGGCACTGCTCAGCACACAGGCGCTGGTGCTGCATCAGGTCAAGGCCAAGTAAGAAAGACTAACTGCCTCAGCCTCGCTGGCCGGATCGAGCCCTGCTGGACCGGTGTCGGGTAGCATCGTTTGCGCCGGCGCAGCGCAGCGAGCGGAGCTCAGCAGCTTCCTCCTGTTTCACCAGACAGCTGCACTTCCGCACTTCCCCACGCTAGGGTGGCGCATCCGTAACCCGCGTTCACTCTTAAAAGGAGCGGCTGTGCGTTGCACAACTTTCTCCATCCTTCAACATCATCTTTGGTTGCCCTGCATCGCTCATCGGGTATCATTGTCCCTCTTCCTCGTCCAAGTCATCTAGGCACGACAAATAAAGAAACCCCCACTCTTCACCTTTGTCGCCCATCATGTCCATCATCCAACAGCGCCACGGAAAGAAGAACATCCTCGCCGAGCACGATGACGACGGTGAGTACAGTCGCGCTCAGGACGAGATCTGACTATCGTACAAGTTGATGGAATCCTTGGTCGCCGCGTGGCAGGCCCAGCACGCGGAGAGCATCCACACACTGTGTATGCGCTGAAAAGCTGACATGTATGCAATTTCGCTCTGCCTGTCCACTTTTTTTCCTGACGACCCTGTGCTTTGCCGCTGACAGTTGTCATTGTCTCGGCTCTGCGAACCCCCATCACCAAGGCCAAGAAGGGTGGTCTCTCGCAGTGCGCCCCCGAGGAGATGCTCGGCTGGACGCTCAAGGGTGTTCTTGCCGAATCCAAGATCGACCCCAAGCTCATCGAGGATGTTGCCGTTGGTACTGTTCTCGCCCCCGGTGGTGGCTCCACCCAGGCCCGCATGGGCGCGCTATGGGCCGGTATCCCTCACACCGCCGGTTGCAACAGCTTGAACCGACAGTGCTCTTCCGGTCTCGCTGCCGTGAACCAGATTGCCAACCAGATCGCACTGGGTCAGATTGACATTGGTATTGGTGAGTACCCTCATTCATGCACAGCACCAGCCATGGTCGTCGACGTAGTTGGATACAGCATGCTGATCAACTACAATATCATCCGCATGTATGTATTGTATGCACAGGTTCCGGTGTTGAGTCGATGACTCTCAACTACGGTGCTGGTGTGATGCCGTCCAAGATGTCGGACGCTGTCATGGAGAACGAGGAGGCAGCCGACTGCCTCATGCCCATGGGTATCACCTCGGAGAACGTCGCCAAAAAGTACGGCATCAACCGACAGAAGCAGGACACCTTTGCTGCCGACTCGTTTGCCAAGGCCGCTGCTGCTCAGAAGGCTGGCAAGTTCAAGAGCGAGATCGTTACCGTCAAGTATACTGACGACGACGGCAATGAGCGAATCGTCGACGCCGACGATGGTATTCGTGAGGGCGTCACCGCCGAGTCGCTGTCCAAGCTCAAGCCCGCCTTCGCCAAGGACGGCTTCACCCACGCCGGTAACGCTTCGCAGGTCAGTGACGGCGCCGCCTCGGTCCTTCTGGCCCGTCGCAGCGCTGCCAAGAAGCACAGTCTTCCCATCCTTGGCAAGTTTGTCACTTGCTCGGTCGTCGGTGTACCCCCCAACATCATGGGGGTTGGCCCCGCCTACGCCATCCCCCGCCTCTTCGAGCTCACCGGCCTCAACAAGGACGACATTGACATCTTTGAGATCAACGAGGCTTTCGCTTCGCAGGCACTCTTCTCGGTCGAGCATCTTGGCCTTGACAAGAAGAAGGTCAACCCGGTGGGCGGTGCCATCGCTATGGGCCACCCTCTCGGTGCTACGGGTGCTCGACAGATCGCCACCGGTCTCGCCGAGGCGAAGCGACAGGGCGGCAAGAAGCTCATCGTCACCTCCATGTGTGTGGGCACCGGGATGGGTTGTGCTGCTCTTTTGGTGGGGGAATCCTAGGCCCTGCCCGTAGACTTACCTAGGCCCTTGTCGACTTGACTGGGAATTGATCGACTGTCTAGGACATAGCAATGCATCCTACGCTTCGAGTCGTCCTGTCTATCTGTAAAAATAGATTTTCGCTCAATGCCACCCTGTGAGCTCCACTAAGCTTCTCCTCGAAGAAACGCTCGACTGAATGCACCAGGAATGGACAAGTAGCCAACTATTGCACCGAGACTCAGAGAAGGTTGTGTGCGTGAGCTTTTCCTGCAATGATTGGGCGCTCATGGAAACTCGCGGGTTGGGATGAACTGTGTTCCTACCATCAAATGTGATTAGGCCGTTAGCAGGTGCTTTTTGCAGCTCCACAAGCGCGCAGTAAAATTGCGCAGGACACGCCTTTGAGCGGGACGCGCAAGCATTTGGAGACTTTCAGCCTCCCTCATTCCTTCCATCCGATCGATGGGGTGCTCTCTCTCTCTCATCTCTCTAACACACAACCAACACAACTCTCATACCATCAGCACTCGACGTTTCAATCTTTTCCGCAAAGACCGGCCGACAGCGAAGGCGTTCCATCCCAACGTGTATGTCTCAGCTTTCCAGAATATTGCAGGCGAAGATATAGGGGTCATGGACGAGGATCCAGACTTCGACTACGAGATGGCCCCTCAGGCTGCACACGCTGGAAACCAGGGCAGCGTCGAAGAGTTCATGGACGATATCGGCAGCGAAGCCACGGCCATGTCGGATGCTGGCATGCATTCCGAACTCATTGACAAGACGGCGATCGACGTGGACTTCCAGGACTCAGCGAATCGACACGACGCAAGTTCAGGTCTTTCAGCTTCCACCGAGTCTTTGGCACCAGAATCGACCGCATACCATAAAGATGAAAGCAACAACAGGTCCGCCCACGCGCCGTCGGAAGATCAGGTTTACATGGTCGAAGCGATCCAGCAGTCTGGCGGCAGTGCCGCAGCTACCTACGTGGCTCCGGTCGATGTTCAAGCGTATGCTTATGGCAGCGGCGACGTCAGTGTTGATACAGCAGACGGAGATGATTATCATCATGAAGATGGCAAGCGGCTGCCGAGTCATCATGCGGCTCAGAGTCGCGGTATAGACCGGGCAGATGAAGAAGGTGAGCTGAACCACGATGCCGAGCATCCTGCATCACAAAACGGTGTCCGGCTTGCCACAACTTTTGACGAAGTCGATCAGCTTGAAGACCATGACGAGGGCGAGGGCGAACAAAACTTCCAAGGATGCAGCGAGGAAGCTGAAGGTGGACAAGACGTGTACGAAAATGGCATCGATGTCTACCACCAATCGGAAACCCACGAAGTCGCAACTGTACGCGTGACCTTCAACGGCCAGGATTTCGTCATCTGGTCGGCAACAGACATCTCTGCATACCTGGTTTCATCATCCACCGAGGCCCAAGAAACAGAAGAAAACCACGACACAGGCGAGCTACTGCACGTGGAGGCTCCTGCCCTCGAAGTGGAGCAAGAAGTACTCTGGCAGCCTCTCGACAGCCTCTTTGCCAGTCTTAGGGAGCACAAGGCTCTAGGAGACTTTCTTGAGGAATCACAGGAGCTGCACCTATTCTTTCCAGACCTGGATCTCGAGGTGGCTGAGGACAACCTCTACTGCCGAGAGATCACTCTGGACGACCTCTTGCAGCTCCACCACGGTCTCGGACTCGCAACCAGCTTGCACGTTCAGGTATCGGAACGTCCGCGGTTCATCACAAGGTACAATGAGCTGGCGCAGCATGTCGCCGGTATCCTTGGCAACCAGCTGCAGCACAGCAGCGATGAGGAAGAGGAGATAGCGAATTCTGGCCGTCCGCGGAACTCAGCGTTGAAAAACGGAGAGACTACCATCGGTTCCGAAGCCAAAGAGTCTGGAATTGCACAATCAGGCGTGGAATCCTCCGTCAACGACCTGGGTGCGACGGCAACGGGCACCGGCGTCACCGCGATCACTGCGGCCAGCACAATCAAGCCTGATACAGCCGACGCAGCGATTCAAGGAGACGCGCCGTACTCCATTGCGAGTAAAGCATCGCACGGAGAATCCTCAAACCATCGAAAGTCTCAGTCAAATATTCCTCTTCCAGAGCCCAAGAGCCAGGCAGACGAGGTCGATACGGAGCATCAAGACTCGTCAGAGGCTCTTGATGAGCCGAATGAAGGCAGCCAAGAAGACGAATTGCCTCTCAATCCTCGCGGCCTTTACCAAGAAAGCTCGCACGACAAGGGCATGACTAAGAGTTCCTCCGGGTTGCAGCAACCTGCCGGTGAAGTGCAAGATCAGGAACAAGGCGGAGGAGATGGTGAGGTTGCAGAAAACGAAGATTACACGGCGGAAGAACAGGTAGAGAACCCAGGCGAAGAAGGAACAGGAGCAGAAGATTGGGAGGGAGACGCATCCGAAGAGCAAGCCGATCACGAGAGGGCATCCCCTGAAGACGGGCCGGAAGTAGGAGACGAGGAGTATGAAGACGACGCCAGGGACCACAATGAGGAAGCCGAGCAGACGTTCTACACAAGCATCAACAACAGCTCTGAAGCAGAGGAGGATGAGTTGGAGGATCAGGGAGGAGGAGTCGCCGGGATCGAGGGTCAAGGCGAGGAGAATCCCCTTTGGCAACCTGCAGAGTACTCCGTGTCAACGTATGCACACGAGACGGTTGACGATCAACAAGACTGGCAAGGTAAGTCTGGTTCACGAGAGAGGATGGTTATCGCGAACCTGGCTGCTGACGCATCGCCTTCCATCATCACTCCTTCGCATGTTGTTGGTGCAGAAGGGGCAGAAGACCAAATTGTGGAATATACTGAAGAACAGGGGCAGGGCAACGTCGTTGCCGGATCCCCTTCGTCGGCAACCTCAACAGCATATGAAACAACTACGCAGCGCAAGCGCGGTCTCATTGATGATGAAGACGATACTCAGTACGAGGAGGGCGATTACGAAGCCGAGAGCAAACGTGTCAAGGTCGATTGATCTTGGGTATCCATCTTTGCTGTGATCGCCACCCACAACGGCTCCCAGTCTCGCCCTTCTCCACTACCAAACCCTTCACCGCCCTCAAACATCCCAAAAACGTCGGCATATATGTCCGTCATCCTAATCCGGTCACACTGAAACTGTGCTCTTTCAGTAAACTGACTACCTCGCGGTCCTGCGCTCAAACTTGGACCACTCCGCGCACTGCTAGCCTGGGTGCACACACTATCTTTGCTTTCGCCATCCAATCAGACCTCCACTACCAGGGCGTTCCATCTCAGACCACGCCCTGTGGTGATATCAGGTCATATCACGATTCCTACCTTCTCGAACAAGGTTGGGAACTCAAAAGCCATCTACTCGCGTTTCAACAAGTCCTTTTCCATCTACGGTGAGTCGAGTCGAAGTGACCTAGCTACTGACCTCTCTGAAACCTTTCTCGGCTCGCGCGCCCGGTACTGGCGATTCAGCGGCGTTGTGAGACGTCGCGGATCCAGCGCGACGCAGACACATCCGTGAACCTTCAGTTGCACAGCAGCCCACCAGCGACCGATTTCACTCATTTCACCATTGTGGTTGCATGTCCTTGAATCTCTTCAACACGGTATCGAGGTATGATGTTCAAAGCTCGTCCTTCACCGCAATCTGACTTGATCAGAGAGCTCTTAGTGTGCTGTCTCGTATGCGTGAACATTGCGGGCAACGTATAGAGATTTTGTAGATCGCCGATAGAAGTTCTTTTGATAGAGTGCTGTCTCGTTGAGCCCGGCTGTCGGAAGTCAGAACAGTCGTGCGAGAGGTGCTGCTTACCACTCGCAACCCTGCGAGGACAAAAGGAGCACTTGCGAATGGCTGCCAACTCCGTCGGCACCAACTAAAGAGATGGGCTCGCTTAACAAGCGTCGGCCATGGCCGCGTTCATCGTGTAAGGCGGAGATTCTGTTCGAGCCCAAACCAAGCGACCACTGTTGGGCAGGGAGGGTCAAGCCACAGTGTATTCGGACGATGGTGTTACGTACTGCAACAAGTGAAGTTTGTGGGATTCAATTGTTAGTGTCACGGGGTGACGGCGCAAGAGATAGCACTGTCGGCAGTGCACGCAAAGCGATCTAGCGATGCTAGCCTCATCGTCTGTGCGCAGATCAGCAGGAACAAGCGTTAAAGTTCGATAAGAGGGATAACCGACGAAGGGGGCCCTTGGACTTCTATACAATGCTGTGATGGTCCTTGGCCTCAGCGCTACAGTGCTGTGAAGGGCTGAGCTGGGAGATTCCCGAACATCCGTGTGCCGCGACCACCTGCTGCTCAGACAGGCTCCAAGTTGAAAGTGAGTCGTTCACACAAGCTCATTGATCAGGCGGGATGCGCACTAAAGGATGCAAGCGGTGAGCAAGCAGAAGCGATGGGGAACCGGCGGCGAGAGCGTGGCGGCACAGACACTAGTAACCAAGTCTCGGCAGCCCTTCGAGTCGTTTTGAGCGCGGCAGGCGCAAAGGATACGATCATGTGCTGAATCTCGATCTTGTGATTGGGTAGTGCATCGCCCAAAGCCCTTGTCTGATAGCGCAAGAAAAGGGTTAATGCAGCCAAGCCCAGGTTATTGTGCGAGATGTGGACGATGACAGGCCACGGTAAGTATCGCTAGCAGGTCGCGACTTCCCCGCACTTTTTAGAAGAGGGCGAACAGCTGACGGGCGCTTGAACAATCAATTAAGAATGTGCTGCCGCTGATGCCGATTCTCCAAGGGGCAGAGCGCGGGCATTTCGGAATGTCGACATTCTTGGAAGCGGACAGTCGACATGTTGGCGCAGTTGAATCTTGGCGAGGCCCAGAAAAATGGGCACATGACCAGTGTTGCAGTATTGGGAGCGGCTCGGATAGTGAAAATCAACGAAAGAAGCTGTTGAAAGCGGGCGGAGCCGGTCCCACAGATCCTGAACCGCAAGTTGCGATCTGGGTACCAATGCGACGGAGGATCACCCAAAGGCCTATCATCTGACTCGGATCACGCTTAGGCCGCTATGGCTTGAAACAGCCAGTGCTGCGAGGAAGAACAAGGTGGAACACTTTCGTTTGCACCCGCTCCAATCTCAGACACAAGACAGGGGAGCATTGGTCGAGTTCGTCGAGAACTTATTGTTAAGAGGCGGTGGCAAAGAATTGGTCGAGTTCCACCGTTCTGATGAGGTGCAAGGCAGCAGTGAACGGTTTCCCAATCGGCCATTGTCAAGACAACCCGAGTCGGCCTCCGACCGAGACGAGATGATCCCACTTCCAGACCTCGCTATTCGACTGCGAACGTGATCGTTGTCCTTGAAGTGGGTCAAGGGTATGAGATGTCGTTCAGTATCTGGTAGGCAATGGATACTACCTTTCTGGGCTTGTGCTCGAGTCAGCTTCGTCAGAATGTGGTTGCCAGCTCCGTTGCGTTGATTCTCCGGATTTATCGATTGCCTTGCCATCGAATTCACTGCACACGTACAGTACCAAGAGCGGCTCTGCGATCTAAGCAACTGCTTGACGTAGCTAGCATGACTGCATCCTTTGCTTGGCATCCTGCGTCGAAGCCAATGTTGCCGGTGACTGAGAATTTGAAGGGCGCATCATCGCTAGGTGATTGATTATAAACGGCAAAAGGGCATTGCTGCAAATTTGGATTGCGGAGTGGCGCTTGGACTCCTCTTGCGGCTGATTGTGAATCGGAGGCTTTCGGAAGCTGGGAACGAGACGAAGCCGAGGCGTCCAGACCGTGCGGGCCAAGCAAATATTGTGGTCTCCGCGTTAGCCGAGTTATGATCTGCTGTTCAAGCGATGGCGCCGGTCACTTACCATAACGCTGGGTCCAAATGGCACCTCTTTCTCCCTGTGCTGCGATTTCGTCAGGGCGGCAGGAGCTGTAGTTTTAGTCTTGTTCTCGGCACGTTTGTCTCTGCCAATCTGATTGTTGGATACAAAAGACGCTGAGACAGCCGTGTGACACAGAGGAGATAGGCTTGTGACTCCTTCACCAAAAAAGCCCCTATGTCCCGCTCGCAACAACGCTGCGTATGTCCGGAGACGCAGACTTCTATCTGAACTGTCAAGCGTGCAAAGAGCTTCCGACCCAGTTCGGGGCTTCATGAGGGGACTCCCAGTTGTACCGTGCTCGTCGAGACCGTCCGAATGATGGATCAGGCGGGACATGAGACCGTCAAGAGTGTCCAATATCGGGAAATTGAGCAGTCGCCCCGAAAGGAATCGTAGTCAATATTTCGAGATGTGCGTTATGTAAGGTTGGCTGGCACTCTTACAGACAGTTCGACAGAGCGATCGATAGCCATTGACGACGAGATCTAATAGTCGCATGGGCCAATCAGCTTTAAAATAAAAAACAAAATAAAAAAATAAAAATAAAAAAACAGCAGGCGCTCATGCAAATTCAACACGTCAGCTGTGTGATGCTATCCTCGGAGAACGAAGAGCCAGTTTTTGATGCCACTGTTTATGCGTGGAGGGGTAGTAAGGGTGCTAGTTGAACAGACAAGAAATCCAAGCATCGAAGCCTTCTTGCTCTTTCCAAAATATGCACCGAACCCTAATTCAGAACTCAGCACGATTTTTAGAAAAAGCCCCCAAAAAGATAAACTTGGCAAGGCAAGTTGAGAGAAGACTCGGTCGTGCACCAGTCTCTAAGCGGTGCTCATTCAGCTGAGGCTGTCTGCGGAGGACGCAAATCGAAACAGATCTTTGAACACGTCGCGTTTACAGCAACGGCCACTGAAGCGATGCTGAGACCGGGCTTTACCCCTGGCCCACGCATTTGCTAGATTTGTCGACCTTTCGAGTGTTTGCTGATTCACAAGGTTTCTTGTTCTGTGAGACAGCGAAATGACACAGAGACCATGCGGGTTGGAGCTCGGTGACAAAGTCGGCAAAGGTCAACGTTCGAGCCAAAGGTGTTGGCAACGGCCAACAACCGATGGCGAGCACGCCTTGCGAATTGGATTCAGTTCAAAGCCAAGACGGCGACTGACGGCAGCGAATCGTAGGGCAGATCCGGGACAAAGGAAACAAGAAAAATCAGTGAGGACGTTCGAGACCTTCTGTCCTTCCGGCAGAGCCGAGAGAGGCTCGCGTCGGTTAAGCGAAGTTGCGGAGCTGCAGCTGAGTCTGCTCACCGATCATGCGTACCAGAGCTGTGTCACTGCAATCCATCCAAGCGGAAGTGTGCAGTCACTCAGTTGGGGTACTACGAGCCCTGTCCTTTTGTCTTGTGTCCAACAACACTGGCAACCATGAAAGAAGATGACCATGTCCTCCGCTCGTTCCCATGTTCTGAACGCGCATTGTTTGCACAAAGCAGCAAAGATAAGGTCTCGGTATCCCTCGTTCATGTAGTGTAGCCGATTGATCTTCGAGAGCAAGTTTACAATTGGCGATGGCGCGCATGTCGCCACAGGCGGCATGCGTCCGACGCTCGTGCATTCGACAAGGCGTGCTCGGTGGGTTGACCTGCTCTCGCACACGTTCTCCCACAGTGGCTTTCTCCGTTTACTTGGCGTTCAAGTGTTCTAGGCAGGCAAGTGCGGTACCGCTGGTCATGGGCGAGAGCGGTTGCAGCCTGCCCATGTCTGTTGCCTGCGTTGCTCGGCCAGCACGCTCATGTCCAATCAGAGCGCAGCACAGCCCCACATGAGCCTGCACTGCTAAGCACCCCCTTGTCTCAAAAGTCGTGTTTGCAGTCGAATTGCCTGATAGCGGGAGCGGATACTGTAATGTCGTGGCTACACCACGAGCACGTCGCAACGGCAGATCGGATGGCCCTGCTGGATAGGCCAAGTGGAAAGATTGCATCAATAAGCTCAAATTGGGTCGGCAGAAGCGGTGGGTGTACAGCCGGAAAAGGCGCGTGTGAAGGATGCGCCGTTACGGCAGAGGCTACCTCCGAAGAAAGGTGTGCAGAACAGAATGGCTCTGCCCATCTCTGCGGACGGGGTTCTGCACAACAAAAGAAGAGCGCACTGCTGACTCTGTTTTTCTAGAAAAGGAACAGTGCTGCGGATCTCAAGAGAAAGGTGGCATAAATCGTGATTTTGACGTTAACGAGACTGGCAGAGTGCCGACTACTGTATCGTGCTTCTTTCCCTTTATTCTCGGCGGCTTTTTGTGTTCCGTCGGCTGCGATTCAGGCCACCACAAAAGTCGACTACGATCAGCCGCGCTCAAGAGGCTTCACAGTGCAAGCAAGCAACTGGCACTTGGACAGGTTTTCTCTCCTCCTTAAACCTCTGCCTAAACAGCAAACGTTCATGACAGCGCTATCCTCACGCCACATCCGGGTGAAACCAGAAAGGCGGCACTGTGTGATGGCGCTGTCTCCCACTTTGTCACTGCAAGGTCGAGGAGAGACAGCTCTCGAGACTGGCCTCACCTTCACAGCGTGTTGCTGCCGTTGAGTTGCAAGGCGTAGCTACTGTAATTCAAAGCTCGATTTCGGGGCTACTGTCCCAACCCTTACCCTGAAAAGCTTTTAATTTTAAAGATTTATGCGTCCATCCGGTCAATACCAAAGATGCATTCGCAAATGCATTGGCGAGGGCCTGTTTCCGATCGCACCCATCATGGGCATTCGAAGTGAGCAGGTTGCATCTCACCGACCCTGATGTCTGAGGTTGAATCACAATGAGCATCCGGGTAAGCATGGGTTGCGTGCTCTCACACAAGTCCAACAGACAAAGCATTGGCCTTTCCACTGTGCTTGAGTATCTCCAACTGCCTTTCTTTCTTTCGGACTGCCCAAGTGCCCGTGGGAGAGTCGTCGTCTCTGCACATCTGACAAGGCGGACCCTTGTTGCGCTGATGCCCACGTCACATTCTTAGAGGCTTCCCTTTTCCGCGACACCGACCACGTCTCTGTTCGGAACAAGATATGAGAGCAAAAGCAAAGATCCATTTCTGTGCATAGATGCATCGAAGCTGCTATGCGAGGGCACAACTTGAGTGGAGAAAGTGACTGTTGCAAAGAGCACCTCCTTCCTAAATGGGCACATGCATCTGTCTTCGGCTCGGCCGTTTTTTGTTTTTATTTTTCGGTCTATAGAATGCCCAAAAAAAAAAAAAAAAAAAAAAAAGATACCGTCCTTACCGTGACTGTGCTATGCGCCCAAGTCAATGCATGCGCGCTGTTTGACTGCCTTCTGTTCTGTGGGCTCTCAAATGCATCACCGCCTCGGCAACGTCCTGTCGCTCACTGCCTCTCTCGCGCTCGCTCTCATCCTCTCTCCTCGCTTGGCTTCGATGGTCTGATGCTAACGGTCTCACTCGGCTTCTTCGGGCCTACCACTCCTTCAACCGTCACTTCGTCACTCGGCCAGTCCTTGTTGCTGTTCTGTACCGATAGCGTCCAGTTCGTAGCGCTCTGCAACTGCTCTATCTGTTGGCCGCTTCTGAGCCGCACCTTAGCCGCAGGCTGCCAAGCCCAACAGACCGGTCTGAGTTACGACGCAGACTCAGCGCAATCATCCTTGCCTTCATGCGTAACCTCCTCTCGCCGAACAGCCTGTTGGTTGACGATGCGCTCCCACTAGACGAGAACATCTCTTCGGCTCAGCCGTATCCCATGATTGTGCATATTGTGCTCGCTTGCAATACTCCGCCTCGAATGTGTCCGTCGGCCAGCCAGAGTCTTCTACATTTCCGGCCATCGCCTCATGCTTGCCCCTCGCCCTCCTTGACTTTCCTTCATATAGTCGGGACGCGGATCGGAACACCCCGACCCCAACCCTCGAAAGGAAGCCTCGACTGTACCATTTCAGCCACCCCGCATCCCCTTCTCTCCTTGTCTCCGCCATCTTTGTCTCTCTACATGTTATAGGCCCTGCTTACAGGAGCCATCATTCCACCGTCGCGACAAGCTTGACCGGCTCAGGCTTTCATCACTGGTGCTGTTCACCCTGCAGGAGACAAAGACACCGCTCGGACCTCCTCCTGATTCATCGTCCATCACGCCCACCCAGCTCCTTGACGTTGGTGCGCCATAAAGCACACACATTCGCCGCACGGTTCGCCTTCTTTATCCGTTGTCGGATGGCATCTTGCACGGGTTCCATTGTCAAGAAAAATCTAGCGAGATCGTGTCCTCCTTCGAGCTCAGCAACCCACCAACATCGTCACTGCGGCGTGCGCTCAGACCTCTGTGACGCCTACAACTCATCCTCTTGGTGCTGGTCACACGCAGCCCTCCACAAATACGTACGCCCACCTGCCAAGGTGGTTTGCAACCTTTGCTCGGATCTAGCGTTATCTCGAGCAGCTTCGGTCTGTGCCCCTCGGTCGGCATTCGTGGTCGGCAACCGCCTATTGTGATCTGCAGCAAGCTCAGTTTGTAGTGGCAAAGACCCGCCCATTCCTTCTCTGTCCCACTAGTCGCTAGCTTGGGGCTTCAAGTAGCTCAGCTATCTCCGCCGCATCATCGAGTCGCGCAGACATATCGACACTTGGACCCCTGAAGCAACCCCGCGTTGCAAACCCACCCACTTGACTTGCCCGAATGCTTCGTTCTCAGCAAGGATCCGTGCCGGCACAGAATTCGCTCAAGCGCGTCAACGACGAGGCATCCGTCTACCATCAGACCGACCTCAGCAGCCAGCAAAACTCTGCTCACTCGCTCTTTTGGCCCTCATCAGATATCACTGACGCCGGCATCCCCCACCATTCCTTCAAAATCACATCCTCCTCATCCTTCGATCTCGACGCCACGCCAAAGACCGCTTCTCAACTCTTCCTCGACAACATCGACGGTCACTCGTGCGCCGATCTTCTCCAACTCGGCCTCTCTTCTCTCGATCCTGGTCTTGCTTCCCCCTCTGGTCCTCCTTCGGCCACTACTGTCGCAGGCTCGGAAAGCAACGCATTCCTTCCCTCCATCTCTGGCTGCGAGTCTTCCCCCGCGATGAGTGCAGGCAGCAACTACAACTTCGAGACGCCTTCTCTGCACCACGTTCCGGCGCTCACCGCGCCATTCGCTACGTCGTCGCCCACTGTCGGCAGCATCGGAACCGTGGAGGCCAACAGTGGCAAAACATCCCCATCGCAGCATGAACAGAGCTGGAACCACCAGAGCTCGCATGACAGGCGGTCTGGGCCCGAAAGCCCCGTCGAGACGCTCTCGGCCTTCCAGACTCCGTACGCACACAAGAACTCAGCTGCAAGTGGAGCACACCAAACACACCATGCTCATCAGGGCCAGCTCAGTGATCACGACTACCACGCCCACGCCGCCCACCCAGGCATGTCCCAGTATTTCCAGCATCGTGCTTCTATCTCTGGCCCTTTGATGGACTCGACAGCTTATGCGGAGCGCTATGAGGGGTCACCTGCCGGGCCAGCGCCTCCGCGCGTCCATGGTCTGGCAGCCTGGGAGAATGCATCAGGCTCTGCGAGGCCACACACCGCTGACGGCATGTTTGGCCAGTTCGGCGTCGTCGGAACTGGTGCCACCTCGCATGAAAGCTCAGCAGAGAGCTCGGTCGTTGGCAACTCTGCCGGCCCCAGTTCGCGACCTTACACCCCCGGAGGCCACGCCGCCAACCTGGACGCCTACTACCAGAACCGACGCATGTCGATGCCTGACCCGTCCAGTGGCGCCACCGGTGCTGGCAAGGTCTTCTCTTACATGGCTCCGGGCGAGGATGGTGCGATGCTGTCTTCCTCCGGCATGGGCATGTCCTCTCACAACTACGGAGGTCACTATTTTGGCGGCGGCTACGGCGCTGGCGGCAGCAAGAAGCGTCCCCGACGACGCTACGACGAAATTGAGCGACTCTACCCATGCAGCTGGCCGGGATGCACCAAGAGCTACGGTACGCTGAATCACCTCAACGCCCACGTCGCCATGCAGAAGCACGGCCCCAAGCGATCGCCAAGCGAGTTCAAGGACATGCGCAAGGCCTGGCGCAAGCAGAAGAAGGAAGAGGAGCAGCGAAGGCAAGCCCGACAGGTGAGCCTCACCGAGCAGACACTGCGCCCCAGCTTCAGCAGTTCCGGCTACCCCGACATGTCGTCTGGCCAGGGCGAGCTTGTCGGCGGCTCTTCCGGGAACGCCTCGGTTCTTCCGATCGCTCCACCTGCCGCACTTGGTGGGTTTGGTTGCCAGCACGCAGCTGGTGGCGTCCCTGGAATGAGTCAGCTGCCTGGCTCCATGGCTCATCTCAGCCGTTACAGCATGTCGTCTGTATCGACGACTCCGAACGCTGCTCAGCCTTTCTACCTCAACAGCGCTTCGGGTGATCCTGGTCTTCACTCGAGCGCTTCGGCTTCCACGCTGGGTCAGCAACAGCAAGACCACGTCCACAATGCCACCCCTCTGCAATGCACTGGCGACAGCAGGCTTCCCTACAACCAAGCCTCGCACTACAACAACATCGGCGCTTACCTCTCTGCTCACCGTGGCAGCGTCTGAACGCTTTCGCTCGTCACTATACACGAGATACCTCTTTTTGCTTCTCCGGACTTCTCAAGCCTCTAAATCATACCTCTGCTTTCCTTGAAGGATAATAATCTTTGCTGTTCGGCGTCCCACCTATCAGTTCGCCTGCTCAGCAGCCCATTCTCTATCAAAGTCTCATGCTTAGTCTGCTCTTATCGAATTATGTTTACCGTCAGCCTCAAACCCAATGTACAACCAGATTGCTTTCGTCTTTCCAATCTACATGCCGTCACCGCAAAGACTTGACACGCGTGCTCTCTGTCGGACCCGATGTTTTTACACAACACGCGGACGAAGAACGTGACCAAAACGAAAGCATTCATCTTACATTTGCCTGTTCGAGATCACTGCAACTGCCCATTGCCCTCCCTCTGCAACACCTTCCTAAACGCGGCCCTCAGATCGGCCTGCAGGTCCTCGAATTCCTCCAAGCCCACGGACACACGAATAATCCTCGGATCTTCGGTGGGGTCGCTCTTGACGCGGTGCTCGAGCAAGCTTTCAACGCCGCCAAGCGAAGTTGCCGGAGTAAAGTAGATGGTGAGGTGTGGGATGTGGGTGGCATAGAGGGGTTTGGTGGTGCGGAAGGCGAATGTGGGGGCGTGACCGCCGGGCATTTGGGCGGAGGGGTCGAAGGTAGGGTCTTCGGGGGTGGTGTTTTTGGTAATAACATCGTCGAGGTCTGTGCGGGGTTGGAGGGAGGAGTGGTAGGTTCGGGCGATCAACTTGGCTCGGGCAAACGGTGCGTCTTCTTCCGCAATCGCGGTAGAGGAGGTGGGGGAGGAGAGCGAGTGTAGCCAAGCCGCGAGCTTCGTTGCGGTTTGCGACTGTTTCTGCACCCTCACCGTTAGCGTTCGGAGGGATCGCAGCAGCAAGTAAGCCTCCATGCTGCCGAGGTTGGCGCCAAAGTAGGTCCGGTCAGCCCAAAGACTGTCCCACTCTGCCTTGTCCTTCACAGCCAGCACACCGCAGAGCAAATCGGAGTGGCCGCCAAAGTACTTTGTGCCGGAATGCATGACCATGTCAGCGCCCTGCTGGAAGGGGTCTTGGAGAGGGGGCGGGGCGAAGGTCGAGTCGACGACGACGCGGGCGTGGGGGATGGCTTTCGCTTTGCGCACGTACTTGGCCAGGTCCCTTGCCTCGCCCGAGGGGTTTAGTGGTGTTTCGACCCATACCACCAGCCCACCCCTCTGCACCTTTCCTTCACCCGCCTGGCTCTCCATCTTGCTTCCCTCCACTGCCTTCTCGTAATCGTCGTCGAGATCAATGATCTTGACATTGCGCCCCCGGCACCACAGCTGGATCGAAACATGCACACCATGGTATCCCCTCTTGAGCGCGATCACCGACGGCGCGTAGTGCGCTACCGCCGCATGCGCCGCCGATAGTCCAGAGCTGTACGTAAGTGCATGCGCCTTCATAATCTGCGAAAGCACTTTCTCGCACCGAATGTTGGTCGACTGCGAGTAGCGCGAGTAGATGTGGAAACCGGGGTCCTGCATATCGATCTCAGCCTCGCCCTTGCCCACGTCTTCGAGCAGCTTAGCGTGGGTGGAATTGGGAGCGGGCGCACGGAAGGTGGTGCTGAGGCTGATGGAGGGGGCGACAGCATAGTTGGCGTCGGCGGTATGGTCGGGGTGGTCGGCGTGCAGAGCAGCCGTTGCAAGGCCTGGCCTGGGCAAGCCAGCAGCGGCGCCGTTAGCAGCGTTGGAAGCCATCGTGGGAGGTGGATAGCGCTGTCTATTTGATGTGTCTGCACTTTTAGTGGATGTTTCGCCGCTTGCCCTAAACGGAAGCTATATGATAGTATGTTGATGGTGGATAGGAACGACGAGTCGCGTCCCTAAAGCGTTGAGTCTGGCTTCGAACCAGCGCTCCAAGAACGCTAGGCGTGGGCGGCTATCTATCGGACCGTGTTTTCGTACGCCATTCTTCCCTCTTCTTCGGTGATTTTTGAAGGCGCATGACGGTGTCCTGCGCTTTTCTTCAGGGCTACTCTGCCGGGTCACGTTCGCACTTCGCTCAATTTCGCGGCTTTTTCCCACTTGGGTATGTCGTTTCATACATCTTCTGCTCTCGTATCGATATCGTCTTATTGTTTCGTCTCTTTGGTTTCGGTCATGGAAATCGATTCATGACTTATGATGCCGGGTATGTTGTCGTCAAAGCTGGCAACAGGGACTTTTTCTGCTCTGTGCGGTCTCTCCTCTAGCGCGGTGGGGTCGGTCGTTCATTAAAGGTCAGGAGAAGAAACAGAGATGGCATGAAAACCGGCATACAGGCCGGGGAACTCAATTTAGGATGCGAATCGGGACTATCCTTTTCTGTCTGTCGTAAGCCCTGCTGTTCTGTTGTGTGAGTTCACGCAGTTCGTTGCATTGCAGATGTTAATATGTTAGCGGTGCGTGGCGCTGTCTACTGTAAATACTGCTGAGGCAGGACATTCGTGGAGTCGTAACTATTCGCTGAGAGCGATGAGCGACTGGCTCCACTGGATCACCCTGGGATGAGCCATCACCTTATCCGGTCGGAAACCAAGCACCTGCAGCCCCTCTAGCGACGTGGCACGCGACAAGGCGACATACGCCTGACCTTTCTCGAAAACGCGGTTGAGGTTGATCTTGCAGCAAGGTAGAGTCTGACCTTGCGACTTGTGAATCGACATGGCCCAGGCAAGGATGAGCGGCACCTGTGTCCTGGAAGCCTGCACTTCACCATCTGGCAGCTCGGTCTTCCACGACTCTGGCCTGGCGAGGTAGTCTCGAGTGCCGCCATTGGCAAGGTGAAAACGGACGAGCGGCCATTTGCGAGTCGAGACGCGTGCAGCCTTGTCCCTGTCCTCCTTATCCGACATGTCCAACAAGCCGGCCTGCTTTTCGTATTCGGCATCATCTAGAAAATCGATCACCTTTCCGACGGAGCCATTGACCAGATTTTCGTCCAGGTTCTTGATCAGCATCACCTGTGCCCCCTTTTTGAGGTGCAAGACTGGCAGGGCGATCGAGTTTTGCAGGACCCTCTCTCGGGCCTCGCCCACCAGTGTGCCACCGTCCAGGGCTCGGTAGCTCTGGCTCTCGGATTGAAGCGCATTGAGGCGTTCCATGTTTGCGCGGTCCACATCTTCGCGCCTTGGGAACAGCTCGGTGGGCACGATCTCTTGGTCGTACTTGGGCGTCCTTTCAAGGTTTTTGAATGCCTCGATGGTCTTTTGAGAGAGCTTGCCAAAGCGCATTTCATTGAGCATGGTGACAAAGGACTCGTCTTTCTGACGGAAGACCTGCGTCAGGTTGACCTTGTGCTGCACCACTCGTTTCCAGCATTGTGCGTCGAAGGCGAACGTGACGCTGCCACCAGGGTTGACAGGAGGCAACTGGAAGAAGTCTCCGGTGATGACCAGCTGAATTCCACCAAAGGGCTTGTCTGGCTTCTTGCGAATCAACCTGGCGATCTCCTCGAGCTTGTCGAGGAGCGCAGGGTCGACCATCGAGACCTCATCGATGATGAGTACTTGTGTGCGCGCCCATCTACCGGCTGCCTTGCGGTTCTTTCGGATCTTGTTGACCAGCTGCGCGCTAGGCTCCTTGCCGAGGCCAATCCCAGCAAAGCTATGAATGGTGACACCTCCGATGTTGCATGCAGCGATGCCGGTGGATGCGGTGACAGCCACCGATTCGGGGCGTTTGGCGTGCTTTCGACGCAATTCCTTGATGATCTCCCTCAGCAACACTGATTTACCCGTGCCCGCAGAACCGGTGAAGAAGACGTTCTTACCCTCCTCGACCACCATCTGCAGCACCCTCCTCTGCTCTTGAGAGAGGAAGATCTTGTTGACGCCCTTTTTGCTGCTTGTCGCGTCACCCACAACAGCGATGGGAGATGCCCTTCCATCATTGGTCACGCGGCTCGATAAAACCAATGAGTTGGCTCGGTATGCGTCAGGATCGTTGCGTCTCTCGTTCTTAAGTTGGGTCGCGCTTTTCATCCATGGCAAAGATGATGCGGAGGAGGTGCGGGCGGATGTAACAGAGGAACGAGAGATTGCCGAAGAGGCGCCGCTTGCGCTAGAGGGCCCCTGCTGCATCGAGCTGGCGATATCGGTGCTGGGGCCGTTTCGAGCTTGATGACGATCGTAGGAGAACTGCGTTGCGAGGTCATTGCTCCTGGACGGGTGTGAGGTCCGCTGAGATATATCTGCCCCTTGGCGCCCGTAAGCTGAGGATGCGGATGTGGATGCACTTGCGCTGTTGTAGTTCGAGCCTCGGACCATGGTCGAGGCTGCCACGAAGCCGTTGTGTGAGTGAGCCGGCCTTGCAGTTGTCGGTGGCTCGTATGGATTTATGCTTGGTTTGACCTTCTTCTCGGGATGTGCGGAACCATTGTTCTCTTTGTCAGAGTCTAATGCGTAAGGGCTGATCCTGCGGGCACTGGGTGGCGGTGAAGGCGAGTCGGACCATTCATAGAAGACCTCCTGACTAGAAGGCGGGCCTACCAGGTTTGAGGCTGCTTTAGGATCCGTGCTCTGAGCCGTCGAGCCGAGGTCGTGTTGATTGCCAGACCATGATCGTTTCAGTGAGCCGAGCGCTGAGCGCACTTGCGGATGGCCGCTCGAGTCGTTCGAGGCGTTGCTCCTTACATACATGCTTTCAATTGCGTTGCGGCCGAACGCAAGCGGAGTACCGACAGGAGTGTGAAGGTCGGGTGGTGGTGGTGGTGGTTGATGAGCAGAGATGCTTGCGGATGCTGCGGCAGAGGTTCGAGCACCTGTGAGATGGTCAAAACTGCTGCGCGAAAGTGTGGGTCAGCTGCAGTTTCTCGACGCGACATCCGCTAAGCGCGTCTTGTGTTGCTTTCGAAAAAACGCCCGATTGCACGATTTCCCGCCAAAGAAACAACCCTTCTTGTTGAGTGTTTGGTTCTTCTGCTCCACTTCGGTGCGTCCTAGGCTGAGCCTTGCCGCAGCCTGTCTATGATTGCGTATATGTCTGAGCTTCAACCGTTTGTACGATGCTTGTGCGCCCGTTAGGCTGCAAACCATACAACATGGATGGTACCGGTGGGTCTAGCTGCAGGAGGTGCCGGCAGTGGGCGGCGGCCAAAGGGATATGGTGCTTTTTTTTTGGGTAACAATTTTGTGTCCTTGATTTCCGGCTGTTTTGCAAAAGAAAACGCCATTTACCCTCTCAGAACAACAAATCATCATCCGCAGACAGACACGTTCAACAAGCAAGACAAGGACGCCAACAGTGACCAAGCATTACATAAGCAGGCGATCTCAAAAAGAGAAGGCGGCGGACGTCTCTAGGCGAAAGTGTAGGGCCAAGGACATCCTTGAGATCCCGAGGTGCAAGCACCTGAACGGTGATCTCCCGCAAGGAAAAAGTGTATGACAATATAATCCTCGCCGGAGCGAGGAGAAATAGATGTCAATCTATTTAGAACAGATACTACACATGATCTAAGCCCTGTATGGTCGAGATCGCGAGCGCGTCGAAGCAGAAGAGGACAAGAATGCGAATGCGGTGAGCAACTGCAAACTGGAAACGTTGAATAGCATCGCGAGCGAGATGCTGCGACTGTTGCGGGTACACGTACAATAGGCCAGAAGAGTGGCTTGAAACTTAGGGGCATGCGGGTGGAGCTCGAGTATATATACTCTAGCGGACAGAGATTTGCTGCGCCTGCAGACGCAGTCTTCCAGAATCTCGTCGAGCGAAAGCACCGCACAACTTCTTGCTCATAGACAGAGCAAAGCGCAATCAAAATTTCGAGTTTGAAGGGTCGTTATGGCGAAAAGATAAAAAAAAAAAAGCAGTGCCCGAGTTCCGGCACTGAGCTCCGAGACGAACACGCAGTTTCGAGCTGTGATTTCATTGTACCGGCGCTCAAAGCGCGTTGGACTGAGCTGGAGAATCACAGCTTGAGCTCGTCTAGTTGCACAGCCCGCAAAAGTCACACCGCCGTCGCTGGGAAGCGACTCTTAAGTGATTTGGCCAAGCTGACCTGACCAAGTTTTGCCAAGCCGGCACTGCAGATCCTTGGACTACATACATGTTCCACCAGTCCCACATCGTCATTTGCCGCCACCGCCACCAACAGCCCCAACTCTGATCACGCTTTGTGAGACCTCGGATCGAGTAGCGATACCCCGGAGCAGCATACATCAAGTCTCTTACCACCAAACCTTAACACTGCATCGGAAGGGTTCACCAAGCACGCGACATTCGTCCCACATTCCACTTCGCCCAGTAATCATGGCCGATGCAGCATCAACGTCAACGCCGGCGGCCGCTGCTGCCGCCGCTCCCAGCCAGCCTACCACCGCTCGCGACATATCGCGCGACGGCGCAAAGATTGCTGACATGGAGTACTACGACCTCCTCGGTGTTCGCGGTGACGCCTCCGACCTTGAGCTGAAGAAGGCGTACCGCAAAGCCGCCATCAAGAACCACCCGGATAAGGGTGGTGATGAAGAGACCTTCAAGATGATCGGCGAGGCTTACCGTGTCCTGAGCGACAACCACCTCCGGGCAGACTATGACAAGTACGGAAAGAAGAAGCCCACAGACGAGGTCGGACTTAAGGAGGCCACTGACATGTTTGGCAGTCTCTTTGGCGGTGAACGTTTCGTCGACCTCATTGGCGAGATTAGCCTGATCAAGGACTTCGGCAAAGCATCCGAGATCATGATGACTGAGGAGGAAAAGGAGGAGCTCGAAGCCCAGATGAAGGCTGAGCACAAGAAGACCAACGCTACCGATGCGCCGGCCGCTGTCGATGCCAACAATACGACCCTGCCATCCGAAGCCATCACGGCTGGAGATGCCGCTGCACAGAAGGCAGCTGAGGCTGGCGCAACATCCGAAGAGGTCGCTGAAGCCAAGAGAAAAGAGGATGCCAAGCAGAAGCAAAAGCTCACGGCCGAGCAGAAGGCCAAGCTTGAAGAGTTCGAGAAGGAGAAGGAGGAGAACGAGCGCAAGCGAGTTGAAGAACTTGCGGAAAAGCTCAAAGAGCGCATTCGACCGTTTGTCGATGCCCGCAAGCCCGGCGACAAGGACGACTCTCAGACCCAAATCTTCGAGCGCAAGATGAAGGAGGAAGCTGAGGATCTCAAGCTCGAATCTTTCGGTGTTGAGCTGCTCCACGCTATCGGCAACATCTACGTCATGAAGGCGACCACCTGGATCAAGACCAAGAAGCACAGCTTCCTTGGCTTTGGCGGCTTCATGAGCCGCATGAAGGAGCGCGGAGCCGTCGTCAAGGAAACGTGGGGGATGCTTGGTTCAGCACTCAACGTCAAGGCATCCATGGACGAGCTGGCGCGTCGCCAGGAGAAGGGCGAGATCCCAGAAGACGAGCTGCGTGCGCTCGAGCAGGATATGAGCGGCAAGATGCTGCTCGCCACCTGGAGAGGTACCCGTTTCGAGATCTCAGGCATCCTGCGACAGGTTTGCGACAAGGTGCTCAACGAGAAGGGTGTCAGCGACAAAGTGCTCTTCAACCGTGCTCAGGCTATCCTCTTTCTTGGTATGATCTACAAGTCAGTGCAGCCGGATGAGGGCGATGACGAGCGACGGGAGCTCGAACGACTGGTCGCCGAAGCGGCTGGTAAGAACAAGAAGAACAAGAAGGATAAGAAGGTCAGCGGCTCGAGCACTCCGCTGACTGGCGCCACCGCTTCTTCATCGACCTAGGCAGAATCCCAGCGAAAGCAACGCCACTCAACTCTGTCTCGGGCCGATGATTTAATCGCACTAAGTTACGATCCCAATTGATTCGTTAGTCCCTGTCACTGGTCCGCTCTTGTCCGCTTCGACGTGTCCTCATACCAGCTCCTACTGATACCTGGCCAGCGCTTTCAGTCTAGCCTGCGCCAACTTGCACGTCTCTTTTTCATTACCACTGCTCCTGAACAAGGATTCTGTCCTCTCGTCTTGCACATCTTTTTCGAAATAGACAATTTTTGCACTGAGCTCTTCAGCAAGGTAAAGTGTGCATTGCATGTGTGTGATTGTCAAAATGGTGAGTTTAGCTGAGTACACAGGACGCATCCTAGATGTTGACCATGCTCTCGCCCGTATCTGTACGAGCCTCTTCCACGCCGAGCATGGCGAGGATGGCACGGCCGATCTTCAGACCGTCGTGGGGCTTCTTTGCGTTTTCAAGCGCACGCTCGCGCAGTTCGCCCGTGACGATGCCCATTTCCGTTCTCACTTCAATGATGTTCTCCACGATCTCGCGGTCGAACTCGGGGTGGCCTTGGAAAGTGAGCACGTGTAGGGATCGCAGCGGGTGCGGGCCCGACGAAGCGGTTTCCGAGTCTTCAATGTCGAATGCCATGTAGGCAGATGTTTGCGCGGTGGATGCGAGCGGCGGTGCTTCGGTGGGGTATCTAAGGATCAGGGACTGGATGGGCGAAATTTCGGTCGACGCGAGGTTTTCGAAGCTCTCGCCGTTAAAGTCGGGTGGCAGGTCGACAACGTGGTCTTTGTGGACTTGCTGGATGGCCATCTGGTCTCCGTCTGCTGGATCGTCGTAGCCGAGTAGCTCACGACCCTGTTCGGTGAGCTTACAGGAGGTCGTTCCCAGTTCCCAACCCCTGGGGTTCGCCTCAACTACACCGTCGAAGGCACGTGCAAGGATCTGATGTCCATAGCAGATACCGATCAGTCGAACCAATGGGTGCTTCTCAGCCGTCGAACGCAGGAACGTAGCCAGCTTCCTGGTCCACTCCAGATCGAGATACGCCGACGACGCACTACCCGTGACCATGATCGCATCCCACAACCCGTCTCCCAACTGGCCCTCATCGGGGTACTCCATCTTCTTGACCACGTCGTAGCATCGCACATGCAGCTCGGCGTGAGGCTGCCATGGGTGTCGCTTGATCGTGTTGAGCGACTCCTGCAGGAAGCGCGGGTAGATCTTGGTGTAGTCTCCTCGAACGGCCACCACGGGCGGCGGTGGTGTATCGGCCACGAGCAGCGCGATGGAGACGATCTTTTTCTTCTTCTGTTGCTGGCTCATGGTGTTGGTGGTTGACGAGGACGACTTATCGGTACAGCTCTGTACCGGAATGTTGTGATAGATGCGAGTCGATGACGAAGATGATGACAAGCTGAGATGGAGTCTTGGCAGAAGGTCATGCGAGACTTACTATCCTTATCTTCAAGAGAACCAGAAGAGAAGTTGCGTAGCCGGAAATTGCTCGGGTCTCATGTGACGCTCTTCTGGGGCACAGGCACAAGGTCCACTTTTTCTTTTTATTTCTTAATTGTTCGAGCGAATGAACACCCGATACCTTCACTTCCACCTTCTCGACCTCGCTCTCGGGCAGTGGATGACCAGTTCTTTGCAAGACAGACTCGCAGGTCTCATGCTGTTTTAGAAGGTAGGGCCGGGCAGGAGCCGGGCGACGTTATCAGCAAGTCGCGAGCTAGCCTGGCCCATGCGGTGAGTCAAGCCGCGCATGTGAGGGTGCTGTTTCGAAAAGGCCGCTTTAATCGCCGCGCCCTGTCCACCCTGCTTCAAGCACGAGCAGGCCCATGTTGTAAGGCTCTCGTGAGGAGAGCAGATGCGCGGTGATGGCTGCGTTCAACTCGGGTGCCGTTATCATGTCGTCGCGGCGCTGCTCATCCTGGTCCGCGACCATCATCGGAGAATCCAACAGCTACCGCAGTAGAGGCAACTAGCGGCTGCCTCCAGCAGAAGGGTCTGCCAAAAACTCTGACCGGGCTTGCCTGGCACCAAAGACTTTGACCAACAGGCGGTACAGACGCGAACCTCGCGATCAGAGATGGTGGCTAGGCTCACCGAGCAGCGTGGCCACACGTGGCCACCTTGACACTTGGCCCATCCAAAGTCTTGCTGCTTCTCATCCCATGAAAGAGTTAGCTGCGCTTCGCAGGCAGCGCAGCTCTCATCCGTTGGTATTGGCACGCCTTGCTCTAGGTCGGAGTTGTCATGCGGTATGTTCAACGCTGAAGATGCAGCTCTGCAATTTTCCAAAAGCGGAGCTCCGGAAGTAGGGAGCATACGACCGGCAGTTGACAGTCGCAAGAGCAGCTTGCGATCTTGTTCTGTTGTTTGTGCTGCTGAGATGCTCTGCAAGAGATTCGGAAGCCATCTTCCGAGCCAGTCACTCAGGACTGACGCTTTGTGAAGTTTCATCAGCGTATCGACCGTTGACGGCTCATCTGATGACGGAATTTCCAAGCGACACGCCAGGAGGTAGAGGAAGCGGCGCTGTGCATTTTGCGCTTGCTCCGAAGACGGATCGGACTCGCCAATTGTTGAGTCAAGCAAAGCGCGCCAGCGCTTCTCAGCTGCGGACAGTAGCTGCTCTCGGAAAGCGTCCGGCTGCTCGGACATGTAGAGTAGGGCGAGGATGGTGCGTGCGATGAGATAGGGAGGCGTACCGGTAGCTAGGGCGGCCCTTTCGAGTGCTTCGTCGAGCACGGCATCGGACCGGATGTTTCCTGCACGAACGACTTCCATCTGATAGCGAACCGTTTCGGAGACATTATAACCAAGGAAAGCTACACGTTCATCGGTGCGAACTGCGCCGATGAGCGCGGCCGATGAAAGGCTCGAGTTAGAGTCGGTCTGGTAGCCCAACAAAACCTGGTGCAGATCATGCTTGCGTTGAAGACTCTCGATCATTGGCGGATAGCCTAGCAGAGCCAGTGGGTATGATGGAAGCAAGATGGGAGGAAGCGATCGGAATTGATCTGCTTGCACTGTGGGTACAAGGTACTCGCGCAGGTCTTGAAGAACCACGTTCACGCTGTGCTCGGGTCCGGAACAGGTGTTGATGGAGATGGCAGGGGAGAAAGGGTCGAAGCTGGTGTTGGGCTCAGTGGCCAAACGAAAGACTGCAGTGCAGCCGTTGCGTACGTTGTAGACGAAGACCTTGCCGATAGTGCAGAAAACAAGTTGATGATCGATCCATCGCCAGGCCGATATCATCGAATGATGCGAGAAAACGGGTGCCAGTGTTGAAAGCCGAACGCTGATAGGTATTTCCACGGAGAAGTCGCACATTCTGATGCCATCGGCATCCTGAAAGGCTATCCTGGCTTGCGCATTCGCTTCCAGAGCTGCAGGATGAGTCGTCAGAGTCAGCTGCTCGATGCCCGCGCGGCTCACAGGGGTTGCTGAGATAAACGTGCAGTGGCCTGTAAGGGCCTGGCACTTCCAGACAGCAATGTGGCCTGATCGGGTGCCGGCCACGACGTATGTGGATGCGTATTGCATCGCTGTTGAGTTTTGAGAGGAGTCTGGATGCTCTGTGTACACGAATGAAGCACAGAGCACTTCGGTGGCCATCTGCTTCTTTCGAAGCAGCGCACGAGATTGAGAAAAGACGTCCTTGTCACTGTCGTCACGAGGGTCATCCTGAGCGGAAGGTGCAAGATCGAGCTCCGTGAGGTCGGCTACGGGACCCAAATCAACAGCGTGCAGCAGTCTCCACTCGCCGGTCCATGCATTACGGGGAGCACCAAGTATGAAAAGGTCGAGCTCCGAGGTGGTGGCAAGGATGAGACAGCTTCCATGAGGTCCTAGGCCAGACTTGGACCAACTGGCCGAGCACCATTGGGGGCTCAAGAAGCGCGCATCAGCCGAGGAATGGTCGGACTCGAGAAGGACCCTGCGTCGAGTGGAGGACTCGTTATCGAGAAACGTTTTTATATTGATGTAGATGACGGAGTGCGGGAAACGCCCATCCCAATGAGGATGGCATTCGACATCTTGGGCGCGACTTTGACCAGCTAATGTGGGGTGCAAGCCTGCCAGCGGGGACATTACAACAATGGCATCGTCAGTCACTATCAGTGCTTGACCAAGCTCTGACCATTGTAGGTTGCCGAGCAGCGATGAGCCCGCGGAGAGACCGATTGAGCAAGCCCGGATCCTTTCGCGATGCTCGTGCGCTGCAACATTACGAGCGGATCTTGTCTCGTTCATCATTGTCGCTGATGATGCGCGCATGGGAGGAGGCTGGATGCCTTTCTTGATCGGTCAAGTCAGCATTCCGAGGGTGGGCTCCTGAGCTTGATATGAGGGTTGGATGCGCCGAGGCTCGTCAGGCGGTAAGGGCCACTGTGTACTCAAGGAAAAAAGATGCACACATGCTTTGATGTCGGATGCAGCCGACGTGTTGGTCTGCAGTTAGGACGCGAGAGTGCAGCAGATCTCCACTTGGGTTTTTTTTTGCTTTCTGCAGCTTCGGTTGCCTTGGCCGAATTTTAGACTCCCTCCTAGGGCACGGACGCTTCTTTTAGCGACTTGGCCCTTGCCTTCTCTTCGTCACCTAGCCACACGAACGGCGCAGAACAAGGGCTACGCCGCCGTCGCGTCTTGCTCTTCAACGCTTCACATCGCAAGCTGTGCCATTAAGAGGGGTGCAGCATGAGCGATCCTTTGGCAGCCTTCTCATCGGCTGCTTCGACAAGGCAGAAGCAGTTCGCTCCCACAGCAACCTCAGGCGATGGCGCTGACACGTCGTTGAGGTGAGTATTCGCCGCAGCTCGTCTTTCAGATAGGTCCCGAGATCATCATCATGACTAACCCTTTCGGCACTTCCGCACCTGCTGCGCATGATTCTGTTCGCTGGCGAGAACAGCGCAAGATGGAGGTCGCTCTTCAGAGGGACCAGATCGTCACCGATAGAAGCGCTCAGAGCTCGGGGCATAGAGGGAAAGATAGCGCAGGGTGATGATGCTTCACTTCGATGGATTCAGTGGAAGTTGTTTCTCACCGAGGACATCTCCGGTATTCCATCATCATGGTATGCTGTTCTACAGAGGGATAGGGAAGCATACAACGAGCTGCGCTGTCGGCTGCTGCGCGCTCCAGACGGCAACTATCCGCCCGAAGTCGGCTTCGACGGCACGCATACAACTATAGAATGTACAGGTGCATCTCCGTATACAAGGCAATCTCCGCAATCCAGGAGCGTCGTAGTGCACGACCTCTCGGTCAACAACCCGCTCAGCCTCGACGACTCGAATCCTTGGAAGACGTACTACTCTACCCTCGAAATTAGAAGGATCATCTTGCAAGATGTGGAAAGGACTTTCCCTGATCTTGATGTATTCCGCCTCGTCAACGTTCAGCAGTCGCTCACCAACATCCTTTTCCTCTGGGCCCTTGAAAACGAGGATGTTGGTTATCGACAGGGAATGCATGAGCTCGCAGCTGTCCTGTGGAAAGTTAGAAGTGACGGTGCCATCGATGCGCGAAATCTTCTATTCGGTGCACCCTCGCACGCTTCGACACAGGCTTCGGATGATGCTCCTTTTGAGCACGCCCTCGCCGACATTTTCATCGAGCACGACGTCTATGCACTCTTCTGCGTCCTAATGAAGAGTGCCAAGAGCTGGTATGCGTGGCGCGACTGTCCGAGCACAGCTACCGCCAGCACATTGCGTAATGCAAATCCTCTCGGTACTCCGACCACATCTGCGAAATCAACAGCAGAGCCCTCCCGCCGTCCACTTCCCATTGTGGCCAAGTGCGAATCCATCCTCGACCTCTTGCGGCACATCGACCCTGCATTGGCTCAACATCTCGAAACTCTGGGCATCGAACCGCAAATTTTTTGCCTGAGATGGATCCGTATGATCTTCACGCGAGAGTTCTCCTTTGACGACGCAATTGCCATCTGGGATGGTCTCTTTGCCTCAGGTGGCTCCTTGGACCTCATAGACTACGTCTGCATTGCCATGCTCCTCCGTATACGCAATCAGCTGCTTGCTGGCGACCATTCGTGCGCGCTACAGAGCCTGCTCAGATACCCTGTTGAAGCGCAAACTCAGCCAAGCCTGCTGGTCAAGCAAGCCGTTTACCTGCGAGATAACGTCCCTCAGCCCAGCACAGGCGTAGCGGTTGTGATGCAGAACCGAGATCTCTTGGGCATCACGGTGCGCTCCATCGATGACTCAAGTCAGGCAGCATCGCCTGGCCGACAGCGCCCTGCTTCACCATCGCAGCGGTTCGGAGCACAAAAGTTTGCAACAGTAGGAAGGATCCCGTCAGGCCCTGTGAGTAGGGCGTCTCCTTGGAGCCGGCTTCAGGATGACTCCATCGCAAGAAACGCCCATGCTGGATTGCAACAAGCAAGGCCAGGCCCTAGGCGCTGGCCAGCGCCCAAGATAGCTGCAGATCCTCTCGGTGCCCTGCCAGAGCCTGCATCGAATGCCGACGCGAATGGACCCCGAGCTTTCGGCATCAATCCATCCGCCTACCTGCCTGAAGGCATCAGCGACTTGGCCAAGGGCTGGTACGAACGAGCCGAGCTGCCACAGACCTTGAATAGTGCACTCGCCAACGTCTCAAAGGCTGTGGCAGCGGCTGCGGCCGCTGGCGTAGCTGGCGCATACGCATCCAGCAAAGCAGAGGAGTCTGGTTTCCCCTCTGGCTTCGATCAAGCATTCTCCAACCAGACTCGACCCCGGGCTCCCGTTTCGGCGTCCACGTTTGGTCATGCCACGTCCAATCGTAACACCAGACCCAGTATGCCGATCACCAGTGCTACTGAAGGCTCAGGGTCCGCTCAGCAAGCACAGTCAACATCGCCGTCCAAAACGTCAAGCGGGGATCTCGTCGATCAGCTATCGAAGTTGACCACGGCCAACAAGGCCATCGGCTCGGCCTTGTCGGTTTGCCTCGACGTACTAGAGCAAAGCTGGCTCGACCGAACCATGAGGGGTGACAAAGATCGCGCCAACGAGCTAGAGGAGAGCGATCGGAACACGCTCATGAGCTTCACAGCGCTCAAGCACATCCGTGATGTTCTCGATGGCACAGCGAGCGAGCTCGACCCTGCCACTCTCCCCGCGCCAGTCCCAAAACAAGCAGCCAAACCCTCTGGGTCATGGAAGAAGCAGAGCACTGGAGAGCAGCGTGATGTGCTGGACCTTGGTTCAGGAACCGCGCTCAAGTCGCATTCGGAGGTTGGAAACACCGTCGCCGATGGCAAACCTGTGATCTCTCGCTCAGCTCTGCCCATGTCGCTTGCCGAGTACGCGCGATACGGTCGACAGATGATCCTTCCCGACTTTGGTCTGCCTGGACAGCTCCGGCTACGCGGTGCTAAAGTCTTGGTCGTAGGCGCAGGTGGGCTCGGATGCCCTGCGGTTCAATATCTCGCAGCTGCCGGCGTCGGGCAAATCTCAATCCTGGACCACGACGTCGTGGAGCCATCGAACCTCGCGCGGCAGATCCTACATAGTGATGCCACCGTCGGGATGCACAAAGCCGTCTCGGCAGCCAAAGCAGCCAGGCAAATCAACCCTTACATTACAGCTATTCCCTTATCAGAAGCTCTGAGCGCTGCCAACGCTCGCCAGCTGATGCGCGGCCAGGACCTTGTGCTCGACTGTACCGACAACCCGCTCACCAGATACCTCATATCCGATGCCGCAGTGCTTGAAGGCGTACAGGTCGTCTCCGGTGCTGCACAGGGGTACGACGGACAGCTGGTCGTGCTACACAAGCGCATCAAGCCCGAGTTTGCTGGACCGAAAGCTTCCCTCGCTGCATCAGGTAGCATCCTTCGTGGACCGTGCTACCGGTGTCTCTTCCCTAAGGCACCCCAACCTGACGAGGTGACTAACTGCGAGGACGGCGGCGTGCTTGGAGGCATCACTGGTCTCGTTGGCACTATGCAAGCTCTCGAGGCCGTCAAAATCCTCGCGGGCATCGGCGAAGATACTCCTCCGCTCCTTACGCTTGTGTCTCCGCTCACCTCCACGCCTTTCCGAAGTGTCAAGATCCGCCCACGACGTATTGCCACTTGCCGGTCCTGTGGCGACGCGACGCAAGTTACGGAGCCGATGATCACGAACCTCGAGACAGAAGACTACGTTTCATTCTGTGGTCTCCATCAAGCTGCTCCCGGTGAGAATAGTCTTCCGAGAACAGCTGTGGCATCAATAGATCCGAAAGCATTAATTGTGGACGTACGACCGACTGTCGAGTATGGGATCACCAAACTGAACGGCTCGCTCAATCTCCCGATCCAGCGTCTGCTCAAGGACCCCAAGGATGCCTGGGAGAAAATTCGAGACGCCCAACAGGGCGTTTCCGCGCAGTCGGTGTTGGTGGTATGCAAGAAGGGCAATGACTCACAGCTGGCTGCGAAAGCGCTTTTGCAGCATCAGAAGGAGCTCATCGAGCAACAGAAGAAGCAAGCGGAAGAGGCTGTCATGGTGCCGAAGGCACCATCACATCCTCTGGACATAGCTTCAGACACAGCAGATGAGGTCGGAGCAGCCAAGGGGACGATTCAAGCCGTGACTGCCGTGCAGATCACCGACCTTATCGGTGGCCTGCGCGCCTATTCGAAAGAGAAAGATCCAAACTTTCCCATCTACTGAAGCCAGTCAAAGTCATATCCTGTCAGAAGATGTAGCAGCAGTGAACGAAATCTGCCCTTGGCAATGCAATGCTATACAGCTGATCAGACCGATAAAAGATAAGGTACACGTCTTCCTCCTCGCTTGCACTACAAAGCGGACGGTGCAAGCCCAGCAACCTGAGCAGCCGACACCGCATCCCTGTCCACACCCATGCTCACCTTTGCAGCCTCTCCCGCCCTCTCGCCGCTGCGCAGATCGCTGATCGGCTGCATTACCCCATTGTTCATCCGTGGCGTACCAGGAGCGAGGCCCAGACCGGAAACCCCATGCAGACGCTGTGGAGTGCCACTACTGGGCTGGGGCGGTCGACGCGGAGTGCCCCTATTCGGCGAAGCGTTGTTAACGGGGCGAGCTGCAGAGTTGAGATCCGGGCTAGTGGGGTAAGGGAGCCCGCCAAAGGCAAGCGCAGGCGAACTGGTGGGCTTGGGACTGTTGCGCAGCTGCAAACCTCCCAGCCCGCCGATCGCTGGGCTACTCGGGGCTGGCCTACTAACCCCCACCCCCACCCCCACCCCTTGGCCTTGCTGCGACCCCGCGCCCTGGCCCCTCCCCTGCATCTCATAAAAGTTGAAATCCTGCAACAAACTTGTCTTGGCAGTATACTCGGCCATGATCCTCAAAACCTCCCTTCCCGCCTCCGGCGTCAACTCCTGCGTATCTCTCGACTGGGTCACCGGCTTACATTCCGCCGTGTTGGTCAGCCTGATATGCCTCAACTGACTATTCGGCAGATCCTTCACATAGATCCACCTCACCTTGAACGTCCCCTTCCACTTGCCATCCTGCGCCCAGACATTGCTCGACGTCGCATAGTCCAGCGGGGTGAGCATCTGCGCCATACCGCAGAAATGGCCGGACGCGTTGACGGAGTAGAAGAGGTAGATGGGACCATCGCGTGCAGATTCGCGGAAAGCCTTGTCGAGACGCTGGTTGCCCTTGTCGGTAGACGCCCAGATTTCGTACTTGAGCGATTTGTGGACGTCATCTTCGGTGTAGGATTTGATCACAAAGAAGCGGGCGTTTGAGGGGACGAGGTCGAAGGTGCCCGGCGCGGGATTGTAGCCTTTTTCGAGCGCTAGGGAGGTCGGGTCGACGGGTGTGGGCGGGGCGAGGCCGCCAGCGTCCATTTCGGGGCTACCGCAGAAACCTGGAGGGCGAGATGGTGGGGACTGCACGTGCAAGGGAGGGCGGAAGGAGGCTTGCGATTGCTGCATCGGGAAAGGAGGTCCTCTTTGGGGCAAGTTGCCCATACCGCCGATCGGTGGCGAGCTCGGGTGGGGCCCGCCTCGCAGCTGTTGTCCAATAGCATGCATGGATCCGTTCAAGTCGATAGGCTGCATTCCGAAGAGGTGCGGCTCTTGCATTCCGCCAGCGTTGTTGCGTGCTCCGAGCTGAGCTTGAAGGATGGCGTTGCGCTGCTGTTCCTGCACCAAGGCCATGCTGAGAGCCATAACGTTGGGGTCCATGCCCAAGGCCTGATAAGGTGCCGGTGATTGCTGCTGCGGCCACGGCTGCGAGTCGGCAGCCGCACCTGCTGCAGGCCTACCTCCATCAAAGCGACCAGCGATGCTGTCTTTCTCCAGCCAGCCACCCGCGGGTGCCGCAGTGAAGGGTCCGAACCGTTGCGAGGGATCAGCATCGAACGTGGTAGCGTTAGACCCAGAAGGGTCATTCGACTGGTGGCAAGCGTGGGCGTGCCCAATGGGTGGCACGTAGGCTGCTGCGGAGAGCGGCCCGGACGCTCCGTCCACTCGCTGTCCGCGTTGCAGGACGTCTCGGCTGGTCACAAGTTGCGGAAGCTTCCTAGCACCCAAAGGTCGCCCATCCGCCGTGCTGCTGTGGGTAGACATGCTGGGGAACATTGAGCGACTCGTTGGCGTAACTGAAGCCTGTGTGTCCAGCGCGTCGTCTCCAGCCAGGGCCGACGAGCCCGAGATGTCGAGATGGGAGAGAGCCTTGCTGACTTCCGCAAGGGATGTCGAAGAACTGTCGATGCCAGATGGCATCCGGCTATGTGTACTGTCGAGGTTCTGCGAAGGGAATGAGGCAGCAAAGCGCGACGGCGATCCGATGGGATCTTGCGTTGACTGGTTCCAAGGAGCTTTGGAGAAGCTTGTGGGCATGACGGGACTGCTTGCGGCCGACAAGCTGGTGGGGTGACGTACGGGGCTGAAAGCGGCATCCGTGCGCGAAGAGTACGAAGACACGGAAGGATCGGCGACGTCGCCTGCGTAGCGACTCAGCAGGTCCGTTGAGCGGGCGGCCAAACGGTGTGCTGCCGAGCGTCCAGAGTGATGATTGAGTGACTGATGGCGGCGTACAAAGCTAGCAGAGCCACCTGGGGCTTGTGAATCAGCAAGTGGCGTCTGGTCGAAAAGGTCCATGGCGCTGGAGCTGCCGGTGCGGTGGTGTGCATCCGAGAAGAGGTCGGATCGTGCCACTGGCGATGTTGGATGCGATAAGTCAGTCGCGGTACTCAGCTGACCCTGAGAGAACAAGGAAGAGGACCACGGGTGTTCGGTCTGCATCGATAAGCTGTGCGAGGCGTTGGGATCCTGCTGGTGCTCATCACCCAGAGCATTGCTCGAATGAATCAACTTCTCCCAATCATGTTCGTCTAGATCCGATCCTCCAGTGATGGCCGAGAGACTATTGAAGAGACTCGTTCGACCCTGTGTTGCACTATGAGGCAACTGGGACGCCGCTTTGGACGAGTGACGGCTTGGTAGGGAGAGGTTTCTCGAGACGCTAGATTTGGAGTAGAGGGCATGTAGAGGCGCAAGTGAGGACACAAAGTCGCCCGCGTTGTCGGATCGTGTCGAGGGCGAAGAGAGATGATCGAGGGAAGGGTCGTTCCTGGAGGATCGTGGGCTTTCCAGTCCCTGAAGATGAGTCCCGGCGCTGGTCGTAGCACCACGAGAGGCTTGCTGTGTAGAGGCACTGTCGCCGGTGTCTTGAGCGCTGGTATAGTCTTCCGGCTGCTCAAAGTGTTTCTCGAGCCTGGGCTTGCCGTGATGGCGTGCGCCATGGATGGTGTGATTGCGACGAACACCGGCTCCCGAAGAAGGCGCAGGTGGCGGGCTACGCAGTCCGCCCGATACAGTGCCCCATCTGTTTGAGGCTGCTCCAAGAGCGTTCGAGTCAGCGTCAGATGGCGGGGTGGTGTGTCCACCCTGAAGAGGAGGAGTGACAGACATGAGGCCTGCAGCGGAGCTCCTGGGGGCTGGCGAGTTTTACCCTTTGCGGAAAGCGAGATGGATTTCAGCAGTTGGCAATTCGGGCGTTATCCACACTGCCTGCACGCTGCTGTTGTGGTGTAATCGTGAAAGTGGTAAAGGCCTGTCGCGCGCGGTCGAGTGCGGAACGGTTGAGGCCTTTGTGATGTTCGATAGGGGTATGAGTATTCGGAGGTTCGGTTGGTCCGATAGCAAGGTATAGATCCGCTTTCAATTTGTTGCGACAGACAATGGCAGGCTTGTGACGCTGCGAGAAAGCTGAGCTGAGTCGGTCAGATGCGGGTATCCGGGAGACGTTGTAGTGAAAGGTTGCGGGCTCTAGCAAGTCTGAAGCGCACACCACGAATCAGGGAAGCAGAAGGTCATGAATCGTTGTGATGGGCGAGCGAGCGTGAGAACATCGACAGTCGTTATGATCAGATGACGACGCTCGCTCAGAAGTCGGAAGGGCCGACAATGCAATGAAGAGGAATCGGAGAAGCCGGGCTGTGATGCGATGAAATGAGATGCCGAGAGAAAATGGAATCGAAAGAGGCTTGGTGGGATCCGACGTGTGCTGGACGTCGTAAAAAGCAACAGGCTCGAAGTGGAGGTCTAGCGACCGAAGCAAGGCTTGAGAGGCAGTCGTCACGGGACAATCGTACACAGAGATGGGCCAAATCTGGCTGATCCGATCTGGGAAGGTTCCGTGGTCAGTCCCGACCCGTAGGGAAGATGCAGCTTGGAGCAAGCCAAAGCTCTACCTATGCACGTAGTCCGAGATGAGCCGAACTGACGTATAGCGGAGCTCTTCGAGGGAGAAAGATGTCGATATAGTATCGTTGAAGTGATGGGAGCAGAGATGGATAGCACGAGGAGAAAGAGTCGGTGTGGGTTCAAGCGCCGATGCAGAAGCCGACAAGATGGGTGAGGCCGAATCGCAATCAAATTACGGAAATCACAAAATTGAACACAGTACAGTAGAAACAGCAGCAGCTGCAGCAGCGGCCACCTAAGTTGGACTTTTGTTTCGCAAAGGGTGGAGGAAAAGTCGACAAGGGGTCCAACCGCAAGCTGCTGCCAAATCAAAAACAGGAAAAAATGCGCCCCGAGCGCGAGATAGAGGAAACTTGTCAGAGATGCAAGGGTGTTGGAGTACACAGTACTCTGACAGTTCATCTTGTACTCAGATACTTCACCATAGAAGCACACACCAACCAGTTGGTCCTTGAACCAACTGGCCATTTATGTGCCCCTTTGGTTGGTTGCCACACCAACCACCAAATCCTCACAACCATTGGAGGATATCCACTCTAGTCCATGTGCCAAGACACATGGTATCTGACTTTCCCACTTATGCAACTCCTTGCATGCCCTTGCATCTGATGCAAGGAATGAATCAATGCCACCAATGCTGAATATACACAACCAACCCATTGGTCCAGATCCAACTGAAGGATCACTCAACTCACCCAATGGGAATGCTTGGTTCAACACCAAGATGAAACTTTTCCTGTGAAATACACACTCTGACATGACACACCACATGGTGGAAATGTGATTGGTCAAATGGAGACATACATTGGGCAACATTGCTCCTCATGAAGGAACATAGACACTTGACAGTAGACACACTGACCAAATGGCATGGGCTACACTAGCCAAATGGCATGGGCTACACTAGCCAAATGGCATGGGCTACACTAGCCAAATGGCATGGGCTACACTAGCCAAATGGCATGGGCTACACTAGCCAAATGGCATGGGCTACACTAGCCAAATGGCATGGGCTACACTAGCCAAATGGCATGGGCTACACTAGCCAAATGGCATGGGCTACACTAGCCAAATGGCATGGGCTACACTAACCATTGCACTGAGTCTCCATTCCCCCTCAATGCATATATAATGTACATACCAATCACACCCATCATTGAAATATCATCAAATCTTCATCTTACTCATGTATACTAAACACTCACCATTGCTTGGCCATACCAACTGACTGGTTTGTGTATTTGCAGTGACTTTCCCTTTTGCTTCCAGCCTCTGTGCATTCAATCACTGGTGTTGATAAACAACCAATTGGTCTTGTGGTATCATAACTCAGACTCTCAGTTGAATATCTTAGGATTTATGATGCATTGCCCAAGATTGCAACTCAGGCATTGTACATGGTTGATCTCACAGTCAACCAACTGGTGTTGTACATCAACCAGTGGGTGTGTGTGACTCACAATCGCACACCACTGCTCAATAAGAAGCCCATTTGACATTCCACCTTCCATTAAAGGGCAGAGAATGGCTAGATGCTGAGCAAGTGGAATAGTTGCCAAGTGGGTGGGACCTCTGCTGTCCCAGTCCTGAAACATCTCTATGAGGACTTGAGGACTGGGTTCCAGTAAACTTGCTGCACCTGCTCACTGATCTTGTACAAACTCTGTTCAATGGCAGTGCTGTTGTGCATCTTTGCAGCTCACAGAAGCAAATGTGAGATGTGATCTGAGTGTGGCACTCATCAGCATCTCCTGGTGACTGCAGAACTGTGTGAATTCTCTGACCTACTGATCTGCCACACCCCCCCTTCTCATCTGGTGTTTGCTCTTCCATTCCAATGACACCTGTCTGACAGGCTCTCTGCAGAAGCATTCTATCTAACTTGCACAACTGAATTAGAGGTATGTGCAAGATGTCATTCTATAGTACAGTGTTCTCATGTGTATGCTTGTGTGGATGCAGGGGGCTCTACCTCTGATTTCAACCTTGAAGGCATCAAATGCAGAAACTCAGAATAAGGTGTGAGGGACAGTATAAAGTTGATGTATGCTTCTGCATCCATCTTCAACTCAACATCATCTCTATCCCTTGCTGCTGCTGCTGCTGTGAGGGGGACAGTGACTGTGTTTGCTGTGACTGCTGCAACTGCTGCAACTGCTGTTGCTGCTTTTCAGGATCGTGCTGAGCTGCAAACTCCTTCTTGGCAGCCTTGTTGCCATTGTGGTCAAATAGTGGAGTGGTCTTTATACTGTCCTTGGGAAGCTTGCCTTGCTCTTCAAGCTGCTTGCACACCTTGAGGTCCATCACAGGTGCAAACTTGCTCCACCTGCAAATTCTGGCACTGTAGAAGTAGAAGATGTATGGGAACAGTGTCAGGAAGAGCACAACAAAGCCAAGAAGTGATCCAGCCCAACCAATGCCAAGTCCCAAGAGCATTTGGCATGTGAACAGAGGAAAGGATGCAGCAAAAGCTGAATGGAAAATGGTGTTGGCAGCAAGAGCAGAGGCTGCATACATCATGTAGCAGTCAATGATGTAGTTGAGCAGTGAGATAAAGAGCAGCATGAAACTTATACTGATTGGGATGAGTGACAATGCTGGCACATACCAGGGCACCACAGCATATTGTCCAGTCCATCTGAACCAGAAGCAGCCAAGGATGAGCACCAGGCCAGCAATCATGGAGCCCCACAATCTCTCTTCAAGAGGTGGCATGTTGTGCCAGAATGGCACCAGGCATTTGTATCAGAGCTGCATGAGCATGCTGATGATACCACTGATTGTTGTACTGATGCTGATGGCAATGAAGATCAAGCTGGTCTTGCTTTCATCAAAGCCTTGAACCATGTCAAAGAGGATGGGAACAGCCTCAAAGAGACCATAGAGAATACTGTACACCACCGAAATGTAGACAGTAGTCATGACCAGAATGGGTTCTTGACCAAGGATTTGGAAGGGCCTGAGGAGTGTTTGGTGCATGAGGCACTTGAAGGAGAAGTTGCCCCTTTCATGTGGCACATAGAGCTCCTTGTTGTTGTTGGGATTGAGCAGGCACAAGCATTTGGCTTTTCAAACCAGTAGGACAGGTGCAAAGGTCTTGGGCAGGAAGAGCATGATGAGGATCCAGCAGAAGGCTGTGAAGATCATCATGACCCAGAAAGTCCAGCACCATCCAAGGTAGGAGACAGTGACAAAAGCCACCAATCAGGGGGCCCAATGTGGGACCTATGAAAATGGAGCTCAAGAACAGGCTCATGGCAAAGCCTTGTCCAACAGGATCCCATAGATTGGTGACAACACCTCCAGCATTTGTGAGGGGAGCAGCAGTACAGGCACCACTGAGGAATCAAGTGATGAAGAGCATTTGCAGGTTGGGTGCCAGGTAATGGAAGGTGGAATGTCAAATGGGCTTCTTATTGAGCAGTGGTGTGCGATTGTGAGTCACACACACCCACTGGTTGATGTACAACACCAGTTGGTTGACTGTGAGATCAACCATGTACAATGCCTGAGTTGCAATCTTGGGCAATGCATCATAAATCCTAAGATATTCAACTGAGAGTCTGAGTTATGATACCACAAGACCAATTGGTTGTTTATCAACACCAGTGATTGAATGCACAGAGGCTGGAAGCAAAAGGGAAAGTCACTGCAAATACACAAACCAGTCAGTTGGTATGGCCAAGCAATGGTGAGTGTTTAGTATACATGAGTAAGATGAAGATTTGATGATATTTCAATGATGGGTGTGATTGGTATGTACATTATATATGCATTGAGGGGGAATGGAGACTCAGTGCAATGGTTAGTGTAGCCCATGCCATTTGGCTAGTGTAGCCCATGCCATTTGGCTAGTGTAGCCCATGCCATTTGGCTAGTGTAGCCCATGCCATTTGGCTAGTGTAGCCCATGCCATTTGGCTAGTGTAGCCCATGCCATTTGGCTAGTGTAGCCCATGCCATTTGGCTAGTGTAGCCCATGCCATTTGGCTAGTGTAGCCCATGCCATTTGGTCAGTGTGTCTACTGTCAAGTGTCTATGTTCCTTCATGAGGAGCAATGTTGCCCAATGTATGTCTCCATTTGACCAATCACATTTCCACCATGTGGTGTGTCATGTCAGAGTGTGTATTTCACAGGAAAAGTTTCATCTTGGTGTTGAACCAAGCATTCCCATTGGGTGAGTTGAGTGATCCTTCAGTTGGATCTGGACCAATGGGTTGGTTGTGTATATTCAGCATTGGTGGCATTGATTCATTCCTTGCATCAGATGCAAGGGCATGCAAGGAGTTGCATAAGTGGGAAAGTCAGATACCATGTGTCTTGGCACATGGACTAGAGTGGATATCCTCCAATGGTTGTGAGGATTTGGTGGTTGGTGTGGCAACCAACCAAAGGGGCACATAAATGGCCAGTTGGTTCAAGGACCAACTGGTTGGTGTGTGCTTCTATGGTGAAGTATCTGAGTACAAGATGAACTGTCAGAGTACTGTGTACTCCAACAGCACAGCTTGGCCACTCACCAGATACCTGGGGTACTCTCAGGTTCACCAGACAGTTGCCATGCTCATTCTCACCATGGCCCTGACACAGAGACAAACACAAAATGAGAATTCATTCTGCAGGTACCCCTATTGGGTACCCACCCACACTAACTACAGGATTTGATCATCCACTGGGTGTCTGGGACTGCTACTCAGTCTCATCCATGGAATCAGGCAGGGGTGGTGGGGGCCACTGGGGCAGTGGCAACAGTGCCTGGGCCCAGCAATTCTGCAGACAGGTACCAGGCAACAGTGATTGGTTGCAGTACTGGTGGACCTCTGGCAAGGGCAACCACCCTTGATGATGTGAAGGTCTGGCCTCATCAATGGGCAAGGTCACCTGGCTGCCAGCAGGCTGGGCCCAATGGGGGGACCAGGCCACCTCCCAGGATTTCCCCTTAACCTTGGCCTGGCCACCAGGGCATTGCATGTTCTGGGCTGGGGCCAGATGCTGGGACCTGGTCCCCAACTGGGCAACCTCATGCAGATGGGCAGAGGACTGGGGGTGGGCTGGAGGTGGGGGCAATGGCAAGGGGGCCAGCAAGGGCTCCAGCAACCCAACTCACATCGATTTCACAGATGACTTGTCTGACAAGATCATCTGCACTGGAGGCAGTGGAGCAGGCCACCAGGAAGGTCTCACTGCCTGTGAGGCTGGGGGAGTGGGGTGGTGGGCTGAAGTGACAACTGAAGGCCTGGTTGGGTAGCCTGGAGGTGCTGTTGATGGGTCCCTGAACCACCAGGAAGCATCCTGGGCCCAGCTGCTGTGGTTCAGCAGGAGGGTGGCAACTGAGCCATCCCATGTGGACCAGGTTACCCCCTGCATGACTGCTGCCACCTGCATGTGGTGCAGGACCCACTCAGTAGCCAGGGCACAGTTGGCCAGGTATGCCAGGGCCTGCCAGGTCTGGGCAATGTGCTCCAGGTACCTGGTCTCCAGCAGCAGGGTCCTGGAGAAGGTGGGTGGGGGTGGAGGCAGCAAGGGCTCAGATTTTGCCCAGCTGCAGTTCCTGCAGGCTCATCAGGCCACACCCAGGATGGAACTGGCTGCCACAGGTACCCAGAGTGGTACCTCTGGGGCCTCCAGAACCTGTGCAGTGGCAGTGGAGGGACCAGCCCCAGGCTGGGTTTTCGAACCCCAGTTCTCCTGAGTGGCCACCCAGTCATGCATATGTGCTGCCTCATACTCAGCAGCCAGCCTGGGGGACAGCTTGTCTGTGGTGAACTGCTGCCAGGACATGATTGGGTTCAGCCATTTACCCACCAGGTGCAACTCCAGGTAGGCCTCTGTCAGCAGTCATGTGCCAGACATGTGAAATTGACATTAACTCGAGGTAAACATCGATCTCATTTGAGTTCAAGGTTAATGGCCAGTAAACATCGATTTCACTTGAGATCAACATTAACTGCCTCTTACACTCGATGTCAGCTGACCACCATTGCCACTCCATCCAGAGGTAATGCAGCATGTTTGTGGTAGCCTAGTGTGTGTCCTACACTTGACAGGAGTGGGCTAACTGTCCTTGTGTAGGTATGCAGTGCTGATGAACTGTGCTGCTGTCATTGGTGATGATGCTCGAGGCTGTACAATGCCAGTAGTCAGTGTTGTCGTGTAGTAATGGTACTGGTGGAGGTTCCAGGACCACAGTGTAGGTTCCACCTGCACAGGTGAGGCCTGTGGCACCAGTGGTGGTTCTGACTGCTGTCTATATGTTCTCTGACTCGAACAGAGGCACACTGAGTAGTAGCAATGCCTAAGATTGCTACCCTATGAGACAATGAATGTGAGTATAGAGATACTAAACATACTGACAAGTTAATGAATGATAGAGTGGATGAGGTCCTGCCTCTCCACTCATACAGGGAATGTGTGTATATATATGCATGTGTGTATGCTGGCAGTGGTTGCTCCAGAGCATCCCTCCACCAGCATCAGGCCAGTGTCAGGGCCTACCCCTACTATCCTAGAGACTCATCACTGGCCTCCAACCACTACCTCTTCGCTGGCTCCACAGCCTTGAGCCAGTGTCAGGCTCTCCTTCCTTTCCTGCAGGTCCCCCCTATCCTTGCATGGGCCCCTGCACCTCACCCAGCCATTACTGGTTGGCCTAGGGTCATCAACAGCATCCTCCCGGTGCTGCCAACATCATCGCTGATCACCCTCAGCCCCTTTGGGGTGGTGCAGTCATAGTCATTGCTTGTTGTTTTCGTTCCACAGCATCATATGGCCCTGTGGGCGAAATCGATGATAAAGCCTGCTTAACATTGATTTCATCTGAGATCAACCATAAGATGTGTTTAACATTGATCTCAATTCAAGTTCGATTTTATGTCCTGTGACAGCCTCCTGCTGGAAGGCCCCCTTGCACCACTTGAGCATCATTGGGATCCAGCCATACCAGTCACAGAGGTACCTGGTGTCCTGGCAGTGCCAACAGGCAGTGTGTTGCCCATCAAGCAGGCTCCCAGCAGGGTGCCACTTGAACTGGTTCACCAGGGCAGTACTGGGTGCAGACAACATGCAGTTGGGCAAGGGGGAGCCCAGCAGCATGTGAGCATTCAGGCACCCAATGCAGATGCTATACTCAGTGTGCATCAGCATTGCCTGGACTTCCCACATCAGGGTGTCCAGGCAAGCAGGGTCACTGACATGAGCACTGCCCTGGTCAGCCAACAGGACAGCCACCTGGGCTCAGCAGGCTGCCTCCTCATCCACTGGACCCTTGGGGGCACTAGGCCTAGACCTGGTGGGGGGCACTACTGCCCCACTGGCTTTGGTGGGAGCACCACTGGACTTGTCCACAGTCCTGGTGGGAGCACCACTGGGACCCTCCAGGGTGAGCACCACAATGTCACCCTCTTTGGTGCAGCCCAGTGGGGCAGTGCCAGACTCAGCCATATTGGTGGGAGCACCACCAGACTTGTCCACAAGCATGGGTTCATTGGTGGCTGGTGGTGGAGCCACCAGGCCACCAGGATCAGGGGAAGGTGAGCTGAGGGGGTGCCTGGGGATTGGTGGAGAAGGGAGGGGGCTGGGGGAGGAATGTGGGGAGAAGAGAGAAGGGGGGGTGGATGAATCCATCCAGACCCCCTTTATATATCCCTTTTGGAGCCCCCCTGGCAGGCTCAGTCAGCTGTGCACCAATCCCACCCACCTTGGCACTGCCTGCACAAAGCATTGTGCTGCACAGCAGCTGGCCAATCAGCATGCATGCTGCAGTGTGCTGCAGAATGGATACAAATGCATTGATGGAATAAGGTTTGGTCTGCTGGGCAAAGGGGCAAATGAGCTACCAGGCAATGGGGACATGTGCCTACCCCAGGGGGGGGGGGTAATGTTATGACATGGTCCCCACTGACCTGGTGGGGGTGGGCCATGCCCAATGAGGGCATTGGAAACCTGATGAGAGCAGTGAGATTGGTGGACCCAGCTGAGTGTGAGATGGGAGAGCTCTGGGTCCAAGATCAACTGCAGCAGCTGCCACTGGCTGTGTCAGTCCCAGAGGGGTACTGACTGACTGCAGCAATTGACCAGAGGGTATTTAGGCCCTGGCCAGATGGCTGGGCCCCTTCCTTCCTGACTTCATCAATTGTATTTTACTCTACTCACTTAGTAGGTGGAATATCAGACATCCTTAGCATTACCAGAATCCTCCTAGCCTGCCAGCAACATATTGGACACCACCATGCCTGATTACCTGCCTGTGGCCTCTACCATCATCACTGTACCCAGTGAGCCTGAGGTTCCCAGACCCCACAAGCATAACAAGGCCATGGGCAGGTAATTGGGCATGGTGGTGTCTGATATGTTGCTGGTGGGCTAGAAGGATTCCAGTAACACTAAGATTGTCTGGTATTCCACCTACTAAGTGAGTAGAGTAAAATACAATTGATGAAGTCAGGAAGGAAGGGGCCCAGCCATCTGGCCAGGGCCTAAATACCCTCTGGTCAATTGCTGCAGTTGGTCAACCCCCCACCAGGACCAACACAGCCTACAACAGTTACCACAGTTGATCTTGGACCCAGAGCTCTCTCATCTCACACTTGGCTGGGTCCACTGATCTCATCACACTTATCAGGTTCCTGCCACCCTGATTGGGCATGGGCCACCTCCACTGGGTTGGTGGGGACTGTGTCATAACACCCTAGTGTTACAAGAAGCAGGCCATGGAGCTCTTACTTGAGCACATGCATTCTGGTGCATTCACAGTGGTAGCAAACAGGCCATGCAGCTAGAGGTGGTCATGGGTTCTGAAGTGAAGGAATGGGAATTGAGATGCATTGCCACTGCACAGCATAAGCAGAACCTCATGCATGCCTGCATCCTCATCCCTTGTGGTGCAAGGTTGGCCAATTTGAAGTGAATTCAAGGTCATGATTGAAACTTGACTTGATTCAAGAGCTCTTGGTTGGTCATGACACATCCAAAGAGGAGAATTGTGTCAGATTCCAAAAACAGAATTGAGAGGGCACATCTCAACACCAACTAAGGACAGACAGACAGCTGAGGCATTTGTGATCACATCAAAACACATCAGTGCTGGGACACAGATGGTGACAAAATCCAATGCCAAGTCTTGTTCATGCCTTGGTGCAGTGAGATTGTCCAAATAGCTTGAAAAGAGGCCACAAGGAGAGAGGAGACTTTGTTCATCAAGGCTGACAGTGATGGCAATTGATGCAGTCTTCTTTGCAGCAAATCATGGGAAATTGGGTGAAGCGCTTGCTGTATGACAGCTGAGGTGCCAGTCAGTGGTTGCATGAAATGCTGGTCAAAAAGCCTGCATCATAGCAGCAAGAAGTTCTCACCTTTTACTTTTGAGATGCTAAGAGTCTGTTTGCTTTCCCTGCTCCACATGTTCTCTTCACCCAAATCTGCCTGAATTGCTTCCATCACTTCAGAGAGGTTCAGAGAGGTTCAGAGAGGTTCACAGAGGTTCACAGAGGCAGCAAGGCTGTGTGAAGACTGCAGCTTTTCCTCTAGGCTCAGCAAATTGGAGTGAGGGAAACATGGTAGTTTCGGTGGCTACAAGTGACAATTGTGAGCCCAATATGTTCTTGCCATCAGTAGCTTACAAAAATCCATCAGCAAAACGAAAGGGATGGTCAATGAGGTGCTTTAGCATGCTTTAGTCTAAAGCACTTTAGTGCTAAAGCAAATTTGGCAGGGCCAAAACTTAGTTCTCTAAAGCAAGGTTCAAGGTACTTTAGTCTAAGTTTTTTGGAGTTTTCATCCATATCTGCCACAAGTTTGCTGTTGTGCTTGGTTCATCTACCATCATCACACTTTCTCTAGTGACCACCTACAAAACAAGCAACATAACAACAAACCAACTTCTCAACACACAGATGTCTGCTCTACCACAGCCTATCCCTGCTACACCAACCATCTCAACCCAGCCTGAAAAAAGAAGATGGATAGACTGGACAAAGGATGAGGAACTGCACTTGGTTGAGATCCTTGCAGAGAATGTCAATTGGGCAGCAGTCTTGATCCACAATCACAACAACAATCAGGTGAGAGGGGTAACAAAGACAGGGATTGCCAAAGAAATTGGACTTCACCTCCACAGCAGTGATCCTCCAGATGCAAAGACAGTGATACAGAAAGTCAAGACCCTCAAGGAGTGCTTCAAGAAATATTATGATGCAATGAGCCAGACAGGCCAAGGTTGCCTTTTGTCTGAGCTTGATGCTCATTCTCCTCTTCTCAGAGATCACAACTGCATCCTTCAGCAAGAACCATGGTTTGACCTATTTCACCAGCTGTACTTGGACTGTCAACCATCAGCTTCTCCAGACATTTTCACTGGTGGATTTTCACAAGCCTCATCCCAGTCCACCAGCTTCAGTTTACAGATTCTACAGCTTGATCCAAGTTTCTCTGCCAACAGTCAGCAAATAGATGATGTCTCTGACAATGAGGAAGAAGGAAGGGCAGGGTCTTTTGCAGACACATCCTCTTTCCCAAGTCTCAACACTCTGGCAGAGGCTAGCCCTGCCTCATCAGGCACCACAGCTGCTCAAACCCATCTCCTGATCAAGTTGGTACTCAGCCTTCAACCTGCAAAGGTCAATTCCAGAAGAAGCAACCCTACTCTATCTTTCAAGACAGTCAGATCAAAGCCCTTGCACAGTCTCAACAGCACATCTCTGATAACAACCTTGAAGCAATCAGTATTGCAGAATGAGCAGCAGCTTTCTCTCCACCAAGAGGAGCACTCCTTCATGGAGTGCATGTTGGAGAGGATGGATGGAATGGCAGCTCAGCAAGAGGCACAGATGCAAGACTTCATGAAAAGCTTGATCAAAACTGTGGCAGGGAAGGGGAAGGAAAAGGGACCTGCTGTTCATGAGGATGCATCCAATCCTTTGTCTTCTCCTGCAACTGAGACTCCTCTGTAGTGTCTATAAACCTGTATCCTTTTGCTCTGAACAGTGCCTTATGAAGTGCTTCCCTATGCAGTCTAGCCTTCTTCCACCATACTTGATCCTGCCTGTACCTTGACAAGTGTTGATGTTCAAAGCTCTGTTCCTCCAGGTACAGTGTGTTTGCTTCTTCTCTCTGGTGCTGCCATGTCTCCAGAAGCTGTTCCATGTCCAGGCTGCTGTCTCCATCAAGGTAGAACTGGTGTTCATCAACATTGTCAAATGGGATAGCAAGGTTGTGTACAACCAGCATAGCAATCACCAGCTTTGATGCATGAGCTTGAGAGTTCTTGTCCTGGATCATATTACAGAGACCCTTAAGTGCCTGGAAGCAACCCTTTAGGTACCCTACAGCATGTTCTGATCTGATGCAGATGCTGCTGACTGCTGTGTTGAAGCGCCTGAATTCTATTGAAGCCAGTGAAGCAGAATGGCCATAAGGGGAAACAATATGCTTGGAGAGGCTGTAACCAAGGTCTCCCCAGATCCATTCCCCCTGTGAAAGGTACCATCAAGGATTCTTGAAGATATCTGACCTGGAGAAGGCACTGCTATCATGTGTTGACCCAGGCAGACTGACAACATAGTCTATCACTCTGAGGTTGTGTGGCAGGACAACAAGTTGAACATTGAGGCTGTAGTCCTTCTTGCAGTCAAAGTGTCCCTCCAGCGCTGGGGCAAACTGAAGAGGAACCAGGGTACCATCTACCATGGAGAATCCATGTTGCCAAGCTTTGACTCCTGTCTTTTGATGCACCCATGCTTTGGACTTGGTCTTGTCATCTTCTGTTGCCCATGTGATTGCAGTGTGCTGAAGGTCAAACAGAGCAGAGGTTACATTGTTGGTATAGTTGACAACAGAACCAGTGCTGAGCCCAAGGTGCTGTGCAATGTCCCTCAAACTAGCACCATTGCCATGCCTGCCCATGCAATATAGAAAGACTGAAAGTTGGTATTCAGCACTTTGGCCTTTGTGTGTTGCAAAGAGTGGATTGCTCTGGATGAGCTGCAAGATGTGATTGAATGCTTCTGGCCACATCCTGACAAGCCACTGAAAGGTCTCCCTATTGTTGTTCCTGCTATTCCTGAGCAGCTCCACTATATCATCTGCCCTTTGTCTGTTTGCTGGTCCAGTGCGATCTGCAAGGTAGTGCTGAGAGTGCAAGCAGTGTCCAAGAAGGTCAATGGTAGCAGTGAGATTCAATAGGTCCAGAGTGAAGGCAGCTGGAGCTGGGGTGGTGGAGCTTGTCAATAGCTGCTGGATGAGCAAGCATGCAGCTGCAAGGTGGGCAGCCTTGCTTTGAGCAGTGCAGGGCATGGTATCAGGTGTATGTGGACCACAATGTCAAGTATAGTGTCTGTTGAATGGCAGGCAAGACACCATCAAAGCCAAAATGGTTGTGTGAGCTGATTTGGTTGTGCTAGCTGAGTGAGTTGTGTGAGCCAAATCAGTTGTGCTAGCTGAGTGAGTTGTGTGAGCCAAAACAGTTGTGTGAGCCAAATTGGTTGTGTGAGCTGAAATATGTGTGAGCTGAAACAGTTGTGTCTGAGTGCCCAAAAATCTGAACTGGATCTGTCATCTCAACAGAAATGGATGTGACTGACCACCTCACACAACTTAGCCTAAAGCACCTAGCCTAATGCACAATGTTGACCATCCCTAAAGTGCCTCAGGTTGTTGAGCTGCTTGGAGCTAATGGTGCCACTCCCAACCCAATTGGATTCCTCATGGTGATGTGATCACAATGCAAGTTGATGGTAAACAAAAAAGTGGCTATGCCATGTGCTTAGTGTAATGCAGCAGCTTGTCAATCCTCTGGATGATGACACATGCCTAATGAGAGCAAGTGGAGGATGGAGATTGATAGAAGAACAAGTCATCAGAGGCATATTGGGAGCTGTGGAAGGCTGTTTGCCAACAACAGGCAAAGGATTGTATGCATGTGCACAATATGGTGACATTTGCTAACCATCTTTCCACCAGCTGCATCACTCATCCTCACTTCTGCTGCATGTCCAACTGCATGCATTTGGGTACACAACCTTTACAGCAGTGACCCATCACACACAGTAGTGAGGTAACTGTCAAACACACAGCATGCCCTGATGTCCTGTATCATGCTTGCTTGAACTACTCCATTCACTTCATTTTGGTTGCACTGGAACCACAGATGCCTGTTGTGAAGACAAGTGAATCTATCTGAACAAGCCAAGCTTTGGACAGGCCTTTTGGACTGTGCAGAATGCACTGAGGCTGTGAAGGTTGACCTCCACAGATGGATGAGGCAGGCTAGAAACATGCTTTCAACAGACCTCAGGGCAGTTTGGAGTTTGTGTCTTGTCTAGCATGTTATGAGACCAAGGGTCTCAAGCCATTACCTCCAGAAAGCTCACTCAGATGATGCAAGGCTGCAAACACTTGCTGGAGAGATGGTGGAACTAAAAGTGTGGAAGGCACTTTCACCAGCTAGCATTCTACAGGAAAGGTAAGTGGCCATGCAGCATATTGCTGTAGTGACAAAAGCGATTGATGAACTGTCAAGTTGTGTTGGGAAGGTGCCATGCAATGGCAGTGGCCAACTGGCAATTTGGTGGTGTTTAAAGTCATGAAACAAGTGCACATATATGATTGACTGTGAACTGCCAATCTCACCCCAAGACCTACAGGTTTGACAGACACACACACCACTACTGAGCTGTGCTTGATATCACAATCAACCTCTACAATAACATGAGACTAGGTTATGATTGTTGTACAGTATGACAACATGGTGAAAACAGAATACTCAAGTTTGAGCTTGAGCACAGAATTGAACCCAGATGGGCAGTGCGCTGTGCCTGAAGGAGATTAGGTGAGAATCCAGGGTCTTGTGGCTATTCCAAGCAGCATGCTTTTGTAAGTCATGTTTTCGCCCACATCTTGCTGCATGGCCAAGTAGAGAAACAGTGGTGGTCAAGTAGGAAATGGTGAGAGACGGCCGCATAGCTCAGCGTCATGCTGAGGGAAATTGCTTGCCGAGTTTCCGTACATATTGCATTCAGCTGCAGACCTGTTTGCTGCTGAAAAAGTCTTCACTCCCGATGCCAAGAAGGGAGAGCTGTGCAAACAGCACCTTGAAAGAAATTCACTCCTTATCGAGGCCAGATCAGTTGTCAAGAGTGCTCCAGCCAGCGGGTCTCGGTTGCAGGATCCTGCTGCTGTTGATCCAATCACGCCACACACACACACACACACACACACACACACAATGCAACGCTTCCGTCAGACAGCAGCTGCACAGCTGCACAGCTCAGCTCAGCTTAACCTGACTATACGCGGTTCGCCTGCACACGTTGTCCTCCGTTGAGCGCTTTTTTCCTCCAGCTGGAATTTCACGCTGCCAACACACCCGCGGGCGGCGTTTGACTTTTCTTGTCCGTGGAGGATGGACCAAGCCATCACCCAAGCTGAGGTCCTCTTCGTTCGTGGGCAAGAACAGCTTACCTTGATGTATCCATCTCTATCGTCTGTAGCTTCCCCACCCATTCCCCTGTCACTTATTAGCTACCAAGTACCGTCAGGTTTCGTCGCCTCGACCGCTTCGTCTCTCTTAAATCACGGTCGTTTCCCAAAGCTCGATAGCTGGGTACGAGGCCAATACTGCTCATCCACGAAGCAAGCGCACTTTCAGCACAGTTGCTTGTTGTACTCCTCAGCGATCTCAGCATCCCCTCGCATCAAGTCCAGACCCAAATCGCTCAAGTATAGCAGAATCACCCACCATCGGACCATCCGAGCATCTCGCGTCAGGCACGCCACCCTACTTAGCGCACAGGTCGGCGAAGGCTCAGCAAGCTCTTGATAGCGCCTCTTCAAAGTCAGGACAGTCAGCACATCGGAAGGTCCGACAATCAGCAACAGGTTCTACGCGCACTAGTATACGCCCCAATCACAGTCATGTTGCAAATCAAGAACGACTATTTTGGCTCGGATTCGCCGCTCAGCCGCCCGCCAAGCAGAGGAGCGAGTCCATCAGCTTCCGCAATGCTCAGCCCAGGCTCGAGCTCAGTAGCTACATCGCAGCTTTCTCTGCTTGCTTTTGGTTCGCAGAGAAACTCACCCTCTACCTCAGCTTGCACCTCGGTCAGCGATCTCTCCTCAGAAGTCGACAAGCTTTCTCTCTCCTACGCTGGTGCTGGTCGCAGTTCGGAACAAGCTGTTGCCATCCGACCCAACAACGAGGAGCCAGATTGTAGCACGGATGATAGCGAGGCAGCAGCCATCGAGGCTGAAAACCGCAGGGTAGAGCAAGAGCTCGACGCTGCACTCGCTTTCGGCACCCAGATTGTCCAGCGGGAGGCCCGTGCGCTCGCAATGGCCGCCAAGCGTCTCTCGAAGCACTCGGTGCAGCAGGACGGCTTCCGCAAGGCTGTCCGACTAATTATGCGCGCCACGACGGGTGACCGTGGTGGAAAGATCGTGCTTACTGGTGTCGGCAAGAGCGGTATCATTGCCAAGAAGCTCTCCGCTACTTTCCTCTCGCTTGGTACACCGTCGATGTTTCTACACCCAACAGAGGCATTGCATGGAGACCTCGGCCTGCTCACACCGCACCGTGATGTCGTGATCGCTTTGTCGCACTCCGGATCTTCTCCCGAGATCCTCTCCCTCATACCGCACCTCAACGCGCGTAGATGTCCCATCATTGGGTTGGTTGGCAAGCGCGAGAGTGCGCTCGTCCAAGCTTCCGACGCATGGATCGACTGCGCTACGGGCAAGGACGACCCTGACTCGGATTCGGAAGACGACGAGCAGTTCCAGCGCCGAGCCGAGGCTGTCTTGTCCGACTCGGATGGCGGTGCGGAAGAGAGCAACTCGGTCGCCGGCTCTGCTGACGGTCTCTTGGCTGGTCGAAGCATAAGCGAGCCATCCGCACCCACACATGTAAACCACGACACATTGACTCGTGCCCACAGAGCCACGGAAAGTGATATTTGCGGTTGCGGCAAGCAACGATCAACAACGCGCAGAAGAAAGCGAATGGCACGACCAACCACCGACGAAGCATGGGACGATGTTCCTGCTCCGTCTAGCAGCACAATGGTCGCTTTGGCCATGGGCGACGCTCTTGCGTTCTCCGTTACCCGCGCAAAAGGTCTTGGCAGGGACATGTTCGCCTTCAACCATCCTGGAGGCAAGCTCGGTGCGGATTTCAGGCTGCAAGGCCAGTCAGCGCCGCTTCAGACGTACGACTCCAAACGTGGTGACGGCGCTGTGGCTACTCCCATAGCCGCCTGATCCGCAGTCCCGACCCTCTCCCTCTCGTTCACGCATTGGTTTTGCTATCTCTCAACTCTGCTCCGATCCCCAGCCTCGTCTCGTCCAGCATTTACTCGCCACTCTGGCGCTATCTCTTGTACCAGTATCGGTCTCTCTACATCTGCTTATGGTCCTGTTCCACTCCGCAATCCGGCGGACACACACCTTTTTCGAACCTCGTATCACGACTGTTATACCAAGATTGACAGCTGCTCAATGAACGTGCGGACTTCGAGTGGGTTGAACGACAAAAAGTGTGTCCGCACGGCGCCCAAGGCTTTCTTCGGAAGTCGGGGACAGAAGCGGATTAAGCGAGACCGAGCTAAAGAGGCAAATGGAAATTTAGCACCCAGCCGAGCGTTGGACAGAGCAACGGCAACAGCGGCATTCATACAGCTCGAACAAAGTCATCTCATCTGCATGCTCACCGATGTGTGGTGCTGCCTCTCACAATGACGGCGAGAACCACAAAATTGAGCACAGAAGGGAACGAGGCTAAGCGGTGGTGGTGATTAGGGCCCGTCGCTGGATGGACAGTGAGGTTGTGAGACAGGCGATGTTGCGCTCGCGTCCCGGATGTAGGGCGGCGGCTATCCAAATTCGCAAAAGTACAGCGGAAGGCACGAGGTCAGTGTCCGACAATCAATCCAGAACAACTTTTGTTGTTAAGTGCTGGAACGCCCGATAGCTCTCATGCCCACGTTGCTGTAACTTAGTCAATGCGCTGCTCAGTGGAACAGCACACCCACATTCACAGCGATCTGGTTCTAACCCGCAGCACAGAGAGACATGTCGATGCCCACCCCGCGTCCACAAACCGGTTGCTTCGCCGTATTCTTGTTGACGCTGTGCGAGTGAATCTTTTCCTCAGTGAGGATCCAGTTTTGTGCAGGCCGCAGATGGGGACGGGGTGCACACGCCATGGAGACAGTGCCACGTAGCATGCTCAGCTGGAAGGACAGGAAGCGAGCGGATGCCGATCTTCCGCATCCGCTTCTGCGTTCTTCCTCCACAGCGGGAAGAGGTGTCTGCAGGAGACGAAAGTGCCGCTGCAGAGCCAGTTGCTGCCGCCTCCCTGAACGCCAATCCTGGCGCATACGGAACAAGCGAAGGTCACAGAGCCTTGTTCCATGCCACAACTGATGCAACAAGATTCTCCACGAGCATTTCACACCCTCTGATCTTGCTCTTCTTGCACCATCAAGCTGTGAAATTGTGTGGATCCGCTCGTGTGATCTCCATTGTAGAGCGTGGGGAACTTGATTGGTGAGCCTAAACCAGCTGCACGTTGGAGCAAGACTAGTCCACCTCCAGATACTGCTGTCAGACTTCACTGTAATACGGCGATGTTGTCGTGGTGTGCGTGATCACGTTGAGCCGAATATGACATCACCCCCTTTGTGCTTGGTCACTGGCCTCAATGTGGACAACGTGGGCACGTGCGAACACGAAAGGTCCTAAGAAATGCATCGCGTGGGGAAGATTCACCAGGCTTTTCAAAACATAGCTCATATCAGAGTGGCAGCAATGAAAGATAGTGTTGGTTAGCGAGGTGGTGGATGTCGGCTAGGTGTTGGATTCTGAGCTAAATTCTCGGCTGCTATCCTTCCGCTCCAAGCAATGTCCCTGTTCCAGCTCTCGAACAAGACATAAGGAGAAGAAAGGATCACCCCTTCCAGATCGTTTGTACGAATCTCTCCGTGCAATGTGATGCCCTTGGACAAACGTCCGTGTGTTCATCGCCGCTGTTGATCGACCGCTTGTGAAACAGACTCATCAAGGCATCTCGTACTCGTCGCACAGGCATAAAAGTAGGCTTCATTTGAACCCCACAAGGTGGACTCCCTCTTCCCAAGATACCCGAAGCCTCCAAAGCCGACACTACCTCAAGCATGAAGCTCTCCGCCACCAGCCTTGTCGGCATCCTTGCCACCCTCCTCTCCCTCACCCAGGCCTATCCGCTCGACAAACGTGTGTCCGGCGTCAAAGGTTTCGATATCAGCGGCTATCAACCCAACCCTAACTACTCCTCCGCAGTCGCCAATGGAGCCAAGTTCGTCATCATCAAGGCTACCGAAGGTACCACCTACAAGTCTTCCTCCTTCTCGTCCCAGTACAACGGTGCTACCAACGCAGGTCTGATCCGCGGAGCGTACCACTTTGCTCACCCCGACACGTCCTCTGGTGCAACCCAGGCCGAGTTCTTCCTCGCCAACGGCGGCGGCTGGTCCTCAGATGGCATCACCCTCCCGGGTATGATCGATTTAGAGTCGGTGAGCGGCAGCCCGACCTGCTACGGCCTATCAAAAAGCGCAATGGTCAGCTGGATCCATGACTTCGGCAACACATACAAAGCAAGCACCGGAAGGTACCCCATGATCTACACCAACGCTGGTTGGTGGAACCAATGCGTCGCTAGCAGCGTCTTTGCAGCCAACTACCCGCTCGTAGTTGCTAACTACGGCGTATCAAGCCCCAAGATCCCCACAGGCTTCAACTACTACAGCTTCTGGCAGTACGCTGATTCCGGCACTTACCCCGGTGACCAGGACACTTGGAACGGTGACCTTGCCAGTCTCAAGACCTTCGCCCGTGGTTAGACAGCCACAAATCGCATCGATAGCAACGACTCATAGCTCCGAAGAGCACGAGCTTGCCTTGACTTGTTTCGACTCAGAGCGAATCAGAGGAACGGTTTCACATTCAACAGCGAGGATCCACTTTGGATTCCGCGAAACGGCTCGTGTGTCCTGTTGCAAGGACTGACTTGCACAGAAGGATGCGAAAGAACAGAATCTACGTTGCGAGAATGGAGCGACATGACGAACAGCGAGATGAGAGCGAGAAGTGAACATGAGCAGGACGCGCATGTAACGTTGTGTGATGTGACATTTTGATGTGAGATCGTACGTTCAAGAACCTCGTGCAGAAGCTCTGGCGCCTTCAGGGTAACCGCAGAAGCTGTTTTCAACATCAGCAACGTATGCTAATGAGGCCGATTAGCTGTTTGCACACTGAACTTGCGGGCCAGCGCCGCCGTCCTCGTCATCGTCGTCCATGCCAGGGTGCTGTCCGGCGCCGTTGGGCTTGGCGTTGCGGGCCTCGCGCTCGTCGAGCTCGTCCATCTGCACATCTTCGACGTCGATCTCCTTCTTGGTCTTGGGGAGAGCCCTTCGTGGTGGCAAAGCCTGCTCGAGCAGAGGAATGTTGTTGATGTCGATGGTCTCGGGGAAAGCGACGCTGAGATTGACGTAGAGGTCGCCGAGCTCGTGGTGACGGTAGCTGGGCATACCCTGACCACGGAGGACCTTGACGTCGCCGGGCTTGATCACCTCACCGGCAGGAATTTCGACCGACAGAGCGTGGTCGTCGAGGTGCTCGATGAGAATCTTACCACCGGCCAGTGCTGTGAGGAGGTCGACTTCGACGTCGATGAAAAGATCGTTCTTTCTGCGCTTGAAGCGGGGGTGGGGCTTCTCGTCAATGACGATGATGACGTCGCCTGGGATGGTGTTGGGCGCCTGGTCAGCCTCTTCTTTAAAGGTGATCTGCTGGCCGTCCTCCATGCCCTTGTCGATGCGGACCTCGAGCACCTTGCGCTCCTGGGTGATCTTCTTGCCGTTGCACTCCTTGCAGCGATCTTTGGCGTTGATAATCTCTCCCTGACCCTGGCACTCGGGACAGGTCTGTTGCATCTGCTGCACCATGGGACCAAGCTGGCGGAGGACGACCTTGATACCCTGACCGTTGCATCCACCACATGTCTTGACGGCGCCTTCCTTGCCACCGCGACCGTCGCACTTCTTGCAAAGGACGTGCTTCTGGAGAGCGAGTTTGGTGACCTTGCCGACGTAGAGCTCCTCGAGCGAGACCTTGACACGGTGGACAAGGTCCTTGCCCTTGCGAGGACCACGGGGTCGTGAGCCTCCTCCGCCGAAAAAGCCACCTCCTCCGCCACCGAAGAGTTGGGAGAAAAGATCCTGCGGGTCCATCCCGCCACCCATTCCTCCATTTTCGAGACCCTGCTCGCCGAATCGGTCATAGACGTCTCGCTTCTCTGGGTCGGAAAGGATCTCATATGCTGCAGTGATCGCTTTGAACTTTTCGGGGTCACCGCCCTTGTCTGGGTGCTCCTTCAATGCTTTCTTTCGGTAGGCCCTGATCGATGCAAAGTGGATTGCAAGTCGTAAAGACAATGTCAGGAGAGCACAATGTCAGCATGGCAGTCGAGGCAACGCCGTGAGAGACGCAAGCGACAGCGAAAGGATGGTGTATACTCACTTTTTAAGCTCCGACTCGGAAGCGGTGGATGGGACCTCGAGGAGGTCGTAGAACTTTGTCTCCTTAACCATGATGAATACCGGATATGCGATGCGGCGGTAAAGATGTTTGTGGGAGCGACTGGACGACTAGAGTCGATTGCAACTGCAATTGATCGCTATGCGGCCCAATCTGGAAATGAGGACGAGATGTGCTTTTGTGACGCTCCTGAAAGAAAGTCCACTACTGCTGAACCGGTACGGTGCAGCTGGCTTGATGACAGTGTTCGTTGAGGTATGCGACAGTGATCTGCCACGATAAAGGATCGCTGCCTAAAGTAATGGTGGTGTCGAGGTGAAGAAGGAACCGAGACTGCAAGAGTGTGCAATAGCCAGGCCAGGACAAAGAAGTGTTGGAGCTGCAACAAAGCAGTCGAGCGACACCCTGCTCCTAAAATCCACAAAATCCCAGGCAGGGCAACACAATGTTTCGTCGGTTCACACAGATTCGAGCGCAACTGAAAGCACTCTCACGCCTTGCGCCTCACGTCAACTCGAGAATTTCAAAAATCACACACTCCATAAAACGATTGGAAAGGGCTCTCTATTCGGAAGATTACCGTCAAAGCGCAGCAACCTTTGATCGGTGCAGGCTGTACCTTGAGCTTTCCTGAAGTCAACACTCGAAAGCGTAGTTCATCTGCGCAGCGGTTTGGCGCAGCTTCAACGGCACCAGATTACGACGCCAGTACCGAGATAGTGCTCAGCTAAAGCTACCGAAGCCCCAGTTCTAGTCACATCTCGAAAGGTGGTCCTGAATGCTTTGCGTGTGTGGCTGTCGTATGCGCCGCTCGTTCGGTTTCTTTCTCTATCTCGCGAACTCGCATCCCGGAATTTTCGCAGTCGGACGCCTGCTACAAGACCTTCCAAAGCCTTCCATTCGATTTATACAAAATTTCTAGCGCGTTCTCTGCTTCCTTCAGCCCCGTCGTCGTGTCCGCCTCGAATCTGAGTAGCAGATCTCCCGATCGAAATTCCAAACGTCTGTCAAACAACGAGGCCCTAACAGGTCAATTTTAACGACATTGCCACGTCTTCGACCCGCTCGATACTGCACGTCAATTTTAATCGGTTGGTGCGGAAAGCGGAAAGTGAAAAGTCGGTCGCGGGCCTGTTTTTCTAAACTGGATCCGTCACTTCGCCCGGACCCTTCTTAGCCATCCTTGGTCTTCATTGAAACCGTCGTTAGTTCCACTTCCTTGGACCTCGTCCTAATCTCCTTCCAAGCTTGGTGCGCATCGAGCCTCACTCTCCAAATCTTGCTTCTGTCGTTACGTGCTCCACTCAAAAACTTCCCAGTCAGCCTCGACAGCAAGCCAAGTCCATCTCTGTACGGTCTTCCCAGCGTCGTACCCACTGCTCGACTTCATTTGGACACGTAGACCACAACGCCTCTTGACGCACGAGCTCGCTTAACATCGTCCTTACCTCAAAGCGTTTTGTTACAAGTCATAGTCAGGACCTTGACTCCTCTGTGGCACCACCGTCTCCCCTCTGGAAGGACGAAAAAAGCAAGTCTTGAACAAACTCCTCCGCCTTCACCCGCTCAGCATACAAGCATGTCCGGCGACAGAGGTCTCTTCATCGCGTACGGCGTGCTCATGGCCGGCGCCGTAGCACCCATCTATTTTGGCTCCTTCTCCTCTCTCAAGACGCCCAAGACCACACGAGACATCCTCAAAGCTGCCAAGAAGAAGCGCAAGTCGCGCAAGGGTACGGACGACTCGGATTCCGGTTCTGAATCCGACTCGGACTCGGACTCGGAAGACGACGACGTGCTCGACAGGGTGACCTCGTCGGACGCCATGTGGTTCCCCATCATGGGCTCAGCCGTGCTGTTTGGTCTCTTCCTCATCTTCAAGTACCTCAACAAGGAGTACGTCAACCTGCTACTCAGCTTCTACTTTGGCTTTGTCGGCTGTCTCGCCCTCAGCCAGGCGCTTGTCGCTACCTCGCGTAGCATCGTCGGTCGTGAGTTGTGGAACAAGCTACCCAACTTCCGCCTCTACCTCGACCAACGCGGACAGGGCCGTCTCTTCAAGCTCTCGTTCACTACTGTCGATGTGGCTCTGGTTGCCGTCTCTGCTTTGCTCGTCGGGTTCTACCTCGTTACAAAGAACTGGATCATCAGCAACTTGCTGGCTCTTTCGCTCTCACTCAACGCCATCGCTCTTATGTCGCTCGACTCGTTCCGTACGGGTGCCATCATGCTGGGTGGCCTGTTCGTCTACGACATCTTCTGGGTGTTTGCTACGCCCGTCATGGTTTCCGTCGCTCGCAACTTTGACGCACCCATCAAGATCGTATGGCCCAAAAACATCCTTGACGCACTCTTTGCGCTTCAGGCGCGCGAGCCGCTGCCCAAGCTCCAGTTCACCATGCTTGGATTGGGTGACATTGTGATCCCTGGCATCTTTGTTGCTCTCGCTCTTCGATACGACCAGCTGGTCGCCAGCGAGGCCAAGCCGTCGGCCAGCTTCACCAAGTCGTACACGCGTTTCGATAAGCCCTACTTCAGAGCTACATTGGCTGCCTACATCGCTGGTCTTGCTACGACGATGGGCGTGATGCACTTCTTCAAGGCTGCTCAACCTGCGCTGCTGTATTTGAGCCCGGCATGCACTGGTGCCGTCTTCCTGACTGCTGCTTTTCGCGGCGAGTTCAAACAGGTGTGGAATTGGACGGATGGCGAGCAAGAGGAGAAGGAGAAGGAGGACAAGAAGAAGAAGAGGAAATCGGATACCGACAAGGAGGACGGAAAGAGGTCCAAGCCTGTTTCCAGGCGATCGAGTCGTCGGACGACCAAGAAGGATTGAGGCCTTTCATCACTCTAGACGATGCATTTTGCTTTCTTTGCTGCTCATGCAATCACACTCTTGACAGTTGAAACCAGTCCGTTCAACCAGGGGCTTTCTGAAACTGCCCAAACTCTGTGTGCTCGCTTGTCAGCGGACACGACGCGGTTCACACAACAACGCGTAACTATGAGGCCGTCTCATGAAGGTGTGAAAGTATCAGCTGCTGCTCTCGCACCTGCGCTTGCAGTATTGCTGGACAAGTTGCAGCGGAACGACCTGAGTCGTAAAGCCCACTTGGTCTCATCTCTTCTTCGGTCAGCTCCGAAATTAGCTGAAGCCTCAACACCACTGTGTTCGACAAGGAGACGCGATGGTCTGAGTGGACGCAGTCTGGGCAGTGCTGCAAGCGCGTGTCTTAAGTCAACAGCGTCGGCTCGTCTCCGAGTCCACTTCCAAGACCACCTGATCCACAAATCTTGCGGTACTCCGCGCTCTCCGTTTTGTATGGTGGAATCTTGTCATGCTCCCCACTTCAGCACTGCGCGAGCACATCTTCAAACGCAACGCACCCTCTTGGTCGACAGCTCTAGCGCACAATTGTTCGGAAAAGCCGCGGATGCACTTAGCTCAAGCCTTCCCGGCCTAGTGAACAAGCGCGCTGGATATCTCGGAAGCACCCGAATCTAAAAGTGGTTTCCAATGTGATTGTGGCCCTGCTCATTGCTATCCAAAGGAGACTTCCGAAGCGAGCAGATTCGCTTCAATAACAGCCACGATAAAAGCCAGCGGTGTGTAGCGCGAGTGTATCCGTCAACAGCCGAGAATGATGTCGCGGCTGCAGGGAACCACCCTCCTAATTCCCCGAAAAGAGAAACCTCGCTCGTTAAGCGTTAGTTCCACTAAGTCAGTCCGCGATCGAAGCGACATGTCCGTCGTTAGAACCTGTCTGTGCAACTGTCTTGGCTCGTTCTCCAAGTCATCGGCACTGGGTTCCACACGTCGGTGCGTGACCCACGGCCCCTCAAACAAGCACCCTGACATACCAGCGCAACGCTCGTGCTAATTGGTCTCAGAGCTGTCTAAGTCGAATCATGTCAAGCCGACCGTGTGGACCGTGTGGTCTCTCAAGCAAGGTGCTTGCCGACATGCATTCCATGCACGGCACTCGCCACTGAATTTGCCAAAGGAGACTCCCACTCGCGCCTCACCTGACAAATCAAGATTTTGCTCCACCTTCGAGATCTCCCGCATCCCATCGGCTGGTCCGACATGGACGAGTTCAGCACAACGGCTCGGACTGGAAAAAAAAAGGGGGGGGGGGGAGGGGAGAAAAGATCATCCAGGGTTCAGCTGAATTTTCGATGTGTGTTTCGGCTACAAAAACGGCCACACTGAGAAGCAGGTCCAGCATATGGACGTCGGGAGTGCGCGCGCGCGCACTGTGATGCAACCGTGAAAACCGCCGAGTTACAGACAGAAAGGTCTTGGCCCAGAGCCGCCCGAAAATCGCGTCGATGGCTGCTCGTGTTGGCAGTTGTGATGCAGTAGACTGCGCAGCGGTTTTTCGCCGTCTACTGTACATTGCAGCGGCGCAGAGATCGAGAGAGGTTCTAGCGCCGTTCAAATCACAAAGCTGTAAGTTAAAGCCTTTGTCTTGGCAAATTTCTCACTTATGTTGTTCGATACCTGCACACGGCGTCATTCTTTCAATTCCGACCCTTTCCCCACGCTCACTGACTGTAGACTGTAGGCTGGCCAACGCGAGGCAAATTCGGGCGATGCCCGCTCACAACTTTTATTTATTTAAATTTTTTAATTTTTATTGGCTTCCACCTCGGCGTCGGGCATAGTCAGGCCGCTCACTCACATATGCTGTGCTGCAACCTTGTGACAGCTTGCTTGCTCGCTTTGCTGCTCTTGCTCTTCGGCCTGGTCCCGATCCGTGAGAACTACCTCGACCTCCTGTCGACTCGCCATCAGCTACGCCTTTCCTACGAACAGCAGACAGCTAGCCTGAAACTGAGCCTGGAGCAGCAGCAGCAGCAGCAGCAGCAGCAAAAGAAGGCTAAACGACCGACCAAGGTTCAGGCACCGACACCGCAGAACCCTGACTTGGCTTGGCGGTCCAGCTGACACTTGGCTCTGACACCGTCGCTCCGGTCCTTTTCTTCCTCTCACTCTCTCGTCTATTCGTCCCGATCTTCCATCGAATCGCTCCATGCGACACGGCTTGCACTCCTGGTCGCAGAGTTGGCATTTCCCTCGTCCGTCGACTCGCTACGCCCTCTGTCTCCCACCATCATCGGGTCCCAGCTCCCAGCAGCCCTGGCCGCATCTCTCGCTCTGCTCGCATTGTTCCCGACACACCAGCCCCTCTGCTTGCTGAGCATCACCACATCCGCCATACACTTGACCATTTCAGTCAATACTTCTCTGGTCACACACACTCCTTTCATCTGCTGATCGTGTCCGCCCTGACACGAAGCCACAACTCGCAGCCGCCCTCGGCTCCTCCCAGCGTGCACTCGAGACCATTGCATCGCACACGCAGGCCGACATTCATCGTGATCGAACCGACATCATCCGCATACAGCATCTGCTCTTTGCGCACCGGGTCAGATCCCTTGCGCCTTTCATTGCGAGGTATCTGTTCGCTTCGTCCGTCGATAGGCATTGTACATAGCGACTTCGGCCTTCATCATTGCCAAGCTGGGCGCAGTACACATGGACATGAAGTGACCTTTTCGCGTATCCGACGCTCCCTCCTACCAACGCTGCATCCAGCTTCCTTTCTCCACGCACACCAGGTTCAGATCGGCTTTTGCTGACCTGGAAGTCGATCACCTCCGGACAGGACACCTCTTTCCCTTTCTAAACGTTCTTGCATTCGATCTGACCACCTTCACCCCCCTGCCACCATGTCCGCACCATTTTCGCCAGGCGTGGGCTCCTCGGGCGCACCCGTGTCTCCCGGTGTCGGTTCTGGCTCCAACTCGGGCGGAAGCTGCTCTGGTGCATGCTTCAACCCAAGTCAGCTCAAGTATCAATATCTGCAGGGTTACTTTGGCGCTCACATGCTCCCTGCACCGTCATACAGATATGTCTACCTTCTTTGGTTTGTCACCATCGTCGTCTGCCTTGTGCTCGGCACGTTCCACATGCTCGGTGTCGGCGACAGATCCTACATTGGCGCGAAATGGAAGCGCTGGGCGACCAAGAACCGTGTCTACAAGCTTGGAAAGCGCGTCGACATTCACGGCAATCGTATTCAGAAGGATAGCAAAGGCTTCAGCCGCGCCTACGCGCCCATCAAGCATCGCAAAATGGTCACCTTTCCCAGCTTCGGTCGCCTTGTGCTCCTCTTCTTCATGCTCGCCGTCCCCATCGTCCTGACGCTCGTGGGAGCTGACTTTATCGGTCCCAATGTCGGCCTCTTCGACTTCTCTCAGAGCTGGCCACCCCAGACCACCTACATGGCCGGCCTCTCCCGACGCATGCTTCAGACATTGCGCAAGCGCGTACTATGGGGTCAAGGCCCTTATCCTTCCGTCACCACCTATCCTCCCTCGCGCACATTGCCGTACCATACCTGGTGGACCACAGGCGACCGTACCGGCGATATCACCATGGGCCTCGTTCCCATCGTCCTCATCATGGCGCTCAAGCAGGTGCCATTTGCGCTGCTCTCCACCCGCTTCTTTGGCGGATACGCCTTTGATCGACTCTCTTTCCTCCACAAGTGGGGAGGTAGGATCATCTGGCTCTTTGGTACCGCCCATCTCGTCACATGGTGTGTCCAGCTGAATAAAGACACTCGTATCGGCGAGCCCGTATGGAGCTTTGCCTTCATGTGGACCAAGTTCCGCTGGGGCTGGGTTTCTTATGGCTTCCTTACCGCGATGATCGGGCTCTCCATCGGACCAATTCGCAATCGCTTCTACGAGTGGTTCTACATTGCTCATGTCATCACCGTGGCGGGCTTCATCATCACTGCCATGCTTCACCATCCGCCGCTCGCCCAGTGGATGTACATCCCGCTGGCATGGTGGGTCGCTGAGCGTCTCACAAGAGCGCTCAAGGTCGCATGGATCAACGGTCTCGGCTTTGCAGGTCGCAAGCCCCAATTCGCACTTACTCCCAAGCCTCAGATGCCATATTCTCACTCAGCAACATTGTCCGACGGTCCTCAGCGTTATCACCAGCGACCGCTACCGCGCTCGCAGCATCAGTCGCGCTCTACCTACCACGGCCAGTCATACAGCCCCCAGCCTTCGTACATGGGTCAGGACAGAGACTTTGGCCAGTACGGCCCTGCTGCTCGGCCACCTACCACCTTTGACGGCTCGATACGAGGTCAAGGTACCGTTGCAAGCTCATCCTCGTCCCACAAGTTTGCATCGCAATCGCGTCGCAGTTCCGAGTACGAGCACACTTTGGTCGAATCCATGCCGGACGGGGAAAGCCGCAAAGTGTGGAGTCCTCCCATCAGCGAGGGTCCAGGCGAACCATTGACGACTGGGATAGCCCATCCATTGGACAGGCGCAACGACCCAAGCCCTGAACGGAAGGAAGGTACACTGGAGAGGAGAGCGACGCGTGCAAGTGCGCGTTACGACCCCGTCAACGATCTCATTCAAGACTACATTCCGTCGCGACAATCCAACGCTGACGTATACCCTCCACCGCCAATAGAAGCATTGCCACCGCTTCCAAAGCAGTACGCAGGGCCAGGCGATGGAAACGGCGACGTCAAATACTCGCTGCAGGATCCCTCCGAAGGCCCCCATTCTCCGCCAGGGCAGGGACCCCACTACCCGCCACAACGTCAAGGCAGACTACGCAGCGAGTCTTCAGCCATGTCGGCGAGACCCCCCACCATCTTCAGCATCATGTCGACTGCGTTCCCACGCCAGCTCGGACCACGCCCTGCCATGTCAGCCGATGTGGCTGCCGTCATCCGACCTGGTTTTGCCTTTGTTCAGCTGCTTCCCGGCAAGACACTACGTCTTACTCTGCGAACACCAAACAAGATGTCGTGGAAGCCCGGTCAGTGGGTCTATCTCAATATTCCCAGCGTTCGCTTCTGGGAGTCGCATCCTTTCACCATCGCATCAGCTCATGACGCTGACTTTCCTGTCACCACCGAATTTGTCGATGCAGACGCAGAAAAAGGATTGGCGCACGCACAGAAGGCCAAGGGTGAGGAGCGAACCATGGTCTTGCTTGTACGATGCCGACGAGGTTTTACACGTTATCTTTGGAACTTTGTTGCCAGGAAGAGGCAGATGCAAATTCAAGCTGCTGCCGATGCGCAGCACGGTGCGGGAATGTATGGAATGCCAGGCACCGCGATGGTACCGGTGCTTGGTAAGGACACGACTGGCGTTCACATCCGAGCCATCGTGGATGGTCCTTACGGCTCGGCGGACCGAACACATTGGGATATTCACTCGACGATCGTCATTGTCTGTGGAGGATCTGGCGTCAGCTTTGGCATGTCCGTGCTCGAGCACTTGTGCGCATGCATTGTGGGCGCAATGAAGTTTGGCAAGGAGGGCAAGGGTGGAAAGGATTTCTTGACGAGAAGGGTCCGATTCGTCTGGATCATGCGCGAGTTCTCGCATCTGCAATGGGTCGCTGCCGCGCTCAGGAGGTGCATCGAGATGGTACCACCAGAGCACTTGCAAGTGGATCTGTACGTGACGCATTTTAATCATCGGTCGGCACTTCCAGGCGCTCCCAGAGGCGGAAACGGTGGTGGACGAAGCCAAGATGTCGGACCGCTCAAACCAGGCCTTGGAGGCTCTAGCTACGACAGCCCCCAGGAATGGGGTGCGGGCATGGTCTCTAGTGCAGATACGACCTACTCCAGGGCTGCGCGCTTCACCGAAGGACCCGAGCAGGATGAGTATGACATTACTGCCTACGACCTTACGCACTTCGATGGCGAAGACCAGAGCGCACCGACAGCGATGGAGGAGGAGATGAACAAGCGTATTCGATCAGAGGGTAAGCTGCGTCGGGCCAAGACGCGACGCAACACAGTCAAGCGCAAGGGCGGTCGTGGCGGCAAGCCTGTCAATGCAGAGTCTGAGCGGGATGAGCAGGTGCTTGAAGCTCAGCGCGCCATGTACGAAGAGCGAAACGGTGTTCGAAGACCACAGCCGTTCGAGCCGGAACGCCGGCCCTCCGATGGCTTGTCGCCTTTCGAGGATCCTACAAGAGGACCAAGTATGCCAAATTATGCACGCCCGCACCTTGCTCCCGAGCAGGATTTGGGCGACTCGAACGGCAGATTGCATGATAGCGACGGCTTCGAGGAGGCCGGATGGTCTTCGGAGCAGAGGGACCGACTGAACCGCCGAAGGTTGATGAGCAATGGTAGCGACCGGAATCTGTACTCTACATCCAACTCAGCGGGTCTGCAGATGCCGCCCAACACGACTGATTCCAGCCTTGGTCCCTTGGTTGCGTACATGTCACCGAGTCCATCTCGTCCTGGATCTCGTCCTGGATCGTCGCACAACGAGCTCGCGCCGCCACCGCCCTTTGGTGTAGCCTCGGGAGCCAGCACTCCACGCTTCGGACCGTCTCCTCTCGCTACACCCTACAGCAGCGACTTTGAGCGTGGCAGTTCGTACGGGCCTCCACGCTCTGATTACCTTCACGTCGACGAACCCGAAACCTTCCGACGAGCTGGCTCATCCACGTTCAACCTGCTCAATACCTCAGTTCCACCTGCACCTTCATCCAAATCTCCTGTCGAGGACGCACCGATCGATCTCGATGTTGAAGAAGACCTCGATCTCCGCGTTGTCGCCGAACTGGCGCAACCAGGCCACCCCAAGCTCGACCGTATCATCCGCCAGGAGGTCGACGCCAGCCAAGGTCGAACCCTTGTTGCTGGATGTGGTCCCAAATCGCTCGACATTGTGCTCAGGAGCATCGTCAGCAAACAGATCGATCCCAAGAAAGTGCGCCGCGGCGATACCAGGGGCATTGTCAATGTCGTCAGCGAGTGCTTCGAATGGGGTGGCTAGTCATCCCACTCTTTCCTCTCTTTTGTGTTTTACAGCACATACACACACATGTGTACAGTCGCACCACCCATCTCGCGAATCTGTTCCTCGAATGATGCCCTGGATTCAGATGATAAAGTCGGTAAACGTGCGCAGAAGAGTGTTGAGCGTCGATCCGAAGAAGAGCGCGATGACGGTGCTGGTAAAGATGATGTTTGTGTAGACGAAGGAAAAGTCTGGAGTCGCGAGCTCGACTAGACGAGGGAGGGTGTAGATTCGGGTTTGAGTCTTTGAGAAGTCTCTTGCTGCTCTTCCCGCTTCGTTTCGCTTTCCTTGCTGGTAGGCTCCCTGCTCGTCTATGCTGAGATAGGTGCGAATGATACGCTGCCAGGGCGTGGGAAGAGGTGCATTAATGGCACTGCCGGCTCGCGTCTGCTTCTGCTTCTGCTGGTGTTGGCTCTGTTTCGCAACCAGCGCCTCCCTCGGATCCACAGGCGCAAGGGGGAAGACTATTGCCGGGTTCAAGTCAAAACCCCTGTGCGCGTCAGGCGGATGCTGCGAATAGGGCACAAAGACCTTGCGCAGCTCCATCTGCAACGTCACCCTCCCGCGGGCTGGGATCCTCACCACCGCTTCCAGCACAAATGGCTTCCTCCCCCCCCTCCCATTCCCTGAAGTCTCTCCAGCCATCGTGGTGGTGGTGGTGGGTTGGTAGGTGAGCTCCTCCACAGGAGACTCAAAGTCTGCTACCGAGCGCAAGAGCTCGTCTTGAACGGAAGAGGAAGAGGGGAGGAAAGAGACTTGGTGCTTAAGCGTGTGCAGGAAGGGTTTGACAAAGTATCCGAGTGTTTCGTACCACAGCACGCGCTGGGCGACCCTCTCGTCTGTGTTGGTGAGCACCACTTGCAGCGTCGTCCGCTCCTGCCCTGCGCCGATTAGGGTTCGTTCCACATATACCGACTGGCCCATTCCGCCTGTCGTGTTGCTGACCGCAGAAGGGTAGCTAAAGCGTGTTTCGTGAGGCCACGACATCTTCACATCCAACTTGGCCGCGGGTTCGGCAGCGAGCACAGCGGGGAGGTCGTACAGGTACTCGCCATCCACGCTATCCAAGTAGTGGCTCCACCGTTTGCGCAGTCGCTCCTGGTATTCCTGTTCCTCCTTATCGCTCTCCCACGCGAGAAGGTTTGCGGCAGCCAACTCGTCTGTGACCTCGTCTTCTTCTGCAAGGACGGGGAAAAAGTCATTCCTCCCCTTCGCGCAGGCTCTATCTCCGGGCGCAGAGCATGGCGGGAATGGTGGCAGAGGGTCAATTTGATACTTTGCACTCCCCTCGGGATCGGTCGGCTTGAGCACCCTGACCAAGCTGCGGTCAGCGAGTGGGCAGATGGTTTCAAGTGGCCGCCCGAAGAGCGAGGAGATGGACCAGTCCCTGATGCTCACATCTCGTGTCACCGCTGGCGAGAAGACAGCTGTAAAAGTCAGCTCTACCTCCCAACCGCCGGTTTCTGGAAATCCGGGTGTAGGATGTGTGTGCTTGACGTGCACCGCTAAGCCGTGAAAGTTGGCACTAAACAGCGAGAGCGGGTTGAGAAGGGTGGCGAGACCGGCAGAATGTTTGCAGGGGAGCAGCTTGAGGAAAGGCGTGAGATTTTCCGTGCACACGTTTTCCGTTGGCAGCAGCGCGTGCAGCACTTGGCTTGTGTTGAACGCACCTGTACTGCTAGAGGGCGAAGAGGAGTAGGCATGGTACGGCTGGACAGTCTGTCGTTCATCCAACGCGTCTAGAGAGGCACAGAATAGACCGGCTAGTGCAGATGTTAGCCCTTTCCACCGGTGCCCCCTCCCCTCGTTCTCGTCTCCTCCTTCGAAGCGAGCCCATAGCTCTGCACCCGCGCCTACGCTCTCCTCACCCATCCTCACCTTCCCATTTCCCCTCGCCTTCGTCTGTGCTGCATCACCAAACACGACCACCCGCTGCTCTCCTTCCGAATCATCATATCCCACCCTGTCCTTCAAAATTGTCACAGGGCTTCCCCAGGAATTGTACCTCCACCGGCCAGCGTTGAGTGAAAGATGCACCTCGCTGACACCAAAATGCTGGATCGGCTGGATGAGGGCGCGGGGGAGGAGGCGGAAGGAAGAGGTGGAGGAGGTGGTGGAGGCGAGGTTGAAGGCGAACGACGAGAGGACACGGCCATCGGGGAGCGGTTTGAGCAGGAGGGTTTCCGCGAAGGTTTCCGATGGCAGGAAGGCGTCGGCTTGAGGATCGTAGGGTGACGAGGAGGAGGGAGTTGCAGCAGAGGTATGGGAGAGCGAAGCGAGGAGGAGGGCGAGGCTAGTGAGCAGCACCCGAGTTTTCTTGTTGTTGTTGTTGTTGCGAGACCGTGGCCCATATGACGAGGCCGATGCCTGTGGGGGAACGGCCATACTTGCCATTCCTCACGATTGCGCAGGAGCTGTTGCGGTGGTGCTGTGTGTCGAGCTAATGATGTGTGTAAGTGAAGAACCAAAGTGGAAGAAAGAAGTGCTTGTCTTTCCGCAGTGCAGACTGGAGGTGGATTGTGCGCAGATCAACACCTTGCCTTTTCCGAGTGTTCAAAAAGTGGAAACGGTCGATGTAACAGTGCTGAACTCGGAAACTTTAGCCTGCCTGGCCGAGCAAAGCGCAGGTTCAGGGTCTAGTGTGGGCCGAAAACGTGTATCTCTTGATCCAATTCGAAATCTTCTCAGACCCACACTGCCACCTCACAGACACACACGACACACTCTCCTTCTCTTGATTCCTCCACCATCATCCCCTCTCTCCTCCCCTACTCGAATCTCTTTCGTATCAGTCAACATGGGTAACGGTGCAAAGTACGTCTCTCTTTCCCCCCCATTTCTCCTCCTACCACTTCTGCTTTGTTCGGCCCCAAAATCGCTGTACTAACATCATCCGCTCGCTCATCCCTTTCATTGTTGCGGCGGTGAATTGCGGACTGCAGGGCGCAACAGAAGCGCGAACGCAACGCCAAGGCTGCCGGTGGCGAAGCAAAGTCGCAAAAGAAGGTCAACGAGGCAGCCAAGAACGTCATGTGCATGACCTGCCGTCAGACCTTCCTCCTCACCGTCCGTGAACCTGCGCTTCAACAGCATGCTGCTGACAGGCATAACAAGGTGCGTTCCACTTCCAACACTCGAAGCATAGTAGAGGCGAGACTGACGTTTTGCAATTGCTTCTCGTTTTGTTCGTTGCTGTCATGGTGGTAGACTCTGGCTGAGTGCTTCCCGAACCACGGCAAGTAAGCTCTAAGCCCAGATCCAGTGCTTGTACCTCTCTCTTAGTCCGAGTATGGACTGTAATACCACCTTCCGTCCATTCAAAGCTACCCTGGGCCTACCGCCGCGCATACAAATACACACACACAACTGAGCTGCTACACGCGATGAGCCGTTTCCTGCCATCCATCACTCTCGCCCCGCAGTCTCTTGAGTCTTCTCTGCATGATTTGGGCGGATCAGCCTCACTCAAATGCGCACAGGTGTCAGTCACGGAATAGCGCAAAGAGAATGGTCCATTACTGGTTTGACACAAAGACTCAGGCGATGGCAGTAGGCACTTCAGCCTCACCCAACCTGGCCTCGCTCTTCATCACCGGCGACCCAGGCGTCGAGTTTGCATCGATCAAACTCGGCAGCTCAGACGCCTTGGATCGGGGCGAGACGAGCGACATGCCTCCCAATGCCCTTGCGGCCTCATCTACATCTCCATTCTCCAGCCCGAGCCCACGAGCCCTGCCCCTCTGGCCGACAATGTAGCTGTTTGCTGCACCTCTGTTCTCTACGCTTGTCCTAGTCTCTAATTCGACAGATTCGGAGCGTTGGGTAGCGTTGCCGTTGGGGCTGCCGATGATGCCGTTGCTGTGGCTGCTGGCGCCCATGCCGGGTGCACCAATCTTGCCAGCGAGATCGCGGAAGCCCAAGTTGCTGAATGAGCTGCGGCCTTGGGATTGCGAGTCGAACTGAACGCTGTGCGACTTGCCGTCGTCCGCCATTACGGCAGCCTGGATCGCTTTGACGTCTTCGATCGTCGGGAGGTCCAACGCCTGCGCTGGAGCGGGGGGCGGTCGTGTGGGACGACGCGGAGACATGGGTACTGCACCAACAATGGGAGACTGCTGACCGAGCATGGGCGATCCCCAGCCTTCCTCTCGCTGCTTCTGTTTGCGCAATGACGCTTTCGTCTCGGGAAGCGGCGGTGAGAGCATGTCTGATACACGGCGTGTGCTGTTGGTGGGGGTGAGGTTGGCATCGACGCTGTCGTTTCCGTTCGTACCGGCAGCCTGCGTTTCCAACGTGCTACTCGTCTCGGCTGGCACGCTTGCATCTGCTGCGGCGATGAGCACCTCGGCACTAGTGTCGCCAGCGAGCGAAGAGTCGGCCAGAGGATGCGCTGGCCCGTCGACCGAGACTTCGCCTGCCAGCTCCTTGCCCACAGCCACTGTTGCGCGATTGGATCCACTCCCCTCGGCGTCAATCGCCTCGCCATTCTCATCGACTGCATGCAAAGCTGGTGGCATGCCTGTCTCGTCGCCGAGCATCGAGAGTCGCTGCGATTGCCTGCCAACCACCGACTGCGGCTGAGGCTGGCGTTGCTGATGCGAATTGCCCATGGGTTTACCAGGCGCCAGGCCGATCGATTCCCACAAGCGCACGGAACGATCCGCCCACGCTTCCAGCACAGGCCAGCCCTTGTACTCGCCAGTAAGACGGAAACCAGCAGCGCCTTCACCTCCGCGGTCTCCACCACCCTGGCTGGCACCTGCACCTCCTCCACTGAAATAGCTCTCGTAGCCAATCATGTCTTCCTCGTCATCACTGCCTACGCTAGGCTCCTCGAGAGTCCAAAATTCGCCAGCTTCCAGCTCGTCAGCGAATGTTTGAAGGAATCGACCCCAGCCTCCAGCACCCTCGCCTTTCCAGCAGACGACCTTGGTATCGAAATCGCGGCCAAAGATGATGACCTGTCCTGCACTTCCTCCGCCTGCCGGGTGCGGACTGAGATCGACGCCAATGTAGTTGCCCGCGTGGTCGGTGATGAGCGGGATCCAGCCTCGGCACGAGTACTCTGCGCGGATCCACTTGTGCGGACAGCTGGCCATCAGATTGCGCACCTGTGGGTTAGCAGCTGTCTCGGGATCCTCGTCGACTGCTCGCCAGAACTTCCATTCTTGAGCGATCTGGTCGAGGCTGAGAAGGGCCGCGCCAAAGAAGAGTCCGTCTTGGCAGGATTGGTTGGATTCGAGCTCCTGGCCATCGTAGATGAGGTACGACTCGCGCACGCACGAAGGGAGAGCGTATCCGATGGTCATTTCGAGCTCATCGAGCGCCTCGTCGGTGCAGGGCCAGTTGAGCGTGTCCGAGATCTCGGGGTAGTTCTTGCGGGACCATTTGCGGATGCGATTCCAGGTATGGCGCAGGGGAGGGTATGCGGTTGTGGGAACGGAACCTCCAGCAGAAACACTGACAGCACGACCCGCGGTGCCAGGCACTAAGGTCGAAGTGGAAGCGGTGGGGTACATGTTGCTGAACTCGGCGACAGAGCTAGTCGAGATGACACTTGGGTGCTCGTGACCATACGGGGAGGATGCGCGAGCGATCCCGGCAGTAGGTGGATACTGGTTGTCGGTGGGAGAGGTGACACCATTGTTGGCGTAGGCGGGCGAAGCAGGGATGCTGTTGCGGCTGCTGTATGGAAGAGCCCAGGCGTTGGCGTCGAGAGGCTGAGGAGGTCCACGGCGGGAGGAAGAGGAGAAGCCAGAACCAAAAGCGGTAGTGCGACGCGTAGCCGATCTGGCGCTCTGATCGGAGCTGCCTCCGAAAAAGGACGAGATTTGGGAAAAGAACGAAGTTCCTGACATTGGCTGCGTTGGTCGTTGCTGTTTGCGGTGAGTCAGTTGATTAGGATGGAAGAATGTGGTGGAGTGATTTGCGTTGTCAAGGTTTCGGCCATTCCGAAGAAGCGCAGCAGAGGACAAGAGGAGAGGAATATTGAGAGTTAGCTTGAACCGTTGAGCAAAGCTTGTTTTCGACGTTCGGCTGTGCGCGACTTGATTGTGCGGCGATGCCGAACGTGATCAAGAGCGGAAGTTGAGCGCATGCTGTCAACTTACCTGGGCGATCATAGGGGACGTCTTGAGTGATGAATGGTTCAATGAGACTGCAAAGGAGGTCCGCTAGGGCATTGGCAGAATCCTGGAAAGAGAAAAGAGCGCTGCGATGTGTGCGTTGAGGGGAAAGAGTGTGTCGTGAGGAATGCGGCTGCTCCGAGTGATGAAGCTCGACTCGGATGGGATGGGATGGGATGGGATGGGATAGAGCAAAAGCGGCGGGTAAAGGTTCGTGAATGCTCTCGGAATGGTGCCGTGGCAATTGCTGCTTCAGAAGACGGAGCTGAGACGTTCTGCAGGTATCAGTGCCGGATGGGTCGCGCTCGGAAGGTGAGCGAGTCAAGTGATGCCCTGGAATGCGAGGCTTGATCAATGTGCAATACCTCGCTGATGACGAGGCGCTTGTTGCGACGGATGATGAACCGCGAGTGTGGAAGTCAGAGACCAAGAGTGAGGCGATGTCAGACCTAATCGCAGTTGGCGTCGAGCAGATCAGGATCCTCGAGATGGCGGTCGACGCACGAGAGAGCGTGGGGCGGGAAAGGGACAACTCGATCAAAGATGGTGAGAAAGGTAATGGATGCGATCGAGGCTCGTGCGGAAATCGACCGATGCAAGAAGGAGCGAAGAAAGTAAAAGGAGAGGAGGAGAATATGCGCGGATGCCAACGACGGCTAGCAAGAGGCTACTGGCTACACGCACTGGCAGCAGCCAACAGTAACAGCAAAAGCAACAGTAGCGACGAGCTAGTTTCGCGTAGTGTTGGCAGAGTTGGAGATGGAAATTGGAGTGTGCTCGGGCAATCAGCGGTCAAGACGCAGGCGAGAGAGAGAGAGAGAGAGACAGAGGAGAGAGACAGAGGAGGGGAGGGGAGGGGAGGGAAAGCGAAAATCGAGAGCCGGAGAAAGAGGGAGAGGCAAAGGTCGCGCTGCTACAAACACGACAGAGCGGAGAGAGAGTGGCAGAAAGGGGCGAGTGAGCGAGCCATTGCGCACGCTGCAGATGAGAGGCCGACCATCGACCAAAAAATTGTACGCTGGCCCTGGCTCTGGCTGGTTGGCGAGACATTTCACGCTCGCAACCCTGTGACTGACCCACTCGGACCACTCGAAGTCACACACACACACTCACTCGGATGGAGGGGCCCAAGTGTGTGTATGTGTGTTTTTTTTCTTTTCTTTTTTTTTCTTTTTTTTTTTGTGATTTTAGGCAGGAAAGCGTGCTGGTGTGAGCTGGAAAAGTCGCGGGCGGAGCAGCAGCTCTCGGTGAGATCCAATTGGAGAGGGCCAAAAAAAGCGAGGATGCAACTTTCCTGCGTGCGCATACCGAGAAATGCAACACGCACGCACGCACGCGGACGCACGCCCGCCGACCGACACGGATCGTACACCCGCACAAGGGACAACAACAAAAGCAGAGAGGCGCGCGGATCACTTGGTTCTCTACCTTGACTCTCTCTCACTCGGTCACTTGGCTGTTGAAGGAAACGAAGGCCATTTCCCGAATTGACGCATGAAGCCAGTTTACAGCGGCATGGCCGTTTGGCGAAAACTCCACGTTTCTTGTACATCGTCACCGGCTTTCGTACAATATCCTACAGCCAAGTCGAAAAGGGAGACCTAAGTTTCGAGGACCGCAGCCGGATGTTCGTTGTCAGCCAAAGTCTTGGCGGAGACGGGAAGCAAATGAAGCAAAACGAGCGCTTCGTAAGGCAGACGAGCAGTATCGTGTCCTGCTCTTGCGCCAACAATAGCCAAGCTTGCAGGATGGTGATTTCATCAAGCTCGTCTGGAGATGGCATGTTGCAAGGCGAGCCAATGATGTGGCTCAGCGTGCTGCGCTGTGCTGTGTTGAGGATCGCCGACGGCAAGCGCGCTCTTCTGCAGCGATTTGCAGAACGATCCATGCTTTGCCCTCTCCGATCCGCCTTTCTTCAGCCCAACCAGAAGGAGCGCTGGGACAAATGGGTTCTAAATCGAGGCATTACTTTGTCGCCTGTGAGACTAGGTAAGAGGAAAGCGGTAGCAGCGGTGAAACGGATTTTATTTTTCGCAGATTCTTCTATTCTGTAAATTCTTGGATCGACGCGACATTTCAGTGCAGCGTGCAGCGGACAGCAGTTGCTGGCACAGATCAAAGCAAGAGAAAAAAAAAAAGGATTTCAAAGGAAACGCAACACCGAGACACCTCATACCCCCAAGATACACGCAAACCAGAGCCCTGACTCGCACCTCGTACTTCTATTGTTTCGACTGAAACCGAGCCAGGCGTGACACGAGGTCAAGAGCAGCTTTCATCAGGGTTGTGGACGTGCGGCAGGGTTGGTGGAAGGGCCTAAAAAGGACATCGCAAAATGCTTCGAGGACGCGAATTCCTCTGACCACGATCCATTGTTCTGGAAGCATGGCGAGCCACGGAATCATAACCCGGAGAGTTGTCCTAGATCATGAGGCGCCCTCTTCAAGCTAAGCCAGCTTTGCATCGGGCCGACATTGGTTGCTTGTATCTTGCGTTTTCTTGACATCCATGCTATCCGCTCCATTCAGAGGCTGTGCTTCGGTCGGGTCGAAGCTACAGACAGTACTTTCAAGTTCGTGCTACACAGTCGGGAAAGATGAACCGACCAACGCCGCGGCAGACTACAGTAGTCCACGACCAGAGCCGAGATGCACGCGCAGATCAGTCTTCACTGAAAGCGTGCAAGTGGACGGCAGTGACCACGCGGTTCCTCAAGCAGATAGAGATTCTGCACATTCATGGAAACCGTTGACTGGTTGACCGGTCATTTCTTCTACCCTCGGTTTAGGCTGTTTCCATGCTCCGCCCTCTTCAGTGTTCGTTGGTATGCCATGAGAACCAATCGAGTGACCACTTGCATATCTTCTCACTTGACCTTGCGAAAGTGCGTTCGCTGGTACCACCTCATCACCAAAGGGTCCAGCTCAATGACCGGTCTGTCCTTCCTTCCTGCAATAGCACACGACGCAATGCATCCACTCTTTCAACTTCTGGACGCCGGCACACCCAATCCGCCAGACAGCACTGCCTTGTTCACTGAACATGCAGCTGACGGACTGCCTGCTGCTGCCTCGCATGCCAACTATACTTTGCCTGCATATACCCTTTGTCCAACGACCCCCGCAAGCCTGCTGAGAATTCACCGGCTTGAAATCCAAGTTGTGCAAACAGACGAGTCTAACAATCTCTACTTTGTGCTGCCCTCTGCACAGGCCATGACCCTGAACGGAAAAGATTCTCTCCACGTTTCAAGTAGCCGTGTTCGGCACAATGCAGCAGGTCTTGTATGCTTCCCTCTAGACTCTGTTTTGCAACCATCGCCATCCTTTCAGAATCCACAGCAGCTGAAACGGATGCTCAAAATTGCCCCACGATGAGGTACGGCTGCGCATCAAGGAGGCGGCGGGCTGGGCTCCGAGCCATTGCGATCATCGCAGCTGCATCTTTGCTGCTCCTCCTCATCATGGTTCCCGCTCCTGTCGATGCTTACGATGCGGACGATGTCGATGACGAATTCGAGGCAGAGGAAACCGACACCTTTGTCAAGTCTCCGGAAGTGATCCAGGCCCATGCACAGGCCGACGCATCGCTCCTCTGGGGGAGCTACCGTCCACAGATCTACTTTGGCCTTCGTCCTCGTCTCCCCGACTCGCTTCTCACCGGTCTCGCCTGGTTCGGTCTTCGGGACTACAGTGGCTTCCAACGCATCCGACACCAATGTAGCGACCAGGACGGTATGAAGGGCTTCACCTGGAAGTACCACGATGGCCGCGAGTTTGGTATTCAGGAGATCAACGACAACGAAAACAACTACCGCCTGGAAACCAGCTTCCTCAAGGTCGATACCTCTAACCAGAACGGTGGCAGCTGGGGCGCGCGCATCTCCGGCACTGTCATGGATCCCAGCAAACCAGCAGCGCTTTCAACAGTCTGGTACACCGCTATCGAGAGCTTCGGAAGTACGCTCGGGCTGGATACCGAGATCGAGCCGAGCAGCGGTGTCGAGCGAGACGAGCCGATTCGTCTGACCGGCTCTGTCCCTGGCCTTGGCGACTTTGTGCTGCGCATCGAAGAACCTGATGCAGGCCATGGCAATGCTAATGTCAACGCGAACCAGTTCGTCCCCCTCTCGACCGCATCCGCCAGCGCCAATGACTTCGCCGACACGGCAGGCAAGACCCATGTCTTTGGCAGGCGTATCCCCGTAGAGTCCGTCTGGAAGGCCAAGGAGGTCATCCAGAATGACCTGATGATCCACCTTCAGCAAGCCGCGCAGACGTACGGCCAGGAGAGCATGCCCGACCCAGCTCTTGCGCTGCGGTTCTCTGATCAGGTGGCACCTGGGTCCACCTTCTTTGCTGTTCAGAAATCCTTTACCAACAACTTTACCTTTGACGTATTCTACGACAGCGCTACCACGCCAAAAGGCGAGCTTCTTTCCTCAGCTGGTCTCAGCCAAGCCCTCAAAGCGGCGAGCGAAGCCTACGATCGACGCTTTGACCGAGCACTCAAACTCGCCTCCAAAAACTACACGTCGCAACAAATCGAGTTTGCACGCGACCTCACTTCGTCCATCACGGGCGGCATAGGCTTCTATCACGGCTCTGCGATCGTAGATCGCTCGTTCAGGCACGAGCACGATGCCGAGACCGGTTCCGGCGTCTACGACCCTGAAGTGCACGGCCTGGCGGATCCGCAGCCGACCGAGCCGGAGCAGCTGTTCACCGCGACGCCCTGTCGCAACATTTTCCCACGCGGGTTCTACTGGGATGAAGGCTTCCATCTGGCCCACATCGGCGCCTGGGACAACGATCTCAGCCTCGACATTCTGCGCAGCTGGATTCGGCTCATCGACGAAGATGGCTGGGTGGCGAGAGAGCAGATCCTTGGCGAGGAAGCGCGGTCTCGTGTGCCGGATGGGTTCCAAACTCAATACCCGCAGTACGGAAATCCACCCACGCTCATCCTCGCCGTCAGTGCTTACGTCGACCGTCTTGTCGCTCGCAACGAGAAGCTTGGGCTGACCGCCGCTTCTCTCGCCCAACAGCAAGCTTTGGCTGACTTTGATGCGCTGGACGACGCGCCGATCTCGGAGAAGATGCTGGCTTCTGCAGCACTCGGTCAGGCCTTCCTGCACGAGATCTACCCCAAACTTCGCAGACACTATCAATGGTTCCGTCGCACCCAGCGCGGCGAGATTCGCGAGTGGGATCGTGAGGCAACTTCCAAGCATGAAGCGTACCGATGGCGCGGCCGAACAAAGGACCATGTGTTGGCGAGTGGGTTGGACGACTACCCGCGCGCGCCCGTGCCGCACACCGGCGAGCTGCACGTCGATCTGCACTCGTGGATGGGCTCCTTCGCTGACACTATGAGCAAGATCGCCAAGGTGCTTGGGAAGGAGGATGATGCTGAGGAGTACGAGAGGCACTACTCGGACATTGTCGCCAACTTGGAGGATCTGCACTGGAGCGAGGAACACAAGATGTACTGCGACGCCAGCGTGGATGAGGAGGACCAATCCTACCACGTTTGCCACGCGGGATACGTCTCCCTCTTTCCATTCATGCTCGAGCTTCTCCCCACCGACTCACCGCACCTCGGCTACGTCCTCGACCTCGTCTCCGACCCGGAACAGCTCTGGTCGCCCTACGGCATCCGTTCGCTCAGCCCCAAGGATGAGTTTTTCGGCCAAGGCGAGAACTATTGGCGCGGGCCGGTGTGGGTGCACATGAGCTACCTCAGCCTCCGCGCACTGCGCAATAAGTACGCGACCACGTCAGGACCCCACCAGAAGAAGGCCCAGGAGATCTACGATAGGTTGAGGAAGAACGTGGTGGATAATACTTTCAAGGAGTACACCAAGACAGGCTACGTGTTCGAGCAGTACAACCCGATAGATGGACATGGTCAGCGCGGGTACCCATTCACTGGATGGACAAGTACAGTGGCACTGATGATGGCAGAGATCTTCCCTTGATCATCGCCTGACGTGTACCAGATAGAGTGACCGAATCCTTGCAATCCATGGCGTAAAATTTTGAGCTTGCGTGACAAACAAGAGTAGAAATACAAAAGCAGACAAGATATATCGATACATGAGAACTTCCAACGAGCTTGGGATCCGAGATCAAAACACTTCGACCTCCACAGCATATCCACACTGCGTACAACGCTGCACCGCCTTCCCCCTCTCCTCGGCCTCCTCCCACTCGTGCACGTGCTCTTCGTCCTTCCTCCTCTGCCACACATTGTCCCTTGTGCGCTTCCTCAGATCCGCCAGACCTTGCTGGAACTTCTTCCCCCTCTTCTTTGCTTTCTCCTCCTCCCTCCTCTCGAACTCTGCATCCAGCCCGGCCTCCGAACCCCACTTTCCCGGGCCGAACGCAAACTCTTCCACCTGCTTGCGACAGAACAGCATCATGTTGCTGTACGTCGCCTTGTGCGGGTTGGCTTTCAGCAGATGCGGCAGCAGCTCTTCGTCCTTCAGCTCTGCATCCGTCAAAAGGTAGTCTTCCTTCACCTCGGTCTTGGTGAGCAGCGAGTAAACTTCAGGCTTCTCTCGCTCGCACTTCTTGCAGACGTAGATGCCGAAGACGCGCTTGAAAGGATGGTCGATGATCTCTGGACTGCCGCAGCTCTCGCACGTGGGTCGGGTTTGGAGGTCGAGCGAGATGCCTGGTTCGGCATAGTCGCGCATGCGTTGCTTCTCGCGCTCCTTTTCTTTCCTCAATTCGTCCATCGTCTTGCGCGAGGCAGCAGGATCTTCATCGTCAATTAGGAAACCTCCCTTGCTATTGTGCAGCTTGGAGAGATCGAACTCGATATAGTCGCCCAAAGACTTATCTCTCTGGAGGGGGATCTCGGCGTCGTCAGCTTTTCGAGTGCGTGCGACGTTGCCTTTGCTGCCGACGACATGAAGCTGACCGGGGTCCAGTTGAGCATTGCGGCTGGTGGAGGGGACGGAACGAAGGTTGGCATTGGGACCGATGGACGGTACGCTAGCACCCGTCTGCTGTTGCTGCTGCTGCTGCTGAGGAGTTGACAAGGAGGAAGTGGATGCAGTGGTGCCATAGTTGTTATTGATGATGGTGCGAGGCTTGCGTGCTCTAGCCTGAAGGCGAAGTCTAGCTCTGGCGCGAAACCTATTCTCCTGAATCGCCCAGGCTCGGTCAGCCGCATCCATATCGTCGGCCATCGTAACCCGACCCGATGCGATGGCGGCCATGTTGCGATTCGTCAGAACATGGAGTTATTATTGCTAGCTGTGTCGATGGCTCGACAATGCCGATGGCGTAGATGGTCGTACATAGGCCAGCGAGCTGCAAGGAGGAAGAAGGACAAGATAGAGCTCGAGAGTGGAGGCTGAGTTCGCGACTTCTGACGTAGCCGCCGCTGATTGAATTTTTTTTTTCTAAATTGTGAGATCCATAACTCACACAAGGCATTGGCTTCGCCAAAATGTTGCGGATGCGAGAAGAGGATGCAGATGGGGTCCGTTCGCAGAATCGCCAGTGTCTGCCTTCCAGATCGCCCTCCTGGGCCATTCATGTGATGGCGTCGCCACATGAACCATTCTGAAGCTGTTGCGACATGCTCATGCTGCTGATACGACCATCTGATATGATCAAGGATGCTTTGCAAGTCTGCCCGTTTGACTCGAGAACGAAATCGGCGTGACATCGACAGAAGCGAGAGGCGCGGGATGGGTCTCGGACCCGCCACGTCAGGGCTAGCAGAGCCGCTCTCTTTCGCAAAATCGGCAGGTTGGGCAGAGGCCCTGTTGTGCTGACAGACTTTTTGAATCCGCCAGAATTCCTCTCTTGACGTGGCCCGAGTGCCGTGGAATCACACACTGAGACTCGCTGATGACAACCGGCGCCTCGCAGCGCACCGAGCTTTCAAGATCGTATCCACACGGGAGCAGAGCGAATCCTTCTTCATCATCACCAGCGCTTGCGCCGACGAGGTAATCACAGAGGCGCGGCTTTCTCAAAGTGACCAACGACCACAACTCCTGAACGGACGATCTATTGGCGCTGTCCTTCACGACGTATCTCTTCATGATCTGGTAACGTCGGCCGACTTTCTCGCAACGCTCCTCTCGTTGGTCTTGTCTCAGTCGACGAATTTGCCGCCCAGCCTCTTGCTGCCGAACTCCACCTGCTCGCGCTAGGCTGCCACTTTATACACATCATGAGCAGTTCACCACCCATCTCGGACGACAAGGCAGCGGCAGCCGAGTCACCAAACCCCATCGCTGCTCCTGCTATTGAGCAAGACACTATCACTTCCGCTCCTTCCCTCCAACCTCCTTCGACAACGCAGCACAGGAAGGGACACGCACCCAAACCTAGTGTCGGCATCGCCGCCTCGCTCTTCGGATCTGCCGGCGACGATGACCCATTCTCGAGCATCGCCGCTTCCAACGGCACTTCATCCCTTCCACAGCTAGCGGAAACTGCCGAAGAAGAGCCAGACTTTTTCGGCTCGTCCAGCGCAGCCGGCACTCACACATCGACTGGAACAACAGCTGCTGCTGTTGACCCTGTCACCGCCCTCTTCGGCGACCAACCTGCCTCGTCACATCCTGCTCAGCCATCTGCCAGTGCTGTATCCGAGGCCGTCCCGCGGACAACGGAGGGTTTGACGGTGCCAACTGGCGAAGGAAAGGCGAGCGGTCCATCTTCCGGTCCAGCCTCACCTGGCGGTCTGTTCGCCGACTCGAGCTACCAGGATGACTGGCTGGGATCAGGAGGGCCTGATCAGAATCATCACGCAATCTCGGAGGGCGCAAATGGGAGCGAGACCGCGAAACAAGGAGCCGATCCATTTGCAGCGGCCGATGGTGGCCAAGACTCGCTGTCCTGGCTCAACCAGGAAGGATCCCAACCTTCCACCGCTAACGAGCTGCAATACGATGGCTATGGTCGACCCATCGGAAACACAGATTCGGAGATTGTCGGCTACGAACGGGAACACTACGATCAGCAACAGCATCACGGCGGGTATGGTTTTGACCACCAACAACAAGGATATGGTTATGATCAGCAGCAGCAAGGCTATGACTACCAACAGCAGGGCTACGATCAACAACCACAGAGCTACGACTACCAGCAACAAGGCTACGACCAGCAGGGATACGCTCAACAAGGCTACGATCAGCAAGCTTACGACCAGCATGCTTACGACCAGCAGGCGTACGACCAGCAAGCGTACGACCAGCAAGCGTACGACCCGAGCGGCTATGCGCAGCAAGACTACAGTCAGCCAAACAACCAGCAGCAAGTATATGGTCAGCCCGAACGAGCTCAACAAAATTACGATCAGGCCGGATATGATCAGCAGGCGTACGCCAATTACGGTGCGCTTGATCCGTATGCTCCTTCTGCGTCAGCACCTACGGCCGGGGAGGCTGCTGCGCAAGGCTATGACCACGACCCATACGCTGCCGATCCCAGCCATCAGAACGGCGCGCACTATGCCCCAACCAGCGCGCAGTACGGTGCTAGTGATGGCGCTTCCGCAGACTATGGAGCTTACGACCAAAACCAAGGCTTTGGCTACGATGCTCAACAAGCTCAGGACAATATGTACGGTGGCGAGCCGCACAACCCTGTCGACGAAGCTGCCACGACCTTTGCTCGTCTCAACCTCGATCAGAACCAGCATAAGAATTTCAATCACAGCGGTGGCTATGGAAATGCCTATTTGAAGGAAGATGAGTACACGCGCGATGGTGGAGAAGCCACTTCCGAGGCCCCGAACCAGCCCGAAACCTATGCTGGGCGCTTTGAATCCGGCGAAGAGGGCCACTACGACCCAGAAGGCGTGCAACTCCGCTCGGATTGGAACGGCTATAGCGAGGAGGGCGAGCAAGCGCCTCCAGCTATAACCACCCACGATGCATATGGTTCGTACGGTTCACAACACCAGCACGGCACTTCAGACGAACCGACCCAGTCTTACGATCCAGACAGCGCTGAGGCTTATGGTTCGAACCAAGATGCCTATGCCCCAAGTGCGGACACCAACGGCGCTGCTGAGGATGGTGCCTATGCCTACACGCCGAACGCAATCGGCGAGGAAGACTCTGAAGCGAGGACACCATCGGCGTCGTATGGCGAGAAAGGCAGCTGGTTGGGACAATCGTCAGCTACCTACGGAGAAGACATCGCAAATGTCCCTTACGGCCCTGCAGCCGCCTCAGAGAATGCACAAGATCCACGCTCAAATGCTGGAGGTTCCTCGTATTCAAGCTATGACCCATATGGCCCGCCTTCCGGCAACGACCGAAGCGCTGACCCTCATGCTGCTGACGGCAGTCATGCAAACGCCCAGCGGAACCTCGCTCCCGGCATAGAGGATGTGTATGCAAAGAACGGTCAAGGCCACGAGCAGCCTGGCGAAGGCGACTACTTTGAGTCGAACAAGCACGTTGACCCCCCCCTCCAGTATGCCTACGACAGCACGTATGGCATACCTGCCTCTACGTACGAGCCGCATGACCAGTACTCCTCGAGTGCTACCGGTACGGGACAAAGCCTTCAAAGTGCTGCTAGCGACACGCGGTCCTCGACCGCTTCCGAGGCGTCGACAGACATGCTGCAGACCATGCGCACTGCCACCATCCCGATTGCGAGCTTCGGTATTGGTGGCAAGCTTATCAGCTACTTCCCCACATACCGCGGTTCGTCTGATGCAGACGGCGCTGACGGTACTGCCAACGCAGGCAATGTGTATGGATCTTACTCGTACAGCGCCTCGAGCTATTCCACTACCGTGAAGATTCAGGCACTCTCGTCGCTTGTTCCTTCAACCGCCTTTGCGTCTGCCTTCGATCCGTTGACCTTCCCCGGCCCTGTCTTTGAAGGCGCAGGAGGCACCACTGCTCTCTCTCGAGCCACGGGCGCGGCATCGGCAATAAAGAGTAAGAAGGCGGCTCTCATCAAGCACCTCGATGAGCGCGTTCAGGAGCTCTCTGCTGGTGTCGGCTACCTGCGTCGACGACCATCGTTCTCTGGGTCAGCAACGGGCTCGAACCAAGGCGCACCGGAGCAGGACGGTGAGCTCGAAGCTCGCAGAACCGAAGACAAGGTGCTCCTGCTGCGCCTGCTGAAGCTGCTGGTAGAGAACGATGGCCAAACGAGCTCTGCAACTTTCGAGCAGGGTGTGCGGTCCCTCATCGTGGCACCAGATATTCCTGATTCTGCTAGCCCCAACGGCTTCGCCATGTCGGTGACATCGATGACGCAGAGCGATGGTGCTGAGGGTAGCGTGGTCACGTCGCACGAGCTGCGAACGGGCTTCTTACAGAAAGTGCAAGGCATGCTGCTGCGCGGCGAGCGACGCCAGGCTGTCGAATACGCTGTTGCCCAGAAGATGTGGGCGCATGCTATGACCATTGCCAGCTGCGTCGACAAGGAGTGCTGGAAGGAGGTGGTAAGCGAGTTCATCGAGCACGAGGTGGGGGCGGCCGAGACTGCGCTTACTGGCCAAGGCCAGGGCGACCTGCAAGGGCTCAAGGTGGCTTATAATGTGTTCTCGGGCCAGGACCCAGTATCGATCTTTGATCTGTTTCGCACCAAGACACAGCTGGGCCAGATGGGCGGCCTGCAGCCCGCTCCGGTCGAAGCGGCGGCTGGATCGACGGCGTTGCCCAGCTGGAAAGCTTCGGCGGCCATTGTGGCAAGCAACCGCAGCCCGAGCGACTCTGCTGCGCTAACTGCTATCGGTGATGGTCTCTGCACGCGGGGTTTGCTTGAGGCTGCACACTTCTGTTACCTCCTCTCGCCTCAAACGTCGCCTATCGGCGGTGCGGATACGACGGGCTCGCGCTTTACGCTGTTGGGCCTGTCCAACCCCAAGGCTTCGACTGCCTTTGTGCAGGACCTCGACGGCATCTTGATGACCGAAGTGCTCGAGTTCGCCCAAGGTCTCGTTCCCACTGTCAAGGGGCAAGAGCCGTTCCCTGGTATTCCCCATCTGCAGGCTTACAAGCTTGTGCACGCGCAGCAATTGGCCGACCTCGGCGAGGTGGGCAAGGCTCAGCGATACTGTGAAGCAATCGCGCAGTGTCTGAAACAGTGCAAGCACTCGCCCTACCTGCACTCGACACTTCTCTCTCAGTCCAAGCAGCTGTCGGACCGACTGGTAGGCGCACCGCAGTCAGGACCAGGCGGCAACTGGATGACGCGCAAGATGCATCGGCCCACGCTCGACGGTGTGTGGGGCGCGCTCGAAGGCCGATTCACCAAGTTTATCGCCGGCGAAGACGGTGCTGCGGAGGCCGATTCGCCGAACAAGAACAGCAAGGGCTCGGTGTCTTCGAGTATCGGACCGTTCTCGCACTACAGCGCTATCACGCCAGATGCCGCCTCCGGTGGCATGACGAGGCAGCAGTCATACAACGAGCTGCGAACCGGATCGCCCAGCGTACCGACATCACGTTCCGGTTCGGCGATGGACTTCCGCAACGCTACTCGGCGTGCAGCTTCGCCGAAGCACAGAGCATCTTCGGCGCTCTCGATGCGACCGTTGAGCTCGAACTCTTACAGCGATTGGCCACAGCCCAAAGCGTCAGGCAATGCTAACGGCAACGAAGCTACCAGCAATTACGACCGCGACAGCGTCAGGTCGAGCTCCGAGACGCCAGGACATGCTTACGGATATGGAGCCAGTCTTCACGCCGGCGCCGGTCATGGCGCTCAGGCTTCGGAGTTCTCAACGGCGTCATCGACGTACGGCGGACCTGCCGAAACGAGTTTCACTTCAGACGCGGCACTCTGGCACAGCAATGCCGGCCGGGGCGGTCGTGATGCGGAGAGCTCGGGTCGACCGAGCACGGACGTTTTGGGTCCGAGCGGTGGGTCTGAGGCGGGCTATAGCGGCTACGGAGACTACGGAGGTTATGGTGGTGGCAACGGCGGGTACGGTGGATACGGACAAGGATCACAGGTTGAAGAGACCGGAACGGAGGAGCAAGGCGATACTAGCGGATATTTGGCTCCAAGTCAGACTCCCTTCTATGGCTACGACCCGCACGGTGCTCAGAAGCCGCAGTTCGTCAGCAACGTCGACGCTGCTGGCGCGCTGGAAGGTGGAGACGAGGGCGGCTTCGTATCGCCTTTCGATGCGTTGTCGTCCAACAGCCGTACCCCGCAGCCACAGCCTCAAGGCAACCAGTACGCGCCATCGTATGGTCAAAATGCGGCCGACGAGGAAGAAGACGATGACGATTTGGGACTGGGTAATTCGAGCAGTCGCAGGAAAGCCAGCAATGCTGGCGGTCAAGGCGATGGAAGCTCGGATACGGGCGACGCATCGCAAAGAAACAGCGCCGCCAGCTCGTCTGCTGTCAACGCGAGCAAGCAGAGTAACACGGACAGCAAGAAGGACGACGCCGCAAGCAATGCCAGCGGGGCTGGCGACAAGAGGCAGGAGCTCAAATCTTCTCCTTCGTGGTTCGGCCGCTTGTGGGGACGAAGTTCTTCCACTGACAGCGCTGCTCAAACGGCCCAACCGAAAGCCAAGAAAGCACACCTGGGCGAAGAGACCAGCTTCGTTTACGATAAGGAGCTCAAGCGGTGGGTCAACAAGAAAGCTGGAGATAGCGGTAGCGCTGCCAGCACGCCTCCTCCTCCGCCTCCACCGGCGAGAACGCAGACCGCAAGCCCTGCTTCGCAGCCGGACCGCAGCGCAGGTGCGTCCAGTGCGCCACCCATGCGTGGCCCTCCTTCGAGCGGCTTCAGCATGGGCCGAGCGACGCCACCCATCAGCGAGGACCATGATGAGGGCAGTTCAAGATTGGCGCCGAGTAGAGGACCGCCTGGAATGGGCAGTCTGACGAGGGCACGGAGCAACTTGGCAGACCACTCGATGCCACCAGCTGCACAGCCGCCTATGGGTGCTCGAACAGCATCGGGCACCTCGACGCCAGCAGGAGTGGGCTCACCACCGCCCCCACCGCTTGGGGGATCTAGGACGGGAACGGTCAAGAAGAGGCCGATCAAGAGTCGATACGTTGTGGTCGACTGAGGTGGTCGACTGAGACTTTACGCGCGCGCACACACACACACACACACACACACACTATGCACACACAGAGCTGCCGCGGCAGCTCGAACATGCTTTCTCTGGAATCACATTTGCGTTTCTATCATACACAGATATTACACGATCTTTCGCTGGCAATTGCTTTTCGTGGGTTTTGTGAAGTTGATATGAGGTTGATGGGAGTCGGCTCAGCGGAGGCAACACGTAGAAATCGAAACGGGAAATCCAGGGTCTTCACTGAATTTCTCCACACAAAGGCAGCGCACGGTGCGAATCGGATTGATTTTTGCGCGCACAATCGCAGTGTGCTCATGAGATTGCGTATATGCATGCCTGCAGATGTTGCCAGTCACCACAAATCTGAAAAGTCCAGAACAGCACAGCACAGCACAAAACAGCGAAGTGACTGCGCCGCGCCTTGACCAGGCCTTGTGACCAACCCTCACACTCACTCGCCACTATCAACACCCTCGCAAGCCCCAATCAATAAGACCATTCAATCACCAACAAAACATCACTTGCACCAGACCACGTTCGAGAATCAGCGAAACCATCGAATCCATAACCTGCAATTGTCAGATTTGGCAATAGACAACTCTTCGGACTTCAACTCTTGCCGGCAGGAAAGGCTGTCATCCTATCGCAGTTCCGCATACTTCAACACAGGCTCACATTCCATCACATAGGTCGAGCCGGTCTCACACATGACAATGGAAGCAGTACAGAAGTCGCTCGAGCACGTCGCTAAGCGAGCGCCTGGTCTGCACTCCAATTCTACGTCGGCCAAAGCGGCAGCTGCATCGCCTACCGTCCACGACTCGATCGACCAGCTCATCGCTCGCATCGAGGCAGCCAAAGCCTCTGTCTCCTCTTCCTCGGCATCATCTCCGTCATCACAACCCAACCCAGCAGTAGTACTCGCCGAGCTCAAGTCCGCCGTCGAATCTACTCAGAAATCCGTCCTTGACCGCCAGAAGGAGTTCTACGCCGCTCTCTCCAAGTCTACAAAAGCGCTCGACAAGAAGTTCCCCATCCCCATCGATGGCGTAGCCGATCCCTCGCTGTTCTCTTCAGCAGAGGCACAGACCGCTCTCGAACGGGTCATCTTGAATCACCTGCAGAGAAATGGTGACTGGTCCACGAGTTATAAATTCGCAGCGGAAGCCCAGCTGCCATTGTCGGAAGAGACCGAGGCGATGTATGTTCAGCTACATAATGTAGTGGCAGCGATGGGAAGGGGTGATTTGCGCCCGGCCATTAGCTGGGCCGAGGGAGAAAGGGCATGGTTGGAAGCAAGGAAAAGTCCGCTCGAGTTCGCGCTGCACAGGAGCGAGTTCATCAGGATCGCGACTGGCGTGTTGCGGACAGGGGAAGGGGCTGAGGGAGCGGGCAATGGCGACCCGGACGGTGAGAATGTGGAGATGATGAGTGCCTCCATCGACCAGCTCGCGCCTCCTCCCTCTTCCGCCACCAGCAGCGCTCTGGCTACAGCGTCAGCTGCGACTGGCCTGACGGATGCATCAGTAGCACAAACCAACGTCGAACGAGCCCTCGCTTACGGTCGAGAGCACTTCAAGTCTTTCCGCAACACGCACCTTGCAGAAATTCAACGACTGTTCACGCTGCTCGCTTTCCTCCCAGCCTTCATCCCCGCCCCAGCATACGGGCCAGAAGGCCTCGACTCGGTCCCAGTCGAACACCTCATCCCCACCGTCCCGCTCATCTACCGCCCTTTGCTGGATGCCAACTTGGTACATGCACCACTACTGGAACCGCTTTTCAGGCTCGAGTTCTGCGCCCGCAACCGCATCGCCAAAGACGCGCCCCTCGCAATCGGTGTAGAGGTCGGTGCAGGCGGCGCACTCAACAAGATCATCAAGGTGAAAGCGGTCATGAAGGAAAGAGGAAATGAATGGAGCCAGGCCGACGAACTGCCGGTGAGTATCACTCTCAAGCATAGCTCTGTTACTTGTGCAACCGATGCGGTACTGACAAGACGTGTTGATTTTCGGTACAGATCGAGATCCCACTGCCGACACGACTGCGCTTCCACTCGATCTTTGCGTGCCCTGTGTCCAAGGAACAAGGCACGGAAGAGAACCCACCAATGATGCTGGCTTGTGGGCACGTTTTGTGTCTCGAGACGCTGAATCGGCTGGCGAAGGGGAATGGGTGAGTAAGAAGCTCCCAAAAGAAGCCGAGAGCAGGGCATGTTGCTGACACTTGGCGTTTTCATTCCGGTTCTGTATTGTAGGAGGTTCAAGTGTCCATACTGCCCCACGGAGAGTTACCTCAATCAGGCGATCCGGGTCTACTTCTAATCCACACCGACCGACCACGTTCCTTCATCGTAGGGAAACCAGTCCGCTCCTCGCATGAGGGAATATTGGTGCTCTCTTGCTATCGCTATCGTCCAGTAATTCGCCGTCCCGTTCTGTTCCGTCCCGCCGCTCTCGCATCGCATTCCTCATCGCTGTTCTGCTGTACTTGTGCTCGTATCCTTCCACGCATGCAATTCGCATATCGAATTGAGGCTTGTTCTGTTCATGCACGGCAGTCTTGAATGGAAGAACGGACTTCGAAGCCATGCAGGCGAGCTCTATAACGCACTGCATGGAAACAGGGGTGAAGGCGCGCTTCGCTGGAGTCACGCCTGCGAAGAAAATCCGCCTTCTGTGGTGTCCACGACGCCAACGCCTCAAATTCTTTTTTCACCTTACGTTTTCGACGCATTACATGTCTTACCCCGCTGTGACTCTCCTCCTCACCACCACCACCCCTCACCACCTGCGTCGTTCTTCTCTCGACCTCCCCTCCCTCCTTCCTGGTTGCTCTGCCGACCTTCTCTTCTCTCTTTTTTTGGCCTCGCAGCATTCATCGCTGCTCATCGGCCGCATACGCCCCTCCGTCTCCCCTCATTGGCCGTGTCCTGTGGAGCCAGCCCCCCGACCGCCACCCAGGCACGCCCGTCCTCACTAATCAGGGACGTTAAAGACTTCGGCGTTTCAGGTGCACGTCCTGGCGTCGACCAACAACCCTTCTTGACAGGGTCCCCACACTAGGGGAGTTGGTCGCTTCCTAGCTGTTTCTTGCATCGTGGGCAGCACGACTACGCAGACCTTGGAACTGGGCACCTGCGTTTCGACAGGCCTCTTCAACATCAAGAGGTAACTCGCCCCTGGCCTAACGAGCTGGGAACGTCCTTGTGTGACGGTTGTGTCGTCGGCGTAACGCACACATCTTGAGCGATCGCCTCGTTACCTGCTGCTTTGATCCCAGCAGTCGCCAGCACTGCCAGCATTGCGGTGAACGCTGTCAGACTGTCCTGGAGTCTGTCAAGAATCGGCCTAACACAGGTGCTCTCACCAGCATTGGCAACGACGTCCAACCTTCTCCCCCCCCCCCCCACGCTAAGTGGTGATTCCCGTCGGTCTCGACTCGCCGTTCTTCCTCACAAAGAACTTGCACATCGTCAGACCACGGGTTCACGAAGACAGTGCGAGCCCGGGTTCCCGTCATTGCTCCTCTTGACGAGTCCCTTCCGCCACACTCGCTCTTCACTGCTAATCTAGCCGTTCCGATTCATCCCTTGCTGCTCGCTATCTTTCGCCTCAGCAGCATTGTCACCCATATCAAGTGCTGCTGTTGGGCAACCATGACGAATGCAATGGATGATCCGGAATTCGAAGCAGCCGTTGCTCGCGATGTGACCAACCTCATCTTGGACTCCGTCAGCGGCTCTCCGACCAACACTGTGGCTCGTGATCCTCCGCTCGTTGCCAGGGCCTGCCAACAGCTGATTCAGATGCTTCACAACAGTCTGCAGAACGGTGTTCCTCAACTCGCCATCGTCTCGCAGGCTGTAGCGAATCTGCAAAGCCACACGCTTGCCCTTGTGTCGCGCATCAGGCCTTCCACGCCCCCGAACTTGTACCCTGTATCGTCGACAATCATGGTAATTTCGCCTCGAGCTCGCCAAGCTTGCACAAATGCAAAGCGATGCAGGGATGCGATTGGCGACCAGTGGGGAGTCCTCGTCGAGGCATGTACAGACATCTGCGAGGCGATCCGCGAGGCGGGGCAGAAGGAGCCCATTCAGAACCGCCACATGTTGAGGATCACCCAGAGGATCAACCATTTTCTGGACGATCTAGGCAGGGACCGATCTTACTTCGAGCCACACTTCCCACAGCTGGTTAAGTTCGATCACAAAAATGCATCGCAACGACAACAGTGCATGGAGGCTATACGCAATGCTGTCACCAGGACTTCCTCTTGGTCCCTTAAACCTTCGCCTGACCAAGTGCTTTCTTACGTCCTCTTGAGCCTCCCTTTGGTGCCCACACCACCGCCCCAAGAAACCGCTCAGGAGGACCTGCTGCGAATGCACTTCGCTCAACAGCTCGTCCGCCCCTACAGAGGCGATGCTCATTACCGTCTTTTGACCTTCGCCACGAATGTCAATCGCCTCTTCTTCGAACACGGGCTTGACACAAAGGGTTACCCTTACTACAAGGGCACCTCTATCGTCCAGTCCAGTGGCACAGGAAAGACCCGCATGGTGCTCGAACTTGGGCGCATCAGACCCCTTCTCTTTCTCTGCATCCGACCCAGGAAGACCAACACCGCGCGCTCTGGATTTCCGCTCGGCGATAAGCCCATTATGGACTTTGTCTTTGAGGATTGCCAAACCAGCAAGACAACTTCCAACGAGCAGGCCGCCGTTCTGCTGGCTGCTTGGTTCGACACACTGGCATTGAAGCTTGCCATTCGTGAGAGTGGAGAGGACAAGTTTCGATTTTTGAATGAGCTCAATGGATTTGCACGCAACGACCATCTGCGCGAGTCGTTCTTCAAAGAAGTGTATCAGAAGGCATCTGACACGCTTCCCAGCATTTCAACTGCAGGAGACTACCGAATCATCTTTGCAACTCATCTCAACCGACCAGTAGTTGCTCTCAGCCAACAGCTCGAGAAGGTGCAAGACTTCCTTGCCAGAGAGGACCCAACAGTGCACCAGAATCCTGTCTTTGTTGCCATCGACGAATGCGTTGAACTTCCACAGGACCTGCTGGTTAGCATTCGACGTGCATGGAATTACATTGGAGAGCTAGAACGTCCACAAGACCAGTCTGCACCCAAGACCGTTTGCTTTTGGCTCATTCTCTTGAGTACCAACAGCAGTGCCTCGACTTTCATCCGGCCTCAGCAAGAATACGTTTCAGACAGGAAACGAAGTGCGGTTGCCTTGCCCACCTTCGTTGGAGTCGGATTCGACGTGCTTCGGTCTGAACAGGCACTTCTTGGTTCAGCTAGTGGGGTGGCTGCAGAAGAACTTGTCAGACTGTATGGTCGGCCTCTGTGGGATTCTGTGTTCCCTGAACGGCTTTGGGACGTAGCCACCAAAAAGCTGCAGGGCACTGAGAAGTTCAAACGTGGCCACCGCGAGACTTGCTTCAATGTCTTGGCATCACGTCTTGCATTGCAGTATGTCCCCATCCGCAGTGCTGATGGCTTGCTGTTTGGAGAGCAATTCTCGTTTGCCCACAAGGCTGTTGATCGACACATGCGTATGCTTGTCAAGGTTGACACAGACGCCTGCCTGCACATCCGCTCTCCCTCAGAGCCAGTGCTGGCCATTGCTGCCTCGCTTGTCATGATGCCAACACCAGCAGAGGAACGCAGCGACAAGATTGTGCCGAATCAGGAGGCCAAGAACCGATATGGCTCCATCCTCGAGACATTGAACAAGTATTGTCTTTCGTCAGCTGAGATTGATATTCTCAAAGGCACCCGTGGCGAGATGATGGCACGGCTGTTGCTGATGACCGCTTGGGATGCAGCCAAGATCAGTGCGCAAGACTACCCAACGGAGAAGGGTTGGGGCACCAGAGCAAGATACCTTCTGAAGCCGATACGTCTGCAAACAATCCTCTCCAATCTGGTACAGCTCGACGAACCCAGCTCGAAGGCTGTGCGTGACCGGATCGACAAAGTCTGCGAAAAGGTTCGAGCCAAAATGGGTGGTGGCGATCAAGTGGATGCCTGGACGCACTTTACGCATTTCGACATTCTCGAGATGAAGGTTGCAGAGATTGCACCTGAGTATCTCTGGTATTGCTGGAAGCGTGGCGTTGCAATTCAGATGGCACATCCTCAGCATGGCATTGACGGTATCATTCCCGTGTTTGTTGGCGATCTCGAACAAAAGTTTGTTGATCAGTCGACAGATGGTGAGCTGCAGGCGGCTCATCAAATGACCTATATTGCCTGGGAAGCCAAGAATCGCAAGGAAACCAGTCGTAAGAAAGCTGACGATGCTGCTAGCAAGCCAATGCATGCAGGCCCAATGCTGAGAGACCACAACGATGGAAAGTCTGAGCTTTCGAACCGTGGACTGCTCACAATGCTTGCTGACATGGGCGCACCTTACCAGCAAGCGAGAATCAAAACCATCCATAAGACTGGCTCACTTCAAGTATGGATTCGCGGCATCGACCACAACACTACTTACCCCTGTCTTGACACACTCAACATCCGCCAAGTTGTGGTTGACATCCTGCGCACCGTTGCCAATCGTGTGGATTATGAAGAAGACAACATGATCTCAAACCCGATGGATTTGGACCAGGCTGGCCTTTCTGTGACGAACAGCGAGGTCAATGAGAGACCAGCCGACATCATGTCTTCCCCACGTGGGTTCCAAGCCGACGACCCGACCCAGGAGGATCCCATGGAGATGGGCTAGTCTCGAAACGGAGCGGAAGAGCCCATACAGACCCGTGATCATCGAACTGCCCGTACCTGCCACTGCCTCTCTCTAAGCAGGCACGTTTTACCCCTGCGAAGCTCTGGCTGTTGGCGGAATTTCAAGGCAAGCTCTGTACCAGGGGAAGCACAGCTGTCGCTGCCACAGATGATTGCTCCTTTCACGAGCGTTTCTGCAAATGCAGTCCGCGGTGTACTCGACGTGTGTTTCGATTGCAGTCGATTAAAGTCGAGACATGGTTCTGTGTAGCGTCTGTGGTGTGTGAGTGTGAAGTGGTGCAGACCCACGAAAGTCGGACGTGGTGAGAGAGAGGGGAAAAAGTGTGGAAGCGTCAGAAGAAATTTTTGGAATGAAAACGTGCGAGCCTTGGCCCACCCAAATCTGCCATCCTCAACCCATGCAGGTCTTCTCTCCAGTCCTTTCATCGTCTCTTCACCACCATCTTTGGCCGACATCGCATCGCGGCGAACACTTGCACCATGAGTGCGATCACTGACTATGACGCACCACACACAACCGATTCTGCTCCAGCAGCCACGGAGCAGACGGTGCCCATCATCCTCACCACCTCTCTCTCGCAATATGCCATCCCATCCGGCCCTTACATGGTGCCCGTCTCCTGGCGCCGCATCCACCTCTCCACGCTCGTAAACAAACTCGTCGCCAGCTCTCCCTCTGCCGATGCTGGGTCAAGCACGGTCCCGTTCGACTTTATCATTGATTCCGCTCTCCTTCGCTCCACCCTCGGCGAGTATCTGGAAGCTGGGGGATTGACGAGCGAGTCAACGCTGGAGATCGAGTATGTGAGGTCGACACTGCCGCCGACGAGATTGGCTGCGTCCGAGCATGATGACTGGGTGGCCTCTGTCGACTGTAGCTACAAGGGGACTGGGGGAAGTGGGAATGTGTACATGACCGCCTCGTACGACGGTTCCGTTCGTCTGTTTTCGCCTACCAATCCAGAGGAAGCGGTGCATACATTCAGCACGGATAACAAGGCCGTTGTGCAGGCGGGCAAGAACAGCTCGCTCACCAGCGCGGTGTGGACGCCCAACAGCGACGCGATCGTCACTGGCGGTATGGATGGAAGGGTGCAGCTCTGGAACGTAGAACAGACAGAAGAAGGGGGCTGGAGGAGTGCAAGGAAATGGCAGGGCGAGGCACACAATGCGCCGGTGAGCGCGGTGGATGCCGCCCAGGGTCCCGCGGGGGTGAGCGTGCTCAGTGGTGGTTGGGATGGTGTGGTTGCCCTGTGGGACGACCTGGGCTCCCTCTCTACTTCTTCCACCACGAATGAGGAGGAATTCGAATCCGAGCCCGAATCTGCGGACGAATCTTCGACCAAGCGCAGAAAAACCGTCAACGGTAAATCCTCTTCTTCCAAGTCCACTAAAGCATCGAGCGGCAGCAAACCGGGCCTGCTCGAGCCGACCATGGTGCTCTGGCACTCGCCGCCTACCGCCCACTCGGTCACGGGCGCCAAGAACGTCTTCACCCCCACCTCGCGCGTCACATCTCTCCTCTTCGAACGCACCTTCACCTCGGCCTCTGCCAAGGACAGCAATCGTGCATGGACTGCGGGCTACAACGGCCAATTGCGCGGCTTCGACCTCGCCTCCAGTGGTACACTCCACACCTCGCTTTCGCTTCCTTCCTCCACTGCCGAAACTCGGCCGATTCTGTCGGTCACCCACCTCGCTCCATCTACCCTTGTTACGGGAAGCGTTGACCGTGCCATTCACATCTTTGACACTCGCGGTGCAGCCAGTGGTGCGCTGGGTATGGGAATCGCGAACGCACACAGGGGACCGGTAGACGTGGTGCGTGCGCACCCGATCGACAAGCACCTCTTCGCCTCGGCAAGCGGCTTGGAAGCCGGCGTGAAGGTTTGGGACACGAGAAGCAGCAAAAAGGCCCTTTTCAGCTTGGGAGTGGGAGAGACGGCGGAGAAGGGCGGTGAGAGGGGTGTGCTGGGATTGGATTGGTCGAGAGATGGACAGGAGGTGGTTGCGGGTGGCAAGGATAAGCGGATTACTGTGTATAGGGGCAGCAATATCGGTGTTTCCGATGCCTAGCCGCGTTTTCGCGCGTATCCATATTCACCCAAAGCCGCAAGCCAGATCCAAGGTCAGGTTCACACTCGCTTTCATAGGGCCACCCAATCGCAATCGAGACACTTATCACACGGCACTGGGATCGACCAGATTGGAGAGAAAGCCAAACCTACCGAGAGGAGACCTGAACCTGCAATGCGTTGCGATGCGATGCAAACACGATCCAACCTATGCGAACTACTAACCCGCCTGCTCACCTTGCTACTCTTGGGCACTTCGGGTGGGGACTACCACGCATTCACCTTGTTGAGCGCGACTTTTTCCATGATCCACTTTCCCTCCTTATACTTCTGGCTCTGTTCCCACGCCTTCCAGTAGTACCAACCCAGCGTTTTGCCACAGCCTTTGCAGGAGAGGTCGCAGACGGTGTGGATGCCCGTTAGCAGGTGACGGTCTTCTTTGGTGCCGAGCGTGGTGTTGAGGGTGGAGGCGAAGAGGTAGGCTTTTCCGTCGCGACCGCTGAAGGATTTCGAGATCAGCTCGTCCTGCGCGCCGAGCATAGCGAGGCACACCGAGGGTAAAGAGAGGCGCACGGAGGAGGCGAAGAGAGATGGGAGAAGCGGTTGCAGTTGAGGTACGTGCGTTGCGGAGGCGAAAACGAAGGTGGAGCCGAGTGTGACCATGATTGAAAGATGAGGGATCGCGATGTCAACGTGGGTCCGAAATCGAGGCGAGGCGGGGGAGACGATACGGAATGTAGTGTGACACGCAAGACAGAAGGAGGAGGAGGAGGACGATGGTTAACCCGCAATCCAATAGGCCGGTTGGAGCAACGCTGGAAGAGGGAGGAGTGCGAGGACTTACCTGTAGAGCAAGATGCGCGCCGCAATCAGCACACACGTAGCGCGGGGTGGAGCTTGGCAACCAGTCCAACAGCGATACTGTCGGTGGCGTAGTCGAGGGCGAACTTGATATAGCTGACGAGGAGGAGGAGCAGGAGACTGGTGAGGAGGATATCGAGGCCATTGTCGCTCGATCCTTCTCTTCTGTCTAAACCGGAAATGCTTTTGATACCAAGCTGTAGACGGTTTGAAGTGGGAAAAGCTGTCGTTTCGCGTGATGCTGAGTGAAAGTTAAAGCAGCCAATGTCGGTACAGAGCGACGTATACCGCGGTGATGGTGAGCAGTAGGATGATAAAGGTGAAAGGAAGAGCTCGAAAGAAGGCTGAACTGATCCGAGGAGAGAAGACTGAAATACTGCCTCGCCAAGTTTGAGCTCTCCTCCAGTCTGCGCGCAAACGGCTGGTTGGACCCTGCATCGGCAGCCTGCCAGCTCTGCACCGCCGCTCGCCGCTCACCGCTCAATTCTGGCCTCCACCCCGCGCCCCGCTTTCTCTGCACACACACACACACACACCAAGGATTCAAGCTTTCTTTGCCCGCACTCCGCTTGCCCTCACGGGTGCCACACGTTCCCTCCTTCATCACACTCTCTCCATCTCTTTCTCGTACCACTTTTCACATCGCATTGTGGTGAGCATTTCGCGAAAGTTGAACACTTGTATTGAAGTCAGGAGTCGTCTGCTCGCGAGTGGCCAGCCGCGGAAATGGTCTCGCTGGCCGAGCTAGTTTCGGGGAACCGAAGTGTGGTGCCGCCGCCGCCGCCGCCGCCTTCTCCAACGCCCAACGATGTTTGGCTTGTCCTGGCGCTTTCAAAGGTTTCCAGCAATGCAGGGACGGGTTTACGCTTGAGCGACCTGCTCCTCGCAGCTTGCGGTTTTTCTTCCCTCTGTGGAGACTCTGCTCCAGCGTCGACCGCAGCCGGAAGTTGTAATGCCGGCCCTGAGACCAGTGTAGTTGTGGTTGTAGGGGCGCGCGCGGACTGAGATGCTGCTGTTACATGGGAAACGTGCGAGCTCCCTTCTGAGCCCGTCTGGTTCACCTCGTCTGCTTCATCCTGTAGAGACCGACTGACTGCTGTCTGTTCGGCATGGCCGTGACTCGATTCAGCTCCAAGATTAGCTGTGGGTATCGCATCTCGAACAGAAAGATTCGGCTGGTCCTGTTGGGCAGCCCGCGTGTCAGCCCGCGTGTCAGCCGGCGTGTCAGCCCGCTCTTCATCCCCTTTCCCTCCGCTAAAATGCAGTTGTTGCATCTTCTTCCTGCGCTGTCTCTGCTTGTGCAAGACGACAAGCGCGACCAAACCCAGTGCAATCACGCCGACGGGGACAGTCACGCCGACGGCGACCGTCTTTGTTCGCTGTTGAGAAGGCGGTGCTTGGTCCGACGGGGAAGTCGCGTTTCCGTCCGAGACGGTCATGCTCGAATTGTTGTTGCTGTGCGGATTCTGATTTGAAGTGTTGTCCTTACTCGTGCCGAAATCGATGTCGGGTAAAGTTCCGCTCGACGTGGATGGCGAGTCTTGCAATGAGGAAGAGGAAGAGGACGAGGAAGATCCGAGAGGGCTGTTGTTCTTCGATGCTGATGGAGAAAGAGTGTTGCTATCTAGGCTGCTGCTCCCAGAGCTGCTATTACTGTCGGACGGGGTAGAGGTGGATACAAAGTCGCTTGAAGAGTTTGAAGAGGGCTCAGATAGTATTGACGAGGGCGCTGAATCGAAGTTCGATGATTGGGATTGCTCCTCTTTCAACATTGTGCCTGAGGGAGGAGAACCGTCCTCGTTCACATAATCGCCTGCTATCTCCCCGGTACAAGAGTGCTGAAAAGCTCTTCCGCCCCTGTGTGTGCCGTTGCTGCTAGGCTGACACTCGTTTCTAGAATCCGCGAAAGATCGCTTGATTCCAGCGGATTCTTTGTTTCCTTTTCTAGCTTCTGGAAGCAGAACTTCAGTCTTATTTTGCGGCTCCGCCGTCAATCCAGAGTTTAACGTTCCGACCATGTTGACGCCCCATTTCGGTGTTGGTGGTGCAATGTCATGCTGATCCAGTGTATTTTGCTGCGACGAAGGGGAAGATCGTTGGCGGAGACCGCAAGTGGATTCATGAAGCGATGCTGAGACAAGACGAAGGCCAATCATGAGGCAGAGAGCCAGCTGCATCGCCACGCATCCGCTTTCCAAACGTGATCTGAACTTGACCATCCTGACGTCCAGGAAGTCAACTCTCAGCTCAGCCGGTGTGAGAGCGAAAGCTGGCAAGGACTGAAGCGACTGCTCTGACTGGGTTCGAGGGGTGAGAGAGTGAAGCAAGGAGGGAGATTTGGTGGCAACAGCGTGAGCCCTTAGGGCCTCTTCTTATATCAATCTGCGTGTGGGCTCGTTGTCCGACAAGTGTGGGAATACGCTCTCCCAGCACTCTGCACGATTTTCGAGGGAGCCACAAATATGCCATGCAGGCATATGAGAAGCAGGTGCGGGACCGTGCTTGGACGTCACTTTACGTGCGGCCGGTTACCCACTCTCTTTCAGCGCATCGCCGGCCTTTCTCAATTCGACGACTTGTCTCCAAGTGCACAGGCCTCTGGATTACGCTCACAGACCCCAAACTTGGCGTATGCAAACAGCTGAAGCACGAAAGAGGGGAGAGAATTCAAGATGAGATGTGGTCAAACTGCTGCTGTTGGGGCCTTTTCTAGCCGCCACCGCCATTCGAGACGTGATGAAAGTGGGTTTAATGCATCGTCTTTGATGTGTTAGAGTGGTGCAAGCTGCAGCAGGTCCGGCCCTAACTTTCAGTTATGACAGAGGGGTTTGCTTGTCTGACATTTCTCCCAGTCATTGGTGGTGATGGCGAAGGAAACAGCGGAGGTACTAAAAAAAGGCCAAACATACGATCACCATATTACGACTGCTCAGCGTCTCAGTCCAGTTTGAGAATCGACGAGATTAACAGTGTGACTTGGCCAAGATATCGGTGTCACCGATGTGTGATGACTTGGGGGCGTTGGTTGCTGAATGAGACAGACTTGGAAGAGACGAATGACGGATCGGAAGATCCGATGCGAATCTTGACTCTCTTTTGGCGTTGCTATTCCGAAGAATGCAGTAGGGGGTTTCATGGATTTTTGAGTTTTTAAAAACGCAGGTTTTTGAAAACATGGACTTTTGTTGTTTTGACACCCCAATTTAGTCCTGCCCAAAACTCGAATTTTGTGCATTCAATTCCATGTTCCGAAGAGCTGAACCGGCCGAAAGAGCAAATATTTCCGTGTTCCGAAGAACTAATCTGGCCGAAAGAGCAAATTTCAGGTCTTGAAAAGTGGAGGCAGCATGTGCACAACATGCATGTGACTTAAAAGTGGAAAACCCAGCAAAAATCCAAAATGCAGAAACTCGATGGTCAAACTACGGTCACGGTGACTGTAGTTTTGAAAACTCAGAGTTTTGACCATTTGGCAGAGCTTACGTAAGATTTTTGAGTTTTTGAAAATCCAAAATTTCCCAAAACTCACGTGTAAAAATTTCCCCGGACGAATGAAACCCCCTAGTGGTGGCAAGGATCCGTCTGCCTGCATTTGCACCGATTTTGAGCCTGATACTGTGCGGTCCCCGAAGCAGACGCAGCAGATATGACATTGACAACAAGAGAGATCGTCTCGGGCTGCGATTCGTTCGAATGAAAGGTCAAGACAGCCAGCGGTTGGTTGGTTGGTGTCAAGCAAGTCTTGATACTGTAATACAGTAGGTTTAACCGGAAGTGCCTTTTTGCTGCTATTTTCTAGACCTTGGATTCTGCCTTTTTATAAGACACTTCAACACTTATCGCACCGGTCTCTTCTCGGCTGTCGGCGGCAACAGCGAAGCTAGCGATCAAGTTCTCTTCCCATCATTCACTCTTTCATCCATCCATCCATGCTTGTTTTCGGCGAGAACAACAGTATCGCTTGTCTTCGACCGGGTGAATTGAGGTCAGACTGAAGGTGTCATCTCGAAAGAAACAAGCTTTTGTGTGCGCACGACAATAGATCGCTCGAGTCGAATTGTGTCGATTGACCAAACTGGTGTCACATTTTGTTTTCGCGCATTGCTGCTTTGCCTCTTTTGTTTGTCTCTGCCGTGCTGCTTTCCCTAGGGTCTCCTTCTAATTTTATTTATTTTTACTTTTTGCTTTTTCCACTGCCAAAGAGCGAAGCCAGACAGGTTGAGAACACGAACCTCGTGTCACGTCGAAAAGCAAAATGGAAAGCCAAATTCAAATGGCGTCTGCAGGGATGTCATTTAGAAATTGTACCGTATTGTTGACCCGTTTGGAACCGGAGCTCCATTTGAGGTCTCTTTGAAGGTGATGCAGGATAGGCGTGCCTCGTAACCGCGTCTTTTTAAGTCGATCTATCCTTTCTGTGGCTAGCAATGTCCCTTTGATTCGGTATGCACATGCGTGTCCAGCTCTCTATCGTAGCAGCCAGAGGAAAATCATGGCCAGTAAAGGGACCAACTTTGAATGCATAACAAAGCTCGGTAACTCGCGCGCGCGCAAACGCGCAGAAATGGTTTTACTGTACAGTACAATTCGTTATCTCTGCCTGACCTTGTTGGGCCCTTGCACTTTCACCCTAGCAGCCAAAGGCCTATATTTTTGAGCGTTAACAGTGTCGGTTGAAGGGGGTGCGTACGTTTGCGTGTGTGCGGTCGCGCTGCTGTTTTTCGCTTGGAAAAAAGCACCGTTTGTTAGGTGCGCTGCTCTGTCTAGCCCGCTCGACGGCAGTCGCACTCTGACACTCAGCCTCGCTTCCATCTCGCCTACTTTTGCCTCTCTTCCCTCCGTGCCGTTGGCCTTGCGCTTGCGTTGCTCTCGCTTTCGCCTTCGCCTTCGCCTTCGCCCTCGCCCTCGCCATCCCTTTCTCGACATTTAGGCTTTGCTTTGGCCTGTCTCGAGACGTGCGTTGCCTGCCTGTCATTGCAGTTGCTCACACCCTCTCGCCTTTACGCTCTCACATCCTCTGACGACACTTGCCCTTCTTTGGTGCTCTCGTCTCATCACTCCGCGTTCCTCCTTTCTCTCCCCTTCATATTCACCTACATCTTTCCTTTAGACCCCACTCCTCCTTGTCTCTCCTACGCGCCCCTCGTGGTTGCTGTTATCCCGCCATCCCTGAGAACGCGACTTCGTCTTTGATCTCGCAACGCAATCACAGGAGCGATCAGGCCTCCTACCCATCAATCAATCCCTCACTGGATCTTTTCTTCTTTCGATACTCGGTCTCGGCTCTTTTGGTGCATTTGTCCGGCATATAGCAGCCTTTACACGCCTCGCTTGCTAAGCAAAAGTCCGAATTCATTTGCACCACCCACAGACGCACCTCATTCTTTGTTAGCGTGACCACCGCCTCGTCACCTGATCCGCCTCGTCTTCTTGCAATTCCTACGAGCTGCTCCGGTTAGCAACTCTTTGCTTCAACCCACCACTTCAGCTGTACATCATCCCATCGTGCTGCTACGTCTCTCGCGCCTTTTGTTTGCCTCCGATATCGTGTTTCGTCCGCCAGCTCTCTTCTGCAAAGCATGGCCATCCTCGTCCTCTGCTGAAGCTCAGCCTCGTCCCAGTAGTGTTCTTCTTGTACCAACACGTCTAGTCTCGTTCCTGCATCCGCAACCGCCCATCCGCCTCCATTCCCTGCTCAGTCTCTTGAGTGTCGGACCCACACCGTTGACGCTCCTGCTTGACTGCCGCAATCGCTCGCAACACACAGAGCTTGACTCGACCCATCCTGAAGTCGACCTATTGCTCCTACACACGATCAGGATACCACATAGACGCCCATCATGGCAGCCACACTCAATGCCCATTCGGCTCGGCCGGGCCAAGTCGCCTTCATGTCGCGTCAAACTTCCTCCCCCCTCCCTGATCTAGCATCGCTCCCCAGCGACTTCCTCGATCACCTTCTCCTCATCACACAGACCTTGGTCAACTCCAAACCACCGCCCGCCGTGCTCAGGGCCATGTCGCGTGACCCAACACGAAACGCAAACGGCGCACATGGTAAGTTCCAACCCGTCGACTTCAACCCACCTACCAAAAGTTGACGCTAACCACCACCAACCCGCTTTCTCCTTCTATCTGCTTCGATCACAGGCGAGGCAAATGGCAAAGACATTGCAGACGACGTCGCTTCAATCGACCTCGATGATCCAAGAAGCCAGGTCGAGGGCACTGTCAGCTTGCCTTTGCCTCAGTTCAGCTCCAGCCAGAGCGACGAGCGCACAAAAGCCATCGAGGCCAACATCGGAAAGCTCGCAGAAAGGCTCTGGCGAGCCGAAGACCATCTTGAGGTCGTCGCTCGTAGCCAGGAGCTCGTACGCACTCCAGGCGCTGAGGACGAGCCCACGGACCAACCCCACAAGGATGGACGCAATCTATTTTTCGGCAAGCCCTTCCCCTATCCGCTCTCTCACGCTCAACCTCAAAGCTCAACCTATCCGCTCAGCTACCCGCTCGGCATGGGTCTCAATGGTCCCGTGCTGCTCGGTGGCCAGGCCTCGCGCACCGATGACCCCATCGCCTCCTTTGAACGCTACAATGACGAAAGCGGCCTCTCGGCGCAAGAAGAGTTGCGTCTGCTCAAGGCTCAGGTTCAGGATATCGCACGCGTCTGCAAGGCTGTCGCCTTTGGAGATCTCACCCAGCACATCACCGTCCCTGTACAAGGTCACGTCATGGTCGAACTCAAGGAAATCATCAACCAGATGGTCGATCGTCTCTCGCATTTTGCCGCCGAAGTCACTCGTGTCTCGCTCGAAGTAGGAACTCAGGGCAAGCTCGGTGGTCAGGCCGAGGTCCACGGCGTTGAAGGTACTTGGAAAGAGCTCAAGGATGTCGTCAACCGTCTCGCTGCTAATCTCACCAACCAGGTGCGAGGTGTCGCCCTCGTCACAAAGGCTGTGGCTCGCGGAGATCTGTCTCAAAAGATCGAAGTCGAGGCAGATGGAGAGATTCTCGAACTCAAGGTGACCATCAACGTCATGGTGGACCAGCTCCGTCACTTCTCCACAGAAGTAACTCGTGTTTCGCGCGAGGTCGGCAGTAAAGGCCAGCTCGGTGGTCAAGCCAACGTGCCCGGCGTCCAAGGTGTCTGGAAGGAGCTCACCGACAACGTCAATCGCATGTGTTCAAACCTCACGGGCCAGGTCCGATCCATCGGTATGGTCACCACCGCTGTGGCCAAGGGAGATCTCACCAAGACCATCGACATTGACGCCGAGGGAGAGATGGCGCAGCTCAAGGACACGGTCAACTCAATGGTGGGCCAGCTCCGAATCTTCGCCAGTGAAGTCATCCGCATGTCCATGGAGGTCGGAACATACGGCAAGCTCGGCGGTCAAGCGCACGTGCCCAACGTCGAAGGTACCTGGAAGGACTTAACGGAGAATGTCAACAAGATGGCCGATAATCTCACATCGCAGGTGCGAGAGATCGCCCGTGTCACCAAGTGCGTCGCCGAGGGTGTGCTCACAGAGTTCATCAACGTCGATGTCAAGGGAGAAATCCTCGATCTCAAGCTCACGGTCAACAACATGGTTCGGCAACTCAAGACCCTTTCGGACGAGATCATCCGTGTGTCCGTTGAAGTCGGCACCGAAGGTCGGCTCGGAGGACAGGCCAAGGTCAACGACGTCAAGGGTCAGTGGCAAGTGCTGACAGAGCGTGTCAACATGATGGCCAGCAACCTCACCACTCAAGTGCGATCGATTGCAACCGTGACCACGGCTGTAGCGCGCGGTGACCTCAGCAAGACCATCAACGTCGAGGTGCGCGGCGAGTTCCTTGACTTGAAGTTGACAGTCAACAACATGGTCGAGTCTTTGCGTACCTTCTCGTTCGAAGTGACACGTGTCGCCAAGGAGGTCGGTACTGAGGGCAAACTCGGAGGCCGTGCCACCGTGCTCGGCGTTGGTGGCACCTGGAAAGATCTCACCGACTCGGTCAACACCATGGCTGCCAATTTGACGCTTCAGGTGCGAGCGATCGCCCACGCCACCACTGCAGTAGCGCGCGGTGACCTCACGCAAAAGGTGACGATCTCTGTGTCCGGAGAGATGCTCGACCTCGTCAACACGATCAACAACATGATTGACCAGCTCAGCTTCTTCGCCTCGGAGGTGACGCGCGTCGCCCGAGAAGTGGGTACCGAGGGTAAGCTTGGTGTCCAGGCGCAAAAGAAAGACATCGAGGGAACCTGGGGCGAAATCACCGACAATGTCAACATCATGGCCAACAACCTCACGTCGCAAGTGCGTGCCTTTGCGCAGATCACAGCCGCTGCTACGGATGGTGACTTTACCCGATTCGTCACCGTTGAAGCGTCAGGCGAGATGGACTCGCTCAAGACCAAGATCAACCAGATGGTGTACAGTCTGCGCGACAGTATTCAGAAGAACACGGCGGCCAGGGAGGCCGCCGAGTTGGCCAACAGGTCCAAGTCCGAGTTCCTGGCCAACATGTCGCACGAGATTCGAACGCCCATGAACGGTATCATTGGTATGACAGCCCTCACGCTCGAGACCGAGCTGTCTCGCTCGCAGCGTGAGAACCTCGTCACCGTCTCGACGCTTGCCGGCAACTTGCTTGCGATCATCGACGACATTCTCGACATCTCCAAGATCGAGGCCGGTCGCATGAACGTCGAGGAGATTCCCTTCTCGCTGCGTGGCATCGTCTTCAGTGTGCTCAAGACGCTCTCGGTGCGAGCCACACAGAAGAAGCTCAACCTTATGTACGAGGTGGCACCCGACTGTCCCGACCCACTCATCGGCGATGCGCTCCGTCTCAAGCAGATCATCACAAATCTTATTGGTAACGCAGTCAAGTTTACCGATGCAGGCGGACGTGTCGCGCTCAAGTGCAAGCTCTCCAAGATGGTCAATGACAATCAAGCCATGCTGGAGTTCTGCGCCTCAGACTCGGGTATCGGTATCAAGCAGGACAAGCTCGATGTCATCTTTGACACCTTCTGCCAGGCTGATGGCTCGACGACGCGAAAGTATGGAGGTACTGGTCTCGGTCTTTCAATCTCGCGACGACTCGTCAACCTCATGGGTGGTGACCTGTGGGTGCGTAGTAATTACGGCAAAGGCTCGGACTTCTTCTTCACCATGGTGGTCAAGTTGGACCAGATCTCGCCGGATCAGGTCAAGGAGAAGATCCGCCCATACGCAGGTCGCAACATCTTCTACCTCGATACATTGCACGACCAGACTGGCGTGCAGGCCATGATCGAGGATCTGGGCTTGAAACCGTTTACGGTCCATAGCGTCGACGAGGCGTCGCATCGCAAGCGCGGCATGCCACGCATCGATGCCATTATTGCCGACTCGCTCGCAGTGGTGGAAGACCTGCGCAACGTCGAGCATCTTCGCTATATCCCCATCAACCTGGTCTCCCCCGCCCAGTTGACGCTTAACCTCACATACTGCCTCGACCACGGCATCAGCTCGTACATCAACACGCCCACGTCGCTCGCTGACCTCTATTATGCGCTCCTCCCTTCTCTCGAGTCCTCGGCAGCCACGCCCACCGAAGGCTCCAACGAAGTCACCTACGACATTCTCCTCGCCGAGGACAACGTCGTCAACCAGAAGCTCGCTTGCAAGATCCTCACCAACCAAGGCCACAAGGTCGACATTGTCGACAATGGCCACTTGGCAGTGATGGCGGTGAAGAAGCGGCAGTATGATGTGATCCTGATGGATGTCAGCATGCCGGTGATGGGCGGTATCGAGGCGACGATGGCGATTCGGGAATTTGAAAAGACGCTGGGCGATGAGCAGGTGCCGATTGTGGCGCTGACGGCACACGCGATGTTGGGTGATAAGGAGAAGTGTTTGCAGGCGGGGATGAGCGCGTATGTCAGCAAGCCGATTAGGAGGGTCGAGCTGATCAGTACGCTGCACTCGCTGCTGAGCCAGAAGAAGAGCGTGGGAGGGAGAGCGTGAGCGCTCTAGCCGGAAGAGGCGACCGTTGCAACCGCCAAAATCCCTTGCAGGAAGTAGTGGTATCGTTAGTGTTATAGTTTCGTTTCACAGCTTCGTTCTCTTGTATTCTTTCCCCCGATTTATGCTGAGATTTGATTTTCGGGCTTCCAGCATACGCCGCAATCCTATACAGAAATTTGCTTATCCCACACAGTGCCGAGCCGCGGTCACACGAGATACAGTGAAGGCTAGAAAGGGGTAAGTCCTTTGCTTTGTATTGCATCGCGATACAGGTACTGACACTAACTCGACCCAAGGAGCAAAGCGTGTTGGTAGGTGTGGGAGGATTTTACGACCAGGAGAGGGACCACTGGCTGGTGAGGTCGGCGTTGAGACTGGTGACGTTCAACAGCGACTTGGTTGCGTCCCAATTGAACTCGGCTTGTTTGTTATCGAAGGAGACGTTGTTGGGGTGGTGCTTGACGTTGAGCAGGACGATGTAGGCTAGGGGTTGTTGGGGCTTGTACGGTCCGTTGATGGAGGAGGTGAGGTTTCCATCGGTTGCGGTGAGGGTTAGGGTCGAGTTGGGGGTTGGAGCGGGGCTTGTGCCGTTGTCGAGGTAGAAGGTCTGTGTAGCTTTGCCCTGGTCGTCGAGGTTGATGATGAGGGCGTAGGGGCTTTGGGCGGTTTCGTGGACGGTGTAAGCGGGTTGGGAGTGGGTGAGCAGAGCACAAGCTGGACGTAGGTGCACATTGATAGTGCTCAGCGGTGCGTGCACTGTCACATTCTTATTCGGCTCGACCTCCAAAGCTTCATATGTAAAAATGTTCCTCCACGTCCCCCCCGCGGCGGGGAACAGCGCCTGGATCTCGCTAACATTGGGCTGCAAAACGGGCGAAACGAGCAGATCATCTCCAAACAAAAACTGGTGCGCATAATCCTTCGTTTGCTCGAAAACCTCGTCAAACTCGTACCACAGCGCCCGTACAGCCGGTTCGCCACTCTGCGCACTCTTGGCCATGTGCGAATAAAGCGAGGGGAGAATCTCGTAGCGTTTGTTGATCGCAATGCGCGATGCGTTGGCGACCGAGTCCCAGCGGAATGGTTCCTGTGCAATCGCGCCAATAGTATTGTGGTTGCGCATGAACGGCAAGAATGCACCGAGCATCATCCATCGATTGCAGAGCTCTTCATCCGTGTTGCGATTGAACCCGCAGATATCAGCGCCAATCAAGTGAATGCCGAAGATCTGGAACTGCAGCACGCCGTCGATGCTCTGCGCCATACCAGCGCCAGCTTTGTAGGCTTCAGAGCCGGGGAGGATTGTCCAAAGCGCATAATTGTCGCCCAACCAGTGGCCAGTGAACTTGCCCGCGCCGGGGTAGGTCGAGCGGGAGATCAGGAACGGTCGTTCATCAGGGCGGATAGTACGGAGGGCGTTGTAAAAGTGCTGTTCTTCGAGCGTGCCGTCGAGGTTGTGCACATCATAGAACGAGAGCTGGCCATTGGCCGAGACGGCGTCCATAGAGACGGTTTTCTTGTCAAGGTTGACGTTGAGCGGCGTTTCAGAGATGTGGATGCCGTTGTGGATCGCGTAGGGCGGGTTGGAGAGGTAGCGTTGGGAGGAGTTGGAGTAGCGGTAGTCGGGGTCGTTGGGGCCGTACTTGTCGTCTCCTTGATCCCTCCTGACCAACCCATCCTGCTCGTGGGAAAGCACTGGAGCAGAGCGACGCTGCTGTGCAGAGTTGTCGTTGTTTTGCACCGGTCCCTGGCGGAAAGTGTATGTGCCGTTGATTGTGTTATTGCCCGAAGGGCCCCAGGTGAGGTTGTTATACCCTTGCGGCCAGCCAGCCACGCTCGTCGCCGCCGTATACGCCGGTGTATCGGAAAGGTTCGTCTCGGGCCCGGCGGCGTTGCCAATCACAAAGCTCGACGGCTCGTTCATGTCCAACCAGATGCCCGAAAAGTCGACAATCTCGCTAAAGTTGCGGATCGCCTCGGTCCACCACTTGCCCGCATTGTCCGCCTGCTGGTCCACGAAGTTGGTGTACCCCGGCCACACCTCGCCAATATACTGAGTTCCGTTCCTGTTCTTGAGGAAAACGTCTAGCTCATCGCCACGTGTGCCGGGGTAGTACTTATCGGAGCTGTTGGTGGGCGCTTTGGGAATGGCCATGTCGATGATGGGGATGTAGTGCTGGTGGTTGTCCCTCAGCCCCTTGACCATGGCTGCGAACTCTTGCTGCGGGAAGCGCTCGGGGTCGGTGGTAAAGTCGCGGAAGTCTTGCAAGTAGTCGATATCGTTCCATTGCACTTCGAGGGGGATGTTGTTGGCGCGCATGGCGTCGATGATAGCTTGGGTGTCCGAGACGTTGTGGTAGCCCCAGCGGCAGAAGTGGAAGCCGTACGACCAGTAGGGATGGATGACAGGGTTGCCGATAAAGTTGACGTACTGCTGGATAGCGGTGTTGGGACTGTTCTTCACCTCGACCGCCTTGTTGTCCGAAGATGATGACGTGGACTGGTCACCCGAGAAGAAGCGGAAGTCGAGGGTACCACCGATAGCACGGTACTGGATCACACCTCTGCGCAGGAGCACATCCATGCCCGCCGTGTTCTGCAAGTACACCGAGTGTGTCCTCAGCTTGCCATCACTTGATCGCCTGGCCTCGGTATAGATTGGGTGGTAGCCGTACATGTTTGAGTCGACAGGAGTACCGGCATCGAGGGTGAAGAACGGCTGCAGCGTTTCATCCGGGTTGCGCCTAAAGCTTCCCGTCACATACTCGCCCAAACCGTAAATGTTGGCGCCCTGAGGCAGCGCAGACGAAATCTGGAGGTACTGGTTCTCAAAGACCAACTCATGTGAGGGCATCGCGGTGGAATTGCGCTTCGTGTCTTTGGACACATTGTTGATTCCATCCTTGTAGGTGGGGATGTTGCTGGCGCGAGTGTCAAAAATGACGTCGCCAGACGACTTGCGTGCGATCCAGAAAGCCCAGCTGCCATCGGAACCAGACTGGGTGCCATTCTCGGCAGTGTGATGGAAGACAAGATCGCTTTCCTCGGCTGTAGACGCATTTTGAATATCGGCAGGGCTGTCAGAGGGACGATCAAAGATGAGGCCATTGGGGAGCTGGTACTGCTGCTTGGCGGTGTCGTAGATGTGGACGTGAAGCTGGTGCTTCTTTTCATACACGACCGACAGGGTGAGGTTGGAGATGTCGACACCGTAGGCATTGCAAGCCTCACCAGCGAGGGCGAGCTGCGCGGTGAATTCGTGTTGCGACTGCTGGGGCTCGCCGACGATCTTGTAGCCAGGACACTTGGTCACGTCGAAGGATGGGGAGATGAAGGATCCATTGTTGTCAGCACGAGTCTGAAGGATATTGGTCTCGAGCTGGTGTTCCAAGATGGAAGAGGGGAGGGCAGAAGTAAAAGAGGGGAAGGTGGTAAAGAGGGCGGCCAAGAGCGGCGTAATTGAAGCCGCCTTGATGGAACGCATGATTGAAAACGAGGTCGTCCAGCCAGTGCGGGAACGTGGCTGATCTTGCGAGAGGACCCTGATATTGGTGGTCCTAAAACGTTCAGACAAAAGCAAAGATGCTTTAACAGTGTTTTTCAAGCAAATGCGTGTTAGGGCCTAATTCTAACATGGACGAGTTGTAAGAAAAAAGATCCCGCGCGAATCAACACTATCCTGCACGACCACCTGGTTCTGGTTCGACTGCAGGTGCGCTCCGCTCGCCTCAAAGACTGGGGCGTTTGATTCCATTCTGCTCTTGGCCACACACAACCTTGCACAACACAGTCTCGAAAGTGACAGCAAGCTTGATGCCTCTAATCACGTACAGTTAATTCAATTGCACATTCGCCTTGTACTTGGTCAGTGTGATCTTGAGTATAAGCATCCGCTCATAAGACGCAAAAAGGCGAGTGACTGTTCAACGCACGCCGACGTGCAGTTCGAGTACTGTAAAAGCCAAAGTGTTGGTCTCAACTCCACTTTTTGACTTTGCCTTTCGGCCATTTTTGGGAGAGTTGAGATACGCAATAGAGCAGCATACGAGGGAGAAACAAAAAGAAAGGGGCAAACTCCAACAAGGGTCTCAACCTTGCCACAGTTTTGTATTGTTCGTTACAATCACTTCATTACCGTTCAGATTAGAGAAGCAACACAATTGTATTCAACACTGCAGCTTGGGCTGCACATTCAACGTCGAGTGCCTCCTATTCTGCCAAGCACGCTTTCGCTTTCTCCCTCTCTCGCAACCTTTGCTCTCTTACTCTCTTGCTCCAACCGCTCTCACCTCGACTCCTCTTCACACAACCCTCACACATGCAACTACGCTTTCCTACATTGCTTCTACCTTCGTATAAACCAAAGCTTGCACCAGGACGGCTGTTCTTATTATTACTTCAAGGCTCACAACGACCCATCATCCCCATCCAACACGACGCCGCCGCAACGAGCCATCGTGGCCCTTGCTAGACACCACCCTATAACCACCATCTCGCCAGACTTGACAAGCCCGCTATGGCAGCGGCTACTGCACGACCTCAAGGCGCGAGGCCCATGCCTTCCTCATCTGGTTCCGGTGGTAGCGGCGGTGGCGTCATGCCCTATTACGGAGCCACAGGTGCCTTTGCTGCTCCCAAAAACGAAGCTACTTGGTACGAGCACGAGGAGCGAATGCGTCCCTCTTACATCCAGCAACCACCGCCTCAGCCTCTTGCTCTCTCTACTCAATACAACCAGCCCTACGTTTCCAGAGCTCAACCACCAGTCAGCCCATCTGCCTACGCCAACACCGCCTACGCTGCCCCGCAACAGCTACCATATGCTCATCACTACTCTTCTCAACCGCAAGCTTACCAGCAACAACCCCCAGCACAGAGAACCTCACCCGCCTATTCGCCTCCCATGACTTCGCACCAAGATGCGTATCACACGCAATATACCCCGCAGCAGCAACACTACCAGCAGCTCCAACCTCCGCAACTATACACTCAAGCTGCTTCGACTCCTTCCAGGCCACCACCTGCACCTTCGGCCAAGTATGCTAATCCTCACCTCAATAGCGCTCCTTCTCGATTTGCATCCAATCCCTCTTATCGCGACTCGGACGATCTTCCACGCTCTACCGTCAAAGGAAGTGCATTCATGCACAAGGGGTTCTGGGACATCATGTCGCTTGTCAACAATCAAGCCCCAAGCCCCAATCGTCTCGCTCCTCCTGCCTCGTCGCAGCGCCCTGGGTCTCCTGGAAAGTTCCGCTCCACCCTCAGCAAGGCGTCTGGCGCGCTTCGCAAAAATACCCAACAAAGTTTCCAAGCCGGTCCGGAGTACGGCTCCCCTGCTGTCTCGCCTCGCGCTCCGAACTCTCCGCTCAAAGAAGGCTCCTCGGCTGCTGTCCCAGGCGCCTATCCTCGCCCCGCTTTCGCTTCGCCTTCCACCCACACTTCCAATGCTTCCGCCATCAGCACCGCCATGAACTTTTTTGCGCCTGCTGTCATGGGCCCACGAGCCCAGAAGAAGCGTGTCAGCGTCGACATGGTTGGCTCTCCTCAGACACAGACTTTTGTTCATGCCGCTCATGCTAGCGATGCAGAGCAAGCCGAGGTCATCCTTAACAGATGGAGTCGCGACGGCGTGGGTAAGGTGGCTGATCCCTCGTGGGTCGAGCCCATCAAAGAGGCCCTTCGTCTTCAAGCTGCTCGGAACCAGGCCGAGGCCATCGCTCAAGTGCAAGCTGCTATGCACCAGGACAGTCTCATCTACGAGAACCCTCGTCAGCTCCACATTGTCAACGGCGCACCCAGCCAGATTTCCATGCTCACCACTACCACTGCTACCGCCGGTCACAGCACGCTATCCAACACCACCGTTCGTGCTAGCGCTGGCGGCGCCGCAAATCCCGCCTTGTCGCCAGCACGCGAATACACAGCTTTTGCTGGCATTGCCGAAGAGCCTCCCGTCGGTACCGACGCCGAACTCGAAGCTGCCATCCATGCTCAGCTTCAGCTCACCTCGTCACCTCCTCAGCCCACCTTCAAGCCTCCCACTCTCCGTACCAATACGGCCGGCACTCTGCTCGTCAACCCGTCGCCTCCCATGGCTCGAGACGGCAACGCTCGTACTCCTGACTACATGATGTACCGCCCCCCCTCGCCCAACTCTGGTACGCCTGGCGCTTCCAACCGCAACAGTCGAAACATCGATGGCCTTCCCTCTGGCGCCCCTCACGCCATCAATGCCATGTTTGAAGCACCAGCACCGGCTGATGCGCTTCCATCTCCCACTGGCTATGCTGCCTCCAACAATTCGGAGCGTCCCAACTCGATGGTCATCCTCGACAGTCTCCGCTCCATCGACACTGCAGGCATGACAGCGCTTGCCGAGTTTTCGCAGCCCATCGGTGCAGCGGTGAGACCCTCGCTTGAGACTGTAGAAAAGAGCGTTGCCGCTAAGATTTACTTCGAGAACCTCTACTACGGCATCCTCAAGAAGCCCAAGGCTCGCGACACCAGGCGTGCAGGCCTCGAAGCCGAGCTTGCCTTGCTTCGCATCCCCGAAAGCAGCAAGGAGCAGATCCGCGAAGCGTGGATGGCCAACGAGACGCGCTACCTGCGTGACCTCCGTGCGCGCGTCAACGTCAACTCGTTTCTCAAGCTCAAGACCATCGGTCACGGCGCCTTTGGTGTCGTGGCGCTGTGCAAGGAGCGCCAGTCTGGCCAGCTGTATGCTATGAAGCAACTGCGCAAGGCCGACATGCTTCGCAAGGGTCAAGAAGGTCATGTGCGAGCTGAGCGTGATCTGATGACTTCGGCTTCAGCCAGCGCTTCGGCCAAGTGGATTGTCAAGCTCGTCTACTCGTTCCAGGACGTCGACCACCTCTACCTCATCATGGAATTCATGGGCGGCGGAGACTTGCTCAATTTGCTTATCGAGAAGGACATTTTCGAAGAGGACTTTGCGCGCTTCTACGTTGCCGAGATGATCCTTGCAATCCACGAGGCCCACTCGTTTGGTTACATCCACCGCGACATCAAGCCGGACAACTTCCTCTACACCTCGGACGGCCACATCAAGCTGGCCGACTTTGGACTATGCCAGTCGTTCCACTGGGCGCACGATGGTGCTTACTACGACCAGCAGCGCAAGAATCTGCTCAAGAAGCATGGTATCGATCTGGACGACTCGCACGCTGCTGCCGGTATGCGACGTCGCGCGCAGGCCACCGGCCGTGGCGGTGCTGGTCCCGGTCAGGCGGGCGCCGGTCTTACCGACAAGGAGCTGGTCGAGATCATGTCGGACCGCAACGCCGATGGTACACCCATGACGCATGTGCTCACGTGGCGCGAGAAGAACAAGAAGAAGATCGCCTACTCTGTCGTCGGCACCAACAACTACATGGCGCCCGAAGTGCTGCGCGGGCTCGGCTACGATCAGGCATGCGACTGGTGGTCGCTGGGCGTGATCGTGTTCGAGATGCTCTACGGCTACCCGCCCTTCGTGTCCAAGTCGAGACATCTGACGAGACAGAAGATTCTCAACTGGAAGCAGACGCTGCGATTCCCGCCCAAGCCGCGCGTGTCTAGGGAGGCGCAGGACTTTATCGCGCGTCTTGTCTGCGAGCGCGAAGACCGTCTTGGCAGCACCGCCTCCGCCTCCGTTAGCAGGCCCAACAGTTACCTGCAGAGCGCGCGTCGTTCTGGGTTCAACAACCAGGGCCAGCAGAGCGGAAGTGGGAGCGGAAGCGGGCTGCAGGATGGGGTGGAGGAACTCATGTCGCATCCGTGGTTCAGGGGCGTTGATTGGGACAACCTTCACCGTACACGACCTCCCTTCCGCCCTGCACTTAGCCACCCGGGTGACACCAAGCACTTTGAGGACGACATTGAGGATGCACCCCTGCCGGCGCCGGGTGCAGCGGATAATGCGAACGCGGACCAGCCGAGAGATCCGATGTTGCGGGACAGGGAGCAGGGACCCAAGCTGTTGGAGATGAGGAAGCAGCTCGCGTTTGTAGGCTACACGTTCAAGAGCCCCAAGGCGTTCGATCCGAGGGAGCAGTTGGCGGATGAGAGGAATGTGATTGCTGCGGAAAGGGCGGCGGGTATGACGCCGAACCAGGAAAGGGGCAGGAGCAAAGAGCCGACCGAGATGGGAAGCAGGATCAGAAGCATGTCCATGTAGAGCCTCGCTTCTCGCCCTCCGTGGCCCTTGCTAGTCTTCAAACCCAGGTCCTTATGTTCTACTTTGTCTTCTCGTCCAGCACAACAATGCTGCTTCGATTTTCGCACCTATCTCTATACCACTTGACTACTACTTCATACCATATCGTTCCATTCCGTTTCATGTCGCAGTTTGTCATTCACGGACTCGTTACTGATTCTACGCTTTGACCTATGTTTGCTTTAATGCTCATGCTATCGTTTTGCTGGCAAGCGAGACTTGGTCTGTGGCCTTTCTAGCGTCTCTGCGTGTACTTTTGTTTCGACACACATCGGGGTAGATGTCAAACCTGGTTCCCCGTTGGTTTTGGCAGATCTGTTATGGGGTTCGTTGGCGGTACGTGCGGGGTGAAAGGGCGGAAAGTTGAAGTTAGCTATGTGCGAGAGCCGAACAAGCTCACAAACGGATGCTCTTGTGTCGGCTGCAACCAGTTCTTCTCGTCGTACCTCGCCACCGCTTGATCGCCCTCGATCATGTGGAAAGTGTAGATGAACCTGCTTTTTTCGCACAAGTTCTTCTCGCTCTTGTGCAGTACCGAGCCGTGGATTAGCACCAGCGTCCCCGCCTTGCATTCGGCCACTTTGGCATCGGTTTCGGACCAGGTCGCTTCTTCGGCGTCCGAGAGGTGGAGGAAGGTGGTTCCGGCGTCTGGGTTGGTGGGATCTTTGCGGACGAAGCGCTTGTTTACGCCGCGAGCTACGCCCAACGAGTCATTGTGCTGATCGAGGGGACGAGAAGTGGCAGATGCAGCAGGCGGGGGAGCGGTGGAGGTGGGGAAGCGGTGCGAGCCGGGAAGGAAGGAAAGGCAGCCGTTGGAGGACGTGCAGTCCTCCAGCGCGAACCAGAATCCAACCGCTGAGGGAGGATCAGTGTAGAGAAACGTGCTATCGTTATGGCTCGGCACCGCCCCACCAATACTCGGCTGCTTGCAGATCACCATACTCTGCAGCACCTTCGGATCCCTATGCACCCCCAAACTCTTCGCCACCTCCTGCAGCTCCGGGGAGAACGAAAACTCTCTAAACTTGTCATCCAAGATATGCAGCCCATGGCCGATCTTGTTGATAGCCCTCTCCTTCGGGACGACAAGTTGCTTTGTGGTGGGGTCAAGCGCGCCTTCCTCGAAGAAATAGTGGATCTTGTCGCCGGAATCGAGGAAGTAGCGGTCGCCAACGTGCGCTTCCTCGCCGCGCTCGTCGTCCGAGGTGGTGAACGCGGTGAACGGGTGGTTGTCGAGCGAGAAGGTGGAGACGAGGTGCTTGGAGTGGGCGAGGAGGGGCGCAGGATCGAAGAAGGAGGGGAGGAGGAGGTAGCCGTCTCGGTGGAACTGGGCCACTTGGGCTGGGGTGAGGACACCGCGGGCGGCGGAGGTGTCGGACGACATGTTCGCGGCTGATTGTGGTGGTGCTGTAAAGCGAAGCAAAGCAAAACAATGGCGAAGCTAGCGGTATGAGTATGGAGGTAGTAAAAGGTAGAAGTGCTAGGCTTGGAAAGCTGTGTGGAGACGAGCATGCAAGACCCTCTTTCCCCCACCTATCTCTGGAGGAGCTTTAAACGCTAACTTTACCCCCACGCTTCCAGAACCTCGAGGCTTTCGGCTTGTCGGAACGTTCGAAGGTACCATTTTCGCTTTAACGAATCACATCTTTCGATGTAACAGCACTCTTGGCTGGGGGAAAAACGTCCTGTGGTACAGTGACGCCTTTTTCCCGACGCCAACGCCGAATCAGTCTTCTTAGATTGCCGCGCCTTGCTGGGCTCGATGCCGGAGCCCGATGCAAAAGTAGAATTCCGCATGGATGTACAGCCGAGAACGTAAACTACGGTTGGACCCCTGACAATCTGTGTCGTCTGCAGAGTGGCCATGCTTACCTTTAGCTTACGAGGACACGCCATCGGACCGAGCTGTATCCAACCATCTGCCTTCTCTCGGGGCAGCGCTCGAGGCGGGCTTATATGAACATAGAGGTCCCTTCACCACTATTCGAGACAGTGCCAGAATACTAGCTCAAGATTCGGCGTTCAGCACGGTGACAGGCTGCCACGACGGAAAGGTGCTCCGCCCCGCTTTGGCCTGAGCTCGATCCGTGGCCGCACCACCTCTGCGCATCGCTTTTCCTCACATAGAACAGGTCGGGCTGCTTCGCGAACGACTCTCCTCGGCAAGCATGCGGACATCATCGACAGAACCACAACCGGCGGCATCCTGGTCGAGGCATGCAGATTCGCATCCCCAGTCACCAAACAGTAGCGACGACTTCCAGGCCACGTCCCAGAACGGTAATGACGATTTCACGATGCGCGCTGTCCTAGCTGGCCTGTTGATTGGGTGCTTGCTCGCGTTCACCAACCTGTACCTGGGCCTGCAGTCAGGATGGATCAGCATGATGTCGTTGCAAAGCTCGCTGCTCGGCTTTGCACTGTTCCGCATCATCCCTCGCCACATCAATCTTGCAGGTCGACAATTCATGCTCATGTCGAGCCCGTTCACTCCACAAGAGAATGTGCTGGTACAAACGACCGCGGCAGCAGTGGGCGTGATGCCGCTATCGGCAGGGTTGGTCGGAGTAATCCCGGCACTAAAGAAGCTTACGTGGGAAAAGGACGGAAGCGGACCGATCGACCTGGACTTTCTGCAACTGCTTGGGTGGTGTTTCGCGCTTGCGTACTTTGGCGTGTTCTTCGCTTCGCCATTGCGAGAGCCGATGATTATCAAAGAGAAGCTGACGTTCCCCAGTGGAACAGCGACCGCGCAGCTGATCGGTGTGCTGCACAACATTCCTCTTGTGGGTCAATCGAGCTCGACGAGTGCTGGCGCAAGTTGTGCCACAGGACGACGCCGGCGCGGCTACTCGAACGATGGTGAAGCAGGACAAGACACTGAACGTACCGCTTTGCTGAGCGCGCAAGATCGCGACCAAGAAGATCTCGATGACCAGCGCGACGAAGATGGCAGTCAGGATAGGATCAACGGATCGCCGGGATGGAATGCGCTAGTATGGTCCTTTTCCGGGTCGGCAAGCTTTACACTTCTTTCGTACTACATCCCCGTCCTGTATGCGATGCCGCTGTTCGACTTTCTTCCACCGCACAACCTGGCGTCGATGTGGGGATTCTGGTTCACGCCTTCGCTCAATTACATTGGCCAAGGAATCATCATGGGCCTGCCAACCACCATCAGCATGACGGCGGGCGCGATCGTCGGATGGGCGGTGTTGAGCCCGCTGGCTTACTATCGAGGGTGGGCGCCGGGCCATCCACTGGATTCGGAGGATGGGAGCAAAGGCTGGATCCTCTGGATCAGTTTGGCTGTCATGTGTTCAGAGAGCATTGTGGGCCTTGCAGCGCTGGTCGCAAGCAACGGCATTCACGATCTGAGGAGCCTAGCAGCAAGGAAGCAGAGGTGGCAAGAGCGAGATGAGGACGATGAGAGCTCCGATGTGGTTCAAGAGGTAGACGAAGATTACGAGCCATCGCAACGACAAACGCCGAAGACGTGGGTGGTCAGCGGATTGATCGTGTCGACAGTGGTAGCGGTGGGCTTGATCTACGTGACGTTCGGCACAGAAGGGATCTCGCCCTGGGCAACGTTCCTCGGCATCGTTCTGGCTTCCTTGTTTGCCATCCTGGGCGTACGTGCGCTCGGCGAGACAGATTTGAACCCTGTGTCGGGGATTGGCAAGACCTCGCAGCTCATCTTTGCGCTTGTTCAGCCAGGAAATGTGGTAGCCAACCTGATCGCAGGAGGCATCTCGGAAGCGGGCGCGATGCAGGCGGGCGATCTGATGCAAGACTACAAGACCGGCCACCTCATTGGCGCTTCACCGAGGTCGCAGTTCAAAGGCCAGCTTATCGGAAGCACGCTCGGCATCTTGATGAGCAGCTTCGCATACAAGTTGTACACGAACGCATACGAGATTCCCGGGCCGCAATTCCCCGCACCAACAGCAGCGGTTTGGCTCAACTTGGCGAGGCTGGTGAACCACGGTCATCTTCCAGAAAAGGTCAACGTATTCATGATCGTCTTTGGTGCGGTGTTCGCGGTGTCGGGCATGATCAAGACGCTGGCACGAAGCAAAGCCTTGCGAGAAGAGGGCGAAGTCGGGACGAGTGCTGCAGCCAAGATCGCCAAGCTGGTGCCAAGCGGGATTGCTTTTGCTGTTGGTATGCTCAACACGCCCAACTTTTCGTTGGCCCGTCTGGTGGGAGGGTTGGTCGCTCATTGGTACCATTCGCGACGCAAAGCAACTGCCTTACGGACGGCGCTATCATCCAGGACGCCAGCAGCTCTGGCGGGGATCGGTATCATCATCGTGGCGAGCGGGTTCGTGCTTGGAGAAGGAGCGGCAAGTATCGTCACACTGCTGCTCAAGCAGAATGGAACGCAAGCCTGGACATGTGCTGGTTGCCGCGGCGGATGTGCAGGCGGCTGCTCATAGTAGATTCGAAAGGAAAGGCCTTGGAGCCACGCAGGAAGCAACGGTCAGAAGAGAGGCCATAGTCCGCGCCGTCTTTATACCAGGCTGCAAGGCCGCACTTCGCCAAGATTGGCAGGAATCGAGATCTGGACGCGCGTGAGACCGCTGTGTGTAGAAAGAAAGCGACTGCAATGGTGGTAACAAAGGGCTCAATATACGACAATCTAGTTCTCTCGCTATCCAAGTGAGTAGAATGAGGATGGCTGAGTCGCAAATGTGATCTTGCGAGGGACAGCATTGTAAGCGGGGCGACGCCGATGAAAGGTCGCAAAGCAGTCGGTGGGCAAGGTTGCCGAAATGAGACTTGAGCTTTGAATTTGTGATTTCTGGAAAATGTTGGTCTCTGACGCGAACGTGACTTTAAACTGAGCCTTTGGTGTTAATTGGCTTTTGATCAAGTGGCCGAAGGTGTAACATTTTCCTCCTTTCGAACCTTCTTTCACTCCGTCATCAACAAGATCCGCGCTGTCAAGTCCGCAGTCGAACTAGGTTCCAGTTACGTCTTTTGGTTGCGCAGAACTGGTCCGCAGCTTAGAGCGTCGCCGAAAGAGGACTGCTGTAAGAATTCAACCTTGCAACCTCCATATCCCCTCGACGGCTTCTATGTCCGTAGTGCAAGGCGAAGGAACGCTATTCGAGAGGCGGAGCGACCAGGTGCATGTTTTGGCCCTCGACATCGCTGCTCATACGACATGACTCCATTATTGCCGGCGCCTTTCGATCTTGGTACAATGCAAAAGCGTCTCATGCCGTCCAACACCAGCATCATCTTCACAATACGTTGAACTCGATTCGTCTCATCTACGCACGAAAGCATCATCTCCCGCACACACACATCCTCCGATCCAATCGGTTGACAGCTACGAGGACACTTACAATCCAGACCTCTCCTGCATCCTCGTCCAGCCAGTCCGATCAACCGCTCACACCAGGCATGAGGATCCTTTGCGTGGCCGAAAAGCCATCTATTGCAAAAAGCATTTCTTCCATACTTGCACGCGGACATCCTAATAACCGTCCCGGAAAGGACAAGTTCTGTCGCAATTATGACTTTCAGTATAAAATGCCCGGAGTTCAGGGCATGGTCGACATGACCATGACCTCGGTCCGAGGTCATCTCACCAGCGCTGACTTTGATTCTGAGCACAAGGGCTGGCACTCGTGCTCCCCAGCCGATCTCTTCGAGGCTCCCATCGTTACGGATCTCAGTGACGATGCCAAATTAATCGGTCAAAACCTGCGCATGGAGGCTCGGACTGCGGATGCCGTCATGATCTGGACCGACTGCGATCGTGAAGGTGAACACATCGGTAGCGAGATTGTAGCCGAAGTACGCAAGGTCCGTCGCAACATTCGTGTTATGCGGGCACGCTTTTCCGCGATCATCGACTCGCAGATCCATGCGGCATGTCAAAACACTGTCGATCTTGATTGGAGGGCTGCCGACGCCGTAGAGTCGCGAATCCAGCTGGATCTCCGCATCGGTGCCGCTTTTACCCGAATGCAGACCATAGCCCTTCAGAACCGCATCCCTGCCCTCAACGAGCAACGGCAAGTCTTCAGCTACGGCCCATGCCAGTTCCCCACCCTCGGTTTCGTCGTAGATAGATACAATAAGGTCGTTCACTTTGTTCCCGAGCCGTTCTGGCTCTTGCAAGTGCACAAGACCCGCAGCATGTCGGGAGGCGAACCCTCACCTGACGATCCGCCAGACCAAATCTGCAAGGTTATCTTCAACTGGGACCGCGTCCACCTTTTTGACAAGCGTGTTGTCCAAATGTTCAGAGATCTCTGCCGCGCCAATCCCGAAGCCACTGTCACGAGCGTCACCAACAAGCAGACCAAAAAGTGGAAGCCATATCCGCTCACTACCGTCGAACTTCAAAAGTCAGGCTCGCGTCTTTTGCGTCTCACGCCTAAACGTATCCTCGATGTGGCCGAGTCGCTCTACCAGAAAGGCTTCCTCTCGTATCCAAGAACCGAGACTGACCAGTATGACAAGGAATTTGACTTTAACAGCCTCATCGCCAAGCAGACCGCCGATGCCGCGTGGGGTGCAATTGCGCAGCGCCTCCTCGACGGCGCTTTTGAACGTCCCCGCAACGGCAAGAACAACGACAAGGCGCATCCGCCGATCCATCCCACTTCGCACGCAAACAATCTCACAGGCGATGACAAGCGTGTCTACGATTATGTCACACGTCGCTTCCTTGCCAGCTGTTGGAGCGACGCGATAGGAAGTCAGACCACCGTCGCCATCGAGATCGCCGGAGAAAAGTTCCACGCATCCGGACTCATCATCCTCCAGCGTCATTATCTAGAAGTCTTTACATATGACAAATGGGAGGGCAACCTGCTTCCACCTTTCATCCAAGGCGAGACCTTCATGCCGACCAAGCTCGAGATGAAGGAAGGGTGCACGTCGCCGCCTAAGCTGCTCACTGAAGCTGACTTGGTCAACCTGATGGACAAGAACGGCATTGGCACCGACGCCACGATCGCCGAGCACATTGCCAAGGTCATCGACCGTCGCTACGTGATGCAGGTCAAAGAAGGCAAGACCAACTATCTTGTTCCCTCGACGCTTGGTATTGGCCTCGTCGAAGGCTACAACCAGCTCAATCTCGAAAAGTCACTCAGCAAGCCACTCCTGCGTCGCGAGACCGAGTACCGCATGTCGCTCATCTGCGCAGGTCAGCGATCCAAGGCCGAGACGATCGCCGAGAGCATCCGAGAGTATCGCCAAGTGTTTGCGCTCACCAATCGAGCGTTTGACCGCATCACGGAGACGGTGCTTCAGTACCTCACAGATCCGAACGCGGGACAAGAAGCACGCGCAGTAGAGCTCCTCGATCGGGATGACGCCGACGAAGATGGCATGGCCGGTGAAGACAGCGAAGGTGACAGCGATCACGGCCATGGTGGCAACGGACGAGCAGCACAGCGTGGCCGGGTTGCCAACAGACGTGGACGAGGTGAGACCACCACCAGAGACGGGCGAGGTGGCCGTGGTGGTGGAACAGCAACTCGAGCTCCACGACGCTTTGATCCGCCGCACGACGACAAACAAGACGGCTTCAATAATGCTCGGCCTCCCATTCGTGCAAATGGCACTCGCAACGCAGCTGCTCCCCGCTGTTTCGGGAATGGTGCAAGCAGTGGTGGCGCTGATGGATCGCCGCCGTGTCTATGTGGCGAGATTGCAGTGGAAAAGACGACGACGAAGGCGGGCGAGAATCAAGGTCGCCGCTTCTTTGTTTGTGGCAAGCCTATGAGCGATCCGGAGAGATGCAACTTTTTCGAGTGGATCGACTCTCTCGGCAGCGCCAATGACTTTCCGGGCAGGATTGCGGCGCCGACGACGACAACGACGACGACATCCAGAACAATACCTGCAAAGCGACCAGGTCCTCCGGATCATGATACGGACGATTGGTCTTCCAATATGCGCTCAGCTACGTCCAAAAGACGAAATGCTGCAGGCGTGCCAAGATGCGAGTGCAGCCTGCAAGCTACGCTCAAATCTGTATCCAAGGCCGGTGAAAACCAAGGTCGATCCTTCTGGGCGTGTGCTCGCGAAAGTGCGCGATTACGATGCAAGTTCTTTGAATGGAACGACGACTGTACGATCGAAGGCGGAAGCGGTAGCGGCGGCGGTGGCTTCGGTGGTTCTAGTAGATACGGCGGGCAGAATGGCGGTGGGGGCGGCGGCAGCAGCAGCAGCAGCGGTGGGAATGGGAGTGGGAGTGGGGGAGGAGCGTGCTATCGATGTGGGCAGAGTGGCCATTGGGCATCTGATTGCACGAATCCTCACCAATCAAACTCTAACAGTAACACTAAAGGCTCGACCGGGACGAGGAGAGGCACCAGCAGCACCCATGGGAAGGGTCGAGGCAGCGGTAAAGATGACGGCTGTTTCCGATGCGGCAAGAAAGGCCATTGGTCGAGCGAGTGTCCTGGCGCTTAGCTAGCTACCCTTTCCATGCCCGCGTATCGTCGGGATTGTAGACTGTACGAGATGATGACTCGTTCCTGGACCTACTGTATGTATACTAGGCATGTATTGTAACTGTTTTCTTTCTTTTCTGGGAGCCTGTCATTGATTACTATGGGTGTTGCCGTGATTCGATTCGATTCGGAGAAAGAGTGACTCTCTTTTCGACATGTTGGGAGAAGACTTGTGCAGAGCATCCAAAGCAAAGAGAACTCTCTGCTCCTCTCTGTCTTGCAGTCACTTTGGTAGATTCGGCGTGATTCCGAGTGCTGGAATTTCCTGCGTTCCTGCCTTTCTCTTTCGCCGTGTCGGAGAATTTTCGGTGCCGTTTCTTGTTTCTCGTCATGCCAAGAGATCCCGTTGTTCGCTTGCCGCGTCACAAACACTCCGACAGCTTGGGTTTGGGGGAGGGGAGGGGATGGTCTTGCTCGTGTGACCTTGGTCGCGTCGCCGTTTGCGTTATGCCAACGTTAGGCGAGAACGAAGAACAGAGTAGGGGGTTTCATTGAATTTTGAGTTTTTGAAAACGCAGGTTTTTGAAAACCTGGGCTTTCGTTGTTTTGACGCCCCACTTTTCAGTCCTGCCCAAAACTCGAATTTTGTGTATTAATTTCCGTGTTCCGAAGAACTGAATCGGCCGAAAGAGTGAATCGGCCGAAAGATGAGCAGTTGTATATGCGTGGTCAGCTTCGCCCAACTGCCTCAGTAAGCAATGTATATACATTCACAGACTCGCACAAGAGACAGTAAAGAGATCGGATTCATCGAGAGGGGGGCACTAAGTACATGTATTCAGCACACGACGGAGCAACTGTAGCAGAAACCGAGCTAGTAATGGTAGTAATGTCAGTAAGCTATTCATGACGTTGAAAGAATGAGAACATGTACTTACATACTTGAAGGGATCCGAGCCTAGATCGAATCCATCTGGTCGCGCATGCAACGGCGGGAGCAGAACCACGCATAGCCGTGGCTTAGCACGCCTCGAACGGCGGTGCGAACATCGAGAATCTTGGCTGTTGCCCTCATCATAGGGAAGGTTGGCCATGGCCGTACGGAAGCGGGTTGGTATATGAGGTGGTGGTTGGTTGGAGACTGAGCGGGTTTGACGAAGTTGCGGGTTGTGGAGTGTGCAAAAGTGTGGAGGCGAGCGCGTGCACAGTGTGCACGTGACCTGAAAACTCAGCAAAAACGCAGAATGCAGAAACTCGATGGTCAATCTACGGTCACGGTGACCGTAGTTTTGAAAACTCAGAGTTTTGACCATTTGGCAGAGCTTACGTAAGATTTTTGAGTTTTTGAAAATCCAAAATTTCCCAAAACTCACGTGTAAAAATTTCCCCGGACGAATGAAACCCCCTAGTGGGATTGTGATTCCGCCACCGCCGACATAGGTCTTGCAGGAACAGAAGCAACTTTTCGCTGTGTAGGAGTTTGCGTGCGCCGGTCATATAGAAAAATTGCGAATTCGCCGTCCAATCACAACCTAACGCTTCACACTGCTGCACATGACTGCAAGATGAACTGCAACTCGAGAGATGTGGGATTTTCGAAGCAGCTGCTGTCCGCAAATCATTGCTCCACGCCCAAGCATCGGGCCCTCCGATTGGTCGCAAGTGGTCACTGTGCCTCCAACTTCCCACGCGGCTCAAGTCAATGGCAGGCGGCTGAAGCGGTAAGCCCGACGGCTGGTGAGCTCAACCTATCACAGCTCGTCATCGAAAAGTGACATTTTGAAACAACCTACAAGGGTCTCGAATGGCACTTTTCTTCACGGGAGTCGATTCAGGACAGACGATGGATCGGGCAGGTCGGTCAACCGTGACCTTCGGACAAGCAACCCTACCATGCACATGACTGGCGGGACAGGAACGAAACAAGCAAGCGTTCGCAGGGAGAAGAGTGTGGTGTGCGTGTAAACAGGGACAAACTCAGAGCTCATGCCGGTCAACTCTAGCCAAAGGCACCCGGTATGCAGCACAGCAAGGTGATGATCCCCGGTCAATTGGGAGTTTGCAAGATTTGCAAAGGTTTTGCCGAGAAAGAGTTGTCGAATGGGCGCGGGAGAAGACGAGGAGGCAAGCATGCAAGCGCTTCTGGGATCATTGCCTCCCGTCTCGGCGGAACCTGGCGAGGGAACCCTTGCCCTCGCCAACGGAAACCCTTTCTCCTTCAAGTCCGTGCTGTATGTCAAGTATGTCTTCATCTTCGCTTCGGCAAGGGCAGGAGCCGAGCTGGAGTTATACCAACACTGCGAGGCGTGAGCTGTACTCTGCTGCAGCAATGGACAGTGAGCGTGTGTTGCAAGTCACGGCATGGAAGGATCTGCATGAACACCGTGTTGTCCTGTACTGCCCTGAAAGAAACCCGAAGCAGCAGAACACTGTTCTGAGCGCTCACCACAGGCTTGGGAAATCCCCAACACTCAGAGCTCAGACGCAGCGAACAGATATCACATCGATCAGTGAACAAAGCACAAAGAAGGAAAGCGTTTCGGCAGCAGCTGAGTGGGAGATTCCCGCAACGGTCTCTCCCGCCCTCTCTGGATAAAGTCGAAGCTTTGTTTCAACCACCGCCTGCGCCCTTCTCTACCGCCAGAGAGATTTGCGTGCAAGATGTGAAGTTGCTGCCGGAACGCGCCGAGATCGTACCGACGCTGCATGGATGCCCGTCGGAAGCCCTCCGCTGCTCATGTGATGCTTCCTTCAACACGGCTTCACCGAGAGCACAGTAAACTACGATTTCTAAGCGTTCCGTTATAACAAGGTGCTTTCTGAAACGAGGGACGGGGGAAAAGTGCTATAGCACTTGGCTGAATCGCAAGTCAAGGAGAGCTTTGCGCTTCGATCGGAGAAGCCGGCTTTGGCACACCGCGTCGCAAGGGGCTGGCTACTGCGTGTGCTTGCGTTGTATGTTCGGCGAGCTGCATGCGATGGTCGTCTGAGCATCTCTCTTTCTCGCTCGCTTCTACAGACTGCTTTGTGGCCAGTGAGAATGAGAGGGCGTGAGGTGGTCACACTGTGGTGGCCGCGCAGCTCGCACGACATGCGCGCATCTCTCCAAGCTAGTCTACAGCAACCCCCAATTCATACTCCATCAATGCCTAGCTATGGGCACAGTCTCGTTGGCGCCTTTTAGTGTCCCTTTCTTGATGCGTCTCGTCAATCCGCAGGCAGAGTGCGCTCTGTTTCACCGCGTGGTTGAGCTGCAAACTGACTGTGTAGCGGATGCTGCTGCAAGGATGTTTCTTAGTTTTCTCATCGAGATTTCCAATCCAGACCGCAGACTCGAACGCTTCCTATCCAGCTAACCTCTTCAAAACAATCCGACTGTCGGACGAGCTTCTTCTCTATCGAAGCTGGGTGTGTCGCAAGATACAGAACACGCTTTTGGAAGCCGCGACGTCGTGGCAGCTCGCTCTCACCGCAAACTGTATGGGCCATTCGCTGCTGTGACTCAGGTCAGGACGGGTCAACCGAGATGACCGCCCTCGCCGCGTCGCCGCCCTTGTGAAAGGGAGAGGTTTTCTGAAAATTGTGAGCCCAAACAGAAGCAGAGTGCAAGTCGAAATCAGATTGAAAAAGAAAGTAGGAGGAGAGCAGATAATTGATGGAAACGGAAGGGTGAGAGCCGCCCTCACACTCTTCTGGTGCTGCTGTACTGTACAGTACATACAGTGCAGAGCTACTGCTGCGCCCACCAACGCGCTTCCTGCCTTCTGCTGTGATGCCACCTTTTGGAATCGATTCACCTCACCTTGCCTCGTTAACTGCTGCTGCTGCTGTTGCTTCCCTGTTCCTAAAAATTTCTCTTCGCTCGACCTGTCTCGCCTTTCGTCCGCTGCCGCCGTGCCCTGTGCATCCGCGGTCTCTGAGCCCGAGAAGAAGCTGTAGACAGTAATCTGTCCGCATCTTCGCGGGTCGGCACATCAGCGCTTTGCTTCTCACACACACACACACTTTGCCAATCCGGTGCTCTGATTCAAGCGTGGTGCTATTGCCCCCGACTCGCCCCTCTGCACTTTGGACCTTGTTTCCCGAGAACTTTTTGTTTTTGTTTTTGTTTTTGTTTTTGTTTTTTTTTTAATATTATTTGGTCCGACACTTTCCTAAGACCAGAAGCAGCGCGAGCAAGCACTACACGCAGCAGACGGGCAGAACGATCAGACGGTGACCGCTGCGCTGACCGGAGCTCTTCATCTTGATCTGGTCAGGATTTCACCATCCCTCATCCTTGGCTATCCGCCATCCACCCATCTTTCCTCATCATCATCTTCCACATCACACCTCGTCATCCGTTTGCATTCGTTTGCTTTATTACCCTTTGTTGAGCTCTCCTAACTCGAAAGCACCTGCATTCATCCAACGCTCGAGGACGGTCAAACTATCGCTATCACACAGCTGGCCGCACGTACCTCTTTTCGAACCGTTTTGCACCGAACTCTTCTCTTGCGAAATCGTTGCCCACGGTCGAACTCTCTACTTTGATACTCCTTCGTTCGCATAGCCCAAACGCTCGCGTGAGCTTGTCGCTATCTGGATCGCACTGTCATCTTTGGAACTGGCAGTCGTGACGTTCGCGATTAAAGAGACCACCTTGTCTCAGATCAGCGGCATCCCTCGCTAAATCGATATCATCTTCCCCTCCAACCCATAGTCAAGGACCATGCAGAACAGTCCGGCTTCGTCACACAACCCTTTCCCGTCGTCATCAACGCCAAACTCGTTCATGGACACGTTTGACTTTGGTAACCCCGACTTTTCCACCGCCAACTCTGGCATCGAAGATCTCAACATCTTCCCCTCCAACACAGCTCCATCCGTCTCCTCCAATCATAACGCCCAGTCGGAAACCGGCTCAGCGCCCGTCAGTCACCACCCAAGCCCCTCGGCCACCTTTACCCACATCGGTGCGCCATCCGACTCGAACGCGCAACTTCAATCGGCCACCAACAGTCATACTGCCGGCATCTACCTCAATAACTCGTCGCACGCTAGCTCGCCTCTGGCCTTTTCGCGCAGCCGATTCGACAACAACTCGTCAGCCAGTCCACAGGGTAGCGTGAGCAACCCTGCCGGTAGCGAACACGGCCATCACCGTCCGCCATCCGCTGCGCCTTCGGACATGAACTTTGCCGGGTCCAGCTTTGTGGACCAGAACAACGCCGCTCCGTCCATGCAGGCCTCGCAATCCACACAATCGCAGAACAACGACCAGGAAGGTCAGATGCCACAGCTTTCCATCTCGGACCTGCAACAGATGCTCCTCGAACGCGAGAGGACCGAGCGCATTCAGAACATGCAGACCGCACTACTCAAGCAGCAGCTCGACCAGCTCTCGCGCATGCAGCAGCAGCAACAGCGTCAGCAGCAGCAGCAGTCACACTCACAGCAACAGCCCCAGCAACAACACCAGCAACAACACCAGCAACAACACCAGCAACAACAACAAATGCAAGGCGCGGGTCCATCGTCCAACTTGCAGCTCAACCTGACGGGTAATGCTGGCCAGCTTTCGCCCGGTCAGCAGCAGAGTCTTCTTGTGGCGCTCCAAAACGCTTTTGCTGCCGGCAACAACCCTAGTGCTCACAACAATGTCCTTCAGGCCGCTCATTATCAGCAGCAGCAGCAGCAGCAGCAGCACGCTCAAGGTCAGAATGCTTGGCAACAGCAGCAGCAGATGAATGGCGCTCAGGGCCAAGCTGGCACTCAAGGTGACCAGTCCAACGTGCTGGCGCAGTACGGTCTTATCACGCCCATGGGCTCGGGTCCCTTCAACAGCTCCGCCTGTCCGCCAGGCTCGGCCAACTTTATGTCGCCGCTTACCATCCAGCCCAACTCGCAACCTGGAAGCGTAGGTGTGGAGCACAGGCCAGGCCACGACTACCTCGGCAGCTACACCCCGCTCGAGTCCCCGGCCATGACTCCCGCTAGCGTCTTTTCAACCGGCAGCACCGGTATTGTCATGTCGGAACTGTTCTCGCCTCTCACTTCGCCGGCGCTCGGTCCGCAACCGCCAAGTCTTAGCGAGATGATGTTGCCTCCAGCACAGCTGCACCACCACCAACAGTCGCAGCAAGCCGCCACGCATGGTTCCCCTGCCATCAATGCAGTCAACAATTTTACTCCCACAGCCTCGCCTCTAGCCTTGATCGCCAAGGGATCTTCTAAGATCCGCAAGAACCGCAGCACGACGGCCGAGGCGCGTGCCAACAAGGTGCGACCGTCGCCGTTGATCAAGCCCGTGGCAGGTCCTTCGATCAAGAAGAAGAAGGATGCCGCTGGAAGCCTCGCTTCGCCCATCACGGGGACGCCTCTGGCCAATGGCAACGGAAATGCAAATGGCGGCTCTTCAGGTCCCAACTCGCGCAGGACTTCGATCACGGCCGCCTCGGAAGCTGCCGCTGGCTCACACTCGCGTCATCAGTCTATGGAAGCAGGTCAGAGCGAAGGCACATCCTCCACGCCTTCTCCTATTGACCTTTCTGGCGGCGGTGCCATGCCACCTCCCTCTGGCCCGACTAACAAGATTCTCACGCCAAGTTCCATCATGGGCATCCGTTCCGCTTCAGGCAGCGCTGCAAACATGGACCAGCGCCAAGCCTCTTCTCCCAACAATCGCGGTGCCGGCGCTCCTCTGTCCTCTGCTCTCAAGGGCAAAGCGCGCGACGATTTCCAGCAACAACAGCAGCAGATCTTGATGCAGCAGCAGCAACAGCAACAACAACCGCCGATGGGGATTCCTTCGCAACAGCCACCGGCCCACCAGATGTACACCAACATCGCCCCCTTCCCCTCCTCCGCACAGCCATCTGGACCCAAGGTGACGTTCAACTTGCCACCGCAGATGGGCGGGATGCCCATCCAACCCAGCGGGCTTTCGCAAGCCGACCGCGATGCCTGGATGTCGTACAAGTCCGCTGGCGGCCTCGAGTCCCGTCGTACCTCGCACAAAGCCGCAGAGCAGAAGCGTCGTGACTCGCTCAAATTCTGCTTCGACGAGCTTCGCGGCCTCCTTCCCGCTATCACACTCGACGAAGACGCGCCCAACGGCTCCCTCCTCGGCGCCGATGGCGCGGAGGAAGACCGCGATGCGGAACACTTTGAGCCCTCGGACGTTGGCGATCCCGAAATGGCGCGATCCGCTAACAAAGCCATCTCCAAGGTCGCACTGCTTCGGCACAGCAACGAATATCTGATCAGGCTGAAGAAGAGGTTGGAGAGGAGGGACCAGGCGTTGTTGGTGTGCAGAAAGGAGATCCAGGAGTTGAGGGAAAAGCTGGGGCTGCCGCCATCGGATGACCCGAGTATTACGGGGAAGGGCGCGCCGTTGGGGTGGACGGATGACTCGATGTTGGGATACGGGCTGAGCTTGGGCACGGATCCAGGGAGTAACATGCAGTCCGCGGTGCGGAGCCCGTCGGATGCCAAACCGGAGATGGATCAGACTGCGTAGCGTAGCGTCGCCTAATGGTGAGCCCTCTCTTTCAACACCACAAACCTGCTATCATACCCTGCGATTCGGTTACGATTTACCGATCGTACACTTTTTCCTCTTACACTTTGTTTTGATCACCACTGGTAATCCGACCTTGCTTTCTTTGCGAACACCACCACTTGGCTCCTTGGAGCAATCCTATTGGATGCCCCTTTCCCTACTTTCTTGCAATGCTTTGCCATCTCATGCTCTCTCAAATGTGAATGTGCGGAAAACCGCACAAGGTCGAAGCAAACACCTTGAGGCGCCATACCACTGGGCCTGTTGAACTCTGCTTCTGATTCTCTAGAGGGGGTGAGTGTCAGTCTGGTATGGGCCGGTCATACAGTCGCGACCAAAACTGCCCCACATAATTCAAAATTACCATAATCATGTCAAGGGCCTTTGTTGATGATGAACACAAAGCAGTGCGCTTTGCCTGGACCCTCCTTCATGTGGTATCATTGTAAAGCTTAGAAGCAGGGCTATACGAATATGTGAAAATAAAGGACATGTCCCACCAAAGAAATGGCTGAAAAGTGGCTTCGACTTTTTATGACCCCCTCCTCCTCCTCATTTTATACCATACAACACCTTTGTCATCATTGTTCACCACAATCTGCTAATAAACTTTGCTTCAAACTTCATAGACACCTAGTGTGATATAATGAGAGCTAGTTTGCTTTGGTTTGATGATTTTAGCACATCTGCAGCCATAGTTATAAGCTTTACCATTATAGGGGTAAAAAATCAATATGGGCTGGACTAAATACACCACACCACACCATAAATGAGTCAAAGAGCTGCTCAAAGCAGGTTTCTCAACCAGGGAGATAGCTAGAAAGCTGTCCATGAGCAAATCAACAGCTGCTAGACTTGCAAAACTTGTGCCAGAAGGCAATTTTGTCAAGAAGGTAGGGGGAAGACCCCCCCACCTCTCTGCACATCAAATCTCATTGCTCACCAGGGGAATTTGCCAGCACCTCTATACTTCAGCTACTGAAGCTTCTTCCTACTGGCTACAACACCATCAACTTCGTTTGTCCAGGCAGACCATCACTTGTGCATTCAAGAGTGCCAAACTCAAGTTTAGGGCAAAAAGAAAAAAAACCTTTGCTCACCAAGCACCATAAACAGCACAGGCTTGCCTTTGCCAAGCGCTATCAGTACTGGACTGTTGCACAGTGGAAAAACATCATCTGGAGTGATGAATGCAAGGTGCAGAGGCTTGGTAAGGACTTTGAAAAGCACTACTGGTCAGAGAAAGCAAATCTAGGTATATATACACCTACTCTCCAGGGAGGTGGCCACTCTGTCATGATCTGGGGCTGTATGACATGGGCAGGCCTGGGTTTAATGGTCTTTATAGATGGGACCTTGAATTCAGAGCGCTACATTGAATTGCTGGAGGAAGCGGTGCCTGGCAGCATCCTGAAGTGGAAACAAAAACAGGGTATACCACCCAGGTGAAAAATGATCTTTCAACAGGACAATGCATGCTGCCATACCTCAAGAGTGACCATGGAATACCTCAGAGAGGTAGAGCTTAATGTCATGGAGTGGCCTGCCATGTCACCAGACCTAAATCCTATAGAACATGTGTGGATACAGCTCAAGAGATGGCTTTATAAGCACAGACACACCATTAAAAATAAAATTGACCTCAAGGCAGCCATAGCAGAGTTTTGGGAGGGATTTTCGAAGGAATCAGTCCAGACTCTCATAAAGTCAATGCCCAGAAGGTTACAAGCGGTCAGGGCAGCTAATGGTGGCCATACAAAGTACTGAAGTGGTGTATATAGTATTTGAGGAGGGGCTCTAAGAAGAAAAAAAGTCGGCCAGCTATCTTAGCCACCAAAAGTTATCAGATTGCAAAACAAATTTGATATTCATGTGCGCCAGAATCACAGCTTTCCAACGATATAGCATGACCTGGGGTTTGTGCACAGTTTGCACCATCAATGAGTGAAGCTGATGTATGGTGACTGGCAAATGTCAAATAATGAATTATGCGGGGCAGTTTTGGACGTGACTGTATGTGCCAACACGCAGTGCAGCAAGGGCAACAGGCCTGCTAGGGTACACCCCTTATGCACTGCGACGCCTCACGATGAATGCTCTAGATCGTGCAGATCTACCTAATGGTGCGACGAACCTTGCTGTCGGTCATGGGGCATCAAGCAATTGTATGCAGCGGTCATACCTATCGAAGCGGACCAAGATTGATGTGCAGGGTCTTGTGATGAACAACAAAGAGCGCAAGTCCATAATCGCTGCACATGGCCTTCGGCAGGTGGCCCGCAGGCTTGCTTATTGGTGGAAACACATTCCTGCCCCTGGCAGCTTCCCGCAGTGTGGACAACCTGCCCATAATTCAACAGCTTCGACAGGCGGTGGGACATGCTAATGAGGCATATCAGGCAGCATGCTCTTCAGGTGTGGCAGACGAACAGGAGGTGCAACGTCTGCTGCATCAAAGGATCACTGCAGTAGAACGTCTCGTCAGAGCCCTTCGAAGGCACCTGCAGAACGAACTTGATGCCATTGTCATCAATACAACAGAGCAACACGAATACAATGCGCTTGTTGGTGCAGTTCTTATAGGCAACAATGAACGAGATGGGGACAGCGAAGATCCCAACGATACTGGAAGCGGTCTGGAAGGGGACTCTGAACCAGAAGGTCCAGACTTGGATGACGAGGACCACCATTCTGAGGGATGGAGCCGCTGCAGCAATCTGTTGGATGGGCTGGCTGCCCTGACCCAGGAGCACGAAGACCTCTCGCACGATCTAGGCAGCGATGGCCTTGTAGCTGCTGACTCTTCGGAGGAACAGCTTGGTCCGCATCACTATGGTCATGCTTCAGTGACCCAACCTTCTGACTGCAGCCATGGCTTGCCAGCATCGGTGGCAGTCAAAAGGCCAAGACCACTCGACCTGCACAAGGGCCTCGAGACCCTCCGTTCTCGCTTTGGTACCCACATTCCTCTTCCCACCATAGACTATGCGATTCTGAAAAGACCATCACGCAAAGAATTGCTCTCTCAAGTGCTGGCAGCTCTTGGTACAAACAACCATGGCACTCAGAACGCCATCGCTGAACAGACTACCTCAATGCTTGGGGGTGTCTGTCCTTGGTGCAGTAAGCCGTGGCTCGAAGCTGTGAAACAGCGTCATCCAAACATACCTGGCAGCAAGCATGCTGCATGTTTCTCGAGGAAATTCATAGGCCAACACCTCCAAACCTGCAGCAGCAAGCCAGCACAAGAAGCGTACAAGGAGACCTGTTGCACCACACTGGCTGGTAAACTGTGTCCGCACTCCAGATGCGCAGGGCAGACTCTCCCTGCTGATGCCAAGACACTCGAAAAACATCTCCATCTCCATCACGTCAATGCCTTGGGAGCACTAGTCCGTTTATCCGATGAGAGGGAAACGACCTTCGCATGCCCTTTTATGCTGGACAGCGGTTCAAGTTGCCCTTGGTCATTGTCAACTTCTGCCAACAACACCTTTGATCGAACCGAGATGCTTCTACATTTTGAAACGGCGCATGGCATTCCTTGCCTCAACGCAGATGCTGCACAGCTCTGCACTGTGCACAATCAGTGGCTCTTTGGTCAAGCTCAGATTCGGGAGCACTATCGCTCGCATGCGGAAGCTGCGCTCAGCAGCACGGACCTGTTTTACTTTGCTCAGATCGGCATCTGTCCTTGGTGCGTTCGGGATGACAGGTTACCTTGGTCCAAGCGAGGGAAGGAATATGACACCGCTCCTGGAGGTGCTCAGCAGAAACACATATGTGTTTATCATCTGTGGCCACACCGCCAAGCCAAGATCGAGTGCCCCATCTGTGATGTCGACATACCAACATATGACTTCCCAGAACATTTGTACAACGTTCACAGCCTTAACTTCTTTAGTGAAAGGAAGAAGATACACTCCGACAATCCTCTCTACAAGTTTGGCAGCGTATTTGGCTCCATTTACGAGGATAGACGTCAACAGTGGCTTGCTTGGGTTACCGCACTTAAGAGGCAGGACGAAATCCAGGAAACAGAACAACAGATCGCATCGACAAGTGGCACCAGTGGCACCAGTGGCACCAGCGTCACAAGCGGCACCAGGGTTACCGAGAATATTGGGGTTACCCCCCTCAGCGGATCGATGGGATTCACCACCGAAGAGATTGCCCATGTGCGAAGATCTGATCAGCACCACCAAGTCAACACACCGAGATATAGGCTGTGTCCCTTTTGCCAGCAAGACAAGTCTTTGCCAGCAAAGAAACAATGGTCTACCCGGCAATGTGCTGAACTAGCAGCACATGTGACCAGCAAACACCTTTTCCCCTCGAGGGTGACTCAACCAACCTGTCCCGTCTGCAGCCAGACGCTTGATGCTGCTACCTTTGCACATCATCTCGATGCAGAGCACTACTTTGCGCTCTCTGGAAAGAAGCGTGAACCTCTTGCCGAAGACCTCAGCAATCTGGGGGGTCCTCAGCTGAGTCAACGAAAAAAAGATATACGGAGTAAGTACCTTGATTGGATCAAGCTTGGCTGCAACAGGGCCACCACAGCGGCCGCTCAGTGCTCCACGCCGCCAAGCACTCAAACTTCTCTCCCTCCAAGGCATGAGGCAGCACAAACAGGCACATCCAAACGTCAAGTGTCCGAGGTCTTGCACTCCCCATGTAACTCAAGCTTTAAAAGACGGCGGCTGCAATGATGCTCTTGTCCTGCCCCTGTAATATGTACGTCTGCCCCCTGCAATACTCATTTCCTGTTCAGGTCCCTACTAAAACGCAGCTGTATGACCCTAGTGCATTGGCTGTCAGGTATTTGAGTCCATGATGTCGTTGGGCCCAAAATGTGAGCATAGTTAGGGATGGTCAACGTCGCGCATTGGGCTAGATCAGGCTGACTGAGGTTTGTTGCGGCGCGCCTAGCCGATTACCTCTTGGCCGAAATGAGAAGCTACATGCACAACCAATTTGACTGGTACGTTTCGTACCAGTCGCGTGTCGCGTCGGAGCTGGGATTTTTGCGCATGATGATGGAACGCGGGCGATCAACACAATCAGAGTCGTCTTTGTGAGCCTTTCTTAGCTTCTTATCTCCCTACCACTTGTCACGCTCCTCTCATCTCTATCACAAACCATCGTCGTTGCACTTTCCATCAGAATGCCGTCGTTGGCCGAAAGCGAGATCCAAGACATTTACACGTTTGCCATCGACCTCTCGCGCAAGGCCGGGCGCGCGATCATCGAAGGCTCCTCGCGCCGGTTCTCCTCCTCTGCTGGGTTCGATCAGAAAAAGAACACTGCGGACCTCGTCACCGAGACGGATCAGGCTGTCGAAGCGCTGGTCAAGAAGGAGATTTCCACCAAGTACCCTGCGCACGCTTTCATCGGGGAAGAGAGTTGGGCTGCGGGGGAGGAAGGGCAGATTGGTTCCGAAGTCACTTGGATCGTCGATCCCATCGATGGGACTACAAACTTCGTGCATGGGTTCCCGTATACGTGCATCTCGATCGGTGTTGTGGTGGACAAGCAGGCGCACATTGGTGTTGTGTACGCGCCGTTCTTGGACACGCTCTACCACGGCTGCAAGGGTCAGGGAAGCTTCATGTCCAGCCCGCACCACCAAACTCCCCAACGTCTTCCACTCAACTCTCCCCCCACCCCACTCCCTGACCTCAACCAGGCATTGGTCGCCTTTGAATGGGGTTCCGATCGCCGCGCAGAGATCCTGGACCGCAAACTCGCCTCTTTCCGCCGCATCACCGGCGACTCCTCCGCCGGTGTTGATGGAGGCAAGTTCGCCCAAGGTGTCCGAAGCGTAGGATCTGCAGCGCTCAACTTTTGCCACGTAGCGAGCGGGAATCTGGATCTGTACTGGGAGATTGGCTGCTGGGCTTGGGACGTGTGCGCCGGGATTGTTATCGCCCAAGAGGCGGGCGCGGCGGTGGTCGGCAGCAAGGAACATGCAAAATCGGTGATCGATGGGGAGGGAAAGGAGTTCAACGTGGTAAGCCCGGAAGTGTTGACGGGAAGAAAGTACGTGGTGGTACGTGCGATCAAGCAGGAGGAGGAGGAGAACAGAAGGGCGCAGAAACATATCTTGAGCGAGTTCTACAGCTGCGTTGACGAGTGGGAGCCTTAAGCACCTTCACGCACCTTTCTAGCTCATCTGTAACAAAGCGATGCGAATCACAATCTTTCACATGTTGGCTTGGCACGGCAAGGACAGAGAGTGAGACGGGCTACCGGGCGTGGAATTGCAACACAGAGCCGACGCGAGCACGCAGCTTCGTGATGGCGGCAGGGGTGGTATTGAGATCCGCCGAGGAGCCAGTCCTCCAGGCTGAACTATAGGGTATCAAGATCGACAAATGTGTGTGTGAGACTGGTGATCCTCACCGGCGTGGGACATCTTAACGAGTGACGCAACTGTTCCTCAAGCAATCCGACCAGCGCGCTGCTTCCCCTTCTCCTTCCCTTCTGTAGCCGCCTTCAAGATCTGCGCTTCAGCATCATCGATTTGCGTTTCCAACGACTGCTGTCTATCCATGATCGCCGCTGCTGGCACCTTGCCATCCTTGGGCGGCGATCCATACGTCGACCCTGCAGCACTTCTCTGCTGCTGGTTCTGCAACTCGAGCCACCCCTTCTCATCCCTATACGCCTCCAACGCAGCCACCGCCGCCTCGGCCGCAGCCCACGCAACCCTGACCGCCTTCACGTGCAGATCGTGGCGCCTGACAAACCGCATCGCGCGGCTAGTCTCGCGCACCGCCAGCTGGGTCCCCTTTTCAATGAGGCTGTACTTGGCATCGATGGCGGCGAGGATGGAGACCATCTGTCGGAGAAGCTGATACAGCTGTGTTGGGAGCGGGGAGCGTTTAAGTGCACGGGCGAGGGAGGCGGAGAGGAGGATGAGTCGATCTTCGGCCGATCCAACACCCTGTGCTGTGTCAGAGAGACCTTCGAGATGGCCGTAGCGGGCGAGGTGGAGTTGCTGTTCGTGTGTGAGAGGACCGGCCCCTGATGGAGATGAGTGGGCTACAGCGGTGGAAGTGGTGGTAGCGTCGCTGGAATCGCTGCGTGCTACTGCGCCGAGACTGCTCGCGAGGGCGGAGGCGGCTGTGCTTGCAAACGCGACTGCGAGCTCCCACTGCTTGTTGTTCTGGCTGATGGCTCGGGTCCACGCAGTTCGCGGCGTCGCAGCACCGCTTCCAGTCTGCGATGAAGACAACCGCGGCGAAGCATCAACCGACTGCGTTGACGCTGCATCCGACAAACTCTGCAGATCTTCATCGTTGTCCAGATCGGTGATCCTCGGATCCTCCATCTGTCCACTTTTCGACGACGACGCAGACCCCGAAGAGGCCATCCGCACACCGCGCGGTGCGATCGCCGAGAGGTTCGCCGACAGCGCCGACAGCGCGCCCGCCCCGATATGCAGCCCAATATCAAGCACAGAAGAACTGATCTTGCCGGCCAAAGACGACGAGCCGCGCGATGAAGCCTTGGCAGCGGCGTGAGCGCGCGAAAAGTTGCCATCCCCAAAGATGGAGCTGTTGGCAGGCACGGTGGCGTGGTAGTGGTGATGAACGACGTTGGCGGCGGGGGACGCTTCGTGCTGTCGTTGGAGTTGGAGCTTTTCGCGTTCGAGCTCGAGCTCGCGCTTCATGGCTTCGGCCTTTTCCAGCTCGGCTTTGGCATCGAAGCCGAGCTTGGACATGCCCTCTTCGAGTCGTTGTCGAATGTCTTGCCGCTGTTTGGTGCTGAGACCGGACGCCTCTTTGTCCGAGATGGCGGAGATGAGGTATCCGAGCGATGAGATGTACAGGTCGAGAGAGAAGCCGAGGTCATCATCGTCCTCTCGGTCATCCTGCTCTTCTTCTGAAGTCAAGCCAGCGTCAGCATCAGAGTGGCCGAAGCGCGTGAGCTGACGATTGTCTTCAACACTGCTGCGACCCGAAGAAGACCATGCTCCTCTGGGTGCGGAGCGTGATGCTGCATTGGATCGTGAAGAGACTTTCTGCGCAGCTTTCTTCGCGCGCTTCTCTTCCCAAAGCCTCTCGTCTTCTTCAGCGGCCTGTGCTGCCTCGACAGCCAGACTGACGGCCTTGTCAAGACGGCGACGGTCCAGCTTGACAGGACGTTTGACGTTGTTGTCACCGTGTCGCATCAGGCCCTTGGAGTCGGTCTTGGACATCGGTGCGAGCGCCAGACCATCGCGGCGACGTGGGCTGTGAGGATCAAGCGACGAGCTGTCGTCATTTGAAGAGGAAGACGAGGCGGAGCTGGATGGTTGCGAGGTAGGAGCAAAGCGGGCGGGGACCCAGGCAGCTGCTAGGCCACGGATCGAATTGATGGATCGAGCGCGGAAGCCGGCCTGTCTTTGAACGGTCTTTTCTTCGCTGGACAGGGCTTCTTCAAGAAGGCCGGCCGTGCGTTGGCCGGTGGCTGCGCTGAGCGATGTAGTCCTGCCTTGCGCACTGCCCTGAGGGTATGTGTCTTCAGTGAGCCCCTTGGCATAAGAGGCTGGGGAGCGAAAAGCCGCAAAGGAGCGTGGCAAAGTCTGGTACTGGTGCTGCCTGGGGCCAGTGCTAGACGTCGAGACTTGCTGTGAATGAGCTCTTGCCTTGATGGTGGTCTCCGAGGGGGGCGGTGGTGACGGTGATAGTAATGGCGAATCCTCAGCCATGTCCTTGGGTGTGGTCTTTGGAGAGTAACGGAGTGACGTGGCAGGGGTATCCGCCGAAGACGAAGCGGTGCTGGCAGCTGGCTCGGGGCTGTGGATTAGTCGTGCTGGAATGGAGTCTGAATCACGGGCCGTGCTGGCCGCAGAAGAAGTCCTTGAGCCTAGCGAGCGCTTGGTTGGACGTTCTGGTTCGAGAGGAGCGGGCATCTTAGGCGTTGCTTGGGAGGGAAAGGCGATGAAGGACTGGCTATCGGAAAGGTCGCTACGTCCCAGACGCTTTGGTTGACCACGGAAACGAACCTCGTCGCACAAGTTGTGTGATTGGGATTGGATGGCACCCCACGCCGATGTCGAATCGGAACGTGCTTTGGCAGGGCTCATCTCGTCGGCCCATTCGGTGGGGGTAGGGTCAGAAATCATGAGCTCTGCATCCGTGCTCAAGCCGCCTGAGTTGGAGGATGAAATGGCAATGGTGGGCTCTGCGGGACTTGCGCTGGTCAGACCTCCTGCGCTGGCAAGAAAGGACCCGAACGAGTTGAGACTGGGCAAGAGCGAAGAGGTGCGTCTGTGGTGATCTCTATTCGACTTGGCTGGTATCATGGTGGTGCCCTCTTGCTGGGCGGCATTGATCGTATCGGCCGCATCACGATTCGCCCATTCGGCGGCGATGCTCGAGGATGGTTGTGTCGACATTGCAAGATGTGAGGGCCGGAGGGTTGAGGAAGCGGTTCAGAGCGTGCTTCGGAAGTGGGCCGTAGCAGAGGTCTCAGCAATGAAAGGCAAAAGGCGGCGAGCACGCATCAATAAAGCTGCAGATCGAAGCTTTCAAAGCAGAGATAGCAGAGAGCCGGCTTGAACTAGTGGCGGCCCATCCTGCACAATCTCGAAGAGTGCTTGGATACAGATGAGCTGGACGTGTTGATCGGCTCGCTTCCGAACTTTGCCAGTACAGCGTGAGTTTCAACGAGCTGTTTGTCTTCGGACGAGCCAAAAGTGACGAGTGTTGCTGTCCGGAGAGGCGGGATTGGGCAACTGGAATGATGGTGGATGGAGTTGCTCTTCCAGAAAGATGGTCGACGTTGATGAGGAGGATGAGCAAGCTTGGTCAGTCAAGAGGAGCGAAAGTGCTCTTTCACCATGTAAGCCAACCCTGACCAGGGACAGGGACAGCTGATCCTAATCAAGTTGTGTCGGATCGACAGCGATACCTCACGCCGCCATTCAACCGCATGTTCGAGAGAAAACCAGAGCAAGGGTCCTCTTTGTCTGCACTGGAAAAACAAATGGCACAGCTACGCAACAGATCCCGTTATTTATTTTTTATTTTTTATTTTTTCGTTTGCAAGGGTTCCGCATCTCTACCTTTCAACTGCTGCACAGGCACGTTTCTGTCTATCCGACGGTTGCCGCAACGCTACCTTTCGCTACACAAACGAGACTGTCTCCATCGTCATTGTGGATCGATCCAACTGTGCTCCGTCAGTAAAGCCGCCGCTTGCGTTCCCAGTCTCGATCGTTCTTGTTGCAGTATCCTTTTCACGTCCGATTCCGGAGTGAGAAATAGTCTCAGTGCCCTGAACCAACTTGGATATGAAAATTCGCCGATACTCAACGCGAGCTTTCACGTGGGTCTGTCGCTTCCGTTCGGACGCTGGAGACCTCCGCTAGATCTGAGGCTTTGCTGCCCTGTCAGGGTTCAACCAACCGTTCCAACAGCACATTCAACGTCTCTGATCATGTGAGGACACTGTTTCCCGATCGCATATCTTGCGTTTACCGCCTCATTTCTTCGAAAGTGCCTGCCTCTGATCCTCACTCCATTACTGTATTGTCACTCGCCTGCCTGGCAAAATGAAATGGGGTAGGAATCGATCTGATGTTGCAATGAGGAAGACTAAGTGTATGTACGCAAATGATGGACCAAGCTGGTTTCTTGGAGTCCAACAGAGAGGTGAACGGGCGCACTCGCATTACAAAGCCGTGCTCCATGGCAAAAGGCGCCGTAGCAGCGGCTTTGACGGTGAGGCCTCGTCGCCTGTTCTGTTCGCAGTCCGTCGGTTTGCTCCATGGCTCGACAATCCTGCTGTTCGTATGCTCGAAGTAGGTTCAGCAGGGTACCTCGACCTGAACTCTGGCGTGGCCATCACTGAGTTGTGCTCGCTGCTTCCAACTGCCATCTTTCCTCTCGAAGCAAAGTGTCGGCCCGCTTCACCAAACGACCCACCTGCGCTTACGTGTGCGCCATGATCATCTGCGAGCATTCCGCCGCTGACAGGAGGGCTACGGGCTCCACTTCCGCGCTTGCCCATTAGCTTCATCGAGCTTTGCTTCAGACGCACCTGCTTTTCCTTGAGCGTCGCCATCAAGCTGCTTTGCTTGCTGCCTCTACTATCTCCGACTGAGCATCTTGGAGAGCCGCCGATGTCCTGACCATCCGTCCGCCGAATGGAAGCAAGAGCAACTGGCGATGGCACACGCAGCGGCGTTCCTCGCTGGTCGGCCGTGTGTAGCAGAGGCATCGAGGTTCCCCGGCTGTGCGTTATAGGGCTCGAAGGTACGCTTCCAGTGACTAGTTGCGATCGGTGCACAGATCCTGGGCTGGTCAGCTGAAGACAGCGCATACCTTCCAAAGGCCAGCTAATCCCTAGCCCGTCAGAAGCCGGCGGGCAACGCGGTGTCGTCGGCTCGCTGTTCCTGTCCAATTGCAGAGCCCGTGGTGTGCCAACGCTCGTGCATACCTGCTGCGAAGCTTCTGTGTTCTGAAGTCCCCGGCTAGGATCCGTTCCAGCCATGCCGGGACTTGTCTTTGGCCGATAATGCAACATTCCTCGTACAGTGCTAGTGGGTATGGATGGTTGCGATCTGGCCGCCTTCGTCACACCAACCAACTCTGTGCGCGATGAACGTTCGCTCCTGAACGACGATCTGAGTGCTTGGCTGGTTGCATTGGCCGTAGCAGGTCGAGGGACTTCGCCAAACGTTGTCGACCGAAGCTTCGGCGGCCGAGTGGGGCTAACCAGCTCAAAACCTTGCGGTACTGGATTACTGACCTCATGATCCGCCTCAGCATTCGAATGCTGCTCCGGCGACGGCGTGTGGAAGAAGGCAGACCCGGCCGAACCAGATTCGAAGCGCACTTTGCGATCGGGAGTAGGTGTTCGATCGAGACAGCTCTTGGTGGCCGTCTCGCAAGTGTGCTGAGTGCTGATGCTGGACGCTCCGTGCGACAACGAAGGTGTGGCATGCCTCGAGCCCTCGAGCTCTGAACCGCTTAAATTAGGAGAAACAGATGGTTCGCTCGCTGTGCCGAGCAGAGGAGGTTGCATCGCTTTCTCATAGCTTGTCGGGGGCGAGCCCGTTGAACTACCATTGTTGGAACGTGCGCCAGTGATGCGAGCGGCTGAAGGTCTTGAGGCCTCGAGAGACTCCAGAATGTCATCGGCGGTGGGGCGCAGATCCTGATGGCGCAAAGAGGCTTTGAGTGCAGATCGTAGAGCTGGAGAGCAGCCATCGGCCTGCGGGATCAATGGCACAGGCTCCAGGGCGATGCGTACGATGAGAAGAGGGAGGACCCGACACCACTGATGAAATCGAGGAACGTCGTCCTCGCCGGGTGACTTTTCGTACAACGGATCGATCATCTCGTCGCGGTGGCGCGAAAAGGAGAAGTCGTATGGCGAGATGGTGCTGCTGCTCGGCCTTTGGTTCTCTTCGACTGTTTTGAGGAGAAGAGCTTGTACTGTGCAGGCCCAACTCCAAATGTCTGCACGGATTCCCCATCCTCGTCTGAGGTCGCTTAGGCCGATCTGATACATGGGCCACTGCTCTCGAGGCAAGAAGGATGGATAGTCAAACTCGTAGTCTTCCAGGACTGACCTAGCTCGACCAGACACGTCGACGTAGCGGGTCGCTTGAAGGAGAATCTCGGGAGCCATGTAATACGGTGAGCCCGTGAGCGAGCCGAGGCCTTCGCAGAGTTCGGGCGCAAGCCGAGTCAGAGGTTTACCGCGCGACAGGGCCTGGTAATCTTGCTCCTCGACAGCGCTGCGATTGTTGCGTTCCCTGTTGGACAAGTGAACGAAACGACGGCTGGCGCCCAAGTCGATGATCTTGACGACGCCTGTGCGCGGGTCCAGCATCAAGTTTGAGGGTTTCAAGTCGCCATGCGTCACATTGTGCTCGTGCAAGAATTGCAGACCCTGCATGACCTCGAAAGCAATCTTTTCGACTCGCTCATGAGACCACGTCTTTCTGGACTTGGTCCAACCATGGGGTGTACGCTCTGCGTCGAGCTCGATTAGTTTCTCAAAGACGAGTAACCTTGTCGGTGGTCCGTCCTCCTCATCCATCGACATGTCCACGGCGTCATGAAGAGCCTCCCTTCTGGTTCCAGTCGGAGAGAGGTTCGCAAGGAGTTTGACTATAGGAGGATCACTGGAGCGGGCAGATGCAAGGCGAGCAGCTTGGAGGTATTGAAAGATGCGGCCTTCGCCTCTCACGATGCGAACGTGCTTTTTCTCCTCATCCTGCATCTCTGCGCGACGCGTCTTCTTGTCCACGAGGCTGGTCTTTTGCAGCTCGTCGAAGGAGCCTGAACAAGGTGTACGACAGAGCTTGACGGCGACCAGAGATGGTGGCTTGAGACCGGGATTGGTTGCAGCGACGTCTTCCAGCAAGTCTGCGCGGTGGCGGAGATCGCGGCTGTTTTGGAAGCCTAAGTGAGGCGAAGAATCGAAACCGGATGCGTTACGACGCGCAGTGGCGGAGCGCAGAGAGAGTGCAAGATCCGTGGAAGAAGGAGGTGTGAAGGAGGCATCGATGGCATAACGATAGACGCAGCCAAAACCGCCCTTGCCGAGCACTGCGGCGTCGGAATCGCCGCTACGAGCCATGCGATTGTATCGGACCAGCCATTTACCTCCCATCGTGAACTCGAGGCTGGCAGGCGGACCGTGCTGGGCGCTTGACCACTTGCCAGCCTCGGCGGCATCGCCTGACGTCGCAGGCATGTTGATATGGTTATTCTGTTGGAGCCGTGTGAGAGAACATATGTCGCTCCACCTATGCTGCTTGAAACGAAAAGCGTTCAGCAGGCTGGACGCTGTGCTGAGAGCTGAGTCGACAAAGATCACTGAAGCGGCTGCTTAAAGATGAGAGAAAAGACGAAAGCTTCAGTGAAGCGCTGACACACCGCTTCCGTGCTCCTCGAAAAATGGTGGCGGCAGTACGTAGATATTGAGGTTGGCTATGAAGCTGTGTTGGTATGCAGTGGAACCAGGAGTTGCGCTGGCAGTGATAAAACGATGAAGTAGTGGGTTCGAAACCGAGGCGAAGTGTCAACCAACGGTGGTGAAAACACGTAAGGACGCCGCTTTCAACGACAAGGGTGATGAAGCAGGGCAAAAGTTGCTAACAGGGTCCTGGCTTGAATTCAACCCGCTTGTTTTGGCTAGGTCCCGGTGGGTGGCTGCATGCATTGGTGGGAGCTTTTAACGAGAAGTATGTGGTTCCCTGTTAGCCATGCTGGGAACGTTAGCGAGAGCTCAGTGCTGAAAGGAGGTGTGTTGAGAGCACAAAGTGTCTAAATCCGGGACTTTTGCGCCGAATGGGAGTGAAGACGAAATCCTAACCCTGCAGGGATGGCCGAATGCGATGGTCGAAAAGTACTCTAGTGCTTTTGTTGAGGGGACCTGCCAACGCTCTGAAGAGTGGGGTGGAAGACAGGAATTGTCCAGCTCGTATGTGTAGGGAGAGGCGAAAGGGGTGTAACCACATTTGTATGACGAGGAGGTCGATGCAGAAAAATCTGCGGCTCCCGCCAAATGAAGAGGTCACGCCATTGATCACAGCCTATGACCGACTTAGCCTGGATGGTCAATTGAGAAGCGTTACTGTAAACTCGGCCAGAAGGGAGGTTCAGGTGTTTGTCCTGGATGAAGCTGGAAGGGTTCAAGCTTGCCCTAACGCAAGTGGGCGGCGCTAGGCCACAGTCGGGCTGAGGGAAGGAGTTGGTGTCCGGAGGAGCGTGCACACCAATACAGGCCAGCACAGCGCCGTGGATCTCAAGGAAGCGAGGCAACTAAACTAGGGATCCAAGCGCGAGCGGGCAGGAAAAGTTTGTCCGCTTGAGGTGTCACTTAGGAGGCTATAGCTGTTAGCCAGCGAAGATATGGCGGACAGGTATCGAGGTGGTGGCGGCTTGAAAGAGAGCATGATTGCAGCAATGAGAGATGAAACGAAATTTGGAGCATGTACTTCACACGAGGTTGTGGCGGGAGCTGAGAACCAGGCGACAGTTCGACGACTGCTCAGAGCTCAGAAAGCAGCAGGGATGTCAGGGTCTGACTTCGGAAAGCAGAAGCGGAAAGCGAAGAAAAGCAGCACTGTGTGCAGATTGAGCGGAATCTGTGTGGCGAACCGACACACTGCTTCCGAAGGCGTGTGGGCAAATCAGCTGAAGGGAGGCGCAGAAGCTGGCCTGTAAAGTCCTGAAGCATCGACGATCTGGGGTGAGTTCGGTAGGCCGCCTCAAGTCCAGCCGATCAAAGCGGCAGGTCGCCTTAGGCTTGCAAAGAGACTTTTGCACTCTTCTCGAGCCACATCGAGTATTGACGGTGCGTATCTGAGCTGCGATGCGATGCTGTTCGCGGGAAAACGGCAGTCAAACTGTGTTCGCACGGATCCTTCTCATGATCACCTTGCGTGGGCGTAAGGCCGTGTGCGTGTAAGTCGAGGGTTGAAGAAAGGGCAACGCACAATAAGCTTGCCGCTGAATCGGGAACCCGCCCATTGTTGCAAAGTACCGTATGCGCTCCAGACAGTCACATGTCGCAGTGCGGAAGCACACAAAGGGAAGTGCGAGAGAGTAAAGAAGGACAGCACTCTTTACAGCTTCGGCAGGAAGGAAAGTTCAGCAGAGCAACACAGTGTCAAGCAACGCGTGCATCGACGCGTGCTATCTGCGCAGTGTGACTTCTGAAAGAGACGGAACCCAAGCTTAGATCCAGAAGGCGTAGCTCCCATGCATGCTCATGCGCTCCATGCACTCCATGCACTAGTGAGGTTTTGGTACGCCTCTTACTCGCGCGTTTCGAGCTCGGCAAAGCCGTCTTGCTCACTTCGGATGCATGCGTGCATAAGCGAGGTCCGTATGACCCATTTGGATTCGTCTTACAACTACTTTCTGTTAGGTGAACTGTGTATGTAAGTAGAATGAGAAGCGTTAGACGCATCTCACCATGATCGTGTGGTTTTAGCTAGAATGTAACATGTTGGGCAACGTTCTTGATTACAAAGCATGTGTGGTATGTGAAACTAAAGTCTACATTGAGAGAGAACCGCCGAAACCGTCGAAACCACGGATGGCGGTAGTACTACCATCATCCGTATCCTTACCCCGCGCTTTCTGTAACCTTATCTCTGTTTAACCAGTGCATCCGCCAGGCACCGGACACTGTCCACGCGATCATGCAAGTCGAAGACTCCAGCGCGTCGTATCTACAGTCTGTGCCTGCTCGCGACGACGACCACTACCACCAACTGTACGGAGCTCATCGGTGACCTATGAGCCCGATATTCACAAATCGTGCATATTTGCTGACTAAGACGCGTCATGTGAATGGAAAAAATTTTCAAATTCTGCACCCGCATCCCGAACTGAGTAAGACTGAGCTCGCGACCGTCTGACTCTCTTCCAAACCACCACCGCCACCACCGTCTCGCGTAGTTCGGCAAACGAACTGCGTGAGATAGACGTTTCTCGACCAAAACCTCTCTACTGGCCAAAAATCCCACGCTCGTTTCGGCCTTTCCGCCAACGCTTCCGACCTACTTACTCCCGCATTGACGCTATTGCACCTATAGTAGCTCGTTGCCTTACAAGAAGCATATCGCCAACGTTGCGCCCAAACCACCGTATGCGAGAGTGCTCAATGAATCATCAAGTACATTGCTCAGACCAGAGTACAAGAGGCGGTCGGGCCATCTGATTTGCTTTCACGCTGCAGTTCCCAAAAGCAATATATAAGGGACCAAGCTTTGGGCCCTGCCGACACACGACAATCGACTCGACCTTCAGATCAGTTCATCGCAGCACGGAAGGGCTTTCTACGGCTGCCGAAGTTTCTTCTTGTAGAGGAAAAGCTTTGGCATTGTTACACATTCACAAGCCACGCTTATGTCGGTCACTGCCCGGAAACACTGTGTTTATTCAGGAGCTGAACCAATGAATTTCAATGTTGACAATCCTTCAGGTGGGGGGAGAGGCAGACTCTGAGCTCATGCAGAAGAGAGCTGAGGGGATGCAAGGTAAGTTAGAAACAGTCTTGAGTGGCGGTATCGTTTCGATCATAGGTCGACCAACTGCTCTCTCTCTCTCTCTCGTTTCGCGCCCAGAGAGTTCGTGAAGACTGTTCAAGCCTTTTTGGGTTTGAAAGCGCCGCCTCCTTTTCCGCTCTTGTGCCTGTGAGCCAGTACAACAAAGACAGAGCCGTCAAAGATGCCAAGAATGTCATCCTTGCGCATGTATCCTGTAGGAAGCAAAGTGAGGCCGAGAAATCAGTCAGAATTGCTCACCCTCCTAAGGATGGTAACGAGTCTCGAGCACTGACTGCACTCACCATCAGCAGGCCAAAGCAGCATGTATGTGCTGCCCCATTCAAACATGAAGGCGAACCATCCGAAAAAGTCCATCAGATCCCTACGCTCGCGGATCATGGCCATGGCATCCGAAAACGAGAGAGCGTCCTTGTCGTGACGAGTCGAGTAGTCGTCCAGGATGCTCTCGAATTGGCTCGGTCGGAACTGTCCGCGGCGATCGTACGACTCCGAGTCAGTCCCATGCTTGCACCGGTGGATGTTGGCCACGTAGATTCGCATGAAAGGATCCGGCAGCCAGTCCCAGAGCCTGTTGCCCTTCCTGGGCAGCGTAGGGTAAGAGAAGGGCCCGTGGATGATGCCGACTGCCAACGCTGAAAGTATGAAGCCAAAGCCCAGCGAAAGGAAGGCAAAGAAGGTGTCGGTCGGCCAAATGACGCCATCGCAGTCACCGTCGAAGAAGGCGACGTGCTGTCGTGATGACGAGGTTAGAGCGAGTTACCGTATTGTCATGTCAGCATTGGACAAGCAGGGGCGAGACGTGTGCTGTGCATGCCAGGCCTCGAATGTGATGGCTGCACTGGATAGAGACGACATACCTTTTGCATAGTGGTGAGACCCTTGGTGCGTTCGAGATAGTCATGACGATCACCATTGGGATTCTTCCACGTATTCTGCGGAGTGTAGGGCACCTTGAAGCCGGCATCTCCAAGCATGAGCTTGGTGTTGTCAAAATATGGGTCTACGTTGACCTTGCGAGGGATCTCGCCCTTTCCGTTGACCAACATTTTGGAGGTTGTGATCCTGCTTGCTGCAGATGGAGCTTTCTTTACTTAGTAGAAGTGCTGGTAAGTGACTTTGTGGAAGCTGTGTCTCCAAAGGGTTCTTGAGCCGTAGAAAGCGAACGATTTATCGCAAAACAGGTGAGCGATGCGTACTGAGCCAAAGAAGCAGAAAGGGAGTTGGTAGAGCGAAGGAAAGGCAACGAGCAAAGATAAGAAAAGCGAGGAATAGAGCCAAAGGAGACCTCCTTGCCCTGAGAAGCCCTTTTCTCAGCTACGAGATGAGTCAAATCAAGATCAATCACATGCGAAGCAGCGAGGGTTCGGTAGACATCCCTCGTAACAACGGCCAGACCGAGAGAACAACCTCGAGGCGGGATGCGAACCAGAACATCTGCTGAGATAGCGATAAGGGAAAGTGGCTTCCGACGCTGACTGGTGGTCCCACCCTTTGAGTTCGGCAAGCACCCGAATCACGCATGACTGGCTGACCAAACCAGAGCTTCTGATTCACAAGCCGAGGTCACACCGAATCAGGGACAGCATGCTCTGTAAGCAAACGGAGCAGCTGCAACAGGCGAGCGAGCCTCCATAGCGTGGCAAGCTCTGTCAGTGGGAGAGGTCAACAGCAGTGTGTGACGTTCGGAAATGCAGGTGTGAATCAGCTCCAACACGTTCGTTTTTCAAGTCGCATTCCCCAGCCACGTCGAGGGTCAAATTGTTTGTCTCACTGTACCGCAGGGGAGAAAAAGTGAACTCGGCCAACTGACTGTGCTGTGAGCAGGAGCGGACAAGTCTTCCATCGGACTCCCCGCAAGCGAATGCACGATGTTCTAACCAACACTTTAGCTGTTCGTGCCGATCGGGGTCTTTCGTCTGCCTCTTTTGCGGCTTCTTGCCGGCACGCTTCAGGCTTCTTTGCACAAGACTCTTCCCACGTTGAGCAGTGTGGGCCTTGCTGCCACATTCTGCTCACCACAGCCATCGCCATTATGTCGACCCGTCGCTATTGCTCCAGATTGCGCATGGTATTGCTTGATGAATGTCTTAGAATCTCAACAGTACAGCGCATCGGGGCGGCGAGCACAATGGATTCTTTGGCGGATACGATCAGGCGGAGGCCTTCTCGTACTGGCTATAAAGCTTCTCGAGCTGCTCCTCGTCGATCTGAAAGAGGTCAATGTGCAGGATAGCGCAGGAGGAAAGGAACGTAAAGGGACGAAGAGCAAAAGGCAGACGCGATACAAGATCAGCAGTTGTTCCGGAAAAGAAGCTTCGGTGTACGGCTGTCTTATGCCGCTTCACTTACCTTGTCGATCAAAGGCTTCTCCAGGTCCACCTCGTCGGTCAATTGCACAGAGTCACCGAGCAAAGCCTTGCAGACATCGAGAAGAAGCTCCTTGACACCGTAGCTGTAGCAAGCAAAGAGCGCAACGGCGGGCAGGTTGGGCGAATACGAGCGCATACAAAAGAAGGGTCAGAACAACGCCGCAACTGAGAACGGCTCAAGATACATCGCTGGAATACTCACTTGGCCTGTGCAGAGATCTCGCGGTACGGATGCTCCTTCTTCCGCGGGAACTCGATGGCTTCTGGCTTGAGCTCTCGGCCTTTGATGTCATCCGCCTTGGTACCGACCACAATGATGGGAAGAGGCTCACTGCCCTTGCGACCGTTGGCCTTGTTGACAGCATCGTACCACGCTTCCATGGCCGAGTAGCTGCCTTCGTTGGTGAGATCAAAGAAGACGATGGAAGCGTCGGCAGTGCGGAAGAAGCCGTCATCTGGAAGACCACCCTTGGCGTGAAGGTTGGTGTCGAACAGGTTGAGCGTCACCTGACCCGCCGAGGTCTGCAGCTTGACGGGATACTGGGTCGTCTTGAGCGCCTTGATCTCCTTCTTGGCCGACTTGGCCGACTTGATACGGGTGGCAAACGATGTCTTGCCAGTGCCAAACTGACCGGCCAGAACGACCTTGAACTCCTTACCCGATGCCATAGCCACAGTGGATGATGCTAGTCGGTGCTGCGAATGGTATAGTTGGTACCCACCGAAAAGGGATGATGTAGATGAGAAGGAAAAGTTCTTCACAATTTGGAATGCAGCACAGAGACCAATCTTCGTTGAGTTGGCGATCCAACATGCGGGTTGCTCGTGCCACCCTTCTCCACGCTCTTCTGCCATGATTAGAGCACAGGAGGGCACACTCGGTCACCGACGCTGCTTACATTGCCGGACTCTATTTCTCCGAGAAGACGCGTCTCTGGCCAACAGGCCACGTAACTGCACAATGCAACTTCGCTCACCATTCCCGCTCCTCCATCTTGCAAAGCAGCATCAACTCTTACACACTTGCAAGTACAGCATTTACATCTTTGTACAATTAGTTGCCTTGGAACGAACGGGTCGGCCAAAGGTCTTGACTTCGAGAGATGTAGACACGAGATTAGGCAGCACCAGATGTTCTGAGGGAACGGACAGACGGGCCGATGCTTGGCAGCTCACAGCAGTTACTAAACTTAGAAACACCGCTTCTACACCCAATCTACGGCTCCGTCGGCCTCTCTACTTGAGGTCTTGCCCAAGCTGTCTCACCCTGCGGCTCACCGTCCATGCGCTTCACACGATTTGCTTTCACTTAGGTCGGGCAGTTTCGAGTGCTTAGGAAGCTTGGTGCCTTTTGCTTGCTGCTAATCGCTTTGCAGATCGGGCTTCTCGCAACCAGAGTGTTGCGGTTGGTAGAACCGACTCTTCACGTTGGCTCCAGCGAAAGGAGGTGACGTCAAAAGGCAGGGCGTTCAACCTCTCATCCATCAGGCTTTCGCTGCCGATCGTGTTTAGATCGGGGTCAGGGTCGACGGCTGCACTCGCGACGTCTTCCGGTGGCTCAGCGCCGTGAACGCAAGGGGCCTCACGCGCATCTATGGTCGAGGTTGGTGATATCTCGTTGTTGAAGGGGCAAGGTCTCCACTCGGTTGACGACGAAAAGCCATTGGCTCGCACTTGTCGAACAGCCCTCACCCCTGAGTGTGCCTCAGCGGGGCGTCTCTGGGTGATTACAAAATGGGAAGAATTTCGTAATTTGGTGACAGCGTGATGTCTTTGCTTCCAACAAGGGTGCCGCAAAGCGCGTAAAAGGATCAGCTGCAGAGTGAGAAAAAGGTGCGGGAAGCTGCTGCGCGGACCCTGGCCAACAATCCAACTCCGAGTTGGAACGCTGCGTACCACCATCACCCGTCTCTGCCATCTCCTCCATCACGCTCTCTCAAGATTGCCTCAATCGTACCTGGACAGATCCTACTTCCAATCGGTCGAGCGCCGTCGCGGCTCGATAGTAAGCACTTTGAGGAGCCCTGGGGCTCTGCATCTAGATTTCGCCAACGGGCCATCCAATCGGGAGAACCGAGAAAGTTGTCAGCGATACAGACCAGCAACTCTCTAAAAGTCGTCTTGGCATTGCCAACACAGACTGTTCTCCTCTTTTCGCCGCATCTCTCGAGCCACGGTAACGTAAGAGCGCTCCCATCAACGGGAACGGGTCATCCGATCGCCAAGACGTCGCTCAAAGCGGGTCTCACAAGCGCTGGACCCCCACTACCATGTCGTTGAATCGCCTGCTCGTGACGCTCGTCCGTCATGGAGAGTCACAAGACAACCAACAGGGAATCTGGGCTGGGTTTAGGGATACGCCACTCACCAACAACGGTATAAACCAGGCAAGGGCACTGGGTCAGTCGTTCGCCAATGTTCCGCTCACAGCCATCTACTGCAGTGACTTGAAGCGTGCTGCCATGACAGCCGATGAGATCCTCAAGTCGAATCGATCCATCCCGCCACCACCATTGGTGCAGTCCAAATCGCTGCGTGAGATTAACTTTGGGCAAGCCGAAGGCCAAAGCTACGCCAGTGCCGAATGGATGCAAGGCTCTACAGGCGAAGATGCTCGCAACTTTCGCTTTCCTGAGGGCGAGTCGCTCGAAGAGGTCAATGCAAGAATAGCGAAAGCTGTACGTCAATTCATCCTGCCGCGTGTCGAAGCACTACGGAAGAAGCCACCGCCTCAACCGGCAGCAGCTGGCGACGTGGGTCACATTTGCATCGTTGCTCATGGCATCGCCATCGCCGAACTCTTGCGTGTCTTCATGGCGCTTCATGACGACACGCCCTCCAGTCCCTGGCCCGATCCCAAGGCCACCTATCAGCGAGTGCGCCTTGAGAACACGGGATGGTCACGCCTCGAGCTGGCTGTGCCTTTCCAGGGTGTCGACGAACACCCTTTCCCATCCAGTTCAGCCGCTCTCAACAACGCACATGTCTCAGCCATGGCGACAGCTCCAGCTCCCGCTCGACCAGGCGCGCAGTCCGATTACACTGACTTTGGAGAAGTTCAGGCGGACCTGGTCGAGGGCACCCATCCAGACATCCCGTCATCCTCATCGACGTCTGCCGCTGTTAATCGAACCACGCCACTACCCTCCGAATCCGGTGCACGTCCGATCTACGTGCGCATCCTCTGTCAGAACCAGATCGACCATCTGCGCGGCTTCAACCTTCAGCCATCTTCAACAAGCTCGACTGCCAAAGCGGTCGCTCACCTTGCTGGCGGAGGAGCATCCAATACATCGGCTGGCAACAGTCCAGCACCAGGTGCTGCTTTGACACATCCAACTACCTCAGCGGCCAGCGCAGCAGCTGCGGTTGGACTGCCATCCTCGTCCACTTTTGCTTCGATCGCCTCCAATTCCACCAGCACCAACTCCCATACAAATACATCCATGACGCCGTCCACGCCCGCTCCTGGCACTTCCCTCTCTGCCAATGGCACAACGAAAAGCTCGACGACCACACCGGCTTCTGCTCGAAGCCTCGTGTCCTACGATGCTAGGATGATGGCGCGCGAGCTCGAGCGTGCTGGTGCCGCTTCGATGCTAGCTGGATCAGAAGCTGGGACAGGTAGCGGTGTAGGCGCTACTCAATATCCTTCGTCGAGCTCGACTTCGACGCTATCAGGTGATCGACAAGCTTCGACAGCTGGCTCGGGCAGTGGCTCCGGATCGACAAACGCTGGCGGTATCGACAGAAGCGCTTTCACTGCGTCACCAGCCGTCGGCAGCACGCTCAACGCTACCCACTCTACTGCCCCCCAGTCCGGTATTTCAACGGCGGCAGCATCCAATTTCTTCGGAACGTACCCTCAAGCGACGTCCGGCACCATTGCAAGCGGTACATCGCCAAATCCTGCCGGTCTAAGCTTTCCAGTCGGCCCCGGCACTTCGTCTGATACATGGCAGATGATTTGCATCAGGGTCCTGCCCCTTTTTAACGGCGAACCGCTTCGCACGAGCATCGAAGAGCTCAACGAGATGGTCAGTTTGCACGTGCGCAAGACGCTCGAACGAAATCAGGCTCACGCCATCGAGTCTCTCACGCTTGATCTCATCTCGCTTACGTCGACCGGAACATTGACGCTCAATTCTAAGCTCCAAGGCCTCGATGATTCGCGCCTTTTGCTTCGTTTGGTCGAAGTATGGACCTTCTTCCTCGGCCAGGTCCTTCCCTATTGCGAAGGCTGCTTCCTTCCCTTCCAGACTGACCCTACGCTGCGCGGTCTTATCGCCTCCCCGGCCTCCTATAGCCAAGCAAGTGGCACTGGTGGTAGCAGCACCACCAGCGTCGGTCCTTTCACCAGCAATGCCAACCTGAGCCAGTCCGGAGCCGCTCTGATCCTTTCTGGCGCCGCCAGTGCCGGCCAGGATTTGCAACGTATCGACATTCGCAAGATCCTACTTGTGGTCTTCAGGGACCAAGTGCTAATGCCCATCCATGAGCGGCTCTTTTATCTCTTTGCGCACCTTTCCGAGCTGGATCCGGCTTTCTCGGCCGCGGAAGACACCACCGCTGCAGGCGGCGGAGACGATGGCATCAAGCAAGTGTCTCTGCGCCTGCTGCAGATGATCAGCGTCCTGGCCAGCATCTTGAGCGAAGACGAGGCGCAGGATGCTACGGACAACTTGCTACGTGCTCTTCGATTGGGTTCCAAGAGCGGACCTGCGGGGCGATCTCGCGGCACTGGCGATGGGCCTGGCGCTCGTTCTACCTCGCCAACGCAAAAGAACAATCGACGAGGCTGGATGGCACAAAAAGCTCGCAAGCATGGTGCAGCGCCGGGCCTCGAAATTGACGCAGCCAAAGGTACGGCGCCATTTGGGTTTAGCACTACTCTTGGCGGTCTTTCCGGCATTGCACAATTCACACAGGCTGGTTCTGACGCATTTGGCAACGCTCCACAGCGAGCGTTCCTGGTCCAACCCAGCCATCTCCCTAGCTTCAGAGACCCGCTTGGCTCTCGCTTTGGCGCTGAAATGACAGAGGATGAATATTTGACATGTCTTCGGTCGCCAGCGGGCTCTCCTGCCATCTCGACGCCCGGCAACCCGGAAGCTCCTTCCACCCCCGCCGTAGACCAGACAGAGTCCTCGTTGGTGGTAGATCAGGCAACAGCACATCCCCGATCCGATGACGATCATACGGCAATGACTCCAATCGCGGCCCATCGGGCAACATTGCCTGTCAGCCCAACGCTCAAGGACAACGAGCAGGCTGTGCCTACCCCGGCCCTTGCAGCTTGATGCAGTGGACATTTCCATCTCATTGATGCGGCCTCCTCCCTTCTACAGCAACGTTGCAGCAATACACAGCCTTTCTTGTGGCCTTGATAGACCACATTGAACTACAACCACTTGTGTCGACAGCCCTATCGACCTGATGAGACATACTGTTCCCCAACCCCACTCGATGGCTTGAAACCCTGTAGCTGACTCCGACCACGACAAATGATCTACTTGAGCTCACCCCTTGTCGATTCTGCGACAACCAGACACCGACGCTTCCAGCTTTACTGGGCTTCTCAGATTGCTTCTCCGGTCCCGTCAACAACGGTGGTTCCATTTCAGCTGTGACCGGCCTTTGAACCAGTCTCGTTCATGAAGAGGTTGCCTTCTATAGAAAAATAATGTATACATCGTTCAAATTTGACATTTGTGCTTGAAAACTATCTGTTGACCAGAGGCTGAGGAGTGTCGCCCACCAGGTCGTCCAGCATCTTGACACGTCTGGAGACTATCGAAGTCCACGGTTCGAAGCACCGCTACCAGTTAACTCATTCAATGGATTGATCGAAACCCAACAACGGATTGTCTGACAAGGTTGACTGTATAATCCAAGGGCAACTTTCAGCACCGCTTCGAGCATCATCGTTTTTGACACTCCTCACACCCTTAAGCAAGGGATCCAGTGACACGAAAGCAGAAGCGGAAATAGATGGATGGGAATCAAAACTCAATTGTCCGTGATCAAGAGGTCGTTACAAAGTAGTCGGTCGTAAGGGTATCGAAAGTTTCAGCTAATTTTAGCGGCGTCGGTGACGACACTGAGACGGTGAGGAGTCATGTGAGGGTACTCCCAGAACATGACACCGCCGTTCCAGCCATTCTGAACACCGACGTTGAGGCAAGCGCCCAAGACGGAGGGCTTGACAAATCCGTTGCTTGCGTCGCTTGCGACCGCCGGCTTGCCGACAACGATCTTATCGAGTGGCACACCCGAATATTTGTTGATCTCGAAGACGCTTGTGAGGGGGAAAGCGTCTCCAGCGTTCCAGATAAGGTTGTCGCAGGTGTCGTAGGTACTACCTTGGTTGTAATATTGGATGTTGTAGAAGTCGATGAGGTCCCCAACTTCTTGGTGAATCTTAGTATAACCTTCCGGGTAGATTTGCTGGTTGAACCAAGGCGCAACTGGTGCATGGGAAATGATGTAGTCGGGAGAAGGAAGCTCGTTTCTGAGACTCTTTGTGAGCGAGATGAGCCAGTTGGCCGACTTGCCCTGGGCGAAGAGGTCCATCTCCTCATAGTCAACATCGACACCGTCGAGACCGTTTGTCTTGACAAAGGCTGCGATAGTCTTGCCGAGTTGGGTGGGGTCCTTGCCCAAACTCTGTGGGGTGTCTGTGGCACCAAAGACCGAGACCATGAGCTTTATGCCAGCACCAGCATAGCGCGACTTGAACCACTTCTTGTCGCAGTCGCTTTTGGCGGCAAATTTGGCAGCGTTGTCCGCAACGCCAAACTTGACCGTCCAGAAGGCAAGATTGAAGACGTTGAAGCCGGTGATGTTCCAGAAGGGAGGAGCACCGTAGGACTGGCCAGGGACGTCCTGGTCGCCGTAGAGGACGAAACGGGGAGCAGCGATGCTGTCAATGTCGGCAGTGGGGAAACCGGAGTCAAGAATCTTGACGCCGGGAGCCGACTTGATGACCTGCACTGGGTTGTGCGACTGGCCAAAGAGCGAGGTGAGGGTGGACCAGACACCGTGCGTGACACGAGCGGGGATGCTGTCATCGTAGAACTCGGCAGCAGGACCAGCGAGACCATTGTAGCCGTTGTAGAGGCTCTGCTGGTGGGGAACAGCTGAGGCAGCAGGGACGTTGGCGATGGCGGCAGCTGTAGCGGCGACCGCGACGACGGGAGCGGACGATCCAACGCGCATGTTGAAAGTGTGCTGAAGGCTGTCGAGGGGGTTCTAGCTGGGAGAAGCTTGAATGGTGGAAAGATGGGAGCTGGGAAGGAATGTGATAGATGGGGAGGGGTGCGTTTTGAATGGAGTGGAGGGGAGTGGGGAGAGCAAAGCTCGATGAGGAAAGATGGAACTAGAGAGCGAATGCCCTTCTCGACCTTGCCTTCTTATAGAAAGCAGCCAGTGCTGGAAAGTGCATAGCAGCATGGTAGGAGATTGTAGCGACGGAGGCGCCTGGGAGCTGAACGAGAATCCACATGCTTCAGGCATATCCCACGAAGACAGTGAGCCTTGCGAGAGACATTAGGAAAGGAGCAACACCGGAAATGTGGGCTTTCCTCTGCGGTGCAGAAAGGGACTCCGCAAAGCTCGCCAAAGCAAAGCGCATAGAGTTGAAGGTACGGCAAGAACTCAGCCGCTGGACGGCAAAGAGTGTCGTGGCACAACTCCACTGCGCATCTTGACAGGTACGAGGTGCGGCACCAGTCGAATCAGCTCGCTGCGAAAGGGTCCATGTGCAAGTGGCAAGGATTGGACAATGTCTGGAAAGGAGGGGGACGCAGGGTGAATGGGAACATGGGCCGTCAAGTTGGGCGGGTAGAATTTCTGTGCGGAGTATGAACACAAACAAGCTGTCATTGCACATTGTCTTGCGTGCCGAAAGCAAGGCGGTTATTGCTTGGCCGACAGCGGCTTTCTTCGTAACTTTTCAACGACTGAGCTCACACTGCTCAACCAGCACGTCCGAAAGCTCGCTACCTCTTCCCACGCTCTCGTCGGAGCATCACGACGATTCAGTTGATGTGATGCCTCGAGAGAATGTGTATCCAGGCGTCGCCGATTGCTGCACGATCGGTGGCTCCGTTGAGCTTGACTGAATCGAATTGCGAAAGCCACCATCTTCCCTCAGCTGCGCAGAGTTCAAGCTTGTGAAAAGTGCACTCAAGTGTAAAGACCTGGTTGAGCGAGGGAACGCACTGCAGGAGGCGCTGCGCTCTATCCACGGAAAGGCCTCGACTTGCTAATTGCCGAAGCGATGCGGTTGCTGCCACCGTGTCCTCCGAATCCAAACTCTAGCTCAGCAGGAGTATAGCAGGGACGCGGCTTGCGTGTATTGACCACGCAGCAACGTTTCCGAAGTACGCGGTTCCTGCGGCCACCGTGCTTCGAGATGTTGAACGAGGTAAGGGGGGCAATCCCATTATCCAAGACTGCACAGCACTCGTCACTGGCATAAAAGACAGGCGATAGAGTCGAGAGCCAAGGACGAAAGTCGAGTCGTGGAAGTTGAACGCAAGTAAGCATTGTGGTATTGGAGCCACGACAGAGAGAGGAGCTCGACGTTGCACAGCAGAGAAGCGCCACGAAAGGAAGATTATACACAGGCGAGACAGGGGTCCTGTCCAACAAAAGCACGCGTGGCACTATTGGAAATCCAAAGATGTCAGCATCACGCCACTGTTGTACCAAAAAAAAAAGAGCCTAGGACCATACGCATTGTAGATCTTGGACTCGACAATGTCATGCATAATGCACACATACTGTACTCTTTGACCCCTCTCGTAAGGCTGCCCAATCTCTGCGGAGATCAAATTCGAGCAACACCGGTTTGGCAACTCAACCAAGCGTCGGCAGGCACGGTATCCAGCTACGCCCTCCTTACTGCGACAACTCGCTTCAAGCGTTGCCATCAACGCAAACTGTTGTCTACCGAAGGACGCCACGGCAAAGCGCCATGCAAACGGCCCCTGTCGGCGAACCATATGGACGTTGGTTTGAGGTCAACAGTGATGGCCAATGCTGCGCATATACCTTGCTTTGACGCCTCGAGTTTCCCGCGGAAAGTGTTTGCGGATATGCTAGCATCTCGCCCAGCCCAGTGCGATGTAGATCGAGGCGAGGCGAGGCGAGGCGAGTTGGTTCTCACCTTCCTATTCGAGACTCGCAGGAGCTCCCAACCTCATGCATGGATCAATGCCGCCGGCGTTTTCACATCTACTGTACTCTCCCTTTTTCGAAACTTGCCAGGTTTGGTTTGGTGTCGGCGGCGTGTTGAACGAGCTTCTCCTGTCGATTACAGTATCGCAAAATCCACGCATCGGGGGAAAAAAACAAAATTTCGGCCCGATTCACGAGAACCCACAAGACAATGTGAGATTTTTTGGCAGGCAATCGCTCCAGCGCAGCATCGCGGTATGGACATGTAACTGTAACCGTGAAATGCCGCACGAGAATCAAAGATGGGCGTTGACGCGAACAACCATCTTGCCCTGGTGATCTGGCTTGGCGTAGTCGGCTCTCATCTTTTCGACATCTTCGAGCGCATATGCAATGGTCTTGACCTGGTTCTTGTGCTTGGCCACGAGCTCGCACATTTCGTGCATAGTCTTGGCCACAACATAGGGATGTCGTTCGACACTCCAAGAGTGATGTTTCGGCCTCCACATGTCCTTGGTGCGTAAAAAAGCGGAGAGTGACATCGGGTCCCGATCGGCGGTTCTGCTACGATTCCGAGACGCGTAAATTGGTTCAAGGCGCGTGTCGTGGCTCAAAAGTGCTGAGCAAAAGACCAACACCTTCTTGTTCCAACACTCGACTCCTCCTGCTTTCGCTATATACCTCGATACCTAGATCTGGAACCGCAACCATGGCCAACGCTACGGTGTTACCACCGCCAGAGCTACGGAGAACGATCCTTCGAGTCTTTACCACCAAACACTCGCTGCAGTTACATTCGTCTGCGATCGCGTTTATCACTTCGACGCTTGCCCAGCACGGCCTCTTGGAACAGCCACTGGAATGGGAGGAGGCAATCGACGCGCTCGCCCAAGGTGTTGTCGAAGGTCAGTCAGATGTAGACCCACAGGCACCCTCAACTCCTCGCGCGGCTTCAACGGCGCGCAATGGCGGTCGTAGACAAGACGACGACGACGACGACGGGGATTCCGGTCCCACAGATGTGGTTACAGCAGCTGCGCTCGAGAAGGTCTATTCGCGACTTGTTGTTGCAGACTCGGCCGCGCATACAGATCAAAGCGCTCTAGCTTCCTCAACAATAGCCAGCAATGGAGTACATCGCCACCCACACGAGCTAACGGATGGAGAGCTGCCCGACCCACATCGTTATTTTGGCGTCCACTCCGCATTCACTCAGCCCAAGCTGGCCTTTGATCCCATCCGCAAGGTCTTCGAGCCGGCAACATTACCAGCCACAGTCTTGCCAACAGCATCAGCTCGGTCGACGTTTCCACGTCAGCGATACCACATTCTCAAAAGCGTCATTTCCAGAAACGAAAACTTTTGCCCTCCGCTCGCCATTCCAACAGCATCCTCTTCTTCTCGCAACAGTGAGCCAGACGGCTTCATGAAACTCACCTCGACTAAAAACTTGCTCGGCAGGCAAGGTCACCGATTTCTGCTCTTTGGCATGCTGAGTACCTCGTCCGACGGCAGGTACGAGCTCGAAGACGCCGACGGTACCGTAGGCCTTGACCTCAACCACGCCATCCCCGGTGAGGGTATCTTTACTGAAGGAAGTTTGATCCTTGTCGAAGGCGAATACACGGTCGACGAGCGCATTCGTGTCTTTGCTATTGGCCATCCGCCAAGCGAGACTCGTGCGCAAGCAAGGCTGATCCATGCTCATACCGACTTTTTGGGACCACCGCAACCTCCAGCAGTTGCGTCCGCTGCTGCACCCAGCCATGCGGCCGCTACAGCACCCTGGAGAGGAGCCATCTCGGTCAAAGACGAGGCTGCTTTCCAGGTGCACGAAGCCAACCACTCGAACCTTTGCTTTGTCATCTTTTCCGATCTGCATCTTGACCATGCCAAGACCATGTCTGCCTTTGCGACCGTGCTGCAGGGATACGTCAATGCCGACTTTATTCCGTTCGCGCTCGTGCTTTGCGGCAACTTTGCAAGTCAGCAATATTCGTCCGCTGACATGGTCGACAAGTACAAAGGTAAGTTCGAGCATGCTGGCCTCCCCGAAAGCAATGTCTTGACCTTTGACCTATGATCATTCGCTGACATATTTCGTTCCCCCTGTTACGTTGCTGTTGCGGAACGCTCACATGGCAGCTGGCTTCGCGGCGCTAGGCGAGACACTCTCTTCGTTCCCTGCAGTGGTGCGCACTAGTCACATCATCCTCGTGCCCGGTCCACAGGATCCATTCGCCACATCGCTCGTACCACGGCCACCGCTCCCACAGCTCCTGGTGCAGCCGCTACTCTCCAAGCTCGCACCGCTCCATGCCACCATCCACCTCGCATCGAATCCGTGCCGCATCTCGTATTTTTCCCAACAGATTGTCATCTACCGCGACGACACAATGACACGGTTCCTGCGCAACACGGTGCGCATCGAGGACGATACACACGAACAGGACACGGTGGAGCGCGAGAAGGAGGAAAGGGATTTGAAGAAGTTCTTGGTCTCGACAGTGCTGGATCAGGCGCATCTTGTTCCGCTCGCGCAGAGGATCAGGCCGGTGCTGTGGGATCATGATCATGCGTTGAGTCTCTATCCGATGCCCACTGCTGTAAGTATTACGTTCGCGTTCGCTGGTTTGCATGCATCGGACGGCGGCGACTGACAGCTTCCTTTTCGCACTTCCGCAGCTGGTGCTGGCAGACGCATATGACCGTTACGAGCTGACCTACGAAGGTTGTCATGTGGTCAATCCTGGCTCTTTCCGATCGGGCAACACGTTTGCTTGGTCCACCTACTACCCCGCAACACGCCGCACTGAACCGAGGTATGTCTCACAATTTCACACCTCGCTCGATCTCGTTTTCGGTAAGCCCTACGGATTCTTGGAGCTGACTCGATTTGATATCTCCCGAATGCCGTCTTGGTGCAACACAGTGAGCTGCCATTGACGTGATCCAGAGGAATAACGGAGCGAGAGGCAGAGGTTTGGAGCAATTCAAAGCCATTGCAGTTCTATCTGGAGTTGTCTGCGTGGAGTGGCATCGCGAGAGTGAGGGTGAGAACGTCGGTCAGCTGTCGAGTTTGCGTGTTGCAGGACGGCCTGCAGGGTCGCTATCTCCTGAAAACACACGTTGACTGGATAGCCTGGCTGTGATTTGGCTTTGCGTTTCGCAACGTGCACTGTATTACGACACGGGCGGGAGCAGTCAACTGATCGAGCAGCGGATATCGCCCCTATTCTCGAGATTGGTCAGACACTCTCGATCTTGCCACCGGCCTGTGTTCAATGATACACTCAATAATGACAGGAAGGCCTGATTCGATTTAGCAAATCTTCCTTCAGCTCAGAATCGCGTCGAATGGGGGGCGTCGACCAAGCGCAAGCTCTTTCGATGTTTAGCACATCCGAGCAACCTTCCCTCCCTCTCCCCCTCCCCCACCCCCACGTGCATGTACACCTTCTCCTTTGCCTCGCAAGTACAAGAGCTACGTGACAACGTTACAATGGGGTTGCACGTTCCTCTCGACTGAACACGAGAGGCGAGTGCTGGGACTCACATGGCACGGGTGCGGACAGGGTTGCAGCGGAACACTTCGATCCGGACACGAACTCGCACGCTAACTTATACGGTAGCTTGGTCGATTGCGTCGATCGAGCTCGGGGTGACCCGGTGCGCTGCGAGAGGAACGGTAAATGCTTGGCATCTCGACTGCAGTAACGCTACAGGTGGAATAAGGTTGGGGTGGGTCCTTAGCCGAGGTGGGCGTGAACGTTATCGAGCGAAGGGGGGTATTGTCAATGCGCTTGCCGAGGCTGAAACGTGTGGCGCTAAGAGGAACGGCGTACAGCTCTCCGCCAACGCGCTGGGTTTTCGACTAAGTTATGAGAGCAGTTAGACCCTTGGGCTTGCCTTTGGACCCTGATGCACTGACAATCAAGTCTCGCTTGGCTTGAGCTGTTCAATACGGTGCAGTTCCGCTTCATTGCCGCCACTTCAAGGAGGAATCTTCTGAAGCTCGAGTCTCACTCTGCATTGGAGCTCGCTCGCAAGTCTGGGGAGAAAGGAAGCCCTCCCCGCCTGGGCAGGCAGTGAACGTGTTCGGCCTGCGGAAGCCTCGTGGACACCTAGCACTTTTCGCCTTTGCAATCATCGCGATGCACGTCTCTCCTGCAAGCGGCCTTGCGATAACTCTGTTCTGTTGAAGGCCCGGAGGACAAGGATATAAACTTGCCCTTCCAATCGATTGCCCTCTCGCATTCACAGTCCGTCTTCATACACCCCTGCATACTACTCGGAAAGATGCTGCGCTGTTCGTGGATCTTCATCGCCGGAATTGCGCTAGTTGGGGGCGTTAGTGCAGCAACTTTGACGTGGGACTGCACACGCGTGCCCAACATCTGCTCCAACGACTGCTACGCCATCCAGTGCGCCGGCAAACCCACCACTCTCCACCGCGACTCGGCCAACGCATCCGCCCACCGTGCCAACACCGCCTGCAAGTCCCCCAACCGCTGTGCGAATAATCCTTCCGACTCCAACTCCTGCGGTGAGCCCCCCCACCCCCCTCCTTTCTTTGTTCCGCATGAGGAGCTCAGTTGAGCCGATATACTGACACAAAGCATGGGCGGCAACGCACAGATGAGTACCCGTACGCCTCGTCACAGGAAGGCGGTGCAGGAAGCGTAACACGCTGCGTTCCGAGCACGGAAAACTCCCGCCAGGGCGGAACGCTAAGCAGCTTCTACACCAACAACGGGATTGTGGACGGAGATGCGTACAACGTTGCTTTCGCTTCCACTGCAGGGCTGCAGTATTGCTCAGGCTCGTGCACCAACACGGGCAACGAGCTGATCAAGCGCAACCTCACTATCGGACCACAACACATCCCAAGGCATTTCATCACCGACGAAGGACACCAGCTCACCAGTAAGTGTCGCAGCGCGAGACGTGACAGGGTGGTGAGGGAACGTGCCGATCGCTGACTTGATTTGCGCTTCGGCGGTGCCAACTTGCAACAAGCAGTGTTCGAGAAGGTGGACAGTCCTGGGGACCTTGACAGCCTTATTGGAACGCAGACCTGGCTCTCCCATGAGGAGCGCAACGTGACCATCGTCAGCGCTGTACCCTCGTCCGAGTGGACGCACTAGATATCGTTGCCACACTGCCACAATCCTAAAAGCGATGTATCAACTGCACCACTTACCTATCCAGGCCAAAGCCAATTTCGACAATGTATTCCCTCGTCAAAACGCTGTAACGACGAAGCACTCAGTAAGGAAAGGCACAATGCAACGGAGAATGTTGAACTGGGACGGGGTATGCTGATTCTTGAAAGACATGTGACATAACATGGCTGGTCCGATCTAGATCACGGAACGCAGCGAAAAACTGTACAGAAGGGAAAAAGGTACAAGATGCCCATGACGAGTTCCTTTGCGTATCTCTGTGGATACGCTCTAACCCCAAGGAGGGAGACCCACGGTGGTGCCGTATTTGGCGCCGTTGACCTCAACAATGGTGAGGATGGCGTTAAAGACACCAGCCATCCCCTCACCTGCGATGAGACCGGCAGCAATGGCGAACGCGAGCAGATCGAACGACCTGGGAAGCTTCCTCTTCCAGATAAGAGCAGCCGTGGCGCCTATGCACATAGCGATGGGGTAGTAAGTCTGTGGAACGACAAAGCCGAGACCTACAGCGTTCCAGTTAGGGACGTAGACGTGGTACTTCGGGGGGATGACCTTGTACTTGAGAACCACAGTGACCACTGCGATGATGGCGAAGCCGATAGCGGTGAGGCCGCACGACAGGCTGACTGGGAGCTTAGGCGAAATGACGGCGATGGCGACGGCCTTCCACGCAGCGACGGAAGGGGCGGTGAAAGGGCACTCGTCAGCATTAGCGTCGGTGATGCAAGGGTAAGCCTTGGTGAAAAGGACAAAGAGACCGGTCGAGACAAAGATCGACCAGAAAGACCCAAAGAGCTGGGCCCAGAACTGGTTGCGCGGCTTGGCCCGGAGAAGGTGACCAGTCTTGAGGTCGCCGACCATATCGACCGAGTGCGAAGCCGCCGAAGAGGCGATGGAACCGGCGATGAGATTCTCGAGCATAGCACCTGGGCCAGTCTTGCCCTGACCACGGAGAGCGCCGCCAACAACGAGCTGGGAAGCCTTGGCGATGACACCGAGAGGGTTGGTGTCGGTAGCACCGGAAGCCTGGACGCCGACGAAAGAGAAGATGAAGGCGAGGATGATGGCGAGGATGACGTTACCGAGGTTCATGTGGAACTGGAGGCAGCAGACAAGGCAAGTGAAGATGATCGAGATCAAGAGACCCGAAGTCCAAGCCCAGAGGGGAACCTGGTCCTGCTTCTCGACGGGGTCAGGGATGGCCTCTTCGTACTCAGGCACGGGTTTGCGGGTGATCATGCTGTAGAGCTCGACGGCACCTGAGCGGAGACCACGGTAGAGGGTGGGGCCGTTCATGGCGAGCTCGGCGAACGAGTAGGCAAACATCATGAGGACACCAACCCAAAGACCCCAGTAACGAGGCGAGGCGGCGTGAAGCGGCTGCGTGTGGGGGTCGAAGCTCATGGAAAAGTAGTTCCATCGGAGGGGCTCCGTGGGGTCTGCAGAGGCCGAGATACCAGTGTGACGACCCGTGGCCTGACCAGTAGCGACGATAGCTGGTCCGATCATGGCCCACATGAGGAAGGAACCACTAATGAACGAGAAGGAGGCGTTCATACCCGAGAGCATACCAGCACCGATAAAGGCAGGAGTCCACTCGATGATCCAGCCCCAATTGTCGACGACGAGAGCTCTCTTCCAACCCCACTTGTAGAGCCAGTAAAAGATGTGCCAGTCCATGAGGATACCAGCGGCGTACTGGTTGACAACAACAAAAGTGAATGCGCCGGCGAACGAGTACATGAGGGCACGCGATTGCTTCCTGGCGCTGACCTCGCCACCGGGGGCGTGTAGCGAGCGGATGGTAAAAGCGGTGGCGGTAGGAGAAGGGAAGATGAGCTTCTGCTTGAGGATGTAGAACTTTCGCAGCGGGATGGCGAAGAAGACGCCGTAGTAAGCCGAGACGGCCGAGAAGGTGATGAGACGGCCAAAGTCCTTGAGAGGGTCGTGGAGGAGGTCGAGTTGATACATGGCGGGGACGGCAGCGACGAACATGCCGGTGAGCGAACCTGCAGCGGTAGCAGCGGTCTGAACAGTGCAGTTCTCACGAGGACCGAAGAAACCACCACCAAGCTTCTCGGGAAGAGCCTTGGACATGATCTTGATGATCGAGTAACCGAGAATGGCGCCGAAGAGGGCGGCACCAAAAGTGAAACCGGTCTTGAGACCAAGGTAGACGTTGGAAGCGGCAATGATGCAACCGAGGAGGGTACCCACGACGAGGGCACGCACGGTGAGCTGGGCGGTTTCTTCGGGGAAGTAGCGGAGGTCGAACTGCTTGCCAGAGTGAAGGTCTTCAGGCTCGTAGTCCTCGTCACCAGCGACGGCCTTCTTCTCCGAGTCGTAGTAGCCGGTCACGGGAAGCTGGTTGTCGAGACCCTCGTGGGAGGAGATGGGCGACTTTTTCTCATCGTCGATGGGCGAGTCGACCTTGTGAAGGCCGTGCTGTTCTTGGTAGTGAGGGGTGTGAGTCTCGTAGATCTCGGTGGCCTCGTTGTGCATCTGACCCCAAGTGGGGGTGGGAGCAGCCATGGTGAAGAGTGGCACGACGAGGCGGGGGAGGATAAGGATAAAGCTTGCGGGTGAAGGAAAGGGAAAGGATGAACGAGGAGGATTAGGAGGGGTGTATAAGTATGAAATGATACGACGCTGCAACGAGGCTGTGGCACGAGGCAAGGCCTTGTAGAACGGATCTTAAAGTTCCGAGTCAGCGTTGTGCGATTGGACAAGAGGAGGAGCTTCAAGAGGACAAGAGGATTAGAAGTGTGCTAGCATTGACAAATCACCTGGCGCGGAAGGAGGGAGATGAGGTGTGGCTCATGCAGGGACGGAGCGGATTTGAGCGAGGCTGAGCACCGAAAGCAGCTGCGATTGGTTCGAGATGGTCTGATGAGCAGTGCAGATGGTGAACGTTACGATTCACCTCAACCGCCATGGTACCAGTACAGGGCAAAAGAGCTGAGCCCTTGGAAAGACGCAGAGTGATTGGACTAGGTTTGCACATGCGTCTCGTGGCAAATGTCTTATCAGAGCTCGAGACGCAGTAAGGTGCGCGCGGGGGAGAAAGCGACGACCGGTTACGATTGGCTCGACGTCGGATTTGAAGCGGGGAGATGGCGATTTCAGGGACGAGAGTGCAAGAGCTACAGAACAGCAACAGACCGCAAAAGACGACAGACAGAGACGGCGGCGTTTATGCGTTTATGCGTATGGATGCCAAGCTTCCGACGCTCAAATTGATGTGGACCTTGCATAGATCACAAGTCATTGCCTTTCAAATGCTGTGCTGAATGGGTGGCCAAGGCCAAGGGCAGAAAGAGCACTGTCGATTGAACCGAGCGTTGGCAAAGCTGTCACTTGAGCGTTGCGTTAAGCCCGTGTCGGTCTCGGGCACAGTGACTGCACCTCAGCTCGCAACAAGTAAGCAGGTCTTCAACCCGCTCTCGGCGCCCTCAAACTGGTTTACCGACTTTACCATCAAACTGCAAATCACGCCTAGCCTCCGTCAACTTTGCCTATCAAACCATGCCCACACAATGAGCGGGTCAAGGTTGCGTGCAGATAGCAACTGCATGAATATGGAAAAGTGAGCAAGCGAAGGCCAAGAACAAAAGCAGGTGCAAAAGCGAGGCTAGCTGGCAGGAATTTCCCACCGAATCCGCTCGGACCCACGCCGAAAAGAACGCCTGCCTACCTTATCACTCTTGTTTAAGCTAAGCGAGCGCAATTGTGGGGTGCAGCCATCCCGTCATTTTCCAATGGCCTTTCACAAGGCCGGTCAGCCCCTGTTGCTCTCCCGCTCTATCTTTGCAAACTCATGTCGGCTGAACCGACTGGATCACTCATCAGTAAGCTCGAGTGCTTAGCTGAGCAGATCTTGCATTCATCTATCAGAAGGTAGGGGCAAGTTTCGAGGCCAAAAGCCACACACGACAGTGGCAAAAGTCAGCAGGTTTTTTTTTTGCAAGGATCTGACCATTAAAAGCACCTCCAGTTGCAGTTGCAGTTGCAGTTGCAGTTGCAGTTGCAGTTGCATGGCTAGCAAGGCGTGGTATTGCAACACTTTGGTCGGATAAGAGCCATCCTCCCTGACCGTTCCTGCTTGCCGCTTTCTCGCGGTTGACCCTATTCAGCTGCTCAACCGCAAGTGGTACCGTTTGGCCAGTCAAACATCGTCGATTGGGATCATCGAGCGAGTTGTAAGAAGCAAGACAAACGCGGATCTTTGGTCGCTGGTCAGACAAGTGGCGACGGTCGAAGGATTCGGAGGACGTCATTCCGCACACAAAACTTGGGTGCGGGCAGACAACGAGATTCATGTTGTGAGGAGGGCCAAGCATTTATGCAGCTACAGCACAATTTGCTGCAGTTCTGCAGAAGGGTCCCCAGCCTCTCGGTCTGACGAGTTGCCTGTATTCGAGCCACTGTGGAAGATCGGAGCGATTTTCCAGGAAAACTTTCCTTCCTTCATGCATACAGTAAGCTTCACTGTACGCCGCCAGAAAAGAACCGATCATCCCTCTCTCCCATCAGCAACCTTCAGTCCTCCTCCGCTTCTTTGTGCCCATAAAGACAAGAGGGCATCGAGCGGGAATTATGCTGGAATACAACAGTGTGCCTTGGGCAGGAAGTCAGCCGATGGTTGAGTTTCAATTCACTGTCTTTCCTCTTCTTTCCATCTTGCCAGATGCAAGCTTCGTGGTTGCTCTTTGTCCCCTTGGTCCGGACCGGCATCATCTCCGCACCCTCACTCATCAGAATTTTGCTGTCGACCAGTCCACATGCAACTAGTTTGCAGGTTTAACGGGGTGTGTAATCTGCGGGGTGCTTGAGCGTGGATACGCGGCGACAACGCCGATTCGTCGAAGCCGTCGTCTCGTATTTCCATCTCGCTACGTGCGACTGCCGAAACCCAACTTAGACAAACGATCTCCTCTCCCTCACTCTGTAGCACAGCCAAGAAAGAGACGCGAGTCACGAGATGCAGAGAAATACGGTGCGTGGCAAGAATCATACAGCAGAAAAAGGAAGCTCGGAAGGCCATCTTTCTGTTTCTTGACCGAAACATCACCATTTCGTATGCACAAACTGTGGAAGCGAAAACTCTTGGCACGCATTCTGTTTGAATTTTGCGCGTTAAATTTGTAATGGTCAGGCTCGGGTGGGGGCGTGAAAACAGCCAAGACCTGTCGTTTACCGCCAAATTTCTACAGTGCCTCTGTTGGCTACAAGGACAGTAATGTAATGCCAAGAAGTGTGACAAAGCGATAACAGGTTTCGGATTGCTTGCTTCCGTTGCGACTTTGCTGATCAAGAACCAAAGGCGTTGATTGAGGCAAGTGTGGATCGCGTTTGATGAGCGCAGCGGAGAGGGCGAGGTGAGTGAGCGCGTGTCGGATGTTCGGATTGGTCGATCGAGTAACGAACGCGAAACGGGCGCGTCGATTCTCTTTGAGAACGGTGCTTGTGACTGCCAGATGCCTTACCGCCTGACTGCCTGAAAATTGTGAGCAGCGTCGGACGTGACCGAAAACTGTCCTCCAGCAAGGACGACCCATGATCACGCCACAATAAGTCATCCGGATCGGGCTCCCCTAATGCAGAGCACAAGCAACTCGTGGAGGTGCTTCCCACTTTAACGCTCTTGCCGAAAGCAACGCTTGCTAGTTTCCAGACCGTGATTGAATGGGACAGATCCTTTATACCTGGCGCTTTGTTTCGATACCTCTTGCGCTCGTCCAGGCAGTACACGCACTCTATCTGCTCAGGAAAACCACTGTGAGATTACTCGTTACAACCCTTAGTCGATCGAGCAAATCCGATCCAAAGCCATATCACCGTTGCTCCTACCGGACACTCCAGCCGTCGTGTCCGTATCGCCCGTCGAATCCGACCGACCTGCATCACGAGATACTACATGTCCAGGCTCGGACCACTCACTTCCATTTTTGCTCCCCCACCATGGTTGTTATCAACCCATCTTTTCCTTCTCGTCTCGGGCGTCATTCTTGCCGCGTGATCACCTTATCTTTGCCACTGCAGCTCCGCGATGAGGTGGTTGGGTGTGCACCCGAGACTACGCACATGCAAGCTGCGCCTCGTGCCTGAGAGAATGCGGGGAAGATAAGTGGGTGCATGACCTTCGGAAACCCCTCTTCCACTCGCCAGCACTGTTCTGCTCTGTACAGTATACTGCTGCTGAAAATTCAAGGCGGCACCACACTCCGTGGTAACCGCACGCTGCTATCGAAAACGCCTAGAACGGGCGAGGGGTGACGGGTGCAAGCAAACACACTTGGTCCTGCACATTCCGCCATCTGGTCTGCAACCCTACTCTGGTGATTGCAAAGCAAGCACCATCCTTTGTTGAGCTTGGAATCCACCAGCCTACTCAGCACTTGACACACGCCGTGTGCCCCTGACGCTTGCCTTGTTAACCAAACCTTCCAGCCTCCACGACCTACAGATCGAAGCAAGCTTAGACGGAAAGAACGTCCCCCCAACGCTGGTGTTGATAACAACAAGAGAACTATCCGTACATCGGTGACAAAATGGGATTGAATACAATGAAGGATATGTGGGAAGAACGTTGAGCTGAGGCAAGCACAATCTGCCATCGTGTTTGCGATCGAGCTCGTAGAAGCGGTCAGAAAAAGGCGACCGCAAAATCACCCGTCGCAACGAGATCCGTCCAGAAGCACGGAACTCCCGTAATATCCGACCGGCGCCATACCTCGCGAATCAGTGCACGGCCGGATGCCGGCCCAGCCTCCTCGTGCCCGACGATCTGCATGGCTGTTTCGCAGATCTTCCGGTCCTGCTCATCCACCGCCACGGACGCAGCGATAAAGATGGGCAGGTTAAAATTGCTACATCCCACCGAACGGCAGTATTGCTCGCCTGCGCTCGTCCACAGGTCCAACATGCCACGCAACAGGCCGCGCACCACTGGGTGTAGAGCGCCGACGCGGTAGATGAGCGTGTGAATGAGAATAATGCACGCACTCTTGGTCATCATGGCGCAAATGGCCGAACCGGTGGCGAGCGAGCCTTCGATCTTGCACGATTCGGCTCGGGCTTGGATCTTTTTGGCGCGGTCATGCACCCACTGCGGGACGGGTGTGCCTGCACATCGGCGGGCGGTAGCGCTAAAGTCGCCGCCGTCAAAATCGTATCGGAGCCGTGCGATGTCTGACAGTGCGATCAGCGTTGCATCGTGCAGACTGAACGTCAGGTCAAGAGGTCCGTCAGAGCCACCGTTGTGGAGTGTCTCGTAGCTGACAGCGTCCGTGTCGCTGGTAAACGTCGACAAGGCCAGCTGAAGGTGTGGACGCGTTCCGCAGGCGATGGCAATGCTGACATCAGACCAGACGTAAGTGCGAAAGCCGAGATGCTCGTGCGAGGTGAGCTTGGACAAATTGACGGGCGGGAAGGAGCCGAGCAAAGTGTCGATCAAGCTGCGCATCCTTGCAGCCTCTTCAAAGTAACTCTCCATGCCTTCTTCGGCGAATGCGTAAATGGCAATGTTCAACGCAGCCAGCAGGAGCGGGTTGACGTGTGTGCATTCGGTCAAGAAGCCCTTCTCGGTAAAGCTCACGCCCAAAGCGCGTGTAGTTTTCGAGCGGTATTCCGAGACGGCTTGCTCGAGTGACCGCACGGCGAGGTGCTTGAGTGTCTGAGCCTGGCCGACAAGAAGATCGTCCAGTGTCGCGTGGGTTGATGAGGCACGCTTCAACCTCTCTGCATTGGCAGGAGACAAGGCCGAAACGCCAGCATGCGTTTCCGAGGAGAGACTGCCACCTGGCGAAGCGGACCAGATGGTGTCTGGCGTGGAGGGAAGTGGAAAGCTGAGGTTGGCCTTAACGCAGTCGGCGATCGAGGTGCGGTCTGCTCGCAGCGTATTGGCCCACTGGTGGATCGCAACTACATCTTTGGGCCATGTGAGCCGAGCTCCGCCGACATAGCCTGCAGTCACAGCAGCAATGGAAAGGCGAAGCGGCGGATTGCTGTCTACGCTATCCAAGAGATACGGCACGAGCTGGCGGAAGAGTGTCGAGGCTTCGAGGCCGCGAACATCGCATCCTTGTGTCCAGCAGGTGATGAGCGTGCTGTAGTATCCGATCAAGCTCTCCATGACGAGGCGCGACTTTGCGTTGGCTTGGTGGGATGCATTGTTGGCATCTGCTTCGCAGTGGATCGCTGGTGAGTGATGACGAGATGCCATTGGTGTGGAAAGGCTGGGCATGGGCTGCACTTGAACCAGATCGGCGTCGAGTGCAGCCAGCTGCGCCGGATCCGGCTGCATGAGACGATTGGCTACGGCGCTGCACGATGCACAGAGGTGATGGCCCGAGAAGAGACAGTCGCCAACAATCTCGCAAGGAATCGATGGGATTGGCAGGGGTATCGTAGATGGAAGCGCGTGAGCGGACGTAGAGGCATGGGGCTGGTGCTGATAGCCCTGGTCCTGGTCTTGCTGCTCTTGTGCGGCGCGTTGGGATGGATGCGATTGCGGTGGAAGCATAACGGATGGATGCGCAAACGACTGAACGGACGGCGGCGTGCTAGAAATGCCATTCCTGAATGGCATTGTTTGCACTGCATTTGAACCTCTGCCGTCTTTGGATGAAGTGTTGTGGGAGTCAGCCGGAAGATGGCCTATCAGAGACCAGGCTGCGGAACTAGTGGCGAGCCCTGCGAACTCGGCAAGGCTGTTGGCCATGTTGAGGCTCTCTTGGTGGAAGGGTCCGTGAGGTTGCTGCTGCTGAGTGCCGACGGATGTGAAAGAGGCTTGGCCGAGGGCTGCTGATTGCGAATTTGCAAAGCCATTGACTACACTAGTAGCATCTGCTTCAGTCTTGATGTGGCCATTGCCGATGGATGCGGGACCGGGAGATATCTTTGTGCGCTTGTTCTTGGACGCAGAGGCTGTACCACGCTCAAAGACGACAGGAGGTCGTCGAAAGCCTTCGCACTGGTAGCCTGCGTTGCGACATCGCCAACAGCCGCCTGTTTCTTCGCAGAGGGTCTCGTCGCATTTCTTCTTTCGCTTTCGACAGGTCAGGCAGCCTGAGCGAGACCTCTTGCCTGCCAGTGGCACTGGTCCTGCATTCGTGCTCGAGGTTGACGGCTGGGAAGCATCCACGTTGCGCGAACTTCCAGCTGCTGGATCGCGTGCGTCATCCCTGTTGTTTGAAGAGCAAGGTGTGGATGAGGATGAAACGCGGCGATGTGAGGGAGAGACACAGCTGTTGTTGGAAGCTGGACTTGGAGCCAGAGGGAGCGTGTTCGGTGTTGCTGCGCCGCCTGCGTTTGCTGATGAGGGCGTGATGGGTGACTTTGCACTTCTATGACCGTCGATGGATACGGGGCTAGAGGCCAAGGGCGTCATGTTACCAACCTCACCCCACGTGTGGGCGAAAAGCGAGGTCTCTCTATCGAGTTTGATGAAGCTTGCAATGGGACAGAGAGCAGACCGCCTGGGTGAGAGAAGACACCATCGCTCCTGTGCAAAGAGTACAAATCACCGCTGGGGGTCAGTTGGACAGCGAACCAAAGCGGACGGCGGCGGAGAGTTCGCAGCTCGGTTGTTTCCAGCAAAGGCGTATGACGCGAGGGGGGGTATAACACGAAAAGCTTTGGAGCAGATGGATGCTGAGCGGAAAAGAGTGGGCGCTAAGTTAAAGATGGTGGCCGAAAGATTCAAATGAAGCCAGACTCGACGCGATCAAGGAAGCCGGCTCGGAACCGTGACTTTGATCGAGTCAAGATGAAAGGATGCGAATCGAAAATCGTCAATGGAAAGCCAGCGTGTGCCCTCTGATGCACAGGATTGATTCTCTCGGATATGCCGCACAAGTGGAGAAGTCAACACAGTGCTTGCGCAGTGGCAGGTGATATGCACTCGTGACAGCCGAGGTGCGTGCGTGCCTGTGTGATCAGCTGGCCGTGATGAGCGAGAAAAGACTGACTCTGGCTGGATTGTGTGTGCGGGGGTATGTGTGCGATTGCGCAGAGATACAGTTGTGGGGACGATGAGTGTCGTGAGAGAAAATCCAAAGACAAGTGTGACAACGAAAGCATTCTCAAGGTTTGGCTTTAACGAGCTTTCGGATAGGCCAGGCCGGAGGCTCGTTCCATCGTATTGCATCCGAACAGAGGAGAGAGAGAGAGAGCGCTTTTTTGGCCGGTCTCGTTTTCAGGGAAGTTTTATTCAGCTTGAGGCTCTTCACAGACCTGCATTATGGCCGTTTCTTCTTCTTCAGCAGCAGTCACGAGATAAGAACTGACCCCGAGCTAGCTCTCGTGATGAAGCAAAACGAAATAGCGTATCGTCTGCCGCTGCCGATTGCTGCGATAAGTTAGGCCTTTGCTGCAAGTGACTCGCTCAGCCGCACTGTGCATCGCTATTTCGTTAGACTGGCTCAGCTTTGATTAAACTTCTCAGGGTCCGCCCTGCATTGCCCCACAGTTCCCCTCTTCTTCTGGCCCTGTATCGCGGCCAACGCGATTAGCGCGGCTAGCGCGGCAAAAAAAAAAAATAAACAATTACCACACTCTATCTTGCTCCCTCACGGGCCACTCTCTCTTTGCTGCACCGGCCAGCTACGGGAACCGCATTGTGTGTGTTGCTAGATACCATTTCCGTTCAACGACGCAAGCGAGGTCAATTGGCTCGACAGCGACCGCGCCGGAAAGCCTTTATCGAGCGCGGGGGGGCGAGTACTATCTTGCTCGAGACGGCAACTCCGGACGCACAAGTCGGATTCGCCGATAGCCTGACTGTGCCTTGTAGGAAGCAACCCGACGCTCTCATAAATACGCAACTCAGCTCGTCACTGCTTTCGACTCACCTCCACCCCCCACTCACACTCACACCTCGCCAGCTTTGCTTGGACCCAACATGGCGATCGCAGAAACGCTCCAGATCGCATCGCCTTCGGGCAAGACCCTTTCGGTCCCCACCGGTCTCTTCATCAACAGCCAGTTCGTCCCCGCCATCGATGGTGGCGAGCTCGAGACCATCAACCCTGCCACCGGCAAGTCGCTCGGCAGCGTCTCTGCCGCCTCGCACAAGGACGTCGACCGTGCCGTTGAGGCAGCTCGCAAGGCGTTCAACACGACCTGGGGCCGCAACTCTTCCCCCCAACAGCGTGCCGCGGTCCTCTTCAAGATCGCTGATTTGCTGGAACAGCATGCCGAAGAGCTGAGCGAGCTCGAGTCGCTCGACAACGGCAAGCCGCGATGGATCGCAGAGACCATGGATATCACCGATACTGCCGGCTGCTTCCGCTACTATGGCGGCCTTGCGGACAAGATCGAGGGCAAGACGATTGAGCAGAAGGAAGGCGAGAAGCTCGCTTTCACCCGACTCGAGCCATTGGGGGTCTGTGGACAGATCATCCCGTGGAACTACCCGATCGGTATGCTCGGCTGGAAGGTCGCCCCTGCGCTCGCTGCGGGTAACTGCATTGTGCTCAAGCCTGCGGAACAGACTCCGCTGAGCGCACTTCGCATCGCACAGCTCTCCGTCGAAGCGGGTTTGCCCGCCGGTGTGTTCAACGTCGTCAACGGTCTTGGTCCCATCGTCGGCGACGCCATCACCGGCCACAACGACATCGACAAGGTCGCCTTCACCGGCTCCACCGCCATCGGCAAACGCGTAATGGAGCGTGCCGCGCGCTCCAACCTCAAAAAAGTCACGCTCGAACTCGGCGGCAAGTCACCCGTCGTCGTCTTCGATGACGCCGACATCGATCAGGCTGTCAACTGGGCCGCTCTCGGCATCCTCTTCAACCAAGGCCAGGACTGCACCGCCGGCTCGCGTCTTTTTGTCCAAGAAAGCATTTACGACAAGTTCCTTCCCAAGTTGGTGGATGCGTTCAGGAAGCACCAGATCGGCGATCCATTCAACAACCAGACGTTCCAAGGACCCCAGATCACCCAGCGCCACCAGCAGCGCATCCTCGAGTACATCGAGTCGGGCAAGCAGCAGGGCGCCAAGGTCGAGATCGGTGGTGGAGCCTGGACCGAGGGCGCGGGCGAGTTTGCCAACGGGTTCTATGTGCAGCCTACGATCTTTTCGGGTTGTAAGAAGGGGATGAAGATCGTGGATGAGGAGATCTTCGGTCCTGTGCTCGCCGTAGCCAAATTCAAGGATGAGGCTGAGGCGATCCAGCTGGCAAACGACACGTCGTATGGGTTGGGCGCGGGTGTATTTTCGCAAAACGCTTCGAGGTGCATGCGCGTCTCGGGTGCCATCCAGGCAGGGACGGTGTGGGTCAACAACTATGTCGTGGTCAGCAACGCCGTGCCGTTTGGTGGATTCAAGTCATCAGGGATCGGAAGGGAGCTGGGCGTGGATGCGATCAAGGAGTATACTCAGGTCAAATCGATACACTGGAATTTTGGCGAGACGCTCGACTGGCCCCTCACCGGGTGAGCCCGTGCTTCAAGTTTCTTTCTGCACTCAATTCGATTGGTTCTTTGTGAAGGGGCGCAAGTGTTTCAGTGTGTGTGAAGTGTGCATCGCTTCCCTTGGCCAGTGATGGTGTGAATGATCACAGCTTGGACCAGTCGATCATGCCGTCCTCTCCGTAGCGCTGCTTCAACCAGTCGTTCGCCTTTTTGAAGTGCCCGTTTCCCAAGAAACCTCGATGCGCTGAAAGCGGTGACGGGTGAGGAGACTTGAGGATGAGAACGTTGGGGTTCTTTTCCGTCACTCCAGCTTCCGCTAAGGTCTTGGCAGCTGGTGCGCCCCACACCAGGAACACTACGCCTTTGCACTGTGTTTCTCCTCCCCTCCCTCCTTCCTTGGGCTCTGATGACGCTGATGGTTGAGAGACGGTCTTGTCATCGCTTCCAGATTGCGAGGTTGACTTGCTCTGCACTTTGGCAAACATGGAGGCAATCTTGGAGTTGGCCGTTGCGTTAGCCTTGGCAGCTTTTGCTGCGCTCGAGCCTGCCGCTTCGTCAGCGATGCGTTTGAGAATGTGCTTGGTCAATCCTTCCCATCCCTTGCCGTGGTGACTGGCAGCTGCACCGGCAGATACGGTGAGACAGGCGTTGAGCATGAGCACGCCTTGCTTTGCCCATCCGTCCAGACATCCGTGGTTGGGAGGACGGAAGGTGCCGGGGTATTCGGTTGCAAGCTCTTTGTAGATGTTCCTGAGTGAAGGCGGCGTAGGGATGCCTTTGGGAACGGAGAACGAAAGGCCACAGGCTTGGCCGGGACCGTGGTAAGGGTCTTGACCGACGACGACGACGCGAACGTGGCGCGGGGAGGGGACCAGGCGTGACCATGAGTAGATGAGCTCGCGCGGTGGATAGGTCTTTTTGCCTGCTTTGTCTTCGGCTGCAAGGAAAGTTTTGAGCGTGGATGAAAAGTAGGGCTTTTCCATCTCGGGTTTTAGCAGGGAGAACCACGAAGGAGACATAGTCTGGCGCTCGAGCCAGAGAGGATCGGACGAGATGTCTGCCGGAGGTCGCAACTGAGGGAGGGGTTCTGCGGCTGTCGAAGAGCCGGAAGAAGAGGGTTGAGACAGCTTCTTTGTGGAACCGTTGGTCGACGAGAAGAGTGTGGCTTGACGAAACGACGAATTGGGCGCTGTAGAAGATGGCTTGGGAGTCGACCCGATAGACGGTGGTGGGGGTGAGGACGTAGGAGCAGCAGAAGCCGGCGGCGAAGATGGTGGACCAGGTTGCGAAGAGGCTAGGTTTGAGGCGGCAGACTCGGCCTCCTCTGCAGCAGCGATGAGCGCCTCCTCGTCGAACTCTTGATCCGACGTGTCAAATTCATCCTCCTGCACAGCTGCATCCTTCTTTTGTCGCTTTATCGCCGTGTCTTGGGTAGCATCCGAATCTGCTGTCCCGAGCGTATTTGCATCTCGCTTGGACAGCGTCGTGCGCGTCGTCATCATGTGCCTCTCTATACTGCCAAGTGATCCAAGTACGCGGCTATGTGGGTTCGCTATGATGGTAGTCTGCGCGTTGGGTCTTTTGGCTGAGACTTGAATGCTTGAACGCGGGACCAGAGCGCGAAAGACGCACAAGCGCGTTGCTTGGAGGAGTATAATGGTGGCGGCGGATTGCGGTAGCGTGCCGAATCCAGCAAGGTTCGTTGGTGATCTAGGGGCCAATGTGGCTGATGGAGGAGGATGAAGCAGTCGAAGCCACTTGGCGGCAACCCGCGTTGGCTAAGCCCACACCATGAAGCGCAGCACAACCCTCCACAAAGAGTTGGCTGAGCGCAGTGACAGTTGAGAAGAAGAAATAGAATAAAAGGGCTCCGCTGCGAAAGCACTCAATGTGGCACGCCAAATCGCGACTCTCTTTAGGCGCGTTCTGAACTGAGCCCAATTCGAGAGACCAACACAACACAACACAACACAACACTGCCCGTGCGCATCGCCCACAAGCTTTTCGGGTCCTGATTTCAAGCTGCCATTTTCTTTTCCAACTTATTCGCTATCCGACTCGCTATCGACTTTCGGCTTCACCCCCGACCGTCTCTCGACCGAACACATTCAAACATGACGCTGACAGCATCCAACAACGTCCCCGCCGCTTCGACCCAGCGCAGCGCCCCCCAATTTCTCATCTTTTTCAGCTCAGGCAACCCACCTTGGTGCCCTGACTGCGTGGATGCCCAGCCTGTCGTCGAAAAGGTGTTTGGTGGCAGCACTGCCGATGCGCATATCGTGCTTGTGGGCGAGAAGCCGGAGTGAGTAGCGACCATCCTTTCAAGGGCGAGAAAAGCACCAATGAAGGATACATACTGACGTCTATTGCGTAATATGGGCCAACAAAGGTGGAAGACGCCCGAGAACAGATTCCGCAAGGCGTACGCGATCAAGTGCATCCCCACCATTACAAAGGTCGTCGACGTAAGTTTACCCAGAAGTGCCAAGACACATCCAGTGGGTCGATTTGCTGACCAGTGGACCTGGAAATTTCCGATGTATTGTGTCTGAACCCACCAACAGGGCAAGGAAGTTGCCCGGCTCGAAGACAGCGAGTGCAAGGACGTCGACACTGTGGCTGCCTTTGTCAAAGCTTAACAACACGATCTGCTCAATCCAAGATGCTCGACATCACAGCAGGCAGGAAAGCACATCTTCTACAAGATGACCATTTCGGCGTGTATCTGCAGACCAACGAGGCGAGACCTATGTACAAAAGACTCAGACAAAACCGATGATGAGGAGCTTAGGGTATCGATACAGAGGACATACGATCAAGAGAAGGTGATCACTTGAAGAACCCGCCAAAGCCGCCCGATCCGCCACCATGGTGACCGCCCTGAGGAGGACCGTATGGATTGCCATAAGGACCATTGTTGTTGTGCTTCTTGTCGTCGAGCTTTTCAAACACTCTCTTGCCTACTTGAGCGAGAATAGCGCCGCCGGCCATGGAGCCAAACGTGCCTAAGCGGCCACCGGTCATCTTGTTGCCCGCCCATCCTGCAGCTGCGCCTGCTGCCATAGTGCCAAGACCACGCTCGCCATCGACAGGGTTGCCGCGCTCGTCGTACTGCGTAGGACCCTGCTGCTGCTGGTGCGGTGCGTTCGAGTAGGGCGGGGGGCCGTAAGAGTGACCATAGTTGGAGTTGTAGTGCGGCTGCGAGGCGGGGCCGGGTCCGCCCGGGTAGGAGGACTGGTACCCGCCTGAGGAGGAAGAGAGAGGGTCGCCGGGATAGGACGACTGCGCGCCTCCTCCTGGATACGACGACGGAGGTCCGCCCGGATACGACGACTGGGGTCCACCAGGGTATGAAGACTGGTTGGGAGCTGATCCGCCTGGGTAGTACGACATTGCTTCTGAGGGACGCTAGTTTGATTGAAGGAGGGTTGAGAGGGATGTGTGATGGAGGGAGAGGGGGGGAATGAGGTCGGTGAGGGTTCCGAACTGTGGGACTGAACTACTTATGGGAGAGCGGACGCAGCGAAATGAGTTTTGCCCCAGAGTGCGGAAGGGCCGTGCTCGTGTTGGAGAAGGACCCTGACAGTGTCAGAGTGACCGTGCTGTGCCAAAACTCTCCCTTTTCCTTTCTCCCTTCCTCTCCGCACAAGGCTTCACATGATACTTAGCAACACGTCAAATTGATTACAGCGAGCCGACGAAGACACTGCATTGGGTTCCGAGCAGCACAATCGAATAGTTGGAGGTGATACTGTATCTCCAAAGCGTATGCAGACTCTGTGTTCTATGTTCGGCTCCTCAGTTCGATTGTGATTCGCACACGGCCCTGCACAAGTGAAACTGACAGCTCGAGGCGAACAGGGCTGTGCTTGCTTGTGCTTTCCATGGCGGCGAGTGGGGAAGAAGGCTGTGCGCGATACCGCGGCAAACAGCTCCCGCTACTGCAGCTTTCATGGTCCAAAAGGGCGAAATTCGCCGGGGCGGTGCAAACAAGGCTGTAAAGCAGCGCGATGACGGTGTTTTTCCACTGTGGCTTGGCAGTCGCTGTGTTGTTGCCGCACGAATCGGTTGTGCACATCCCACAATGTTCTTGCTGCCGACGTAACATTTCGGCAACCGGCTAGCGTTCTGTACGCTGCTGGGACGTAAGCCTTCCCGCCTGCTCTCTCGCCGTTGCATCGTGTTCGCTCGGCAGTGTTGGACGCACACTCGCCAACTGAAATCAATTTTCGAGGCTCCGTCATGCACGTTCAAGGCGGAAACCCTTTGCCGATCCCCGCTCGCGCACACACTCCCCCTTGCACAACCATGACCGACTTTCATCTCATGTTCCTCACCTCATTGGACCCATCGCGTGCCATCCACTTTGAAGCGCATGCGGTCTGACAATGAGCTTCTAGTCAAAACCAGCCTTCGCACATACGGCCACCAACCTCTCGACTCCATAGCTCAGTTGGTTAGAGCGTAGCACTGTTACTCTGAAAAGCACGACGGTTCCGTTCTGCATCTACCTGCAGGATTGGGCCCTTGCATCCCTCCAAGGCTGGTCTCGTATGAGATCAGAAGAAGAGATGCTGAGGTCGGCGGTTCGAGCCCGCCTGGGGTCGCTTCCTTTTTGTCTTCTGCTTATCAAGAACAGTAGCTTGAGCTTCCTGGCTACCTTGTTTTGGCTCGGTTCAGCTCTGGCATTGTGAGAACAGTGTTGCAAGACAGCGAGGTCGATGTCAGGTGGCAAAAGTCTCCGTTCCTAATCATCTTGCCTGTAACGCCAATCTTAACGTCCCCACTTGTCGGATTTGCGGAACGAAGCGAATGATAGACTGTAGCGCACGCTTGAAGGCGGATAGCACGGGTCGACGACGAGTGTCGCTACCGTCGGCCTCCCACCCTTGCCCTTCTCGAGGCCAAGTGTCGGTGTGTCGCGCGGTGCAGCTTCCGGACCCCTTGAACAAGTTTCCGTCTATTCTCCCAAACTCAGCTACAGAAGCTTGACTCGGAGCCAAACTGAGAGTCTGAGATTGTTGGATTCAGGAAAGCAGTTTAGGCCAACGAGTGTAATTGTATCATGGTGATTGACGTTGCTGCAACGAGACTGAGTGGGACATGCCAGCAGATGAATCAGTTGCTTTCTTGCCTTGTTGCTCGAGTGCCCACAGGCTGTTGTGGCGGCTGCTTTTGCAAAAGTCACACACCAAAGTGCCTTTGCTTGGTGCAGTACAGGCTGTGGCGGCCCACTTTTCATCTGTGCCCTGCAACACGACCGCCGTTTCATGGCACGGCGGTGTGCCTGTTCACCCAAAGTGGGTTACCTCTTTTGCGACGTCGGCCAATTCAGTCGTTAAGTGTGTCACACTCGACGTCAATACTGATGTGAGCCCGTTCGTGGCAACTTGCATCTCCTTGTCGTGTCTTTGGGCTGGCTCGAGGGTGGCTGTTACATTTCATACGACGGTGCAGCACCACGACAAGACCGCTGCCTTTGGGGCTTCTCTTCCTTCGCCAGTGATCACTCACGTCGCCTCCAACACATTGTCACCACGCACAAAGCTAGCCTTTGCCAAGGACAGCTGGACTGCATCTCTTCTGTACTCTTCTCTCGTTGCTGAGCAACTTGGCCCTCTGCGACCCAGATCGCGACTACGACTCTGCTTGCTTCGGCGTCTCCAACATCACACATTCGCTTCTCTTCCAGAGGATTCCGTTCAGTTCGGCAGGACCGATGGGTGTTTCTGCCTCGCTGGTCCAGGCAACATATCCGTTCATCACTTGACAATCACATCCCAACAATCCGATTCGAAACGATCTTTTGTAATACCGCTCAACCAACGCCCCAACAATGAAGGCCAAACTGCTTACGTCGCTTCACGTCGTTGGAGCAATCACGCTGTTGACAGACTCGGCCGCCAATATCCTCACTCACCCATTAAGCGTACGCAGCTCAGCCATCAGCATCGCCATCCTGGCCCTTGGCCTCTCAATTATACTCCAAGAGCTCTCGATTCTCTTCTCTCGATGGACATGGTGTAGGTGGCACAGCCGCAGCTCGTATCTTGGGCGAGCACTCTGCTTCCTGCTCACCGCCGCGGTCACGTTTGACAAATTGAACGAACTTCCATGCGATGTCGACGTTGGCTCATCACCCTATTCGACATCCGCTGCCAAGTTCACCGTCTCTTCTGGTGGAAGCATGACACCCAATGCCACGACCACTCCGGGAGAGGAACCGCCGCCGGCTGTCAAAACCTTATCTGGGCAAAAGGGACCTCCCGCTTTTGGAACAGCATTCTATCTATCCAGTTCTCTCGCACCGCATTGCATCAAGCTCGATACGGTGCCAGGTCAAGCTGCTGGTAGCATCGCTTGGATCAACATCGCGGTCAACAAGACCAGTCGCTTGCTTGTCCTTGCCACTTGCGCCTGCACACTTGGCGTTTCCGTCGTCTACTTTGTGCTGGCGATCCTGTACAGCTCCGGGAAAGTGGGGCTGTCTCCGAGCATGACAATCGCCAGGCGCGAAAGCAATCTTTCCTCGCTGCAAAGCACAAAGGCTGGCTCCAAGATGTTCGAACAGCCTGTCGAAGAAGGCGCTTCCACTTCCTCAGCCTATCGCATCGATCTGTATGCAGACATTCCCCCTTCGGGGCCCAGGTCTGTCGACTTGTATAAGGAGCACATCGTTGCGGACGCCAAACACAATCACCGTTTGCAAGCCGAGAGTCCACATAGCGACAGCACAAGTCCGAGAGCCTACAACTTTCCCTTGACCCGTCGCGCACGCAAGACCAACACAAGTCAATTGACTGAATGCACCCTCGATCCTACGCAGGGAACAGCAAGCACGCCCGAGCAAGTCTTCCACATAAATCGCATCGATTCGTGTTCCATTTCAGCTCGAGCTGCAAGCGACGTCTATCCACGCCCTGACCCACAGTCGACCGCCGAGCCTCGCAGCGGCATAACCCTGAATCTTCTGCCTTTAAACGGACAGCAACGACGCGACAGGTACGGGTACGAGTACGGCTACGATCGCACCGCCGACCTTGCTTCGGGATGCATCATGCACTATCCTATCTTTACGCACAAGAGGAAGAGGGATCCTCCCGCCTCGCCCGTTGTTTTTCCTACGCTGCTCCCTCCAGACTTTTCTCGTTCTTCGACAAGCAGTCCTGCAGGACTCAGTCCTCGTAGGGTGGGCAAGAGCCGTATCAGTGTCTCGTCAAAAGTGAAAGACACGGATGTGCAGAAGCAACAAGAGCAGCAAATGGGCGGTGCAATTCAAGAGAGCGGTATTGTTGAGCCAGTCATTGCCGTCACCGACAGCCCTCGAGAGGCGCACGATGGCAAAGCGACAGAGCCCGACGGACATAGCGAGGAGAGAGTAGAAACTCATCAGAGTGATACTCTCGGTACGGACCCATCACAAAGATGGGTCGTCTCGCCCAGCGGCATCGATGAACCCTCTCAGTGGTCCGCCGAGCACAAGGACAAGAAGAATAGCAACAAACCGTCCAGGCAGCGCCTAACCACGGGCGAAGTTGCACAACGTCGTCTAGGCACCGCTGAGTCCGGCCGATCTATCCTCTCGACTTTGAGTACAGGCAGTCGCCGCCCTACCTCCCGCCCTGGCACTGGCACCTCGACCAAGTCTGCCAGCTCTTTGCGCTTGATGCGACGTCGGCGTGGCCTACTCGCAACCCTGGACCTGCATCTCGGCGGGAGATTGAGCGGTATCAGCCAGGACGCTTCGTGTGGAGCGCTCTCTGCATGCTCTTACGACTCGCAGCGGTCCTGTAGCGCAGGAACTTTTGGAGACGGTACCGCCGGCGACTCGCCCCTGTCCACTACTCGGCCTAATTTGCCGCTTTCGCCGCCTGCGCCAACCTCTTCCTCGTCAACCTCGCCTGCGCTTGCCAAGCAGACGAGCCACCAAACATATCCATAATGAATATGCAATACGCTCGTTGTTTCGAATCAACAGTATATCTTGTGTGCCAGGCTTGGTTGAAGCCATGGTCTCACCAATGAATGCCGACAGTGATGGTGGGCATGTGCGGGATAAAGCGCGGAATTCGGCGCTTGGTGACTGAGTGGCTGAAGCCAAAATTCCGAGGCATCAGACTGCGACTCTACCTTTTGACTTTATCTGACGTGAGCCAAAATCGCCGCCGCAGAGGTGGAGAGGCTCGCACGGGCTCAGTTCCTTGTCGAATCTGGAGTTGATGCTTGAACAGCACCATAACATCCTCTCTTCATAGAGGCCGCAAGCCGCAAGACGTTGATTGTAAGAACGCATCACACTCTACACGTTCAGCGACAAGATGGACGATGTTGATCAGCAGTTCGAGCTGCACCCGCCCACCAGCGACCAGAACAACGCTGGCACCACCACAACCAGCAGCGATGTCGGTAAGGATGCAGGCGCCTCTTCATCCGCCAATCCAGCATCGAGCGGGGCATCAATATCAGCCTCCAAGCCGGCTGCTTCGGGTCCGATTCCAATGTCGATGCCCTCGCTCCTGCGCAACCCGGGCATGTCAACGCAGTCAAGCCACCTCGCCTACCTCCTCGACCGCCATACCGCCTCCTCATCCTACCCTCCCACCTCATCGCGCACCAAACCGCGCTCTGGTGGCAGCACCTCCAAAGAGCTCGGCCGTCGCAAACAGCGTCGGTCCGAAAACGCGCGCCTCCTCTCCAACCCCCACACCGTGCGCCCCTCGCTCAAAGACTACCGCCTGCACTCGAACGAGATCCGTTCCACCTTCCACCCCACCCCTTCTGCAGTGAAGCCGAACAACCTCCCCGTGCCCTCGAGTTCCCGAGTCGGGTATAGTGCGCCGGTTCACGATCCGGCGAACGCGAGTCAGGGGCATTTCGGGAAGAGCTTGAAGGACGCACAGCGGGTGCTGAAGAGGTTGGAGGTGGGGAATGTGGGGGATGAGATGATACGGGAGGAGAGGGCGGGCGAGTTGGAGCGGTTTATTTGGCTGGTGGATAGGGAGATTAGGTTGTGGGCGGGCGACGATATTCATGTTTTTGTGAATGGAGGCAGAGGTGCGGATAGGAAGACGGGAAGAGTGTTGCTGGACGACCAGTTCAACTTTACTCGTCCACCCTTTGCCCAATTCTCCGTAGAACAACAAAAGGGAGAAGGGGGCCAGGAGGAGCAAGCACTGCCGACGGTGAACCTCGACACAGTGCGACCAGGGGAGGGCGGGCAGCTGATTGAATTCCAACGCACTCCCAATGCGCTCGTCTGGCTGGTGCACGGTCCGTTCCTGCGCCTCGTTGTGCACTGTCTCGCACGCGTTTCCCGCTGCCCCTCGTTCTCCAAAGACGATCCCTCCCGCCCTGGTCTGCGTTTCACCTGGATCCTCAACCGCAACCCGCTCGCAAGAAGAACGAGACGCGGCCGCCGGGTATCCATCTCCAGCTCAGCGGCCGAATCTGCACTCACTGCCGAGCTTTCCCAGCGACCGCAGCTAAGAACAATACAGACACCTCGCGACGTGCTGGAAACACCCCCGACAACCGACATTGACTCGCAAACCGAGACCGAGACCGAGACCGAGACCGAGACCGAGACCGAGACGGATATTGACGGCAGCAGTATCAGCGGGTCTATGGTGATTGTGCAGCCTCCTCGAGGCGTTGGCGTTGGCGTTGGGGAGGATGCGGATGTGGATGCGGATGTGGATGTGGAAGAAGACGCGGAGGAGGAGCGAGAGGGTGAGGCGGTGGAGACGGATGAGGACGAAGCCGAGATTTTGCGCAGAGTGCGACGCTGGGCGATCGATAGCCACCGTCAACGCGCTGCTCAGGCAGAAGACAAAGATGATGACGATGATGATGCACCACCAGCGACCACATGGTCGAGCAGAGGAGGCGGCAGGGCGAGGTTGCAATCCGCAAAAGCCTCACTTACGAAGACGGAGACAGAGGATCCGGATCAGACGCTCACAGCGACGGTGATTGCTGAAGAAGACGAGGAGGACGACGACGCTTAGCTGCTCACACTACCGCTGCTCAATCACGGTTAGAGATACCTTTTCGTCTTTTCACACCCTCTCGAGACTGTGCTGTAGGTATTCTTGTTGATTGCCTGAAAGCGGTGACAGTGTGATACAGGTGAACCGTGAGCGCCTACGTTCGAGGGAGCTTACTTTTTCTTAGCAGTCTTTAACCTGATCGTTTCATCGTCCACAAAGATGCCCTTGCCCTTATACGGCTCTGGCTTTCTCCAGCTCTTGATCTGGCTGGCAAACAAGCCCAATTGTTCCTTGTCCGCGCCCTTGAGCACGATTCTATTGGGCTGCGGGATCTGCACCTGCACCCCGTACGGCACGGGCAGCAGCACTGGATGCGAGTAGCCCAGTCTGATATGCAGTCTCATATTCTCCCCCTGCTTTTGCGCGGCCTCTTTTGCCCTGTTGGCGCGTTCGATTTCGGCCTGCTTGGCAGCTTCCGAGAAGAAAAACGATTTAGGGGAGGCGAGGGCGATGTCGAGTTTGGAGCGGCGCGGGAGGGGGTCGGGTTCGACCGAGGCACGGTAACCGACGCCGACGAGTTTGAGCGAGACAGTGTGGCCTTCAGAGACGCCTGTGAGGGCGTTGGCTAGGAGTGAGCGGGTGAGGCCCCAGGTGCCGCGCTGCTTTTTTTGGGTCGAGTCTTTGACGGTGAGGGTGATGCGCGACGAGTCTGCTGCTGACGCTGATGTGGAGGCAGCAGAAGAAGAGCCGTTGGAGAGAACAACGCAGTCGTGAAGCGGGATGGCAACTTCACCCTTGGGACCCTTTACGAGTACAGTGCGCGCATGGCGGAGGGAGGGCAACAACGGTCGGGAAGGATTGGGGTGCGGCGGGAAAGGAAGGACCTCAATCGTGGTCGAAGGCGGAAGATCCAAAGGTGCGCTTCCAACGTGCGAGTGTCGCACAGAAAGCAACGAGGTGGAAGGGCGCGCAGCAAAGGGCGCAACAGTGCGAGAGGTGGACGAGAGGAGGAGACCGCCGACTTGCCTCGCCAGGCTCGAGGTCGAGGTGGAGGCTGCAGATGCCACCATGGTAGCAAACTGACGAGCAGGGAAGGCCGCGTGTGAATGTAGGTAAGCGTGAGTGTGACGATATCTTCCACGAGTTTGAGAGCGTGTGGCAGCCTCGATCTCGGATGAGTGGTGAGAGCGGAGTGTGTTGAGGCGGTAGGAAGGGTGACGGTGGAGGATGATGGGTTAAGTGGTGATCAGGCAACGAGTTGGTGGGTTATGGTTGACCAACATCAAATCAGTTCTTCGAGCGACAACTTTTCCCATTTTTGCCTCTCCAGGTGCTAATCGGAGCCGTCGCTCGATCGTTCAATTCAGCCTTCGCCAGCCCGATGAGAGGTCCTTCGAGTTGTTAGAGCGACGCTGGATTTGCCGAAAAAAAACCCAACTTCTCAATCAATTCAGTTCGGCTCCGACTGTGAAGGTCCAAACTATAGTTTTGGCAATGGATTCACGTGACGCAATTTTCAGCCATCACACAGTCGAATTGTGCTGAACTTTGGAAAGAAGGTCGGAATCTCTGAAGCCCAACTTGTGCGGTTCCAGTGCCCGCGAGAGAGGGAGAGCAGAGTTGGCCAAATAAGACTTCGCAGTGCGCAACTGAGAAAAGTCTCGAACTGGACGGATCCTCTGCGACACAGCAGTCCAGGTCAGGTTAAGTCAAGTGAGAGAGCTGCAAAGCAGAAGCTGCAAACCCCAATCCTCGTCGTCGCCATCGCTACACCTCTTTCTCACCACCACCCTTTCTCCACCTGTTCAACAATTCGTCAAGGTTGGTATCTCGCTTTTCGACAATAGGAGCAATAGCACAGCATGCACTCGTCGGCGACAACAACACTATCAGCGCACCGGCACGAACAGCAGATCCAGCATGCAAAGTGTCAGAAGAGTACAGCCAAAGGATGGCAATGGTATAGCCGCGGACTATGCATATGGGATCGACACGCACAACACAGGAAGGAGTATCTGCATGGAGCGGATTAGCATCGGCAAACGAGGGCGGTCACGATTGCCGGATCAGTAGCATCATCCGCGCACTGATTCGATCAGAGACCAGGCGATGAAGAGTACGATCTTGCATAGCATCGCCAAATGGACTCGATCTATGATTGTTCGACTGAAAGCGCGCATAATCAATCTGTCATCGCATACGGATGATCCTCGCAGTCGGTTCGCCCGCTATTGCATGGAACCGAAGGGGATGCCCAATGACCAGAGACAGACTCGTTGGTATCACACCCTTCTCGTCCTTATGGTGCGGTCCAGGACGGATGCTACACGGCAGTCATGCTCTGGATGATGCAGACGATCACGGTCAAAACAAGTCGTCCCTTTGCTGTTTATTCAGGACCGAACCGTCAGCAGAAGTCGACGACAGTATTCTTGGCACAGTGTTGGGTTTTGATGGGATGATGGAGAGGTGTGCAAAGGGCAATTCCTCATCTAGAAGGTGGATGCTCGACGATACTCGATAGTCTTGGGCGAATCTCTTTCTCCGACCACACCAAACGCGCTCTGCAGTGCACGTCCGGTTTCGTTTGCTCGGTCATTCGCACGACCGCTACACCTTCGCCCTCTTCTTCGCCCTCTGCCGACTCTACCTATCCTCGCACCGACTCGTCTTCTTCCGCCGCACTTTCACCTTGCGACCGCCACCCAGTCTACCCTTATCTTCCGACCTGCCAATCTCGCTCGACGGTGCTTGCTGCTACTGCAATCTTGCTCCACCTTGCCGCTCTCGTACAGCCTTACTAACCCTCTCATCCCCCTTCTTTCTCTTCGTCCCTTCGATGCTCGCAGATGGCTGAGCGTGTCACTCTCCGCAAGCGCAACCCTTACAACACCAAGTCGGCCCGCCGACAGGTGATCAAGACCCCCGGTGGTCACCTTCGATACCTGCACGTTCAGAAGCGCGGTACCGTTCCCAAGTGCGGTGACTGCCACTCGGACCTGAGCGGTATCAAGGCTCACCGTCCCCGCGAGTACGCCACCCTCTCCAAGCGTCAGAAGTCGGTCTCGCGTGCCTACGGTGGATCGCGATGCTCGGGCTGCGTTCGCACTCGGTAAGTTTCGCACTCCCAAATGAACGGTAGGAAGATGGCAGCATTGGTGCATGAATGGTTCAATGTGGACGACGGCTCGACATGGCTTTTTTGTATGAGATAAAGTTGAGATGCAGCCGACCAAGTGGTAGAAGGATCAGCAAAGGCATCCATATTCCGCACCTTGCTTGCACCTTCCTACCACCCCCTCTCCTGACACACGCTCGAACACTTGAGACTAACCTTCCCTCTCCTTTACCCTCTCCTCGTTTCCTCCACAATTTGCAACCACAGTATCATCCGTGCATTCCTCGTCGAGGAGGCAAAGATCGTCAAGAACGTGCTCAAGGCGCACGCCAAGGCCCAGAAGTAAAGCATCCCCTTTCCTTCCTCCCTTGATTTCCTCTTGCACGTTGCACATTCATGACTCGTTTTGGCACCACATCATACACACACACACACACACACACACAACCCAAAATATGCATTCTCGCCCATCAATATTGATTTGGGTCCATTGAAAATGCAGGCTATTGTACCATTTGCTATTACGTCTTGGTTTCTGCGTGTGCGATCAGATGCAGGCATTCTCGGGAGGTATCGTGAGCTGGGACAGGTGCATGCTTGTTTGTATCGCGACTCGACCTGGCCTTTACCGGGTGGGAGATAGGTTTCGCAGTTGGAATCGGGTGGTTGTGCATCCCATCGGGCTATCGGGAAGCGGATGCTTTTGCATCGAAACTGTGGGTTTTGCTGCCTCTTTTTCGAGCCGGATTTTACTGGGTAGTTTTTCATCGTAACCAGCACTTTTCATCTCCGTGGTGCTGTATTCGACCATGGCATACCGTCAACTTCTCACCGTCACGAGGGATAAGACTGGGATAGCACGCATCACCTGCTGTTCGGCAGGCACAAATCGCCGCGCGCTCAACGGACGAACTTGGGGCCAAGCGAGCAAGCCGAAATCTGCCGACACGAAGATAGGCCGGGATGGAAAACTCCAGTTTGGTTTTCTGCGACGGAAAAAAATAAATTGCCATGTGCATATGTGTTCAGAGAGCGGGAGACGCTTTACCGCTGCAAGGTGTCGTCAATCCCACCGCATACGTTTTGTTCGGAGACTTTGGTTGGTTTTAATTGAATTGCCACATGCATGCGGACCGGATACGGATGCGGATGCGTTGTTGGGATGACGATACTGCAAGGGAGGTCCAGACTCGCTCGGAGGAACTGAGCGAAAAAGAAAAAGAAAAAGAAAAAGCGAAAAGTAGCCGAGCGAGCGTGTCATTTCGGGAAGCGGGTCGGAAAGAATAGGCGTCTCCCAACAACCCTCTCTCGAAACCATCAAAACAACGCCCCCGCGTCGCCTTTGTTTGCTCTATGTTGCGAAGCAAATCCAGCTCGCGTGAAGCCATGACACTAGTATCAACATGTTGTGTACCCTAGAAGAAAGGTGTCGCGGAAGGGGGGTCCGGAATTCAGGGTTATTACAGCGGGGAAGGCGCATGGGTGGGCGTGTTCCATGTGTTCGGCTGACTTAGGGTCCGGCGATTTATCGTTTTGGCTTCGGCGTGGCTCGTTGCCAAATTGGCTCTCCGCTATTCGCTCCTGGCCATGACACAAAAAATCTAGACGATCGTTAGGTGTGGTCTGTGCCACTCAACCCGTGATGAGCCTCTGCGTGTGTCCGGGCGCCACCGGTAGGGAGACAGTGGCATGGCCTTACCTTGGCGGTTGAGCTAAAGTGTATATCAAGCGTTGCAATAAGCCTTGTCCTCCCCCTGCTGGTCATCATCAACAACTTCAACCCCAAAGACCAACCACCATCAACCGCATACAACAACACCACTCACACCAACATCAACATCCACATATCCCAGTGAGAGACGCACACCATGCTCCCATCTCCACCCCTCTTCTACGCCGTAGTGAGCGGCACCACCCGCCATCCCTCCCTCGCCATCCTCTCCACCATAGCTCGCACACACCCACTAGCCGCCTCTTCCACATCCACCTTCGCATCTTCCCTCCACCCGCCTCGTTTCGCCTCCCCTCCACGCTGTTTCTCCACCTCCGTCGTTGCAGCTGAAGAACAAGTGAAGCACCCCTTACACAAAGGCGTACAGGCACTCGACCGCGATAGAGAGCCCGGCAATAAGCATCCGAACGGCAGCTACCTGCTCTTCCACCCCATCTATTCCGAACAGGACCTGGATTCGGTCAAGATCGTGCATCGCGAGAGCAAGACGTTCGGGGATAAGGTGGCCAAGGCCATGTGCACGGCGGCGAGGAAGGTGTTTGATCTTGCGACGCGCTATCCGGATCACAATGGGGTCAAGTTCCCTCCTTTGAAACGCGACGTCGAGAAGACGGTCGGGCTGCCGTCTCATCTTGCTAGAAAGATGGAGCTGCTCAAGGACAGCGACGTCGGTGAGAAGGCCGTGGATGCCGACAGCAATCACGTCAAGACCAGCAGCCATACCGAGGAAGCCAAAGCCCCAGCCGTGGTCAATCACACCAAAGCTGACCTGCAGGAACTCAAAGAGTCTGACGGCGCCATGACTCTTCAAGAAATGCGCCAAAAGGGCCTCTGTTTCGGCCCAGACGCCTGGCTCAACCGCATCATCTTTCTCGAAACCATCGCTGGTGTCCCCGGCATGGTCGCTGCCACCTGCCGCCACCTCCAAAGCCTCCGCCTCATGAGGCGCGACAAGGGCTGGATCCACACTATGCTCGAAGACGCCGAAAACGAACGCATGCATCTCCTCACCTTCATGGAGCTCGCCAAACCCGGCTGGATCGCGCGCACCTTTGCACTGCTCGCACAAGGCGTCTTCTACAACTTCTTCTTCGTCTTCTACCTCGTCTCGCCGCGCGTCGCCCACAGGTTCGTCGGCGTGCTGGAGGAGGAAGCGGTCACGACCTATTCGTTTATCCTTGAGGATCTTAAGGAGGGGAGATTGCCAGAGTGGGAGAATGTGCGCGCGCCAGAGATCGCCAAGCAGTACTGGCAGCTGGGCGACAACGCTATGCTCGTAGACGTCATCCGTGCAGTGAGAGCGGATGAGGCCACGCACAGACATATTAACCATACGTTTGCTTCGCTAGAGTCGACAGATCCTAACCCGTTCGCGTTCAGGGAACCACCCGCTAAGATGCGCGCAGAGAAGTATGGCCTCGAGCGCGAAGAGGCGCTCGAATGGGCAAAGGGCAAGGAGGTTAAGGACGGAGAGACGCCACACCGTCTTACCGAGAAGGAGGCATGAGTGGCGTTACGCTCATATTTGGCCGTCGTAGTGTCGTTTTTTTGTACAGTAGTTGTTAGCTTTGCACCGCTCTTCGTCGTTAATATTAGCAGGTTCGCCGCGTTGCATGTAGAGCGTGGGTGCGAGTGTGCTGTGCGCTTCGAAAGGCGGCCACATGGCGGTGCAGTTCGGTATAGTGGCACTGTCGAATCCTTTCGTCAATGCATTGGAGAGGTGCAACCAGCGTCGGCGCGCGGTGTAAAGGCGGAAAAAAAAGGAGAGTATCGCGGTTCAGTGCCCGATTCGAGGTCGCAATGCCAGTGCCGTGCCGCCCACCAGCACGAACGATGAGCTCACACGGTCAGTCAACAGATTCCAAACCCAGCCTGCCGGAAAGCTAAGCCCATGGTATGGTATGGTGAGCCCGTCTTGGAAGTCGCGAATTGGTTGTCAAGACTGTCAAACTTCCGAACTGCGCAGATCGAGTGAGCCCAAAGCGAAGCAAACTGCATACCAATTAACCTGTCGAATAAAAGAAGCGGGCAGAATACCTGCAGAATCTGGGTGGCGTCAATATGCATATGCAGTTGCCAAAGTATCCTCCGTCCGGCAACGGATTAGGGGATTGACATACACGCATACGTCCATGTTTCCTCAGTCGGGTGGAAAGCAAGATCGTGCGGGGTGATTTTGGGTTTAGGTTCAAACTGACATCTGCCGGAACATGTATAGTTCAGCGCAAACGACTTCCCCCTTCCCCCTTCCCCCTTCCCCCTTCCGCCACCGACTTGACACATGCCACCCACCCACCCGGGTACATAGCAGTCCGTAACCGACAATGAAACCGGCAAGGCCCGACCCCATAGCCGGAGCGCGGAAGCTCCCCAGCAATCTCTCAAGTCAACCTTTTTATCCTTCCTTGGCTCTAGCACAAACTTTCTGCATGGCCAAGTCGCGAAGCGAGTTTCCTGAACGTGTCGATAATGAAGGTTATACTTCGTCGACGAGATGTTGGATGATTGTCTCGCGGGTATCAACCGACGGTGAAGATCATACGGATGGAGCTAAGAAGTGATATGCGACCGCACTTTTTCCCTCGTGCTGGCTCGACCCTGCCGCAATCGAACGAATTGACAGAGAACGTTGGAAGCGAGAGCATTGCGTGCTTCAGAAGCTTGACCCCTGAAGCTTATACGACCGGGCTAGGATACTTACGCCCTCGTAAGCTTGCGGATCACCGACGACGAAACCCATCGAGCCGCAGCAATGCGCTGGCTGGACGCAAACGTTTTAGTACACGACGTGACTTAGCTTCGATGGTCTTTTGGCTTTCGCCCAAACTCAAGCTCACCTTAGCGCAGCGTAGAGACATCGCGCTGATCCTGAGGGCTCGATTTTGCTCGAGCGATAATTGCTAACCTGTTGATATCTGTTGATCCTTCTAGAACGAAACCGCCGGTGTGCCGGGGTTGCTGCCTTCTGTTCGTCGGAATGAGCCTGCTATCTCCTACCGGGTCAAGTCTGTTTCGCCGGAAGGTCTGAACCTGCTCGATTCTTGACCCCGAACCAGCGCTATCAAGAACATTCGGCCATACATCCCAACAGCTGTTATCGCCGTAGAGGAAGCTCGTGCCAGTGCAACATTACGCTCGAGTCGAGCAAGAGCTTGTCTGCGCTGGCACACTCTTGTCCAGCTGGACCGAGCAAGATGTCATCCCTTGCTTCGTCGTGCTTGCGGAGTCCACGCGTAGATAGAGTCGTCCGTCCTTACGACAAGATGTGCGACACCAGCGTAGATTGTGCGAGGAGCGGTGTGGCCCTCCATCGCCAGAAGCAGCGCTCTCACGCTGCTACAGTAGACTCGATTATGGCCGAGGAGCCGGGAAGTGCTTTTCGGCCAAACACGTCCAACGCACTGCTCGCATTCGTGATGGCAAGAATGGTGCTCGAAGAGCCGCTGTACGAGTACAGCGACACTTTGCTCCCACGCTGGCTGCAAGTAGTCGCCCCTAAAAGCTAGCCTTGGGAAGCCGTCGAGCGGATCATCGCCCCCTTCGTCGAACGTCCGTTTGTCCTGCCAGTGTTCGACTTGATCCAGACCCAGACTCCTAGCAGTCGTTTTCACAGTCGTTTCACCGTATCCTGCACATCCATTCGCCAACAGCCCTCCTCGGATAGACGTCGTTACGTACAAGCCAGCTGTACGCGAACAAGTGCTCACTTTCAGATCCCTCACGTTCTTATCTTGACGCCTCTTCCTCCTGCCAAAGAGGCGGAAGCAGTGCCGAAAACGCCCTTCGATTCGAGGCCTACTTTGACTCTCAGATCCGAGCGGACGCCACTCCAGCCGGCGGCTCTGGTGGAGTGCCCTCCTTAAGAAGCTTTCCTGCTGGCTCGTTTCAGAGGCCGTCGGATAAAACCAAACCCCACCCCCACACCAGGAGCGACAGGCCACTCTCGTTCACCAACACTGCGCATCTTGCGACCCAAAAAAACAAAAACCGATACGTTTAGGAGCTCCACTCGCTAAGCGATCCCGAGTCACAAGTCGTTAGTACCTCTTGGACGAAGTTGGTAAGCTGAAACCCGGACCCAGGAAATCCATAGGTCAAGCTTAATGCGTGTCGAGAATAGAAAAGGAGGCTGACGATGGTTGCTCGATTTGTTGGCTCTTGATACTCTGTCAGTGCTGGCTCGCTTGCTTACGTGCCACAGCGCCTCCTTAGGCTTGCATCTGTTGTAGAGTGTCGACCTTGTAACCGGAGATAGGCAAGATTCCGTCTCCCCGGGGACATAAGAACGTTTGAAAGGGCTCTCAGAGTACAGAGAAAGCTGCACACCGGTCTAGTCGTTCCTGACGAACCTTGTTGTCTCTGAGGCAAGGTTGGCAAAGTGGCGGGGACCGGCAACGAAGTCGACGCAGAAACCGCACTCAAGTTGCTGCCGCCCCGGAACTTAGAAGCCAACTTGCGCTGTCCAATCCTCTTTCTGGTCGAGACCGCTGAACCAAGCCACGCTGCGGCAAAGTTGGCATCAAGCACCGGCGGCGCTGATCTTGAACTTTCAGCCTCGACACCGGTCTTTCTCCTTCCTTTTCTGGAAGAGACGGAAGCTTCCTCTGGCATCTTTGGCTCCTCGGTCCCCTCCCCAACGAAATTGGGTCGTGCTGCGCGCAACGGAATCCACATCGTTCGCTCGACGCAGTGTACGCTCGTCTCGTAGATCGAGAATCCCCCTCATCGACCTTCGTCGGACCTCGCAGCTGCCGGGAAGTTGATCTTGCAGCACCTTGGCAAAGCTAGAGCTTTTCGCTCCTCATCTAGAAAGGTTGATGACTGCTTTGGTGTCGGTCGAGTTGGCGTTGCTGCTAGCAATACCTGCAATCACGCTTTAGACGCTCTCGAATAGGCCCAACTCTGCCGCGGCGTTGGATCAGCGGTCGTCGCAGTCGCCTCGGGCACTGAGCGTCGTATTAGTTAATAGCAAAGACGGGATCTCTCGGAAAGGTCAGCTTCGATCTCCAAGTGTGCTCTTGACTCAGCCTGCAGCAGCAGCAGCAGCAGATCAGCTCAATTTTGGGTTGGTGCTTTGGACTCTCGCCGCCGTAGCCATACGTCGCGACTTACAAAAAAAATCAAGACTACAAAGCACGATACACACACTGCGATTTCGCCAAATCCTCCATCCCCTTCCGATTCGGGCTGGTCAGCACCCAATAGGGCACGGACGGTCGGGCCAAGAGCCTGAGACGAAAGAAACACTTTGGTAGGCTTTGGCTCAGTCTCCTACTGTGCCTGGCCCACACTCCAGCGGACGCGCCGAGACGTTGAAAGAACTGCGCTCAGGGTCCTTCGGTCGTCTGCAGCTTCTGGCGAGAGAAACAGGCGTCCCTCTTGCGTTCTCTGCGCAATTCTGCTGTTGCCCATTGTCGTGTGACAATTACCATCGCGGGCAGAGCGACTAGAAAGAAGCGCCTCGAATTGTTCAGAGCTTGATTCTGCTGCACACACTCTCACTTCGGTCCTGCCGATTTGGCGAAAGTGCAGAATCGTCATTATCGATAAGCTGCTCGAAAGACATTCCCACGCTTTCAAGTGTCGGCCATAGGGAAAGAGCGAAAAGAATTCAGAGCAGTGACGAGAGTCGTAGAACGACAGCTGCTGCGTCGCTGCAGCGGGAAAAAAGATTAGCAGTATTGCGCATTCAGTCACGGAGACCGCTCGAATCAGCGTTCAGAGGTGTCTTGTCTTGGACAACTGGGCTCACTCGCAACCGGCCTGCAGCTGCTGGACGAGTAGAAAAAGAAAGCTGAGCTTGAGCTTGGTTCCAAGCAAGATCCTTTACGAAGCAGAACCTCTGCCTCTTTTCGAGTTCAGCGCCAATCCTGGCAACCGTGAGACACAACAGATCTTGCTTCTCTTCGCAGCAGCAACTTCATTGGGATAATCACCGGTGGACCGTGGCTGTAAAGGTCAGATCGCAGCCGCTTCAGCTGCCCTCAACCCTTCGGGTTTAATCCGACGAACGCAAAGGCACTGCTCACATTCACCAGCTCCACATTCGCCAGCTCAAATCGCGGTTCGAGACTGTGGACAGTTTGCTCTCAGTTTCAGATCTCGCCTCAGGGCCTTCTGTGGCCAGACAGACAAAACTCTATTCCACCACCCAGAACGTTTTTCGCCTTGACCCGCAGCTAAAAGATAGCTTCGACCCGGCCTTTCTGGGTTTTGTTTTCCTTGCAACGAACCCGAACAATACCGTTTGACAAGCCACCAAGACCGCACGCGAGTTCTGAACCGCTCAGACTGCTCGACAACTCTCATTCTCTCGCTCCCCCGTGGAATCACATTCTTCCGCTCGCTCGCTGCTTCCTTGCATGGAATCGTCGGCATCATCCGACTCTGTCGCGTCGCAAGCTCGCTTCTTTCTTTTGGCAGTCGGCATTTCCGTCGTTGCCTGCTCAACGCGTGGGAAGCATACATCGGACCAGCCTTTTGGCTTTCTCATTTCCCACTGACGAGACCGGCGCTGCTCAAAGTGCCGGTTTCGAGTCAAGCTTGATTAGTCCCTTGACAGCTCAGCTGCATCCGACCGCCACACGAGGAAGATTCTTCTGTTGGACTGGGGTCCGAGATTTCCATTGCGCTTTCAAATCTACACGTTGTACGTACTTGACCATTCCTCGCTCCTCTTTGGCCTTCCGACCATACACTGCACCTGCACTCTTAGTCAGCGGAGTGCCAGTGTCAATGATCGTGTCGCAGAGTACACGCAATTCGACGGGGCGGTGCATCAGCGTCCAATTCAGTTGGAAATCAGGTCATGCTCTGCTCATGTGCCCTGTGCCCTAAGCCGCAGCTGACTTGGCCGTCGCAATGTTCTCCTTCCCTTGATTTCCCATGCGCCACTCTTTTCTGGTTTCCTCGCAGACGACTGACCTTTCTCACTCTGTTACTTTGTGCCGTGCAGTAACACCTCGAGAGTGTTTCCGTCTCAGTCACACTCCCGTCACCGCTCGACTGCTGCATTATCCCGAAGCACAGCTAGCGCATGGAGACTCTCGAGAGTCACACGGACTGGAACGTGTAAAGAGCACATTTCAAGGTAACACTTTCGGCTCCTCTGCTGTCGCTGAGCGCAGCAGTGATTAGCAAGCTGACAGTTGGGTCTGCATTTCGAAACAGCACTCTCACGCTCGTTGTGCACACTCCTTCGCTTCGGCACATCCGGTCTGCTTTGCCCTCTCGACTTGTGCCCTTTCACGATGCCAAAGGAAGCAAAACTGTCCTTGGCTGTGGGTACTGGTGCAGCAATGTCACCTACATTGGGGCCAAGGACGAAGTCGGCGAGGTATAAGGACGATGCCGTTCTTGTGGAACGCTTGCCCAGTTCTCCATCAACGCTTCTGTCACCATCCATCACCACCACAACCGACGGACGTCTCCGCCTTGCCTCTCAGCACGCACTCCCCTCCAGTGCAACACACCCTCTCCTCACACCTACACAGCTACCATCGAGCTTTCCAACTCCGTCATCCTCATTCCTCTTTCGGTCCCTTCGCACGGGCAGACTGGACCACTACGATCTCAGTCCCATCCCCCTCACTCCACCGCCTTCGTCCCAAAACAGACGCAGCAAACGGACACCATCAGCGACACCTGGCCGAACAGATCCGTTTCTCTTCTACCGCAGCCCCATTCCTGGCCAGCACCGTCTGGATAGGAACGACGTCTGGCCCGAGTCACCAACGCTATCCGTTCGAAGGGCGAGAAAGCACTCTCAGGCGATTGCGGCTCCCACTCCGCTGAGGAATACAGCAAAGCAGATTGTGCCCAACCCGGGAATGCAGACCATGTCCTGTCTTCCGCCGCAATCCTCCACAGAGTCCCAGGCACCTCTGCAGCACAGGGAACGCCCTGCACACGAACCTTTGAGAGCTGGAGTTCCAGCCCCGGCCTGGCACGACATGCTGCCGCCTTTCAAGCCACGAGCTATGACGTTGGACGGCGCCGACCGCCCCACTCTGCCGCCCATGCTTGGCTACGCTCCGCAGAACCAAGTCGGTCCTATCCGCACTTCCCCCTCCCGCGCCTTTTCCGCTTTTCGTCACGGAAGCGAACACAGAAGCAACCCCTATTTCATCTCAACTCCGGCACGCAAGTCGATAGAACACACACGTTCCAACGCTTTCGTTTCTCCCATCACTCGGCGGGAAACGAGCGATGCGGAACCTCGGTCGCCCTACCAGTAAGTCGATAGGCACTTCCATGCCTCATGGCGCATGACGAAACGATCCGATCGACGTGCGATTGACATTGATTCTGTGATAACTGACCTCCGCAGCACACCTTGGACACCGACTAGCTCGCTCCGCTCCACCTCTAGCGGTATCTACCGCGAAGACTTTTTTGCCTCGAGCCACTCCTTGAGCCACGCTTCACTCATCACGCCCTTGCATCTAGACAGCTCGCCCCTCGAACCATGTCCCGTCCCTGCAAGTCCGATCAAGAAGGATCCCAGCGGATATCTGGGCATGCCAGGCGCGCCTCAGTTACCTTCTTCCCACCTTGTCAGCCCCAACAATGCGCTTGGACTCTACATGGAGCCTTCGCCTTTTCGATCCGAGCTGCTGCATCTTGAACTCGGTCATGTAGCTCAGCGAGGCTTGACGCTGCAGAGTGGTAACTATGCCCACGGTCGGTCTCAAACCGGAAGGAACGGTCCGATTGCGTTCACTCGTTCCCCAGCGACCATGTCAGATACGTCGCCTCTGACGCCTTCACCCCCTTCGTCCAGTGACGATCCCTTGCCGAAGCTGTCCCTCGGTCATCGCCATGGTCTTGATGCTCGATGCAGTGAGTCGGCCCTGGTCCTGCCTACGCTTTCCCCTCGCGGCCCTAGGCGAAATTTTTCCACGCCGCCAACCGACGGTCACGCAGCTGAAAAAGGCGGCGACAGCGACGACATATACAAGATGCCAATTCTCCGAGCCATGTCACCGCTCGCCGACATGAGCAGCGACAGCGAGGCCGAAAACACAATCGAGACATTGGCCAGCTCGGCGACGTTCCCCTCAACCCTGGAGCCTCCCGCTCAGGGATCCGCAGCCAACACCGACACCATGCAGGAGGACCTGCCACGTGAAGGTTGCAGCGGCGAGATCTTTGTCATACACAAGTCCGCCCTCCCTCTTACCCTTAAGAAAGACGGCAGCGACGCACACGAACAGCTCTTCTGCAAGCTCGACTCGACTACGCACCAGTGCTTCAGCGTTGTCGATGGCAAATGGGCCTGCTACCGTCGAAACTACCTCAAAGTCGATGTCTGCTTCCGCTTTGAAGACGACCGAGGCCAACGTCGCGACAATGTCGAAGGCGAGCTGTTGTGCCAACCCCACAACAAGGACCCCGTCCCGGTCGAGCGCATCGCAGTGCACATGACCGCCCACGTCATCACTCCAGACGGCAAATTGCAGAAAGGCCGCCAAGGTCTTGTGCCGCTCATCCAGTTCGGCCCGGCTCGAGAACGAGGACCACGTGAAGCCGTTCAGCCAATCGAGCTCCGCAGCGGTGGTACTGTCACCAAAGATGCTACTGTAAACGAACAGACTGCTACCAGGTCCGGAAACATCGCTGCCTTTCGGAGGGTGCAGATCAGGTCTGCGACCATGAACAACGGGCAGCGCGGGTCGGCCGGGCAGCAATTTTATGCGCTCAAGCTGACGCTGCTGGCGTTTGGAAAGCAGAGCCCGATGACGCCGGCGGCTGGGGTGGAGCTGGCGAGTCTTGTGTCGCATCCCATTACGGTGAGGGGCCGGTCCAAGGTTCATTATGCTCCGGCGCCGGCTGTGGAGATTGGCAAGCGACAGGCTGCTTCCGCTTTACAAGCCACGTCGACCGCTAGCACGAGGCGTAGCGCTGCGAGTAGCAACCAAGGCATGATGAGACGTGGCACTCCTTCCCAGAAGAACACGTCCTACAGTTCTGGCGACAGCGGCAGTCGCCGAAGCATCCGCCTGCTGCGTCCATCCAGCGTACCAGCCTCAAGCATCGTGGACGACGCCAGCGGGGAAGCAGACGAGCCCGAAGCCGCGACCTGCTCCACTTCACGCGCTGCAAACAGAGTCATGGACATCCGCAGCGTCATCTAGTTCCCAACTCGTTCGAAACGATCTCTCCGCCTCCCTCGACGAACTGAGTTACCCACCATCACCCAAAGATTGGGCCCACGCTCACAACTAGCAGAAGCACGAACACTTCTTCCTCCACGCGAATACCGATCAATACCCCGCAACCATCTCTTTTACTTTCGCCTAACAAGGGCCCCGTATCCATGGGGGTTAACAGGAACGAGACTACACGCGCCTTTGTTGCGTCGTCCACCAACAATCTTTCTGTCTTTGTCCCGCCTAAGTTCACTGTGATATTGTGCCCACGAATGCGATGCACGATATGCCTTTCTCTCTTTTCTCTCCGCGAGGGGACTCGGTCTCCGTCTGTGCCGTATGTGGAGCTTTTTCATGTTCCGGGAAGTATGCAAAGGTGAGACGACACGGTCGAGAGTAGCGAGAGCTTGGGATCAGGATGGTTTTGTCAAAGGTGTATATTCCTCTTTGCGAGGCGGGCACTAACATCCTATGGTGGTGAAGGGGACGAGAGAATTTACTCGTAGATCCACGAGTCGACAGCGCGGGTGTAGTTGATGGTAGGGTTCTGCTCGCCGAACCAGAGAGCGATCTCGGCCTTGGCAGACTCGACCGAGTCGGAGCCGTGGCAGACGTTGCGGCCGACGTCGATGGCAAAGTCGCCACGGATGGTGCCGGGGGCGGAGTCGAGGGGGTTAGTAGCGCCGAGGAGGACACGGCCGGTCTTAACGGCGTCCTTGCCCTCGAAGACGATGCAGACGACGGGGCCCGAGGCCATGTACTTGATGAGGCCAGGGAAGAACTTCTTGCCCTTGAGGTCCTTGTAGTGCTTCTCGAGGTGCTCCTCGGAAGCGTGGACCATTTTGAGCGCAGCGATCTTGTAACCGCGGTTCTCGAACCGCTTGATGATCTCACCGACGATGCCGCGCTGCACGCCGTCGGGCTTGATCATGATGTAGGCTACCAAGGGGGACATCAGCAGGACAATAACGATGGAAGATTAGCATGTTGTCACATTATTCGAGAGCAGGGGGAAGGACGAGGATGGGGGAAGAGTACGGATGCTTACTCTGCTCGGTAGCCATTTTGAGAGATGTTGTTGTCTGCGATGACGATGGTGGTGGAGAGAAGTAAGCAGGTGGGGTGGAGCTGTAGCGCAGGTTGTAGACGCACGAGGCGAGCAGCAGAACGGCCAGCACCGCTCCGGTAAGGCTCCAGCGGCGCATCCTCAGTTTGCTCTGCCTGCACTTCTTCTCGAGAAACACACGCAAGGTGCAGCGAGAGGTTGTGTGTGTCTAACTTTTTTTTTTCTTTTCTCCCTTTGGCCAAGGCACACACCTCAAACAACACAGCAACAGACGCAGGGGCAAAAGAAAAAGGGCGCGGTGATCAGTGCATCTTTGACATTCTTCTCACTCGCCACTTTCCGGCTGTCTCGCCCGAATAGAAGAACAGGTAAAAACAACCACGTGACGAGTGGAGGCAGAAGGTTGCACCCGCATGTTGGTGGAGCCTGTCCAACCCACTCACCTCCTGCATAAGCTACCTTCGCTCTCCATACCCTCCGCATCAGCTTTCTCGATACCAACACTCCCTAGCTCTACCCCGTTCGCTGCATATGGACAGGTGATACCGGAAGCCCTACGGAGAGCAACAATGTCGCTCTCACTATACCCCACACCCTCGTCTTCCACCCCATCTTCTTCCACATCACGACCCCCGAGCAGTGTCATCTCTTCGCTGAGGGACCGTGGTATCTCGCTCCCCAACTTTTCCCAGCTCAAGACGAAGGAGCTCCGCTCTGGTCACCGCCAGTCCGTCCGTGGGTTAGGGTGGTCTATCGACGGGCGCAAGCTCGCCACTTGTGGTGCGGACCGCAGTGTTAGAATCTGGGTGCCAGAACGATCGGTGGACCACCGGGCATCTACCGAATTGAGGGGGCATGGAGAGAGTGTGGATCAGCTGGTATGGCACCCGACGAATCCAGAGGTGCTGGCAACCGCGTCTGCGGATAAGACGGTGCGCGTTTGGGACACTCGAGCCAAGTCTGCGGGGGGCAATGGGTCTGGGTCTGGGTCTGGGTCGGGAGGAGGGGGAGCGGGAGCGGGCGAGAGTGTTATAGCGACACCGGGAGCGAACATCAACATCACCTACCACCCCTCCGGTCACTACCTTGCTGTCGGGGACAAGTCCGATACCGTCTCTATCATCGATACTCGCACCAACAAGATTGTGCACACTGTCTGCTCGCGGCGCCCCACCCCCCCTCTCGCCGACGCGAGCTACACCCCGAGCACAGTGCTTGGGAGCTACGACGAAATCAACGAGCTCGCCTTCTCGCCCGATGGCTCGCTCCTCCTCCTCAGTTCTGGCTCTGGATCGGTGCACTTCCACCACACCCACTCCCCTACGCCATACACCCGCATTCACTCTCACCCTACTCACACGGCCAATGTGTTTTGCCTGCAGTACGATCCGCTCTCGCGTTTCGTCGCCACCGCTTCATCGGATGCAATGATCTCTCTGTGGGATTCGCGCGAGTGGTTCTCGCACAAGATGCTCACCAGTCTCGCCTTCCCAGCGAGAACAATCAGCTTCAGCTTCGACGGCGAACTCCTCGCCGCAGGAGGTGAGGATCCGTTTATCAGCATCAACGCAACATGTGCTAGCGCAGGGAAGGAGGATGGGGGGGACCAGGTACACAAGATACAGCTAAGTCAGAATACGATGATCAATACGCTGGCATGGCACCCGAGTAAGTATGTGCTGGCATATGCAGGCGATGAGGCGCAGAAGGATGTTGGGACGGTGCGCGTGTTCAACCTCTAGCGATCAGCCCCTACCACCACCACCACAACGCTTCCTTCCTTCCTTCCTTCCTTCCTTCCTTCTCGTCTCAACCGCTGGCCTTTCTCGTTGTACTTGTACCGCTTCCTCACTGCATTGCAAATCATCAAACACACACACGCATACAAGCTCAAACAAAAACGATCCGTGCTCTCTGTAAATTCGCTGAACTTGACGGCTCAAGCTATGCTCCAGCTTCTAGAAAGTAAGACTCTTAACCAGCGCATCCGCGATCCGGATCGCCTCGGGCTTGTAAAACAGCTCCCCAACGTGCGGGAACGGCGTATCCCACCCACCCACTCTTCCGATCGGTGCCTCCAGCTTGAGGAAGCAATTCTGCTGAATATGCGCAGCGATCTCCGCGCCCACACCCGCAGTCACAGGCGCCTCGTGCACAATCACGCAGCGACCTGTCTTTGCTACCGACCTCGTAATCGTTTCCCTATCCCAGGGCAGGATGGTTCGAAGATCGATGACTTCGATGTTGGCGCTGCGGACGCCGGTGGGGAAGTGTTTGGCGATTGAGGCAGGTGGGTTGTGGAGCACGGCCAGCGCTTCGATGCAGGCGTAGAGCGGTGCACCCCACGAAATCAGCGTGAGGTCAGATCCAGGCTTAACCACCTCAGCACTAGACAGTGGCAGAGTGAAATCGTCCACCGGCACCTGCTCCACCGCACTCCTGTACAAGATCTTTGGCTCCAAAAACACCACCGGATTCTCATCCCTCACACTCGCCGCCAACAACCCCTTCGCCTGCACAGGCCCGCGCGGCAGTACCACCTTCAAGCCCGGCACAGGCATGAAAAACTGCTCCACACTCTGGCTATGATACAGCGCACCATGTCCCACCCCCTGACACGGCGCCCGAATCGTCAGCTTACCCGCATGGAACTGCCCCCCCGAGCGATAGTTGTACTTGGCAGCTTCGTTGACGATCTGATCGAACGCAGGGAAGATGTAGTCGCCGAATTGAACTTCGGCGATAGCGGTGTGGCCCATGTCGGCAAGGCCGATGCCGAAACCGACGATGCCCTGCTCGGTAAGCGGGGTGTTGAATACGCGGTCGCGACCAAAGGTTTCAGAGAGACCCATGGTGGAGCGGAAGACGCCTCCGAACGCGACGTCTTCGCCAAAGACGAGGGAGGTGGGGTCGGACGAGAGGATGTGCGCTTGCGCGTCGCGGATCGCCTAAACAGTCAGCAACAGAAGAGAAGAGGGAAGGAGAGAAAGCGGTTAGTATGCTCATGGATTCGCGGCAGCAGCTACCACCACAGCGCAGAGCACAAAGAACACGGAAACAAGAGTGAGTGTGGAATCAAGGTCTATACAACGCTAAGCTACATGAATTTGAGAAATGTTGAGAGCAACTGGTGTGTGTCGTCTTGAGCCTACTGCTGCTGGGACTCGAGATCGCGCTTGCGCCCCTCGAGCGTAAGCGCAAGCTGCTGACCTGCAGCCTGGCTAAGCACACCAGCCAACTGTTGCCCAGGCGCACTGAGCAAGCCGACAATCTGTGCCCTAAGCTGGTCCAGACTGCCGATCCTACCCACATCCCTCGTCTGCGGCACCTGCAACAACCTGTTACCCTCCAGCACCGCCGCAAGAGGCACGAGCCTTGGGTTGGCCACGGCCGTCTCTGGATGCTTCACCGCCTGTGCCGGCGCACGAGGCGGAGCGTGGCCGAGCGCACGATCAACGACGTTGAAGAGCGCACTCAGGTAGGCAGGAGTAAGAGTTTCGCACGTGAGCAAGGCGATCGGACCGCTCAACGCCGGCTGCAATCCCTCCATCGACGGGTTCCCGCTCGCAAGCTGTCGAGCCGCAGCCTTGATCAATCCAGCACGGACAACGGTGAGCGAAGCTTTCGCCTGCTGTCCGTGCGGAAGCTTGATCGCGGCAATGTCGGAGCGCACCTTGGCGAGCTCAGCGACGGAAAGATTGTTGTGCTGAAGGACTAGGACCATCTGGCTGTCCTGAAGGAGGCGGAGGTACTTTTCGTACAAGAACGACTTCTTTGCCGGATACTTCCTCTCCACCTTGACTGTCGAGGTGGATGCTGAGGGAGGAGGAGGAGAAGGGGATACGGAAGCTCTGGACGTGGCCGAAGTGGACATTCTACGCACCGTGTACATGTTCATCTTTGCTGTTTCTCTCTGCATGCTCTGTTCTCCGTCGACAAAGGTGAGGCCCGGGGTGGCGAGGGCAGATTCGGTCGTGTTGCGCAGCAGCGGGCTCTCGCTCACCGCCGGAGCTTCCGAGGCGGAAGGAGGAGCGGCCTCGGCAACACCGGCGGCGGATTGGCTGGTGGTGGCAAAGCTTCGGAAGAACGACATCGACTTGCGAGCCTGAATAGCGGTGGGTCGGCGGCTGGAGGAGCTCGACGAGGAGGCGAGGGGGTGTGCAGCGGTGTGGAAGTAGCGCGAAGGCGACTCGGGGTCGTTGCGAGGCTCGAGGCGGTGCTCGAGGGGCGACTCGTGAGCGGGGGGAGGGCAGTAAGAACCACCCTTCAGCTCCATGTCACGCGTCTGGTCGACACCGTCCTCGAAGATGGGGTCTTCGACGGCCCAGCCCTCGGTGGGGTCCACGGTCCTTTCCATAGGTCGGCTCAAGGCCTCGTTGGTAAGGTGCTTGATGTCCTCCTCTGGCAGCTGAATGTCCAACACGCGGAAGTTCTCCTCGATTCGCTCGGGAGTGACACTCTTGGCGATGGGAATGATATCCCTGCCGAGGGTCCACGCGAGCAGCACTTGAGCCGGAGTGATGTTGTTCCTCTGCGCAATGTCGACGACGACGGGGTCTTCGAGGTACTGAGGCGCGTTCTGGCTGGATCCAAATGGCGAGTAGGCCTGAAGGGTCACACCGTGGGCGTGGGCGTAGTTGCGGAGCTCCTCGTTGTGCACACCGAGGTTGACCTCGACCTGGTTGACGACGGGCTTGATGGTAGCCTTGTCGATGACCTCGCTAGTTCGGCGGATGTTGAAGTTGCTGACACCAATGTTGCGGACCTTGCCCTTCTTGACCATCTCCTCCATGACGCGGTAGGTGGCCATGAAGTCACGCGAGAGATCGGCCTGCTCGACGGGGTGACCGCCGGTGCTGCGAATGGAGCTAACCATGGAGCCGTTGGCATTGAGGAAGGCAACGGGCCAGTGCATGAGGTACAAGTCGAGGTAGTCGGTGCCGAGATCCTTGAGCGTGGCATCCAGCGCCTAGTAAGGTGCGAAAAGATGCAGCGAGCGTTGTTGTCAGTAGATGGAACAGGACAAAACTAGAAGGTTGAATGTGTTGGATCAACACTTACCTTTTCGACGTGCTCAGGGTGGTGGAAAGAATTCCAAAGCTTGCTAGTGAGCCAGAGGTGCTGACGAGGCACACCTGCCTTCTTGATACCGGCGGCGACTGCATCTTCGTTCTTGTACGCCCAAGCGCAGTCGATTTGACGGTAACCCGTCTTGATGGCGTGAGCAACCGCAGCAGGAGCCTGCTGCTTGGACATCTTCCAGGTGCCGAAACCCAGCTTGGGGATCTCGGCCCCGTTGGCCAAGGTGAAGGTGGCAGACCTTCGGATAGCAGAGGCGTACATGGTGGCTAGCTATGTTACTGCTACGGCTGAAATTGGGCTGCGAGTGGAAATACGACGACGCACGCTGATCTGAGATGCGGCGCGAGGTGTCGATTTGCGAGAAGAAAGATGCGATCCCCTTTTTGCGACGGCGGGCAGTTGAAGATGATGGGAGTGGCAGAATGGGATCACTAGCACACTTCAGAGGGAGAGCGTGGGAGTGATGGGAAAGATGTCCCGGAAACAAGAATTGGTCGATGGTGATGTTGAGGAAGGGACGGGAGAGACAGAGAGCAAGAGAACAGAGAGAAACAAAGAAAGGCAAAGAGAAAAAGATGAACAGATACCACGGCGGCAGCAGCTGATGCAGCGGAGGTACCGATGAACAAGGGTTAGTCGGGAGTAAGAGGGGCGGAATGGCCGAGAGAGAGAGAGAGCGATGAGACCGAAAGTGTGACGATCTGCAAGGAGGAGGAGGAGGAGGAGGAGGAGGAGAAAGAGGACGAGCAGCAGCGGCGAGTCGAGAGGAGAAGGAGACTGCTTCGGGGTTGAAGGTTGGAGCGGTTGTGGGTTGAAAGTGCGTTGGGAGTGACGAGAGGTAGAGAAAGGCTGCGGTGATGTCGGCTTGGAATGGTGTGGGTAGTACGGCGTAAGAAGAGAGGAGCAACAGCCGAAGTGATGGTTTAGAGCCAAGAGGAGGGGAAAAAAAAAAATTGCGGCTCCAGGGCGCAGTCGGATCAAGCGAAGCAAAGCATCATATCCAGGTCTTGAGAAGAAAAAAAAAACAAAAAGGTGGCTAAGGGGCAGAGACGGCGTGCAAGCGGTGTTACTGTATTGGTTCAAGGGTTGTGACCGCGTCCTGCTGACCTTGCTGTTCCTCTCGCTCGCCCCGCCTTCTGTCAAATGAAGGGGAAAAAAATCAATCAATCAATCAATCAATCAATTGCGTCTGTATTCCGAGTTGAAGCGATTCGAAGCGTGAGCCTTAAGGTTGCGCGCGCACTTTGGTGTAAAGAGTGTGGTGTGCAGCGGATCGAATCTAAAATGGCGCTTGCAGACCGCGATCCCAAATTGGAAATGAAGCAGTCTTCCCCTCGCACTCTCTCTCGACTACACGCGCTGTAGACCCTGGTTGTGTTGGTGACGACCGACTACCTCACTGCTTGGCTCGCTTGCAATACGAGCCTTCTGCACTCCGCAAACATACGCCGGGTGACCAATCTAAACTTGCTCGTGAGCTGTCGACTGCTGAACCCGCTCATTGCAATTTGGAACTGCTTGTGAGACTTCTATGGAGAGATAGTCCAGGCAACAACGCACGCACTGGCCACAAGCAGCGCTCGGAGAATAAGCACTTGGCAAGGAGGAATCGTGAGAAAAAGTGGACACGGCAGTGGTTGGGATCGCCCCACTTTTCTTGATTGCCGAGCTTCTCGCACACTCACACACCCGCACACCCGCACGCACGCACGCACGCACCTCTTCGTTGCAACACACATGAAGCCAAGCCTTTCTGACCACCCCTCTCCTGCGTACAGTACCCAACGGTGTGATTTTTAGGACGGCATTCAATATTTGTCGCGTGAGTGCTGCTGCTCTAAAGCGGGCCAAACGGCGACCTTCATGGAAACGGATTGCCGAGTGCGCAACATGCCGACTTGACTCGCACTCTTTCATCTCGCCGGGCACGTCACCACTCTTTCCCCGTCTGCGATGCCGGTCAATTGCGCGGCGAGATACTGAACAGTCTCACACTATCTGCGCATGAGCCCACCTTTGTTCACACTCTTCCTGTGCCACTGCAGCCCTGCTTCGTTTATTGCCAGCAGAACCCGACAGCGCAAGCGACTTGCGATGGTCCGACCGCACTTTCCTATCACACTGTCCGCGCAGCAACCAAGATGGTACGTCCCAATCCGACTCTTCCCAACAGAGATCACACGATTGGCTTTGACGGAAGCACTACGCAAGCTCATAGAGAGCGTTGAGCCGCGAGGATGAGTAGTGCGACAGTCGTGGTGGGTCGAAGGGACAATGCTGCACTCTAGCATACCCAGGATTGACGGGGACAGCGTTACCAAGGTGATGCGCAGCCAAGGCAGAACCGGCGCCATGCGTTCCCAGCAGATGGAGCACGGGTCAACGCTTTACTTTTGCTAGTCAGACTATGCACCAAGTCTGTATCTCTCGCCCTCGCCCTCGCCCTCGCAAACTACCGAAGCTCGCACCTTGTCCAAATTGCTTAGCTCCACTATCTACTGCTACTCGTTCGGAACCGATGTGGGCCCCTCGAGAGATTTGGAATCTTTCTGGCAGAAGACACAAGTCGAGTTGGGTGGACATACAGTAAGCTGATTTGGTTCGGCCCACCGGGCCTGACACGCAGCAGAGTGGAAGAAACTGCGGGGAGAGCGGGGGACAGCCCAGCACAGTCTAGCACAGTACAACGCGCTCTCCCCCTCCATCTCCCCATTTTGGGCGCGTTGAACACCCGTCAAATCCGACAAATCCCCTTCTCATGCCCCGCATTCCATTCGACTCTGCAAGCCTTGTCCCGCAAACAACAACATTGCCGTCTTGACTCGGACCTCGAATTCGATTTAGAGCAGGGACACTGTGACCTCACACACCCATGTTTCGGATTGGATTCAGACCCTGGCAAAGGACCCTATTCCGAACCATCATTCGAGTGTGTATCATATGAACGGAGCGTATGGGGCAGCCATTGTCCGCCGTCACGTCCGAAGCTTTGATGGGATACCCGATACTTAAGGCCTCATCTACCGCCCGATCTGAAGGTAAATGTAAGATGGGACGGCGGCGTAAGGCTGGTTCAGCAACGTCCCGACATCGGATCGTGACAGCAGCGATGGTATCGGTCGACCCGATTCCCAGTCGAGTCGCGCAACACGAGGAGGAGAGGGGATGTAAGATCAGCCGAAAGAGTGCGCATCGCCATGGTATCAATCCTTTGCCCCCATAACTCTACTTTGTTACCAAGCCTGACCATCACAAGAAGCTTTAGAGAGGCCGAGACTCAAATCATGCGACCTGTCGACACATCAACGAGGGCTAGTGCCCAGACGACGTTTATCTTTGGCACTGACATGCTTTTCACCAGCCAAACGCTCTTACGGTCGGAGCCGCTGTGATGCTGATGAGGATGGTGGGATATGGAGGATTGTCGGTCTCAGAACCCACTTCATTCCAAGTGCCAAGAAGGATGGGCGGTGCAATGAGCCACCCACATAGAGGGCGAGACCCTCCTCGCACCTCATTGAGCCAAGTCATCATGGCTATCACACTAGGCGATCAGGGCAGCGCGTCGTCGATAACGTTATCAGCTCGATGCTTCCGTCCTGATCTCTAGAACCCGGGACGTGGGGACCAGTGGGTGTGTTCACCTCCCACAACTTGGCGACGGGACTAACCTATCGACCTCTGGTATAGAATCACACAACCCACCTCGACTTCGATGCCAAAGAACGACTGCTCAGACACTGACTCTGCAACAATTTGCAGAGACTCACCCTTGCGCTTGCGCTTGCGATGACAGTGTTAAGCAAAGCAAAAGGTTATACATGCCAAACCTCTATAAAGCTGTTCCATTTCCACTCTTCTCACTCCTCTGCAACCACTCGACAGCAACCTCTCCCGCTTCGAGTGCTATCCCGTTATGCTGCTCTCCAAGTCCCCCCTCGCGCTCCTTCTCTTCGCATCTACTGCCCTCGCCGGCTCCTCCAGCCGCATGCAGCGCCTCAGCCGCCGCGGCGACGACCCCATCGAAGCATGCAACAAAGCCCACGTCAACTGGCTCTGGCAAACGAGCCTCCCACCCGCCGCCAACGCTGTCGTCTGCTACAATGATGACTTCAAATACGACATCAACCGATCCCCAGCACACTTCCAGCAAGCCAGCACGAAGGATTGTTACGAGCCCACCAAGTACTGGTATACAGGTTATGATCACACGCAGTAAGTCAACCTCCCATCATCCCATGCTGTCTGTCTGGCCGAGAAGCATAGGCTGACAAGGGTATCATGGCTTGTTGGTGGGTGTTTAGGTTCAACTGCTTCTTCATGTTTGGGGACAATGAGTTCAAAGGGCATGGGCATGGTGGGTACAGGAACCTGGCGATGGTGTACGATGGCAACAAGTGCAAACACCACGCGGGCGACCGGAAACTCACATGTAAGGCTTGATGCTCGTTGCTGCGCTTGCGGGCAAGGCGTTGGACCCATCTCGATTACTTTCCATGGCGAAGTATAGACCCAAATTGTATGCTCTGTTGAGGTTTTCGCAGATGGGCGTCCTTGAGCCACTGTTTGACAATCACTCCATTAACCGACATACAAAGCGACCCTGGACCTCTTTCCACCTTCTGAGATTGAAAAGGAGAAAAGTGGACTGTGCGAGCTTGATGAAGCCCCGTTGCGACAGGTGAACGTTCGGCGCAGCAACTGTGGGGCACGCCGCAGCTACAGGACGACGCCAACACTGTTGCTCCATGGCGAGCTCGCTGACTTCATTGAAACGGATACAACAATCGGGCGTGTGGCAACCAGTGGGGTTTAAACACCTTCATCACCCACCTCAACGACGGGATGAAGCCGATGGGACCTTGAATCTCCCACCGTCTCCCCCTTTCTAGGCTGTGCTATGCTGTGCTATGCTGTGCTATGCTGTGCTATGCTGTGCTATGCTGTGCTATGCTGTGCTATGCTGTGCTATGCTGTGCTATGCTGTGCTATGCTGTGCTGAGCAACATCGTCGCGCATAATTATCATGTGTATATATATTTGGCCACTCGTCTCTCCTTTCACCCCTCGCCCCTCAATTCTCCCTTCCCTTGTGCCATCCATCCTTGCCCTTCTCTCGCCGAGTGGCATCTCAACAATGAAGCTCCTGATCGTAACTACGCTGCTCAGCATCTACATTTACAACGTCATCGCCGCTACCAGCCGCACTTCAAGCCTCGTTCGCCGCGGCAAGATCGAGAACTGCAACCGAGACTATGTCGATAAATTGTGGGACATCAACCCTGCCATACGTCCCTACCAAGCCACAGCAGCCATTTGCTATGACGACGACTTCTCGCTCACAGATATGACGGCCCAAGGCATGCAGGAGGCTGGTTGGAACACCTGCAAAGGAAAGACCTTGTTTGGGAAGAAGAAACAGTAAGTTTTCTCCCACCTTCCCATCCTTCTTTCCCTGATTTCCCGTACTTGTATTCGGTGTGGTGGGGCTTGCAGAAGCTGACAGAACTCGCTGCAAAACCTGGTTCTATATGTGGGTGCAGCTACCATTGCTTCTACATGCTGGGCACGAACACTTTCCATGCGAATGGCGACGGCGGGTTCATAAATTTGGCTATGCGCCACGACGGCAACTGCAACTGGGACAACTTAGCCAAGAACCTTACTTGCACGTATACTGGCTAAAGGCCCAACTTGAGGTATGCGAACTTGGCCATGTAGTACGATGGGGAGAAGTGTAGTGGGTACGGTGGGCAGAAGAGGCTCGCTTGCGTGGAGTGACAGCTTGCTGTCCCTTGGTTTTCTCGATTTGGGTTTCGTCAGCTTTGTACAGTACGTGTCATTCAGTTTTTAAAAAATGTCAGATAGTGCAAAATTGAATCATGCTTCTTCACCACCATCATCCACAAGAATCACCATAGAGTCATCAAATCTTGCTCAAACACCACCTTGCAGGATGCCATCAGAAACCCCTGGACACAAGCTACTCACTGATGCTCAGAAAACTGCATGCTTATCATTCAGAACAGCTGGATGGAAGCTCCCAAAGATTGCAAGGCATCTGGACCTCAACTATCACACTATATATCAGTTTTTCAAGTGCTATGATGCCTCTGGCAGCAAGGAGAATGCCTACCACACTCATGGGAACCCAAAGTACAGCCCTCAAGCTATCAGGAACATGGTCAGGAGCACTCAGAAGGATGCACAGAACAGGAGGACACCACTCAGGGAGATAGGCAAGCAAAATGGGGGTATGTCAACTAGCACAGTGGGGAGACAGCTCAGGAAGGCTGGGATCAACTGTTACAAAGCCACCAGAGCTCCCCTGCTCTCCCCTGCTAACAAAGCCAAGAGACTGCAGTTTGCTATGGAGCACAGGAACTGGACACTGGAGGATTGGAAGAAGGTGCTTTGGACAGATGAATCTGCAGTGGAGAAACAGGACAGAAGGCACAGGCATTTGCTTAGGAGACCACAGGAAAAGTATCATCAGGCATGCATTCAGCTTACCACCAGGTCAGGGACAGTCAAAGTGATGGTTTGGGGTAGCTTCATGGGCTTGCAAAAAGGTCCCCTGGTCAGGATGCCATCTGGGAGGATTGACAGCAAGGTATTCATGGATATCATGGAGCAGGAGGTCTTTTGTTGGTTCAAGGGACAGCCAGAGGATACTGTCTGGATGCAGGACAATGCTGCAATCCACAAGAGCACCTACAGTAAGCAGGGGTTTGCATTATATGACATTCAGACCATGTCATGGCCACCTCAGTCACCAGACCTCAATCCCATTGTGAATCTCTGGGCTTACCTCAAGCACAAGCTCCATCAAAGCTCCCTGCACCTTTACCTGCTATCAGGAGGACCAGAAACGGTCAAAGCTGCAATCTTCCAGGCTCTCCTTGAAGCATGGAACACTATAGAGGAGGATTACCTGTCAAAGCTCCTGGAGAGCATGCCTAGGAGGATGGAGGCTGTAATTCAGGCCAAAGGTGGCCAAACAAAGTACTGATTTGTAGTACATGCACCCCAGCATCCACAGAAAGCATCCCCAAGAGCATAGCAAAGGTTGTGTTGTGAAGTTTCTTTCAATGTTGATGTATGTTGACAGATATATGTGTCACAAAAAAAGCGATTTTCATTTTTTAAAAACTGAATGACATGTACTGTAAGCTTGGAGACGGTTCAAAGGGTGCGAAGAGCAGTCTGCCGCTTGTTGCAATCCTCAGGTTTGTCTTTCATTTCGTGCTTCTCGATCTAGAACACTTGCTTGTCGCTGTACGGTGTCTGTACACATCCATGGGAGCAGCGTATACCGCACCATAAGCACTTGTTGAGATCACAGCAATCGAGTGCAGCACGTTGTAATGAGCTTAGTGATTAAGAAAGAGAGATATAGCTGCGTCCTCTCCGGGCAAGATGAGGTACCTCGTCGCCGCCAACCGTGCTGGAACTGTGGCAACCGCGAGCTTTGCAGGCTCATCTTGCGCCCTGCAGATGAAGCCGGGCGGGACTGGCGAGAGCCCACTTTTGCTGTATTGTCTCAATTCGTCGCAGGAAGCGTGTCTCATCGTGACCTTCCCGCGCTAACTTAATGCTTGATGCAGAGTCCCAAATCTGCATGCCCCCAAGTCGTATAAGTACACAGGCGCGCGTCCCGGTGGCAGGAATCCATGCCATCCATTCCCACTTTATCGAGCTCTGACCATCGCTGGACCTTTCCCCTCTTTTCTGACGACCAGTCCGTCTAAAGATGAAGCTCCTCAGCACGCTGCACTTGAGTTTCGCCGTGGTCTTTGTGATTGCATTGACCTTACTGCACAGCTGTGCAGCTAGCGGTATGGAGGAAGCAGCCAGCTCTTCAAGCGAGGAGCCTCCACCACGATTTCCCCGTCCATTTATGCACCAAAGGCGTGTTTATAGGTACGTCGAACACCTCGATCCGAGGCTTATTGCTACTTTGGAGCCCACCCATAGATTGCAAAGGTTTCGCGGTCTCCACTCGTATTCCACCGTCCCATTTTTGGAGAGAGTGCCTATCTTCTCAGTGCACACACACCCAACAGAGGTTGAGCAAGCGCTACGTGACTACCCGATTGTGTACATCGTAGACACGGAAAACCGGCAGGCACGTGCACTCCAATTCGATTCCAGAGGACCGCAAGTCGTACAGAAACGCACGGATGACTATACCATTCCCCAAGACGAACGCCTGCAGCTTGACGACATGATACGCTTGGCCAAAGGCGGACGAGACGTGCACCTCCTGGCCAAGCATGCTCAACATTATGCAGTACCCGTTCCGGCCGAGGCGGAACGTCCGCCCCCAGATGAGATCCATCGTATGTTGCATGTGGACGGCGTGCCTGTCCTCAAATATCCGCAAGACACGCTCGGCCATATGGTGCAGTCTTTCACGCTCGGAAACGAGAGATTCTGGCATGTAGTGCCGGGCTCAGAGACAATTCTGGTTGAGCCCGAAGAGGCCGTCTACGTCAGCGAAGCTACCGATCAACAAAAGCGAGCTCTGGCCCAGAAGGAAGCTGAATATGAGAACGCCAAGCAAACGTACGGCAACAACCTGGCTTCCATCCGACACGGCGCTCCAATCCCTTTGTCGGCTGAAGGTCGACCCAGTCGCATCAAGCACACGTGGCTCCACAAATATCCGCGTCTCGACTCCAGGGCGACTCGCGACGACATGATCAACGTCTTGCAGACTCAGGGTGGCTTCCGGTTTTACGATCAGAGCAGCACCGGTCCGTACAAGGTCAAACTCGAGAATCCTGACGAAGCTGGCACTCCCATGAGGATCTTTATCCAGCCACTGTCCAGATTCGAGAATTTTGCAGAGTCAACATATGAGGCCTTTCGCCTATTGCGTCGTCCCAGGCCGGGCTGAATTCAGCACCACTCTGCGCCAAACAGACCTTGCCTGCCTCTTGCACCTTCTCTACTCTCGACTTCATCACGCTACATTGATATAGTACATGCCACTAGGGGGTTTCAATAGTTATGCGGAAATGCGAATTTGTGACAAAAAATGGGACTTTTCCAACTTCGAATTTAAAAAAGTGATCGATCCCTGCCAAAACGAAAATCGAAGTCAGAAAAACTCGCAGAAAGTGAAAAGCGGCTGCTGACCCGCTTTTCTGCACGAACTTCAAAATTGACTGATTGTGGGATGATTACCTTGGTCTTCACAAACACCATCTGCATCTTGCATCTTGTATGGCAAATCAGTCACAATGTCACTGCCATCTGGCTCACCTCGCTTTCCCACAGCATACCCAATTCCATGCAGTCCCACACCATCAACACCTGCTTCTAGAATGCTGCCATCATCTCCAGTACCTGATGGAGACAGCTGGAAGAACCATGTGTGGACTGTGGAGGAGACTGAACATCTAGTCGATGCACTATATGACAATAGAAAGTATCAACTCGCTCTAATGTCCAGCCATGTGATGAAGGAGCAGGAGAAAGGGCTGAAATGCTCAAAGATCATGATTTGTCAGGAACTGTTTCGAGAAGTGTTTGGTGATTCTGAGCAGCCTGAGCCTCAGACAGCCTGAGCCTCAGAGGATCAAGTTGAAGATTGCCACACTCACTCGACAATACAACACCAAAAAGGAGGAGCTTGGCCAGACTGGAGCTGGCTTGCTCTTCAGTGATGTTGATGAGGACAGCCAGGTAAGTGCACTCGCAGCAAAGTTGCTCAAGATGGATGATATACTGATATACTGTTTGATATACTGTACAGCAATACAATCTTCATCTTTCAATCGCAGCACACTACCCTTGGTTTGAGAAATGGCATGAAATGGCCATTGACAGGCCTGATGCCACACCGATGACAGTGTTCACAGCTGGTGCATATGATGAACAGGCCAGGGAAACACAAGATGGTGCGATTGGGCAGGAGGAGGAAGAAGCAGAGGAGGAGGCCATGCAGGAAGATCTGGAGAATGGTCATGGTCTGCCCCCTTTGAATCAAATCTTGGCCAGTGCTTTGGCCGATCCGCTTGCAGCTCATGTGCTGCCTAGGATGCCTTCTCACCTTGCAAGTGGTCCAAGGAATGGCAGGTCTTCGAGAAGCCAATCTTCAAATGATGACAATGAAGGAGAAGCTGACAACTTTAGTGAGGAGAGTCCTTTGCGAACTCCACCAAGCAGGATTCAGAATTCTGGCTCATGCAGTGCAGCAGACAGGAGGGATGTGATGCTCAGTACAATTTGGGAAGTACATGCAGACAAGGAGGAGAAATGATGGGAGGCAATGATTTGGGCAGAGGAGGAGAAGATGAAGAGAGAGGTGCTTAGGCTTCAGCACAAGGAGAAGCGACTGGAGTGGGAGCATGAGAAGCTTGCATGCAAGGAGCACCAATGTCAAGAAGAGCTTGAGCAGCAGTCTCAGCTGTGTTGTGAAGAGTGAAAGTACATGCTTGAGCTCATAGTTCAGGTGGTTCAGGTGGTGCAAAGCCAGCCACAGCTGCCCAGTCAGCAAGGTGCTGGTTCTTAGGATTCAGCTTCATTGTGTTTGTGTCATGTAGAGTCTCATTCCTTTGTCTCAGCCTTTCTGCATCACATTCGCAATCACAATTGCCACAGTCTTGATTCGCTTCGCAAAAGTGTGATGTCTGTGCTAAACATCTAAACTACTGAGTGAGATCAAGACAATTGAGGTCAAGATGAAAGACTGCAAGAGGACCCAGCTCAAGCAGGTTGAGAAGTGTTGCTGTGCTGGCCTTGGCTGTGCTGTCACTCTTGCTCTTCAGTAGCATGTAAGTTGGCAATGCTTCTTTCTTGCCTTCGAGACTCTGCATTTGTGTCCAAGTGAGGCTGATCTTGAGCTTCGAACAATGCTGAAAACATCTCCTCTCGCAAGTCGAGTGCCCTGTCTTTTCGCAGCCTATTGATCTGCCTTTGTGTGTGCGTCTCCCTTTCCCTAGCAACCTGGCCCTCATATACTTGTTGAGATGCACACTGAGTGCAACAGAATGATTCTTGTGCTGACTGGTACCTCTGCAAGTTGCTGACCACATCCTTGATATCATCTGTGTCTGCAAGATAGTCTGCAACATCATCAGGATGGTCATATCACTGTGCAAATGTGTGGGCCACAATACAGGCCATGATGACTTTGCTCGACATTGTATGATCCTCATCATGATAGATATTGCTGTGATAACCCTTCAGACACTGAAAGTGATTCTTCAGGTAACCAATCGCATGCTTGACCTGGACTCTGACCTTTGAGAGAGTGTAATTGAAATGATGAAGGTCTCAACACTTCTCAGCAGCCTTGTGAGTGAAGGGGCCTACTGTGAAAGGGCTGAGGCTGTAGCCTCCATCAGTCCAAACAAATTCACCAGTGTCCAAGTGAAGGTGAGGTTTCTTGAGGATCCTGCTTTTCGAGGCCCATACTCGAGAGTCTTGCACTGATCCAGGGAAGCCGACTACCACCTCAATGATGTGCAGAGAGTATGGTAGTATCACCAGTGTGATGTTAAGCACATAGCGATGCTTGTAGTTGAAGTACTCATGAGGATTGAGTGCTGGCTTCCATGCTAGGTCAATTTGTGTACCATCAATGCAGCACCAGCCTCTACCCCATTCCTTGCAACCACTCTTGTCACTGACCCAGCAAGCAGACTGTTCTCGTTTGTCCTCAGTTGCAAAGGTCACAATTTTGCTGGTGAGCTTGTTCAGGCCATCGACAGTCATCCTTGTCCAATTGATGACCAAGCCTTCACTGCAACCACAATGCAAAGCAACATCTTTTGCACCCGCTGCATTTCCCATGCATCCAAGCCTGTATATTGCAACAGCGACTTTGTTTGCCACCCAACTCCAGCTACGGACTGTGCCAGTCTCAGGATTCCTGAAGGAATTAGTTGAGGAAAGCCTCTCAACCAAGTCTCAGAATGCAGCTGGCTTCATCCTTGCCAGGCTGTGAAAGCGATCCTCATTGTGACTTTCCCAGTAATGAAGGATATCAAGCATCCATTCACTATGTTGAGGTGTTTTGGACCGGTTGGAGTGATACCATTGAGCAGCCAGCAAGTTGTATATGTTGAGCAGCATGTCCACCAGCCCCTCATCACTGCTGAGAGCTGCGAGTTCTTTGTCATCTGTGTTCCCTGCACTTTCACTCTCACTCTCACTACTGCTCACATTGAGTTCATTCTCAGAGTCAGACAGCAAGGCAGACAGCTCAAAGGCATCCAGAATATCTTCAGCTAGTTCATTCAGAGCTAAACGATGGTCGCTGATTTTGCCCATTGCATATATGCTTGTGATTGAGAGGGGGGTATGGTGTGGATGATGACAAAATGTATGTTTGATCTGCAGCCCAATTGGTTATTTGTAACTAGTTTTCCTTTTTTGGCTGATAAGCAGAAGGGATTAGCTGAGCACAATGAGACAAAGCTCAGTCATTCTGATTTGTCTTTCTCACTTTACAACCATCATCATCCTTTCACATTGCATCTTGCATAGCAGGCCTCATTGGCACCAAGGTGCCAATGAGGCCTGCTATGCGAAGCTTTCCACCCACCTTAGCCCACCTCTCAACCTGGTCAGAGATGAAGATGACTGGGAAACATGGCACCAGCATCTATATGACCTGGGCAACGATGTGTCCCCTGACTTCATACTGCAGCCTGCCTTAGCATTCATGGTGTGGCAATCACTTCCTTTCGAACTGCAATCAGTCATTGGCCAGCTGAAGTCAACCGTTTCCAACCTCGTTCACACCTGTTGTGCCATACCCAGTATGACATATGAGCGAGTGCTCACCAACTTAAATGCCATTGGCCTGCATAAATGAATGATCATGTCAATGCATTTCACACCATCTCTTAAGGATCGAGTCTTTCTTCATGTCAAAGTTATGGTTTGATTGACTCAAAGGTTTACACTTCTGACATTCTCATCATTACAATCTTCTTGCAATGCACTTCTGCATGACTGTTGTTTTGCAGCCTTTCAACAATCTGCAATTCTTCATCCTCTCCTCCATCAACAGTCTGCTTCCCACATAACCAGCATCTTCACCACTATGACCTTGCACTCCCACCTCGCACTCCTGCCTCACACTCCCACCTCACACTTCTCATGCAGCCTGGTCTCCATTATGCCTCTCCAACTTAAGCACTTCATGCTCATGTGAGCATGAGCAACTGACTATGTCAGCAAGCAATAAGTCATTCTTCAATCAGTCAAATCTCTTCTCAAACTCTAAATGCAGCCTTCACCATTCACTTTGGTCCAACAACTTTTGCATTTGACTTTCTCAGCATTGCGATTGTCTTGCAGCATCATTCTGCATGATCTTTGTTCCACATCACTTGTTCATTCGGCTCTCTTCATCCATCCATCAGCAACTCGCAATAGCCAGCACTATCTGCAATCTACATCTAGCACTGTACTTCATCATCCTTTTCCAACATCATCACTGCTTGTGCACAGCTTGCACATTCCAACACCTGATGTCAAGCTCATCTCAGCATCAGCAACTTGTACAACCTTCAGTTTGGCTGTTGTCATCTACCTCTCCTCCCCACAACACATCATCCTCACTTCCACACTTTCCAAATCTCATGCACTTCGATACCTCACTGTTGCAATCTTTCCACAGACAATGCCCGCTCCTCCTCTTTCCAATCTCTTTCCAGCACCTGTTCTTTGACTCAGCGCTATCTGCACTTGCGACTATCAGCTCAGTTGCTTTCCTCTGCTCCATACTTCCATAGCAACCCTCCACTGACACTTAGTGTCTTCCATACCTTCCAACACTGACCTCTCACTATCCAGTGCTTCCATTGCCCACTCTCCTCCTTCCAACATCACACACACAATCTGCTCATACCTTTCAGAACAACATCCCACCCGTCTTCACCAACATGCTGCTCACATATGTCCAGGCATTCCTTTCCATGGCATGGGATGATATCAAGTTCAGTGTGGTACTTGACCCACTGACACTCACCATGGAACATCCTCCAACACACTTCGCTTTGGACATCATCATCCACAATGAATACAGTCCTCCAGTCTGCCTTCAGGGTGTTCTTCACCTTCTCACCCGTTCTCTTGGCTGCTGTGGCTGCCATCAAGTAACCCTTTTCCTATGCTGCACTTAGGCAGCATTGCCTACCACTGCCTTAGCAACAAACCACTCTCGATCTCATGGTCACTTCAAGCTAGTACTGATCATAATACAACATTGTTTCCCTGATCTTGTATCTCTGCACCATGTCCCTTCATTCCACTGCAAACATCCTCCACACCTTCAAGCCTCCATAGCAATGCACAAACACCAAGCAACTTCGAAACCTCGAGATCAGCAACACTGAGTCTTCTCAGTTCTCTGCCAGCTCAGCTAGCCACCTACTGCAACCACTTGCAGTAAGGTTGTCAAGCAGGAAGCCCCTTGTTCCTGCTTGGATCCACCCACAACAACTACCTGCAACATCTCCAAAGCCTCTTGCAGCTCCGCTTCATCAAAAAGGGCCCACTCATGCTTCATCAATGTTCCATATCTCCATTGTCAGATCTCTTCCTAGCACCAACTACTCTAGCTAGTGCACACTCATACTGCCTTAATCTGCATCTCCAAGCTATCACACTCCACCAACACCCTCTCTCCATAACTCTAGCATCCCTACCATCATTCAGCATCACCCACATCTCAGCATTCCAACATACATCCTTTAATGCTGACTTCATGCAATTCCGCACCTTCAAACCCTTCAACAACCTCAACACTTTCTCCTACAACCATGCCACTCACATATGTGCAGGCTCTTTTGATGGTGTTGTGGGACAGTATCAAGTTCAACATGGTCCTTGACCCACTAGTGTTCACCATCGACCATAGGCCCACCCATTTTGCACTGGACATCAAAGTCCACAGTGCTGAAGACCCAGTGCCCTGCCAACCAGGAACTCTATGCCTCCACAATCACATCATCAAGCAAAAGCAAGTAACCCTTTTCCTGTGTTGCAGTTAGTGCCACTCTTCCTCATTTCCTTCACTCATCAACAAACACAGTCCACCTGTATTCTGCTACAATGCTGGGCCTTGTCCTGTTCATGGCTCTGTCACTGAGTTGATTGGGCATCATCAGCAATCCTTGCATTCTCGGTAGTTTCAGCCTCACAAAGCTCACTCAGCTCAGCCTGTTCTACTTGTCTTAACACCATCATCATCTTTGTAACTCTGAATCTAGCATTCTTAGTCTTTCCAATTCAGCTGTGTAGCTTTTCTTTGACACTGGGTCACTTCAGCAACTCCATGCATAAGACAAATTCTAAAGTTGAAGTTTTGTTTTGTTTTTGCCCAGCAAAAAGTTGAAGTTTTCATAAATTCGGATTTCCATATAACTAATTGAAACCCCCTACTTGCTTGTGCACCGCTGCTGCCTCAATATGATCTCGAAATCTTTGCATCAGCTACTGTTCATTCAAGCGAGCCTCGAGTGTCGACTTGCCCGCCAGATGAACCGTTGTGAGGGCGTCGCTCTTCCCCACTGATCGAACCGTTATGAGGGTGGCTCTTGCCCACCAAATGAATTGTTGTGAGGGTTTTGCTCATCCCCACCGATTGAACCGTGATGAGGGTGGCTCTTCAATGAGACTTGCTCAAGATGGGGGGAACGTGGTTCAAGCAGCCAAGCTAGCGTGAGACAACTGGCGCCCTCCCTTCCTTTGGCTCGTTGCTGAGCTTCATCTGCGTGTGCTGAAACTACTCGCCTCACAATCCTATTTATAAAACATCTCTCCAAGGGAAGCGGCATCACCCCCACTCCCACTCCCACTCACACTCACACTCACAACCGCGTCGTCGTCTTCCTCTGCTTTTACCATGAGGCCAATTAGCTTGCTACGCTTTGGCTTGGCCACAGCCATTCTAACTGCTCTGATCTTATCGCTTCACTGCGTAGTTGCGCCTGAAATCAAAGAACCTGGCCCTTCCGGTCAGCAGGAAGATGCTCTTCCTCAGGCCCAAACTAGCACTGAACCGCCTCTTCGAGCGGACACTTACATCAATAGGCTCGACGCTAAAAGTATCGGCAAGCTACATTCCACTCCACCCCAGTACCTGGAGTCCCTCCGCCGTACCCCTTTCTACCAAGGCAGGCCTGTCTTCACGCTCGACGCCAAAGTCTCGCATGTCAAGCGGGCGCTTCGGGACTACGAATCTGTCTTCATCCTAGACCCTGGGAGGAAGATGGCTGCTAAAATCACTTACTCAAAGGGAGAACTTACATGGACACTGCTCGCCGACGACGACATCGACACGCTGCTGCGCCTTCACAGTCTCGAACCCGACATACATCTCCTCCGCAAGCACCTTGAATACATTGAAACGACCCCTAACCCCTTCCCGATGGCTGCCCAGGAACCAATCTACCGCCTGCCACACTCGGATCTCGTCCCCATCTTCTCACCCAACTCCCACTCGCCCGGTCAGTTACGTCGCGCCTCCAGCTGGAGGTCGCAAGTGTTCTGGTACCTCCCCGACACCAGCGATCCTCTGCTCGACAAGCCGGACCACAAGCCTCTGCTCATCAACCCGTGGGTTGATAACATGTTTATCCGCGTCGGCAGCGAAGAACAAAAGAGCAGGATCAAGCGAGTAGTTCAGGGCTATGATGATGCGAGGAAAAGGTACAGCAATGAGCTCGCCGGGATCGTATGGGGCGGCCCGATTAACTTTGACTCCCAAAATGAAGAGACCCGACGCCAAAAGGTTAAGTTAAAAGATTACCCGAGGTTCGATTCTTCGGCGACGAGAGAGCAGATGGTGGAGGCACTGCAGAGGCATGGGAAGTTTAGGTTCTACTCGACCAGCAGGCCCATCAAGGTGAAGGTAAAAAATTGGGAAAGAACGCAGGATAGGAAGATGCAGATTAGGGCCGAGCCCCTGTCGAACCGAGAGATATTCCAAGAGAAACTTCTAGGGTTGCGTGGGAAAGCTCAAGAGATACTTCAGAGGTTGCGTGATCGGATACGTCTGCCAGGATAGTGTCCGCAAGAGGGCCTCGGCGACAAGCTGCCATTTTCGCCATTGTCTCTCCAAATGAGCTGAGGCCACTTGTTCGCACTTTCCTGTCCTTCGTTCATACAGCGGTTTGTAGACTTATCTTCACTCGCCAATCACGATCCAAAACAATTGAGAAGGGCGAGCAAAGTGTCTGTGACACTGCAGGAACTCCAAGAAGCCTAGCAAGTGGCAAGAGTAGCAGCTTCAAAGTTGATCCCGACGGTGACCTCCAAGTTTGCACGATGACATACCTGACGAAGTTAATCCACACTTATCCTGACCCTGCAGCGGGTCCTGCCTGCAGTACATGCAGCTAGTTGCGTTTGGGCCCATTCTAGAATCTGGCCACCACGTGTACTATCGAGACCAATGGGGACAACCCATCCCTTTTGTAGCAGCCATTCCGGTGACAGAATCTAAAGTACAAGCCTATCTAACTAAACTCGAGATCGAGTTGTATGAGAGGAAACTCGCCTCCGCCTCTCCGTTTCTACTTCTCCGCGAGGTCGCTTGCGTTGCTCTCCTCATCGTTAACAGTGCTGTCATCACTAGCATCAGAGTTCTTGACCCTTCCAAGTGCATCCTTGGCACACATAACGCCTTCGGTCCCGTCACCAACCTCACCCTCCCAACCGTTGTCGACCAGGTACTGCAGCCAGGCACGGTCCTCCTCGGCAAGGTCGAACCTCGTTGTCTCGGGGATGAAGAAGTAGACGAGTGCTACGCCGATGAGACCGAGCAGCGCAGAGATGATGAAAACCCACTTCTTGCCGAGATGGTTCTGGATGGGAGTGAATACTTGCACGCCGATGGCGGCACCAGCTTTCCCAACGGCGGCAGATATGCCGTAAAATGAGCCGCGTATGGCCGAGGGGTACAGCTCTGGGGTGGTGGTTGTTGTTAGGTTTTTTTTTTTTTTTTTTTCCAACCAAAACATTTGAGGAGGGCGAGCAAAGTGTCAGTGACGCTGTAAGGAACTCCAAGAAGCCTAGCAAGTGGCAAGAGTAGCAGCTTCCAAGTCGATCCCGACAGGTGACCTCCAAGGTTGCGCGATGACATACCTGACGAAGTTAATCCACACAGATTTCCGGGCCCGAAATTTCCCACGGCTGCTATCAGACCGTACATAATAACGAAAGCGGGTGTCACGTTGACCAACTTGTCATATGCAAGACCAATGGTCAAGCCGAGCACAAGAAAACCACCGAGGCCGATCATGAAGTTGGCCCTGGACCCAAGCTTCGGCAACGCGAGAACACCTAGTAGAACACCAGGGATACCTATGGTCGATAGGAGGAGCTGCCACTCTGCGACCTTAAGAAGGGTGGGGTTCTTGACGACGGTGCTGATGATGGTACCCGAGAAGACGCCGAGAGGGAAGACTATAAAGTCGTAGATGAACCATACACCTGCAGTGCCGAGGAGACGAGGCCAGTATCTCTTGAGTGCGAGTTTGTAAGGCACCTTTTTGCGCATGGCGGTCTTCCTGTAGAGGCTGGAGTTGAGGACGAGCATACGAAAGTAGAAGATGATGAGTGGGAAGATAGCACCAAAGCCGAAAACCACACGCCAGATGATGCCGAGGTCTCGGAAACCAGCGGCGTTCTTCTCGTTGTTGTAACCAGTGATCTTGAGCACAATGAGGAAGAACGAGAGCGAGACGAGGGTACCGCAGGCGAGGACAAGGTTGGTGACCAGGATGAAGACTTGCGAGCGGTGCTTCTTGCCGAGGCGCTCGTTGGCAGCTTCAGAAGCGGAAGTGGACGAAGCTGGGTATTCACCACCAACACCGACACCGACGACACCACGAGCGACAGTAAGCCACCAAAACATGTTCTCGGGCTTACCATCGACAGGGTAGGCAGCTGTGGCAAAGATAGCGCCAAGGACGAGCAGAGTGGTGGTGAGGGTGACACCAGCCTTACGTCCAATACGGTCGCAGACGAGACCGACCGTAATCTGTCCGATGATGGCGCCGACAAGCGAAGCGTTCGAGATACGGGTGGAGACAGCAGAGTTGTAGACCTGGCTGCCGTAACGGGTCTTGAAAACGACGTTGGTCATGGTCATCAGCGAGTTCTGGTAGCCGTCCGACAAGAGAGCGCATCCAGCAGCGAGAATGAGCAGAATGGAGTTGTTGGACCGAGGCTTGACCTGACTGCCAGCAGAGGTGGTAGCGTTGAGCTGGTGCTGCTCATCCTGCTGGGGGGTGGCGGGTGCAGAAGACTTCTCGACAATCATGTCGTCCGAGGTCTGGCGACCGGTAGCGGCAAGGGTGGGGACCTCCATGATGAGGAGGTTGTCGAGGGGGAGGGTTGGTGATGAGGAGGAGAGCGGAGGTATCGTGGGATGTATGATAGGTCGATTGCGAAGAGTTCCTCTTTATAGTTGAGCTCAAGAGGCTCGAGCTCTAGCCGAATGTCGAGCCCGTGTCCAGTCCGCTGACGATTGTCTTGAGGAGGTAATGAAGTCTCACTTCATGCTGCACCGCAGAGAGCTCGGCCCCCCTCTTTTCCCTCTCGCTAGCATCGTGCACGGCAGAGCGTGCATTAGTGCGCTGTGCACCACTCTGACCTTCACGGGCCTGCAAGGCGAGATGGCCATCGGAAGGGCTTGCACCGACCATATCTCGCTCGCCACCACCACAACCGACGGGGGAAAACGAGTCGGGCGGCACAATCAACGCACTGTAGACCAACTGCACCTGACGGCGTAGGAACCCACGGCTCGCCTCTCTTTCTCCATTTCGTCCGCCTTGACCAAATTTGACGCTGTAGCCGAGGTTCGACGGTTTAGGCGAGACCCGAATTGCCAACCTTTCCAGTTTGGAGTTGTGCGGGGAGGGTAAACTTGGATCTGTCGAGTTTCGCACGTGCAGCACTCTCCTGCAGCTCTATTCGTATGCAGGATGCAGCACGTTGCCCCATCCCTATGTTATCCGGTGCTTCTGATCTGACTGGCTGCCATGGGAAACAATATCCACTGCTGATGCTCACTATAGAAGCTTTCTTTCTAGGTTGCCGCGCAACTCCCATTCGCGTTTGACCGGTAGAGTGGGGCACGTTGGGATATGACTGCTGAAGAACCGATGGAATGGGTTTAGATCGGTCGACTGTCAACCACACCTTCACCGAGCTCACATCGGTGCGTTTAGAATAGGGGAAAATAATGGAACGTGTAAGCTCACTGTCGCCGCAGCACAAGCTTCAAGAAGAAGCTGACAGTGGCGGAGTAGCAAGAGGCAACGACGAAGCATTACCGTGTGCACGATTGAGCATGAGTGCGACACTTCCGAGCGGCGGAACGTGAAATCCATCTGCAGCCTGATCCAATTAGACCCTTTTTTTCTAAAACAGACAGACCCGCGTCGGAAAGAGTTTCTGTGTTCGGCGGCAACGTGTCGTTCGACCTGCGACCCCCCGCACGTGCATAAGTTACTGTACCGTTTGGCCACTTTAGCAAGGTCACCTAAACCATGTAAGTACTGGATCAGCCAGGTACGCGACACTCGATCGTAGGTACAGTAGTACTCGAAATCGACCGAGACAAGACCGCGCTTGCAGCGAGCTAAACCAGTGTGGCGCAAGAAAGAAAAAGTACACCGAAAAGGGTTAACCAACGTGCGCTCGTACCGGGACCTGAGGACAATGCTCTATTGAATGTCCACGACATCCATCGCATCCGAGCACTTCCTGCCAGGAACGCCTGTGACGACTCTCGTGACCGTGACCATACAACAGGCCCATGCTGTTCGGTCCAGCCGTTTCACAAAGGCGAGAGCAAGAGATCAAGTTATGGGGGAATGCATTGTCCGGAGAAGCATACAAGTACAAGCGAGAAAAACCAATGCGCAATGCAACAATGAGTCAGTACATCGACTCCAACCTTCCCTTCCTTCGCCGATCGATGGATCGACCGATGCGACCTGATCTGCTCCTTGCCTTACTTGGTAGCAGCGATACGCGCCCTCAACCTCGCCTCGAGCTTCTCCATCATCTGTGCCAGCCCATCACCATCCTGCGCCACACCACCGCCAACACCTCCCGACGCCGTCATAGGTTTGCGTTCGGGAAGGTTGAGATCCTCGTAGTAGACAGCCTTGCGCGTATGGCCCATCCTCCACAGCTTGAAAGTTTTGAGCATTTCGTTCATCTCGGCCGCGACAGGCGAGTCGGGTGAGGTGGATGCAAGAGCACGCAGGCGAGCTTCGCGTACGGCTCGGATCCAGTTGACCTGACCACGAGGTAGGTACTCGTTCGAATAGGGGACCTCGCTGAAACGGATCTCCTTCATTTGATTCTGACCGATGCAGGGCACGGTGGCATATTTTGCCCCAGAGTTGGAAGCCTCGTTTGTCGTATGAGTGGATGGCCACATCCAGTTGTACAGACGGCTGAGCAGGCCAGGTGCGCGTGGTGTCGATGTCGAGGTCGATGCACTTGCACTTGCACCACTGACTGGGCAAACGGCATCCCACGGCTTGACGGGAACCTTAGCGCTAGCAAAGGGGCAGCCAGGCTGGGTACGCAGAGGAATGTCAAGAAAGGCATCTAGTGTCCTGATGAGCAGCGAGTGGTCACCCGAGACACCGTCAAAATCATCTATGCCCCAACCGTGGAAACCCTGAGCATGCGACATCCAGACCTCCTTCTTGATCTTGTCTTCCTTGAGCGTGTCGAAGAAGTGGCGGAAGGCGGCCTTGAGTGCAGCGTGGCCTTGCTTGAGTGCATCAGCCGCCTGTTGCTCTTGGCCATCAGCCAGGTAAGTCTGGCACTGGGCAATGGAACGATACAGCTCCAATGACATCCTTTCCATTTCGTAAAAGACGAAAGCGTTGTACCGTTCAGCGTCGACGACGGATTGCTGTGGCATGTGACGCATATTGGAGTAAGCCATCTCGAGGTGGCCGCCCTCTGAAATCACATTGATCAGAGTCATGGTGAATAGACAGCCACCGCTGGACTCGATACCATAAAAGTCGTTGAGCCAACGGAAGGGAGTGGCTATGGTGACGGGGAAAGAAAGCTTCTTTTCGTCCTGCGCCATGGCAACGACGGGCAGGGTTCCCCATCGATAGAGGTGGTTGAGGTAAGCCATGCATGCAAGGAAACCGAGACGAGCGTTGACGTCGAGGTTGGGAAGTGTCGACATAACTCGTTGCACATCGACTGTAGCCAAAGACTGCTCGAGCCATCGGCGGTTGTCGTCGATCCTCTGCCTGAGCTCGGCATTTGAGTAGCTCGGGCGCAGTTCGGGAGTTACAAAACGTGGTGGTGCTTGGCTTGCGATTTGGTCGTAAATGTGAAGACAATCGGGCCACGAATCACGATACGTAGCTTTGGGTGGCCAGCTTCCTCCTCCCTCGGTGCGGATCATGTCATCGAGTGTGAATGCCAGGGAAATGGAAAGGGCAGATGAGAGCTTTGGTGAAATGTCGGCGGAGAAATAGGTCTCCTCGTGAACTGAAGTTGCCGAGGAAGAGAGATGTGAACAGTTGCGTGTGAGATAGTCGGGAGTTTGAAGCGCCTCCAAAGAGGAAGTCGATGAGTTGCGACTGCTAGCTTCGAGTCTGCGCGACATGGTGAGTTGAGTACCCGGAGCTAGTTTAACTGCTGAGGGTATGCGATAATGTCCTCTACTGTTCCACAAATGAACTGATGCGGTCAAGGGAGGGCGCACTCCAAGTATGTTGATAAGACCCCGGGCTTGGGTATGATGAATGCCGAGGTACAATGAGACACAAAACAATGGTTATGCAGAGCTGATCAGAAGCGGGAGCGGCGAGAGTCCGTTGCGCGTCGAGACCAAACGCGTCGTGTGAAGTGGAACGGATAGCGAGGATTGGAGATGAAAGAAGCAATGTTGAGGATGATGGCGATGATGATGAGGGTGTGAAGGATAAGTATCAAAATGAAACTGGAACGGGAACAAAGCTCGGCTGAGTTCCTTTGGCTTGTCAAGTGACAGCTGCACAAGAGAGAGCAGCGATCAACATCGAGAAGAGAGGACACGAATGGGCTCAGACTCTGTGTAATCACGTTGCAATTATCCCGCGCTGGTTGAGGATATGCTCGGAAGCTGAGTGAGGGCAATGGGATAGCCGAAACGTCGCAACGCCGTGGGTTTCCTGATTCGCTTGCAGCTGTCGACATGTACACATGCTCCCTTTGCCACGGCCTTTTCTTGTTGCGCAGTCACACCCACAGTCGTTCTCTCGACTTGAACCTTATCACGCGAAGGCCACAACAACGCAAACCAAGAGTCAATGGAGGAAAAAGAGGAGCGAATGAACAGGCGGCAGTGCTTGACCGGTGCTTTCGGCGCGCACCCCGTCATCATTAAGATTGAAGCAAAGGTGCGCTGGATGCTGCACTAAACTACCAAGAACGACCTCGCTGCTGTTGTGGCCTTCCCTGTTCTCCTAGTGACGCTGCAAAAGAGGAGGCCGATGCAGATGCTGTCAAGACCCGTCATTTTGGTCTTTCTTTGCAAGCACATGTACAGTATGCGGAGAGCAGGATTAGGAACCGTCAAAACCGATGGTTTTTTTTTTTGGAGCTGGTGCTGTACGATGAACCCTTTTCCCAAGAAAATTCGGTAAGTTAGGTTTCCGATGCGGGCATTGTGCCTCCATTTTCATCGGAAATTGGCATTCCGTAACTGATTTTTTCCAAAGAAAATCAGTGGCTGGCACGGCTAACGACGCTCCACCTGACCCTGTCCCTCTCCTGTTGAGCGTCGTTCCGGCTATTTGCACATCGGTTGCTTACACCTGCTGCTCAGCTCTGCCTTCCAAGTAGCCGACAGCAGTAGGATAAACTAAACAGGATCGAAGTCACCAGACGTGCAAATCGGGAGATGAGAGCGGCTCTCAACTGTATTCCCCCTTCCAGTTGGGCATATTCGTCTGCTGGTGTTGTTATCGATATCGTTGTTGTTCTTTGTCCGCTTCGATCGGTCGCAAACGCTCGCTTTTCACGTTCCTCGCCCGTTGCCACGCCAGCCAGAGGACAGTAGCGAGCTGCCCAGCTGATTGCGGTGCCCCCCCTTTTTTTTTCTTCCTTTTTTGTTTGTGATTTTCTTTTTCTTCGATGTACTGTACGCTAACTGCACTGTAGCTTTCAAAGTTCGAGGCAAATCACAGGCGGCAGTGTGGTGCTACCGTGGGAATCCGATGTCGATCCGTGTCTCGTTTGAGCGTTTCGAATCCTTATCAGCTGTGCAGTACAGTAGCACAATGGCAGCACGCCAGATCGCATACGACGCTCGTCTGAAACCGATGCCGATCCGCAGACCAAGCTTCTTTTTATTTTGGGGGGGGGGGGCTATCCCGAGGCGTGTGAATCGCCTGCATTCCTGTCGCTATCCCGTGTGCAAACCTGAGGATTGATGCGGGAGTGGGAGTGGAATCGTCGTTTTCGTGGTCAGTCAAATATTTCGGTGAAAAGTGACTCGACTTTTGCGTTGTTGGAGTTTGGCCAAGAAATGCGACGCTTGCCAATCCATTGGGTCTAACCATTCATCCGCACGAGTGAGTGACAGCCCTCTTGCCTCGCCAAAATGCGATACGCTTTTCGAGCTCGACAGACACCCAGTCCAAAGAGCGATGCACCAAAAGTAACCATTTCAATTGGAGTATCGTCACCATCCTCGACCACGCTTTGCTTGTTTAGCCTTGTCGGTCCGCTCTTGCTTCTGAGAGAACGTCTCATGACCTCGTCAGCTCACCGGAAAGTGAAACGCGTTGTCCGACAGCATACTTCGGAGACTTGTCGCCCGTTGACTCCATCTAAGCGTTTGTGCCGCCATGCTGATTCAAAGCAGTCTCGGCACGAGACCGAATATAAAGGGCCCAGCGGCGAGGTCGCCTGTGTTCCAAATGGAGTGAGCTTGTACTTGAGATAGGCTTAGATACCGAGGAAATAGATGGCACGATCACTTGCGCCTACAGTATGAAGTAGGGTTGGCGCAGATGCAGGGTCCATGCAGCATATCACGCTTAGCTTAGCGTGGCTCTCCCTCTGACGCGTGAGACTGATAATTACGGCGCGCCCCTTTTCTGGCTCCTCGTGCCTGGTGGCGCACACGAGCTACGCTCCAACTCTATCACCCGCATCACTGGTACATGCTCGTTGATCAGCTTGCTTTGCTACCCAACTGTTAGCAAGCAGTATCCGCTTGGCACTAGTTGCTTGGTTCAACGAACAAAGCAACCATGCTGGAAAAGTGTCGAGATTGAAACCGGGCCACAGGCATCGAGCACAACAACGCCGTTGCTGTCAAGGGTCCTTTTGTTTAGAGAGCAGGAAAGGTCCGTGTCGAGATGTACAGTACTTTGCAGAAGTGAATTGCGCTGCGTTTTGATCGGTGATTCCCTAACGTAAACTGTTCACGATTCGTCTTAACATTCAGTTGGGGAAAACAAAGAAGAGAGCTTTGTCGCGTCATCGTCGCCTGCGAAAGTGGAGCTGGCTAACGCGTTAATGAAAAGAAAGCGTGTCGGGTTCCGCACCTTTTTTCTTTTTTCTTTTTTCTTTTCTTTTCTTTTTTCTTTTTTTGGTCATCACTTCGTGGGGGTTGACTGACCAGCTGTTGCAATTTCAGTCACGCACACACGGCCAGTTGATTGTTCTATAGTCACACTCTAAATTTCGCACACTTCCGCACGCCTTCTGAAAGTAACTGCGGCCAAGTTGAACAAAGTATTGGGAAGCGCCTATCTTGCCATCTTCTTCGCTATCGTCACACGGCTCAGCCTGTCACTCGTCTCATCAGCCAGTCGAGTGGCCGACGTCTCTTACCTCCTCGCCCTCAACACTACCATCGTCGTTGACGCCGCTGCTCAAAGCATTGCTCGCTGTCACCAGCTTTCATCGAGCGCATCAAGGTTGCCGATTCATCGAGCTAAGCTCGCCCATTCATCCCTCCGCTCCCGCACAGCGTCGGACCTATGTTTAACCTGCGCATCTCTACGGCAGCTGCGCATTTCCTCGAACGACTGACAACGCCTCGCTTGCCATTTCCTCAAGCATTTTGGTCTCCACTGCATTGCAATACTTTTCAAAGCATTGTCCCGCCTCGTTTCCCGCAGCCTCTCCTCTGTCTGCAAAAGGGCTCCATTTCAGTGACGAGCTCTACGCACATTCTCACTCGCAGTCCACACAACGGCTAGCCCCACGGCTACATATACTCTGCGCTCTTCTTCTCCCCGATCAACCCTCGCCGTCATGTCCTCCTCCAGCCTGACATGACTTCTCCGTCCACTCAGTCTAGCGGCTTGGCCGCTCGAACGGAGCCGCCCTCGCTTCCCGACAATCTGCAGCGACTGCTCGATCGTGTGCGCACCCATCAGTCCGACGTCGCATTGTTCTCAGACTTGCTTCAAGCAGCCTGTGACTACCTTGACGGCGGAAAGGCAAAGCAGACGCACATCTTTTGCTCAATAGGCAGACCATGTGATTTCGAACTGGAGAGCTGCATGCTCCGCATCTTTAGCTTCCGTTCCACAGACCAGATCGAGCGATGGAGAGTCCGCGTCACTTCAGCCATCTACTCCAACTGCCTCGACTGCTATAAAGGCTTTCTCAGAGCAAAAGATCACCTTCGCACCGTCTACCTCTCTTCCTTCCCCAACGACAAGCTCGATGCATTCTTCGCCTACTTTGACTCGGTTGAAGAGCAACTAGCCATCGATGTCATCGAAAAGGCAAAGGCGACCCCCGGCGATGTTCTCCGCAAGCTCACGCGCGCAGCCATCTATGCTGTCCTCACACTAGCAGCCTCGCCCAATGCCATCAAGCTCAACGCCGCTCTCAAACAAGTCATCAAGCTCGAACAGCTCGGAAACATCCAGGAGTTGCCCGCCGGTTTACTGACATTATGTATCGATGACGAAGCTACTGTCCGTGCTTTTGCCGCCCGCCAGATGTTGCTGCTCCGGCCGCTTACGCCAGAGATGGCCACTCTCAGCGTGTTTGCACAAGCCTTAGCCCGAGTACAAAAGAGATACTCGGAACAAAGCACGGCAGCAGATTGGTCGCTGCTCTCCATCCTTCTCAATGCTGCTCCCACCTCGGCCGCTGCGCTCACCCCAGCCATCCTCAGCCACGTCCATGACCGCGACGATCGCTTCTGTGACGTCCTCAAAGCGTATGCTGTCCTCCTCAAGTTGCGAGGCCCCTTGATCTGGACCAACACCGCTGCCGAAGCAAATCACAAGGATAAGGACGATGAATATCCCACCGTTATCTTATCCGGCATCCTCGACAATCCTTTCTTTACCAAGCCTCTTTTTGAATCCCAACGCACCGTCTCAAATCCGCGTGAAAAGGGCCTCTTCTTTGGCTGGATGCGGCTGCATCTCGACACGCTCCGGCCACAAGGTGGCAAGCTCTTCAGCGAAGCTATCAAGCGCATAGCCAATTTTCTCTTTGAACGCATGCAGCAAGGTCATGTCCCCAACGAGTGCCGAGCCGTGGCATTCACAGAAGCCATCGACCTCGTCCTCAACCACGCCGACGAGGCTAACAGCAGACAGGTTGTCGATCTGTATGCGGCTCCCATCTCGCAGATTGCTCTAGCCGAAGATAGCAAGGCCGACGAATCCACCCGCCGCGCCGCCCGTGATCTCATCGCCCAGGCCTTCGAGCGCGATGCCAAGAACCTCGTCCAAGCTCTCGAGAAGCTCTCGTCCCTCTCCTTTCGTAACAGTGTCAAGTGGAAGGATCGTGCTCGAGCCCAACACGACTCCAAGCCTGTTGTCTCGGTCGATGCTTTCTACCAAGAGACGGCACGTCAGAACTATCCCATCGTCGAGATCTGCAGCATGCTGTGGAAGGAAGTCTACAGTGTCACCGCAATTGGCTCTTCCAAAGAAGGCGTTAGCATCCTCCTTGGTGCCCTTGCTCGCATCGCTGTGTGCACGCAACCATCTCTGCAGACGCACACCCTCAAGCCGCCTTCCAACGGCACCAATGCTGCTTACAATGCATACGTCACCCGCGTGCGTCAATCCATCGCCAGCGTGCTTAGCGCTTTTCGAGCCATGCGTCGTTCCGATTTTGCCGAACGCCTTGCCGAGTTCGGAGAGCTCGTCCGCGAAGAGGAGGTTCAGCAGCTCTGCACCGCAGACGCTTACAGCCTTTTGCTCCTCAACCTCTGTCCTGATCCGGACGTCTATCGTCCTGCCCAGAACTTACTCCGTCAGGCCTTCAGCACAGTCGAGAGCCGTGCCGACTGTTTCCGCATTCTCTTCCAGATCAACCACACCTCTTCTCTCCGTGCCCTCGCCGACTACCTCCAAACATTCATCACGGCCACCGTCAAGATGATCGAAGCCAACGATCTTGCCAAGTGGATGGTGCGAAGCTTTGCCGACATCGTCAATGTGCTCGCGGGCAGTACCAATGGTCTTTTGCGTCCCGGCACGTCGTGGACGTTGATCGAAGACAGATCTACGTTACAAGCTGTCGCTCTCAGAGCTCCGTCGATCTGGCGATTGATGTGCGAGAGCGTCGCTTCCATCTTCAGGCGCACGCCGGCGTGGTCTACGCTGCTCGCCAGAGAAGAAATGATTGCTTGGTTCCGGGATGTCACCATTTTTGCCTCTGAAATGGTGGATGCATTGGCGGTATTCCGCAACGTAGTGCGTCGGGCCGCCGAAGCTCCGTCTCGATGGACGGCTAAATCTCGTCCCGAAGATGCAGACGATCTAGAGTCCGCCGAGGACGAGATGATGGTGCATGCACTTGCTCTGCCTCTCGAATGTGCCACGAGCTGGCTTCGCATGAACGACGAGGATATCCTTCGTGAAACCCAATCCTTCATCCTCAAGGCGCTCGATCAGTTCGGCGCCGAGTACGAGCTTCCTTCACGGTCCAAGACCAAGATGCTCAGCTTCATCAACGAGCAAATGACCATCAAGGATGCAGCGGCGCGACACACGTTACTTTCGCTCGACGAGCTCGCCGATCTCAAGTTGCGACTAGACCCCGACGCTGGCATCATCGAGATCAGTGATGAGGATGATGAAGCCAACAGCACCGCTTCCGACACCAAGACGACGCAGACTACGGATGCTCCCGCGGGCACCCCCTCGTCGTCTGCCTCTTTGAAACGCACTGGCGATGCGACGTCGACTCCAAGATCCTCGTCGGGGACTGTGGCCTATGCCTCTGGAGGCAGCAAGGCAGAAGCTGACAACTCGCATTGGTGGGCCGGCGTCGGGAACTTTGGCATGCTCAGCAAGAGTCAGGAACAACGACGCAAGGACAAGCTCAAGCAGTCCAAGCTTAGCTTTGCCAAGGTGGATCCCAACGACATCATCGACATTGACAAGGACGAGCGCTCAGATGGAACGACCAAGAAGCCAATCACGCTCGACTTTACCCGTTCTAAAGCAGCACCTGCACCTGCACCTGCTCCTTCTGCGCCCATCAACGCCTATCGCGGCGCCTCGGCTCGCGGAGTTTATCCATCTTCGAGCGGATCAGCGAGTTCACGTGTGGGCATTGCCAAGACGAGCACAGGCAAGATGGCTCAACTGCGTCAGGAGCTCGGCGGTGCCAGTCGTTCGTGGAAGCCACAGAACGTCAATGTGCGATCCGGCGAAGCTCGTTGGGGTCGCAACCATGAAGATGATGTGACGGTCAGAGCTCCTGCTGCTGTCAGCTCAGTCACCGGCGCACTCATTAACAGAATGCCTGGTCCAACTACCGAAGCGGGCAAAGCGGCAGCAGCGAGAAAAGCAGGCGGAGCTGAGAGCGACACCACGGCATCCTCGTCGTCGTCGTCGTCCGAATCTAGCGACGGGGAAAGCGAGGCCAAAGGACTTGCAGCGCTGCGTGCAAAGTCGGACCGGCCACGGAAGATCGCACAGCCGCAGCGACGTCAGATCGTAGTAAAGGAGGACCATCACCTCGAGCGAGCTCGACGCGAGCGCGCTGAAGCGGAGCGCAAGCGTATCTTGCGTAGTCCGCCCGACTTTTCTTCGCTTCATCGAAGTATCTTGAGTTGGGACTATGCCCACGAGGGCGAGCGACCCCCGAATGCTACCGGCAAGCATCCTACTTATCAAGAGGTCCAGCCGCACTTCAGCACTGCCAACGAGTACGGCTCCGTGTTTGGGCCCCTTCTGCTGCTCGAATGCTGGGCACAATTCCGTCAAGCGAAGGAGGAGGCCGATACCTCCAACGAGCCCAGCATCCCTCTCGAAGTGGCAGGTCGTTCCACGGTAGACGCATTTGTCGATGTCAACGTCACCATTCCACCGGACCTGTTGCCTCCCACGGTCAACTTCAATGACACCGAGATCGTGCGCCTCAAGGAGAGGACGCCAGCTATCTCCGGCAAGCAGCCGAAGATCATCCTTGCCAAAGTGGAAGCGTTCAAGCGACATCCGCAAGGCCATCAGCTCACTCTTCGATGCTGTCTGGCAGAGGATCGTCAGGGCGTCAATACAGCGCTGGTCAACCGCTCCAAATGGGAGCTCAAGAGGCTCTTCTCGCTCACCACACTGCATCGTGAGTTTGCCGCCCTCATGGCAGCGCCCTACTTTGACCTGTTCACCGACGTGATCAAGGCACGCGTTGCTCCCAAAGTCACACTTAACAGCGACGAAATCAGGAAAGCCATGCACGGCTACCAGGTCAACGAGCCACAAGCGAGAGCCATTTTGGGGTCTTTAGCTACAGAGGGTTTCTCCCTCATCCAAGGTCCTCCCGGTACCGGTAAGACGAAAACCATCTGTGCGCTGATTGGCGCCTTCGTCTCGAGCCGCAAGGGCCCCTCGACCTCCGTTCAGGCTGGGCAGTTGCAAGGCAAGGTCGGAGCTCTTAAAAAGATCCTACTGTGTGCGCCCAGTAACGCGGCCATCGACGAAGTGGCCAAGCGTGCCAGAGCTGGTATCCGTCTGTCCGATGGCAAGGTCATTCATCCCAAGGTGGTACGTGTCGGACGAGACGACAGCATCAACGTCAGCGTCAAGGATGTTTCGCTCGAGTACCTCATCGAGCAGCGTCTGCAAGGCGGCAGTGTCTTAGACGCTAACCGCAACGAAGCCGCAACAGCCGATCCAAGTGCATTGCATGTCGAGATCCACAATCTCAAGATGCAGCGAGAGCAGAAACAAACCGAGCTGTCGCAAGCTCGAGCGACCGGCAGTCAGGCTCTTGTGACGCAGCTCGAAGCCGAGATTCGCAACTTGTCTGCTAAGCGTTTGGGCGTCATGTCCAGGTTGGATGAGGCGAAGGACAAGCAGCAGAGCCAGCATCGACAGCGTGAAGCCGATCGCAGGCGCGCCAGGCTGGAGATACTGAGCGATGCCGACGTGATCTGTACGACACTCTCAGGAGCGGGTCACGAGATGCTCAACGGTGTTTCCTTCGACTTTGAGACCGTGGTCATCGACGAAGCTGCGCAGGCCGTGGAGCTAAGCACCATCATTCCGCTTCGCTATGGCTGCAAGCAGTGCATCATGGTGGGTGACCCTAACCAGCTGCCGCCCACCGTCATCTCGCAGCAAGCGGAAAAGCTGGGATACTCGCAGTCGCTGTTTGTGAGAATGTTTGAGCAGGCACCATCAGCGGTGCATCTGCTCAGCATTCAGTATCGAATGCATCCCGAGATTTCGGTCTTCCCGTCCAAGGCATTCTACGATTCCAAACTGCAGGACGGTCCTGACATGGCAGAGTTGACACGTCAGCCGTGGCACAAGTACGAGCTGACGCGGCCGTTTAAGTTTCTCTCGACGAAAGCGCCAGAATCGCCAGGGAGGTTCCATTCGATTATCAACAAGGAAGAGGCCAACGTGGCATTGGCGCTCTACGAGCGACTGCGTACCGACAACCCGCACGAGAATTTTGACTATCGCATCGGTGTGGTAACCATGTACAAGGCTCAGGTTTTCGAGCTGAAGCGTACCTTCCAGCAGCGATATGGACAAGACATTGTGGAGCGCATTGATTTCAACACGGTTGACGGTTTCCAAGGTCAAGAAAAGGACATTATCATTCTTAGCTGTGTCCGTTCAGCAGCGGAACCTCGCAGCATCGGTTTCTTGAGCGATCGAAGACGTCTCAATGTGGCCGTGACGCGTGCTAAGAGTAACCTGTTCATCATCGGTAACGCCGAGCATCTTCGCCGTGGCGACTCGATCTGGGAAAGCCTGGTGGCTACGGCCGAGGCAAGAGGAGCGGTGCAGCCGATCACGGTGGCTTTGCTTCAGAGAGGCGACCGCACTCTGGCCAAGAACCATGCTTCTACCGAGCCCAAGCGGCCACCTTTGGCTGCAAGCGCGAGCACCAGCGTAACCCAGCCAAAAGGCGCACGATTGCCGGAATCATCAGGACCGCCATCTGCACGACCATCACCGACGACGTCGACTACAACGACTTCGGATGCCCTTCTACCTTCCAACACAAGCAACGGACCCGTGAAGAGGCCGATGCAGGGCCCCAATGGCGTGCCTCCTGGCAGAGCGGTCGGAGAGGAAAAGAAGCGTAAGTCGATCGTGGTCGACGACCCGAGAATGGTCTCGAAGAAGCCGCGCGTGTCTGGTGAGCGCGAGAGCAACAACAGCGAGCCGCGACCTCCAGCTGCAGCCACAGCGACAGGCAGTCGGATACCTTCAAGGCCAGGCGTGCGATCAGGTATCGTCAATGGCCGACCAAATGCCAGTCCCAATGGCAATGCCTCAACGCGGCCGCCTCGTCCGCGTGCACCTGCTAACGACCTACCAGTCGGCAAGCTTCGAGTACCACCCGACCAAAGCCCACAGGATGTACCAGCTGGCATCCCAAAGAGGCCAGTCACTCCGACGGGCGCAAATCCAAAGGATCGCGTGCCAATTGGGGTGCCTGGTCGAAATGTGGCCGGTAATGGGAGCCCGCGAGGGCTGGCTGCTCTACCTCGAAAACCAGCAAGTCCACCGAAACCATCGAATGCCGCACTCAATGCCCTTTTTGTCAAGAAGCGCAAATAGTCGCCCTTCCGGATGTCGATATCGCCCGTCCTCCACTTTCGCAAAGCTGTCGGAACAGCATCCCAGCATCTTTGCGGATCTTTATCCTTTCAGCATGTACCCCTCTTTCCTCTCTCCATGCAATTCCCCACCGTCTTGTCACATCATCATCATCATCATCATCATCAAAAACAACCAACCATGACACTTGTATTATAGCATCAGCACCTCATTAATTGATTTGCGCCGGCAAAGAGACTGAGTGTTGAGTCAACGAACGTGAAATGCGTAAGCAGCCTTAGGAGGCGGACTGTGCATACTGTATGTTTTGAGGGTCAAGGCACCGCGCCATTTCCGCGGTCGGGATTTTTTGGCTCAGCGTGCGTCACATCCGTGCATTCTTTGCTTCTTCTTCTCACCATCATCCACCTCTACAGTCCTACTCGCTCATCTTTCTTCCGTCTCCTTCTATTGCATCCGACTGCGCTGCGACAAAGACGATATCAGTACCGCCTCGTGATCTACGTTCACTCCTGACTCGCACAAGCAACGCCAGTAAGGGCAAGGATGGCGGATAGGCCGCGGGGGCTGCAAGTTGCAGCCTACCGGTACAACTGTCAGCCGTGCAAGCAGCGCAAGACCAAGTGCGACCGGGTCAAGCCATGTGCAAGCTGTCAGTTGAGGGGAACGCAGGACAGGTGCTATGTGGATGAAGGTGACGGCGCGGCCTCTCCGGTTGCAGCGCCAATTGCAGTGGAGGAGAGGCCACAGAAGAGGGCTAGAGTCAGCAAGGCTAGTACGAGCACTGTTCATGCAGCACCACCTCCACCACTGGTGCAGGATCAGGATAGGGAACATACAGCAGCGGTCAGGGAGCACATAGCGGTGCTAAGGAGGACCATTGATCAGTTGGAAGCATCGATCCTTCCCCAGACCACACCAGGACCAGGACCAGGACCAGCACCGGCGGCAAGATCTCGTTCATACACTTCTCCGTACAACCCATACGTTACGATGAACGCAGCGGCGAATCCAGTGCTGACCACGGATCTGCGGCTGAGATGGACGGATGTGCAACACCTTTTTCCGCCAAAGAGGGATGTGGAGCGTATCTTGGAATACTTCTTGAGCGAGATGGTGTACATCATAATCCCGATCCAGGAGAAGCAGTTTTGGCGCGCCTGGCAGACTCTTATCCATCCTCAACAGACCCAAACCCCTTCTCCCGCATCAGAGGAACAGGATGAAGAAGACTCTGCCCGACGCCCAACAATCTCGCGCTGCATGGTGGGAAGCCTCCTCCTCTGTCTCGCCTCGACTTCGTTTCTGATCCCGCAGAGGAGGGAGGAGGAGTTGGATCTCAGCAGGCCCATGGCAGAGCAACGCGATTTCTGGATCACTTCCGCCTTGGCTCTCGTGCGATCTGGAAGCATCTTGTCGTCTGGCAACGGAGCTAGACCGTGGCTGCACTACGTCGACTCTCTCTGCGACACCTCGTTGGACCGGTTCGGCTTTGAAACCCTTGCTGTGCGCATCTTTTCTCTGCTCGGGATGAGCGAGATCGCCTACCACCTCAACGGCGAGTGTCTGCGCCGTGCCATCCGCATCAACCTTTACGACGAATCCTCCCCCAAAGCTGCCCAGTTCATCACCACCGACGACCCCTATGTGACACAAGAAGAGCTGGTGCAGATGCGGAGAAGGATGGGAGCGCTGCTGGTGGTGGCGGAGCGGTGGGCTTGTTTGTACACCGGAAGACCACCGATGATCGATGAGGAGGCGGAAGGATTGCCGCTGCCAGAGAAGGGGTTTTGGATAGAGTCAGAGGAGGTGACTTATGGGTTCTCGAGGTTTGTGAGCAAGCTGAGGTTGCTGCCGGGGCAGCTGACGGCGTTGACGGGAAGGAAGGCGGGGGATTGGGCGACGCAAAGAGCGAGAGATCAAGAAGCTGTCTCGCGCGTTCTCGATCTCGACCGTGGCTTATGCTCACTGTACGATCCCTCTCTCCCGCGTCCTAGCCTCAACAACCGCTCGCACTCTCAAATCCTCTCCGATCTCCCCGAACTACTCGACCGCAATCAGCACCTTCACATGTCCGACAAGGAACTCAACCAACTCCACCGCGAATTTGCAGAGGCGCTCGTCATGACTTCTTCATGGCTCTCGCTGCGTTGTCTGGTGACGAGCAACCTCATGTTTTTGCCATGGGTCAGCGATGCAGGGTTGAGGTACTATGCATTGAAGATCGCGCGCAGGTTGATTGAACTGCTGCCAAGTATTTGGATGATGGCAAGCAGTCCGTATGTTCCCTTTAGCTCGAGTTGGATATCAAGGCATCTGTTCTTGGCGTGCACGGTGCTAAGCGTGCCTATCCTGGGTCAGGAACCGATACCGCATCCTTCTGGCGGATCTAGCCTCCCCCATCCCACCACCACCAGCAGCAGCACTGGCAAACAACAAGACCATAGCAACAGCAGGGACAAGCAAACTCCCGCTGAATCCCCCGAAGGAGGTGGAACAGCTGCGGGGGAACGATCCGACTTTGCCCCCTCCCGCCTACAAACCAAGCACTTTTTCTCCAAGCTCTCCTCCTCTACCATCACCAAAGTGCTCGATGCGCCGCGTCTGCCCGCCTCCTCCTCAATCGACCTCGATTGGTTCTCGGGCAAGCTCGTCGAGATCGCGTCTCTATTCGGGAGGTTGGCCGAGAGAGGCGATCAGACCGCGGCTATCAACACCAAGTTGATTCACGCATTGTTGAATTCAAGGGCAGAGTTGAGGGATAGGGTGCTGGACCAGTTGGGGCAGAAGACACGGTTGCGCGCTGGCGCAGGCGTGGGAGAAGTGGGAGGGGTGAGGGGGAATGATGTGGGGGGAGCGGGGGAGGATGGAGGGGTAGGGAGGATAGAGAGCCAGCGGGATTTGACGAGCTTTGTGATGGCGAGTAGTATTGGGAAGAGTTCGCCGAGTGCGGGGTCGACGCGGGGGACGAGTCCAGCGTCAGGGGAAGCATCGCGCTCGCCGGTTGGAAGTGGGTATCATCGCAAAGCGAGCAATGGGAGTAGGGGTGGGAGAAGGGATGTGGTTGCGCGAGAGCGGGAAAGAGGAGGCGAACCGAGGGTACGGTCTCCTTCGCTGCACGATCTGGCCAATGCAGTGGACGCACATAGCAACCACAGCAAGTGTGCCAACATCGGAGGGGGAGGGGCATGGGAAGGGTGGCGCTCAATGCCCCCACCCCAACAACCAACTACACCACTCATCCAGTCTTATCCCCCAGCCAGCGCATCACTCCCCCCTTCAAGCTACGCTCAACAACCCCAGCTGCCGCCGTACTCGCCAGCAGCGGATCCAAACTTAGCAGGCGGAAGTGGCTGGAACAGTGTTTCTTGGCAATCGCCCGGAGCAGCCTCGCAGGGCTTCCCGATGGACAAGACTCCCGGAGCGGGTGGTGGTGGTGGGGAGGTGCTAGCAAATGTGCCGTTGCTGTTGGACACACAGGACTGGCTCGCGATCTTGGATGGCGTCGAGATCCCGCTCTGAGTCTCTTCCCGTCATCACTCTTCCACTGCAATGGTGTGAGTAAATTAGTGACGGTAAGCATCATCTTCTATGCTCAGGCTTCTGTCGGCCAAACTGCGTAACATGTGCGAGTGCGAGAGCGTCAGCGAGCAAGTGGAAAACCGTCGTCGTCACTGCTAGCTGTGCATCCACGGGGCCAAACAACCTGCGAGAAGAACAGCGACACTGCAGCCGTGCATAATATCATCATCCCCCAGCGCTGCAGAGCGCACCTATGCGTCGCCTAACCCTGAGCACAAGACAGCACAACAGCACGTCCAGCCGGAGCGATGTGAAATTGCAAAAGTGTACCGAGAAACAGAAACTGGTGCATGTATGGCAGTGAGGGACGGGTATTGTTCTTGCATCATTCAGAGCGGGGGGATAAAGTCCGAGATCCTATCTCTCGCATTCTGCGCAATGCACTCTGCGATCCACGTAATGCTCCTAATCTCCTGCTCCTTCAACTTCAACCACGCATAGAAGATGCCAAACTGAAACTGCGTAATGGTAAGAATCCTGTTGAGCTGCACTTCCAGCTTGAACATTTTATCCTCCAACATGTCAGCATTTGCCTCGCCCGAGTTTGCACCTGGTGCGCCACCGGCAGAAGAGGAAGAGTCAAAGAAGGAGCGGTATTCAGGGACATTGTCGCAGACGGCTTTGACCTGGTCGAGCTCGTCTGCTTTGGCCAAGACGTTGTTGCCGGCGGGGAAGAGTTTGCCGATGCTGGGAAAGAGACGTGCGCGGTCTTCCTTGCTGAGCGAAGTGCCGAAAGAGTTGATGGTGATATTGATGGTGCGGCGATCTGCTTCGAACGAGAGCAACTCGGCCATGGTCTCGGCAGTAGTGCCACCGAGGGACTGGCAAAAGTTGTAGAAATCTTCAAGGTAGGCTTTGTAGAGGGTATTGCGGATGATCTCGATATTGAGGTCATCCAGGTCCGAAGCCGAGATGCAGTCCCTAAAGTAAGGCGCAAGCGGTGTCTCGACAAGCACCGAGTTATACAGCTCCTCCACCGTCGACGCGACGCACAGTGCGGGCATTGTGTCGAACACACCTAGCGGATGGCATCGTTCCAAAAGCTCGTGCGTATCCCTTTCGTGCAATGTACCCGTGATGAGGAGGATGACATTGTCAATCATGTAGGCATACGTCATGTAGTCCAAAAACTTGCTCAACGGCTGCACCGCATTGGTACGTAGATACTCGAACTCGGCCACCAACTTGCGCGTAGCCTTCTCTGCGATGGTCGAGGTAGAGATAGGGCTGGGTTCGTTTTGGAGAAAGTTGCCATAGTCGGTGGCGGAGAGCTGCATTTTGAAATCGTCGAGCGTCTCGCACTGTGTGAGCGACTGATAGTGGTTAGCAGTGAGAAGCGAGGTGCGGTAACCACGCACAACCCCTTCAAGGTAGCCATGGTCGACGTTGAACGAGATCATCTCCATGCTGGGCCAAAGATGCACTCCCAGTCGAGAGTGTGCAGAGCGAACAATAAGGTTTTGGAGCGAGGTCAGCGACGGTGAGCAGATGCGCCCAACGTTCCAATGATCGTGGTCGGAGGAGCCGTATGGAAGTACTGTTGTAGGAACGACACCGTGGGAACGCTGTGTCAGGAGTCGGATGATGCGCGCTGATCTTCTTTGGGATGTACCAAGATTGAAGGTGATGATGTAAGGGTGGATTGTGACGATACAGAAGATCTAAGAAATAGCTTGGCAGTAGGTGGTGTTCGGAGCTGACGTTGCGCAGCTGAATTGGGCGATTTTGCCCAAAAGTCATCAAAGTGGTCCAGGCGCAGTTGCAACGTGTGGCATCCCGACGCAGGGGCATTCTGGCTTGGACTGCTACCGTCCCAACGCGTCACGTGCACATCTTGCTTAATCTAACAAAGTTCAACTTTAGCTTCAACAAACTCACACCTCATTATCGAAGCATAGACAAATCTTGTGTCAATGACATCTGTGACAGAGGGTGATTAAACTTTGCTATGCTACTATAGGACAGAGTGTCAATCTAGGCCGAGACCTTGGCATCCTCGGCAACGATACCCTCCTGAGGCCAGAGCCAACCAAACTTGTCCTCCTGGTCACCGCACTGGTACGATGTGACTGTGGCACAACAGCACAAATACAACTGTCAGCTCTCGATGGTATCTTGTTTGAATGCGGCCGCCTCAAGACAGAGAATGACTTACGCTCGTTGAACAATCTCTGCGAACACGAGCCAGCGGTCTTTCCATCGCCAAAGTCGATGCGGATCACCTTGTTGTCCGACGGGAACGTGTATTTGGGGCCTTGGGGCGAAAGCTTTTCGTGCTCGAGTTGAGGCTTGTGCGAGTTGTACGACAGCGAGCGCACGGGTGTGATGCCCTGTTGCGTCAAATAAGCCCCAAGGAACGAGTATGATATCAGCAACTAGCCCTTCTCAGAAACCGTCAAGGTGAGTGTGGTGAGAGGTGCACTTACCGCTGCCGTGCCTGCCGCCATGAGCTCGGCAAACTTGTTCTGCTTGAGCTCTTCGAACGCGACCTGGCGCAGATCCACCTTCCATCCACAGAGCTTTTCGGCGATCTCGACCACGCTGACCTTGGTGACGGAACGCAAGATCGATGTACTTTCAGGAACGACGAGCGTGATCTGGTCGCCCTCCTTTTGCACAGCCAGTGCATTCGACGTAGAAAACTCGTCGACATAGGTGTGAGTGGCCGAATCGAGGTGGAGCGTGATAGCATATCCCTGCTTCTTGGCAGCGGCGGTGGGACCAAACACGGGAGCATAGTTACCGCCGAGCTTGGTGTGACCTGTTCCCATTGGAGCAGTTCGGTCGAAAGTGTCGAGCACAAATCCATCCACAGCCGGGATATCGGCACCCGTACCGTACAGCGAGCCCACGGGCGTGACCCAAACAAGGAAAGTAAACTCGTCCGGGCTACCCAGGATGAGCATGGGACCCGTAGCGAGCAGAAGAGGTCGAATGTAGAGTGCGCCACCCGACGCATTCTTCTTGTAAGGCGGAACATATTCGAGGTTGAGCGCCACCGCCACCTTGATGGCTTCCAAGAAGAGCTCCTGCGGCAATTCGGGCATCGAGGCCATCCGAGCACTCAGGTTCATACGAACCCAGTTCTCCTGAGGACGAAACACTCGAACCGAGCCGTTGGACGATCGGAATGCCTTGATCCCCTCGAACGCCTGCTGGCCATAGTTGAGGCAGGGAGCAGCAGCGTGCACATTCAGATGGCTGTCTTTGCTGATCTCGAGCTTACCCCATTTGCCATCCTTGTAAGTGACGCGAACCAGGCCGTTGACGTCTCGCTCCTTGAATCCGAGCTTGTCCCAATCGATCGATGAGGATGGCGCAGTTGCAATGCGGCTGTTTGAAGTCATGGTGGCGTGATTATATAAAAGGAAAGATACACCAAGCGGCTGGTCCTGCTGAAGGGAATGTGATGGTGAAGAGGCGAGACAGGTCGTATTGTCAATTCAAACGGGTCAGCCGGCAATCAGCCTCAACCCGGCCCGTGTGACTTCAGAAGAATGACTCGGACATGCATGATCGCACCGCGCACTCGGTCGGGATTGATCCGCTTTCTCTTTTCCTTGGCATGTTTTGAAAATTGTTAGCTGTTCGGTATTAACAGATCTCGCAAAACTGCGCTCAGGCCAAGCCACAAAGTTGCGTTGCACCCTTTCTCGCCTTCTTGTCCTTCCTCCCCATCTTCTTATTCTCCTTCCCCTTCAGCTTTGGCCGCAACTGTAGCAGCAGCAGCAGCAGCGCTCACCCTCATCGCTGCTTGCGGCCTGTTCTGCCGCTATCATGCCTGCATCTTCGGCTACACTTGCCGACCTCTTTTCTAAGACTCATCTGTCCTTGCGCATCCCATCCTCGCAGTCAACCTTGAGATCAGTCGTCTTTTTCGATGAGGTCCTCAATGTCGAAGCAATCCTGACTTTGCCTTCAGACCCACTTCTACCTATTGCAACCACCTCCTCCCACGAATCTGGTACCTCGCATACTCTCCCCTTGCCGGTCCAGCCCTCACGCACACAACTTGGTCACCACACCATCCCACCGTACCTAAGCGCTCTCCTTGCCTGCCTCCATGTCAACCTGTTCACCGACTACGTTCCTCCACATCCGCAAACCCCTTCACAGCACTCCAAATCTACTAACCCATACGAGCCACTCTCCACTGTGCAGCTACAGTTCCAACATCTCCAGCTCCTCCCCTCGCATAATCCACACTCGGACCCCACCCAGCCGCAGCTTGCTGCCGTTCGCGCCTTCTCCAATTCTTGGGCAGGCAATCAGCCACCGAAAGCCCATCGCACATTGAAGGACGCAACAGATGATCCCACTACCTCCTCTCACCATGCTTATCTCACACACGATACTCGGCACTGGAGCGTACACTGGTTCTGTCGCGTTCCCATCAACTTTATCGCCACCCCTTTCCAACCGCTCCTTTCCATCACTGCCGCGCTCACACTCCGTCTGGATCATGCCTTGCTAGACCAGTACGTCCCCATCTCACCCTCCCGCGCTTTCGTTCGCTCTGGCTTTGCACATTCTCTTTTGGCTCCCTTGCACGAAGGTCCCGTCTATCCCGATGAATCGCCCGTTCAGAGCCAAGCCAGAGCCACCGCTTCCGCTGCGCTCGGCCTCGACGGTCCTAATGGCCTCGGCTCCTACCTTGCTCATCTCCCCAAAGATGTTGTTGGAGGCAACAATACCGTCGTCACACCTCGATCGGGTGCCAATGCTCTCAACGCCATCCAGCAGCGCAGAAATGATGCTATCTCCTCCGACTCGGTTCCTGACAAGTCGCTCTCTAAACCCGATAGCAACGGCGACCTCGCCGCGCTCTCGTCCAGATCAGAATCGAGCACTAATCTCACACCATCTCCGTCATCACAAGCAACGGAACGTGAGACTCAACAGCAATCAGCTGGGCTGCAGATTTACAAACGCAGCACCAGAGAGGTCTTGCCCCTCAAGACTGGGCTCAATGTTCGCATGCGTACGCTCGTCACCCAGCACGATCCCTGGATCCATCCTAGACCATCCTCTCACCACCCCTCGGCGGAATTAGAAAGCAGTCGGCTCGTGCTCAGTGTCGAACTCGAAAATCCCTCCGAGTCTGATTCCACTTTCGCTGTCAACGATATTCAGATCAAGTTCGACAGCACTCAAGCCGAACAAACCAACACGCACACTGTTGTAGCAAAACCATTGCAGCCATTATCGTCGACGTTGCCTATACAGCTGACCAGAGGCAGTCAGCATAACCTGCTCTTTTATGTCTCTGTAGAGTCGGATCAAGCGCTGCACTCTCCCTCCGGCACCGCTAACGGACTAGTAAGGGGAGCAAGTACGAGAAACGTGACGATTACAGTTTCAGGCCGGCCCGAGATGGAGCAAGAACATCTGCCTGACTTTAATTCGCAGTGGAATTGTGCTCTTGATCTCGCCGCGGTGCTCTCGGATGCCGCCAAGAAGAGTTTCATTGCGAATGCCGGACGAGCAGGTAGAGTCGATCGGGCAGCCCACTCAGTAGGCCCGGTGGCGGGCAATACGCAGTACTCGGCGTCATCACTGCGTGCTGCAGCCCAGTACAGCGATCCGAACGGGTACACTGCAAGAGCCGAGTATGGAGAGGATACAAGAACGCCCAGACCGGGACAATTGGGTATGGGGTTCCCGTCTCCTCTCCGCACCAGCTCGGCACAACAATTTCCTACTGTCGAGCAGCCCACAGATCTGTTCCAACACAATTCGGCAAATCAGGGAAGCGACTTCTTGCAGAAAGCAAAAGCGAGAGCGGCCAATCGTCACCGCGTCGTATCTTCGGACGAGAATGCAGCAGCTGTGATTATCAGACCGTGGATGACGACCTCCACTTCATCCTCGACCTCGACCTCGACCTCTGCTGGTGCTGCTGCCGACGGGGAGGGTGGATTGGTGGTGATATCGACCCTCTGCCGCGCAGGTGCACACAGCATGGGGCACGAAGGCCAGGTCAAGTTCGAATCAAGTCTCGACGACGACGGCGTTGCACTCGCCTCGGTTTCTACCGGAGCCAAAATGCTCCATCCCGCCTCCATCCCGCCCTCCACCCCTAACGAAAACAGCATTCGCATACAAACAGGCAATACCCTCGTTGTGCACCTCGCCCTACTCCACAAGTCCCCCACCCCCGCCAGTGCCACCAGCCCAGCCATTACGAATATAAACCTATCCTGGTCCCCTACTCCACCCTCCCACCCTGCATCCAATCCAGCACAGACAGGGGTAAGAGATCCAAACGACGCCCTTTTACCAACAACCAAAGCCAGGCTGATGGACGCAGACTCAGCCCGGCTCAAATCCAACCTCTCCGCCGACCAAGCTGAGAGCATTAGCGGTCTGATCCCCATTCAAGACCACGTGCAGGTCCAAGCCTTGCTGCACGCTGGGCAGAGCACGAAGGTCGCGTTAGAACTGCGATGTTTGTCCCCCGGATACCACATGGTCCCGCCGTTAAAGGTGGGCTTTGAGACGGAGAGAGGGGTGCAAGAGGAGGTGGTGTTGCATGGGTTGGGCGGTGTCTATGTCACGCCTGCAGCTGTCTTGTAGTCTTAACCCCTATGCCCACTTTCACGAATGACAAAGCTCAACTCCCTTCTCCATGTTTGACCATCCGCCTGTTGACCGAACCACAAAATGCATTCTCAAGAAAGTCTGTCTCTCCCTCACACCTTCCACAGACAATTTTCTAGTCCCAAGCGAATGATTCGTCTTCTCAACATCGACACGAGTTACAAGCCTACCGTTAACACACCTGGCTCAACGCCTCCACCAACTGCTCAACCACCTCCCTCTCCACGCCCACCGCTTCCACCTCCGAGTTTGGCCCGTACACCACCCTGTCCCTCTGCTCTCTCCCAAGCCTTCCATCTACAAACATCTGCAGGATGTTTGCATCGAGGAATCCGGCTGGTGCTTGGACGCGATGATCTGTTCGAAGTGTACGCCATTCATGGTGTGCAATGTTGCCCACAACGCCTGCCGGGGGGGAGGAGTGGGATTCGGACTGGATGAGGGAGAGGATGTTGCGTTCGACTTTGGCGAGTAGGGCTGCTTCTTCGTCGCGAACATGCGCGATGACGCCGATGGCGCCGGCGGCGGTGCAGAAGAGCAGACGAGGACGAACTGGCGCGGTGGGCCCTGGGTCCGGGACCAGCGATTCTACGAAATGAGAAGCACAGGTGAAAGCAAAGATCAGGTCGCGTCAGTGTGTGAATCCGTGTGTGAGTTGGAACGGGATGACTAGTCGAAAACTTACTTCGAATGAACTTGTTGATCATATCGCCATAGTGCCACACAGCGCAGCGCTGCATCACGTGGGCATACCTATCCACCTCTTCGGGGTCCCTGACTGTTCGTGAATTGGCGGTGCCGACAGATCGTTCCATCTCCTGCTCCCTCGCACGGCGGATGCGGGCCTTAACCTCCTCACTCAGCGCCACCCTCTGCGTTGTATACAGATTGAAACTGATATCCGCACCAATGTACGTCTGGCTCGCATCGTCCAGCAACTCGGTCGCACTCGTCCAAAACGGATCGCAATCCCTAGCAATCTCCGTAATCCTTGCCGTGTACGGATGTACATGGAGCACATTCATCGACCTGAGCGCATCGCCGACGACAATGCGGTCTGGTTCGACGACCGAAAGGCTGCATGCGATGAACGAGCATGCCCAGCTGCCTCGCTGTCTGGCATTGATACGCGGTGCGGGAGTTGTGTCGCTTTCACGCGGGTCAACAATGCTGTAGATCTTGACTTCCGAGTTGACCGCGGCGGCAAGACGGTTATTGATCGACTGCACACTGTACACGTTGCCGTTCTCTTTGTGTGTAAACAGCTTGCGCAGCCGTCCACGCTCCTCCTTTGTCCTGGATGAGCCGACAGAGACGTCATACCCAATGAGCCGCCCGGACGTGGTCTCGTGGCTATCCTCCGAGACGAGGCCCGTGCCGACGACGAGCATCTCGTGGCCTTGCGCATGCAGCACTGTAATGCAATTTGGTCGCTCGTCCGGCTCCAGACGGATCTCGTCCAGCGTTTCGAATGTAGTCTGGTCCAGGATGCGGATCGCTCCCCTGGGTACATCGATTTTCGAAGCGGTGCCACGCGGCAGGAAGGTCCAGGTGCAGACGGCAAAGATCTGTCGGTTGGCCCACTGAGCGATGGCAAGGGGTTGATTCAACCCGAGAGGGAAGGTGCGTATGTCGCGCTGTTTCAAAGCCCCAATGGAAGCCAACTCGACTGATTCGCCCAGAGCAAATGCATTAAAGACACATCCAGGCCCAGCGTAGAGGGTAGTCATGCTGCGCTGATCCTTGTGCTTGAGCACGTTGTACGAGAAACGCTTCGAGTCGGCGTAGACAAGAGTTGGACGGCTGCCAGAGACAGCGACGACGCGTGCGCCCGCCGAGATCTCGATAGCATCAAGCTTGAGCGCCTGCGTGCCCAAGGATACCGTCTTGTTGTCCGAAAGACCTACAGTGCTGCTGTAGCTATCGTCCGTAGGAAGACTGAGGCTGAACGTGACGAGAGTGCCGTCTCCTAGACCAATGAGCAGATGGGGAGACAGTGCGTCTCGATTGCTCACACAACCTTTGGGCTGGGCTGCAGCAGCTCCTCCACGTTGCTCGCTTGAAAATTGATGCAGCAGAATAGAACGTGGAACCGCCGGGAAGCGTTGCTGCACCACCGACGACTGACCGACAGGGACGAGCTCGGGGAGTGAGAAAATCTGAACAGTCCTTGTCTGCCAGAATCCGCAGGCAACAATCTGCGCTGCTTTGCCTGCAATCAAGGAGCTGATGTCCAAACAAGAGACCTCGTGTTCGAGCTGCACCTTCTTACGCTCAATCAGTGCGGTGCCCTCCACGACAAAGTAAGAGAGCGTCTTGTCGCTCAAGGCGATGACCAACTGGCCGAGCGAGTTGATGCTGGCAGTGGTGATCTCGAGTTTTGCCGGCGGCGTCCATTGTTCTAGGAGGGTGACAGACTCATTTTCGATCCGGACGAGTGATGCCTCCGTGCGAGCGACGCGGAGGAAAAGCGCCTGTTGAGAGCTGCCAAACACGGTAGATGCGGCAAGAGTGGACACCGACATGTTCACGCCGGCGGCGACGAGGCGATCGGTTGCATCAACAAGATTTCCGTCCGCATCAAAATGTAGATAGGCAGTCGAGGTGGCGAATCCAGCTAGCAGGCCCACAGTCTGCTTGGATGCATCATCGCCAGCATGAACCGGCCAAAGATGTTGCGCGTTGGGGATGGGCAGAGAGGAAAGATCCTGTACGAGAGCACCACTGCGCATCTCGCGAATACTGCCAGAGGGACCGGCACCGCTGCAAGTGACAATTCTGGCTTGTGCGCTGGACGAGTTGGTGGGGTCGCCTCCAGCGCCATCATCGACCACAAAGTCGACGATGGGGCCAAGGTTCTGCCATCGTTCAACGGTGATCAGGGAGCCACCGCACGTAAGTTCCGCTTCATCGAGGGAAGCGCCGACAGCCTGGGATGATCTCCTCGACTGCGTGGGTGAAGAGGGTGGCGTCACAAATTGCCCGACAGACGATGCTGATGCATCCTCGGAGGTGTTTTGCTGTTGAATCTTGTAGAGGCAGCTGTCGCCAGTAGCACTGCCAACACAGACCAGACCATCACCGAGGTAGGAGAGAGCTTGAGGCCCAGCAGGCTGAGAAGTAGTGCCAAGTGTTTCGACTCGCATCGACTTGGGTTGCAGAGGGCCAGAGGCTGCACTTTGAGACTCGTCGGGGATGGTGAGTCGCAGCACATTGAGAGAGCCAGAACTGCATCCGAAGAGGACTGAAAACGTGTTGGTTCCTACATGCTGCTGTTGAGCGGGATCATCGATGTTGACTACGGACACGACTTGGACTGGGTGAGGGAGGCCGACGCGCAGGAGCCTCAGACGCGGCTGCGACGACGCCGCAGTTTCGGACGGAGAGGCGGCGTTGGCAGAGGGCACAACGATCGAGGAGCGTCTGCGTTTGCCATTCTCGTTGGAAGCAACAGAGGTGCTTGGTGCATCTTCTGGCTTGATGGGCGCTTCCTGTGCACGAGCACCGGAAGAACGTCTTGGAGCCTCGATAGCACCACCTTCGCTAGCTTTCCGCCTCTTGCCCTTGATATCACTAGCTTCTGGTGCTATGGCTGCCTCGCTGTCAGCTTTTGCACTCGTCGTCGGAGGATTGGCAGGCGGCGGAACATAAAGGATGCTATTCTCTGAAAAGACGAGCACACCGCCTCCAACATGAGTGGGAAGTGCGTGAATGAAGTGGGCGCCCAAAGCATCGGCAAATGGCAATGGGACATGGCACTGAGCGAGCTCCGACTTTGCCCACTCTTCCTCCCTCGTGCGAAGATCGTTGATGGCAACTCTGGAGCCCATGGCTGCGGGGCCATGCTTCTTGCGAACAGAAGCCTTGTCGTCTTTTTGAGAAGCCTTGATATCGCGACTGATCTGGGTGGCAGCAGTGGAAGACTGAGGGTCGAAACGCTTGTCATCGCCTTCTTCCTTGGTGCTGCGAGGCGGCTTGCGTGGCGGTCCCCAAGGTAGAGGTGAGAGGTCTTGGTTGGCAACATCGACCGAGTGGAAGGAGAGCACCGGAAGGCAGGATTCGCCAAAGCCCGGGATCTTGGACGGCACGCTAGATTGAGAGAGCAGAGCAACGGATGGACTAGAAGCTGGATCCAATGGGCTGAGTACAGCACACGATAACAGATTCGGATGCGGCAATCGAACGCCAAAAGCTTGTGAAAAATTGGCAGCTGGAGCGTGAGCGTCTGGCTTAGACACATCAACCATGATCTCGTCCGTGTCATCGGCAGTGTGCACGCCCTTCGGAACTTGAGAAGCTGCCAAAGGAACGACCTTAACGATTCCTTTGTATACATGAGCGAGAGCAATCCTCTGACCACTCTTCGACTGCGTCCCAGCAAGAGGCTCTACCCACACGCCCAACGCTGACTCTGCAGGCGACCGGGCCACTTCGTCCAGCGCCAACGTAGCAGCCGTACTGACAACAACCTCACCATCCTGAGCGTTGATCGAGGCCGAAAGAGCGACGAGCTTGGGCTGATAATGGTCGGTAAGCACGAGCAGGGTCTGGCTTTGTGACTGGCTCGAGCTTGCCTCTGTGACAACCTGAGCAGCCAAGATGCGAGCATGCAGCGTGACAGTCTGTACGGGCTCAAGCAGCCCAGTTGTTCCTGCACTGCTCACATCATCGGCCGTACTGAGCGAAAGAAATTCGATGGTTGAGTGCTTGATAACCGCCAGGCACGGCCCTGTCGGTAGAAAAGACGGCAGAACCAGCGTCTGCAGAATCGCCGAAGGCTCGTAAGCGTGCGCAAGGTACAGCATCTTGACAACGGTTGCCGGCAATGGCTACGCTCTCGGTGCTCCTTCGAGTGCTGTTCGTCCTGAACCGCACTATATGGAAAGCGTATAGTCAGCGACACGGCATATCCTACTCGACGAGACAGATGATCGATGGTCAAGCGAGAAAGGAATGGCTGAGCTCGGAAATTGTCTTAGTAATAATATTCACATCACTGAAATTGTTTTTTTTTTTTTTTTTTTTTTTTTTGGGATGAGGTGCAAGCGAGTTGCTTTGGCTTCTTGAACTCATTTACTCTTAGCTCAGTGCCTCCATCATATCCTTTTCCATCTTTTGTGTTGGGAACAGCACATCAGAGTTGCAAAGGTTTAACAGTGCAGCCAAGCAGCAAGATGCAGCCAATAAGCATGTTGGACCCCCAAAACACTGCCCACACTGCTTTTGCAGCTGTCGACATAGCCTTGTCACAGCCTCCCAAATCCAGTCCACAATATCATTGAAAAGTCTACTTGGACATGTGCACAAGCCTCCTTTTGCTGATTTGCCTAGTGAGATCGATGTGCATGGAACGCAGCTTGCTCACCCAAGCTTGGGTTCAACTTGCAGTCTTGCAAGGCATTTCGAAGCAGTCAGACTGGGACCTGTTGATCCCCACATACGAGTCGTCCATGCTGCCCATCAGAGATGAGGTATTTGAAACTGAAACGGCTGTCCTTTGTTGCTATCCAGGTCAAGGATACACGTTGGGCCCCCAAGTACTCAAAGAAACTCGGCCCGAAACAAACCTCGGCATGCCTGGAACTTTTGCTGGACCTACGCGGGCCCACAGTGGCGGCAAGCTCTCTCTCTTCTATAGCTTGGTTACGTCCCTGTCACAAGATGGCACCATGGAGCATACTCGCTACAATATTTATGTGAGCGGTTTGGACGAGAAACGCTATCCAGTGCTGGAAAGGCTCAATCCCGCCGCAAGAAACATGGTGCCAATACTTTTTGGACTTAGCTACCTTGACACCAATCGATTCGATCACCACTTTACCGCCATGGTCTCCAGGATGAACAATGACGATCTAGCGGTGGTTAGCAAGCAAGTCGAAATAGACGCAGGCAAATTGCCGCTTATCAGTGCGCCTTCAAAGCGACAGTTCCCACCATCCAGCTTGTTATCGCAACATCGATACATTTGCTGACACGCAGAACCGGCGTATGCGGGCGCTTCGCATCGATTAATTGCAGCATCATGTATGGAAGCTTTCCCCGCATTACTAGCTACTGTGAGACACCGCAATCGATCCAATCATACATGCACGGCCAATTTTCTTGGGCGGAGAAAGGGTCTACCACTGGACAGCAAGTCCATTGACCGCTTCGTCCTGGACAGCCCTGTACCGTGTGCGAAAGAGCGTCTCCCTCGCCTTATCTAGAACAGCCTGATCGTTTGTCGAGCCTGTAGGTGCGTAAAGGTGGCAGAGCTCCTTGACCACCAGTTCCGCCAGCACATCAGCGTAAGCTATGGTATCCGATCCCACCTCGTCGTCTGGGTCGACTTGACCTGCATGCTTGGAGCGATGCGAAACAGCCAACGCCTCGAGTAGCCTCTGATGATCCTCGACACTGATCGACTTGGCAGTGTTGCTGGACAAGGGTGTGTTGGCTCCACTACCCACCAGCGTCGGCGTAGAGGCACCAGAGTCGCTCACAACTCCACCTCCAGTGACGACCACGTTGACCGGCGTGTGTGCTACTCTCGAGCCATGCCAATATGCCTCTTCGACGCGACGCACCCATTCCTTGCTAGTACCCTGCCAGCCTTTGATCTCTTTCTCCTCCCTCCCGTCTCCCATCTCGGCATCCACTTCGCCACCTTGGCTGGACTGCTTCTTGGAGCAGCTCTTGTTGCTCAACATCGAGTCCAAATCATCTTGACCGCTGCTCTGATCGGCCGCCCAGCCTCCCTTGGCGTACCCTTCAGGGTCGGCCGTGCTGTTCGCCGTGCTGCGCTGTTCGCCGTCGACATCAGATTGCGTGGGCGGCCGGATCTGTCCACCTCCATTGACACAGCCCGAGGGGCAAGCCATGACTTCGACGTAATCGTAGCCACGCTCCTCTTCTTCATGCGTTTGGCTGAGCTGGACAAGTGCTGCGTCCGAGTCAGGATTGAGCGGGCTGCTCTTGTTAACCACAGCGGAAGCGGCAGCATCGCCACCACGACCTCTGCGGACCATGCCGCCACGCCCCCGAGCTCTTGCTCGAACTGCTGCAGCACGATTGCGACCTCCCGCACCAACTGCGTTGCCATCCGCATCCACCAACCTTCCTGCCGCTCCTCGAACGTTGCGCACCCCTGTTTGCTTCTGCAGCTTGCGAACCAGGTTCTGCAAGTTTCGGAAGCCATAGCACTGAGCGCCTCGGAAGAGAATGGTCGAAGACGGAGCAACGTCGGCATCGCCGGATAAGCTCAGCTGTGCTGGTGCGCGAAGGACGTACTCTGTAAAGTCGGCCGTGCGTATGACACGCACATCGAGCTTGGGCAAGACACCGCGCTCACGGATCGACTCTGGGAACTGGTCCCAATGTTGCGCGACCCAGTCGAGCCATACTGCGCGCATGAGTGTAAAGAGATATCCGCCGCTGCTGCTGCCTGGTTGATCGAGCAACTGTGGAAAGTGAGGCAGTCTCGATCCTGCCTTGGCTGCAGGATCTGAAGATGCATTGAGTGCTTGCTCGAGGCTGAGTTGGGCGACAGATTGCTGCATCGCTTCTTGCTCGCCTGCCACGGGAGCAGAGATATCAAAACCTTGATCCAGCATGAGCTTGTCGAGCTCTCCTGTGGTCAAAACACAGTCAACCTCCTTGGTGCTGGTTATGTCGTCGTAAAAGTCGGGACGGGATGCTTCGAGCTTCTTGTCGTAGCAAGGCATAACAGTGACATGGTAGATGTTGGATTGAGAAGATGATGCGTTTGAGCCAGAGCCAGAGCACAGACCGAGCCTCTCGGGAAGGAAGCGCTTTGCAATGACACCGGCCACCTGCTGCGGCGACTTTGTGGTCGAAACGTAGGGTAGCAACTCGCCGTGCGTCTTTTCAGCATAGCAGATCCAGCCTGGACAGGCACTCGCGAGCATGGGCAATGTTGACGCGTCCATTTGGTCGTCGTCGCCAGATGCATTGGTAGCAGCAGCGCGTTTGGCACGTTTGTTCGAGTTGGCGCGGCGCTCAAAGAACTCCTTCTCGTGCTCCTTGAGAGCGATGTGGCGAGCAAATGTGGTATCATAGACGTGATCGAACTGAAAGACGGTCTTGAGAAAATAGGAGATGCGATGGAGCAAGACTCGCAGCGGCAGAGGGGATGGAGCTGTTGAGGGTCCTGCATGACTCGAGAGTGCTGCTAGGTCTGAATGGGTTGATGGTGTTGGTTGCTGGTGCTGGTGCTGGTGCTGGTGCTGGAAAGTGTACTTGGCGGATAGCGATGCTAATGACTGTGGGCTGATTGAGGCGACGAGTAGTTTTGGCCGAGTCGATTGGTTGATTTCGGCGACTGCGCGACGAAGCTCTTCCTGACTTTGCATTGTGATGAGAACGCTCTCTGCACTCGTTACACAGCCACTGCACGCCAAGCAATCGTTGAGCGAGATCTCAGCTGTTTCCAACTTTGTCCTCTGTCTTGGCTTGTTTGCCGCAGCAGTCGACGAAGACGACCCAGACGGAGCAGCCGACTCGTAGTAAGATCCATCACGATCAATGGCGATCTGTGTGGAAGCAGAAGCGGCTGGATCTATAGATTCGACAGAGCCGGCTTGGCCTTGAGAGGGAGCATCGGAACCCTCGACTGGTTTGATGCATGCTTGCGATGGCCCAAGATAGTCGTTGAGATCGGTCAGCGTCAACGCGCCAGAGAACGCCATCTTTTGCTGCGTCACGGCTTGGAGAGTCTGAGCCGTAAGAGCGTGAGAAGCGTGGGAATGAGCGGCAGAGTCACTCGGGACAAGTCCGTTGGTGGTCTTGTAAGTGCGCCTGTCGTTATGGTGATGGAGGTGAGGAGGCGACGTTGAGAATGCCAAAGGTTGTAGTGTTACGGCTGAGCTTTGCTCGGATTTAGCGTGATTTTTCTTCACAGAGTCGCATTCGAGACCGGCATAATTTCGGTGAATTTGTGTATGAGAGCCTTTTGGAGCTTGCCACCTCGAGCCGGATCGCAGCCGAGTCTCAGATACCCGACCGACCGCGACACGGAAGTAAGCTGACGAATCAATCGGTGGCGATTGGGATTTCTGAGAATTAAAATCCAGAGTGTGAGAGCGCGTGATTGCACAAACTGCTCCTTTTTGCTCAAGTGCTCAAGACGATTTCTGATGGCTATTGTCACGCCTCAATTTTTTTGATAATTTTACTCTTCTCTCGAATCACAGCATTTCACAATCGGAACAACATCCAAAGACTTTGGCATTAGGGTTGAGATGTCATTTGTATGATGGTTTGCTTGCCTTCTGTCCACGCCCCTCATGCTCCTCTTCTCCCGTTAAGTTGCTCGCGATAGGCACGGCCCTTTCTCAAGGCTGGCTGAACTGTGGGATGATCCGAATGTCTCACTCCTGCGGTCACCTTGCCCATCCATCGGATGCCCCGTTTGTGCTGTTTCGCAGGCAGAAGTGAGCATTCGGCCGGGATGACTGCTCAGCACAGCAGCATCTGGTCAGAGCCATCGTTCGGGATAGGCTACTTTGGCTGTGAGCTGAAAATACTGAACCCATTCTTGACCCCCATCTGGGTTCGGACCAGTGCGACATGTCTTTCTGCACTCCCAACACCCACCGCTACGGGCACCTTTTTTCACTGTGGACATGGGTATCCTTCATACCGTGCGTGCATAAAGGCGACATTGAGCAGCAGCGTGGGGGGACGATGTCCACGGAGCGACGCGCAAAGGGCAAACGAGTGCCACCCAATCTCAGAGATCAGATAAAAAAAAAACGCACCTTCAATCCAATCAAGGCTGGATCCCAAAACTGGCCAAACGAGATCTTGCATCCAGGCAGCCGGCATTGCACCTTGAAATCAAACTCGACACTAACGGTTCAAGGTCCAAATGGCCGATGCATCCCGTCCGACCAATGGCGATTGAAGACAGACGAGGAGCAAAAAAAAAAAAACAACTGTCTCTCGGCTCGAAAACCGGCGACTTTGCGCAACATAGCTGGAGGCGAGATGGTGTACCGATAACGGAGAGAAGAGAGGAAAGAAGAAAAAGTCAAGACACCCTCATTGACTCGAGTTACAGAGCGTGTCCCATCTGCTGCTGGCTGGTTGGTTGGTTGGTTGGCTGGCAGCCTTTGTTGAGCGCATTGCATGCGAGCTCAGTTGTTGCAAATTCAGTGGCTGTCCATCAAAGGTCTACAGTACCGCGATTTGTGCCGCAGAACTGGACCGTAGGAGAAAAGCGTGAATTTAAGGCGCCGTACAGCTCATGCGAGTGAAAGAGAGGGCGATTTCAACTCTGATTGGATCCAAGCCCAGCTCGGTTAGCTTGTTCTTATCTCTCCATCCATCCACGAATCACGTATCGCCATCATGCACCTTGCTCCACGTCCAAAGATGGCGCAGATGGCCTTGACAAAGTAGGTAGGTACTGCAGCAGCGGCTGGGATTCCGTTACCTCCCGCTCGGTCAATCAAGGACCAAACCAACTCTGGTGTCGTAATCGGCTTGATTCGTTCGTATACCTCGCACTGTCTGTCACACATTTCGGCTAACAGCCTGCCGACGCTGATTCCCTTCTCTGCCATGCGATGGGCAGACACAAACATGGTTGGCTCGTTGGTTGGTCGCTTGAGTCGGTGACTCAGACGCACCCACTCAACCTTTGAGCTCGAGCGCGTGCTCACAACTTTTTTTTTTTTTTTTTTTTTTTTTCTTTCTCAGTTTCCCTTTCGCTCGGCCCCAACTGCAGATTTCCTCCACCTGTCCAAAAAGGCCAGCGCTTAGGCACTGCATCGGTAATCCAGACCCAGCCCTGCGAAGAAATCTTCCCGTCGATGCCTGGATCCCATGTTGGCCTGGCTACCAAGTGACTGGCTTAAGCCTGAGCAGTATATAGTCGCCCCCCTGTATACGAGCAACACATTTCTTCACGACCTCTAGACTTTGATCGACATCTCTCTGGCCTCTACCATACAACACATCATGTCGAACCTTCCTTCTGAGCCCGAGTTCGAGCAGGCTCTCAACGAGCTCTCCACCACCCTTGCTCCTTTCCTCGAGCAGTATCCCGAGTACAACAAGGCCTTCGAGATCATCCAGATCCCCGAGCGTGTTATCCAGTTCCGCGTCGTCTGGGAGGACGACAACCACGTCGCACACGTCAACCGTGGTTACCGTGTCCAGTTCAACTCGGCGCTCGGCCCTTACAAGGGTGGTCTCCGTCTGCACGAGACCGTCAACCTCTCTGTTCTCAAGTTCCTCGGCTTTGAGCAGATCTTTAAGAACGCTCTCACCGGCCTCAACATTGGTGGAGGTAAGGGTGGTTCCGACTTTAACCCCAAGGGTAAGAGCGACGCCGAGATTCGCCGCTTCTGCAAGGCCTTTGCCACCGAGCTCCAGCGTCACATTGGCCCCAACACCGATGTTCCCGCTGGTGACATTGGCTTCTCCACCCGCGAGGCTGGTTTCGTGTTCGGCACCTACAAGCAGCTGAGGAACGAGTGGACCGGTGTCATTACCGGTAAGGCCATGGACTGGGGAGGATCCAACATCCGTCCCGAGGCTACCGGCTATGGTCTCATCTACTACGTCGAGCACATGATCAACCACGTCGAGCAGAATTCCAACGGCTTCAAGGGCAAAAAGGTCGTCATCTCTGGTTCGGGCAATGTCGCCCAGTATGCCGCTCTCAAGGTGCTCGAGCTTGGCGGTACCGTTCTCTCGCTCTCGGACTCCAAGGGTTCGCTCATCTCCAAGGACGGCAAGGGATTCAACGCCGAGCAGATTGCCAAGATTGCCGAGATCAAGTACCACCGTGGCGAGCTCTCGGCTTTCGGCAACGCCAATGGTGCGCTCGGGTTTGTCCAGGGTGCCCGCCCCTGGACCCTGGTCAAGGCGTACGACGTTGCTCTCCCCTGCGCAACACAGAATGAGCTCAACGAGGACGAGGCCAAGGCCGCCCTCTCGGCAGGCTGCCGTTACGTCGCCGAGGGCTCCAACATGGGTCTCACCCAGGCGGCCATCGACGTTTTCGAGCACTCGCGTCTCACCTCGTCCTCGCCATGCTGGTACGGTCCCGGTAAGGCTGCCAACTCGGGTGGTGTCGCTGTTTCCGGTCTCGAAATGGCGCAGAACTCGGCTCGTCTCACATGGACGCACGAGGAGGTGGACAACAAGCTCAAGGACATTATGAAGAACGCCTACGATAACTGCTTCAAGACCGGACAGGCCTTCCCCGCCAAGGGCGACAAGGTGGCCGACAAGCTTCCCTCGCTCGTCGGTGGTGCCAATATTGCTGGCTTTAAGAAGGTCGCTGACGCCATGAAGCAGCATGGCGACTGGTACTGAGCTGTCGCAAGCTTAGTTTCAGTATAGAGTGTGTCTCGCTCAACCAAAAAGAAAGAAGTTGGTGGCTGTTTTCTCTTCTTCTGTGTATTCCTACTATAGTTACGCATCTCGTCATTTCGGTTTCTTCTGCAATAGAGTCTCATTTGAAAGTGTTGACGTGCGATAGGTTGTGTATCATTGCTGTGTCCATCTGATTGAGCTGAACGAGTGTCTGAAAGCGAGCTCTCGTCACAGCAGTGGATGACTTGACTCAAAAGGAAAGAGAGCGTTTGTTCACTTGTGTGTTCGGTGGTTGTCGCGCCATCTGCTCATGTTCCAGGACGCTTTCTCGCTTTGCTGCCAGCTGCGGACTCACTTGCTCACAACGAGTCGACCGTAAGGACTATTCTGCCTTTCGCGTATCTCTGCAGACGAAGTCTTGATCCAAAACGGCAACATCAACCCTGTGAATCGAAAAGTCGAGAGCTGGATTTCACGAGTGCATCATGTCCAATACAAGCCTGAGATTGGGTACGAAGTCGGATGAACGGGTGGCCTTTCTCGAGCTGAAACGGACTGGATGAGCAACGCGAGGGGTTTAGAGACGGTCGCGCTTGTACTCCTTGTCAAACTTTTGGTTGACCGCCATGAGCTTGGTGTTTGTGCCCGGCTCGACGTTGTTCCAAGGGGTAGGGTTGTTCTTGCGGTCCCAAATCACATCTGGGCCACGTGCGAGGCGGCTCAAGTACCTACGAGGTGCAATCACGGGACGAAAAGGAGGAGGAGGAGGAGCAAGGAGAATTAGTATGGTGTTGCTGTTATGCGGGGGGAGTAGTGGCGATTTGACAAAAGTAAAGCAAGTCTAGAGTGTTCAAGTGGTCGATGGAATGTGATGCGATGTCGACCAAGTGTCACTGATGGTGAGTGTGGTGACGATTCGAGAGCGGGTGATCCGACCAAAAGGTGTCGATGCGAACTGTGGCGCCGTCATCGGATCTTGTCCAAACGAGTGTATCCGACGTGTGATGTTTGCGTAGCCCGAGCACGTGCGGATGCTGTGACTGTTGCGAGTGTCTTGTGCATGTAATAGCTGGAGCCAGTGGAAGCAGAAAGTGGACTTACCAAGTTGCACCACCGGCAGCAAGACCGGTGATAACGTAGATGGGAAGAACTTCAGGCGCATACCTATCGATGTCAACAACCCACACAGTGACGCGAGTCAGTACCATTATCCACTTGTGCTATATCGACCCGTCCACATCCCTCCACAGCCACCATCCGCAGCGCAGGCGTGCGCTCCCTTCATCCGCGTATCGTACTGCCAACGGTCCAGCTCAAGCGAGATCCAAAAGCGAAACCATACCCATATCGCTTCTGCCATTGCGCTTGATTCGTCCAAATCACGTGGGATGTGATACACACCAGTTCTTCATAAAGAGCTGACGAGCCTTGTTCTTGGCTGCCTGAGCTGCTGGACCGGCCATCTTGACTATTTACTACTCGTTGCGTGACGTGATAGAGTGGTGATGGTGTGGTTGGAGATGGAAAGAGCCATCTAACTTGGCCGCATCGCAAAGTAAGCGCCCCAGCTTTTCGCAGATTCACAACAAACTCTCGCACGGTTTGGCTTCCCCCCCAGTGTGCAAGGCTGAATTTCCGTAAACGACCGTTTTGTTCGCTGACACATTTCGGATCCGAAGTTTCACTCCATTGCAACCAAGCTGTTAAATCGTACTAGTCATACATGCAAGCCTTCATTTGTCGCGCGAGATGGAAGCAATCACGCGGGGGATGCGGCAGCCATGCTTCTCTCATCCTCCCGAACTTTTGCGCTGTTGTGAGTCAAGCCTCTCCTTTTGAGCTGCGAGCTGAATGCAGCTTTTTTTTTTTTTTAGTCCTAACCTTGTCGCTTATTGCGCGCAAGGGTTGGTAGAGAGAGGGGAAACTGAGGGTTGAAAGAAAGGCCATACCCCCACAAGATGGGTCGGCATGTCTGCCAGTGAACGGTCACGCTTCGCTTCGAGATGGCTTTTGTCTCTTGCTTCAGCCGCAGAGTTCACCCTCTCTCTAACCTTTCGGAAAGGACTTTTGTAAGTCAGTTGACATTTGGAAAGCCCCTGCCAACACGGGGGATGAAAGCACAAATAAAAAGAAATAAAAAAAAAGAAAGTCAAAAATCAACAACTCAGTCACGCTCCGCAAAAGTGGAGACCAACACCGGCACCTAAGCTCACACACCGGCTTTTTGTGGTCCGTGTGAGAACGGAATACGAGCAATGTGAAAAGCAGCACGCCCTATCGGATTGATCTTGTCCATGGAACAGCAGCCGCAGCATACGCTCCTTGAAATAACGAGGTGAGAGACGACGGAATGGCCGAGTGCTGTCGTCGTGTGCATGTGCTTTCACAAAAATCAAGAGGCTGTGGATTTCAAGCCGAGTCTCACCACTGTGCTCTATTCGCTCGTCCCATTGTCGGATCCACCGAACGCACTCAGAGAGGCTGTCGATTGGGGCCAATACTGTGCCTGCCAAGCAGACTAGGCCAGAGCGCGTTGCAGTGCAGTGCAGTGCGGTGCGGTGCGGTAGAGGTGACCAGTGCGTGGTGATTTAAGAGAGGGGACAAGAAAAGAGGCTGAAGATGCCAAGTGTGTGACCTCAAAACTGAAGCGAGCACTGCATATTCCTACGCTCGGATCATCCATCCGGGCGTCTCAAAACACTATTGCCTGCACAGCAAAAGCACAGCCGCCTTTCTCCCCGCCTTTCTTCCTGCTCTCCCCTCGTTCCCTCGCGTGCAAGCATCGCCATCGCCGTCTTCTTACAACATCACATTGCATCGACACCTCAGGAAAGCGTGCTTGCTCGAACCCTTTCCTTTCCGCGACTTGACTGCGCCGCTGCCAGCTCAGCTCGAGACCGGTTCGACACGCCAGCTTTCCTCGACTCCGGTTGCCTGCACCACCACCATCACTCAGCGCAACAGTCGATCCGAGCGGGACTTGCCTTCTCGTATCGACGGCAACATCACTCTCCCTCAAACACACCATCCGATGGAGCATCGAACATCACGATCCATCGCTCCTATCATCGCTGCTCGAGCGGGTCGTAGCCTAGCATAGCATCGCTTACAATGGGGTCCCACTCGCCTCCTCACCATATACCTTCTCCGCCTCCAGGCCCTTCATCCTCCTCCTCCTCGTCGACATCCCCGGCGGCGTTATGCACCCTGCGGGTACAGGTTCTATCTGCTAAGAATTTGGCGCCCAAAGACCGAAATGGCAAGTCGGACCCGTTCGTCATCGTCAGCTTACCTGGCTCGGCTGCCTCGTCTCACCACGCTGCTGCTCCCCACTCCCACACAACCGTCAAGCCAAAGACGCTCGACCCCGTATGGAAAGAGGACGAGGCCACCTTTGAGTTCCCCGTGCTGCCCGACTGGTTCGGTCCTCACTTTGCCGCCGTAGCTAGCGACCAGATCGACTCGAGTGTCGTCCGTGCGGCCATTCAGCAAGCTGTCGCCGACTTCCCTACCGACCCTACCACGCTCACCCCGGATACCGCCACCAAGCCTCGTCAGCGCTTGACCCTCCGCGCTGCTTCCTCCAAAAAGCTCTCGGGTGCGGCTGGCGCGGCGGGCAAGATCCTCGTTGCTCCTGTCCGGCTTGGCGCTGCAGGAGCTCGCGTCGTGGGCAGGCAGATGCCAAGGCCTATGCGCCTCCGTAAACGAACCCGCCCCTCCTCTTCTTCGCTCCCGACAGATACCCTCCCTCTCTCCAGCTCCAGCGCCGCACTTCACGACGTCAAACCGCCTCGGGGCTCGATCCAGCTTGACGCCTCCAATGGCGTAGTCTCGTCGCTCGAGTTTGTCATTTGGGACAAGGACCGCTTCTCGGGCAACGACTACATGGGAGAGTGCTCGCTTCCAGTCGCTTCGTGGTGCAGAGACGGCTGCGTCGAGTGGTCCAAGGCTCATTCGCGCTGGTTGCCAGTCGAATCCTCCCATCCGGACGCCAAAACCAGTGGCGAGTTGCAGGTCAAGATCGGCTTTGTCTCCTCCTCGACTTCCACCAGATCTGCGACAGCTACCGACACTACCAAGGAATCATCAGGTCCTCAATCTTGGAGCGTCGATGAAGTCTACAACCGTCTCGTCCTAGCCGCACTCGGTACCACTGGCGCTGCTGTTCGTGCCATCCCCGCCTCTCAGTCGGTGGGTACCACCGCTGCTGCAGATGCTTTCGTGGATGACGGTCTGAGCAGCGACAGCGAGAACGACGAAGATGACGACGACGACGAAGAAGAAGAAGATGACCTCGCAACATCAGAAGGTGAACGAAGCGATCTCAATGACGCTTCAGCCGATGGCCTCGAATTTGATTCCGACGACGAAGCCGTTTATGACCAGCATTATCACTCCATTGCTGGCGGCTCCGCTGCCAGTGCAGCCTCTGCGTCTCAATCCGGTGCTTTGCTCACGCCACCACCTCGCCAGCAAAGCGCAGGCAAGTATCGCCGCATCTTTTCGCGCAACAAGAGTTCGAAGTCAACGCAGACCTCGGGTGCCGTCACACCTGCCGATACCACGGGATCCGATCTTGACCCTTCCCGAGTCACTACACCCAGCGAATCGGTGGCAGCCACCGGTGCAAAACCACGTTCCAAACGCCGCTTACCCGGTGTCAAGCGACTCAAATCCACATCAGGTGCCGCCGCTGCTGATACCGTTGCTGCTGATGGCGCCCCTGCGCAGCGCGCTCCTCGCCGTAACAAGCGTCGCGGAGGACGACGCAATCGCGGCGAGTTCGCATTCAAGGCCGAAATGGGCATGGACATTATTGGCATTGTCATGATGGAAGTTAAGGGCGCCTCGGATCTCCCTCGCTGGTCCAACGTGACCCACACCGGCTTCGACATGGATCCGTTTGCCATCATCAGTTTCGGCCAAAAAATCTTCAGGACAAGAGTCGTACGCCATACACTCAATCCAAAGTGGAACGAGAAGCTCCTCTTCCATGTGCGCAGACACGAGATCAACTTCCAGGCCAAGTTCATGATCTATGACTGGGATCGCATGTCGTCCAACGACTACGTAGGTGGTGCACAGATTGCCGTTGCGGATCTGCTCGATGCTGCGCCCAAGCCTGACCCCCAAACAGGGCTGTACAAGACCGACGAAGAGGGTATCCTGGGATCGATGAAGGAGTTCGTCCTGCCTCTTTCACGCGTGGAAAAGGACGAGGATGTCAAGTTCAGGAGAACGAGCAAGCCACCGGCGCTGACCATCCACGCCAAGTTCACGCCCTACGATGCCCTCCGCCAGCGCTTCTGGCGTCAACTGGCGCAGCAATTCGACACGAACGACAGCGGAACTTTGTCGCGCCTCGAACTGTCCAGCATGCTCGATAGTCTGGGCAGTACACTCAGCACAAAGACGCTCGACAGCTTCTTCCTCGAGGTCAACAAGAACCCGGAAGAGGACGAGTTGACGTTCGAAGAAACCATCATAGCGTTGGAGGCCGAAGTGCAAAAGCCATGGGATCTCAAGCGTAAAGCGGCACAATTCCGCGCCAACAGCGGTACACAGACGCCTGCCCTGCTTGGAGGTGTCGGCGACATCGGTGCTGACCTCAATCAAGATCTAGACTTTAGTGGTGCGGATGCGCCTAGCCTGACCGATGCTACTGGGTCTGCGCCTGAGGGTCGACTGATTCCGCCCACTGTCAACAGCAGCAGCAGCAGCAGCAGCACCGACAGCAGCAGTGTTGCCGCAGCACCCATGACCAAGTCGGGCGGCATGATGCGGGCGCTGGATCGCGACCTCTCAGCGCTCTCGATGACGTCTTCCACTGACTCTTCTTCCAACGCTGGCGGCTACTCGACTAGCTTGACTGCTGACGCACAAGCTGCACGACCGTCCAAAGCACGCAGCGCGTCCGGCTCGAGCTCTGGCATACTCTCCACCTCCGCCACTCCGCCTCTCATCAATATCGAAGGCGAGGCTTCTTCCTCATACGAAGAGTCGCAAGGACCCGAGCGAGTTGTGCGGCTGCAATCCTGCCCGCTCTGCCACATGCCGCGGCTGCACAAAAAGGGCGAGATGGACATCATCACCCACCTCGCCGTGTGCGCCTCCCAAGACTGGCGTCGCGTTGACAGCCTCACGGTGCGCAACTACGTCACTGCGAGCCAGGCGCACCGCAAGTGGTACACGAAGGTGGTCAACAAGATCAGCCAGGGCAATTACTCGCTCGGCGCCAACAGCGCCAATATCATCGTCCAGGACCGCATCTCGGGCGAGCTCATGGAGGAGAAGATGCAAGTCTATGTGCGGCTCGGTATCCGGCTGCTCTACCAGGGCGCACGCTCGCGGATGGAGGGCGCGCGCGTAAAGAGGATGCTGAAGAATATGAGCGTCAAACAGGGTGTCAAGTTCGACAGCCCCTCGAGCGCGCGCGAGATTCCTACGTTTATCGCCTTCCACAATCTGAATACCGACGAGATCAGGGATCCGCTCGAGAGCTTCAAGACCTTCAACGAGTTCTTCTATCGCAAGCTGAAGCCCGATGCGCGTCCGAACGAGGAACCGGACAATCCCCGAAGGCTGGTCAGTGGAGCAGATTGCCGCATGATGGCGTTCCAAACCGTCACTGAAGCCACAAAGATTTGGATCAAGGGGCGCGACTTTTCCGTCTCGCGCCTGCTCGGCGACGCAGCCAAGGACGTGTGCAACCTGGATGCCTACCAGAACGGCGGAGCGCTCGCCATCTTTCGCCTTGCTCCGCAGGACTACCACCGCTTCCATTGCCCCGCAGACGCAACCATCGGCAAACCCACGTACATCACTGGACAGTACTACACGGTCAACCCCATGGCCATCCGCTCTTCCATCGACGTCTACGGCGAAAACATCCGCGTCGTCGTCCCCTTCCACTCTCCTTCCTTTGGCACATTTTACGCAGTGTGCATCGGCGCAATGATGGTCGGCAGCACCGTGCTTACGGTGAGAGAAGGGGATAGGGTCAAGAGGGGGCAGGAGTTTGGGTATTTCAAGTTTGGCGGCAGTACGATCGTGTTGGTGTTTGAGAAGGGGAGGGTGGAGTGGGATCAGGATCTGGTGGATAATAGCAAGGCGGCGATCGAGACGTTGGTGAGGGTGGGGATGGGGGTGGGGAGGGCAACGGCGCCGATGGAAGCAGGCGCTGCTGCTGCTTGATCCGCATCTCTATCAAGATCTTAGCATCATACCTTTTGAGCGTTTACGGAAACCATGCGCTTGGCTGTGCACAGTGCACAGTGTTTTGACATTGCCAACTTACGTACCCACGGGCTTGCTCTCGATCCAGTGGACAATTTTGCTTTGAAATGGGTGAGTCTGAAGCTTGACTTGGGCGTGATGCTGGGCTGAGGGGGGGGGGGAGAGTGCACGTTCGGGACGCGCTGAGATTTGTGACGATTCTTAAGGATGGGTATAACATAACGTTAGCATCAACATGCGCTGCTGGTGGTGAGCTCGCTGGGGGGTTGGTTAGAAGCCTACGATACAACAAAGAACGGTTCCGTTTGGGGGGGGGGGGGGGGTGATGGTCAGTAAGTTCTTACTTCTTTCATTTTGCATGTTGGGGAGATGGATCTTGGGATACGTACAGCAATTGCAATCGAAGGGGCATAATGGGGTATCTCCATTACCTTCGCCTAGCCTTAGTTCGGCAGCTGTGAAGATGCGGAGTCCATCGTCGGTTGTTTTTCTCAAAGTGCCTTTTGAGTCGGTGAACTCGTCCAAGTCCGACGTAGGTGTGGTTGATTTGAACTTTGAGGAGGAGGAGGAGGAGGAGGGGTCGGTGATCACTTGAACGGTCGTGCGAGTTTTGGGCGGCTTCTTCTTCTTCTTTTCGGCCTCTGGTTTTGATTCGGCAGCGCGCTTCCTCTTCTTCCCATCATCTCCACTCTTTGCCACCTTCTCCCCCAACCTAGAGCCGGCAGAGGGGGTTGTGGAAAAGATATCATCAATCTCACTAGTACGCGGAGACACCCCCGCCGCCGCCGCCGCCGCCGCCGCCGCCTTTGTCGTCGCTTTCTTGCCCATGTTTGCGTCCCTGCGTTTGTACGCTAGTTGCAGTCGAAAAGTAGAAGATGAAGAAGAACAAGAGGCGCAGGGGGAGAAGGAAGTGTTGCGAGTCCACCTGCACAACCACCCCTTCGTTAGCAGAAGAACAAAACAAAATTTCCAGCAAAAATCTCGGAATTCGGCCTGCCCTCCACCCCCTCCACAAACACCACCAACATACAATACACGCGCGAGAACGATCCCTCGCACCTTCTCGTTTCATCTTCTATGTCAGAGAACTGAGTCACTGTACCGAGAGACGGCCGGCTTGACAGCATAGAATGGCAGCATTCAGCATTCCTGCAGACGACGCGGGGTGTGTGATGCGGAAGGCTGGATTGCAAAGTGAAACAGCATCATGCACATGCGCGGGGTACAAGGAGGATGTGTGGTGCCCAGCTCCACACACGGTATATGGGTGTGGTGCAGCTGACAGTTCATTGCTGGGCCGCAACAGGCCCGTCCACGTCGTCTTTCATTTCTCCGATTCGACCCTGACCCTCATCACCATTGGAAGCACTGCCGGTCTCAACCTCAAATACCCTCGGGTTTCTGCCCAGGAACCCCTTCCACTTGTTCCTCCCCATCGCCTCCTTCTCCCTAATCACCCTGTCCACTGTCTTGAGCTCCGCTTCGAAACTCTCTATCGCTTCCCTCTCCTTCTTCCCTTTTCTCCCCTCCATCCCCGCGATGGTCGCTTCCAAATACGACTTGGCCTTGTACAAATCACCCGCCAATCTTAATGCTTGCGCCTTGCGGTATTTTGCCTTGACATTCCTCGAGTCGCTCTTGAGACTCTTCTCCGCAGCCTCGATGGCCCTAGCGTAATTCTGCTGCTTGAGATAGCACGCTGCCATATTGCTGTAGACGATGGCGAGCTCTTTTTCGCTCTGCTCCACTGATCCAGCTTGCGGTGGTTGAGGCACATCGTCTTCGTCGAGGTCTTCGTCGGATGAAAGGTCTTCTGGCTTGCCTTCACCGCCTGAATTCTCGCCGACCAGACCCAGGATGCTGCGGTTTTCCAGCCCAGACAGGTAGAGTACGGCAAAATGGTACTGCTGAAGAGCGCATTTGATATCGCCTTTGGTAAACGCCTCGTTGCCGCGCGTCTTGTGGTCGAGCCCAGTAGCGAGTTTGGCTTCGCGAGAAGCGGCTCCGCTGGATAAAGTGGATGCAACACTCGATGCCATCGTGAGTGGTATGCGCACAGTATTGTCGATGGTGCTGAAAAGATGGCGGCGAGGAGGAGAGAGCCAGGGGGAAAAGTGCTGCGCAAAGTGATGGTTCATAAAGCAAAGGCGCTCGCTCTTGTTTCTCCTCAGTCCAAAGTCACAAAAGTGTGATTTTCTAGGCGGGCTCGTGCGTTGTGCTGCTTTGCTGCCTTGAAATCACACGAGCCTCTGCGAAAGTTCTAGCACTCCTCCTCCTCCTCCTCCTCCTCCTCCATCTCTCCAACATCACCACTTTGTATGATCTCGTGACTCCATCTCGGCCCCTCCGTTATGCTGACTCACACAACAAACACGTATTTGAATGCCACCTGTCACTTGGCTCATCACCACTTTGACCTGCACAGCCACAGTCGACGGCATCTCCGAGCGAAATAAACGATTGCAAATTTGGGGGGTGCGAAACGGAAATCTAAGAAACGGAATCGTTCGTATATGCGCTAAACTAACATCATCTTGGGAAAAGGAGAGGTGACAATGGATCTATGTGACGCAAAGCGACATTAACGGTTGCTAAAGTGGAAGATCTTGGTGAACAGGATCGTAGCAATGCAGTTGAACGCAACAAAGGCGACCAGAATACCCGCATCGCGACCACGCTCGCCAAACGTGATACCGAACGGAGCGTAGAACTGCTGGCCCTCTGCGTACGTGCAGTACATGCAGTCCGACGTCGCATTGGGATCCGCCAAGTAGCCACCAGCCGCAGCAACGTAACGACCGGCCCACTGCGCACACGTCTCGCCCGACGGTGGGTTGAAGTGGAAGTACTCTTTGGGCGAGCACTGCACCTTGAGGTCGTACAACTCGTTGGCGATCAGCGGCGAGATGGTGAATCGGATCGGGTTGACGTTGTACAGGAACTTGCTGTACAGCGTGCTCGACATCGACTGCGGCGGCGACAGGATACCGCACGTCAAGTTGAGCACAATCGTCAGGAAAGGAACAAATAGCGACGCAAAGTAGGCCGACTTGGAGAACGACGCGATCATGCTACCGATCGAAATGGCAAACATCTCGAGCAAAAACGTCATCACCCAGAAGAATCCAGCACGGTTCGAGTCCGTGTTGAATCCGGTGAGGTAGTAGATCAGCACAAAGAACACCGTACCGCACACCAGCGCGTATGGAATCTCGGAGATGAGCTGCGTCGCCGCAAACACGGTGCCTGCAAACGTCTTTGACGTCTCCTCTCGGATCCAGATCGACCTCGACATGATCCAGAACGGCATGATTTGCGCCATAATGATAGCCGGGATAATCGCAAGCATGAAAATCACAAACAATCGGTACTGCAGCGCAGCCACATTGTTGCCAAGCTGCAAAAAGAGCAGTCCAGTGAGCAGAGCAAACGCAAGATGCTGGAAGAATCGCGTGTACTGGTACGAAGGCTGGCGCCACGTGCTCAGCATGGTTCTCTTGAGCACCACCTTGAACTGGTACATCCATGGCGCAGCGTACTCGCTCGAGCGCTCCTCGCTCTTGGGCTTGGCCGCACCCGCGCGGTTGATCTCCTCGATCGCACGAAGGTTGTCCTGGTGCATGTCCGATTCCAGGTACCAGTCGGCCCAGTCGCGGTCACCAACCCGAGGCTGGCTACCCGCTCCGATCGCATCCAGCATGTACTCGGCAGGGTTGACACCGGGCGGGCACTGAGCACCCCGAGCAGCAAAGTAGTCGATCACATGCTTGCCGTCCTTGCCGATAGGTCCCGAGTAGACCGTCTTTCCTCCCCGCTCGAGCAGCAGCAGCCGGTCAAACGTCTCGAACAGCAGAGCCGACGGCTGGTGAATGGTGCAAAGAATCGTCTGTCCGTTGTCAGCCAGCTTGCGCAGCAGACGGCAGATGGTGAAAGCCGACTGACCGTCCAGACCCGACGTAGGCTCGTCCAAAAAGAGAAGCATCGAAGGCTTGGCCGCCAGCTCCACACCGATCGTGACACGCTTGCGGTCACCGACACCAAGACCGAATCCAGGGTAACCAATGATCGCATCGGCAATGTCCTGCAGCTCGAGCAGCTCGATAATGTCTTCTACGTACTGGTCCTTCTCTTCCTTGGGGATGTCGTGGCTCTGTCGCAGGTAAGCCGAGAAGCGGAGCGCCTCACGCACACTGCACATGGGCTCGTGGATATCCTGCTGCTCGGCGTATCCGCACTGGCGCTGGAACGACACATCGATGGGCTTGCCCTCGATCAGACGCTCACCGCTGATGACGCCAATCGTCTTGCGATCGGCCAACACGTCCAGAAGCGTCGTCTTACCCGCACCACTCGATCCCATCAGCGCCGTCATGGTACCGGGCTTGACGTAACCAAACACCTTGTCGAGCAGCTTGCGGTGACCACCCTGCACCGGCACAGTGTACTCCAAGTTGGACCAAGTGAAAGCCTGTCCGTAGACCTCGAGCTTGGCCTCGGTCTTTTCAGCCGCACCCGATCGTCGGTCCATGAGCTTCTGGTTGAGCGCCTGCTCCTCCTTGTTGGGCGGCTTCTTGACCACCATAGCCGAAGCAAAAGCACCTTGGTTCATCCTTTCGACGACAAGCGCCGTGATTGCAATAAAGCCGAGCAAGAAAGCAATCAAGATACCCACGTTGCGCCACAGGTGGTTTTGCTGATATCCAAAGCTCTCCGTCAAGTACGCCATACCGGGGATCTGGTCCGAACCAGGCGCCGAACCTGCAAGCGTGCAAATCTGGTTGTCCGTCAATCCGACCGGGTATCCCGGTCCCGACGGGATGATCTGCGCCCCCTCGCAGGTAAACGTGATCCGCTTAAACTCGTTGATCATCAATGCCTCGAAAGCATAAAAGACCGGGTTTACGTACGAGATCCAGAACAACCACCTCCTCATGGCCGCCTGCGGGATCACATATCCTGCCCAGAGCACGAGCATCGACATGACAATCGCGGCCAGTCGAGCGGCCGAGTAAAAGTTGGTGGTGATGGCGCCAAAGAACGAGAAAAGCGCACGGAAGGCGTAGTACGAAATGATCACGATAAACCAAGCGGTAAAGAAGGCGCTCGCGGTACGGTCCAGACCGGCCATAAAGTAGAGGATGATGACAAAGAGCGTGGCTCGCGGAACACCAAACGGCATATCAGCAAGGAGCTGTGCCAAGATGAGTGCCGAGGGACGGTAGAAGGCGAAGCTGGTCTGACGGGCGAGGATCGGTCGACCCATCATCTGGGTGGGAAGTTCGGCAAACGCCGAGAGCGAGTTGAAGAGGAGCAGGATAAAGAGACAACCGCCCCTTGTAAAAACGCCGGCCGAAGTGGTGGGCAGCTGGAAAAAGATACCACCCGTGAGTAGCGCAACGACGATCGCGGTGACGTACGACATGAAGAGATCGAATTTGTCTCCGAGCAGCATCTGCATCTGTCGGAGCCACAACGCCTGCACCTGTGCGGCGTACGAGACCGTGTACTGCGACTTGCTGCGCACACCGCGGTGCTTCGACTCTACCACCGCCTGCTTGAAGTCCTTCGTGGCCTGCGCATCCGCTGTGGCGATGGCGTCGAACGCCTTTTTCTCCTCGAGAGCCTCGGTGAAAAATCGGCTCTTCCTGTAAGCAGCCTCGAGCGCTTCCGCATTGCTCGGCACATTGGTCTCGTCGCGACCTTCTTGGAAAATGCGCTCGTACTTATCCGTGCAACCCGTAATATAATCCGCCGAAGTCTGACGAGGACGATCAGCAAAACCCAAATCAATAAAATACTCCCTCGCCTCCTTCCTCGGACCAAAATAAACACATCGCCCTTCATCGATCACCAACACCTTGTCAAACTGCTCCCAAATGCCTTCCGACGCCTGGTAGAGCGAGACAAACATGGTAGCCTCGAGCAAATCCGTGAGCACACGCATGCTCTTAACATAATCAAGCGCCGTACTCGCATCCAAACCACGCGTCGAGTTGTCCCACGAAAAGACACTAGCGCCCGACGCCAGCCCCTCGAGGATAGAAACCCGCTTTCGCTCACCACCAGACACACCTCGCACTGTAGCGCTTCCAACAAGCGTATGCTTGGTGTGCTCGATGTTGACCATCTTGAGAAACGTGTCGCGGATGAGCTTGCGGTAAGTCTTCTTGGTGTGGTCGGGAAGCATCTTTGCATGCGCTTTGAGACGGAGTGCAAAATCGATGGTGCGAGCCACTGTGAGCGTGGCATGATGCTGATCGTCCTCTTCCGAATAAACGACCTCTCCCAAATAGCGCTTTGCCATCTCCCTCGCCCCGATCCCTCCATACGTCACGTCGCCTTTGACATCAATAAATCCACTCCTCTTATTCGCAATCGTCTTCAAAAAAGTGCTGCAACCCGATCCCGGCCTTCCAATAACAAGCACCATCTCGCCCGGTTTCGCACAACCACTAAAACCCTGCAGCAAATCCCTTGTCTTCCTCTTTGCTGGATCCACACCAAACAGCTTGAGAATCGAAAACACCGGCCCAACAATCTCAAATAGCGCCATTGACGGGATGGTTGGCACATTAAGATCCATCGATGCCGTACCGATCACCTTGAGGTCCTGCCACGATACACCGAGTTTCTTGCGCTTGATTCCCATCTGGTCAGCCTGTGCCTGCGTGCCAGTCAGCCACTCGCGCAGATCAAACACCTCCTGCTTCTCCACATCCCCACCATCCCCATCCTTGCCGTTCCTGTTGTTGTCCGATAGCTGGCGCTGCAGCTCGTTAAACTGGCGTTTGGCATCCACAACATCGACGTGTCGATCGTGACTGCTGCCACCATCGCCATCGCCTTCGCCTTCGATGCTGGGCGTTTCAGTAGTGGCTGCGGTCATGTCTCGCGTTGGGGGGGTGTGCGTAAAGTTGGACGCGATAAAGTCGTCAGTGCCCAACGCGTTGCCTTGGCCCTGTGGACCATATGCGTCGGTCATATCGCTGCTAGTGTCTAGTCGAATCGTTCGGTTGAGTTTACTGGGGGGGGGATAGTGGTAGAAGTAGGTAACAAGGGAAAAAAAAAAGCCTCGACAAGAAGCACAGAGCGAACGTTTGGCTTGTTTCCTTTTCGGCGACGCGAACAACGCTACTATATACTCAACAGCCCAGCTTTGCTTTGCTTTGCTTTGCTCGGGTCAGAGTGCGGTGCATTGTACAATACTGTAGGTTGCCATCCCAGGCGCAAAACAACAGCTTGACCATGATTAAACTTTTGTTTTTGTTTCTATTTTTGTTTTTGTTTTTGTTTTTGTTTTAAAATTGTGGTTGGGGTGCGGACATCCACGGCTGCCAACTCCGCGGTGATGGGTTGGTTGGGCGATTCGCGGGTTGCGCACCCCGAGGAAAGAGAGAGAGAGAGAGAGAGAGAGAGCACAAATCATACAACCACCCGCGACCCCCCGGGGGTTGGCTCCGTTCGGTGACTGGTTGCCGAGCGGCTCGGCAAAACGTTTTCGCTTGCACGTTTTTGCAGGCGAAAAAATCGACCCACAACGTGCTGTTGATGTTTGCAGCATTGGTTTTTTGCCGTCCAAGCGCCACCTTGCAGGGCCGGGGGGGGGGGGTTGTTTTCCTTTGGAAAACAGACGTGCCATTGTTGCAGCGAGAAAATTTCGCATTTTCGCAATTTCGCAATTGTCACTCCCCGGGTGGAAAAACCATTCTTCTTGGAGATGGGCTGGATCGCAACACAAGTGTGAAACCCCCAACCCCAACTGCAACTGCAACTGCAACTGCACAGTGCAACTTCGGCCCGGAAATTTTGCACAAACTTTTGCTCCTCCGCGGAGCCCCCCCAGCATGGTTCTTGGCTCGGTTTGACTCACCACAAACTGTGCCAGTTCGGAACTCGGTGCACAGGGGTGTGCAGTGCGCAGCTGCAGCTGTAACCGCAGCAACTACAGTTTTATGTGCTGCGTTTGCCCAGTGACGAGGATGACACTCGAAACCCCCCTCTCTCTCTCTGACACCGCCTAAGTCAAAGTAAAAGTTACCTTGTCTCCAGCCAGCCAGTGCCCACCATTGTCAGCGTTGTTTGGCCCAATTTGTGTAACAGAAATCCATCTTCTCCACAACTTTCTAGTCAATGCAGCCTCAGAGTGATTAACAAAAATCTGTGACAAGTTTTGTATTTCCGTCCCATAAATGGGCCATCCCTCGCTCACCCAATGCGAGAGATGCGAGAGATGCGATTTGCGTTTGCGAGTGTTAGCCGAACCTTGCCAAGAACAACTAGACTCCAATTGCGAATAGATAGATGCTGGAAATGAGCGAGCGAGCGATTTTGGACGAATGTGATAACCAAAAAAAAAAAAAAAAAAAGATTCCATCGGAAACTCCCTCCCTGTCATGCACGACAAGTTCTTCTTTCGAACCACAACCACAACCACAACCACACCGAAGTGCAGTGCAGTGCAGTGCAGTGCAGCTGCAACCATTCGCATTTGGAGGTGGTTTGTTTTTTTTTTCTTTCCGCTTAACACCCAGCATACGCAATCCCAACAAGGTGCACACACCCACAGCACGGGAAAAAGGGACCCAGTTTGGTTTACCCAAAACCACAACCGCAACCACAACCGCAACCGCAACCGCAACCGCATCGGTCAATTTCCCTCATGGAAGAAAAAAAAAAAAAAAAAAAAAAAAAAAAGGGCTTGTTCGGATTCATCTTCCCGCATCTCCGCGGACAATCGCACCTCCTCGCACTTCGCTCCATAAGTCATCTCATCTCCCGATCCAACCTCACCCGATTGCTACGATTCCCGTCTCCATGCATCGCAAAACACATGCGGTTGCATTGCGCAACCTGAGTAACTTATCGTGAGGGGGTATCTATCTATCTATCTGAGCGTGTGTGTGTGTGGTGCTTTCACTCTACAGCGTCAATCCGCCGCCGGTTCTCCTCCACCGGCCCTTGCTTCCGGTAGCAATCGTAATGATGATGAAGCATCCACTTCCCGATGCTTAACTGGCCTCCATCTCGGATGCACTTCTTACCGTCTGCTCACCAGCCGCCGCATGCACCCCTCCCCCTCCCTCCCCCTCCGTAGCGGCGTGTGCAACGCTCAAGTTATCCATCTTGCTCTTATTTGCACAAGCCTTGCCCATCTCCTGCATCGGCACTGCAGCCACACCATCCCTGCGCGCCCTCGCCAAACCAAGCACGCCCAACGCCGCTGATCTCAATCCACCCCTACCATTTGCACTGCTTGCGCTCCTCTCCAACGGCTGCTGCTGTTGTTGCGAGTATTCCCCAACCTGCGAGCTGTGCGAACCGTCTCTCTGTTGCGTTACCTGTCCAAACTCGCTCACCTGTGTCGCGCGTCGTCGATGCTGTGCTTCATATCTACCCATAATCCTGCTCTTCATCCCACCCGCGCGCCCTGTCCCATCCTCCTCCTCCTCCTCCTCATCTTCCTCATCCGCATTCGCCTCTTCCAGCCCCTCTAGATGGCTAGACCCATCTCGCCTCTTGCGATTCCTCCCAGCAGTCAGTCTTTCCCTGAGCGAAAACTGCCTCTCCTCCTCCAACGCTTCTGCCCTTAAAGCCGTCTTAAGACTAACCGTCCTCTGCGTCGTACCCCCCGAGAAGCCGCTGCCACTTCTCCATGCGCTGGAAGCATCGCGACGCACACTCCTGCGCTCAGCATTGCGCTCCAACGTCGAACTTGTCGCATCCCGACACACCCTTCTCGTCAAAGCGTCCCCCACCCCCATACCAGCTGTCGGCGTTGCATCACCAGCACCACCACCAGCCTGAGCGCTAGCGCACTCGCGACGACTCGAGCTGCGACGCAGGACCATAACACCACCCTCTTCCACACTGCTCCAAGGCTCCTCGTCACCCGTACCAGGTCGCTGGGTGGTGCGCAAAGATGTGGGGCTGGTCGGCGCTTGGCTTGCATCGACGCTGCGCCACTCGCCGTGCAAAGGCACCTGCAGCCACGACGCACCAGAGCAATCTTGCCTAGAAGGCAATGACAGGTTGCTAGGCCTTCTGAACAGGCTGGATGGCGAACGCTCCGATGCGACTTCCGATCCGGTTCGATCGGTGCGGCGAAGAGCACGCTTGTAGTCCTCCATCAAGCCTTTCGGTACGCTTGCCGATGGATCCGCAACCTCTTCCACATCTTGGGTCTTCTCAAGATGTCGAGCAAGGTGGTCGGGCAGCACAATCTCCTCGTTGCCGTCCAGCACCACATCCGTCGGACGTGCATATGTGGCCGCTTCGCCACCCAGCGGGATCTCGTCCTTGTTCTGCGCGTCTTTCGCACAGTGACTCTTGTCATCACCACTGTCATCATAGTCGTAATCGTCATCATCATCGTCATCCCGATCATCCTCCCATTCGCCCACCACCCCGCCTCCGCCTTGCGAACTGACCAGAGCAGGTCCATACCATTCGATCGTGTCGCACAGGTCCAGCGGCGCCAAGGGGTTGCGAGGCAACCAAAGAAAATCGTCCATCTCTTGATTGTAGAAGGGATTGTTATAGCGCGCGTTATTGCTGGGCGTATCGTCCCAGCGCACCGCAGGATGAGGTCGCACAAGCGCACGACCCTCGAGCAAGTCATCGTCGTCGTCATCATCGTAAAGCGAGTGCGCACTCTCCTTGCCCACGCATTGTCCAGCCGGCACGGTCACTGCTGTCGAGGGTCGATACTTTGCTGGCGGTGTATGCTGGTAAAGCGGATCGGTGCTCGAGGTGCCCTCCGCCGGCTCATGCCTCTCGTAACTGCCCGAGCCACGCGCCGAGTCTTCATCCGTAACCGTCGCGAGCTGACTTCGCTCCCTGCGCACCGTCCCATAATTACGACTAACTCGTCGCCTCGACCGTCGACTCTTCTGGCGCAAGAAATGCCCCCCCTCGCCATGCTCCAAAAACGGAGCATCACCGTCCTCAAAGCTGAGGTCGTAGTCATCCTCGCTGGCCAATGGTGCATGTGCAGAAACAGCGTCGAAAGCCGACAAAAAGGGGCGCTCTTCACTCCTCGAGCTGCCGCGACGGCGGCGGTGCACCACATGCGCACCTTTCGTTTTGCGAATTGCCGACTTGCCGCGTTGAAGGACAACCGAATGGTCATTAGGCACCTCGCCATCCACGTGCTCGGTCTCACCTCCTCCTGCTGCTGCGCCTGCAGCATCGTGCGAAGTGCGAAAGTGGTGCACATGAACCTGACTTGTCGGAGGCAGCCCCGAAATAGTCCTACGCTCTGCCTCTGCACGATCGCGGCTCCCCCTCCGCGATTCAGTGGGGTTGTTCATACCCAGCGTGTTTTTGGCTGCATGTCTGTAATGCACAGCATGCTTGGCTGTCTCCTTAACAATATAGCGCGGAGTCTTGGCCAGACCTTTGGCACCAAGCCCCACTGCATTGCTGGGTGCCTTTCCCTTCGCATGCGCTGTTGCCAGGTAGCTCGGTCTATCCAGCCCATTAGCATTAAAAGATTCATGCACTCGCTGCCAAACGCGCTGAAACGCCGAATTCGTCGGCGGCGGCGGCACCACCGCCGGATACCGTCCCGACGCAAGCGCGTCTCGCGGGCTACGACTCTCCCCTCCCTCCCCCCCCATGCTTGGTCCCCGATCATCCCTCTGCATCTTTTCCCACAGCGGCCGCGAATCGATCCCGCACAGCGCCTCCGCCTCCGCATCATCCAACGCCCTACACTGCGACTTCCACAACCGCGTAGCAACAAGCTTCGCAATAACCGTAAGAGGAATCAGCACTGCCGACATACCAATATACGCCGGTCCCTTTCGAACAAACGAAAAGAACGCCAGAACCACCACCTGCATAACCACAATCGCGTCCAGACTATAACGCAGCAGTCTCGTATAGTAGAGCACACCCTGCATCTCGTTAAAGCGTCGATAGTAGTGGTAGGCAAAGTTCTTCTTGAACACCGTCAACGCTACACCCAGATAGACCAGGGCAAAGCAAATGACGAGCGGGTTGAGCAACGCAAAGATAAACACTATGGCCATAATGTTGATATGTAGCGGCAGCCAATAGTACCTATTAAAGTTGCGTGGCAGCGTCTTGATCGCGCGCGTCCTCGGGATAGCTGCCTTCCTAGCGCCCCAATGCTGCAGCAGCGCAATCATAAACCCCATATGCTCAAAGCCCGACTGCATCGCCAACTGCAGGATCAAATACGACACAAAAAACGGCGCAGCAGCCGGAAAAGCAGCCGCAATCGTGTTAAGAAGATTGCCCGTATCGCCCACCTTAGTCACCACCGTCTGAATCACCGTAGAACCGATACTAAAGAAGATGACCACGTTGCAGATGACAAACTTCCAGTACCGGATCAGGCACATATCGTAGAGCGCGCTGAAGGTGACGAATCCCTGTGCCCGCTTGCTAACCTGAAAGATGAGCTCCGGAACCGACATGGAGGCGAGCGAGACCAGCAACGGCGGTAAAGTGATGGTCACAAAGCCAGCAAGCTTGGGATTCGCATTGAAAAAGTTGCCCAGACCAGGGATCTGTTTCAGCTTATCGATGCTAAAGATACCAAGCAGGATGGCGTTGATGATGATGACCCAAAAGATGGTGAAAGCCCAAGTGACGACGCTGACACCAAATCCGCGCACGACATCACCCGTAAAGGACGTCTTCATCAGCCGGTCCCAATCAAGATCCTTAACTTCGGGCGCCAGACGAACCTTGACCACAATCTGATCCTTAAGCTCGCGCCAAACCATGCGTGCCTGCCGCGGGTCGCGAAAGGTAACGAATGCGGTCGAAGTTGGCTCGTAACTGGTAGGCTGCCTGGAGCGCATCTCTGTAACGAGCGCAGTGAGCAAGTTGAGCTTGGTGAGCAGGTAATCGATTGTAGGCACGGTCTGACCGCGGAAGAGCGCCGAGAGCCTAGTGGCTGGCTGAAAAGGGTCGAGCAATTCCCGTGGGAGCTCGCTGAGTGCCTCCCATACAGTCTCTGGCATCTCATGATCTGCACTCCCATCCGTATTGCCGATAGCTTGCGCCTGCTTTGCATGCACACCACTATTAGTCGGAGAGAAGCGAGCTAGCCTTCGAGCGAGTTCCTCTTCCAGCGCCTTGCTCGCAGTATTCTTCTGCGCGGGGCCCAGCTTCTCTATATCCGGATCAAGCGTCTCGGACGGTGTCGACGTGCCGGAGCTAGAACCGCTAGCAGTCTCAGCGTCCCTGGAATGCTTGCGTCCACCAAAGCGGCGACTCAGAGAAGCCAGGAACAGCTTGAACCAAGAAGGCTCTCTTCTTTCTCTTCGCTGGTGATGAGGCGAATTTCTCCTAGCAGCTTCCTTTCGCTCTTTCCTGCGCATCTTGAACGTGCGACGCCCCACCGTGACAAGAACTTCCTGAGCAAGCTTGACATGGGCGGCTTCCAGTTTTGTGAGCACCTCTTGTCTACGCGAAAGCATCGAGGCAAGCTCGTTCATCTTGCGCACCAGCACAACCGTTTGAACAGGGCTCTTGAGGTGGCGATCGGGATGCAAGTCGGGCTGCGGACCATCTGGCATGTCACTGTGAGCGGAAAAACGAGCGCGTGGGTCCGAGTGATTTTCACCCGAGCGCGAGCGATGGTCCGAGTCGGATGCCAAAGTATGCTGAGCATGCGCATCGCCGGTGTCATTAGGCGAGCGCGATGATGCGGGGAAGCGGTTAGCGCCGTTGTCGCTATGACCGTCTTGGGTCGAAGCATCCTCGTCATCGGGTCGCAAGAACTCTTCGAAATAGCGACGGATGCTGGCTTCGTCACGCATTGTGTTGGGCAGGTTCATGACCATCAGAGTTCTTTGGCGCCAGCCGTCGCTGTTGTCCGACGAGATGCCATGAGCCGTGGCCAGATTCTGGTTTGGATCTCGATGCAGCTTGTCTGCACTGGCGTATGCGAGAACAGCAGATGGATTGACGCCATCCCTGTTGTTCTGCTCCTTGGCCTTGATGACCTTGTCCCTGGTCTTTTCGATCTGAGCTCTGCGAATCTTGAGCGAGCCTCTGCCGATCCACCAAAGTGCCAAGAGCCAAGTGATGCTAATATACCAGAGCAGGGTCAAGTGGATCCAAAGAAGCGACCTGCCCTTATAGTTTGGCACCACCGGACACTTTTGGATCTCTTTTTCATCACAGCCCGGTGCAGGCGTGCTGACCAGGTACGAGATGGAAGCACGTGCCATATCGGTTAGACTGACACCGCGACTAAACGTGTAGTGAATCGAGAGCAGGATCGGCGCCGTCGTAAAGGTTTGTAGAAGAACCCAGTAAAAGCAAGCGCGAAGGAAGCGCACATACACGACCGTATCCATACCCGTGTGCTCTGCATAGAACTCGTCGGTGAACAAGAGTGCGCGTTTGATCCATGCAAGCGGCCATCGCGGCAACGGAGGCGAGGGCGTAGATGCATGAAAGACGCGCGAGTGATAGAAATGGCCCATCTCCCAATCCTCGCACGTATCCCTTTCCCTACTATGCGCCGGATTATCTTGCACACCACCCGGTGGATGACGACGACGAGCATCCTTGCGCCAGAACTTTGAAAAGCGAGTGCGCGGCAGACGTCTTAACTGCCGAAGAGACTCGTATGTGAGCATCGAGAGCCCACCAGCCACGCCCACAATGATGCACGTGGACATCAAGCCCTGAAAGCTGGTGTTGAAGTTCCTCTCCTTGAGATCGGCCATGGTGAATGGTCGCTAACGCCAATCAGCTGAATGAAACGAATGACCAGCGGGTACGACCGAGATGGTTGGTGGCAGTAGCATGCGCGCATCACAAACTGAGCATTGCGGTGATCAGTGGTCGAATCGGAACCGCCGCAGACACTGGAACGGGACACTTCGAAAGGGGGAATCGGGTGCAGGCCAATCTTGAATGCTGAGGTCGGATGGAGAGATGGAGCAAAAGTGATGGGTGCAGGAAAGAAGCAAGAAAGAACAAAAATCCACGGCGATGTGCTTGTGTTTGATTGGGTCGATGGAGCTTCCGACATTGCGAGATGGCTGGGAACGCAAGCCAAATGACACGAAGTGGCTGCAAAAAGTGCTGCACGCAGTCCTGGCCCCAATTCTCAACCGCGAATCAGGCGCGAAAACAACAAAGGCAGCAGCTCGCAGTGTGTCGCGCGCCTCGCCTTGTCCCAAGAACTCACAAAGAATACAGTACAGTATTACTGTATATTTTGATAATAGCAACAGCATTATGTGTGACAGTATGGAATCTAGGCTGCCGCATCGCACGCTGCAGTGGCAGTTTGCAAATCACTCAATCACACTATGCTCGACATTCAAACTGCGCTACTAGCTAGCAGCCTAGACGACATGGGAGCGCAAAGCTTGGACCCTCGGAAGCAAGCTATTGTAGTGTCGACGTCTGCTCATTGTGCAATCAAAGAACCTATTCGCCGATGTTTCTTTTGGTTGACCCACTAACTTACCATCGATTTCACCTCAACAATGCATTATACTGTACAGTAGTGGCAAGCTCCGGCTTAGAAACTTGCAATTTAGGGTCCAAATGAAAAATCAAGCTACCATCGGAATAGGGGGGGGAAGCAGTCTAACAAGCGCAAGGCGAGCGAGACACACAACGCAGTCAGTTTGGCTGGTTGGCGCGAGCATGATAATTGTTGTTGATGCCGCTTTGCGCTGCTTCTGCTGCCAAGACTGCTGCCGATGGTAATCCATCTGAAACTAGGGCACGGCATCGCCGATCCTCGTTACGTCGTTGTGCAGCAAACGGCATTTTTCCAGCCTCGTCGGACTGCTGCTTATCGCTTCAACAAAGCTCTTTTCTCGTGCGAATTGGAGTGTCGATTGAGCGAGAAAAATCACTCCCGATCTTTGCTCGAGCGACAAGATTGGACCCTGTTTGCAGAGAAAATGCAATTTCGGATGTGCCTTGTTCCTCGACGACGATTTGCGCTGTGCGTGCTTCGGTCGAAATCTGGCGTCAACTCGGTCCTCCTCCATCATTGTTCACCCTTTGACTACTGAACGGCTGTTGCCCTTCTCACATTCCCAGCTCACCTTGCCAATCTCCTCCCACCCTCTGCTCGCCAACGTTACTAGATCACACGAATCCTTGTCTGCTGGGAGGTCAACCATGTCAGCATCATCACGATTCCCAGCACGCCCTTGTTGACGCAGGGCGATGTACGCCAACTGTCCAAACAGAGAAATGCCATTTCAGACTGTGATCGTCCCCAGGCATCAAGTTCAGCCTCTGCCCGCAGTCTACACCCAACTTGAGAGCTAGTGTAGCCATGTTCTGACCGTCAAATGAAAATGCGCTGTGTAACTAATTGTGAACAAAGGCAATCAGACCGGCAAGCGGATCAGCCAAAGCCAGATGGATGAGACCTTGTAAGCCGTTGTGACCGACAGCACTGGTCCAGTCAAAGTCCGAATGCTACCCAAGAACATCGGTGCATGTCCGCATTTTTATCCTTTCTATTTATCGAACCTGCTCGCAGCGAATCACCCTGTCTAGCTTTTTCTATTGGGCCTCCCAAATCACACCACGCAAAGTCAAGCTTTGGTGATTGCGGTTGGTCCGATGTCTCTCGTCCAAACAGAAACTTTCTTTCTCCTCTACCAACAAAACTGTTGTGAGCTTCAGGTGAAATGGGCTTTCAGACGAGAAACGGTCCACCAACTTTTGATAAGCAGAAATTGCTCCACCACTTTTCATAGTGGGAACGGGCAGCTGACTGTGTGACACAGCAGCAGTACGAGCAAGAGAGCCAAGCCATTGCATTTCAGTTTGTGCAGTTCGTGGTGCCTGACGCGATCGGCCACCTTTTCATTCGGGGCCTTTGACTGTTGCAGTGCCTTTCTCCGCTCTGCCTACGTGGACGTGGGAAATGTCACCACCGAAATCACATTTGGGACCGTTTCTGCCTCGTCCCTTTCTGCCTCTTTGCCCACCACCACCACCACCACCACCACCATCTCGAATCGTTCGATTGTCATCTACTCGCTCTCGCGTTTTGCCCCTCATCTAGGCGCAAATCGCTTGTCCTGGTTCTTTCGCATCTCCAACAGATCGAAAGTCAGGCTCCATCCCCCCCTCCCCTTCTCAAGCTCAATAGTCTCTCCCAACCCTCTCTCGTATTTGCTCGTCTTAGCTCACAATTGATCCGCTCCAATTGCTACCATGAGGCCTCAAGCTATCTTGCCAGATGCCCTCTCCGCTGTGGGTGAGACGCCGCTCATTCAACTGAATCGGATCCCACAATCCGAGGGCATCCAGTGCAACGTCCTCGTCAAGTGCGAATACTTTAACGCCGGCGGCAGCGTCAAGGACCGTATCGCTCGTCGCATGCTTCTTCGCGCTGAGCACGACGGCACCCTTATCCCTGGCAAGTCGATCGTCATCGAGCCCACCAGCGGCAACACTGGTATCGGTCTCGCGCTTGCCTGCGCCATCCGAGGCTACCGATGCATCATTGTTCTCCCCGAAAAGATGTCGGCTGAAAAAGTCAACACGCTTCGTGCGCTGGGCGCAGAAGTCATCCGCACCCCAACCGAGGCTGCTCATGATGACCCTCGCTCCAACATCATGGTCGCTCGTCGTCTCCAAAAGTCGATGCCCGACGCTGTGATTCTGGATCAGTACAACAACCCCAACAACCCCACCGCACACTGGGCCACGGCTGAGGAGATCATCGAGGCTATCAAGGCTGGCCCCGCTCCGCCTTCCTCCACCTCGCTTCTCCATGGCATGGACGGTCTCTCGCTTACCGCAGACAAGGAGCCCGTCCACTCGGCCTCGGCTTCGGCTCGTCCTCTCACCCCTGACTCGAACCGCGGCGCTGATGAGCCCAACGCACCCACCCGGACCTACTCGGACAAGGTGGATGTGCTCATCGCTGGTGTCGGCACCGGCGGCACCATTAGCGGTATCGCTTCGCGCCTCAAGCGTCCAGACCACAACCCAAACTGCTTTGTTCTTGGTGTCGACCCCGTCGGTTCCGATCTGGCTCTGCCCACCTCGCTCAACGCGCTGCCCGAGGGCTGCGATGGCTCGTACAAGGTGGAAGGCATCGGCTACGATTTTGACCCCAACACGCTCGACAAAAAGGTCATCGACGAGTGGTACAAGACCGAAGACGACAAGAGCTTTATCTACGCCCGTCGTCTCATTAAGGAAGAGGGTATTTTGGCTGGTGGCTCTTCGGGCGCTGCTGTCAACGCCGCGATCAGCTGGCTTAAGCCAGGTGGTGCCGGCTGGGAAAAGTTTGGCAACAAGGCGGGTCTCAATGCTGTGGTGGTTTTGCCGGATAGCATTCGAAACTATATTACTAAGACGTGGTTGGTTGAGGACGCCAGGCCGGAACGCCGCGAGGCTGAGATTGACTTTGATAAGTTGCAGTAGATCGGGAGGCCCAATGACCGTGGTGCGACCTTGGAGCGGAGCGGCGCTGCGCTGTGCCTTTGCTGAGTTGCCTTCTCGTACAACAATCTTCTTGCCGCTCACGATGGAGATGATCAATACGACGATTGCCAGGCCCAGGCACACCGCGAGTGCGTAAGCTCAACCTGGCAATAACAAAGTATAGCTCTGGGCGAACGTCGCTTGATTACCTGAGAGGGTTGCGGAGATGGAGGAGCAGAGGGGGGAGCACCTCTGTGCTTGCAATACCCCATGCGATGCTCTTTTCATCCCCCCGGTTGGCAAAGCTTCCTACAATACCCTTGGGCCCCTTCTCCTCACCAACTTTGTTTCTAGATGCCATGCCCCCCCTTTTTTTTTATCTTTGCTTTCTCCACCGAACCTCTGGCCGCATGACAGCGTTTTTCGTTTGTTTCGAGGGGAAGCATTGTCGGTGTGGCGGGCTGGGCTTGGCCGTTTTGGGTTTCTATTCTTTTTTGGGCCTTTTGCTGGGTGCTTTACTTGCATGCATTGCGTCGCATCTCGCATTTTTCTCTACTCGCATCAGTTGACGCTGATAACACTGCATTTTGATATCGTTGCCGTTGGCAACTTGCATGCTCGCATTTGTACAACTCCGACATGTTATAATATTACACCAAGACAAGGCGCCAGCTAATCGGATCTATCGAGCTTGGCGTGCTCAGTGCAAGCGTGGTATGTATGATGGGAGTGGAGAATGGTTGCGAGCCGAGATAGGAGGAGGAAAGACCGGGATAGCCGAGTGGCAAGGGGTTTTATGGTACGAGAGGAGGAGGGAGAAGGGAGACTAGCATACAGCGTGGTTAGCTCGACAAGTACAGTACACGTCAAACAATGGACGGAACTTAGAGGGCGAGCAACACAAGGCTGCCAGAGGGTCAGAGACCAGAGGGGCGATAAGCGCGGCTACTTTTTTACACCGCTGGTGCCTTACGTTAGCTATGAATGCCACCTTGACTCTCTTTGCAGTCACCACTAAAGACAACTGGTCAGCGGGATTCCCCATCGCACGCGGGGCAAACTTATCTCTAGTCTTCGACCAACGCCGCCCATAAACCCCACTTTATCGGGGCTGGTTGGGCCTATCTCTGTGGCTGTGACAAAGGGGGGCATGTGCGCGCGCCCCAACCGCTCTCAATTGGCCTTGTAAAGCGGTACACCTGATGGTATTCATCAAGGCTTCACGCACTTCATTAGCTGTATTAGCTTTGGACTCGACCCTCGACCCTCGTTAAGTAACTCTTCGCGGAAACCACTGTTGGGATGAACAGCCACTCACTCACAATGTCGTATCGTATCCGTAACTTATCTAGCTTATCTTCCCCGCATCTTGAGAACCCACCGCTACTGCCACCTTGATCAGCGTACCACCACCGCCACCACCCATTTGGCAAATGGTTCAGACATAAAAACGGAACCCCCCCCCACTCTTGCGCTCCTCTCTCTCGTCTTCCCACCCCACCTCACCTCGCCCCCCAACTCTATCTCTAAGTTAAGTTAAACCCTATCCGTCTGATCGGCGTCCGACCATTTCGCTCGCTCCTTCTTTCATCTGTGGTACCACTACTTCTCTCTGCAACTTAACTTATAAGCCGCCGCCGCCGCTGCTGCTGCACTGATCCTCGGGTCCCCACTCGAACTTTCAGCGCTCGGCCTCGCTAAAGCCCCCCACTGGATATCGCCGAAACTGTGCGCGCGCGCCCCTAAGCTCGAAAACGATGGACGACAAGCAGGACGCGGGGTACGATGACTCGTCCAAACCCAGCTCGGCCGTGCTCGACTATCAACCTCCCTCCACTCTAGCTGCTGATGCTAGCAACACTGTCGCTGTGGTGCCCCGTCAGCATTTTAGCACCTTTGCCCTCATCGGTCTTTCGTTTGCCATTCTCAACTCTTGGACCGCTGCATGTGCTGCGATCAATCTCGCGCTTGGTGCGGGCGGTCCCGTGGGTGTAGTTTACGGCCTACTCGTCGGGACTCTCTGCGCACTAACTATTGCGCTCTCTCTCGCTGAGCTGTGCCATGTATTTCCATCCGTCGGTGGGCAGTATCACTGGGCCTATGCCATGACTCCTAAGCGATACCGTGCTCCCATCGCCTACTTTGCCGGATGGATCGGCACCGCTGGCTGGATCGGCCTTGCCTCCAGCGCCCCCCTCTACGCTGGCTCCACCATCGTCGGCCTTATCACCATCTATCGCCCCGACTACCACCCTGGCGTCTGGCTCCTATTCACCATCTATCTCTCCCTCACCGCCTACTCCTGCATCGTCAACATTTTCGGCTCGAAACTGTTGGACCGTATGAACCAAACCGCGCTCTTATGGTCCCTCTTAGGCGCAGTCATCGTCTTTGTTGTCTGCCTCGCCGTTCCTTCCGCCCAAGGCCACCGCGCGAGCGCCCACTTTGTGTTTGCCGAATTCGTCAATCTCACCGGCTGGCCGGACGGCATTGCATGGATGATCGGTCTCATTCAAGCCCAGTACTGTCTCGTTGGTGCCGATGGTGCCGCTCATGTCATCGACGAGATCGATCAACCGCATGTTAATGCGCCGAAAGCGATGGTGCTTTCGTGCATCATCGGTGGCACATCAGCATTTCTCGTCCTCATCTCTGTCCTCTCCGGCATCAGCAATATCGACACCGTCATCGCCGCCGGCTCCGCCGGCATCGTGCAAGCCTTCCTCCAAGCCACCCACAGCAAACCCGCCACGCTGTGCCTCAACCTCGTCCTGTTCGGAACCATCATCTTCTCCGGCCCCGCCCTAATGCTCACTGCAACCCGCATCCTCCAATCCTACGCCAACGACGGCTGCCTCCCCTTCGCCAACAAGCTTGCCCACATCTCGCCCAGGTACAATGTGCCCGTGTATGCAGTGCTCGTTTGCGCAGCCTGCTACACGGTGTTCGGCGTAATCCTGTTCGGTTCGGTTATTGCGGTACAGGCAATCGTGTCAGCATCCGTAGTATTGCTGCAATTGTCGTACGTTGTGCCGATCGCAGCGATGCTGTTTGGCGGGAGAAAACGCATCTTCTCCCCCTCCCCCTCTCCTGCAGACGAAAAACAAGAAGACGACATCCCAATCCCTTCCAATATCAAATACACCCTCGGGCCAGTCTTCGGCCCACTCATCAACACAGCTGCGCTGTGCTATATTGGAGTCACAACAGTGCTTTTCCTCTTGCCATCGTATGTGCCAGTGACGTCGGGAGGGTTGATGAATTACTCGGTGGTGGTGGTGGCCACAACGCTGGGGTTGGCGCTGATCAATTGGTTGGCATTCGCAAGGAATGGGTATAAGGGGCCAAAGGACTTTAGGTGTGTGCTCGAGAGAGCACATGTCAGAAGATGCGAATAGAACAACATCGCCTCGCTAGACACGTTTGCCCACTAACTAACTTACGTAGCAGCAGCAGCACCTTTTCGATCCCCATTTCTTTTTTGTATCTTTAGCGAGGGTCTCGTGGTGATGTAACTCATGGTGCGGGTCTTGCTCGTGGTTGTTTGCAATGGATGGGCGTGTTTGTGGGCATGTTCGGGGGGGCTGAGGTCGAAGCGTTGCGTCAAATGGCGCTGGGTGAGAATTGCTGGCGCCCCACTTGACGGCTAGGCTAGGATATGAAGTTCAGCTTACTACTTAGCAGGTTCAAGTTCACACTTGGTCATCCTGGCGAACCGCACACCTTTCCCCTACCTTGAAGGCAACCTGGACCCCTCTTCACCCAGCCCAAGGACCGCTTAAACTCTTCCTCTTGTCCCCAACCTCCCCCTTGTGCACTGTGTCCCGTTACAAGCTCGCCACCCACATGCGCAATCTTCTTCACAATGTCAAAGGTTTGATTGCCCAACAACACTGCATATTCTTGGGGGGCGCTACCGTCACCTTCTACTTATCCACATCCAGCACGATCCTACCTGCAATCCTGCCACTGATCATATCCTCCAACACCCCTCGCAGATCGCTGAGCCCCTTCAACACAAACTGCACCTTGACCTTACCCCTCGCCGCGATCTCGAGCGCCTCTACCGCATCCTGTCTGTTTCCCACCGCCGAACCCACAATCCTATGCGTCATGAGCACCGTTTTGAAGATCGAAATCGGCAGCATCGTGTTGGGCATGCCCACAATCACCAAGCTCCCACGCGGGCGGATGTAGTCAAGCGCCAGTTCGTACGCACCAGCACTAGCCGCAGCCACAACCGCAGCATGCGCACCAATCCCCCCTGTAGCTTGCTTGATCGTCGTAGCTACATCGGTGGTTGTCTTGAAATCAACGCTAATCCGATGTCAAAACAAATGGGAAGAAGACCAATGTCAGCATGAGGATGAGCATAGCTCAATACGAGAGGGGGGGGGAGGCAAGGCAAGACTTACAAGACTTCGCAACCCAGCTCTAGACTCATCTTCCTCTTCTCCTCGCCTGTATCAATGCCGATGACGCGCAAACCGGCATTGCAGGCGTATTGCACACCAAGGTGGCCCAATCCACCACCGGAACCGGGGATGACGACCCAGTTTCCTGCCTGCAGCTGTGCTTCTTTGAGCGCGCGGTAGATCGTCACTCCAGCACAGAGGATGGAAGCGGCTTGCTCGAGCGGCAGTGCGTCCGGAATCTTGGTAAGGTACCGTGCAGTGTGTCGGACGTATTGCTGAAACGTCCCATCCACAGCATCTACAAAATCCAAATCCAACGAGCCGGCACTTGCGTAAGTTATATGCAATCGCTACATCCACAGAAAGAAAGAGGAACCACTTACATCCACTCGCCTTATACCGCTGACAATTGATCTCCTGCTCCACCCTACAATACTCGCAATTGAAACAAGCATCCGCAATCCACTTCACCCCCACCCTCTCCCCTACCTTCACATACTCCCCCGCCGCCTCACCAAGCGCCACCACCACCCCCGCTCCCTCATGCCCCCCCACCAGCGGCAGCTTCGTCTCCGCCGGCCAATCCCCCTGCAACGCATGCAGATCCGAATGACACACCCCTGTGTATAACACCTATACTTCGCCAACACCACACCACACCCCACCGTCAGCAATGATCAATCAAAGTCATGTGGCGAAATGCTAAACTTAACTTACGCGTACAAGCACCTCCCCATGCCCCAGCTCGCACGGCTTAGTAGTCGGAAGATGCTGGATCGAGATCTTGTCCGGTCCACCGTGTTCGTAAAAGATTGCAACCCTGTTGACGGGTGCAATCTCCAGTTGGGTCTCGCGTGGATCGGGAACCATGTTTACTGCAAAGCAAAGGATGGAATGAATGAGAGAAGCTTGCTGGGATGGAGAGGCGCATTATATCCCTTTTGGCACCACCTCCGCAACCGCCCCCTCGCGTGCCCCACCACATCTGCTCACAACCCACACGAGCGAGCGAGCGGCGCGCCAAAAGCGTCTAAAGCGCTCGCTCGTCCCACCGCACCGGTACTCCACACAGTTAACATCCCCCCCCCCCCCCCCCCCACAAACCGCCGTGTCATTCATTCTCCCCCAACTCCTATCTTTGCAACCCCAAACCCGGTTACCTCGGCCTCACCCATACCCCCCGCACGCTGCCCACCGAGAAAGGCAAGCCCCTACTTTTCATATCCAGCCAAGTTGACAATGACAATCGGCTTTCTGAACCCCCCCCCCCCAGATTCAATGGCTGGTTTCGGAGCTACAATGCAATCATGCTATCTCGGAGAGACAAGTGCAATGCGAGCTTTGGCAGCTCGCTCGCGCGTGCTATTCAGCCCAAAACTACCCGCCATTGCAGCTCCCACCAATGAGATAGCCCGATTTGACTCGCTGAAACACCGCTCAGCCTGCTGATCTTTCATCACCGCTCTCACACCTGCCCAAAAGTGACGAGGGTTACCTTGGCAGACGCTTAATCCTGGCTAAGCCCTCGATGGCCAGGTCACATGCACACAGCCAAGACATACATATGAAAGTCACAATTTTGATTGTGACATGGGAACCGACACTTGAGACACGGGAATGGGTCTTGAGATCTTGGGAATGGGACTTTGAGACTTTTGGAACGAAGACTACGTCAGCTCACCCACCAAACTCAACCGGTGTAGATAGCGCATGCGAAATAAACCCATGTGCGCTTGCTCAGCCAGTCAAATCTCCATCGGTTCGTCTGGCAATGAGCCTTGTCCGTGTTCCTCGTGTGGCTGAATCGTAGCTGACAAACCTTCTTGGTCGTCATCGCCGGCGTTTGTGGCCGAGTTCAAGTCCATGGGGTCAGGGATCCGATTGTAGACCTCGTAGTCCACACGGTTGGCCACAGTGCTGAGGAAGTCAACAACGACGTTGCGGATCCCGAGCGTATCGAGACACGGGTAGTTGGTCGGTCCGCCGATGCCTCGTAACCACAACTGCACCGACTCGGTCTCGTCAATCCTTCTTACCCTGGCTGGCTGATCTCTTGCACCCATGTCGGCAAGCACCGTCAGGATGCCGCGGTCAGTCAGCGCTGCTTCGGCTCCTTGCTCGTACCTGAGCCTCGGTCCAGCATGTGCAGCTCTCTTGGCAGCTTCATCCGCCTTGCCAGGAGAAGTGATCCGACGATTTTTGGCTTCCCAGGCTATGTACGTCATCTGACGAGCAGCCTGCGCCTCGCCGGCGTGGCGGTCACTGAGCCCAGTGGCCGTTTCCCATCCCGCACCCTCGTCAAAACGTTGACGGATGTCGCCGACAAAGACGGGGATGATGCCATCGACGCCATGCTGAGGATGCGCCATCTGGATCGCCACACCCCGCTTCCAACAGTACCACAGATATTCGGGCGAGACCTGTTGCACCTTGACCTCGAGGATGTCAAAGTGTGTAAAATGCGTCCAGGCGTGCACGTCGGCATCGGCAGGAGATCCATCTCGGACGCGAGAGCAGACGCGTTCGATCTGACTGTGCACCGCGTTGACGCTTGCTTGGTCTAGCTGGACCAGCCCGTCCAAGATCGACTCCAACGCAACGGGCTGCAAAAGCAACTGAGCCTTCCAAGCCAAGTTTTCGCTTGTTTGAAAGCCAGGCTCTTTGACTTTGGCCGCATCCCAGGCGGTCATGAACAAAAGGCGCGCCATCAGCTCGCCACGGACGCCCTTGAGAATGTCGATATCCGCAGAGGCAAGACACATGCCCTTGACGGTCTCCAGTATCGAGCCATAGCGGTTGGCGGCCTTCTGAAGCGGAACGGGGGTATCGGCGAGATTCTGTGTGGGCGTTGGCATCATGGCAAGCGACGCGGCGATGGCAAGCACAGGCTCCGAAGGCGAGCTGATGTGGAGAACGGCATCACTATCCACGCTGTCGAGGATGCGCATGTGTCGATCGACCGCATTGCGCGCAAACGTGGCCTGTTCCCCAAACAGAAGGTTGTCGGCGCCTCGGGTGGGAACGTATCGCAGGGCAAGACGCGAGGCGAGGACGTTGAAGCAGATCGTGGGCTTAGCACGAACAAAAGTGCCCGTGCCCATCAGCTTGGTCATGGCCGTGGGCCAGAAGTTGCCTTCGACCAACGAGATCCACAACGGTCGGCCATATTTTTGGATGTGTGTCTGATCAGCGACGTTCAGGGCCATCTTAAGCGGTTCCAGCTCCACCCGAAGCACGTCGAAGCCGACGCCAACAAAGGTAGGCAAAGGCACAGCATTCTGATGCCTAAGTGAACTGTATTCCAACTGAGGCCGGACGAGGGTGGTGGCGCTGCTATTGGTGCTCAACAGCAGAAGCCAAAAGCAGACCAGATCATCCTCTCGTCCGCTTTTGCCATCATCCTCAGGTTCGCTTTTGCCCAGTTGTTCCCTCTCCCGGGGCGCTTGGCGTTGCCTGTCTTCTAGCCCTCCGATGTATGCCCAGGCACGACAGATGCTGTCGAGCAAGCCGGGTGGAAACGTGACGCATTCGTCGATCGCCACAAAGACCGGCGTGTCACGCGCTGCTCCTACGCCCCGGAGCTCGAGATGCTCTTGTACCAGCCTGATCTGCTTGCTCAGGCGGCGCACCGGTGCATCAAGGTAATGTCTGAAGATCTCGTTGTACTCTCCACCGACAGGGCCGAGGTGGGCCAAAGTGCGTGCCTCCCTGGCAACGCCCTCGAAAAACGTGTTGCGCCGATCCTGATGCTCGCGGGTGCCAAAGTTGTTGAGCTCGACCAGTGCTTCAAACTTTGCCATCTGGCTGGCTTCTCTCTCCAGGGTGGATGCCAGCGTGTCGAACCAAGCGGCAAGTAGAACGGAAGCCTTCTCGTTGTCAGTCAACCTGAATGTCGCCATTTCGGTCAAGGTGAGATCCACGATGTGCTTATCGCCCAGCGGGTAGCCGATGCGTGCGCTGCCGGCCGCAGGTCGAATACACACAAAGAGGAGAGGGGCGATGCGACCGAGTTCGAGCACCATCCGGGTCTTGCCCGTACCACTGGATTGAACGATGGTGGTGCCTTTGTAGTAGGGCTTTTGGCCCTCTGGCTTGTTTCTGAACAGAGAGAGATTGACCCCCATTGCAAAGGAAAGCAGACGGCGATGCGCATCACCTTGATAACGGTGGCTGAAGCCTTCGGCTAGACGCTGGCGGAGGGGCTCCTCAAAGGGATCCAACTGTTGCATTTGAGATGCAGCCGGACGCGGGAGAGAGGCCAGAAGGTAATACAGCGCTTCGTCACTTTTCAAGGGCGGGTCCTTGCGCAAGACACTGGTCATTGCGTTGCGGACAGCTGCTTCGCATGCTTGCAGATGCGATTGGTCCTGACGATCAAAGGACTGCAAGTTCTTGAAGTGGGGAATAAAGCTAGACTTGTACCGGTCCAGGTTGTAGAAAAACACTTCGAGTCTGACACGGATCAAATCCTCGTCGCCGGCCTCCATGTCATGTCGGAGGTCGTTACATAATCTCGAGAGGATGGTCCAATCCTTGCCGACCTTTGCGCGCAAGTTGTGCGCATCTACTCTGGCTTTTTTGGCTCGGGGTGAGTCATCAGCCGCAGGATGATGCGTTGAGGCGGGCCGAGTGGGCGTCAAGGGTCGAGGAGCCAACGCTGCATGCCGACCAAGATTCTGGACTGCCTGAGCAAGGACGGCAAGCGGAGGCAGCTGATCAAGCCCGCGATGGAGCGTCTCGATCAAGAATCGATAGGCGTTGGCGATGATCGGATGGTAACGAGACAATTGGTCCGATTCGCTGCTGGCTTGCGCGATGAGTTGAATGACATCGCGATCAACAGCGGCTTGCAGGTCGGCGCCTTGACCGAGATCCATCCTTTTCCACCGCGATCTGGAAACGCCAATCGGACAGGCAGCACCAACTTGCAGCCCTCGGTTAAGATCGAACGATGGGCAGGTAAGCGAAGCAGCAGGCGAAGCAATCGGCGTCGATCCAAGGCAGCACGTGGTGGCGAGCAAGCTGAGTAGGTGGGTGAGCAATGGTGGTGATGGTGGACGGTGGACGATGGATAGTAGATGGCGGATGGTGAATTGGCGCACCGCTCAGAACGTGTACTCAATGCTTTATAGAGAGGTTTTAGTAGAGAGGTTTTGGTCGAGAATCGTCTAACTCACGCAGTTCGTTTGCCGAACTACGCGAGACGGCGGTGGTGGTGTTGGTTTGGAAGAGAGTAAGACCGTCGCGAGCTCAGTCTTCCTCAGTTCAGGAAGCAGGTCCAGAATTTGAAAATTTTTCCATTCACACAACACATCTTAGTCAGCAAATATGCACAATTTGTGAATATCAAGCTCATAGGTCACCAATGAGCTCTGTACAGTTGGTGGTAGTGGCCATTGTCACAATCAGACACAGACTGTACATAAGGTTAATTGAGCTCAGGATAGGATGGAGATGATGGTAGTACTACCACCATACATGGTTTCAATGGTTTCAGCAGTTCTCTCTCAATGTAGACTATACTTTCACACACCACACATGCTTTGTAATCAAGAAAGTCACCCAACATGTTACATTCTAGCTAGAACCACACAATGATGGTCAGATGTGTCTAACACTTCTCATCCTACTTACATACACAGTTCACCTAACAGAAAGTAGTTGTAAGACAAATCCAAATGGGTCATATGGACCTCGCTTATGCATGCATGCATCTGAAGTGAGCAAGACGGCTTTGCTGAGCTCGAAATGCACAAGTAAGAGGCATACCAAAACCTCACTAGTGTCAAGTCATCTGTCTTGTGCAGTTCATTTGCCAAACTGCATGTGATGGTGGTGGTGGTGGTGGTTTGGAAGAGAGTTTGCAGGTCAGTGAGTCTGCTTGCTGGCTCAGAGGCTCCCAGCCTGCCAGCTGAGCATCAAGGCACCTGCCCAGCAGGAAGTGCTCTCAACAGGGCTGGGCCAAAGCAAGGAAGCTCATGAGGAACCTACATCATGCCAGGAAGCCAGATCAGGGATGAGGGGGCCATCACAAATGTGGAAGAGGGTGGTGATGGCAAGATCCCACCATTTGCCAGTGGTGCAGTTGACATATCACTGGAAGCAGTTGGAGCTCCAGCAGCTGAGGCAGCAAATGGTATCAGTGCTGGTGCCAAGGCAGGCAGCCCAGGTGACAGCACCACATCAGAAAGAGTGGCTGGTGTAGTGGCCAGGTGTGAGGCCAGAGGTGGCAATGGTGCACTGGAGGACAGAGACAAAGGAAGAGCAAGAGAAAGGAGCAGAGCCCTGTGGGCTGAGCCTGAAGAGGGGGGCAGCAGCCAGTCAGTCAGAGAGGAGGGGGCAGAGGTAGGAGAGTGGGCACTCTGGACCACCAATGAGAGGTGTGACCACCTTGATGCTGAAGTGGAAGGGGTCAGTCTTCGAAGCTGGCAAGGTGATGATGGTGTGGTCAGCAGCCAGCTCGATGCAGGAGACATGCAAGATGGTGGCAGGGTCAGAAACTGCATCCCAGATGATCTCACTGGAGTGGAGGAAACATGTGAAGGCAAGGGTGAAGGCTGCCTTGTAAATGAGGTGATCGTGGGGCAGCAGGTCAAGGAAGGAGTTGAGGGTGACAACAAGGTGATGGGGAGCTTGGTGCCAGTACAGTGGGCTCCATGCAAGCGCTTATAGCTGCACAAGGCTTGCTCAAGCCAGCCACACTCAAACCCAGAGAGGGAAAGGCCAAGGTCAACATGGTGGGAATGAAGGTGACTGAGGTCATGCTTGGTGGAGTGGAAGGAGCAGCTGGAGGTGGACAAGCTGGCGAGCCATTTGATGAGCTGGAGACTGGAGGCTGGGAGGCAGGAGACACTGATGCCAAAATGGAGGGCACAGAAGGAGTGGAAAGTGGTGATGGTGCTGCTGGTGCAAGAGTGAGTGCTGGCTGTGAGCCCATTCCAGAGCAAGGTGGCAGCAGCTGGGGAGACTCTGAGGCTGGAGCCAAAGGATGGAGGTGGGCACAAAGGGGGTCAGCAGGAGGAGGAGCTGGCTGGAAGAACAACTGCCAGTGAGCAAGTGGGAAAGCCTGCTGGATGTGTGCAAACTGACAACAAGATAGGAGATCTGCAAGGACATTGTCAGAGGTGGAGATGCAAACTGGGCAAAGGGTGAGGGGGTCATGGGGAATGGCTGGAACAGAGGCCATGCTCAACATTCTCATTGTCCACATGCACCACAATGAGTGTGTCTGGAGGCCAATGGGAGGAGAAATGATGTAGCACCTCCAGGACAGCTAAAGCTTCAAGGAAATGAATGTTCTTTCCTCTGTGGTGATGGGGAACCTCCCTGGAGAAGCAATCAGCAGGGTCCTGATCCAGCCCAAGATGAGTGCTGTACCCTTGAGGACAAGTGTCTGTCCAGACATGTGCAGCAAGGAGAGGGGAAGGGGGTGAGGATGCTGGTACCTGGCCAAGACTCCAAGACCAAAACCCACCAACAGAGTTTGGCAAGGGCAGGGTGAGGAATGCTGCAGTGGCCACCCCAAGAAGAGCATGCAGTGCAGTCATACAAATGGTGGAGAAATGCCTTGCCACAAGGGAACACCTGCAAAATGAACTGGAGGAGCCTGGAGATCCATTGCATGTCCAACAGGTCAGCTGAGCTGCAGGACAGTAAGGTGTGGCACTGGGCAAGGATGCAAGCCCAGTGCTCAGGTGTGATCCCAATGGTCTGTGCGATGGAATCAATCTCAATGCCCAGAACTTCCAAGCAAGTGAGGCCAGCAAATGTTTTCTTGGGTGAGAGGTGAAGGCCCAAGGTCTGACACCACCAAAGCCAGGGCACAGACTGGGAAAAAATGCAAGAGTGGAGTTGGAAGCAGGAATGGCACCAAAGGTGTCATCCAAATAATGGTTGGAAGGCTAGGAGGTGGGTAGGCAGGAAGCCACCACCCAATGCAAGAACTCAGTGACCAAGTTGAAGAGGAAAGGAGAGCTGCTGCCACCAAAGGTCAGCACATTCTCATGGTAGCAAATGCCATCATACTGGAAGCTGAGGAGGGAGGCATCAGCCTTGGCAGTGATGATGTGCTGGAAAGCATCCTTGAGGTCACCCTTCCACAGAAGACATCCAGGACTGTTGCAGACAAATGCAATGAGATCTGCCAGTGACTTGTACTGAATCTGAATAAAGGCTGGGCTGATTCCATCATTGACTGAGGGAAGAGAGGTTGGGGAGGGCTGTCATGGGTGCAACAGGTGGTGGATGGTATGAAGCTTTGAGGAATGGGGTTTAGGCATGACCCCAATGGGGGACTCAATGAGGTGATCACCAGTGGTGACAACTGACAGATGACCCTCCTCAAGGTGGGCAGCGATCTCCTGCCAAATATGGGCATGGCCAGCAGCATCAATGGGTAGGTTGGCCACCTGCCTGTCAGTGCTGCAGAGAGGGCCACCCTAGCCAAGAAGGCAGCTGTACTGAATCATGCCAGCCAGCTGCTGATGGTAGCATGGATCAGGGTAGTCCTGGAGCAGGCGCTCCCAAGCAGGCAGCTGCTGCTGCATGGAGCTGAACCATGCTGGCTGGGAGGCTGGGTCAAACACATCAGCAGTGAGGTTGGTGTTGGGGCACACAGGGGGAAGGTGGCAATGTAGCTGGAGGAGCAAGGTGAGGCATTGATCAGCTGAAGGGACATTGAGGGCTGAGGGTACTGAGGAGAAAGACTGGGCTTGAGTCTGCCATGGAGACAAGGCCTCAGAAGGGGAGGCAAGGGGCCAAGCCTGAGTCGGCTGCAGAGATGGGAACAGGTGAAGAAGATGCCAAGCCCAGGTCTGCTGTGGAGATGGGAGGTCCTTGTGAAGGATGCTGGACCCAGACTGGGGCAATGGTGAAGGCAGAGCCATGGCACCTGTTGGGAGGGACAGAGAGACTAAGCCATGGCCTTCTTGGGGGCTGGAGGCTCAGGACAGGACTGGACAGTGTGGTCACCCTTGCAGTGTGAGCAAGTATGCTGACAAAAGCAAGATGGATCTGAACAACCACCTGAATTGAAATGGAAACAGACTTGCTTGGTCATCTCAGCCTTTGGGCACTTGGGAGGCATGCCAAGAGGAGGGGAGGATGAAGCGATAGTGGCATCAGGGACCTTGGACAGGGAAGGCCTGCCAGGAATGGAACATCAGATGGCACTGCTGATGTGATCCTGCCAGGCTTCATTGTCATGACTGGCCCAATCACTAGCAAGTGTGGAACTGAAATGACAGCAGCAGACTGCTAGCATGTACTCAGCCATGGAAGGCCACTGGTAGGTAACATCAAGGTCAATGATGTGAGCCAGGAAGGCGCCTAGACCAGCACCAAGCTGAGTATTGTTGGTGTGAGAGGAGTGGAGCACAAGATACATGGTCCAGACCTGAGTGAAACTGCAAAGATCAGGCACCTGATGAAGGAAGGTGCATGACAGGAATGCAGTGGAAAGGGGCTCAGGCACATCCATGCATATGCTGTTGACCACCATGCCCTTCTCAGCTTCCACAGGAGTGGGAAGCTTTGCTGGGTTGCAGAGCTTGCTGAGGTCTTGAGGAGAGAGGCAGTCCTCATAGACAAGCTGAGCCACATCATGAGTCACCCACAGGAAGATATGCTGGAGCTGGAACTCACCTGCTGATGAGGCCAGCGCTGGGGTGGGAGGGGAGGAGATGGAAGGCTGGGCAGCAGAAACCAAGGCAGGGACCATGGGATCAGGCAAAGGGGTGCTGTGGATTCTGTATCTGCTGACATCTTTGCACAGGGTGAGGACTAACTGGTGAATCTCCATGATGGACTCAGAGAGCTGAGCGATGGTGTTGGCCTGCTGATCGATTCAGCTGTGAGCAGAAGTGTCAACCAGTGGAGGCAAAGTGGAGGCCAAAGTAGGCCAAGAAGAGCCAACAGGTGCTACAGGTGGCTTGGCAGCAGGGGTTGCAAGAGCAGGGAGCTGAGGCAGTGAAGATGGGGGAAGGGGCTGACAGGGAGGGCTGGCACTAGTGATGGGCACCAGCATGGTGACCAAGAGGAGCAGTGCAGGCTGGACACTGCAACAAGAGGTGCAGCAGAGGCAGGGGCAGTTGTGTTTGCTGAGGAAGTGGTTGCAAGGAAAGGAAACACTGCAGGTGGAGCAGGTTTGTGATGCTAACATGGCCAAACCACTGGGGTGGAGGCTTCAAACAAGAGACAGCAGGATCATGCTGACATGATGCCTATGAGGAAGAGAGATGATGGAGAGGAGGAACGAGACATCTTGGCTGGGCAATGGGATGCTGAAAGTGGGAAGGAAGAGTGTGGACTCAGTCTCATGCATTCCAAGCTCAGATGTGCATACCTGTCATGTGCTCCATTCACATGACATGTCTTAGTCAGCAAATATGCATGATTTGTGAATATTGGGCTCATAGATCACTGATGAGCTCCATAGAGTTGGTGGTAGTGGTCATCATCATGATCAGGCACAGACTGTAGATAAGGTTAATTGAGCTTGGGATCTGCAATTGATGAACCTTGTTACCCCACAAACACTGCATGTGCAACCTCAAACTGCATTCAGCAGCCATGAACCCCTCTTTCAACACCCCCTTCAAGCTCAACCACCTTCCACCACTGCTCAGGGGCCCCTTAATGTCTCTCTCAAACAGCAGTGATGTCAATACCATTGCAATTACAGATGATTCCAATGAAGAAACCCAGTGTGAATGCTCTGTTCCATGGCCAGTGACTCCTGTACATCCTCAAGCTCTACCTGTACTTGGTTCTCAAGCCTCACAAGTAATGCCAGCATTATTCGAGTCTCCAGCTCCCTTGCAGCCATCTGAATGTCTTGGATCTCAAGCTCAATGGGACCATCGCTCCATGGAGATCCTCATCAAGGCCATCATATCTCACAATCCAAACCTTGCATGCACAGTGACTGCAAGCTTGCCTGGAACAATGCTGTAATCAAATTCAACACAGTCTGTGCAATGGAAGGCCTCCCTGAATGCAGTGAAAGGGCGATCAAGATCAAGTTTGGACATCTCATGGACCATCACAAGAAGAGGAATGATATCAACACTTGAGCAAGTGGCATCATCGAGTTCACCAGCAAGCATGAGGCTCTGCTTGACAAGTTCATTGAATCAGAAGCATATGTTCCATGATGATGTGCAGCACAGTCTTCTGCAGTTGAGCTTGATGGTGAGGAGCTCACTCAGATGGCTTCAGATGCTAGGCAAACACTGGCATCACAATCAATGACAACCATGCATGAATGCTGCCACTCTCAGATGCAATCCCAGGCCTCAGAGTCTGACAGTGAACATTCCTTTGATCAACAAGTCCACAAACACAAGAGGAACACCACAGCCAACACCTTTGCTGCACTGATGGAGAGCACAGAGTGGTATTGTGAGTTTGAGCAGGACTTCAAGCTACAACAGCTCAATCTCATGAAGGTCAAAACTGAAGCACAGATGCAGCTTTCACAGGCAACATTGGAGCACAATACTTGGTTTCAGACAGAACTGACAGTGTGGAAGGAATTTGCTCACTTCAACATGTCATCTTGGCTGAGTAGAAATACTCACATGTGTGTACAAAGTGCTCAGTTTTCACTGCAGTGCTTCCTTCCTCACCATCATCTTCTTGACACACTGCCACTGTAGGCAGTGTGTTTTTTGTCGCACACTCTTCCTTTCTTGTCAGGCACCCTCTCCTAGAGCCTGCCTCTCCTCCACTTTGGCCTCTGCACAGTGCTCCCTTGTGCACACACCATTTTTTTTCTCACCCTTCACCTCTCTTGGCTGTTGCCCTCTCTGCAATGGCTGTTCTTACTCTCCCCCTCTTCTCTGTGACCACTGCCCATCTTGCTCCTTTGATCTGAGTGAGTGACAGGCCCTCTGACCTTGAGGGTAATGTGGCATACTGGCTTGGTGAGCAGTAGAGTACACCACCAACACACCAGCACTGGAGTTGTGCCCAGCATCCCAGCATAGCTGTGCCTGAGGGTTGATCGCTGTGGGCTGCAATCATCTCCTGCAGCTCACCACAATTGGTATGGTAACAAAACTGTGCCCAGCAGGCCCTACACTGGGGTAACTCACCCCTGGTTTGACACTCCAGGAACACCCTCATGTGGTGGCCACCATGCAATATGGTGTGCTTGTGCGATTTGCTCACATCTTACCATCACCTTCACCCACAGCATCAAGCATTGGGAACCCCAGCAGGTGGCACTAGGACCTCTCACACCTGGTGTCTCAACATCGCTGTCACCTTTACATGGCAAGCACCTTGTGTTGGGGCCCTAACAAAGCTCAACAAGGTTGTCAACAGGGCTCAATGTGCTCAAACACACCGATTCATCCACTGGCTGGTCCCCAGTGGTGACAGGCACCATTGACTCCACAGTGCAACACCATCCCCACATAGCTCAGTGGGTGCAAGCATTGGTCCAATGAGCAGGCAGTGTGCATTCTGCTGCTGACACCTGTGCATCTCATGTAGTGGCCTGGCAAGCCCTCACAAGCTCTCCACAGGCTTCTCTTTCAGTCATTTTCGACCATCCTGCTCTGTGATCCTGTGCTGACTTGCCTGGCATGCAGTCACACTTGCTCTCCAGAGCCACTCCTCATGGTGGAAACATGGACCTGCATTCACTGCAAGTCATCCTTCCCACCTTCCCACTTTGTTGGTGTCCACAGCAGCCCTGTCAAGCGCTGTGCCTCATGCTGCAATACAGCACCTGTGGAGATGACTCCCTTGGCACCTTGCACCCCACCAAGCCCATGTCCCTCCCCTCACCAGTGCTCACTCTTGCTGCTGGTCACCTCCTCTTCCCTGCTCTCTGGGCAAGTCGATCATGGTCCCACTGTCTTTGCCTCTGCCTCATCAGTCTCAGCCCTCAAAGAGTGCTTTGGTCACCTGGAGCAACATTTAGACACTCAACTGGGTGAGCTTCTTCACACCATCAGGGCTGTTCAGGCCCCTCCATTGGCCTTGGCCCCTCAGCCCACTCTGCCCCTCTTGTCACCAGCTCTCCTGGCCCCCTCCCAGCCTCAAGCCCATCCAGCAGTCATGTCAGCACTCCCTGCTGCTGGCTCAAACCCTGTCACAGCAGGTGAGTCACCCCTGCTCTCCATTTCATGCTGCTTTGCCTGGGTCCTGGCCAATGTCATCAGCCTTGTTGAGTGCAACCAGCTCAAACTGGAGCATTTGGTCAAGCTCCACAACCCTGAGTCTCAGGTCTCCAAGGAGCCTGCTTGTCCTTCTGGCTTCACCTTGGAAGCTGGCCAGCTCACTCTGGTGGAAGACACTGTGGACTCTCACACATCTGCCTTTGTCAAAGCCATTCCCAACATTGCTGCCCTTGTGCAGGTCTGGTTGGTTTACATTGCCATCTGCACATGTGTTATGACATGGTCCCTACCAATCTGGTGGAGGTGGACCATGCCTGATCAGGGTAGTGGGAACCTGATGAGTGCGATGAAACTGGCAGACCCAGCTGAGTGTGAGATGGGAGAGTTCCAGGTCCAAGATCCACTGTGGTAGCTGCTGCAGGCTGCATCAGTCCTGGTGGGGTACTGACTGACTGCAGCAATTGACCAGAGGGTATTTAGGCCCTGGCCAGATGGCTGGGCCCCTTCCTTCCTGACTTTGTCGATTGTATTTTACTCTACTCACTTAGTAGGTGGAATACCAGACATCCTTAGTGTTAACAGAATCCTCCCAGCCCACCAGTGACATATCAGACACCACTGTGCCTGATTACCCACCCATGGCCTCTACCATCCTCACCATACCCAGTGAGCCTGAGGTTCCCAGACCCCACAAGCATAACATTACAATCGACCTCCCCATCACTGATGAGCCTGTCAACAAACATTCACCATGCAAACCTGAAGTCACAGCACTTCTCAGCCACCCAGCCCCAGGGAGAGCCCTGGTGAGCTTTTGTCAGAGCCCAGCAGCAATGCCCAGCCTGAGGATGGGCTGGCAGCCACTATTGGTGGCCTCTGATGCCTCATGGTCAATCTGACCCAGGAGATTCACCTGCTGAGGGAGACTCACAGTGCTGAGCCCACCAGGGGACTGGCACCTAGTACCACCCCTGTTGGCAGACAGCCAGACCCCACCAGTTTGGTGCCTGATGATGCCACCATCAAGGGACCTGTAGGACTGGCTCCTGTGCTTGCAGGTGAGACATCAGAGCAGAGATTTGCTTGGGTGACCCACCAACTGGAGAACCCTCACCTGGAACTGGTGAGCCTGCCCCCCAGATTGCAGGGCCACACCCCCAAGCCCTGGCTGCTGCCTGACAAACCTGGTGCACCCTGGACCCTGGAGGTGCACATTGCTGCACCTGCTTGGGATGGGAAATGGGAGGACCTTGAGGCTTTCCTGGAGCAGTGCAACCTGCACTTTGACCTCAACCCCACCTGGTACCCCATGGACAACTGCCAGTTCCTGTGGGCACTCACCCACATTACCAGGGTCCCAAGGGAGTGGTTGTGCAACCTGCATCAAGCCTGGCCTGACATGGCCCTGTTCCACCATTGGGAGCAGTTCAGCACTGACCTTCACTGCACCTATGGCGATCCCAATCCTGGCCACACCACCTGGGTCAAACTGCAGCAGTTGCACCAGACCAGGAGTGTGAGTGGGCATGCTGCTGAATTCCTGGCCCTGGTGACCAAAGCTAATGCCACCAACAACCAGCAGCTCCTGACAACGTTCCAGTTGAGCCTTCAGGAGAGCCTCCAACAGCGGTTGCTCCATGTGGAGATGCAGGATCTGCAAGAGTACATCAATGCAGCCATCTGGACCAAACAACAAATGTATGAGATCGGTTTGTTCACACTGGCCCCAGCAAGCATGACCACCAAGCCAGGTCCCTGCCAGGATTCCTGCTGGGACCAGCCTGGGGGCAGGGCCCCTACCACATGCTGTGAGGGAACCAAACTGCAGAGCACCCCCTATCAGCCACAGAGCAAGGCAGCCAGGCTCTCTGAGGAGGTTTGCTGGTATCACCAGGAGAACAACCTGTGCTACAGCTGTGGCAGGCAGCACCCAGTGCAGGACTGCCCCAAGGCCACACAGATGAAGCCCTTGCACACCAACGCCACCATCCTCAACACTGAGACTGGCACCCTGCTGGTGCAGCCAGCTGTCAGGCCCCCAGCTGACCTGGAGGTGCCAGGTGACAAGGGAGAGGATGATGAGGTGTGTTTGGAGTTATCCTATGATCCTGATTATGACCCACTGGCCACTGAGGCCATGGAGGGAAGGCCCCTCCAGGCCATGTGGGCCCAGTTGGGAGAACCAGATGACCTGCTCAACCTGCAAGCTCATGTCAGGTCGCTGATTCCACCCACTGAGCTGGTCATCTCCCAGGGAATGATTCAGATCCATCACCACCTGAGCATCCCAGCTTATGAGTGTTGGGCTACCTTGAACAGTCAGCAAGCCAGAGCCCTGATTGATGGAGGAGCCACAGCATCGTTCATCAACCAATCCATTGCCACCAGGCAGGAGGGGGTGATGGAGTGCCTCCTGAGCCTGGTCAGGACTGCAACATTTGACTCAAAGTCCAGTGAGATCACCCATTGGCTCCAGGCCACCATTGGGCTCACCAGCATCACAGTCTCCCAACACCACTGTTTCTATGTGGCCCCACACATCTCTGAGTATGATGCCATTCTGGGTATGGACTGGATTGAGTCCACCCAACCAGTGCTCATTTACAAGACTCAGACCATGCATTTCCCTATTCCAGGAGATGACCAGTATGCCACCACCCTGGTGATGAATGCCAGTCCTCCCATGATCATACCAGACCAAGGAGATCCCAGCGAGGCCTGTTTCACCATCCACCTGACTGAGGATTGGGTGAGTACTGAAGCAACAGTCCCAGTGATCCCCACTGAGTATGAGGGGTTCTGGGACATGTTCAATGAGGCCAATGCCAAGGTCCTGCCTCCATCGCTGGCCCCACAATCACCAAATCACACTGCTACCAGGTGTGCAGATCCCTCATGGGGCCCTGTACTCCCTCTCAGCCAAGGAGATGGAAGAGCTCAAGGGCTACCTGGACAAAATGCTGGAGATCGGGTTCATCTGTCCTTCAAAGAGCCCAGCAGCCACCCTGATCATCTTTGTCCCCAAAAAGGATGGCTGGTTGCACCTGTGCATCGACTACTGGGCCCTGAACAGCATCACCATGAAGGACAAGTACCCAATTCCCCTCATTGCAGAGCATCTGGACTGTCTAGCCCAGGCACAGGTCTTCACAAAATTAGACCTCAAGGGCACATACAATCTCATGCACATCATGCCTGGTGATGAATGGAAGACCACCTTCTGGACCTGGTATGGTAGCTACAAGTACCTGGTCATGCTGTTTGGTCTCTGCAATGCCCCATCGACTTTCCAGCAACTCATGAATCATGTGCTCCATGACCTACTCGATGTCAGTGTGGTTGTCTACCTTGACAACATCCTGGTCTACTCAGCAGACCTGGAGGTGCACACCAAGCATTCACCATTATGAGCTCATGAGCCATCATGCTGCCACAGTCAGGGGAAAGGAATGAGAACAGAATAAGATAATCATTAAGTTGCCCAACTCGAGTGAGTCACTCATGAGCTCCCAGCTGTGGCCACTTGTTGGATGAGCAGCAAACCGTCAGGTGTATCAGTTACAAGTGGAGGCTGGAGAGTATCATAGGGCAACTCCCAAGAGAATGGCAACAAGGTGTCAGAAATCGCACCAGGAGGAAGTCGAGAGGTCAAAGGAGTGGCTGGTGTTGGAGTAGAGGGCCTGGATGACAGTGGCAGCATGGTCAGCAGCAGACTTGTTGACATAGCATCAGAAACAGTTTCTGCACCAGTGGCCAAGCCCTTGGATGGTATCATCATCAACACCATTGCTGGCAGCCCAAGTGGCAGCACCACATTGGAAGGAGTGGCCAGAGTAGGCTGATGACAGAACACCACAAGCCTCAAGGCACTGATGGAGTGTGCCAACAAAGGTGCTGCGATCGAAGGGCTGTCCACCTTCGAGAACAAAGAGGGGCTCAGAGGGGGAGTGTGACTGGCAGATGATGGCCAAGGCAGAGACAGCACATGTGCTGAGCAGGACAGCAGGCGCAGTGAGCATGGCACCCTGATGGAAGGGGTCTGTCTTACTGGCTGAGAGGAAGATGGTGGTGAAGGACTGGTCGGAAGCAAAGGACACAGAGCTGACTTGGAGCACATTGGGGCCCTCCACTTCCCAAGTGAGCTTGCCCAAGCGGAGGAAACAAGCGAAGGTGAGGCAGAAAGCAGCATGGAACATGCGCCAGTTGTGTGTTGAGGGGCAGACACCAGGGAGCACACAGAGAAGCTGCCAAAGGAGGGGGAGGGTGATGGGCAGCTTAGCAGAGGGGAGAGGGTCTCCAACCATTCACTTGTAGCCATGCATGACCCTGGCCAGGCGCTCAGAGTTGAAAAAAGCCATGGAGAGGCCAAGGTCAACATGCCAGGACTTGAGCAGGGTGAGGTCCCTCTTGAGCACACCATAGCTCTTGCTGGCAAGGTGATGACAGGCTGCCCACTCGATAAGGGCAGTCTCAGAAGCTGGGAAGGGTTGGATGAGGCCAAGAGTGGCAGCGAAGCTGATGAAGGCATGACACACTGCACTAGAGCAGGCATGCATGCTCAGGGCATGGCCATTCCAGAGGAGAATGGCAGCACATGGGGAGATGCCTGCTGCAAGGGTGAAGGAGGCAGGGGGTTCACTGGGTTCTGGCTGACATTGAACCACAGGAGGGAGAAGGCACAAGGGAACTGTTGCTGGATGAATGCAAAATGTCATCAGGAAAGGGTGTCAGCCAGCACATTTGCCTCAGAGCTAACATGGGTGGGAATGAGGTCGATGTGTCATTGCAGGCAGAGGGAAAAGATTTCATGATTGAGCACCTGGGTCACAGCATTGTGAAGGGAGCCCTTATGGAGAGCATACTCGACATTCTCATTGTCAACATGGAGAATGACCTGACAGGGCCCAGTACAAGATGAAGAGAGATGTCGGAGAGCCTCGAGAATGGCTAGCACCTCCAAGAACCAAATATCTTTTTGGTGGTGCTGATGAGACAGTTCTTGAGAGAAGACAGTGGAAGGGTTATCCATCATGCCCAGATGTGTGCCAATGCAGCATTTGGATGCATCTGTCCAGATGTGCTCAACAACAAGAGGTGAAGGCTGAAGAAGTGAGATGCCATCCCAGCAGGTGAGGGTGGTGACCCACCAGGCCAACTCTGCATGGGTAGCCTGGCTGATGCAGTGACTGAAAGGAGCTTGGTAGTGAGCATGCACCATGTCATAAAGCTGTTGGAGAAAGGCACAGCTGTGGGGGGCAATCCTTGTGATGAACTGCAAGTGGCCTGCAACCTGCTGGAGTTCCAGCAGGGAGGTGTGGCCCTTATCAAGGATGTGGCAGCACAACGCAAGGATGCGATGGTGGCATTTGTCAGTGATGGAGGCCATCTGAGTAATCGAGTCCAGCTCGATGCCCAAGATCTCCAGGTGTGAGGAGTGCCAGACCATCTTCTTCCAACTAAGATGGAAGCCGAGTGCAGCTGCCACAAGACTGAGGACCTGAATTGGCAAGGCTGGATCAGCATTGGCTGAGGAAGCGCTGAAGAAGTCATCAAGGTAATGAGAAATGTCAGAGTGGGCCACCGCCAATGTGGAGGAGAGAGACTGCAGGGCGAAGGAAGTCAGCCAGTGCAGAAACTCAGCGAAAAGGTTAAAGAGGAACAGGGAAGACCGAGCACCAAAGGCTAGGGCACATTCTTGGTAGTAGCTAGTGTTGAAGTGAATACCCATAAGGTGGGTGTCGCTGTCAGCGATGATCACATGATGAAAAGCATCCTCCAGGTCAGCCTTCCAGAGTGAAGTGCTGGGATGGTTGCAGATGAAAGCCATGACAGCATCGAGATTCTCATACTGGATAGAGACAAAAGAGGGGTCGATGCCATTGTTAACTGATGGCAGGCAGGCACCAGGCCAGTGGGGGTGAGAGAGGTGGTAAATGGTGCAGCTTGGCAACCACACCCACTGGGGAGCAGACCAGACCGATGGTGAGGGGGTCAGTGACTGGTTGGAGGCAGCCCTTGAGAACTCTGGTCTCGATCTCATGGTGCAAGTGCTGGACATCCACATCGTCCATAGGCAGGTTGGCCACCTGGAGGTGAGATGTGTGGTGAAGGGGGCCGCTGTAGCCCAGCTTGATGCCATGACAGAGAGCTCCATGAAGCTGGGCAGCAAAAGACTGGTCTGGGTATAAATCTAAGAATGGAGACCAATGTCAGAGGTTGAGTGTGCCACTTGTTGCTGGGGTGTCAAGCATGTCGAAAATGGGCCATATGCAATGAGTATTGGGGTGAGGCAGCAGTGCTGGGTGGGAGCCTGTGAGCAAAGATGCAAGCAGCATCGAAGTGAGGTCAGGCATCATGTTGACAAGGTCATCAGGAGTGAAGAAGCTCAAGGGAGGATGAGAAGATGCAATTGGCAGCAGCATGAGCTGTGGCACTATTCACAGTGGCATGAGCTGGGTTGCAATTGGTAGCAGCATGAGCTGAGGGACTGGTGTAGGTGGTGCAAGTGGAGGAGGAGGGTCTGCCATGGCAGCAGGCACAGACTGGGAGGGAGACACTATTTGCAGTGGCATGAGCTGTGGCACAATTGGCAGCAGCATGAGCTGATGGTGAGGCAGGTCACCTGAGTGAGAAGGCAGACTCACCATGCTAGATCGCTTTCTTGGGGTTGGTGCTGGGGGGGCCACCAGTGTTGGAGGGCCCAGTGAAGGCGCTACAGCGAGCAATGGGGTGGGGGCCCCAACAATTGAAGCACATGTGGGGTTGAGGACAACCTGGGCTGCACTGGCTGGTGTTGAAGTGCTTGCAAGGCTCACTGGCACCTGGGTTGGCACTATGAATGGTGTGGTGGATCCTACCTGAGCTCTTATGATGAGAGGGCCCTGCACTTGAGTTGAGGTGCTGAGCGGAAGAGGTGGAGCTGTTCTTCAGGTTGGGAAGCAGGACTCTGCTGTGGATCTGGGAATCAGCTGAGGCCCACTTGAGCATGGTGCTGGTACCAAACCTGAGGCGACAGACTGCCAGATGGTAGTTGACAATCGCTTTCCATGAGTACAAGCTGTTGTAGTCAATCAGGTACTCTAGGTGGGACAAGAGAGCCTCGACAAGAACAGCATCATTGGTGGAATGTGCCCTGAGGGCAATGTAGACAGACCAGACCTGGGCCAGCACTGCGATGTTAGGGATCGCTTTAGCGAAGGCTGAGGTGCAGGTGTCAGCAGAATCTTCTGCAAGAGTGAGGTGACCATCTTCAAAGATGAGGCCTGAAGGTCAAGTAGGTTCCTTTGAGACATGTGACTTGGGGTTGCACAGCTTGACAAGATCTTCAGGGCAGAGCTTGTCCTGCATGACTTTCTCAACAATGTTGGTGGGCACCCAAGGAAAACAGTGGGAGGATGAAAGGGTAGTCGACTCACTGGCTGCTGGGGTAGGCTGGCCAAGGGAGGTGAGCGTTGGAGGGACTGGAACTGGAGCCACAGACATGAGTGAAGCTTGATTCGAGGCCAGAGTTGGGGCCGACTGAGAAGGAGCAGCTTGGGTGGCTCAAAGTGTGGTGAGCAGCTCACCAAAGCATTGGTTGAGGTGTGACTCCAGTTGATGGCTAATATGGTCTTCGAGAGCAGCCTCAGACACTGCTGGTGCAGGCGCAGTGAGAGTGGGGGGGTCATGGCCAGGTTGGGAAGGAGCTTGTGGAGAGAGGGAGCGGTGAGGGGTGTACATGCTCAGGATGGGGGATCCAAGGACAGGCAAAGCGATGACAGGGCAACAACGACAACCAGTGCAGGTCTTAATGGAGCAGCCTGTGGTGCCAATGAAGTGGGTGGGCAGGAAAGAATGCTTGCAATGGATGCAAGGTCATTCACTCAACATGGGAGCTGCCAGGGAGGGAGGCAGCAGGGTCAATATGCCCAGGAAGAGCTGGCAACAGAGGGAAATGCCAATGGAAGCAGTGCACCTGATGGGGAACCAACTCCAGTGGCTGAAGCCCAGGATGAGGATTAACCATCGCAGGCAGAGAGGTCAGATGGCAGCTGGAAAGGAGGGCAGTGATGCCTAACTCCTGTCATTCAGCGCTGCCAAGGGCCAAAAGGAAGGGGAGCAGGCAAGGAAGAGCAGTCAATCAGCAACTGGCAGGGAACAGTGGTGCCAACACATGTGCCCAATGTTGAGACCGAAAGGATGGGTCGAACCCATGAGCTAATTGCACACCAGCAAAAGCCACCACATGAGGGTGCTCCTGGTGCATCAGACCAGGGGGGCGATACCTTCCCAAGGAAGGCCTGCTGGACACAGTTTTGTTACCAAGTCAGTCATGGTGAGCCATATGGAACACAGAGATGGGCACAAAGCTGAGGGTGACCAACCACAATGGCACAGCTGAAGATCAGCAGTAGCATTTGCTGCTAGACTGCATTACCACCAAGAGTTGAGGCAGCCTGTTGATCACCCAGCACCTGAGATGTGGGTCCAACTAAATGTCAGGGTGTGCCCTGGGGGTGCTGCTGGATGGGCGATATGGGCAGCAGTACAGAATGGGAGGGGAGCAATGACCAGCCCATGTTGGTTGAAGGAATGAAGGGTGCGAAGGTGGTGCTGATCACTAGGAGCATGCTGGGCCAGGTGGTTGTGAGAGGCCTGAGAACCATGAGAGGTGCAGAATCTGTGAGAGGCTAAGGACTCAGGATCGATGAAGGAATGTCTACCAGTAGAGTTGGGAGGACAGAGACCACAAGGTGGTCAGCTAGAAAGAAGGTCGCAATGATGAGCAAACTAGGCTGACTGCGAGATCGCCAGGCTGTGTGTGGGCCTTGGAGCATTGCAGGGAAGTGGTGGAAAAACTTGAAGAAATGTGGAGAGGGAGACCTGAAAACTAGATCACATGGTCACAATCAGTATAAGAGAAAGAGATGATGGTTGTGACCAGAGGGCAATGACTGAGTCAAGCAAAGACTTGACACATGTGTGCCAGGTCTGCCAGACATGTGACTGCTCATGCTAGTGAAGCTAGCGCTTGTACCAAGCACTCTCCAGTCCAGGAAGTCCTCTGGTGCCTGCAGTGGCATAAACTCTACTGCACACCTGACAAGTGCGAATTTTGGGTCCAGTCAGTTGAGTTTCTGGGCTACCAGGTCAGCCCAGATGGCATAAGCATGGACCTGGGCAAGGTCGAGGTGGTTACCTCCTGGCTGGTCCCAGCATCTATCTGTGACATCCAAGTCTTCCTCAGATTTGCCAATTTCTACCACCAGTTCATACACCACTACTCCTGGGTAGTGGCCCCTCTGACCAACCAGTTGAAGAGTAAGGTGTCAGGCCAGATCTGGCTGGAGCCTGCTGAGGTCACTGCATTTGAGCACCTCAAGGCAGCATTCACCACTGCACCGATCCTCAAGCACTTTGACCCCTCCTGGTTGACAGTGGTGGAGACTGATGCCAGTGACTACATCATGGCAGCGGTCCTGTCCCAGTGGTACCCCATCTCCAGGGACCTGGGGGAACAACTGCCCCAGGCAAGCACTCGCTGGCTCCACCTGGTCACATACTGGTCCTGTAAGATGCAACCAGCTGAACAGAACTATGAGATCCACAACAAGGAGCTCCTTGTGATCGTTGATGCTCTTACTGAGTGGTGGCACTACCTCCATGGTCTCCAGGCACCATTTGAGGTCCTCACCAACCACCAGGCCCTCCAGTACTTCCAGATGAAGCAGCAACTCAACCGCCAGCAGGCCTGGTGGAGTGTGGGCCTCAGCGAGTTCGATTTCAAGATCATTTATCACCTGGGCACCCAGGCCACCTGACCAGATGTGCTCTTGCACCAGTCAGATGGGCACCCTAGCATGGCAGACCCAGCCAGCCACAATGATCCGGCCAACATCCTTACCCTGTTACTGTCACATCTGTTCAGCGACAGGAATCTCAGGTCAACCATGCTGGCAGCTCACTGGGGGGCCATTACCCCTACTGAGTCTGGGGGTGGGGCCACTGGCCCAGTTCCCTCACCACAAGAGATACAGGGAATCCTGCAGCACTACCACAACCACCTGATGGCCAGCCACCCTGGTGTCACAGCCATGGTGGACCTGGTATGGTGACACCACCACTGGCCCACCCTGCAGCAGGATGTTGCCCAGTATGTCACCATGTGTGCAGTGTGCCAACAGGCCAAGGCCCCAAGGCACAAGCCCTATAGCCCCCTCCTGCTGCTCCCAGCACCAGCCTGGCCATTTGCATCATTGTCGATGGACCACATTGAGGGACTACCAGCCTCGGTGACTGGAGGTCAGCAATACAACTCCATCCTTGTCATGGTCAATCATCTCATGAAGTACATGTTGTTCCTACCAGCCCAGAAGGATGACACTGTGCCTGATCTGGCCCAGTTACTTGCTGAGCAGGTCTTCTGCTATTTCAGCCTGCCTGACAACATCATCTTGGACCACAGTTGCACCTTCATCACTGCCCTGTGGTCCGCTGTCCTCACCACATTCAGTACCCAGGCCTCTCTCTCCACTGTGTATCACCCCCAGATGGATGGGCAGACTGAGCATACTAACCAGTCTCTGGAAGTCTTCCTTCATTTCTATGTCAACTATCAGCAGGATGACTGGGCCACCTGGTTGCCCTACACCCAACTTGCCCTGAACAACCAGACATTGGCCACCACCAGGCTTCTGCCATCACTACTGATTTTCAGATTTACCCCAAAGACCCTGCTGGGCTCTCTGGCCCTCTCCCTGGGCAGTGAGCCCCCTTTGGCTGCCTGGTTCTTGGCCCTTCTTGACTGCTGCCAGCAGAACATCACTGCTGCTGCAGCCACCATGGCCAAATATGCTAACTGCTCCAGGATGGACTGGTCCTTCTGCTGGGGTGACCAGGTCACGCTTCAGACCCAACATCTCAAGCATGATCACCCATCACAAAAATTGGCCAACCCTCTTGCAGGGCCTTTCTGGGTGCTTGATGCAGTTGGAAGCTGGGCCTACTGGCTTGATGTGCAGTCCCACTGGAAAGTACATCCAGTGTTCCATGTTAGCCTTCTCGAGCCATACCCAGAGGATACCCAGCCATCCTCTCATGCTCCACCAGCCCAGTCATTAGAGGACAATCATGAAGAATTCGAGGTTGAAGAGATCCTAGCATCTCGCTGGGCCCACTGGGGCCTCCAATACCATGTCAAGTGGTCAGGATATGCTGACCCCATGTGGGAGCCAGAGGCCAACCTCAAAAACAGTCAGGAACTCATCACAGAGTTCCACCAGGAACACCTGGGAATGCCAGGCCCCCAGCCACTTGCCTGATGGTGGATGGGGCACCTGTGCCCTGACCACTGGATGACAGCTGGGCCCAAGCATTGCATAGCTGGGCTGATCGCAGCCCCCGACACCAGTGGCAGCAGCAACTGGCACCATCAAGGCCACCCCCCCATACACACATCAAGGGGCTTGCTCACTGTTCCAAGACCTGAGAGCACTGTGGACATGTTTCCACCAGTAACAGCTGTGTCAGCAAGCACCACAAGCACAACAGGGCCCCTGCCCTCTCATGGGTGCACTGACTGGGTACCTGCTCACAGGGCCCACATGGCCTGGCTGCTCACCAGATACCCAGGGGTACCCTCAGGCTCACCAGATGGTCACCACACTCATTCTCACCATGGCCCTCACACAGAGACAAACACAAAATGAGAATTCATTCTGCAGGTACCCCTATTGGGTACCTGCCCACACTAACTACATGATTTGAATATCCACCAGGTGCCCAGGACCGCTACTCGGTCTCATCCATGGAATCAGGCAGGGGTGGTGGGGGCCAGGGGAGGAACATTGGGAGAAGAGAGAAGGGGGGGTGGATGAATCTGTCCAGACCCCCCCTATATATCCTTTCTGGAGCCCCCCAGTGGGCTGAGTTGGCTGCACACCAATCCTGCCCACCCCTGCACAGCCTGCACAAAGCATTGTGCTGCACAGCAGCCAGTCAATCAGCATGTGTGCTGCAGTGCGCTGCAGATTGGATACAAATGCATTGATGGATTAAGGTTTGGTCTGCTGGGTGAAGGGGCAAATGAGCTACCAGGCGATGGGGATGTGCACCTACCCCAGGGGGGGGGGGGGTAATGTTATGACATGGTCCCCACCAATCCAGTGGAGGTGGACTGCACCTGATCAGGGTAGTGGGAACCTGATGAGTGTGATGAAACTGGCAGACCTGGCCAAGTGTGAGATGGGAGAGTTCTGGGTCCAAGATCCACTGCAGTAGCTGCTGCAGGCCACATCAGTCCTGGTGGGGTACTGACTGACTGCAGCACTTGACTGGAGGGTATTTAGGCCCCAGCCAGATGGCTGGGCCCCTTCCTTCCTGACTTTGTCAATTGTATTTTACTCTACTCACTTAGTAGGTGGAATACCAGACATCCTTAGCATTACCAGAATCCTCCCAGCCCACCAGCAATGTATCAGACACCACCATGCCTGATTACCTGCCTGTGGCCTCTACCATCCTCACCATACCCAGTGAGCCTGAGGTTCCCAGACCCCATGAGCATAACAACATGCCACACAGGCAGCTTTGGCCTTAATGATGCACTCCTTGCTCACCTTGAGCATCTCATTGAGTGCAATCACCTCTACACCTGGCATGCCATCACAGACTACCATCTCACAGTCTGCTGCAAGAGATTTGGCACCTCAGCTGTTCAGGAGTGGGTGTTGTATGACCCCCACATCAGCAGTCAGGTTCTCTACCTGTTCCTGAAGCCAACTCCACCTCCCTTGTCATCTTCCAACTGCAGCAGCCCCAGCCCCAGCTCCTGCCAGCAGTAACCCTCATGCTCTAGTCACCCTGCCTGTACAGCAGCACCTACCACCTCCAAGTCCTGCAATCAGTTCAATGCTGGCATCACTTGCTCTGGGTGTATGCACCCTCATACTTGCATCAACTGCAAGGGCACCCAGCCTCTCAGCCAGTGTACAGCCTTCGCTGGCAAGCCCATCAACAACCCACCTGTCAAGAAGGTGACCTGATGGTGAGTATGCACCCTCACTCAGGTGACATGTCACCATGGCAGGCACCACCTTCAAGTGTGCCCATCAGGTCTGGGACACCCCCAACATCCCCTTCATGGCCCCCACTGCCCTCAACAGTGTCAACATGGCCTGCACAGCATTCAATCATGTGTCTTAGCTGGTCTGTGACACTGTCAACATCTGCACCTGTGCCTGCACCACTGTCAAGTGTGCCTGTCTCCTCTTTGCCTCCAGCACCACCAGTGTCACCCCCTAGGTCTGGCACACCTCCAACATCCACCTCTTGGCCTGCACCACCTCCAAGCAAGTCTCCTCCAGCCTTAGCTTCTCTCACCCCTGGCATCATGGACATGTCATCTGACTTTGCCATTCACACTCTGCTTCCCTTGTTGGTAGGCCCTCCACCACCACCACAGCCCAATACATTCTGCACCCAGCCTATCTTCGATGCTGCTGATGTCCCTGCCACACTCAGGATGCTCAAGCTTCAGCACTGGTCTCCATTCCTGGACCTTTACCCTGACCAGGACTTTGCTACTCAGCTGTGTGGTGCCCTCCATCATGGGGTAAAGCTTGGCTATGATGGACCTCTGTGCTCCACTGCATGTCTGGAGGTTGCCAACTTGCCCATGACCTCTGCTGACATCCAGAACTTGCATCATGAGATCAACACTCACCTGCAGGAAGGCTGCCTCCACCTTGTCACTGACCCTGATGGCATCCAGCTCATCTGCTCCCCTGTTGGTGTGGTTCCCAATCCTCACAGTGACAAGCTGCAGATGATCTACCACCTCTCCCACCCCCACAAGCCTGGCTCTCACCTGCCATCAATCAATGATGGCATCAGCACCTCATTCATCACCATCCACTATGAGAACTTAGATGCCATCATGGGCTTCATTCATGAACATCCTAGCACTTCTCTGTGGAAAGCAAACCTTGAGGATGCCTTCAGGCATGTCATCATGGCTGAGTCTGCAACTAGACTCATGGGCATCCATGTTGATGGCCAGTACTACCAGGAATGTGTGCTTGCATTTGGAAGTCACTTGTTGCCATTCCTTTTCAATCTCTTCACTGAGTTCCTGCATTGGCTCACTTCCTTTGCTCTGCAGGCTGTGTCACCATCATCAAAAATGCATTCCAACATGTCAAACTACCTTGACAACTTCTTTGGCACCTCAGATGCTTCTGCTGCTGCCACCACACCCATCCAAGTGCTCAGCCTTGCCATGGCAGCACTTGGTTTCAGAATCAGTCACAAGAAGACAGTCTGGGACACCACCAAGCTCAAGATCTTGGGCATTGAGCTTGACTCAGTGGCCCAGACTGCTTCCATCACTCAGCACCACCACCAGCACATTCTGCAGTTGTGCTCACACCTTGTTGGCAGAGAGGTTGCACCTCCCTGCTTGAACTTCAGCAGGTTGCAGGCCACCTCCAGTTTGTCACATGTGTTGCCCTCATGGTCAAGCCTTTCTTCACAGACTCTATGATGGTGTGCATGCACATTACAAGGCTCCCTTTGGCTGATGACTCAGTAAGGCCACCCATGCTGAGTTGCTGTGGTGGATCAACACTCTTTGCTTTTGGGATGGCATCTCCCTCCTCCAGCCCTCTCCACTCCTCATTGAGCATTTCTGGACTGATGCCTCCAAGCACTGTATTGGGGGACATTGGGGTAGCATGGAGCATCCTTCTGCTGCCTTCTCCCACAAGCTCTCCTGCTGCCACCACTGCAAGGATATCCATTTCCTGGAGGCCCTGGCTGTCCTGGAGGCTCTGCACCACTTCTCCCCTCTCTGGAGTGGCCATCACCATGTTGTTGTTCATGTCAACAATGAGAACATCGAGTATGGCTTGCACAAAGGCTCTACCCAGGACCCACAGATGCAGGTGCTGCTCTGCAAGATCTTCTCACTGTGCCTGCAGCAGCATATCAACCTGGTTCCTGTTCATGTTAGTTCTGGGGCCAACATGCTTGCTGACACCCTCTCCTGCTGCTGTTTCATTTTCATACAGCAGCACTACCCTCACACCTTTGCTCTGTTGCAGTTCCACTGCCTGCACACTTCCTCCAAGCCTCTGGCCTATCCTACCAGGCCACCCTCCTCCTCTGGAATGGCCTTGCCCCTGGCACCCATGCTCACACAGCCACAGTCTGTGACAACTACACCTCCTTCACCACCACCACCCTCCACCTCACCAGCCCCTTCCCTGCCTTGGCTGCCTCCCTCATCGAGTGGGTGGCTCACCACCACATGGCAGGGAAGTCTTACAACACTCTCAGGTGCAACCTCTCTGTGCTCAAGTCCTGGCACATTGACCTCAGCCTCTCAACAGCTGCCTTCGACTCTGAGTGCCTGGAGCATGCCATTCATGGTTTTAAACAGGTTGTCAGTGATCCCCTCCCCATTGCCAAGCTGCCTATCACCCTCCTGCTCTTGCAGCAGCTCATCCAGGCCCTCTCTGCCATCTGCCCCTCTGCTCATGACCACTGCATGTACTGAGCAGTGTTCTGCCTCACCTTCACCTGCTTCCTCCATGCTGGTGAGCTCACTTTGGGAAGTGCAAAGCCCCAGCACCAACATGCTCACTTTCTCCTCAGTCTCCTTCACTGGTGATGGCTCCTTCACCACAGTCACCCTACTGGCCAGCAAGACCAACCTGTTTTGGCAGGGTGTTATGTTCATGGCACCTGCCATCCCACTCAGCATTTGTGCCATCACCACCCTCCATGTCATCTGCCATGACAGGGCATCCCATGAGCCCCTCTTCATGCTGGAGGGCCACCAACCCTTCAGTCAGGGCTCCTTTGTCACCATGCTCCACCATTGCCTCGAGGCCTGCCATGTGTCACAGGACATAAAGTCGAAATCGATTTGAGATTGATGTTAAACATGTGTTATGGTCAATCTCAGATGAAGTCAATGTTAAGCAGGCCTTATCATCGATTTCGCCTACAGAGCCATATGATGCTGTGGAATGACCACAACAAGTGATGACTACAATGACACCACCCCAGACAGGTCAGGGAAGATCAGTGATGGAGTCAGCAGCACCTGGAGGATGCTGTCGATGACCCTAGGCCAACCAGTAATGGCCAGGTAAGGTGCAGGGGCCCCTGCATAGATAGGGGGACCTGCAGGAAGGGAAGAAGAGCTTGACACTGGCTCAAGGCCATGGAGCTAGTGAAGAGATACTGGTTGGAGACCAGTGATGAGTTTCAAGGACAGCAGGGCAGGCCCTGACACTGGCCTGATGCTGGTGGAGGGATGCTCTGGAGCATCTGCCACCAGCATACATATATATACACATTCCTCATGCAAGTGGAGAGGCAGGGCCTCATCCACTCTATCATTCATTTTACTTGTCAGCACATTAGTATCACTACACTCACACTCATTGTCTCATAGAGTAGCAATCTTAGTCATTGCTACTACTCAGTGTGCCTCTGTTCAAGTCGGAGTACATATAGACATCAGTCAGAACCACCACTGGCACCACAGGCCTCACCTGTGCAGGCAGAACCTACACCACAGTCCTGGAACCTACACCAGTTCCATTACTATATGATGACATTGACTATCGGTGTTGTACAGCCTCAAGCATCATCTCCAATGACAGTGGTGCAGTTCATCTGCACTGCATACCTACATGAGGACAGTTAGCCCACTTCTGTCAAGTGTAGGACACACACCAGGCTACCCCAAACATGCTGCATTACCTCTGAATGGAGTGGCAATGGTGGTCAGTTGACATTGAGCATAAGATGCAGTTAACATTGATCTCAAGTGAAATCGACATTTACTGGCCATTAACCTCGAACTCAAATGAAATCAACCTTTACCTTGAGTTAACTTCGATTTCACATGTCTGGTGCATGACCACTGACACCATGTTGGAAATAACAGTCCTTCACCATCAGTATTGGATCTACATTTCTGATGCTGGGAACCTGGTTCCCAGATTGGGCCACAGCACACAGTCATCCTCCCCCTTTCCACCACCCTTCTGGCAGATTTTCTCCTCCATGGTTTCCAACAAATTGTGGATGCATATTTCAGTGAAAGTATGCATGATTGTTGGAAAGGATCTCACAGCCCCTTGCCATATTTGCTGTTACCAGAGCACAACACTCCAACCTCAGGAAACTGATAGTTTCACTGAGAAGTCTGCACCAGAGAAACTCAACAGAGTTAACTGACAGAACCAATCATGGCTGCCATAGGCCATCAATGGCACAGCCTTGCCAATGGAGGAAGGGCACACATGATGCCCCCTGTAGAGTCCAATACTCTACTGTATGAAGGATGCCCATAGCCATCCAACATATATATGTCTCATTCCTTGTATGTAGATTCATATGTTTACTTAATCAAATTATCTCCCATTCTTCATATCATAAAGTCTGCCCCTTTATCTTTACCTTCTTCTCGATAGCAGCAGTGCTGTTCCTATATCAGAACTTGCTCCTCAATACCAACTGCATCTACATTGCTGAATCTCTGATTTATCAGGCAGTATCTAGGCTGAAATATCCTCAGACCTAGCTCTACATGCCACCCAAAATTGGAAGTCTTAGTTGCAATATAGCTAGTTGCATCTATTTCTTTGATAAATGCCAGACATTTATTTTCCTGGCAATGGTATCACCAAGGTAGCTCTGACAGTGGATCACTGCTTCCAATAGGCTATGAGCCCAAGCATAGGCTGATTAGCAAGAAACCATAGGTACAACACTTGCCAAAATCCTCAAGAAGCTTCAAATTTGATTCCAGACAATGAAGATATCTCCAACATTGCTACAGGTAGTACCAACATTGCAAATTCTCAAACTTTATCGAGCATCAACATCCCTACATCTCCAAGTTCTCCCATTTGGTCTTGACCACAGCCTCACATCATGAATGCCAACATCAGAAATGGCATTGTCCAATGACTTCCACACCTTACCAATTCAATGGACTTTTTCATGTGGTGAGCCAAAAGTATCAACATCATCATGCAAAAGGGACCCAATATCTATGACATGATCATGGAGCTGTCACCAGAACCTGTGAAAGGAACTGAAGAGCATCAGGAGTGGCATCATCATAACCTCACTGCTAGAGGTATGCTGCTCTCCAGTATGTCAACTGAAATCTTGACAGTGGTTGACCATTATCTGACAGCTCATGAGATTTGGAAACACCTCAAAAAATCATTCAGTACAAAGCACAAGCATTGCCTCAAGGAAATAGAGGCACAATTCAATGTCCTTCATCAAGACAAGCTCACCATCAGAGCTTATGCTGCCAAAATTGCAATGATGGCAGAGCAACTCAAGCTCAGTGGTAAAAGTGTTTCATGGAGCAAATGATTCACAGTCCTCATGAAAGGCCTTAGGAAGGAGTACAATAATATTTGCACTCAATTGGAACAAGATTACCAACATCAAAGGGAAGAGCAATCCTTCACTATTGTGGATGCCAATGGTGCTATCAGACCTGTCACCATCATCAGGGACAAAATTAATGAGAAGGTCAAATATGATGATGTCATTGACCAGCTCAAGGCTGAAGAGATGAAGCTTGGTCTTCATATTTTCAGTCTCAGTCAGCAACCTCACCAGATGGCTTCTGCATTTGTTATGAATGACCAACATCAGAAATCCCAAGGCCAATCCCAGCAAAACAAGTCCCAATCTTGGGGCATTAATTCCAAAGGACATTCAGGCATACCAAATAGGAATCTTGAAGATGTTACCTGCTATCAATGCAAGCAGAAGGGGCACTATGTGAACAAGTGCCTGAATCCTCAAAAGGACTGCAATAGAGAGACTGCTCTCTTCACTGATGTAGTGGATTCCAAAGTTGCTTTCTCTTCAGCCAACAATGGATATGGTGGTCCCAATGACTGGATTCTTGATTCAGCATTGACTGTTCATATCTGCACAAACAGAGATTTATTCTTCAATTTTATGGATGAAGCCATGCCACCCATCCAGAGTGGCAGTTTGCAGCACATCCAGGCAGGTGGTAGAGGCACTGTTATGGTAGTTGCTGACATAGGCAACAAGGAAATGCACACACTAGTGCTCAAGAATGTGTTCTATGTGCCTACCTATGCCACCAATCTGATTTCACTCAACTTGGTTGCCAAAGTTGCGAACATCAATATCAATGGCAGATCCTTAGTCATGAAGAAGGATGGTGAGATTATTTTCCAGGGCACAACCAAGAACATGCTCACTTATCTCAATCAGCCTTGCAGAGAATTCACAGTGCTCATGACTGCATCCAACCAAATTTGGCACCAATGCCTTGGTCATCCTGGCATCAGAAGGATGAAGCAGATTATGAAAGTCATTCCCAAAATTGCAAAGGAGACTAGCTCAATCACTGGCAAATGCAATGTTTACCAGGTTAGCAAGTCACACCACCAACCCTTTTCTCCAAGCACAACATCAACAACTGAACCCCTTCAGTTGGTTCACTCTGATGTTGTCAGAAAATTCAAGGATATTACACCTGATGGTCACCAATTCATGGTGATGTTTATTGATGATTTTACTCACTTGGTGTGCATGACTAATGATCACACACCACTGCTCAATAAGAAGCCACTTGATGTTCCACCTTCCTTTAGGTACTGTACAGTACATGCAATTTTAGGGATCCACTAGTTCAACCTGGTGGGTGTGTTTTATGCACACCATTTCAACTTGACTGAAAAAAGTAATGGAAGGTGGAATGTCAAATGGGCTTCTTATTGAGCAGTGGTGTGCAATCGTGAGTCATGCACACCCACTGGTTGATGTATGACACCAGTCAGTTGACTGTGAGATCAACCATGTATGATGCCTGAGTTGTGATCTTGAGCAATGTGTCATAAATCCTAAGATATTTGACCAAAAGTCTGAGTTATGATACCACAAGACCAATCAGTTGTTTATCAACACCAGCAATTGAATGCACAGAGGCTGGAAGCGAAAGGGAGAGTCACCACAAATACACAAACCAGTCAGTTGGTATGGCCAAGCAATGGTGAGTGTTTAGTATATGTGAGTAAGATGAAGATTTGATGATATTTCAGTGATGGGTGTGATTGGTATGTACATTATATATGCATTGAGGGGGAATGGAGACTTGGTGCAACAGTTGGTGTAGCCCATGCCATTTGGTTAGTGTGTCTACCATCAAGTGTCTATGTTCTCTCATGAGAGGCATTGTTGCCTGACATATGTCTCCATCCAACCAATCACATTTCCACCATGTGGTGTGTCATGTCAGAGTGTGTATGTCACAGGAAAAGTTTCATCTTGGTGTTGAACCAAGCATTCCCATTGGGTGAGTCAAGTGATCCTTCAGTTGGATCTGGACCAATGGGTTGGTCATGTAAATTTGGTGTTGGTGGCATTGATTTGTTCCTTGCATCAGATGCAAGGATATGCAAGGGGTTGCATAAGTGGGAAAGTTGGATACCATGCATCTGGTGTGTGGACTAGAGTGGATGTCCTCTGGTGGTTGTGAGAATTTGGTGGTTGGTGAGGCAGCCAACCGAAGGGGCACATAAATGGCCAGTTGGTTCAAGGACCAACCAGTTGGTGTGTGTCTCTATGGTGAAGTATCCAAGTACAAGATGAACTGTCAGAGTACCATGTACTCCAACAAAAAGGTGTATTACAATTTGAGTTTCAGTTGTGCTTCACAACTTGGATTTAGTTCAATTCTAGATGCACATCCCCTTGCAATCAAAACCACTAACCATTTTGCACCACCTCCTTTTCCCATCACTGCAACCCCTGCATGCCCCACCACATCTGCTCCAACCCACACAAGCAAGTGAATGGATGGCATGCCAAAAGCATCTAAAGCACTTGGCCATCCCACCAGACTGGTACTGCCCAAAGTTACCCCACAAAGTGCTGTGTCATTCTCCTGAACTCCTATCTTTGGGAACCAAACCCATCCACAGTCTCCAGTTACCTTGGCAGATGCTTAATCCTGGCTAAGCCCTCAATGGCCAGGTCACATGCACACAGCCAAGACATAACATAATTACTGTAGTACCTGAATGCCTGTAGTACCCAAACGAAATTTAAAGTTAGAAAATGCATATCTCTGATGTCTGTGCCTTGCATGATCACCTCGACAACCCTGTGGTCACCATCAACTGTCCCCACCAACCCTGCATTCCCCACCACAGTTGATGTTGTAACTTTCATTCACCGTAATTCAAACCCCATTTCAACACCATTTTCATGTGATTCTGTGTGACAATGCCAAGGAATGCCTCCTCAAAGTGCTCAAAACACAGTTGTACACAGTCTGTGCTAGCTCAAGACCAGTGTGAGGCTTGAGTCCAGCTTGCATTGGCTGAACTCAATGCTGGGCAGCATGCCAGCATCAGTGCTGTGGCTGCAGCTCATGGAATTGCAAAAACAACATTGTATGACTGTCAGAAGGGAAGGAATGCAAAGAAAGATGCTCAGACCACACAACAAGCTCTTTCGCCAGCAGCTGAGACTGCCCTGGTGGAGCACATCCATCACTGTGCTGCTGGTGGCTTTCCTCTAAATGCCACTGATGTCCATATGTTTGCTCAGGGCCTGGCACATGGCAATTCTGCCAGCTCAGGCATGCATAAACTCGGACATAATTGGCTCTCAGTGTTTATACTCAGGCACCTGTCGATCAAGTCATGCTGGTCACAGTGTCTGGAGAATGCACATGTATGGTCCACAGACAGAGAGGCAATACAGAGATGGTTTCAACAACTGCTTGACACCATCAATGAATACAATATAACATCAAACAACATCTTTAACATGGACGAAACTGGCTTCATGTTCAGTCAGGGCAGTTCTCAGCATGTGCTTGTGCCTGCAGGAGACCATGCAAGCTGATTCAAGGCACAGCCAGGCAATCGAGAGTCTGCAATGGTGATTGAATGCATTGGTAGTGGTGGTCTGGTACTACCACTGCTCATTATCACCAAAGGCCATATTCATACCGTTGGCAAGCAGCAGCAAATGGAAGAAATTCCACCCACATGGCACTTCTCGAAGGGACCAAGTGGGTGGACTGACAATGAACTCGCTGTACTGTGGGTTGAAAAGGTCTTCGATGCCACCACAAGGCTGTCAGTGCCATCAGAATGGTGTCTGCTCATCATCAACAGACACAGATCACATGTAAGCAATGAATTCCTTGATACTCTCTGGCAGTGGTGCATTGTACCTCTGTGTTTGCCTGCACACTGTACACACATCATGCAGCTGTTGGATGTATCTATTTTCAGACCCCTAACTGCAGCATACCAGTGTTTGGTAACCAATCTGGCTCCACATGTGCCTGCAGCAGGTATTGACAAGGCCCAGTTTGGTACCTTGTATGCTCAGGCATGTGCAAAGGTGCTAACCCCTGCAGCAGCAAAGAAGGCCTTCCAGGACTCTGGAATGACCATGACTCCAAGTCCTGACAAGGTTCTGAACCGCCTTGCAGGGTCAGCTTCTGCAGGTCACCAATCTGGGGCTCCACAGCCAGCAGCACTGGAATCCAAAGCCATTCTGCAGCCAAGTACACAAATCAACAACATGCTCAATGACTTCAGGAATGCTGAGACACTGAGAGAGGCACATGGTCTCAAGAGAGTGCTTCTAGAAGCGTTCCAGGCACCACACAATGAGAAGACAGCATTGCAAGTGGAAAACATGGTTTTGTGAACTCAAGAGGAAGCAAATGCTGTGAAGAGAAGGAAAGCATGACCGAGGACACTCATAGGAGATTGTATGGTATTGACAAAGGATTGCATGATCAGCAGGGAGCATGCTGAGCGAGAGCTGGTAGAGAAGCAGCCAGCGATCGCACAGCACCAGGAGCAGCTCAGGAGGAGGCAGGAGCAACTTGCTGCAGCAGATGATGATGATGAGCTTGATGATGACGATGAGCAGGTTTTGGCATCGTTGGCCACCCCTGCTCCACTACCACAGACATTCCTTGACCTTCTTGATGATGGCAAGGCTCTCAGCACTGTTGATGATGACAACGATGCATTTCCAACCATCTTTTATGACAAGGTTCCACAGGCTAGCACATCGCGCAACACACTCTAGTTCACACATTCAGTTTTGTAGTGTTGTATCTCATGATCATTGCAATGTGAGTTTCGTGACTGGTTACATTGACAAACATGCTTGGTCGCGATCACGGCGAAGTACTGACATCAAACTTTTCATTTCTCAAAATCGTTCGGGTACTACAGGCGTTCGGGTACTACAGTAATTACGTTACATATGAAAGTCACAATTTTGATTGTGACATGGGAACCGACACTTGAGACACGGGAATGGGTCTTGAGATCTTGGGAATGGGTCTTTGAGACTTTTGGAACGAAGACTACGTCAGCTCACCCACCAAACTCAACCGGTGTAGATAGCGCATGCGAAATAAACCCATGTGCGCTTGCTCAGCCAGTCAAATCTCCATCGGTTCGTCTGGCAATGAGCCTTGTCCGTGTTCCTCGTGTGGCTGAATCGTAGCTGACAAACCTTCTTGGTCGTCATCGCCGGCGTTTGTGGCCGAGTTCAAGTCCATGGGGTCAGGGATCCGATTGTAGACCTCGTAGTCCACACGGTTGGCCACAGTGCTGAGGAAGTCAACAACGACGTTACGGATCCCGAGCGTATCGAGACACGGGTAGTTGGTCGGTCCGCCGATGCCTCGTAACCACAACTGCACCGACTCGGTCTCGTCAATCCTTCTTACCCTGGCTGGCTGATCTCTTGCACCCATGTCGGCAAGCACCGTCAGGATGCCGCGGTCAGTCAGCGCTGCTTCGGCTCCTTGCTCGTACCTGAGCCTCGGTCCAGCATGTGCAGCTCTCTTGGCAGCTTCATCCGCCTTGCCAGGAGAAGTGATCCGACGATTTTTGGCTTCCCAGGCTATGTACGTCATCTGACGAGCAGCCTGCGCCTCGCCGGCGTGGCGGTCACTGAGCCCAGTGGCCGTTTCCCATCCCGCACCCTCGTCAAAACGTTGACGGATGTCGCCGACAAAGACGGGGATGATGCCATCGACGCCATGCTGAGGATGCGCCATCTGGATCGCCACACCCCGCTTCCAACAATACCACAGATATTCGGGCGAGACCTGTTGCACCTTGACCTCGAGGATGTCAAAGTGTGTAAAATGCGTCCAGGCGTGCACGTCGGCATCGGCAGGAGATCCATCTCGGACGCGAGAGCAGACGCGTTCGATCTGACTGTGCACCGCGTTGACGCTTGCTTGGTCTAGCTGGACCAGCCCGTCCAAGATCGACTCCAACGCAACGGGCTGCAAAAGCAACTGAGCCTTCCAAGCCAAGTTTTCGCTTGTTTGAAAGCCAGGCTCTTTGACTTTGGCCGCATCCCAGGCGGTCATGAACAAAAGGCGCGCCATCAGCTCGCCACGGACGCCCTTGAGAATGTCGATATCCGCAGAGGCAAGACACATGCCCTTGACGGTCTCCAGTATCGAGCCATAGCGGTTGGCGGCCTTCTGAAGCGGAACGGGGGTATCGGCGAGATTCTGTGTGGGCGTTGGCATCATGGCAAGCGACGCGGCGATGGCAAGCACAGGCTCCGAAGGCGAGCTGATGTGGAGAACGGCATCGCTATCCACGCTGTCGAGGATGCGCATGTGTCGATCGACCGCATTGCGCGCAAACGTGGCCTGTTCCCCAAACAGAAGGTTGTCGGCGCCTCGGGTGGGAACGTATCGCAGGGCAAGGCGCGAGGCGAGGACGTTGAAGCAGATCGTGGGCTTAGCACGAACAAAAGTGCCCGTGCCCATCAGCTTGGTCATGGCCGTGGGCCAGAAGTTGCCTTCGACCAACGAGATCCACAACGGTCGGCCATATTTTTGGATGTGTGTCTGATCAGCGACGTTCAGGGCCATCTTAAGCGGTTCCAGCTCCACCCGAAGCACGTCGAAGCCGACGCCAACAAAGGTAGGCAAAGGCACAGCATTCTGATGCCTAAGTGAACTGTATTCCGACTGAGGCCGGACGAGGGTGGTGGCGCTGCTATTGGTGCTCAACAGAAGAAGCCAAAAGCAGACCAGATCATCCTCTCGTCCGCTTTTGCCATCATCCTCAGGTTCGCTTTTGCCCAGTTGTTCCCTCTCCCGGGGCGCTTGGCGTTGCCTGTCTTCTAGCCCTCCGATGTACGCCCAGGCACGACAGATGCTGTCGAGCAAGCCGGGTGGAAACGTGACGCATTCGTCGATCGCCACAAAGACCGGCGTGTCACGCGCTGCTCCTACGCCCCGGAGCTCGAGATGCTCCTGTATCAGCCTGATCTGCTTGCTCAGGCGGCGCACCGGTGCATCAAGGTAATGTCTGAAGATCTCGTTGTACTCTCCACCGACAGGGCCGAGGTGGGCCAAAGTGCGTGCCTCCCTGGCAACGCCCTCGAAAAACGTGTTGCGCCGATCCTGATGCTCGCGGGTGCCAAAGTTGTTGAGCTCGACCAGTGCTTCAAACTTTGCCATCTGGCTGGCTTCTCTCTCCAGGGTGGATGCCAGCGTGTCGAACCAAGCGGCAAGTAGAACGGAAGCCTTCTCGTTGTCAGTCAACCTGAATGTCGCCATTTCGGTCAAGGTGAGATCCACGATGTGCTTATCGCCCAGCGGGTAGCCGATGCGTGCGCTGCCGGCCGCAGGTCGAATACACACAAAGAGGAGAGGGGCGATGCGACCGAGTTCGAGCACCATCCGGGTCTTGCCCGTACCACTGGATTGAACGATGGTGGTGCCTTTGTAGTAGGGCTTTTGGCCCTCTGGCTTGTTTCTGAACAGAGAGAGATTGACCCCCATTGCAAAGGAAAGCAGACGGCGATGCGCATCACCTTGATAATGGTGGCTGAAGCCTTCGGCTAGACGCTGGCGGAGGGGCTCCTCAAAGGGATCCAACTGTTGCATTTGAGATGCAGCCGGACGCGGGAGAGAGGCCAGAAGGTAATACAGCGCTTCGTCACTTTTCAAGGGCGGGTCCTTGCGCAAGACACTGGTCATTGCGTTGCGGACAGCTGCTTCGCATGCTTGCAGATGCGATTCGTCCTGACGATCAAAGGACTGCAAATTCTTGAAATGGGGTATAAAGCTAGCTTTGACCTGTTCCAGCCTGTAGAAAAACACTTCGAGACTGAAACGGATCGAATCCTCGTCGCCGGCCTCCATGTCATGTCGGAGGTCGTTACATGATCTCGAGAGGATGGTCCAATGCTTGCCGACCTTTGCGCGCAAGTTGTGCGCATCTACTCTGGCTTTTTTGGCTCGGGGTGAGTCATCAGCCGCAGGATGATGCGTTGAGGCGGGCCGAGTGGGCGTCGAGGGTCGAGGAGCCAACGCTGCATGCCGACCAAGATTCTGGACTGCCTGAGCAAGGACGGCAAGCGGAGGCAGCTGATCAAGCCCGCGATGGAGCGTCTCGATCAAGAATCGATAGGCGTTGGCGATGATCGGATGGTAACGAGACAATTGGTCCGATTCGCTGCTGGCTTGCGCGATGAGTTGAATGACATCGCGATCAACAGCGGCTTGCAGGTCGGCGCCTTGACCGAGATCCATCCTTTTCCACCGCGATCTGGAAATGCCAATCGGACAGGCAGCACCAACTTGCAGCCCTCGGTTGAGATCGAACGATGGGCAGGTAAGCGAAGCAGCAGGCGAAGCAATCGGCGTCGATCCAAGGCAGCACGTGGTGGCGAGCAAGCTGAGTAGGTGGGTGAGCAATGGTGGTGATGGTGGACGGTGGACGGTGGACGGTGGACGGTGGACGGTGGACGGTGGACGGTGGACGGTGGACGGTGGACGGTGGACGGTGGACGATGGATAGTGGATGGTGGATGGTGGATTGGCGCACCGCTCGGAACGTGTGCTCAATGCTTTATATGAGATCAGATGAGTACTGTAGGTCCACACACCTTTTTCGAACTCAGCACAAATGCTATTCTATTCTATTCTATTTGCCACATATGCTCTTCTGAAAATACTGTACAGTACAGTACACAACGTTCAGTTTTAAAAAAAAGAAAATGTCAGGTAAATGTTGTGATTCTCACATATTCAATGTGAAGTATGACTAGTAATCAACACACCAGTAGCTTGAAATGGGTTGATGCATGTTTCTCACGCAGGCTCAATGCATGTGAGAATTGCAAAAAGGGACTCTGAGCATGTTACAAGCAGCAGCCACACACAGCTAGTGACTGTAGCTCTCAAGAGGCACCAACCTTGAGCTGCAGGTGCATATCTTGCAATCTTGTGTTGCATGTTAGCTGGAAGCAATCACCCATCTTGGGTTTTTGCAGGTGCAGGTGCAGTGCTGCTAACCCAACTAGGGCCACTCCAGAGTTTGGTCAGATGGGGATTCCAAGTTGGCAAGTTGGGTTTGCAACTCATCTGAGGTGGATCAGGGGTTGGTGCATGACCATGTAAGCATCAAATCCTGATTGGCATTCTTGCACACAAGATCGCTGTGAAAAAGAGTACATCTTAACAGCTGGACACAGCAAGACCATGCTGGTTACTTTTATCCCCAAATGGTATTGGGCAAAGTCGGATCTTGTCACTTGCACATGCTGTCACTGGATCAGCTCAGCATCTCTTGCATTTCTAGCGATCCTAGCAATATCGGCGATCTTGTAATTAGTCCGAGAAGCACCGTAGGCTGAGCGCTACCCTTCAAGGCTCAGTCATCTCAGTTGGTCTCACTTGTCTCAGCAATTCCATCATCCTTTACCCTCGCATTTCAGTTAGCATTCCATTCTTTGACAATGCGCATCCCGCACACGCATCCCACACACACATACGACAACGCACACATACGAGAAACGTTTGCGCATCCGTGCCAAGGCTGCACCGCACACCGTCTGGGAAGATCGCAGCGCCTCGGAAGCTTGAGCAGCCATGGACGAGCACAGAGACCAATGCCGACTTTTCGGCGTGATGGAAAGGATGCTCACGCAGTCCAAGGAGCTCGCTACCTATCTCTACTGGCTCTTCTCTCTCATGAACCAGCCGCATGCCGAGAAACGGCGCTTTCGTTCGGCTGATAGTCTGATCGAAATGCTCGAGGAAGGTTTCCAAGGCGTCAAGCCATCCGAGCGTTGCAGCCCTACACCGACCCGCGCCGCTGCTACCCATGCTTGCCAATGTCAGCTCGTCTGGCCTAGCCTCGAGTCGCATGCCCCGCGCGCAAACTGCAACGGCCCACAGCTTGTCCAGTGCATCAGCGAGCAAAAGAAAACCTTTGAGACCTTCTCGCAAGCCTTCCAAGCCGGCGACGAGTTGTCAGTGCATCAACGCAAGCAGCTCCTTTGGCTCTTGATCCCTCTCATCTTCAAGGACAGCATTTCGACGCAAGTCGTCTCATCCGACTCACTATCCACCGAACAGGTGCGCACCGACTTCCGACATGCCTTTCACGGATCTGCCCTCCGACTCCTGCAGCATTTCATCAACCGCGCCAATGCCTTCATCAACCAGGGCCGCAACGTCGATGTAGTCTATGCCAAGACCGTTTCCATTCTTCAATCTTCCGGCACCGGCAAGACCAAGCTCGCCGTCCAGCTCTCGGCCTCCCAACCGGGCATGCTCATCTGCACGCGCAAAGAAATCAACCTACCCACCTCGTTTCCTCCTTTCGACCGGCCCGTCTACAAGTACTTTCAAGATACCAAGAACTGCGTCTGGCACCAGCAAAGCTTGCACCAGAGCAAACTCACCGTCCAACACAAGCGCCTTGCAGCTTGGATCGGTGCCTACTTTTCCCTTCTCGCCGACTGCATCACCCAACTCAAGCAGCTCAGCGGCTGCTTTGGTCCAGATGGCCGATGCCTTCATGACGACGTGGAACGCTGTTGGCAAACCGTCGTCTATCATCTCGCCCGTCGCATCCACACCGGCACCGACTTCATCCAAAATTACTCGTTCCTTCCTGACAGCAATCAGTCTCAATTGCAACTATGTCCTAAGAGCTCGCTCGAGACAGAAGCCGCACCTCGAGCAGTAGCTATCAGTGCCGACACACCATCTCAAAGCGGCGACGCCGCCCCCTTGCCTCCCTCGCAAGGCAGCGGTGCTTCGACTTCGTTCTTTGTCAAGGATTCCCACTTCCGCACCACGTTCCTGCAAAACGTCATCGACCTAGCTCAAGTCGACCTCAACAACACCACAGGATGCTTGGCCAGAGACGACAACGTCAACGATGCCATGGACGAGGACAAGGGCACGGCCATGGACACGGCCATGGACGACAAGCTGGGCCAGGACAAGGGCAAGGCCAAAGACACGTCCGCACCACGTCGTGATACTTCTAAGCAGGCCACTTCGACAAGCCAAGGAGCGGACAAGGAGAAAAACATGCCCGCCGAAGTGGCTCTTCGAGCGGCCGAGGACTACATCCAATCGCGTCTCAAGAAACTCGAGGACACGCTTCCCGACGGCTTGGGCCGCGAGAAGAAATCCTTCTTCTTCCTCGCAGTGGATGAAGTCTCTGGCTTTAAGGAGTTGCTGCCCGTCCTCCGCCGCCTTTGGCGGGAGAGCAAGCCCAAGTACACCTGGCTCATCTTCATTGACACGGAATCCAGCATTGCACATCTAGCCGGTGACGGTGTGGTAGATGCATCGCTTCGCCTCGGCGATGAGGAAGGCAAGATCATTGTACCCCCCTTCACCTACTTGCCCTTCGACGTCCACTTTTCTCACCGACTCGAACACACGGATTTGCGTCAACAGCTCTACGCGGGCAATCTCACGTTTCGCCACCTCTTCGACCTGCTTCGCTACTTCGGCAGGCCATTGTGGGGTACAGGCTTATACGGCCGACTTCAAGACGTGCGCGGACTCCGCGTGCCGCATTTCAGCAACATTCTGATGAAGCTCTTCCTCAAGCAGTTCGATATCACCAAGCTCTGGCCCAGCGACGAAACCACGGGCGCTTTCAACATTGTCATGGCAGCCGTTGGTCAACGGATCCCGCTGGTCTTCGTTGGTCATCAAGGCGCTCGCTTCTCCAGCTCCAAGGGCAAATCATCGCTTGGCTCGAGCCACATCGAGACCGAAGAAGAGAAAGCTTTGAAGAAGCGTTTGGCCGCTAGTCGAGCGTTCTTGCAGGAGCAGGTCTCCAACTATCTGCGCATCGTGAGCGAGGTCAACGGGACCGACTCGTACATCACAGCAACTCCATCTGAGCCTGTGGTCTCGCTCGCCGTAGCCTCGGAATTCCGCGGCAGCGGCCCGGAAGCCGTCGACGGGTGCAAACAACGATGGTCTGATGCCGTCGAAGCCCTTGCGACTGCACACCGCAGCGTTGGCATGATGCTTGGCGAGGAAGGCGAAGAATGCGTTCGTCTGCTACTCACAATGGCCGCCGATCTGGTGGCCGCCGATCGAGTGGAGAGAGCGTGTGCCAGCAGCGGGCAACCACACGCCAGCGACCTCACCCTTTTTCGGGCTCAATGCGACCCGATCTGCCTCAAGGATTGGCTCGAAAAGCTCTTCAACACAACCAAAGAGGCCGCCTGGTATGGCCTACAGTACGACAACGACCGTAAAGCTGGACGACGGGTCTTGGAATGGGCTTCCGACTACTACCTCAACTTTACGCACTTTGTCAGGCTCGGTGCGACGATTGTGCCCGACAAGGTGAATCCAAACCTTTTCGTCGAGTACTGGTGTCGTCAAGCCGCAGTCTATGGGATCGTCAATCAACACGCCTGGGACCTACTCATCCCAATCTATCGCTCGACCGGCGGTACACCAAGCCTAAGCGACACTTTTGATCCGAATCAGCTTTCCTACGTAGCCATCCAAGTCAAGAATGGCCTGAAATCCGTTCGAGCCGCCGACCGCTTTGGTCCTTCGTGCTGGTATGCGAATCTCTCGCACTCGCCCTCGCACTCGCCCTCGCCCGCTGACCCGACCGCCACCGGGGCAGGCGCAGGCGCATCGATCCAACAACCGTGGCCGCGTCTGCTGGACGACTGTCTTGAAATCTTTTTTGATCTACGTGGAGTCAGTGGCGTATGTCACCGCACCTTTACCGAAACGAGACCGCTTTACAAGCCCAAGAAAAGCAAGGCCACACCGGACACATTCGGCGAGGGGATGCAAGTGGACCCAACCTCGCCAGACACGATCGACGTGGCCATGGAGGAGGCAACGGGGGCAGTGCCTGTGGCGCCAGGGTTCGAAAGCTACGATGTGCGCAAGGCACAGGGAGCAACTGTGTCAGACGATTGCGACCAGCGTCAGCTACGTCCGAACAATTGTTATAACATGGTTGTCGGCGGCACTAGCGCCGATGTTTTGCATGTCATCACGCACCTGCGCGAGGATGCGCGCAAGGCTCTCAACCTGCTGTTCGCTTTCGACGACGACGTTCTCCAGCGAAACTGGAAGATGCTCAAGACAGAATGCACATCGGCACGAGCGGATTCGATCACCAAGGAATTTGAATCGGTTACGCTCGCTTTGCAAGGCGTCGGTCGGAACCACTTGCTTCCCCAAGGCGCTGGTTCGTCTTCAACCCAAAACTGGTGAGTTCACACTTCCATTCCTGGCTTGAGCGGCAGCAGAGGCAAGAAACATGCACAGCTGGAAGGTGACGATGAGGCACAAGGATCGCGTTCTGCTCCCCCCTTGGGACACAGGGCAAGAGGTGGCAGAAGAGGCTCAGGGACATGATGAGGCGCAGACCAAGACCGAGACCGTGAAGGGGAGCTTACTAGCCTAGCCTCGAGACAGCCAGCTCAGCCACATCACTGAGCGGGTGGGGCTGGCATCAACCACACCTTACGTTATCAACTCATGCTCTTCCTTACATCAATAGAAAGCTCTGCTTCATGGCTAACGTGAGTGGCCCATTTTGTGGGACAGGCCCATTTGTGGGACACTTTTGGCCCATCAACACACTTCGTCCAGAAGCTTCTTTATGACCTGAAATTGCACTTTGTGTTGATGATGGCTTCAAAGAAGGTTGATCTTGTAATCTGAGTAGTTGTCATGATTGTCCCAATCATGATTTGTGGTCCAAGCAGGCTCCTCTGAGGCTGTGCTTAGCATATCAATATCATCAATGCCTTCACTTGCTATGCTTGCTATGCTTGCTATGCTTGCTATGCTTGCTATGCTTGCTATGCTTGCTACTGAGGCTGTCTCTTCCTCTGTGCTGGGCAAGGAGCTGTCGGATTCCAGGCCTGTGCTTGGTGAGCCTTGGTTTTGTGCCAGAATTTGTTGATTTGGGGCCTGTTTGGGAGCATTTTTGCGCTGAATTGCTTCCCTGATTTCCCTGCTGTCCAAGACTCGAGCCTGAGAGAGCCGAGCCTGGTCTCCTTGTGCTCTGGTATGCTTGAATTCAAGCATTTGACGTAGCTCTGCCACCTCCTGCTGCAAAAGGACATTGTCATTGTGGAAATGACCCGCTGCTTTTATGATTTTGGTCCACAAATGATGAGAAGAGTGATCTGGGTGCTCTGAGGACCGTATTTGGCTAGCCATGGACACCAATTGTCGCGAAGTCTTTGGGGTTGGTGGCAGGGTGCTCCCTCCTGGCTCCGGTGTCATTTCCCTGGGCTGTGGAAGCTTTTCAAGTAACGTGTTTGGCCCATTTGTGGGACGGGCCCATTTATGGGACAGAAATACAAAATTGTCACAAATTGTTAATCACTCCGATGCATTGACTACAAACTTGTGGAGAATTTGTATTTCTGTCCCATAAATGGGCCAAACACGTTACACGGGATGGATTAATGACATTGTCAATCCCAACAGACTTGAATGCGGCCCTTGCAGCGCTTGATGTGATGATTTTGTCCCTTATCTTGATGTAACGTGTTTGGCCCATTTATGGGACAGAAATACAAATTCTCCACAAGTTTGTAGTCAGTGATTAACAATCTGCAACAATTTTGTATTTCTGTCCCATAAATGGGCCAAACACGTTACTGATCCCCTAATGGGCCTGATTCTTTAATGGACCACTTATGTTATTGTGCCTTGAGTGGTCCAAAGATGGACACATCAAGTGGCTGCAGCAAGTGTGTAGCATGTGCGGGGAAGCAGAGAAGAATCATTCCATTTTTCCCTGCAAACTCGGTGAATGCTAGACTTGTGTGCGAGTTATGACCATCAAGAAGAAGGAGACACTTCTGGTTCGCATTCTGAGGCCTTGTATGGGGCTCAAAACAGCGTTTTAGCCAGTCTAGCGCAATATCCTGATTTGTCCAGCCATTTGGCGACACTGCGAAGGCCCAATTGGGTGGAATGATTTGCTGATGAGGGAACCAGCCCAGCATGTGCGCTTTTCCCTTGAAGATGATGAGCAGAGGAGGGATTTTGTGACCAATGCACTCGATGACAGTGGCACTTCCTCGTTGACCAGGCTGTGTCCTGAATTTTGTGGCCGCTTTTTTTGCCTTGTGTACCAGCACTTTTTGACACTGTGCATTGCCAAATACAAAGCCTGTCTCGTCCATATTGTAGACTTGATTGATGGCAATGTCGTGTTTGGCCATTGTGCTCCGGAGGATATCATAGAAATGATTTACTGTTGTCATGTTTGTTGCTTTTGCTCGGGAGTGGTCCAAACTGCGGCTAAAGCAGCTCAAAAGTGATGGATGGCGATAAAGAAAGCCTCGTGCCCACTTCCATGACAATCCAGCTGATAAATCATGATTATGGATGTTGTTGTTTGCATTGTAGAATGCTGCAGCATGCATCTTGAGGTCTTTGAATGTCGTAGGGAAGCCTTGGGCTGCAATGGCCTCAATATGTGCCACTAATGATTTCTCCTGGGCTTCGGAAAGGAGCTGATGGTGCCTGTGTGCATCTTGAGGTGATTTGATGGCCTTTAGGCGTCTGTGGAGTGTTGATTTTGGTATAAGTTAACGTGTTTGGCCCATTTATGGGACAGAAATACAAAGTTGTCACAGATTGTTAATCACTCCGATGCATTGACTACAAAATTGTGGAGAATTTGTATTTCTGCCCCATAAATGGGCCTGTCCCACAAATGGGCCAAACACGTTAGCTTCTAAGTGTGCAGTGGTGTGCGATCGTTAGTCATGCACACCCACCGGTTGATGTATGACACCATTCAGTTGACTGTGAGATCAACTGTGTATGATGCCTAAGTTGCAATCTTGAGCAACACAGCATAAATCCTAAGTTGAGGTTCCAGGACTGCAGTGTGGGTTCTGCCTGCACAGACAATGTCTGTGGTGCCAGTGGGAGTTCTGATTGCTGTCTATATGTACTCTAACTCAAACAGAGGCATGCTGAGTGGTAGCAATGCCCTACAATTGCTGCACTATGAGACAAGGGAGAGTGAGTATACTAAACATACTGAGAAGTAAATGGGTAATAGAGTGGATGAGGCCCTGCCTCTCCACTTGCACAAGTGAATGTGTATATATATGCTGGTGATGGCTGCTCCAGAGCAACCCACCACCAGTGTCAGGCCAGTGTCAGTCCTGCCTTGCTGTCCTTGAGGCTCTCCACTGGTATCAAACCAGTGCCCCTCCTTCTGGGCAGCATGCCATGGCATCAAGCCAGTGTTGAGATCTGCCTCCCTTCCTGCAGGTCCCCCTATCTGCTCAGGGGCCCCTGCATCCTTACCTAACCTTTACTGGGCAGCCCAGTGCCTTGGCACAACAACCTCCAGATGTTGCCAACTCCATCACTGATCACCCCTGACCCATTTGGGATGATGTCATTGCAGTCATCACCTGTCATGGCTGTCCCCCAGCATCAAATGGCCCTGTTGGCAAAATCAATGATAAGACTTGTTTACCATTGATTTCATCTGAGATCAACTGCAAGACACATCTAACATTGATCTCAAATCGATTTTGACTTTATGTCCTGTGACACCAGTCTTGCATCATTGGATGTTTCCTCCCATGCTTCACAAGTTCCAAAGTTGCTGGTGTGCTTCAAACAGTATGGGCATATATGACCCATATGGTGGTTGCCAGAAAAGTCCACAGTCTTGGTTTGAGCTGGACTATCAGTGATGACCATGTTGAGTTGCATTCACACCTTTCTGCATGTATATAGCAAACAAATGTAATGTCAGTACTCTTTCAACATAACTTGAGCAGTGCAGAGTGATGATGAGCAACAAGCTCAAATGAGGAGCAGAGAGACTTACCTTCAGGATGCTTAGAGGTTGGAATCATGCATCCATTCTTGTCAAGGTCAATGAGCTCAAGGATCACAAAGTCAAGGTATTGCTGCAGCAGCTTCTTTGACTCTTCCTTTGGACCAGGAAGCACTCCAATGACATGAATGCCAAGGCATTGATGGTCAAGGGTGCTGAAACAAGCTGGAAGATTGTTGATGTGCATGAGCATCACTCCCATCAAGTGCATCCTGATGTGGCTTCCCTTGTGCAGCAAGAACCAATCCACATTGAGAGTGATCTTGAGGTTGAGATCACTGTCATCAACAAAGGGAATGTGATGGTGATGACACAGCATCTCACAGTCAAAGCTGGTGCAATTGAAGTTCCATCCTTCACCATTCCAGACTGGTCCATAGACCTTGTCCTGCTCTTCATTCACAGGACTGGCCTTCCACTCATCCAGGGCAGCCTCAATTCTGGCATCTTGAAGGAGCAAGGCCAGTGTTGTCTTGATGGAGCAATGGGCATACTCCACACTGATCTTGCAGTTGTAGACAATGGTCTTGTTGCAATGCTGGCAACACAGCATGCCTGTTGAGGGGATCTTGCTGTCCCAGAGATTGAGCTGTCTGCACCATGAGTTGGAGCAGATGAGGTAGCATGAGAAGCTATCCTTCAGACCAAGGCTCCTCATGACTGAAGCTGGAGTGACCAGTCAGTTTTGTTGTTGCTGCAAGTTGTTGTGAGCCTCAACTGTCAGATTGTTGTTGATGAGGGGGGTGAGCATGTGGAAGATGAAGGTGAAGATCAGTGTGGCACATTCTGATGACAAGCTTGCAAATGCCATCATGAACACCATGACAGTGTAGGTCTTCCAGACCCAGCTATCATGATGCCTCTGCTCACTTGTGAGCAGAACCTCTGATACAACTGAGGCATTGTGAATGAAGACCTGAGCCTCCAGGCCAAGGTCCAAGTTGCTCTCACCATCCTCCTCATCCTCCTCTGGTTGAGCCTCATCCTCCTCCATGTCCATCCTGTCACCAACCTCCTCATCTGAGCTCTCCTGCACCTGCAGTGCTTCCCAACCAACCTGCTTGTCATCACATGCAAGTTCATGAGTCTGCTCATCACCAAAGGAGCTACTGCTGCCAGCAAAAGTTCCTGACTCATTGTCATTGAGCTTGTCCAGTGTGTCTTGAAGCCATTGATCTGGTGTTATGCTTGTGGGGTCTGGGAACCTTGGGCTCACCAGGTACAGTGATGATGATGGAGGCCATGGGCAGGTAATTGGGCATGGTGGTGTCTGATATGTTGCTGGTGGGCTAGAAGGATTCTGGTAATGCTAAGATTGTCTGGTATTCCACCTACTAAGTGAGTAGAGTAAAATACAATTGACCAAGTCAGGAGGGAAGGGGCCCAGCCATCCAGCTGGGGCCTAAATACCCTCCAGTCAATTGCTGCAGTCAGTCAACCCCCCACCAGGACCAATGCAGCCTGTGATGGTGCTGCAGTTGATCTTGGACCCAGAGCCCGCTTGTCTCACACTTGGCTGGGTCCACTGATCTCATCACACTCATCAGGTTTCTGCTGCCCTGATTGGGCATGGACCACCTCCACTGGGTTGGTGGGGTCCATGTCATAACATCTGGATCTGTCTGAAGTCAATTCTGTGGTGGCTGCAGTGCTGTAGGTGGTCTTGATGATGTTGGTGGCTCCATGTTTTGTCAACAATGGTTGAAGTAGGCAGCCTTGGTGACTTGTTGGCTGTTCTCACCACACTTCAGACAACAGCACAGATGTGAAAGATTCTCCATCATTGGTCAAATGGTGGTCATATTGCAATGCTTGCAAACTGCTATGCACTACCTACATCATGCTGAATGCCATCATTGTTTGATGCTCCTCCAGAGCTGGATGATAACTTGTGTGTTGGTTGGAACTAAGATGAAGCTGGATTTGAAATGGTGGGTTACCTCTCTGTTAGGATGAGCTAGCAAACATCCTGTTGGTTAGCCCATGGCTTAGTAATACACCACTCATGATTTTACAATGTGTGTATAACTACACACTTGAACTTTTTCATCACAAAGCTCAGTTTTCACTCACATTGTCACCGGGTCAGCTTGGCAGCACTGGCAGCACCAGCATTCTCAGCCGTTTTGGCTACCTGTAGTTAGCAATCGATTTTTGGCCGATAGGAATTAGGGATCGGCGGAGCGCCAACCACAAAGCTCAGTCATTTGCGATCGGTCTCACTTGCTTCCCGAACTCCATCATCTTTACGCTTCGCATTTCGCTCAGCATTCTTTTCTCTGACGACGTGTGGCCTCACTTAGATTTTGTCTCTCACCATCGTCTTGGTCACACGCTGGCCTCAACAGGCAGCGTTTTCTTTGCTTGATCGACTCTCCAGCATCGACACGGTCGACACCTTTGGACCATTTCGTCGACATCTCCACTACCCTCTCAGCCTCTGCGAGTCAGCCCGGGCATCAACACGGCTCTCGCACGCTTTCTCACATCCTCGCACCTTGCAGCTGCGCACACACATACTTGCGGCATAAGCAGCTCTCCAATGGACATCGACGAGCAACGCTCTGTTAAAGCCCACACCTTCCACTTCTGCATCCAGCATTATCACCAGCTTCGAGCCGGATAGAACATCTTCATCATCCATGTCGAACCCGTCTCAGCCGTTGTCCCCGCCCAAGAAACAGCGAAAGCTCTTGCAGGAGATCTTCAGTCGAGTTGTCAATGATGAATCCGAGTCGAGCAAGGCTTGGCTCCTTAGCATTACAGTGGCGCTCAATACCACCCTCGACCACCAAGAACGAATTGATTTCCTCGATAGCTTTTGCAACCATGCATGCTTCAAGAAGCTCGTCCGTGAGCTCGCCAAACACATCGATTCGCTTCCCTCTGCATTTGTCGACAATGTCTTTGGCCGCTCGCGTCAACCCGTCAAAGCTTGCTCAGGTCAAGACGTCGAAACCTGCGTCCGAGTGGACACCGCCCTGCTCCTCAAAAGTCTCGAAGAGCAAAAGTTGGATCGAAAGGATCTTGTAAGCTGTCTCGAGGCGCTCTTCCAATGCGCCTATCGGCACGAGGCCGCTCGCCACACCTCCGACCATACCATGACCACGCCCGTCGCCTATTTTAGCAAGCAGTTTTACGGTCCCAGTCTCTCGCTTCTTCAAGGCCATATCACCGTTCACAACGAGCTGTTTCCCATCTCTAGCCAAGATGCCATCTCTTCCGGCCCTGTTCACTCAGTCCACAACACTGAGGATCCCAAGCCGGCCCCCTCTGAACCACGCAGTTACTATAGCAAAGTGCTCCCCATCATCCAGTCGTCCGGCTTCGGCAAGACCAGAATGTGCGTCCAACTCAGCACCATCAGCCCAGGCATACTCGTCTGTCTTCGCCAAGCTAGCACTCGCCACAACCTCCACCAGGAATCCTTCCCGCCTCAGGACCCTCTGGTGTTCAACTACTTTGAGCAATTCAGAAAGCAGTTCCTCCGCGCCGAATTCCCTGAGACTCCCGAAGAGCATTCGGATTTCAACAAGGCACATCTCGGCGTACTTGCTTGGCTCGCCGTCTACTGCAAGACCATTGCCTATTATCTTGCCCATCTTAAAGAAAAGGCCGTCGACTGCTTCGGCTCTGCCCGTATATGCGATTCGGATCCCCAGCTCTGCTGGCAAACCATCGTCTGGCAACTCGCTGCTGCCATCCACTCGCCCTCTTCCGGCTTTGTTCAACACGAGCTCTTCAAAGTACCTGAATTATGTCGTAGCAACCCTCTCGCACACCATCCTTCAGCTGCCTGCCCCGCCACCACCACTAAGCCATCCCAGAAGCGAAGGAGGGATGAGCAGCCCGAGCAGTCCACCGGTCCACCACAGTTGGAGCAGTCCACCGATCCACCGCAGCTGTTCGGCACGAGCAACCTACGCTCTGTCATGCTTGCACACATTTGCACAAATGCCACTTTACTTTATGAAGACATGTGCGAAACGCTCAAGAATCGACTCGAGGAACCCGAATTGCTAGCTATTGCCATCGGAGAGTACCTGAAGCTGCAGCTCAATACTCTAGAGGCTTCAGCCCCGGACAACGCTGCGCAGCCCTTCTATTTTCTTGCCTTGGACGAGTGTGGATCCATGGCTGGTCTGCTTCCGGCGATACGCCGGGTATGGTTCCATGCACTTCCTAAGAAGACATGGATCCTTCTTATTGACACCAACTCGGATCTGGCTCCGCTCGCTGGTGACACCGCTCGCAAAGGCTCACGCCGTACCCAGAGTGGCAGCACGCATCGGCTCACCCAACCTTTTTCGGCCATGCCTCTCGACGTCAACCTCACTGAGGATCAACGCGAAAAACTCTTTGCTGACCAGTGCGAGTTTTCGCTGGAAAAGCTCAACCTGCTGCTGCCAGCGCTGGGCAGGCCGTTGTGGTATGACAAGCTTTATTGTAACATGGATAATGTCCTCCACCCAGATGCTATCATCAACAAGCTCGTCTGCCCCGCTGGATGGAAATGGGATTACCAAGCTCATATCCCTTGGGATGTGCTCGACGATATCAATCAGAATCTCTTGGCACTCGCTTCGTGCCGCATCTATCTTGAAGTCACGAGCAGGTCCGACCCCTCGTCATGGTACAAATTTGTCCAGAATCAGATTGCACAACATCTGCGCTTCGTAGGCCGCATCTTCACAGCCTCCGACTCGATCATTACCAACACGCCCAGCGAGCCACCTCTTAGTGCTGCCGTTGCCTGGCTCTTTCGCAGCGATCCCAATTTCACGCGCCGCAGGTGGGGGATGGTGATCCAGGCCCTCGTCCATGCCAATGAGCCTGTCGGCTTCAACCTCGGCGCCAAAGGCGAGCAAGGCGTGGCTGTGCTCTGCACTATGGCCATCGATGTCGCCGCCTCGCAAATGTACTCGGACGCCCTGAGGCAATCCCTCTTGACTTCGCCCACTACCTCGACCACTACCTTGACCACCTATCGTGCCTTGTATGGCCTTGTTTCGGTGCATAAATGGCTCAAGTTGCTCATCGGCGAACAAATCCATCATGTTGCACCATCCCCTCCATCAGTGTCCACATCTAGCCCAGGCGATCGCAGCGATGCCAGCGACGCGATGGACGAGGATCCCATCCCATCCAACCCAGTCTCTGAATCAGGGCTGTTGACTGGTTCAGCCTCTGGATTGTGGAGATGGACAGATCGTGCCTGGCTCAACTTTAAGCACATTGTTCGCTTGGAAGAGCAGGTACAGCTGACACAAGACATGCACCCAGATGTGCTTGTTGAGCTTTGGTTCCGGCACGCTGCAGCGCAAGGCATTTCGAATCAACCGGGCTGGGACCTCCTCATCCCTGTCTACGAATCGAGCGCCGATGAACCCCCCAATGACACTGACAAGTTTGACAAGTCCAAACTGTCATACGTCGCGATCCAGGTCAAGAACTGCATCAAGCGGCCGAGGAAAGAGGTGAGGGATGCTGCGGTGGGTCCTCGCCTGATGGTTCATACGGACAAGGAATGCCTCGAGCTCTTCATCGACCTCAAAGGGCAGCACCAGCAGCAGCAAGGACACGAGTACTCGCAACGAAGGCACCCCAAACCGAAGCCCGACGAGCCACTAGAGAGTCAGCAAGCACGGCGGCTGCTTCGTCATCATGTCTATATTGCTGGGCAGGACGCCACGACGTTTCCGGAGCTTGGCAAGCTGGCTAGCCCTGCCAAGGACCAGGTAGGGCTACTTTTCGGCAGTGCAGACTCGCTCGACACCATCGAATTTGACCAGAAGCAGGCAGACTATGTGCGCAGCCAGCGTGAGCAGGACGCCTGGGACGAGGCTCAGGTGCGCATAGATGGTGCGCTCGTCAGTATCCAGCCGAAGATCAAAGGCCTGAAGACACGAAGAAAACAGCGCCTCGGTTGAGCTCTGTGCTGCCAAGCTCGGTGTCCCTCGTCGTGCATCTGACATAGTCCTGTCTGCGAACTGATGGTGCAACATGGCCTGTGGTGCAACGACACAAAGGCTGCATCTCGCCCTGTTCACATCGATGTTGATCCAAAGCAATGTGGCCAGGCTTCTAGCAGTCGTGCTTGCATCCTGCCACAGCTTGCGCCCTTCATACCACCAATCATAGCTAGTTCCATTTCTGAATATGAAAGTAAACCTACAACGTTAGAGAGTGAAGAAGTGATGGAATATGATGTGGTCCAGTTTTGCTCCCACACCAAATCGGCCAACGCAATGACGGTTGCGTAGATGGTGAGACAGAGTACAGCAGGAAAGATGCGTGGGAGAACGGAGCCAGAGAGATGGAAGCAGTCGCAAATGAACAACATGTGCAATAACGTGTTTGGCTCATTTGTGGGACAGAAATACAAAATTGTCGCAGATTGTTAATCACTGACTACAAACTTGTGGAGAATTTGTATTTCTGTCCCATAAATGGGCCAAACACGTTAGTGGTCTCTCTCTCTCGATCTTCAGAACTGAATCTCAGTTGTGTTTCGAATTCCAAACCATGCTTGCTTTCCGACATGCTTTCCGACAAATGATTGTTCATCTTTGCTCGTGAAAACCGTGACAAAAACAGGAATGCCTTGAATTTGCGTGATATTTTTGTTCCACTGTTAAGATCCAGCTTTCAATGGTTGGCGCGCGTCACTTTTGCTCAGTTGGAAACCTGCGTGATTTCTAATAACGTGTTTGGCCCATTTATGGGACAGAAATACAAATTCTCCACAATTTTGTAGTCAATGCATCGGAGTGATTAACAATCTGTAACATTTTTGTATTTCTGTCCCATAAGGGTTAGGGTTCTAATGCGGTAAATCCATGGGTTGGATGCATTTGACTCCCTCAGAGAGATGGTCCATTTGAATTTGATTGGAATTTCCCAAGACAGTCCATTTCAATTTTGTGATGCATCTGTATTTTCCTGGAAGATGGTCCATTTCAAAACCAAGATGGCCTACTACAAATCCAAGATGGTCTACTACAGATGGAAGACAGTCTACTACAAATCCAAGAAGGTCTACTACAGCAGCACTGCACACCACTGCTGTTCCCTGATCACCATTTTCTGCACTATTATTTTCTGTGACCTTATTTTCAGCATGTTGCAGATCACTTGCCCCATGTGCTGCTTTGCCTATGCAGCAACAAATATCACCAATCATTTGTGCAAGGCCCACAGTGGTGTGGCTGTCAGCCAGGAGGCTGTGGCAGCTGTGGGCTTGGTGGCATGCACATGTGGGCAGGTGGTTGCAAATGCTGTTGCATTACACAAGCACCAGGGCATCCACAAATGCCAAGATGCACAGTCACAGCCTGTGCCTGCAGCTTTGACTCCTCTCCCTGCTGAGACTCAGGTTTCAGCACATCAGGCATGCATATCTCAGACTGTGCAGGTGGAATCAGCACCTGCAGGATTCACAGAGCAGCAAGGCAGCTCAGTTACACATGGTCTGGCCCCTGTGATCCTTGCAGAGGAGCTGGCAATGCAGGCCAATCCCTCTGATGTGGGGGATTCCAGCTCTGAAGACATCCCACTTGCCCTTGTGGATGACAATCTTGACATTGTCTTTGCTGAGGCTGAGGCTGAGGCTGAGCCAGCACTAGCTCCAGCTCTGGAGGTGGAGGATGTGGAAATGGAAAATAATTTCCACACTGACATGTCCTCTGGTCAATTGCCTCCCCCTTCTCAAATTCCAACTTTGGAATTACCTGATGCTGAGCCTCAAAGCTCAGATTTGGCAGAGGTTGATGAAGCAGCTGAGCCAGAATCAGATCTGGAGGGAGAAACACTGCCACAGCTCCTGCAAGAAGAGCAGCTGCACACACTGGCCCAACCCCAGCATGACCCACCTGCTGCTCAGCAACTTGAGCTGGATCCAGCTGAGATGCCCACAGATGGGATTGTCATGCTCTTGCCTGCCACTGGCAACACTGATGAGCCAATCCCAGCACCCACCTGACTGCTTGATGCAGCTGCCAAGCAGCCACAGCTGCCACCTATCCCTCTGCTGGCCCCCATCACTGATTGGAGTGGACCAGTACATCATGATGTGGATTCATTTGCAGTGACCGTGTTTCCTGCCATCCTGCTGCATCTCTTCCCAGCAGGCTGCTACATCTCTTTGGTCAGCCATGCACCTAATTTTGAGGACATTAATTTGTTCAAAGATTGGGTGTATTTTGCTGAGCTCAAAGTGGTTTTCCACTTTGAGCCACAATTCAAGTTGCTGCTGATTGCATGCCTGCAGCAGCCCCCACAGAATGCAATCCTGATCCCCTCTGAGCACAGCACAGCACTCACCTATGGTGAACTGCATGTGGAAATCAGCATTCTGGTGGAAGCACTTCAAGACATTGGGTGTGAGAATGTCTGCATTGGTGCTTATGGTATGAAGGTGCCCATGGACTGGTTCCTGGACCCTGCTATGCTCAGTGAGCATCCAATGCAGGAAGCCAATGTGTTTGATATTGGCTGCACAGTGGACACTGGGCACATCACTCTCATTGCACTGAAGTCAAAAAAGGGCAGGTACAAGCAATACCCCAGTGCACTACATGTGGGCAGGGGATTTGGAAGTGTGGAATTGAAGTAGGGTAGCCACCTGAATGGAATTTCCCACTTCAAGGGATATGTCAGTGGTCATGTGCCAGACATGTGAAATCGAAGTTAACTCGAGGTAAACATCGATTTTGTTTGAGTTCGAGGTTAACAGCCAGTAAATGTCGATTTCACTTGAGATCAAGGTTAACTGCATCTTACACTCAATGTCAACTGACCACTGTTGCCACTCCATTCAGAGGTAATGCAGCACATTTGTGGTAGCCTGGTGTGTGTCCTACACTTGACAGGAGTGGGCTAACTGTCCTTGTGTAGGTATGCAGCATGGATGAACTGTGCCACCATCATCAGGGATGATGGTGCTCGAGGCTGTACAATGCTGATAGTTGGCATTGTCATATAGTAATGGTACTGGTGGAGGTTCCAGGACTGTGGTGTAGGTTCCGCCTGCACAGGTGAGGCCTGTGGTGCCAGTGGTGGTTCTGACTGCTGTCTATATGTTCTCTGACTCAAATGGAGGCACACTGAGTAGTAGCAATGCCTAAGATTGCTACTCTACAAGACAATGAGTGTGAGTATAGTGATACTAAATGTACTTGACAAGTTAATGAATGATAGAGTGGATGAGGTCCCACCTCTCCACTCATACAGGGAATGTGTGTATATATATGCATGTGTGTATGCTGGTGGCAGTTGCTCCAGAGCATCCCACCACCAGCATCAGGCCAGTGTCAGGGCCTGCCCCTTCTGTCCTAGAGACTCATCACTGGCCTCCAACCACTACCTCTGTGCTGGCTCCACAGCCTTGAGCCAATCCCAGGAAGGTGATGCTGACCAGGGAAATGGGCATGGGACAATGCACTGATGGCATGTGTTGCCCTGAATCCATCCTTGTCATCACACTGTACATATCAAGACTGTCATTTCTGTTTCTCTGCGGTGTCACAGAAGCCAGTACTCAAGATCGATGGGACCATTGCAGGTCACCCAGCTCGAATGCTGGCCAACACAGGTGCTGGAGTGTCTATAATTGCTCATACTTTTGTTTCGGCCCATCAAATACCCACAAAACCCATACATAAAAGAAGCATTCATGGTATTACCGGTCATACCTTACAGATCGACAGTGCTGCCTCAGTCACTGCAGGCATAGGAGGTTACCTAGTCAGCCCTTTCGATGCAGAGGTGACAGACATTGATGACTACAATGTCATCCTAGGTTACAAGCTACTCAGGAAACTCAGGCCCAGGGTAGATTGGCACACCGGTACTCTCGATTTCCAGCCCAGCCTCGAAATCGAAGTTAAGGGGCAGTTACCATCGATTTCATCTGAAATTGATGATAAATGCCATGTATCTTCGATTTCAACCGAGATCCAAGATAACATGTCCTTAACATCAATTTCAGCAACCAATCTTGTAGCTCATGGGAACGAGTTTGTCTCTGCTGAACAGCTCATACGAGCAGCCCTCCGTGATGGTCCCATAGGATGCATGCTCCTGGATGTTGATCCCACCATGGTACCCATGTACAGCTTTGTCCCTACAGGCAGTGACAAAGGTATCAAGATGGAGGTTGAACCTCAGGAGGAGCCGAAGGTGAAGGAGATACCTGAGGAATACCAGGATCTCCACCAGGTCTTCTGTGAGACTGAAGCCGACAAGTTGCCTCCAAGGATGGACCATGATCTCTCGATCGAGCTATTGCCAGGCACCCAACTGCCTTGAGGGCCTCTGTACTTACAGGGACCCAAAGAGCTGGAGGAGTTGCACAAATACCTTGATGAGAATATCACGAAGGGCTTCATCCATCTGTCAAAGAGCCCAGCATGCTCACCTGTGCTCTTCGTGCCAAAGAAGGATGGAGGCCTGCAGCTTTGTGTCAACTACCGAGGCCTCAATGAGGTTATGGTGAAGAATCGTGCCCCATTACCCCTCATCAAGGAGCAGCTCTTCCTACTGTGGAAGGCCAAGGTATACAGCAAGCTGGATCTCAAGGCAGCATATAACTTGGTACACATCGCAGATGGCGATGAATGGAAGACAGCTTTCGGTACTCAACTTGGGCTCTATGAGTACCTTGTCATGCCATTCAGGCTGGCGAACGCTCCCTCACACTTTCAGTCACTTGTTAATGGTATCTTCCATGATATCCTCAGTATCTACATGGTGGTATATTTAGATGACCTCCTCATCTTCAGCAACCACCTGAAGGAGCATGTCGGCCATGTTCGAGAGGTGCTACAGCAACTATGCAAGCACTGACTCTTTGCGAAGCTGTCAAAATGCGAGTTCCACACCACAACTGTCGAGTTCCTAGGCTATGTTATCATGCTGCAAGGAATCAAGATGGATGAAGCGAAGGTACAGACCATTAAGGAATGGCTGGTCCCCAAGTTGATCCACAACATCCAGCGCTTCCTTGGCTTCGCCAACTTCTATCGATGATTCATCTCGCACTTTGCATGCATTGCGAGACCACTCACATCGCTGGTCAAGCCAACCGAGTGTTTCAGGAAGTTCAAGCTGCCAGAGGAGGCAGAGAAGGCATTCCACAGCCTCATCATGGCATTCACATCAGCAGGAGTCCTTCGACATTTCGATTATCACCTGCCCATGCAAATGGAGATGGACACCAGCAACTACACCATTGCTGGGGTCCTCAAACAAGAACATGAAAGCTGGTGGCATCCAATTGCCTTCTACTCTTGCAAGATGAGCTCAGCAGAGTGTAACTATGAGATCCATGACAAGGAACTGCTCACAGTGGTGGCATGTCTAACCCAGTGGTGCCATATGTTGGCAGGCCTGTCAATGCAGTTGGTCATCCTCACAGATCATGAGGTGCTCAAGTACTTCAAGTCCCAATGATGCATCAATGGTTGACAAGCTCAATGGGCAGTGCTACTAGCTGATTTCGACTTCGTTCTACAATACAGGCCAGGGGACAAAGCAGGTGAGCCTGATGCCTTGACAAGGTGAAGCGATATGCAGCCTGCTGGTGAAGAATGAGAGCACAATGTTCGACAGCTGCTGCCAGCCTGACTATTTGCCAAACCCAATGCAAAATCGACAATAAATGCCATTAAATGTCGATCTCAAATGAGTTCAACCAAAAACACATGTAATCGTCGAACTCAATTGAGTTTGACCATAAGGGACAATAATCATCAATCTCACAAAGCACCTCTGGCATTGCCCTCTATGGCAGATATTGTAGCAGGAGGATTCAAGGAGCTCATCAGGACCTTCCAGCCCCTCAACCGTGAACTAGTAGAGCTGTACGATCAAGGCCAATTCAAGCTCAAGGATGGCTTATGGTACAAAGATGGCCATTTGGTTGTGCTGAAGGTCACACTGCCTGGCAAGCAAGGCAGCAACAACACCAGAAGTGTGGCCAAGGTACGAGACCAATCCCTATCAGTTGAGCACCTGCACTACATGGTGATGTCACAGTGCCATGACAGACTGATGGCTGGACATGCTGGGCATGATGCTATGCTGGAGCTAGCACAATGGCACTACTACTGGCCATGCATGGCTGCATGGATTGCAGACTACATAGCTAGCTGCCCAGTGTGCGCTTGGTACAAGGCCCCACACCATCGGCCATATGGCCTTTTGCAACTGTTGTCCACACCAGAGCGGCCTTGGGGCTCGATCTCCATGGACTTCATTGAAGGACTGCTGCCTTCAGAAGGCTATGATTCGATCCTAGTCGTGGTTGACCATCTTACCAAGTTCACTGTCCTAGTGCTGACACATAAGTTGGCAACCTCGGAGGACACTGCCAAACTCTTAGAGGCCATGGTCTTCATATGTTTCGGTGCACCAGACCACATTGTCTCTGATTGAGGATGGCAGTTCATATCAGCAGCCTGGAAGAGGTTCACTGCCACCCTCACCTTCAACCACTCCCTCAGCATGGCCTACCATCCACAAACTGATGGACAGACCGAATGGGTAAACCAAGTGGTTGAACAGTACCTCCATATGTACTGCAATTACAAGCAAAACAACTGGTGTGCCTTGCTGGCAATGGCCAAATTCATGTACAACAACACGGTACATAGCAGCATTGGCATATCACCATTCTTTGCATGTTATGGTTGGAATCCCAAGTCTCACCTGGAGATCCCAGAGCGACTCAGAGTACATGACCCAGGCTGGCATGAATGGCTCATGACTGCCAGAGACCAGATCGAGTATCTCCAGGAAGCCATTTGGCAAGCACAAGCACAGATGGTCAAGCAATACAATCGCAATCGCAAGGATGTGGAATTCAAAGTCAGTGATCTCATCCACATCAATCGCAAGAACTGGAAGACTCGATGACCTAGTCCCAAGCTTGACACCCATTTCACTGGCCCCTTTCCCATCCTGGAACACATCAGCCAGCATGCATACCACTTACAACTCCCAACAACCTTCAAAGTGCATGATGTTTTCCATGTCTCCATGCTGGAGAAGCAACCAGCAAGCCAATTGGCAGGGTGCAACGAGCTCCCCATACAACCACCATTGCACAACGATGAACTACAGTACGAGGTAGAGCATGTCCTTGACTGCCAAATCCATCATGGCCAACTCCAGTACAAGGTGTTCTGGAAGGGCTATCCTGAGGAACAGGTGACCTGGGAGCCTGCTGAGAACCTCAATTGCCCTGACCTCATCCAAGACTATGAGGTTTTGAGGGGGGGAAGCATTCCCACTCAAGAATAGGGCCATCTCCTCAGTTTTGTGAAATCGATGTTAAAAGCAGGTTACAGTCGATCTCGAATGAAATCGATGTTAAGAGTGAGTTACAGTCGATCTCATGCAAAATTGAGGATTACGCAACTTTATCCTCGATCTCAAAAAGGTCAGACCTGCAGGAGGAAAAGCTGCCAGGAAGGCTCCAGTCTCAGTGTTGAAGCTCATCAGACACTCATGAGACACATACAAGAGGACAGGGGGAACAGCAGTGGATTTCAAAGGAGATGAACACAGCACGAGAAGAGGACTAATCTACATGTCTACATAGAAGGGCTCGCTGTCCTCACCCTCAGGTACCAGCAGAGGGGACAATGGCATGTCTACATGTGGAGGAGGACCACCAGGGCAGGAGTGTGACTCATGGGGCTGGCGCTCACTCACGAGAGTGCTGTTTGCCACCATGTATTGGTGCATGGTGTGCAAGATGCCAGGGAAGTCGGCATTGTCAAGGTGCCAAAGCCAAACCATGGCCATCGCCCAGTGGCAATCATCAGTGGGTGGGTAGACATGGTCATTGTGACATACCTTGCCCATACCAACCCCCTCAGGTGTCGAGAGGTGGGTGTGCTTGGTGCCATGCTCATGACACCCATGCTGCCAGGCTGGGAAGTCACCATGGTAGATGAATGCTGGGTGGCGAGCAATGGACCATTGGCAGTGTACTATTCCCATGGCATGGCAATGCATGCATGACACAGGCACATGGCACCGCTGACCCAGCAGATCTGCGAACAATGAGGGGAAGCAACTGGGCAGCAAAGTCAAAGCAGAAGGTCAGTAAATGAGCTCAACAAGTTCAGCGAGGACAACAGAACAGGCGACTTATGGAATCTGAAGCGCTGCACAGCGCTCACAAGTCCAAGTCAGCCAGGGGGCCAAACCCTCAGTCAGATGCTGCATAATGATCTTGTGGATGCATTGATCCACAGCATTGCCCCCAAGTGATGGTCCAAAGCTCAGGGTAACAACCAGCCACATAAAGGATCAGCAGCACTGGAGCCCAGAGTACCTGGGTCCAGGCAGCGGTCTCAGCCCAACTCAGAGTGTGGGCCACTGGCAGTGATGGAGAGGGGTGGTGCAGAGGCACTGGGGGAGGAGGTGTGTGCCTACCATCAGAGGGAGTGTCCCTCCACATTATGCCTGGGGGAGGAGGCAATGGTGTGTATGCAGGCATCCCAGGCGCTGCAGGCAAGGTGGGAGAGCTGTCCAGGCAAGCCAACTTGGCCTTGTATTCCTCCTGGCATTCCTCGCTGGGAGCACACACACCCAGGAAGAGAGGTGCGAGAGAGGGAGTGGGAGGGCCATACGAGGCCAGCTCCACCAGCGAAGCAGCCATGACTTCCTCGACAGGCATAACAGCTGCCTCAGAAGTGGATTGAGGTGTTGAAGCACCTGTGGACTGCTTGTGGGCAGAGCCCCTGTCATTGACCGAAGTGGCAGGAGCAGCAGCACTGACGGTTGAGGGGTCCTGGGCTGCAGAAGCAGCAGGAGAGGTGGATCGCCACCAGTAAAGGGCCACATGAGGAGCAATAGGAGCCGCTTGATGGTTTGAGCGGCACAGAGGAGGGTCGGACGAGGGGCCTGACATGGTAGATGGTGGCATAGTGATAGATGATGATGAGAAGGAGGGAAGAAAAGGAGGGAACACCACCAACACCACAAACACAGGCCACCCTTTTCTGCACAGGCCACGAAGAATTAGGCTCTGAACAGACTTCTTTACTTCGCAGGAGCTCAGCTCTGAAAACAGGGGTAATGTCACAGGACATAAAAATCGAAGTCGAATCAAGATCGACATTAAACACATCTTATGGTCGATCTCAGATGAAATCGATGTTAAGCAGGCCTTATCGTCGATTTCGCCTACAGGGCTGTATGATGCTGTGGAATGAGAATGACAAGCAATGACTATGATGACACCATCCCAAATGGGTTGCAGGTGGTTGGTGATGATGTCGGTAGCACCTGGAGAATGCTATCGATGACCTTAGGCCAACCAGTAACGGCTGGGTAAGGTGCAGGGGCCCCTGTGTAGATAGGGGGATCTGCAGGGAGGGAGGAAGAGCTTGACACTGGCTCGAGGCTGTGGAGCTAGCTAGGGGCTGCTGATTAGACACCAGCGACACAAGCCCCAAGGACAGCAGGGCAGGCCCAGATACTGGCCTGACACTGGTGGTGGGATGCTCTGGAGCAACTGCTGCCAACACATGCACATGCAGATTTATATACATTCCCTGTACAAGTGGAGAGGCAGGCCCTCATCCACTCTATCATTCGTTAACTTGTCAGTACATTTAGTATCTCTATACTCACACTCATTGTCTCATAGAGTAGCAATCTTAGGCATTGCTACTACTCAGTGTGCCTCCATTCGAGTCGGAGAACATATAGACAGCAGTCAGAACCACCACTGGTGCCACAGGCCTCACCTGTGCAGGTGGAACCTACACCACAGTCCTGGAACCTCCACCAGTACCATTACTATATGACGATGCCAACTACTGGCGATGTACAGCCTCGAGCATCATCCCCAATGATGGCAGTGCAGTTCATCAGCATTGCATACCTACACAAGGACAGTTAGCCCACTCCTGTCAAGTGTAGGACACCCACTAGGCTACCATGAATGTGCTGCATTACCTCTGGACAGAGTGGCAATGGCAGTCAGCTGACATCGAGCATAAGAGGCAGTTAATGTCGATCTCAAGTGAAATCGACATTTACTGGCCATTAACCTCGAATTCAAACGAAATCGATGTTTACCTCGAGTTAATGTCGATTTCATGTGTCTGGTGCACGACTGCTGACAGATGGCAACTTCCAACACAAATGCAAGAGGTGCAAAGACAACAATGGTGCTCCATTAGACCCCAACATTTTCCTTCCAGCAGAAAATGTGGAAGCCATGCATCTGGAGCTCAAGCATCTGTGCAGAGGGTCTTCCTTCTCTCAGATTGTGCTGTGCTCAGCCAACTTCAAGGCAGCTGATGAGAGGCTTGCTAAGGCCTCAAAGTCTCGCTTTGATGTCACAGGCATCATGCTCATGTCATGTCATCATGACATGCCCATCTTGGCCTGTGACATTGATACACCTGGTGAGAGGCAATACTTTGCTTATGCCCTCATCAAGGAGTTTATGTGAGTGCTGCCTCCCTGGATATCAAAGGTCAGTATTCTCTACAACATAGCATGTCAATTTCATGCTAGTATGCAGAAGCACTCCATCCTTGCAGAGTATGCCAGCAAAATTGTGTGGGCAGTTTCTATATTCCATGCATATAGGCATGACTACCCATGCCAAATCAAGTACTCCCCTCAACATCTCATGGGATTTGGACTCTCAGATGGCGAAGGAAATGAATGCATTTGGAGCAGTATGGCAACACTGATTAGCAAGACACACACAATGAGCAAATCAAGAAGGCATGAAGCCCTGGACCATCGATTTCATTTCCTTGGTGAACAGCACAATGATGGCTTCTTCGATTTCCTGCACAGCAAATTCACTTTCATCCAAGAGCACCTGCACACCTCTCAAGACATCATCAGGCAGTACATACTGAAACAAGGTGTCTCCGACACAGAAGCTTGCAACCACCTGGATGCGATGATTCAGAAGTATCTCGAGATTGATGCCAAGCCCCTCCCATGCCTAAGCACCTCTTCTGATCTTGAGCTCCAGCTTGAAGAGCTTACAAGGAGCTGTATTGATCTGGAGGACCACCTCAACAAGATGTTGCCATTCACTGACTCTAATTTGAGCCAAACAGGAGCTCCTGCTCTTGATGTATCCATCAATGAGATTCCAGGGGATGCTGTTCAAGAACTCAGATGTCACATCTGAGAAGAGTTGGATGTCAAACAAGCTGAGATTCAAGCAGCATTAGCTGCACAAGGTCAGCATGACCCATGGCATCTTGAGCTCTACCTTGCAAGATTCAAGTGCAAGGCTTACCTGGAATGCTTGCAGCAGCTTGCCATCCATTACTCAGTGGTAAGTGACAAGATTTGAAAGAGGGCTTCCAGCAACATTTTGGGCCAGAAACTTCTCAATCTTATGCAGGATCAATTGAAGCATTATGCTGCTGACATGCAATGGACAACTGCTCAATACAACAGGGAGGTACTTCACTTGGAAGAACTCGCTCCACATCATTTTGGCAACTATTGGACAATCAGTGCATCCACAATCATTCGGCCAAACAATGAAGTTCTGGATCAGTTGCTTCTGTTCAATATCAAACAGCCTTGGATTCAGGACTGAGAGCTCTGAGAAGCAATGGATGCTTGAGAGCTGGAAGAGCACTGCTTCGAGGAAGCTGTGCACTGCAAAAGGGAGGCCTGGCAAGTGGTGGTATGCACTGATGTTGAGTGGGCAAGACTCCAGCACCTCCTAGCAAGCAGTCCTTTTCATTGGATTGTTGAACAGAGACTAAATGCTTTGGAGTGATGGCTTGCAAGGTGGCATACAAAGATGAGTCGGAGTGCAATACTCACCCAACAGCTTGGGAACTGGCTTGCTTGGCCTGTTAATGCACAGTCTCCCTTTTCATTGCAGGCTTCCAGTCTTGCAGATGAGGCATCAGACTCTTCACATTCAATCTCATCATCCAATGAAGAATTTCACAATGAGGTTGGGTAGACACACAGTCATGCTCTAACACATCACCGATCTCGACTGTACTCAGGTTCGCACACAGGATTGCAAGGAAAGGGGGAACATTTTGATTTGAGGCTAGTTGAAATGTGCCAGACATATACAAATGTAGCCATTTTTTAGACATGAGACATTGAAACAGGAACTATTGAAATGGGAACTAAAGGGGAACTAAAGAGGAACTAAGACTGACTGAACTCAATCTTCCATGTCAGCCTGAGAAGACTCTACAGTGGGCTTGTCAACTTCTGCTTTGGCATCAACAAGGTTGGTGCCAGTTCCTTCAGTGCTGGGACTAGCAACCTCAGCTGGTGCAGGCGTTGGGGCTGAACTATCAAGCTCCATGTCATCTTCACCAGGTTGCTTGATCTTGGGAAGAAGAGGCATCCTGGACATCCATGTGTTGATGGGCCTGTGCTCCAGCTTGATCCCAGCATTTTCGCACCAGGCCTCCCACTTCATGATTCTGTTGGCAAGTCCATCTAAGCTGCAAAACTCCATGATCTTTGATGATGGTGCACTTCCTTCGAAAGGTGTCTGGTTCAAGGACTTGGCCTTGCCCTGGACCCACATGGTCTCAACATATGACCTGATGATTCATGGCTTGTAGATCCAGCACTCTCGTTTCTGACTGGTGCAGATGATCCTGCCCTTGACTTGTTCATCCTCAAGCTCATTGGAGTTCTGCTGAGCGAAGATCATTATGTTGGCCTGAGTGAGATTGATACCCATTGCCCTGTGAGATGAAAGATTGGAGAAATGGACAAAGTCAGCACTGTTCAACAACGCTTGTGGTTACAGTATGGTCTTGCAGCTTTGCCATCACAGAACAGTATTGCAGCTTCGCCATTGCAGAACCATCTTGCAACATCTCGCTTCTTGGGCCACCTGGACATTGTGAAGAGGGAAGGGGTCAGATACTTACATGGCCATGGAAATGAACAGCACTGGCATGTGGGGTGTCACTGACCAGTTTTCGATCCTCTCAGCTAGATCTTCCACATTGTCACCACCAAATAGATTGAGGAACTTGATGTCGACCTTGGAGAAGTACCATGTCAGATACAAACACACAATTGCATGCTTGACAAAGATTATGATCTTCTGTGGATGTTCACCACAGGGGGTTGTGGTTGGCATCAGCTTGGGATCGATGTTCAGGAGATCAATGCTACACTGATCCTGGCTCTGGATGCTCTCAATGAGCTGGAGTGTCAGACTGGTGATCAGGTTGGCCTTGGTGGAGTGCAGCTTGTTGAAAGCCTCCTTAGCCTCCTCTCCATGTTGAGTGGCATGGACATCACATCAGTCAGAGCAGCTGCCACAAGACCAGGATGGAATGTCTTGTATTGCTTGTAGGCTGCTGATCCGATGACACTCTCGGCTGCTTCATGTGCCTGTTCCTGCTCACTGACTGTGGCATTTGGACCTGTCTCTCAAGCGATGAAGAGAGATTTTGCATTCTTGATGATGTTGGAGGACACATGTGCATGGCTTGGATGCTGCAGAATGGTCAGGTGCACTTCATGGAAGGGAGGGAGTGAGTCAACAAGGTTTCTCTCCCTCTTCAGAATGAACGACCCTGTCTTGCAGTCCTCGATGGGGAAGACATAGAACTTCTTGAGCACCTGGTGGAAGTTGGTGTGAGCATCTGCAACTGTGGCCAAGTCTCCAGCCACCACTCGAGAGTGAGATGCGATCTGTACCATGGTCTTCATGAGCATCATGTGATAAAGCTGCATCTGACTGTTGACCAGGTCATCCACATGAGGAAGCTTTTCCTTTGCCAGCATAGTGATCAAGTTCTCGAGCTCAGCACACATGTGTTGCTTTGCACTGAGTGCCTGGTCATGATCGAGAGTGTGTATGAGGATCTCATCCTGGTACAGGTGAGTGACCTTGTCAACCTGCATGTCAACATTGCCACCCTTGTACAGACTGCAGGCTTCCTTGGCGGTTGGGATAATGCAGCATATGTGTCCACAGAAGGCAAGGACATAGAGGAAGGTGTGGATGTTTTGGACTGGTGTTCCTGAGAAGCCGACTGTGAACTTGCAGGGGATGTTGAACTCCTGCATGAACAACTGTGCTGATGGTTGGGGCAAATCGTGTACCTCATCATAGCAGATGAGGCCATACTTCCATGTACTGTGCAGGGGGTAGCACCGATTTTTCACCATCTTGGTGCTCAAGCTCTTGTTGGGGAGGAGGACAGCAAGATCACTGTTCCATCCTTCCCTGTTCCTCTTGACTTCGACAGGGAATCGCTTCTCATCCTTGGATGATCCTGTCAGGTTGAGAAGAACCAGTGCTCCAGGGTCAGCTCCAAAATCTGAAGTGACCCAGATGAAGCACCAGAACTCTTTTGCAAACTGAACTGCCAGTGACTTCTTGATGATGAACAGGGAGGGGAGATTGTGGATCTTGAGATGGTGGTAAATAAGGTGAAAAGCGATGGCAGTGAGCATTTTACCAAGCCCAGGTGGATTGGCGATGACTGTGGAATGGAAGAGGAGTACACATCATCATTAGTCAGCACATATTTCAGGGCATCTTTTTCGTGGTCACTTTTATGCAAGCATATAAAGATCATTGACTTCAACACCATTTGGCAAGGTTGAGGTCACAGAACTGCTCTGCAGCATCAACCTGACAGAATGATTCTGCCAAGCTCTGATAGCAGTCTCAACATGCAGAACCAATTTGCAGGTTTGTGGCCACAATATGGCTCTGTGGCCATGACATTGCACAATGGTGATGTAACTTCAATGTGGCAAGAATCTCAGTTGCATTGATGTGTTGGGGATTGGGGAGAAATTGGAATCGGGGGAATGATATTGGAAAGGATTGTACTTACATCCTCCAGTCGACCAGTTGTGCTGGTTTGCCTCCTCCATGAGCTCTGCCTCCCTTTTGTGTGCTTCCTTTGCAGCTTGAGCATCATACACAATCTTGTGAATGAACCAGCAGCAAACTTGCAGCTGTGTAATCGACAAGGTGAAGGCCTTGGTGTCAGGCTGTTCCTCAAGTTGATGGTTGAGCAGCTTTGTGTGGAAGCCCAGTTTGGTGATGTTGAATGGCTCATGTTTCGCAAGCTCTTGCTTTGTTGGAAAGATGAAGGGCAGCACATCTTCAACACTTTGGTCCTCAAACATATTGAAGATTGTGGTGAACGCTCTGAGGCACTTGTCTGCCATCAAGTTTGCATCCTTACCAGCCACCGCTTCCAGGTTCAAGGGGTCATCTGGATCATCTTCGATCCTGATCATGCCGCTGTGCCCAAGTGGGTCAACTTCATTGGCAGTCACATCTTTGAGATGCTTGAAGACTGGCATCTTCAGACCCTTGAGCATGTCATGCAGCATCGGATTCTGCACAATGGCATCCCACAGGCATCCTTCCTGCTTCATCATCCACTTGTCCATGTTGATGTAGGAGACATCATTGGCAAGGTCATTGAGCAGCTCATCGAGTTCTTCAGCCAACTCTCTGTCCAGCTCAGGGTTGGAGCTCTCTGCAGGCTTGTCAGGCTCGTTGGGCTCATTGGGCTGGTCACCGGGCACCACCCTTGGCCGCAGGTGGCAGCTCGATGTGCTCTTTTGACCACGCTTCTTGTTTGCCTGCTTCTTCACCCTGGCAGCCTCTGCAGCTGCAGCATGAGCAGCATCTTTATGACACTTTTCGCAAATCTGGACCCAACGTTCATGCAGCTCAGCAAGGTATGCATGAGCTTTGTTGAGGATGGCAGTGTGAGGCTGAGTCCAAGCGGTCTGGTAGTCAGACAGCCAAGATTGGATGTCCTGTACATCATTTTCATCATCCACCTTGAAACCAAGCTGCTTGGCATCATGCATGCACATGTTACGAAGGTCACTCCACTGACCAGCATCAGTGGCACTGTTCTGGCACCTGGATTGCAGCCAGCCAGTCATTGCCTTCTGCCAGTACTGACCCATCATAGCACAGATTGCTAGATGGGTGAACAGGTGATGCTGATTGCCTGCATCCTCACGCAACCTCTTGATCAGCTGCACCTTGGTGATGACTGGCATGGGTGCATCTTCCTCATCTGCATTTGCCATGGATCCCACAATGGCTTCTTCGAGGCTTGTAGTTCCAGCTGCACTGCTTGCTGCCTCCATTGAGCCATCTGCCAGATGCTTCAATATGTTGGCATGAATAGGAAGGTTGAGAAATGGGTTGCAACTTGAAGTGCTGGTCTGGGCTGAAGTTGAGGTGTCTGGTCCCTCTGACACCTCATCATTGATATCGAGGCTGAGGTTCTCATTCCTGCTGACCTTCTCTCTGAGCAAAAGGAAAAAGGACAGTTGCGGTTGGTACCAGGCCTTGAGGAGTGGGATGCCTAGCAGCATGGATTCCACAAGCATGTAGTTGTATGACTCTACATGCTTAAAATCTTTTGTGATGCAGCATCATCCACCATGATGAAGTTCGAGGGCAAGGATGGTGTGGAACATCACCTCCAGGCACAGGTAGACAAGGTGCTGATCTCATTCAGCAAAACCAAGGCATTGGATGGACTCGACAATGCTACAGTAACCCTTGTGAGTATCGAGCCTCAGGGTCAGTGCTCAACTGAAGATGTCAGCGAGGGCATGATCAGGATATCCATACAGCCAAGTATCTTTCATAAAGTCATACATTGGCATATCCTCCTCATTGGGCTCATTGTAGCTGCCAAACTTCAACAGTTTGCTGAAATGGACAAACACAAGGTTCTTCATCAGTAATGTCCTTGCTAGTGAGTGAATAACAGCCTGGTTGATCATCCTGTACTTACTCTCTGAGATCCTCCTTCACCTTCTGCATGTTGGTGGGCTTACCAGTTGAGAGATGGGCAGTGCTTGTGCCAGGGCATCCTCTGGCACCAGAGCTGGTTGTGCCATGCCCTCGATGGCCCCATTTGGAGCATCCACTACAACCACCACAAGAGCTTTTTGTGGGAGTCTGGTCAGATATGTCACTTTCTGAACTCGACATCTTGAACACATGCCATGAGGTTGAAGAAAGAGGGGAAGGCAGGAGCATATATACATGAGAAATGTGAGGTGCAGAAGAGAAACTTCACAAGGTGCAGAAGAGAAACTTCTCGTTGGTTGGGAAGGGGAGAGAGGAAAAGATGCTGAGCCATGGAAGATTCTGCCTGTGTGCTTGCTGTGTCAAGCATGTTCGCTCCACAAGGCTGTCTCAAAATGCACAGCAAAACATTTGTCAGCAGTTGTGCACCAGACATGTGAAATCGATGTTAACTCAAGGTAAACATCGATTTCATTTGAATTCGAGGTTAACAGCCAGTAAATGTTGATTTCACTTGAGATTGATGTTAACTGCCTCTTACACTCGATGTTGGCTGACCACCATTGCCACTCTGTCCAGAGGTAATGTGGCACATTCATGGTAGCCTAGTGGGTGTCCTACACTTGACAGGAGTGGGCTAACTGTCCTCATGTAGGTATGCAGCACTGATGAACTGTGCCACCATCATCAGGGATGATGCTCAAGGCTGTATGTCACTGGTAGTCAGCATCATCATATAGTAATGGTACTGGTGGAGGTTCCAGGACCATGGTGTAGGTTCCACCTGCACAGGTGAGGCCTGTGGTGCCAGTGGTGGTTCTGACTGCTGTCTATATGTTCTCTGACTCAAATGGAGGCACACTGAGTAGTAGCAATGCCTAAGATTGCTACTCTACAAGACAATGAGTGTGAGTATAGAGATACTAAATGTACTGACAAGTTAATGAATGATAGAGTGGATGAGGCCCCGCCTCTCCACTCATACAGGGAGTGTGTGTATATATATATGCATGTGTGTATGCCAGCAGTGGTTGCTCCAGAGCATCCCACTGCCAGCATCAGGCCAGTGTCAGGGCCTGCCCCTTCTGTCCTAGGGACTTGCCACTGGCCTCCAGCCACTACCTCTTCGCTGGCTCCATGGCCTTGAGCCAGTGTTGGACTCTCCTTCCTTCCTGCTGGCTCCCCCTATCTTCGCATGGGCCCCTGCACCTCACCTGGCCATTACTGGTTGGCCTAGGGTCGTTGACAGCATCCTCCAGGTGCTGCCAACCTCATCACTGATCACCCTCAACCCCTTTGGGGAGGTGCAGTCATAGTCATTGCTTGTCATTTTCGTTCCACAGCATCATATGGCCCTGTGGACGAAATCGATGATAAGGCCTGCTTAATGTTGATTTCATCTGAGATCAACCATAAGATGTGTTTAACGTCGATCTCAATTCGAGTTTGATTTTACATCCTGTGACAACATTCTGCACAGCAAATTGTTCTCACTTGATGTGAGGTGATGAGTGGATGCCAAGGGGCAGTAGTTGAGCTTATCTGCTCCGAAACTTGGCCAAGGCAGGTGATAATATGTTGTCACAGGTTACAGAATGAAATGCTGCAACACACAGTGGCCCCCACTGCTGTGCATTCCCTAGGTGGCCTCAGGAACATGCAGTTTGAGCTCCAATGAGCAGCGGATTGGAATTGTAACTGTGGGTTTGAATTGCAATGAGCAGCAGAATGGAACCTTGTCACTAGATGAAAGGGCTGAAAAGGGACCATAGTGGCATTTCTTTGTTAAGAAGCTTGGCAGGGGTGGACAATACATTCACCAGATGGATAATCCGCTGGATTGCAAGCATGCAAACAAGGTTTGTGTTCACAAAAGGACTGCAGGAACATGGAGCACAACCACACTGCAGTCTGAGTCAATTTGAGTCTGGCTGCGAGCACATTACAATCACATGGACATCAGTGGGTTGCAAAATGCCTGAATGTAGCTATGGCAACATGACTGCATCATCACCACATCCTGAAGGCGTTCCCTGTGAATTGTGAAGTGCATGAAAAGAAAGGCCTTGACGCCTATCTGTGGGAAGCTGTTTCTTCCTTTGCAATTTGTGTACATCTGCAAAGGTTGCAATGCACTTAGTTCATACCTTGCAATGTGCTGAGGGAGGAACCAGACCAAACTCTACTGTGACTGTTTGCAGTGGCACTGACTTGGAATGCAAAAGAGTGTTGCACATCCCTTGTTTGAGTTCTGAATGCTATCCATGAGCTACTCAACTTCAATAGTAGACAATGAGTGGCTCTTTACATTGTCAGATGCACCCTCTCATTCAATGTAGTCATTCAATGTAGTATGTGACCAATCCTTCAATGATGCCCATGGTGATGAGCTCACCATCCTCTTGTCCAAGCTGTGTGTCTTTCTATTTTGCTTGCAGATTCCAAGTCCAATATGATTTTGCACATCCTGAGTTTGCATGGTGGCCACCAGCATTGACCAACTGAGAAAGTGCCAGTAATCAATGAAATTTGAGTTGAAACAGGGCCATTGAGGAAGGGGAACATTAAGGCTCTACATGTCAGCTACATGGTTTTGGGGAAGTGGACATAAGGCAAAAGACCCATTCTGGATGCTGTTGATGAAGGCCAAGCATTCTGATTGCCTCCAGTATGAAGGCTGCTTCAGGCCCCATGCAGTTGTTCCATTGTCCTGAAAAATCATCAGCTTTCCCTGACAGTTGAGGAGGATGCTGTTTAATTTGAAAGGCCATGCAATGACTTCCATTCCAAAATCTTCATGCAAATGTTGGAGGAAGTTGATCCATCGAGGTCACTTCATGCAACTCCAGATCTTCTGGGCAGGGGGAGGGAGCTGACAGCCCATGCTGTCAAGGACAAAGGGAACCATGCCTTTTCGTAATGTGGTCAAATTTGCAGTTTTGAGATGCTGAACATCCACAAGAACTCCATCTATGCCTGAGACAAGGCATTCATGCTCCTGAAGCGAGACCCTGTGATGAACTTGATTGATGAAGTGAGTCCATTCATGCTGACCACCCAGGGCTGCAATGAAGCAAGGTTCTCTCTGTGGAAAGACCATAAGTTTTGGTTCACAGCTGAGGTAATCTGGCATTGCAAGCAAACAACAAAATTCTGTCCCAGAGTAGATCGAGTATTCAGACAGCTGATGGAAGAGGATCACAGGAGGTCAGCTGATGCCATGACTTAGGGAGGGTGGTGGGTAACCAATGCTAAGGTAATGCTAAGGTAATGCTGTTCCACAGAACAGTATTGGAGATCACCTTGAAACATTACAATATTGACCAACACAGAACCATTCTGTGCTGCCAACCACACAGAACCATTCTGCACTGCCAATAGCACCAAACGGTTCTGCAACACAACACACCATTTCTGACAGCTAAGCCTGCACAGCCAAATACATACCATGGTCTCTAATTTGTCGATGAAAATGGAATGCTCGCAACAAGAAACTGGCTGCCAGGCCTGGTGATGGTGCTGCAGCCAAGCTCTGTTCCATGCAAGAAGGTCTGCTTGCAGCTTATCACTGTCTAGAGCTTTGGCTTGCTGATATGTGGGGTGTACATGTGTCTTCATCCACAGTGGCAAGGTAACTAGAATAAGGATTTATCAGTGAGCAAGTCAAGCACACTCTCTTCAATCAGTTGAGACTTATGTCCTTCTGGTATGCCCTCCTCCTCCACCATTTGACATACAAAGATGTTCCAAGTATTTGTTGTTCAGCCAACCTCCTGCTTCTGTCCCAGCGATCGACAAACCTCAGCCTCACTGAGGCCACTCCTTTGTGTCATGTCCTGGACAAAATCCTTGATCTTTTCATGGAATGCCCAAATCTCATCAAGACACTCTTGCTTGAATGATGCCGAAGGAGGTTGAGCTTGATGAGTTTCCATTGAGGTCACATTTAAAGAGGTCTGCATTGTATTCAATGGAAGCTTTTGGGATTGTCAGGCAAAGCTACCTTGGTGATGAAGGCTGAAGAATGGATGATGGTTAACTATTGCTCAATGCTGCAGGGTTGCAAGCTTCCATGGGACACTCAGGGTGGAAACAGAGGTGCAGCAGTCAATTTCACATAATGCAAACAAAAGTTAAGGTGACACAAGATGCATGCTTAAACTGAAACAGGAGAAAAGCAAGGACGAAGCACAACAAGGTGGTAATCATGCAAGCCAGCCACACACACACCGTGCACCGAAACCGTTTTGTAGCTCAGTTGGGTCTGCAAGAGACAACTGGTGGTGTCAACAACTCTCTGAATAACCACCATCTCTTCACCATTTCTTGCATCTCAGCTGGAAGGTGCATCATAATGATGATGATGCACCGAATACTCCCTATTATTCACAAGAAACTTCTAAGTAGTCAACATCACCCACTTTGCTAAGCAAAAAGAATTAATTAGGGGGTTTCAATCATTGCATGGATTTTGAAAGTTCAAACTTTCAAAACCTCTGAAGATTTGGTCTGTTTGACACCCCTTTTTGGCTTCCTTGAAAGTATGGACTTTGAAGATTGACTTCCATATTCTGAGTGACTGAACCAGGTGACAAACATGCACAGGTCATGATATGAGAAACAAGCTTGATTGTGATATGGGTCACTGTATGAAGGATAGGGTTAGGATAGCAAAGCTGCCATAGCTGCAATTCAACATTGTTCTGAGCATCACCTCCTCCATGCCTTGTTCAGCCTGTGCTGCCTCTCTTGCCACTCATTGTAGGCCATGGTGGTCATGCCATGCCTCCTTGAAACTGCTGTTGTATCCATGAATTCTCAGCCCTGAGAGGTAAAGAGTGCACTCACCATTTCCTCCCTGAGATTGTGAGCACTGTTGGTCCTGTACCTGTTGAGTTGGCTTTGCAACATTCCATCTGTCGCTGCTGCCAGTTCCTCCTCATATTGCAGCTGCTTGTCTTGATGCAGGATTTGTGCATCTTTGGTTGCCTGTTCATATGCACCTGGTCCAGATGCTATATCACAAATGTCATCCTCTGCAAAGGTCCCCAACAGGTATTCTGCAACATCTTCAGGATGATCATACCTGCTTGCAAATGTATACACCACAATACATGCTTGAATTGCAATTGCAGCCTTCAGATGGTCATCCTCCCAATAGAAGTTGCTGCAGTAGCCCATGAGGCATTGAAACCGATTCTTGAGGTAGGCTATTCCATGCTCAGCTTGGACATGGAAGCAAGACATCCTGTAGTTAAAATATCAGATGTCTTGACTCTTAGATGCAGTGGTATTGCTGAAAGGGCCAACAGTGTAGCTCAAATAACCAAACCTGGCATCAACCCAAACAAACTCACCTTCATCCAGATGAAGAAGAGGCTTTGCAACAATGCTGTTTCCTGAGGCCCATACACAGGAATCATGTGATGAGCCTGGGTGACCAATGACTGATTCGACAATGTGGAGTGAGTGTGGTAGGAATACAAGTGCAACATTGAATGTGTAGTCACCCTTATATGAGTAGTGTTCATGGGCATGGAGGGCCAGCTTCCAGGCCAGGTTGTTGTGGGTGCCATCTGCTACAAGCCAGCCTTGACCCCATTCCTCCACACCAGTCTTCTCAACAACCCATGCTGCTGCCTTTGCATGCTCATCCTCAGTTGCAAAGGTGACAACCTCATCATTGAGCTCATAGAGGCCAGCAATGGTCTTTTTGGTCCATGCATGAATGGAACCCCAGCTGCAGCTGCAGGTGAAGGCAATGTCTCAAACTCCCCCTCCATTACCTGAATGACCCAATCAGTAAAGGCCAACTGCCACTTGCTGCTGAACTTGTCTAAAGGTTTCTATTGAGCAAAATGCACGAGTTGTCCTGAGCCTGAGAGTCAATGCATCGAATGCCTCAGGAGGCATTCAAACAAGACCATGATACAATGGCCAATTTGTGGTGGCATATCATTCAAGAAGGTCAATCAGCTTCTCAGCACACTGAGGTGCAATCTGGTGCAAAACAGAGTACCAGCCAGCTTCAATGATGTCATATGCTTTGATGAGGGCATGTGAGACAGCATGATCAATATCATCACTGTCACTATCATCCAAGTCATCATTTGGATGTGCTGTGTCTGCAAGGCAGGCGAAATCAAGCTGTAGCTTCGCTTCTATTGCCAATGCATATTTGATTGCTGTCTCCACATCATTAAGAAGATGCTGCTTGCCAGAGATGTGAACCATGTTGGGGTTGAGCAAGTAAGAATGGTGTGTGGTTGATGGTATGGTTGAATGAAGGAACAAAAGATGTGTGTACAGCACAACAAATTTCCAAAGTCCACATTCTTGGAACATGGAGAGTGCTCAACAGTCATCTCTGCTCTTCCAAACCCATGTATACACAGTCAATGGATACACATGAAAACACAATTGCTACAGAGGAATGGTGGTACATGAGTACAGAGAAACTGAAGTACATAGCACTGGAACCATGAGACCATGATCATGATGCTTTGAATGGATGTTTAAGAAGAAGCTGAGTTGAAGACTAAGCTTCAGGCTGGCAGTCCTCCTCCTCTGATCCAGGCATATGAGGCATGTTGACAAGCATGGACTTGAAGTTGATGTCTGTGTGTTGTCAAATGTTTGAAGCCTGACTTGCCAACTGGAACATCTGAAGGAAGAAGCAGCATTCCTTGGTGTGCATGTGCTCCTGCCTTATGCTCTCCTTGTGCTGGAACTGGATTTGCATCTCCTCCTGTTTAGTGCACTCTTCCTCAACTCTAATACATGCTGCAAGCAACTTGCTGGTGCAGGCATGCACAATCTCTGACAATTCATTGCATTTGCCTTTGGATGAAGTTTGGGCCCTCTTTGGAGAACCTGCTGTTGAACTGCTCATAGCTACAGAGTCTGAAGTGATGTCACAATCACCATCAGCAAAGGCATTGCTGGCTGAGTGGTGGCAGGGTGGGGTTCCAGCAGGGGTGGCAGTGAAGGGACTGGGGGAGGGTGTTGAATGTGATGCTGTATGGTCAGTTGAAGAGGAAGCGATGACCCTAGCAGCAAAAGGGTTGGTCTGTGAAGACTCAGCAATCGCATCCAGAGCTGGGATGGTGTGCTGCTGCATGTGGACTTCATCCTCAGATTCATCCAAAGCATTGGTACTGTCATATGATGTGCTCTGAGAGGCTTGAGCATCATACAGTGAGCTAGTTACCAACACAACTGGTCCAGAGGCAGGGTGGTTGGACATGATCTCATCAAACTGCTTGAACCATGGTTACTTTCAAGCAAGAGATGTACAAGACACATAGTCCTGGGGTTGCACAGATGAACAAAGTCAGTAGCATATCAATGACACCTTGACATCAGAAAGCAAGCTCACTGAATGATCTGGTTCCATGTCACAAAGAAGCAGACCTGATCCAGTCTTTGAGAGAGACTTCTTGAGAGTGTTGTATTGAGATGTGAGCTGGCAAAGCATTGCCTTGATTTGAGTGGGATTAGGACTATTATCGCTGGGGAAGACATCCTTGGACAGCTGCCTGCAGAGAACCTCCTTGGTCATCTTGAGCCCCTTCTCCTGCTCAGTGGTCAAGCATCCAGGTAGGAGTGCTCATTGGTAGTGTTTGTTGTGGTAGATCACATCAATGAGTCAACATATGTTGTCATCTGTCCAGGCAAAGTACTTGGCTGAGACCTGAGAGTGGGAAGAGCTGGCACAAGATGGTGAAAGACCTCATCAAGGATGAGTAGTATGAGTGGATGAGCTAGAAGAAGCCTGAGGTGCAACAGGTGACATTGAGGTTGTTAGGAGAGATGCAGAAAGCTTGGCTGAGCTGCTAGATGGCTGTGCAGACAGTGGGAGACAAGGAGATGACAGACCCAGTCCATGCAGGTCTGTGATTGTCAAATTGGCATGTTGTGGGACATGTTGCAATGGCAGCACAGATGTCAAGGCTGACTGCAAGGCCATGTTGAGTGAATCATGGCTGTCGCTGCTGTTGAAAGGAGTGCTAGCCATGTCTGAAGATGGTCAGATCAAGTAGAGACAGTGGTTGATTAGAGACAAGAAGGTAGTTGGTCAGAATCAACCCTAACTTGTAAAGTGACTTGCAGAATGACTTGCAGAATGACTTGCAGAATGTGGAGGCAAGCTTGTACACATGTCATGTGACCTGAGAATACAACAAAAGTATGAACCTCCAAAATACGATGGTCACACGAGGGCCTGTGTGACCATACTTTCAAAATTACGGAACTTTGAGAATTTGGCAGGGCTTACATAAGATTTTTGTACTTTCCAAAAATCCGAAACTTCTGAAAATTCTTGGATTTTGAAAGTACGAAACGATTGAAACCCCTAATTATTCTTTTACGTGCATGAAGCACCTTAGCCGAGGGCGAGATCATCGATACGACGACGCACCGAAACCTCACTACTGTAGAATCAACACGACAAGTGGCGGCGGCGAGAGATTGGATCGATGCACAAAAGTCGAGTCAAGCCGGTGGCGTCTTGTGTCGCTGTGTCCTATCTTCTTCGACCGTCTCTGGTGCAACCATGCACCTGATGGAACCTCAGTCGAGTTCCATGCCCCGCGGTTCGCGTCCAGCATCGTCCGATTCCAACACATATGCGCCGGCAAATGACTGCAAACTCGGCTTGACCTTGTCGTTCCACATCGGGTTCGGCAGCGTGTTGAGCTGCTCGTAGGACGGTTGTGCAGTAAGATCGACGAAAAGTTCTTGAAAGATGGTCCGGATCTCGAAGATGTCCAGGCAAGGGTAAGCATGCTTATCATGAATGCCTCGGATGCAGAGTCGAGGACATTCTGTGCCCGTGATACTCTGCACTCGCGGTTGCAAGCCTCTAGGCTTGGTGGCAAACGGTGTCGATGTGCCAAGGTCTAAGAGCACACTGAATAGAGCTCGGTCGGTAAGTGGTGTCTCCTCAACTGGTGCTTGTATGGCGCGCATGATCCGTGGCCCGGCCAGCTTAAGCATCAGATGTGCTTGGCCTGATTCTGAGCTTGGCTGTGGATCGACTCGATTCTTCGCCTCCCAGGCAATGTAAGTCATGTAGCGCGCAGCTTGCATCTCTGTGGACGTGCCTTCTTCGGGAGCAACAAAAGGCTGGTCGAGATCGCCGAGAAACACAGGGATAATGCCATCGATGCCATCCTGCGAGTGAGCCATTTGGAGGCCAACCCCGCGCTTCCAGCAGTACCACAAATATTCAGGAGAGATCTCGGTGATCTGTTCCGGCAGCACATCGAAATGCGTGAAATTGGTCCATGCTTGCACTCGAGCACCCAAGCATTGGAGCATGCACCGCGTAACGGAGCCATCGTCGTGGACCTTTTGTAGGCGTTGGACCAATTTGGCGTGGTTGTTCTTGTCAAGATCGGCAAGGCCAGCGATGATGCTGTCGAGAGGCACGGCCTGACTCAAAATCTTGGCGCGGTCGGACGGAGCTGGCGGCTCAATTTTACGAAACTCGTTCTCTTCCTCCTTGTCATCGAGCGCCTTGCGCTTTGCTGCGTCCCAAGCGACTGTGAAGGCGACACGCGCAGCGAGCTCTCCGTGAGTTCCTTTGAACAGATTGATAGCGGTGCCAAGGAGGCAGCGCTTGCGGAAGTTCTCGAAGATCGAGCCATACGTATTGATCGCTTTCTGCCACTTTCCCAGCACAAGTCGCTTCTCCTCTTCGTGGGTGGGCAGCATGATGAGCGAAGCAGCAATAGCGAGCACTGGTTCTGAGGGCGAAATAACGTGCATGGCGGCTTGGTCCGTAATGTGGCTCACAATGCGCATATGCCGCTCGACGGTCTTATCCATGAAAGCCTTTTGCTCTCCAAATAAAACCGAACGATCCCAGTGCACCGGGACCAGACGAAGTGCAAGCCGGGACGCCATGACGCTGAAGCACTGCGCAGCATCCTCTTCTGAAAACCTTTCGTCTCCCTGAAGCTTGAAGACGGCGTTGTCCCAGAAGCCGCTCTCTTCGAGTGAGCTCCAAAGCGGTCGTCCGTAGGTGACGATCTGCTGATGCGAAGACGCCTCGGAGGCGCAAGAGATGCTCGCTCGCTCTTCAGCGAACACGTCGAAGCCGACGCCGACGAATGTGGGCAAGGGAGCCGAATTCTTGCGCCTGATGGAGCTCTGAACGTCGACGTGTTCGACCAGATGAGCAGCGCTGCTGCTTGTGCTCATGAGCACGAGCCAGAGACACAAGGTCTTGTGCTTGTCTCCGAGTGTTCCGAGGTAGTTCCAAGCACGGCGAAGGCTGTTGAGTTGCGTGTTTCCGATGGTCAAGCCAGAGACGTTCATCTCAACGCACTCGTCGAAGGCTACCACCACGGGAGACGCTGGCATGTCGGGATGACGAGAGCGCAGAGAACGAGACACGCATTCCAGCTGCCGGTTGAGATCGAGGACGGGCTGGGGGAGAAAGTAGCGGAAAATCTCCTCGAAACTCGCCGTTTCGAGCCGCTTGGGAGCTTGGGAAAGCAGTTGAGATGCGAGCTCCGATACATCCCGGAAAAGTCTGTTCCGTTCAACATTGGCGCCACCAGACCGCTCCAGACGGTTGAGCTCCAAGAGATGTGCGAGCTTTTGCTGATCGCCGGCGAAACCTTGTAAACTTACAGCAAGTTCGCTGAACCAAGCTGCAAGAAAGCAGGCAACCTGGAGATCGCACAAGGATGGGTGGCTGTTCTGTGCATCCTCGAAAAACTTGCGAACACCGCTGTCCGGAAAGGGAAAGCCGGCTTTGGCGTTGGCATCGGAGCTGCGCTTGCGAAAGCAGACATAGAGGAGGGGGGTAAGATGGCGCAATTCGAGGACCATGCGCGTCTTTCCAGTGCCGCTGGACTGGACGATGGGCGTGCCACGATAGTACGGCTTGGTATCGTTAATGCCGAGCCGGTCGAAGCTTTCATTGAGCTGAGTGATAAAGCTGAGGAAGCGATGGGGCGCATCGCCGCGGTACTGCCGACCGAACTGCCTTGCGAGATGAGTATTGGTGCCAAAAACCTCCGGGTCTCGAGATGTAACCGTAGGCAACAAAGCCAGATGCACAAGCACAAACGCCAAGGCCTCATCGTTACTGTCGAAGCTGCGAAGCCGCGGTGCGAGTTCAATGTAAGCGGCAGCAATCGAGGAGCCGAGCTGGTGATGATCCCTTGATGTGTTCTGCAGCTCAGGTAGAACCGTACAAAGCTGAGAGCGCTGTTCGATAATGGCTATAGCTAGGGTATTGGCCGCACCAGCGAATACGGCAGGAGTATCTGCTACCGAACAAAGAAAGTCATGGAGCGAAAGGAAAGCCGGCCAGCGAGCAAACTGCTTCAGCTGGTGTACATGAGTCCTTGCTCTATCGGCGCGAGGAGACTCATTTTCGATTTGAGGTAGAGCGGCTTGGGAAAAAGTGGGTGTCGTGGGTGTCGATTCGATCTGCAAATCTGACGATTGACTCTGCGGTTGAGTCGGTTCCAGAACGCTATTCAGAAGGTTGGATAGGCGGTGGAGAGGCCACTTGGAAGGCTCAAACTGACTAGTCAAGCGATCGTGCAAATACACAGATACGCTCTCGAGGAGAACGGACGATGGAGTAGGTGTTTCAGGTTGGTCCAGAGAGAAGAGGAGACTGTCGAGACGCTCCACAAGCAGCTCGTGTTCGCTTGCGCTTGTCTGCGAAGAGGCGAGCGACATTGCACGGATCGATGATCGTCACCTGGAAGATAGCGCATAGATGTATGTCCCCGGTCGACGCTGAGACCACCACAAGCAGCCACTGGCCTCACCAGGAGAAGCGTCTCAAGGATCTTCCAAATCCTCCCTGAGGTGTAACGCAGCGCCGAGATGACTCGAATTGATCACGACGAAGGACGCCAACTGCAATCAAGGGAAAGGCGTAAGGTCGTTGAGAATACTGCTGCTACAAAATGGTTTCAACACCGAGCAAGGACTCAATGTTGGAGGCGTGGCCGATTGGTGGCGAATTGAAGGCTGATGATGAATGTTATGCGACGGAAGATCGATGATCGATGATCGATGATCGATGATGGTAGGTGGATGATGGATAATGTAGACGGAGGTGGGATGGTGGATGGTGGATGGGAGGGAACCATATTCAGCAAATTGAGCCGACTCAGGTTGAGTTTCGTGCTGTGCGGTTTCTAACTTAACAGTAGGGGGTTTCAATTTTCTCGGAACTTTCAAAGTTCTGTTCTTCATCACCATCTGGAGTGGCAAAATTTTGGAACTTTGAAAACTCAAGAAAATTGAAACCCCCCAGTAGGGGGTAATGGAAGGTGTAACATCAAAAGGGCTTCTTATTGAGCAGTGGTGTGCGATTGTGAGTCATGCACACCTGCCAGTTGATGTATGACACCAGTCAGTTGACTGTGAGATCAACCATGTATGATGCCTGAGTTGCGATCTTGAGCAACACATCATAAATCCTAAGATATTCAACCGAGAGTCTGAGTTGCAATACCACAAGACCAATCAGTTGTTTATCAACACCAGCGATTGAATGTGCAGAGGCTGGAAGTGAGAGGAAGAGTCACTGCAAATACATGAACCAGTCAGTTGGTATGGCCAAGCAATGGTGAGTGTTTTGTATACATGAGTGAGATGAAGATTCGATAATATTTCAGTGGCAGGTATGATTGGTGTGTACATTATATACTCTTTGAGGGGGAATGGAGACTCAGTGCAATGGTTAGTGTATCTACCATCAAATGTTTGTGTCCCTTCATTGGGGAGCAATGTTGCCTGAGGCATGTCTTCATTCAACGAATCATACTTCCATCATGTGGTGTGTCACATCGGAGTGTGTATGTCACAGGAAAGTTTCATCTTGGTGTTGAACCAGGCATTCCCATTGGGTGAATCAAGTGATCCTTCGGTTGGATCTGGACCAATGGGTTGATTGTGTATATTTTGCATTGGTGGCATTAATTCATTCCTTGTGTCAGATGCAAGGGCATGCAAGGAGTCACACAAGTGGGAAAGTTGGATGCCACACATCTGGTGCATGGGCTAAAGTGGATATCCTTCAATGATTGCGAGAATTCAGCAGTTGGTGTGACAACCAACCAAGGGAGTGCATAAATGGCTGGTTGGTTTGAGGACCAACTGGTTGGTGTGTGCTTCTATGGTGAAGCATCTGAGTGTGAGATGAACTGTCAGAGTACCACATACTCCAACAGGGGGTTTCAATCTTTTCCAAACATTGAAAATTCCGAATTTTGATGATGTTCAGAACTTTCGTGATTAGAAATGCTTATGTAAGCTCTGCCAAATGAGAAAAGCTCCAGAACATTGAAGGTTCAGTCATGGTAGATGTTTGTGTGACCAAGCATTTTCGAGGTCTGGACAATTCTTTGGTATTTTAGTCATGTGATGCAGGCATGTGACATGTGGATGTGCAGCCTGCACATGACCTCCACTTACTTGTTGTCACAGGACATAAAATCGAACTTGAATTGAGATCGACATTAAATGTGTCTTACAGTCGATCTCAGATGAAATCAACATTAAGCAGGCTTTATCATCGATTTCACCCACAGGGCCATACAATGCTGTGGAACGAAAATGACAAGCAATGACTATGACTGCACCACCCCAAAGGGGCTGAGGGTGATCAGCAATGATGTTGGCAGCACTGGGAGGATGCTGTCGATGACCCTAGGCCACCAGTAATGGCCAGGTGAGGCACAGGGGCCCATGCGAGGATAGGGGGGACCTGCAGGAAAGGAAGGAGAGCCCAACACTGGCTCGAGGCTGTGGAGCCAGGGAAGAGGTAGTGGTTGGAGGCCAGTGACAAGTCTCTAGGACAGTAGGGGCAGGCCCTGACACTGGCCTGATGCTGGCAGAGGGTTGCTCTGGAGCAACCACCACCAGCATACACACATGCATATATATATACACACACTCCCTGTACAAGTGGAGAGGTGGGGCCTCATCCACTCTATCATTCATTAACTTGTCAGTATGTTTAGTATCTCTATACTCACACTCATTGTCTTGTAGGGTAGCAATCTTAGGCATTGCTACTACTCAGTGTGCCTCTGTTCAAGTTGGAGAACATATAGACAGCAGTCAGAACCACCACTGGCACCACAGGCCTCACCTGTGCAGGTGGAACCTACACTGTGGTCCTGGAACCTCCACCAGTACCATTACTACACAATGATGCTGACTACCAGCATCATACAGCCTTGAGCATCATCACCAATGATGGCGGTGCAGTCCATCAGCACTGCATACCTACACAAGGACAGTTAGCCCACTCCTGTCAAGTGTAGGACACCCACTAGGCTACCACGAATGTGCCACATTACCTCTGGATGGAGTGGCAACAGCAGTCAGCTGACATCGAGCATAAGAGGCAGTTAACATTGATCTCAAGTGAAATCGATGTTTACTGGCTGTTAACCTCGAACTCAAACAAGATTGTTGTTTACCTTGAGTTAATGTTGATTTCACATGTCTGGCATGTGACTGCTGACACTTGTCTCCTGTTGCTCTCCTCTTCTCATCTCTGCACTACCACCAGTCAACCCCTAAGCTCAACCTTCTTTACCATTTAGCATTCTCATGGCATGGCCATTTTACCAACAGGAAATGGAGACATCAGAGGCAGGCTTGGTGCTGCCTCAACAGCTGCACCTGTCTCACCACAGTCTTCAAGTACCCCAACACCCAGCAGCACTCCTCCCCACCATCCTGAGGATGCCTCAATCTCGCCCAGCATGGCAACAACATCGGACCAGCATTCACAACAATGTGAGGTGGTGCTGTCTTTCTCAGACCCATACCATAAGTGTGATGTTTACTAACCCTCAGCTGCTGACTCTTATGTGGATTCAACACATCTGCTCTTCTTTGGCTTCAGCTTTAATAAGCCTCTACATCTTCCATTCTTCCTGTGTCCAGATGCCAAGCCTCACACAGCATGCCATCCTGCACTCCTCACCCCTCCACAGGCTTGGACAGTTCCTCCACTAATTCTTCCTGCTCTGCAGATGAACTGACCAAGTATTTCAACTGGGAGCCCAAGGACATTACTTGTCTTGTCAATGTGATCTACTGGAACACATCCTACCAATGTGCACTTCTGCCCAGACAACTCACTGTGGACCAGGAGAAAGGGCTCAAGACCAACAAGGACATCCTCTTCCAGCAAGTATACAAGGAGGTTTTTCCAGGTGATACTTCCCCCTATTGGAAACAGTGATCTGCCATCAGAGCTACCTTGGCAATACTGTTGCCAGGAGAATAAATGTCTGGCATTAATCAAAGAAATAGATGCAACTAGCTATATTGCAACTAAGACTTCCAATTTCAGGAGGTGTGTAGAGCTGGGTCTGAGGATATTTCAGCCCAGATACTGCCCAATAAATCAGAGATTCGGCAACATAGATGCAGTCAGTGTCAAGGAACAAGTTCCAATATAGGAACAGCACTGCTGCTATTGAGAAGAGGGTGAAGATAGGGGAACAGACTTTACGATACAAAGAATGAGGGATAATTTGATTGAGTAAAACACATGAAACTACATACAAGGAATGAGACATATATATGTTCGATGGCTATGGCATCTTTTGTACAGTAGAGTGTTGGACTCTATGAGGGAGCATTGTGTGCTCCCTTCCTCCATTGGCGAGGCCATGTCAATGATGGCCCACTGTGGCTGTGATCAGTCCTGCTGGATAACTCCATCAAGTTTCTCCAGTGTAGGCTGCTTGGTGAAACTATCAGTTTCCTGAGGTCAGAGTGATGTGCTCCAGTGATGGCCATTGCAGTGAGGGGTCCCAAGATCTTTTCTGGTAATCATGCATATTTTACTGAAATACACTTCCACAATTTGTTGGAAATTGTGGGATGGAAAATCTGCCAGATTGGTGGTGGTAAGCAGGAGGATGACTGTGTGCTGTGGCCTGATCTGGGAGCCAGGTTCCCAGCATCAGAAGTGTGGGTCCAATGTAGATGGTGAAGGACCACTATTTCTAACAGTCCCCCTCATTCACCAATGTCTTGGTCCAATGTTGCCAGATCACACACACACAGTCAATATGTACATACAAGGGAGAGAGGGATCACAATGTTGATTGCAATTTTGGAAATGGGACCTGAGAACTTGGAACCAGACTTGAGATTTTTTTTTTTTTGAAGGTTTTTCAAACATGATACTTGGGACATAGGTACAGAACTTGAGGTCTTGGGAGCCACCAAGCAGCATTGAGAAGGGTCTTGTGATGCAGGACTAGATGTTGGCAGTCCTGATGTTGTGGATTGCTGTGATGGTGGCATCCTTGGTGGTACTGGGAATGTGTACTTCCATGAGGTGGTGGAGGACTGCTAGGTTGTTTGCAATGGTGGTGATGCACTTCTTCTTCGGTGTCATCTTTCCACTGTAGCTGTTGGCATTGCAACTGCAGTGCTGAGCAGTGCACAGGTTGCAGGTTGAAGTCCTGGGCTTGTTCTCATGGGTGTAGCCCATTCTGATGGTGCAGATATGCATTTTCTTAATGCAGCAGTTGCAAGGCTGGTGGGTGAGGACGAAACCAGCTTTGAGGTCTTCTCCCAGCATTGGGAAGTCCTCCAGTACATGTCATTTGTTGATTGCATTGTCAGGAAGGGGGAATGGAGGCTTGTAGTCCTTGTCATCAATCACTGCAGGTGCATTGCACACAGTGGAACCTTGAGAAGGGGTTGGTGGGGCTGAGGTGGGTGCACAAGAAGGTGTGGGTGAGGACTCATCATCAGATGCCTCATCTTCTGATTGAGAGGCAGAGTCGTCATCGATGGGGGCTGGATTGCCTGATTGGTTGGAGGATTCCTCATCTGATTGAGGGTCAGATTGGGTGGCAGCAGATTTGTTGTCAGACATAGGGTCATCTGACTGAGCCAATGCAGTGGTGGAATCGCTATCAGACATGGCTTCATCCGATTCTTCACTGTCTAGGCCAGCATTGCCTGAGGGAAGATAGGCAAAGTAGGACCTCTCATCTGGGTCTGTGAGATTGGCATTCCTGTGGTGGCTCTCTTCATTGCCCATGTTGGCTGGGCTGGTGAACTGTGGGTTGGGTGAATGCAATTGTGGCTTGTTGCCACTGTTGTTGAGATTGGTGTGTTGGTGGCTGGGTGTGGGAGGATGTTGCCAAGGGTAAGCTTGCTGAGGTCATGCTAGAGGGCTCAGCATCACAGGAGTGAATGAGGAAGTGGGGGGATCCTTGCCAAAAGCAGTAAGGTATCCCAGAATCTTGGCTGAGTCAAAGCTTGCCATGTGTCAGCCAGAGAATGTGATGGAAGCTTTTTGATCAGGTGCTGAGTTTCGATTGCATGTTACTTGATCGAGTGATCTGGGTTGAATCTGAGAAATCAGGAAATTGGTCCCTTGTCAGTTTAGATGCATGTGGTCTCTTGTGTGTAAGTGGATTTTCTTGAATGTTTGATTTTTTGAATTTGGAAATTTGAAAATTTGACATGTCGAATGTGGAGGTACCTGGGAGAGGGAAAAAACAATATCAGAATGATCTTCCATTGTAGGGAAGCTTGAGAACTTGAAAAGGAACATGTCTTGAGGGCTGTGATATTCTTGTTTTTGTATTTTGAGGTTTGGACAAAAAAAACTTGGGAAAATGTTGGACTGGAAAAGTTGATGAAAATGAGAAATCTGGGGACTAAATTTTGCATGGAGCATAGGAGGGAGTGTTTGTGATGTTGCTTGAGTCTGTTGAGAAGATGTTGAGTAATTCCTGATGCAGGGAGACTTTGCTGCATTTGAGAGGCTTAGTTAAGCTGTCAGCTCATTGTTCCAATGTTGGGACATTCTTGATGATGACAGTCCCCTCCATCTGCTTTTCTCAAACAAAATGGTACTTGATGTCAATATGCTTGTTTTGTTGATGGTCCTTGGGGTCCTTGGAAAGATAAATCACTGCTTGATTGTCAACATATAGCAGTGTCAGCTTCTTGATTGCAAAGCTGAGTTCTGCTAGGAGACATCAGCTCCAGACAATTTCCTTGCAGGCCTCTGCCATGGCAATATATTCTGCATATGTGGTCAATGTGGCCACCAAGGGTTGTCTTTTGCTGAGCCAACTGTATGGCATGCCCATAATAGTGTTTGCAATACCCAATGTGGATTTTCGAGTGGTAGTGTCCCCCCCAAAATCTGCATTGGAGTATGTCTCTAAACATTGGCCCCAATCTTCCATCATTGGAAAACCTGTGCCTGCAGTAGTGAAGCATAAACCATAATCAGCAGTCCCCTTGAGATAGCAAAGTAGGTGCTTGGCCACCATCATCGCCTTATCTGTAGGTGATGCAAGATATCAACTGAGTTGATTAACAGTGAAAGTGATGTCAGGTCAAGTACAAGTAGCAATGTACAAGATTGAGCCAACAATCATGCAATATAGTGAGTGGTCATCAGGACTGAGGGGCACACCATCATGAATGTCATGAGCAATGGTGGGCATATGGATGACATTGGCATTCTCCAACCTGAATTGGGTGAGAAGGCACTTGATGTTGCTTTTCTGTGAGAGGTGTAGCAAGTGCTTGGAGTGATTGACTTGGATCCTGAGAATGAAGGAGACCATATTGCCACCCATCATCTTGAACTTTGACTGCAATGTCTTGATGATCTTGTCTGCCATCGACTTGTGTTTGGTGAAAATGAGAACATCATCCACATATAGTGTGAGGATAAGCAGTGGCTCATTCTTGTTGCTGATGTAATAGAGTGCTGAATCATAGCTGCTATGCTTGAAGCCAATATCGAGAAGGGTGGCATCAGCCTTTTGATACCACATTCATCCAGCTTGCTTAAGGCCATACAAGGATTTGTTCAACTTGCAAACCTGCATCAGCAATGTGAAATCCAATGTCAACATGGTCGCTGGCAATGGCAGTTGCTTCATGAATAAATCAACATCCAGTTCCCCATTGAGGTATGCTGTGACTACATTGAGCTGGTAAATCTGCATACCATACTGAAGAGACATTATCATTAACATTTGGAGGGTCGCCATTTTGATAACTGGCATGAATGTCTCTTCATAGTCTAGCCTGTGGACTTGTGTGTAACCTTGAGCAACCAATCTCACCTTGTATTTGTCAATGGTGCCATCACCTTTCTGTTTGATCTTAAACACCCACCAACAGCCAATGATGTTGGCACCATCAGGAGCATTTGTGACTGACCAGGTGTGAATCTCCTTATGCGAATTGAGCTCCTTTTGAATTGCTTCCTGCCACTTTGGCCAATCTGGCCATTTCTGAGCTTGTTGAACAGTGTGAGGTTTGTCATCGATTGCAGGTGCAGCAATTCTGTTGTTGGCACAATTTTTATTGATGAAGGAATCATCAACTGTGATGGTGGCAAGCACCATTTTCCATGCAGGTGGTAAGGGCAGCATTTTGATGCCTTGATCTCACTCTTCTTGCATGAGATATGGGAAATTGCTGTAAATCTCCTCAATGATGGGGTCAGAGTCCTCATGTGATCTGATGTTGGCAACATGGGATTCTTCCTGAGTTTCAGCATCACCAGCACCTTCTCAGTGTTGCACACCTGCAGCCCTAATAGGAATCGGGTGCTGAATCATAGGTTCCTCGATGATATCCATTGGAACTGTGTCTTCGATGTTGTGTGCCATGCTTCCATCAGTGAATGGGAAGCATTCTTCATCAAAGGTGGCATGATGCATTGAGAGAATGGCCTTCATGTGAGGATCCAACAACTTGAAGGCCTTGGAGCCATTGGTAACCCCAATGTAAATGACAGGAAGGGCTCAGTCTTGCAGCTTTGAGCAATTCTGCTCAGGGACATGGGCCCACACTTTGCAACTGAAAATGTGCAATTTTGAGATATCAGGATCTCAACAGAGGAATCATTTGAATGGAGTTGACATTGCCAATGTTTTGCTTGGAAGGCAATTATTCAGGAATGTCACATGGAGCAGTGTGTCAGCAGTCACACACCAGACACATGAAATCGACATTAACTCGAGGTAAATGTCGATCTTGTTTGAGTTCAAGGTTAATGGCCAGTAAACATCGATTTCACTTGAGATCAATGTTAACTGCCTCTTACACTTGATGTCAGCTGACCACTGTTGCCACTCCATCCAGAGGTAATGCAGCATGTTTGTGGTAGCCTAGTGTGTGTCCTACACTTGACAGGAGTGGGCTAACTGTCCTCATGTAGGTATGCAGCACTGATGAACTGCACCACCATCGTCGGTGATGATGCTCGAGGCTGTACATCGCTGGTAGTCAACATCATCATATAGTAATGGTACTGGTGGAGGTTCCAGGACCACAGTGTAGGTTCCACCTGCACAGGTGAGGCCTGTGGTGCCAGTGGTCGTTCTGACTGCTGTCTATATGTTCTCCAACTTGAACAGAGGCACACTGAGTAGTAGTAATGCCTAAGATTGCTACCCTACAAGACAATGAGTGTGAGTATAGAGATACTAAACATACTGACAAGTTAATGAATGATAGAGTGGATGAGGCCCCACCTCTCCACTTGTACAGGGAGTGTGTGTATATATATATGCATGTGTGTATGCTGGTGGCGGTTGCTCCAGAGTGTCCCACCACCAGCATCAGGCCAGTGTCAGGGCCTGCCCCTTCTGTCCTAGAGACTTGCCACTGGCCTCCAACCACTACCTCTTCACTGGCTCCATGGCCTTGAGCCAGTGTCAGACTCTCCTTCCTTCCTGCAGGTCCCCCCTATCTTCCCATGGGCCCCTGCACCTCACCCAGCTGTTACTGGTTGGCCTAAGTTCATCGACAGCATCCTCCAGGTGCTGCCAACATCATCACTGATCACCTGCAACCCCTTTGTGGTGGTGCTGTCATAGTCATTGCTTGTCATTTTCATTCCCCAGTGTTGTACAGCCCTGTAGGCAAAATCGACGATAAGGCCTGCTTAATGTCGATTTCATCTGAGATCGACTGTAAGATGCATTTAATGTCGATCTCAATTCGAGTTCGATTTTATGTCCTGTGACAAACAGCATGTTACAGTTGAACTCGCATGAAATCGACATTAAAAGCGAGTTACAGTCGATCTCATGCGAAATTGAGGATTACATGACTTTATCCTTGATCTCAAAAAAGGTCAGCCCTGCAGGAGGAAAAGTCGCCAGGAAGGCTCCAGTCTCAGTGTCAAAGCTCATCAGACACTCATGAGGCACATACAAGAGGACAAGGGGAACAGTGGTGGATTTCAAAGGGGACAAACACAGCACAAGAAGAGGACTAATCTACATGTTGACATAGAAGGGCTCACCATCCTCACCCTCAGGGACCAGCAGAGGGGACAATGGCATGTCCACAGGTGGAGGAGGACTGCCAGGGCAAGAGCATGACTCATGGGGCTGGCACTCACTCACAAGAGCACTGTTGGCCACCATGTACTGGTGCATGGCATGCAGGACACCAGGGAAATTGGCATCATCGAGGCACCAAAGCCAAACCATGGCTGTCACCCAGTGGTGATCATCAGTGGGCAGGTAGATATGGTCATCATGATGCACCTTGCCTATACCAACCCCCTCAGGCATCGAGTGGTGGGCATGCTTGGTGCCATGCTCATGATGCCCATGCTGCCAGCCTGGGAAGTCACCACAGTAGATGAATGCTGGGTGGTGAGCAATGGATCAATGACAGCGAGCAATCCCTGCAGCATGGCAGTGCACACATGATGCAGGCACATGGCATCGCTGACCCAGCAGATCAGTAAACATCAAGGGGAAGCACCTGGGCAATGAAGTTGGGGCAGAAGGTCAGTATGCAAGCTCAACAAGGTTGGTGGGGGCAGCAGCAAGGACAACTTACAGAATCTGGAGCACCATGCAGTGCTCACAAGTCCAAGTCAGCCAAGGCACTGAGCCCTTGGTCAGGTGCTGCATGATGGTGTTGCAGATGCATCAATCCACAGTGTTGCCCTGAGTGATGGTCCAAAGCTCAGGGTAACAACCAGCCACATAGAGGATCAGCAGCACTGGCACCCAAAGTACTTGGGTCCAGGCAGTGATCTCAGCCCAGCTGGGAATGTGGGCCACTGGTGGTGATGGGGTAGGATGGTGCAGTGGCACTGGAGGAGGAGGCATGTGCCTGCCATCAGAGGGTGTATCCCTCCACATCACACCTGGAGGAGGGGGTGATGGAGTGTAGGCAGGCATGCCAGGTGCCAACAGAGACATGGGAGTGCTGTCTGGATGAGCCAACTTGGCCTCATATGCCTCTTGGTGTTCCTTGCTGGGAGGGCACATGCCCAGGAAGAGAGGCTCAAGTGCAGAAGCAGAGGGGCCATGGGAGGCCAACTCCACCAGTGAGGCAGCCACAGCTTCCTCGACAGGCATGACAGCCATCTTGGAAGTGGTGCCTGGTGCTGCAGGACCCATGGGCTGCCCATCAGCAGAGCCTGTATTGACACCAGGAGGAGTAGGGCTGGCACCCTCCAACTGCACCAAGGCAGGAGCAGCATCACCAACAGCTGAAGGAAGCTGAGCTGCAGGAGCAGCAGGGGAAGCAGAGCAGTGGTGATGAAGAGCTGCATGAGGAGCAATGGGAGCCACTCGACTCATCAAGCAGTGCAATGGGGGGGTGGAAGCTGGAGCTGACATGGTAAGTGGTGATGGCATAGTAGTAGATGATGATGAGGAGAAGGAGGAAAGGAAAAGGAAGGAATGCCACCAACACCACAAATACAGGCCACCCTTTTCTGCACAGGCCACAAAGAATTAGGCTCTGAATGGACTTCATTACTTCGCAGGAGCTCAGCTCTGAAAATGGGGGTAATGTCACAGGACATAAAATCGAACTCGAAATGAGATCGATGTTAAATGCATCTTATGGTTGATCTCAGATGAAATCAACATTAAGCAGGCCTTATTGTCGATTTCGCCCACAGGGCCATATGACACTGTGGAACGAAAATGACAAGCAATGACTATGACTGCACCACCCCAAAGGGGTTGAGGGTGATCAGCGATGATGTTGGCAGCACCAGGAGGATGCTGTTGATGACCCCAGGCCAACCAGTAATGGCTGGGCAAGGTGCAGGGGCCCATGCAAGGATAGGGGGGACCTGCAGGAAGGGAAGGAGAGCCCAACACTGGCTCAAGGCCATGGAGCCAGCAAGGAGGTAGTGGTTGGAGGCCAGTGGCGAGTCTCTAGGACAGTAGGGGCAGGCCCTGACACTGGCCTGACACTGGCAGAGGGATGCTCTGGAGCAACCGCTGCCAGCATACATATATACACAAGTCTTGTGTGAGTGGAGAGGCAGGACCTCATCCACTCTATCATTCATTTACTTGTCAGTATGTTAGTATCACTATACTCACACTCATTGTCTCATAGAGTAGCAATCTTAGGCATTGCTACTACTCAGTGTGCCTCCATTCAAGTCGGAGAACATATAGACAGCAGTCAGAACCACCACTGGCGCCACAGGCCTCACCTGTGCAGGTGGAACCTACACTGTGGTCCTGGAACCTCCACCAGTACCATTACTATATGACAACACCAACTATCAGCATCGTACAGCCTCGAGCATCATCATCCCTGACAACAGTGGCACAGTTCATCCATGCTGCATACCTACATGAGGACAGTTAGCCCACTCCTGTCAAGTGTAGGACACACACCTGGCTACCATGAATGTGCCACATTACCTCTGAATGGAGTGGCAACAGCAGTCAGTCAACATCAAGCATAAGATGTGGTTAACATCGATCTCAAGTGAAATCGATGTTTACTGGCTGTTAACCTCAAACTCAAATGAAATCGATGTTTACCTCGAGTTAACTTTGATTTCATGTGTCTGGCATGTGACCACTGACAGCTTGCACCACTGCCAACAGCACCTGGTCCCTCTTTGGACCTTCTCACCCCCAATGGCATCATTGACATGTTGTCTGACCTTGCCACCAACCACCTTCTCTCCTTGCTGGCAGGTCCCCTGCCACCACCAAAGCCCAATACCTTGTGTGTGCTCCCAATCTTTGATGCCTTCAACACTCCCATGACAACAGGTTTGCTCAACCCTCTCCATTGGTCATGCTTCCTCAATCTCTACCCAGATCCAGCTTTCACTTTTCAACTGTAGGGTGCACTTTGCCACAGTGTCAAACTGGGTTATGATGGACCCCTGCAACACACTGCACATCTTGAAGTCACTAATCTGCCCATGGATGCTGATGACCTTTCCCACCTGCACCAGGAAATCGAGGTGCAGTTGCAGGAGGGCCATCTCTGCTGTGTCACCAACCCAGGCAGCTTGGAGTTGGTCTGCTCCCCAGTTGGCATGGTGCCAAAACCTCACAGTGTTAAGTGGCACACCATCTACCACCTTTCACATCCCCACAAGCCTGGTCACTGCTTGCCCTCTGTTGATGAGGGCATCCATCCCTCCTTCATCAGCATCCATTATGAGAACCTTGATGCTCTCATGGACTTCATCTGTGAGCACCCTGGCACCTCTCTGTGGAAGGCTGACCTGGAGGATGCCTTCTGGCATGTCATTGTGGCCTCCTCTGACACCTGTCTCATGGGGATTCACTTTGACAGCCAGTACTTTCAGGAATGTGCACTTGTGTTTGGTGGGCACTTGTCACCTTTCCTTTTCAATCTCTTTGCTGAATTCTTGCATTGGCTGGCCACCTTTGCTCTCAGCTCTATCCTGTCTGCACCCAGCCATTCTGAGGTGTTGCATTACCTAGATGATTTCTTTGGTGCCTCTGAGGCCTCCACCAACCCTGCCACACTGATCCAGGCTCTCAGCTTGGTGGCTGCCACACTTGGCTTCTGGATCAGCCACAAAAAGACAATTTGGGACATGACCCACCTGGAGATCTTGGGTATCAAGCTCAACTCGATTGCTCAGACTGCATCTATTACTGTGCAACATCACCAGTGCATTCTCCAGCTGTGTGACTGCATTGTTGCTCAAGGCTGTGCCTCCCTGTTAGAGCTCCAACAGGTGGTGGGCCACCTCCAGTTCATCACCTGTGTTGCTCCTCATGGCTGTGCCTTCCTTCACCAGCTCTACAACACTATCTGTGCACACTACCACACCCCTTTTGGCCATCATATCAGCGAAGCCATGTGTGCTGAGCTGCTTTGGTGGATCTCCACCCTCCAGTCCTGGGATGGCATTTCCCTCCTCCAACCCTCACCACTCATCATTGAGCATGTGTGGATGGATGCTTCTAAGTGGTGCATTGGTGCCCATCTTGGCCTCATGGATGCCCCCACCACCAAGTGGTCATTCACATGGACAATGAGAATGTTGAGTATGGCTTAAGGAAGGGCTCCATCCATGACCCCTCCACTCAGGCTCTCTTTCATGCCATTTTCTCTCTGTGCCTGCAGTGGCACATTGACCTTGTCCCAGTTCAGGTTAGCTCCAAAGCCAACATCCTTGCTGATGCCCTCTCTTGCTGTCACTTTGCCTTCATCCAGGACCACTACCCATGAGCCTTCTCCCTTCTGCAGTTCAAGGGTACCAGGGTGCCCAGCCACCAGCCAGCTTTGTTGCCACTGTTGGCCTGTCCAGGCAAGCCACCTTCCTGCTCTGGAACAGCCTGTCAACAGTTGCATGCCAGACATGTGAAATCGATGTTAACTTGAGGTAAATGTCGATTTCATTTGAATTCGAGGTTAATGGCCAGTAAACAACGATTTCACTTGAGATCGACATTAACTGCATCTTACACTCAATGTCAACTGACCACTGTTGCCACTCCATTCAGAGGTAATGCAGCACATTTGTGGTAGCCAGGTGTGTGTCCTACACTTGACAGGAGTGGGCTAACTGTCCTTGTGTAGGTATGCAGCATGGATGAACTGTGCCACCATCATCAGGGATGATGGTGCTTGAGGCTGTACGATGCTGATAGTTGGCATTGTCATATAGTAATGGTACTGGTGGAGGTTCCAGGACTGTGGTGTAGGTTCCGCCTGCACAGGTGAGGCCTGTGGTGCCAGTGGTGGTTCTGACTGCTGTCTATATGTTCTCTGACTCAAATGGAGGCACACTGAGTAGTAGCAATGCCTAAGATTGCTACCCTACAAGACAATGAGTGTGAGTATAGTGATACTAAATGTACTTGACAAGTTAATGAATGATAGAGTGGATGAGGTCCCACCTCTCCACTCATACAGGGAATGTGTGTATATATATGCATGTGTGTATGCTGGTGGCGGTTGCTCCAGAGCATCCCACCACCAGCATCAGGCCAGTGTCAGGGCCTGCCCCTTCTGTCCTAGAGACTCATCACTGGCCTCCAACCACTACCTCTGTGCTGGCTCCACAGCCTCAAGCCAGTGTTGGGCTCTCCTTCCCTTCCTGCAGGTTCCCCCTATCTTCGCAGGGGCCCCTGCACCTCACCCAGCCATTACTGGTTGGCCTAGGGTCGTTGACAGCATCCTCCAGGTGCTGCTGACATCATTGCTGATCACCCTCAACCCCTTTGGGGTGGTGCAGTAATAGTCATTGCTTGTTGTTTTCGTTCCACAGCATCATATGGCCCTGTGGGTGAAATCGATGATAAGACCTGCTTAACATCGATTTCATCTGAGATTGACCATAAGACACATTTAATGTTGATCTCAATTTGAGTTCGATTTTATGTCCTGTGACAGGATATTCCAAGCTCATGCACCTGCTCAAGGCAGCAGCAGCAGGTGCTGGGCATGCAGTGCAGCCGATGAACATCAAGGCAGTCAGAGCACAGATCAGCACACTGCAGAGCTGGAAGCAGTGTGCCATGGGCACAGCACCAGAGGCAGGCAATGGAGTGCAGCTGGAGCACACAGTGCTGGCAGCCACTATGCAGGCAGCAATGCAAGTGGCCAAAGCAAGCTGGTTCCTTGATGCACAGTACCTGTTCTCAGCAGAGGCAGGGGACTTGCAGCTGATTGGGCACACAATCAGCAAGGCTGACATGTTTGCAGATTTGGATGCACTGCTTGCCCTTGTGGAGGAGAAACAAATTTTCTGGGGCCAGCACACAGCTCCATCAACTCAGCTGCAGTGGCAAGTGGTGATTGACCTGTACAATGTGATGGGCTGGCATCCTGGGAGATGACCCACTCCCCTTGACAGCCCAACTGCATGGTGGGTGAGCAGCCAGGCTGCACTTGACATTACACAAGAGCTGGAGCGGTTCAGCACAGTAGCCAGCACGAAGCATCTGTTTTCTCATGTAAGAATTCATTTGTGGTGCCAAGGCTGCCACTGTGCTGGCACATACAACCTGTGTGGAGGAGCACAGCAGTTTCGCATCCAGTGCACTGAGTGTGGCAACTCACTGAGTGCACAGAACTTCCACACCCACCTTGCCAGGCTGGCAGTGCAGTGTCAGCTGGGAGTGGATCTCAGAGTGCTCATTGTGGATCCAGCCCAGCTGGTATTTGCACATGTGCCAGAGGACAACCCAGTGTGCAGGCTCAGCCAGTGGCAAGGACTCAATGGTCTCATGTGCACAACAGGCATTGCCAGCATGCAGGAGTCACTGCTGGAATGTCTGACACTGCTGCTGGAGGACAGACATGGCAACCCAGACCCTGTGGATATCTGGGAGCAGGCAGTGGAATGGCTATGGCAGAACAGACAGGCAGTGGAGCATCATGTGGGCTCATGGAACAGACCAGCATCGGAAGCATGTCTGGAGAAGCTTGGCACATGGTATGCAGAGCTGACTACTGAGGAGGAAATTGTGCTGCTGCATGGTGTGGCAGGTGCATTCCGAGTGTGCATTGCACATTTGCACATTCTGCAACAGTTGTGGTCATGCCAGGTGATGCCAGCTGGGAGCAGCAGCCCATTTCTTGGGTTGGCCAAGCTGGCTGCTGGCTATGAGATTGTGACACAGGCCGAGTAATTTGAATTGATTTTTGTGCATTTCATCATGTGTGTGCAGTGTGGTACAAGAGCTGTGTGCAGTGTGGTACATGAGATGTGTGCAGATGTGCAGCTCCCACCTCAGTTTGCGATTTTTAATGGAAGGTGTAACATCAAATGGGCTTCTTATTGAGCAGTGGTGTGCGATTGTGAGTCATGCACACCTGCTGGTTGATGTACAACACCAGTCGGTTGACTGTGAGATCAACTGTGTATGATGCCTGATTTGTGATCTTGAGCAATGCATGATGGAGCAGATGAAATTCATTTACTTCAATGTGTCATATCAGCTGAGGAATTTCACTCACACATCTTGGCTGTGTCCTTTGACATATACATGTGTCAGCTGTGCTGAACAAAAAAGCACAAGCATGTGCACAAAGCGCTGAGCGATGCCAGCGCATACTCTCTCTTTCTCCATCATCATCTCACTCACACTGGCCATCACAGGCAGTGTGTTTTTCAACTCATCTCTGTATTCACTGCAGTACACCACTCTCGCTCCTCTTCATCTGTCACCATGGCTCACCCCACTAGCAGCTTTCTCTCACTCATCTTTCGAGTCTTCCATTCTTCAGTTCCTTGTCCTCCTCCCATTTCGGCTGCTGCAACCTGCTGATCTTCTTGTGTTCGCACACCTGCAGTACACTTAGCCTCCTCCTTGGTCTAGAGCACCTCCTTGCTCACCTTCCTGGCTTGAGCACATCTTTGAGACCCTTTCCACATCATGCTGCCCCTTTGGCACTGATGCTGTTCTCCTCTTCCCTCCTTCCCCTTCTGCTGCTAGGCTCCCCCTCCCCCTTTCTCCTTTCCCTTCCCCCCCTTCCCTCTCCTGTGTGGTACCCCACTCATCAAGGGTGACGAGTTCAACCAGCCTTAGCCAAAAGGCAGGGTCTGGTTTCTCCATCCTTGCCCAGTCATCTGGCACCACTTCCTCCCCCTCCCTTCCCTTTATCTCCACCTTGCTTCCATGTGGCACTTGACCACCCATGTCCCTTACAGCCACAGCTGGGAGCTCACAAGCAACTCCATTGAGTTAGGCAACCATCTCTATTCTCCTTTGCACCCCATTTGCCCCCCTGTCTGTGCACTGGAGCATGACAGCCAGCAATAGTGATTGACTGCACAAAATTGGCTTGAGCATCCATGTCCCCCACTACACATGGAATTCCTACTTCAACTTGCTCCTGGGGGACTCGATCCTTGACCACACAAAATTTCCTGAAGCAGCCATGTCCCCCACAACATGTGAATTCTTCAATACGCTTCCAGGTGACTCGATCCTTGACTGCACAAAATTGGTTGACTCATCTGTGTTCTCTAAAATTTTTCCTTGGCCTGCTGGCAGGGAACTTGATCTTCATCTCTGGAAAAGGTGTAGATCACCCAAGTCAACCTTCAAGCATACATCCAACCTGCTATCCATCCACAACATTGCTGGTCACAATACATCTATTGCAATACATTGAATACAACCATGCCCACCAAGAGTGAAGAGGCTCTGAACTGCAAGTGGGCAAAGAACATCGAGAGGAATGCAAAGAGAAGAGAGACTTACTGCACCACCAAGGATCACAGCATCACACTTGAGCAGCTACACACCATCACAAACCAATCAGATCTCTCTGGCTACAACTTGGCCAACAGCTACCCCATTGGAGAGACAGATGATAATGCAACCTGATGCAATCTTATTCTGAAGGACCAAGATACCAGTGAAGTGATCCTCCAAAGGATCATGCCAAGCAGCTACAACAAGATGCTTGAGCTCAAAGCAAGTGCAAAGCTTGGAAAGGACCTTTTTGATGAGTACCTGTCAAAGAAGATTGCAGCATGGTCGATCAAGGAGGATAGCAACAGCAGAAAGACAAGCCACAAGTTCAAGCTGAACAAGTGGAAGGTCATCAAACACCATCTTGGCATCTGGCACACACAGGGCAAGACATTGCTGGACTTCACCAAAGAGACCACTGATCCTCAATATAAGGATGAAGCACTCCGATTGCTTGGTTGGGCAAATCAATACACCAAACTTGCTCTTGGTACAGCACCAATTCATCCAAGCTTTCAAGCAAACATTGATGGCTGATCGGCCAGCAAGGACTGGCTGGAATCTATCTTCAAGAAGCATAGCATCAAGAAGCTCCTACACCCTTTCTGGACAACCACAGCATTCTTCTCAAACTTTGCAGGGGGCATTCACCGAGATGAGCAAGACTGCATACCATCATTCCTCTTCAACTTTGGTGAGCCTAGCCCTAGCCCATGTGCCCCAGTGGCAGGTAGGGCATGCATCTCCCCTGCCAAAGGTGTGTGGCCAGCCCTTGTCTTGCAACCCCAGGAGACAGTGGCAAAGACATGGCTCAAGTGCTGCAAGAGACTCAAATTTTTTTGGGGGGGGGGGGCTGGGCTGGGCAGGAGACAGGTGGGGTGGGAGATGCATCCTTGTTGGCTGGGGCAGTGGACAATTTTGCCCCACACTGCTGCCATGCCTGGGAGACCAATTCAACTTGTTCACTTGGGCACACATCCAGCCTCAGGTGGAACAGTTGGCTGGTGGGCAGAGTGGCATTGACCAGAAGACACGTCTCCTGGCCTCTCAGAGGGACACATCCCCTCAGAGGATTCACAGGCAGGTGAGAGATGTGCATCACCAAATTGGGGCCACAAAAATGTAGCTAGGCAGTGCATGCATCTTGTCACACTGTTCTCATGCCCAGGAGACAATTTCAACTTTTCCCAGTGCACTGTAGCAGCAATCTTGTCACACTGTTCTTGTGCCCAGGAGACAATTTCAACTTTTCCCAGTGCACTGTAGCAGCATGCACTCAGCCTTGCCACACAACCCTTTGAGGAGGTGTGCTGAGCTCTGGTTGGTTGGCAGTCAGCAGTCAGAGCAGTAGCCAGTGCACAATGCATTGGAGCTTGCAGTGCTGACATGCTCATCTAATCACTGAGATTCCTATGTGTGCTGTCCTGCTCTGTGGTGCCCTTTGTGAACTGAAAGCCAGCGTTCAGCAATTCAATGCACTGCACTGCTCAGCTCAAAGCCTTCATGCTCACCACTCACCACTCACCACTCATGGCTCACAGCTCATGGCTCACAGCTCATGGCTCACAGCTCATGGCTTGCCACTCACTGCTCATAGCTCACAGCTCATGGCTCACTGTTTGCCACTCACGGCTCACCACTCATGGCTCACCACTCACTGCTCATGGCTCACAGCTCACCACTCACTGCTCACAGCTCACCACTCACAGCTCACAGCTCACGGCTCACCACTCACAGCTCATGACTCATGGCTCATGGCTCACGGCTCACCACTCGCCACTCACAGCTCACCACTTGCCACTCACAGCTCACAGCTCACCACTTGCCACTCACAGCTCACAGCTCATGGCTCACCACTCATGGCTCATGACTCACAGCTCATGGCTCACTGCTCACTGCTCACCACTCACCACTCACCACTCACTGCTCACCACTCACCGCTCACCACTCACCACTCACTGCTCACTGCTCACCACTCACTGCTCACAGCTCATGGCTCACCACTCACCACTCACTGCTCACAGCTCACTGCTTGCCACTCACTGCTTGCCACTCACTGCTTGCCACTCACCACTCATGGCTCATGGCTCACCACTCACTATGCCCACTGCAATCTTATCCCTTTGATCACCATCACTGCTCCTACCTTTGTGCATCACCATATTCCCTTTGTCTTCCTTCTGCTTTTCCCACACATGCTTCATACTTTACATTCATACTGGCCCCATCTCTCTTATTGTGCATCCCTTTGTTGTTGACTGCACTTGTCTGCTTCTGCTGTATTCCTCTGCAGCACTGCTCAATGTGAAGATTTTCTGCTGTACATGTTCTCTCTGACCATGTCTGCTGTGTGTACAGCACAACTTCATTCTCTGTCTTGGCTCCATCTGATGTACTGGAGATTTAGGATATATACCAGCACAAACTTGACCACAAACACCATCAGACCATCATCTCAGCATACTTCCAACCCAGCATCTCACCACTCTTATCTATCACAGCTCTTACCTGCTCTTACTCAAGCTCTCCATCATGTCTCAACACTCCAACAATGCAGCTCAACACATTGGTGCTGGCACCAACACCGTTGACCCTACCACCCCTACTCCAACCACTCAAGTTGAAATGTATGTACATATCACCACATGTCACATGCCACCACACATCACTAAGAATTTATTGCTGACATTATTTACTGCTTCCCCATCATAGCCATCCACTCCCTGCTGCTAATCAGGATGCCATTGCCACTCCTGTGGACAGCAAGACTGTCACCCTCCTTGCCTGCTACCACCTCCATCTGGTCCACCATCCCTGCATCCTGGTCTGCACCTGCACCAAGTGTGATCACCATCTTCCACTTGTACCATTCTTCAAGGACATCTTGGCTCATCTCCAGCATTTCCACCAGCACCCAATGGGGGACAACAGCAAGAAGGTGTTGCAGGATATGCTGGAAGAGCTGGATCTTGATCACCCACTCACCATCATGATCAACCAGGATCTGCTTCTGGTGCCAATGATCAAGGAGCTCAACATCACCTTTCAGGGCTACAGCTGCAATCTTTGCTCATATGCTGTCAAGGCCAAGTCTGCTATCCACAAGCACATGCACAACAAGCATCCTCAAGATGGTTCTGCAAAATTCAGTTTCCCAGTTATGCTGCAACTCATCCATGAGAGCGGTCAGAACAAGTGCTACCTTTACATCTGCAACCATGACCTGGATCCCAGCCCCCCACAGCCTTTTGCAAACACCACTGTGGAATCTTCCATTTTGGATGTTGCTGTCAAGAAAAAGGTGGAAGCATTTCTCAAGAAGGATCAAGATGCTCTGGGCACCACCAAGCTCCTCAAGCCTGGTGTTCAGCCTGCTGCCATCAACAGCAACATTGGTCCCTGGGCTAAGCAGCTCAACTGGCACACCTACTGGGCTGGTAAACCTGTTGCCACCATTGGCTCTCTTGGACTTGATCCAAGCAAGTGTCCTGGCAGTCATGCTGATTTTGTCTGCTGGTTGTTGGTTGCAGCCTGGAAAGCAGCTCTTTTGTGGATGAACACCTTCCTCAGTGCTGGACATCAGGTGCAGCAAAACTTCTGTGCATTCAGCCCTGATGCCAGTCATCCATACAATCTCAGCCAATCTACCATCAAGAAACATGCAGACACATGGGCATTCCTCCTTGCACTCCTTGCTCACATCTTTTTTGATGGGGGCTCACTTGGCTATTAAGGTGACAGCAGTCAAGAGGATCATCTACATTTGCATGATGACCTGCAGGAGTTCTTGGTTGAACTCTTGGAACTCTACAACACAGCAGAACCAGATGTTGACATTGATGATGATCCAGAGCTTGCCAAGCAAGTTGCTAGCCATCTTCTCTGCTCATCTTACATTCTGCTGGCACAGGCACCAAAGGAATTTGGACAGACAGAGGAGCTCACCTTGGTCAAGATGTTCCTTCATCTTTGCATGAGCAGAGATGGCACACTAAAGATGGCCAGTGCTGCCACATCCATCATTGCATCTTTGGAATTCTCCTTGCTTGCAGTGCTGCATTATTTCCTCTTGGACAAAGATGATGGTGCAATCCGGAGCTGGCCTCACTCAGATATTCCTGCAGAAGTGGAAGCCCAGCTCCAACACTACCTCTGGCACAACAGCAACTCTGCCAGTGCTCATCTCCAGTCTCTTTTCTGCTTTGGTCAGGTGCTAGCACAAGATGATAGCAGCAGCTTTGCATTCTCCTGGAGCAAGGATCTCAGCAATGTCAAGTTTGGAACAGAAATCATTGCCATTGATCAGCTACAAGCTCTCATGCATGGTGCTCAACAGCAAGCAGAGACTCTGTTATGTCAACTCTGCCTTCTTGCTGATGAGGCTTCCCTCACACTCAACCTCAAAGACTTCACTGATGACCTCCGCAACACACAGCCTGGCTTCAACTTTGCAGTGGCATCTCTGGATGATCTGCAGACTGCAACTGTTCTCTGCCAGGCTACTGCTGGCAATGTACCTCAAGCACATCCACTGGTGGATCTGCTCTCTGAGGAATTGGAGTTTGATGTCAGTGCAGCACATCTGTACTTTGACATACACAACGAGTTCACCAAGTTGCTTGCAGTGCTCATTGAGCTTGGTAGCAGATTGCCTGCAAGAGGTACAGAGCTGCTACAGCTGCAGCACACCAACACGCTTGTTGGTCCCTGCAACATCTTCATCCATGATGGGTGTGTCTTCACTGCTCTGTCCAGCAACAAGGGCACTGGTCATCAAAAGGTGATCCCACATTTCCTGCCACATGCAGTTGGCTGTCTGGTGGTCTTTTATGTGACACAAGTGGTGCCATTTGTCTGCATCCTTCACACTTCAGTTGTGCAGCCCCATGAGGCTTGTCCACTGCTTTTGGTGGACCACACTGGCAAGCCATATGACACCAACATGATCAGCAAGACTCTTCAAGCACTTTGCCAGCAGTATGTCAGCTCAGTCTCTTCTGGTCTCACCATGCATACTTGGTGGCAACTGGCTGTGAGCATTGACTGCAAGCTCATCCAGCCCAAGCCACTCACACTGGATGAGTGGGAGGATAGCACTCATGATCTTCAAGCTGGGCATTCCATGAGCACAGCTGAACAGCATTATGGCCTTGATGCAAGTACACTCAACCAGCTTATGCAAGAAAGTATGGATGCCATGTTGGCAGTGTCAGAGCGCTGGCATGTGTTCTCGTCTATGCATTCCCACTCTGGAGAGGACATCAAGCCATTCAGCAGTCTTTGTTACAGTGGTGCTGGAGTGAATCAATCCCATATGCTGGAGGCAATCAAGCGCAAGCAAGACTAAATGGAAGAAGATATGTGGAGCATCAGGTGCAAGTTGGATCATCCCATTCCTGCAGCAGTCACTGCTGTTGCAACATCTGCTCATTCTGGTGGTTCACGTTCTGCAGCACTTCCTGCTCCAGTCAACACTGCACTCTTCAAGGTCACCAGCAGTCACTGCACCAAGATGTTGGAGCAGGCATATGCACTAAATGCAATTTATGCCAAGGAGTCACCACTGATTATTGTCATGGCCACCGGGTCTGGCAAGTCTGCACTGTTCATGGCACTGCTTCACTGGCTGCCACCTGCATCTGTGGTTATTGTTGTGGTGCCATTCATTGCACTCACCAAGGACCTACTCGAGCAGTGTCACCATGTTGGCATCTCAGCAAGCAAATGGACTGGCTACCATAGTGCTAGCAAGGTGGAAGGAAGCCAGCTGGTCTTTGTTGCAGCAGAGAAGTGCTACAGTCAGCCATTTGCAGTCTGGGCTCAAGAGCTTGATCAGCAGAAGCGCTTGGCAGCTCTCTTCTTTGATGAGTGTCATGTCTGTTTAACTCAACAGGACTTCCAGCCAGCCATGGGCAAGCTCAAAGCACTCATTACTGCTGTGCATGTACCACAGTACTATCTCACTGCTACTCTGCCACCAACTTTGGTTCACTCCTTCAAGACCACACTCAACCTGCCACAAGATGGCACTGGTATGATCAGAGCTGCTACCAACTGCAAGAACATCGCCTATGTGGTGCACCCTGTTGCAACCGCTTCAGAGCTGCTGTTCCACCTGAAGCACTCTCTCACAGTACATCAATCAGGTGCAGTGATGGTTTTCTGCAAGTCCAAGTCAGCTGCTCAGGCAACAGCAGATGAACTTGGCTGCTGCTGCATCATTTCTGACATGGAGGAGAAGGACAAGCAGATCATCATGGCTGACTGGTTGCAGTGCTCAGAGGCTGAGAAGGACAACAGCAAGCATGTCTTGGTTGGAACCACAGCAATTGGCACTGGCATCAATCCTCTGCATGTCAAGCTGGTGATTCATTACTGTGATGCTTGGGACATGGTCAGCTACATTCAGGAGTCTGGCTGTGCAGGATGTAGTGGTGCTCCAGCCACTGCTCTGCTATTGGCATTGCAGCATAGTCAGAATGATGCAGAAGTACAGCGGTACATTGAAGAGCAAGAGTGCCAACACCTAGCCATCTCAACATACATGGATGGCATGCCAGTTACTTGCCTCAGTCAGCCCGACTTTGCACTCTGTGACCTTTGCAAGTTGCACATTGAAGGACTGCACATGTCACCAAAGAAGGTTGTTGCACCTGACTCACTGCCACAGTCAGACAAGTGTGAGCACAGCAAGAGCGCTCAGCAAACAATGCATGCAAGCACCAGCAAGATTGCTATCACCAACATCAGCAGCAGCACCAACACTGGTACTGTCAGCTGACAGCATCAACTGGCAACAGCATCAGGAGCAGTCTTGCCAACTTCGCATCAGGCTCAAGAACAACACTTTGCTCCCACACTTGAGCTGTCACAGCATCAGACAGCAGCACTGAGCACAGCATCCACTGCCACTGCCAACAGCAGACTAACACCACCAGCTTTCTGCACCTTGCCTCTGCAGCAACAGCAAGTCAGCACATCAGCAAGTAAAGCACTTCTGGAACACTTGCTGACAGGGTGTACTCTCTGCTATCTCTTCTGCAACCAGCACACTTGCACTACACCACACAGCTTTCACAACTGCAACTGCTGGGATGAGATCAACCATCTCCTGCCTCCTGTCACACGACATAAAATCGAACTCGAATCGAGATTGATGTTAAACATGTCTTACAGTTGATCTCAGATGAAATCGACATTAAGCAGGTCTTATCGTCGATTTCGCCTACAGGGCTGTATGACACTGTGGAATGAAAACGACAAGCAATGACTATGATGGCACCACCACAAAGGGGTTGTGGGTGATCAGTGATGATGTCAGCAGCACCTGGAGGATGCTGTCAACAAACCTAGGCCAACCAGTAATGGCCAGGTGAGGTGCAGGGGCCCCTGCGAAGATAGGGGGGACCTGCAGGAAGGAAGGAGAGTCTGACACTGGCTCAAGGCTGTGGAGCCAGTGAAGAGGTAGTGGTTGGAGGCCAGTGGTGAGTCTCTAGGACAGAAGGGGCAGGCCCTGACACTGGCCTGACGCTGGCAGTGGGATGCTCTGGAGCAACTGCTGCCAGCACATACACATGCATATATATATACACACACTCCCTGTATGAGTGGAGAGGTGGGGCCTCATCCACTCTATCATTCATTAACTTGTCAGTATGTTTAGTATCTCTATACTCACACTCATTGTCTTGTAGGGTAGCAATCTTAGGCATTACTACTACTCAGTGTGCCTCTGTTCAAGTTGGAGAACATATAGACAGCAGTCAGAACGACCACTGGCACCACAGGCCTCACCTGTGCAGGTGGAACCTACACTGTGGTCCTGGAACCTCCACCAGTACCATTACTATATGACAATGCTGACTACCAGTGTCATACAGCCTCGAGCACTAACACTGATGATGGCAGCGCAGTTCATCAGCACTGCATACCTACATGAGGACAGTTAGCCCACTCCTGTCAAGTGTAGGACACACACTAGGCTACCATGAACATGCTGCATTACCACTGGATGGAGTGGCAACAGCAGTCAGCCAACATCGAGCATAAGAGGCAGTTAATGTTGATCTCAAGTGAAATCGACATTTACTGGCCATTAACCTCGAACTCAAATGAGATCGACATTTACCTCGAGTTAATGTCGATTTCACATGTCTGGCACATGACTGCTGACATTAGAGTGGATCATTCAAGCAGTGCCCCACATTCACTATGGCACCCGATGATCAGTCTGAGGAGCACCTCAGGGCCATTGACCTTGGGTCAGTGGTAGCCATGCTCCAGCAGATGATGGAGCAACAGCGACAAGAAGCTGAAGCTAACCGAGAATGGCAGCAAGCCATGCTAGGTAACTGGCAGCTGTACCAAGGCAAGGAGCCAGCTACACCATCACCAGTAGGCCAATCAAGGTCAGCACCACCTCTTGGCAAGTCAATGGTGACTCAGACTAGGTCTGCTCAAGCGGAGGACCCTCAAACCCTGATGCCCAGGTCAACAGTGAAGGTATGGCCTGCGGAGTTCAGCAATGTCGATGTTTATGTGACTCCCACAGGCCCTAGGCACCATCATGAGCCCCTCAAGCCCATCACTGTGTTCGAAGGTGAGGGCCAGGAGCCTAAGGCACTCCCTGCAGACATGAAGATCCCATTCCCCAAGCTGGATATCAAGGATGTTGAGCTGTTCCTCATCAAGGCCAACAACTGGTTCGCTCAATATGGTATCACAAGCCATCAGCATCAGGTGGCCATTGCTTTGGAATGATTGGAAGGATCTGCCAAGGAATGGTGGGATTTTAAGCTATGGGTCAACCCTAAGCTTCAGGGACAACTGTTCCATGACTGGGACATGTTCTGTGCCTGTTTGAGGGATCAGTTCAGTCAGATGGTTGACTCATTCACCACCTACGCCAAGCTCTCCATCCTCCATCAAGCCAGTGATGAACCAGGCATGGCCACTCACTATGTTGAATGTTTCTGAGACCTAGCAAACTGTGCAGGCCTCGATGGGAACCCTAAGCTCATCATGGGTCTCTTCAAGATGGGTCTCACCACCAGGATGCATCAAAAGTTCCAGCACAATCCCCCTTCCAACCTCTGGGAATGGTATCGCAGCATGGAGAGCATTGACTGCATTCAAACCTTGGATGCCAACAATGCCCATCTCCTCTCAACCCCAGCTCATCCTGCTAGCACAGCAGTGCCCACTACAGACAAGGGGAAAGGGAAGGAGGCACCACCATTTAGCAACAGGACAAGCAGTTGGGGTCAATGTAGCAGAGCTGTACCTAATACTGTCCCTAGGAGGCCTTTGCCTCCTCACTTGGCTCAGAAGCTGCTGGTAACCAACATTGGCAGCACCACCTTCAGACCAGACCAGTGCAGCCTATGTGGCCAGACAGGCCATTGGTGGTGCAACTGTCCCAAGGCCATGCCCAGAGTACCTGGCCCACCAGCTGCACCTCGCAGCCCTCCCTGCTCCACAGAGTGGCCATGTTTACATCATCAATGAGCAAGCTGATGATGCCAAAGATGATGAAGAGGTGTCTAAGGAAGGCAACCAGGAAGCCAATGTTGACCTGGCTGCCTACACTGATGAGGATGAGGAGAATGCCCAATCCCAGGAAGGTGATGCTGACCAGGGAAACAGGCATGGGACAGTGCACTGATGGCATGCATTGCCCTAAATCCATCCTTGTCATCACACTGTACATATCAAGACTGTTGTTTCTGTTTCTCTGCAGCATCGCAGAAGCCAGTACTCGAGATTGACAGGACCATTGCTGGTCACCCAGCTCAAATGCTGGCTGACACAGGCGCTGGAGTGTCTATAATTGCTTGTACATTTGTTTCGGCCCATCAAATACCCACAAAACCTATACATAAAAGAAGCATTCATGGTATTACTGGTCATACCTTACAGATCGACAGCGCTGCCTCAGTCACCACAGGCATAGGAGGTTACCTAGTCAGCCCTTTCAATGCAGAGGTGACAGACATCAATGACTATGACATCATCCTAGGTTATGAGCTACTCAGGAAACTCAGGCCCAGGGTAGATTGGCACACCAGTACTCTCGATTTCCAGCCTGGCCTCGAAATCGAAGTTAAGGGGCAGTTACCATCGATTTCATCTGAAATCGCTGATAAACACTGCATATCTTCGATTTCAACCAAGATCCAAGATAATGCATCCTTAACATCGATTTCAGCAACCAATCTCATAGCTCATGGGAACAAGTTTGTCTCTGCCAAACAGCTCATATGAGCAGCCCTCCCTGTTGGTCCCATAGGATGCATGCTCCTGGATGTCGATCCCACCACAGTACCCATGTACAGCTTCATCCCTACAGGCAGTGACAAAGGTATCAAGATGGAGGTTGAACCTCAGGAGGAGCTGAAGGTGAAGGAGATACCTGAGTAATACCAGGATCTCCATCAGGTCTTCTGCGAGACTGAAGCCAACAAGTTGCCTCCAAGGATGGACCATGATCTTTCGATTGAGCTATTGCTGGGCACCCAACTGCCTCGAGGGCCTCTGTACTTACAGGGACCCAAAGAGCTGGAAGAGTTGCACAAATACCTCGATGAGAACATCATGAAGGGCTTCATCCATCCATTGAAAAGTCCAGCATGCTCACCTGTGCTCTTCATACTGAAGAAGGATGGAGGCCTCCAGTTATGCATCAACTACTGAGGCCTCAACAAGGTTACGGTGAAGAATCGTGCCCCATTACCCCTCATCGAGGAGCAGCTCTTCCTACTATGGAAGGCCAAGGTCTACAGTAAGCTGGATCTCAAGGTGACATATAACTTGGTATGCATCGCAGATGGTGACAAATGGAAGACAGCCTTCAGTACTCAACTCAGGCTCTATGAGTACCTCATCATGCCATTTGGACTGGTGAACGCTCCCTCACACTTTCAGTTGCTGGTTAATGGTATCTTCCATGATATCCTCAGTACCTACATGGTGGTATACTTAGATGACTTCCTCATCTTCAGCGACCACCTGAAGGAGCATGTCAGCCATGTACGAGAGGTGCTACAGCGACTATGCAAGCACTGACTCTTCACGAAGCTGTCAAAATGCGAGTTCCACACCACAACTGTTGAGTTCCTAGGCTATGTTATCATGCCACAAGGAATCAAGATGGATGAAGTGAAGGTATGGACCATTAAGGAATGGCCAGTCCCTGAGTTGATCCACAACATCCAGTGCTTCCTTGGCTTCACCAACTTCTATCGACGATTCATCTCGCACTTCGCATGCATTGCAAGGCCACTTATGTTGTTAGTCAAGCCAACCAAGCACTTCAAGAAGTTCAAGCTGCCAGAGGAGGCAGAGAGGGCATTCCACAGTCTCATTGCAGCATTCACGTCAGCAGGGGTACTCTGCCATTTCGATTACCACCTGCCCATGTGAATGGAGACTGATGCCAGCAACTATGCTATAGCTGGAGTCCTCAAACAGGAGCATGAGGGACGATGGCATCCAATCACCTTCTACTCTTGCAAGATGAATTTGGCAGAGTGAAACTACAAGATCCATGACAAGGAACTGCTCACAGTGGTGGCATGCCTGACCCAGTGGTGCCATATGCTGGCAGGCCTGCTGTCACAGCTTGTCATACTCACAGACCACAAAGCGCTCAAATACTTCAAGTCCCAACAGCATACCAATGGTTGGCAAGCTCGATGGGCAGTGCTACTAGCCGATTTTGATTTCGTTCTGCAATACAGGCCAGGGGACAAAGCAGGTGAGCCTGATGCCTTGACAAGGTGAAGCGATATGCAGCCTGCTGGTGAAGAATGAGAGCACAATGTTTGACAGCTGCTGCCAGCCTGACTATTTGCCAAACCTGATGCAAAATTGATGATAAATGCCATTAAACATCGATCTCAAATGAATTCAACCAAAAACATGTGTAATCATCGAACTCAATTGAGTTCGACCATAAGGGATGATAATCATTGATCTCATGAAGCACCTCCAGCATTGCCCTCTATGGCAGATATCATAGCAGGAGGATTCAAGGAGCTCATCAGGACCTTCCAGCCCCTTGACCGTGAACTAGTAGAGCTGTATGATCAAGGCCAATTCGAGCTCAAGGACAGCTTATGGTACAAAGATGGCCATTTGGTTGTGCCAAAGGTCACACTGCCTGGCAAGCAAGGCAGCAACGACACCAGAAGTGTGGCCAAGGTACAAGACCAATCCCTATCAGTCAAGCACCTGCACTACATGGTGATGTTGCAGTGCCATGATGGACCGACAGCTGGGCACATCAGGTGTGATGCTACACTGGAGCTAGCATGATGGCACTACTACTGGTCATGCATGGCTGTGTGGATCACAGACTATGTAGCCAGCTGTCCAGTGTGTGCTTGATACAAGGCCCCACACCATCGGCTGTACAGCCTTTTGCAACCATTGTCCACACCTGAGTGGCCTTGGGGCTCGATCTCCATGGACTTCATCGAAGGACTGCCACCTTCAGAAGGCTACGATTCGATCCTAGTCATGGTTGACCATCTTACCAAGTTTGCCATCCTAGTGCTGACACATAAGTTGGCAACCTTGGAGGACACTGCCAAACTCTTAGAGACCACAGTCTTCGTATGTTTCGGCACACCAGACCACATTGTCTCTGATTGAGGATGGCAGTTCATATCAGCAGCCTGGAAGAGGTTCACTGCCACCCTTGGCATCAACCACTCTCTCAGCATGGCCTACCCTCCACAAACTGATGGACAGACTGAACAGGTAAACCAAGTTGTTGAGCAGTACCTCCATATGTACTGCAACTATGAACAAGACAACTGGCATGCCCTGTTGGCCATGGCTGAGTTCGTGTAGAACAACATGGTACATAGCAGCATTGGCATATCACCGTTCTTTGTGTGCTATGGTTGGAATCCCAAGTCTCACCCAGAGATCCCAGAGCAACTCAGAGTACAGGACCCAGGATGGCATGAATGGCTCATGACTGCCAAGGACCGGATCGAGCATCTCCAGGAAGCCATTCAGCAAGCACAAGCACAGATGGTTGAGCAATACAATCACAAGCACAAGGATGTGGAATTCAAAGTTGGTGACCTCATTCACATCAACTGCAAGAACTGGAAGACTTGATGACCCAGTCCCAAGCTCAACACATGCTTTGCGGGCACCTTCCCCATCCTGGAATGCATTGGATGGTGAGCATATTGCCTACAACTTCCAGTGACCTTCAAGGTCCACAACATTTTCCATGTCTCCATGCTGGAGAAGCAGCCAGCAAGCCAATTGGCAGGGTGCAACAAGCTCCCCACACAACCACCGTTGCATGACAATGAGCTGGAGTATGAGGTTGAGCACATCCTTGACTGTCAAATCCATCATGGCCAGCTCCAGTACAAGGTGTTCTGGAAGGGCTACCCTGAGGAACAGGCAACCTGGGAGCCTGCTGAGAATCTCAATTGCCCTGACCTCATCCAGGACTATGAGGTTTCAAGGGGGGGAGGCATCCCTGCTTGAGAATAGGGCCATCTCCTCAGTTTCACAAAATCGAGGCTAACAGTGTGTTACAGTTGAACTTGTATGAAATCGACATTAAAAGCAAGTTACAGTCGATCTCATGCAAAATTGAGGATTACACAACTTTATCCTCGATCTCAAAAAGGTCAGCCCCACAGGAGGAAAAGTGGCTCCAGTCTCAGTGTCGAAGCTCATCAGACACTCATGAGGCACATACAAGAGGACAAGGGGAACAGCGGTGGATTTCAAAGGGGACAAACACAGCTTGAGAAGAGGGCTAATCTACATTTTGATGTAGAAGGGCTTGCTGTCCTCGCCCTCAGGGACCAGCAGAGGGGACAACAGCATATCCATGGGTGGTGGAGGACTGCCAGGGCAAGAGCGTGACTCATGGGGCTGGCACTCACTCATGAGAGTGCTGTTCACCACCATGTACTGGTGCATGGCATGCAGGACACCAGGGAAGTTGGTGTCGTCAAGACGCCAGAGCCACACCATGGCCTCCACCCAGCGATGATTGTGGGTAGGTGGATACACATGGTCATCATGGCACACCTTACCCATGCTGACCCCCTCAGGTGTCGAAAGGTGGGTGTGCTCAGTGCCATGCTTGCAGCAGCTGTGCTGCCAGCCTGGGAAATCACCACAGTACACAAAGGCTGGGTGGTGAGCAATGGTCCGATTGCAATGGGTGATGCCCGCCACATGGCAGTGCACACACAAGGTGGGGACATGGCATTGTCAACCCAATGGGTCTGCAAACATTGACAGGAAGCAACTATGCTGCAGAAACAAAGCAAGGGGTTAGTGAACAACCCCGAAATGAGCAGTAAGAAGGAAATTGGAGGGGAATACTCATGGGATCTGGAGCACTTCGCAGTGCACACATGTCCAGGTGGGCCAGGGAGCTGAACCTTCGGTCAGGTGATGCATGATGATGTTGCAGATATGCTGATCCACAGCATCACCCCAAGCGATGGTCCAGAGCTCAGGGTAGAGGCCAGCTGTGTAAAGGTTCAGCAGCACTGGGGCCCAGAGTACCTGGGTCCAGGCAGCGATCTTGGCCCAACTTGGAGTGTGGGCCACCAGCAGTGACAGAGAAGGGCAGTGCAGAGGCACCAGGGGAGGAGGTGTGTGCCTGCCGATGGAGGGGGTGTCCCTCCACATCACACCTGGAGGAGGAGGTGATGGAGCATAGGTGGGTGTACCTGGTGCCTCAGGTGACACTGGCATGCTGTCTGATCAAGCCAGTTCAGCCTTGTAGTGATCATGGTGCTCTGCGCTGGGAGCACATGTGCCCAGGAAAAGAGGTTCAAGCATGGGAGGGCCATGCAAGGCCAACTCCACCAGGGAAGCAGCCATGACTTCCTTGACAGGCATGACAGCTGTCTTGGAAGTGGCATGGGGTGCTGCAAGATCCAAGGGCTGCCCATCAGCAGAACCCATATCGACACCAGAAGAAGCAGGGCTGATGCCCTCCAACTGCACCGAGGCAGGAGCAGCATCACCAATGGCCAAGGGAAGCTGAGCTGCAGGAGTGGCAGGGGAAGTGGAGCAGCGGTGATGAAGAGCTGTGCAAGGAGCAATGGGAGCCACTTGACGAGTCGAGCAGCATAATGGGGGGTTGGAGGCGGGAGCTGACATGGTAAGTGGCAATGGCATAGCAGTAGATGATGATGAGGAGAAGGAGGAAAGGAAAAGGAAGGAATGCTGCCAACACCATGAATACAGGCCACTCCTTTTCTGTGCAGGCTGTGAAGGAATAGGCTCTGGACAGACTTCATTACTTCACAGGAGCTCAGCTCTGAAAATGGGGGTAATGTCACAGGACATAAAATCGAACTCGAATTGAGATCGACATTAAATGTGTCTTACAGTCAATCTCAGATGAAATCGACATTAAGCAGGCCTTATTGTCGATTTCATCCATAGGGCTGTACAATGCTGTGGAACGAAAATGACAAGCAATGACTATGACTGCACCTCCCCAAAGGGGTTGAGGGTGATCAGCGATGAGGTTGGCAGCACCTGGAGGATGCTGTTGGTGACCCTAGGCCAACCAGTAATGGCCGGGTGAGGTGCAGGGGCCCATGCGAAGATAGGGGGAGCCTGCAGGAAGGAAGGAGAGTCCAACACTGGCTCGAGGCCATGGAGCCAGCAAAGAGGTAGTGGCTGGAGGCCAGTGGTGAGTCTCTAGGACAAAAGGGGCAGGCCCTGACACTGGCCTGATGCTGGCAGCAGGATGCTCTGGAGCAACCACCACCAGCATACACACATGCATATATATATATACACACTCCCTGTATGAATGGAGAGGTGGGGCCTCATCCACTCTATCATTCATTAACTTGTCAGTATGTTTAGTATCTCTACACTCACACTCATTGTCTTGTAGAGTAGCAATCTTAGGCATTGCTACTACTCAGTGTGCCTCTGTTCAAGTTGGAGAACATATAGACAGCAGTCAGAACCACCACTGGCACCACAGGCCTCACCTGTGCAGGTGGAACCTACACTGTGGTCCTGGAACCTCCACCAGTACCATTACTATATGATGATGTTGACTACCAGCGATGTACAGCCTCGAGCATCATCACCAACGATGGTGGTGCAGTTCATCAGTGCTGCATACCTACATGAGGACAGTTAGCCCACTCCTGTCAAGTGTAGGACACCCACTAGGCTACCACAAATGTGCTGCATTACCTCTGGATGGAGTGGCAATGGCAGTCAGCTGACATCAAGTGTAAGAGGCAGTTAACATCGATCTCAAGTGAAATCGACATTTACTGGCCATTAACCTCAAACTCAAATGAGATCAACATTTACCTTGAGTTAACATCGATTTCACATGTCTGGCACATGACCACTGACACTGTCATAGTCATTGCTTGTCATTTTCGTTCCACAGCATCATACAGCCCTGTAGGTGAAATCGATGATAAGACCTGCTTAATGTCAATTTCATCTGAGGTCAACTGTAAGACATGTTTAACATCGATCTCGATTCGAGTTTGATTTTATGTCCTGTGACATTACCCCTGTTTTCAGAACTGAGCTCCTGCGAAGTAATGAAGTCCATTCAGAGCCTAATTCTTCATGGCCTGCGCAGAAAAGGGTGGCCTGTATTCATGGTGTTGGCAGCGTTCCTTCCTTTCCCTCCTTCCTTCTCACCATCATCTACTACTATGCCACTGCCTACCATGTTGGCTCCCTCGCCCAACCTCCCATTGCACTGCTCGACTTGTCGAGCAGCTCCCATTGCTCCTTGTGCAGCTCTTCATCATACAAGCTGCTGCTCCGCTTCCCCTGCTGCTCCTGCAGCTCAGGTTCCTTCGGCCATTGGTGACTCTGCTCCTGCTTTGATGCAGTCAGAGGGCACCAGCCCTACTCCTTCTGGTGGTGATATGGGCTCTGCTGACAGGCAGCCCATGGTTGAGACAACATCGCTGGTCATCACTGAGGCTGCTGATGCACCTGTTGAGGAAATGGTGGCTGCTTCGCTGGTGGAGTTGGCCTCTCATGGTCCTCCCATTCCCATTCTCGAGCCTCTGTTCCTGGGCATGTGCGCTCCCAGCAAGGAGTGCCAGGAGCACTATGAGGCTGAGCTGGCTTGTTCAGACAGCACCTCTGCATCCCCTGAGGTGCCTGGTACACCTGCATATGCTCTGCCACCCCTCCCCCCCTCCAGGCATGGTGTGGAGGGATACTCCCTCCAATGGCAGGCATATGCCTCCTCCTCTGGTGCCTCTGTGCTGCCCTTCCTTGTCGCTGCCAGTGGCCCATATTCTGAGTTGGGCTGAGATCATAGCATGGACCCAAGTACTCTGGGCTCCAGTGCTGCTGATCTTGTACATGGCTGGATGATACCCTGAGCTCTGGACCATTACTTGGGGTGATGCTGTGGATCAGCGCATCTGTAACATCATCATGTGCTGTCTGACAGAGGGCTCAGCACCTTGGCCTACCTGGTCCTGTGCCTGTTGTGAGGCACTCCAAGTCCTGTAAGTATCGCCTGCCTCCATCATCCCAGTTAGTGCTGTGGCCATGTACTGACCACTTGCTTTGGTTCAGAGGCATAGGTGTTTCCCTTCAATGTATGCAGACCTGTTGGGTCGGTGATGCCATGTGCCTGCTTCATGTGTCCATTGCCACACCACAGGTATCACTCATTGCTGTTGGGACATTGCTTGCCACCCCACGCTTGTGTATTGTGGTGACTTTCCTGGGTGGCAGCATGGTTGTTGTGAGCATGGCACCAAGTGGGCCCACCTCTCGATGTCAGAAAGCATTGGTATGGGTAAGGTATGCCATGATGACTGTGTCTACCCACCCACCAATGATCATCACTGGGCTATGGCCATGGTGTGGCTCTGGCACCTCAATGATGCTGACTTTCCTGGTGTCTTGCATGCCATGCACCAGTACATGGTGGCTAACAGCACTCTTGTGAGTGAGCACCAGCCCCATGAGTCTTGCACCTGCCCTGGTGGCCCTCCACTGCCCATTGACATGCTGTTGTCCCCACTGCCCATCCCTGAGGGTGAGGATGGTGAACCCTTCTATGTTGACATGTAGATTCGTCCTCCTCCTGTACTGTGCTCATTCCCATGAAATCCACCACTGTTCTCCTTCCCCTTGTGTGTGCCTTGTGAGTGTCTGATGAGCATTGACACTGAGACTGGAGCCTTCCTGGTGACTTTCCCTCCTGTGGGGCTGCCCTTTTTGAGATCAAGGATAAAGTCACATAATCCTCAATTTTGCATGAGATCGACTGTAACTCGCTTTTAACATCGATTTCATATGAGTTCAACTGTAACATGCTGTTAACTATTGGAAACAGTGATCGGCCGCTGGAGCTACCTTGGTGATACCATTGCCAGGAGAATAAATGTCTGGTGTTAATCAAAGAAATAGATGCAACTAGCTATATTGCAACTAAGACTTCCGATTTTGGGAGGTGTGTAGAGCTGGGTCTGAGGATATTTCAGCCTAGATACTGCCCGATAAATCGGAGATTCAGCAACATAGATGCAGTTGGTGTTGAGGAGCAAGCTCCAATATAGGAACAGCACTGCTGCTATCAAGAAGAGGGTGAAGATAGAGGAACAGACTTTATGATATGAAGAATAAAGGATAATTCAATTGAGTGAATTCATGAGTCTACATACAAAGGGGTACAGCATATATATGCTTAGATGCCTACAGGTGTCCCTCATGCAGTGGAGTGTTGGACTCCACCAAGGGTGTCATGTATGCCCTTCTTCCATTGACAGTGGCTGTACCATTAAAGGTCTACAGCTGCTGTGATTGGTTCTGTTGGATAACTCTGTCGAGTTTCTCCAGTGCAGGACTCTCAGCGAAACTATTGGTTTCCCAAGGTCTGAGTGGACTGCTCCAGTATCAGCTGATGCTGTGAGGGAGGTGGCAGTATCCTCCCTGTTTCCTATGCATGCCTTGCTGAAATAGACACCTACAATTTATTGGAAATTGTACAAGGAAATCATGCCAGAAAAGAAATGGGAGAAGGCGAGATGGGGAAATGACTGCATGTGTCTTGACCATTTTTGGGAGTTAGATTCCCTACATCAGAGGCTGGTCCTAATGACAGTGGCGAAGGACCATTATTTCCAACATTAATGTCGATTTCACGAAATTGAGGAGATGGCCCTATTCTCAAGTGGGGACACCTCCCTCCCTCGAAACCTCATAGTCCCAGATGAGGTCAGGGCAATTGAGGTTCTCAGCAGGCTCCCAGGTCGCCTGTTCCTCAGGATAGCCCTTCCAGAACACCTTGTACTGGAGCTGGCTGTGATGGGTGTGACAGTCGAGGACATGCTCCACCTCATACTCCAGCTCATCGTCATGCAGCAGTGGGTGCACAGGGAGCTTGGTGTGCCCTGCCAGTTGGCTCGCTGGCTGCTTTTCTAGCATGGAGATGTGGAAGATGTCATGGACCTTGAAGGTCACTGGAAGTTGTAGGTGGTATGCTTGCCATCCGATGTGTTCCAGGATGGGAAAGGGGCCAGCAAAGCATGTGTCAAGCTTGGGACTAGGTCAGCAAGTCTTCCAGTTCTTGCAGTTGATGTAAATGAGGTCACTGACTTTGAATTCCATGTCTGTGTGCTTGTGATTGTACTGCTCGACCGTTCATGCTTGTGCTTGCCAAATGGCTTCCTGGAGATACTCGATCTGGTCCTTGGCAGTCATGAGCCATTCATGCCATCCCAGGTCATGTACTCTGAGTTGCTCTGGGATCTCCAGGTGAGCCTTGGGGTTCCAGCCATAGCATGCGAAGAAAGGCGATATGCCAATGCTGCTGTGTACCATGTTGTTGTACATGAACTCAGCCATGGCCAACAAGGCATGCCAGTTGTCCTGTTCATAGTTGCAGTACATACAGAGGTACTGCTCAATGACTTGGTTTACCTGCTCAGTCTGCCCATCGGTCTGTGGATGATAGGCTGTGCTGAGGGAGTGGTTGATCCTGAGTGTGGCTGTGAATCGCTTCCAAGTTGCTGATATGAATTGTCATCCTTGGTCAGAGACAATGTGGTCTGGTATGCTGAAGCGTATGAAGACCATAGTCTCTAAGAGCATGGTGGTGTCACCTGATGTTGTGGACTTGTGAGTTGGTGCCAGGACAGCGAACTTGGTAAGGTGATTGACTACCACCAAGATGGAGTCGTAGCCTTCCGATGGTGGCAGGCCTTCAATGAAGTCCATCGAGATGGAGCCCCAAGGCTGCTCAGGCATGGACAACGGTTGTAGAAGGCCATATGGCCGATGGTGTGGGGCCTTGTAATGCATGCACACTGGGCAGCTGGCTACATAGTCTGCTATCCATGCTGCCATGTGTGGCCAATAGTAATTGCATTGCACTAGCTCCATTGTCACATCTCATCCAATGTGCCCCACAGTCGGTCCATCATGGCACTGTGACATTACCATGTAGCACAGGTGCTCAACCGATAGAGATTGGTCTCATACCCTGGCTGCACTCCTGGTGTCATTGCTACCCTGCCTGCCAGGCAGCATGACCTTTGGCACAACCAAATGGCCATCCTTGTACCATAAACTGTCCTTTTGCTTGAAATGGCCTTGCTTGTACAGCTCTACCAGTTCAAGGTCGAGGGGCTGGAAAGTCCTGACAAGCTCCTTAAATCCTCCTGCCATGATATCTGCCATAGAGGGCAATGCCAGAGGTGTTTTGTGAGATCAATGATTATCGTCCCTTACACTCAAGCTCGATTGAGTTCGATGATTATGCATGTTTTTGGTTGAACTCATTTGAGATCGATGTTTAATGGTGTTTATTGTCAATTTCACATTGGATTTGGCAAATAGTCAGGCTGGCAGCAGCTGTTGAACATTATGCTCTCATTCTTCACCAGTGGGCTGCATATCGCTCCACCTTGTTAAGGTGTCAGGCTCACCTGCTTTGTCCCCTGGCCTGTATTGCAGAATGAAATCGAAATCGGCTAGTAGCACTGCCCATCGAGCTTGCCAACCATTGATATGCTGTTGGGACTTGAAGTACTTGAGCACTTCATGATTGGTGAGGATGACAAGCTGCGATGGCAGGCCTGCCAGCATATGGCACCACTGGGTCAGGCATGCCACCATTGCAAGCAGCTCCTTGTCATGGATCTCATAGTTCTGCTCTGCCAAATTCATCTTGTGAGAGTAGAAGGCAATCGGATGCCATCGTCCCTCATGCTCTTGTTTGAGGACTCCAGCTATAGCATAGTTGCTGGCATCAGTCTCCATTCATGTGGGCAGGTGGTAATCGAAATGGTGGAGTACCCCTGCTGACATGAATGCCATGATGAGACTGTGGAATGCCCTCTCTGCCTCCTCTGGCAGCTTGAACTTCTTGAAGTGCTCGGTTGGTTTGACTAACAATGTAAGTGGCCTTGCAATGTGTGCAAAGTGTGAGATGAATCATCAGTAGAAGTTGGTGAAGCCAAGGAAGTGTTGGATGTCATGGATCGACTTGGGGACTGGCCATTCCTTAATGGTCTGTACCTTCGCTTCATCCATCTTGATTCCTTGTGGCATGATAACATAGCCTAGGAACTCGATGGTTGTGGTGTGGAACTCGCACTTTGACAGCTTCGCAAAGAGTCAGTGCTTGCATAGTTGCTTTAGCACCTCTCATACATGGCTGACTTGCTCCATCAGGTGGTTGCTGAAGATGAGGAAGTCATCTAAGTATACCACCACATAGATTCCAAGGATATCATGGAAGATACCATTAACAAGCAACTGAAAGTGTGAGGGAGCATTTGCCAGCCCAAACAGCATGATGAGGTACTCATAGAGCCCAAGTTGGGTACCAAAAGCTGTCTTCCATTCATCGCCATCTGTGATGTGTACCAAGTTGTATGCCACCTTGAGATCCAGCTTGCTGTAGACCTTGGCCTTCTGCAGTAGGAAGAGCTGCACCTTGATGAGGGGTAACAGGGCACGATTCTTCACCATCACCTTGTTGAGGCCTCAGTAGTTGATGCATAACCAGAGGCCTCCATCCTTCTTTGGTATGAAGAGCACAGGTGAGTGTGCTGGACTTTTCGACAGACAGATGAAGCCCTTCATGATGTTCTCATCGAGGTATTTGTGCAACTCTTCCAGCTCTTTGGGTCCCTGTAAGTACAGAGGCCCTCGAGGCAGTTGGGTGCCCAGCAATAGCTCAATCGAAAGATCATGGTCCATCCTTGGAGGCAACTTGTTGGCTTCAGTCTCACAGAAGACCTGATGGAGATCCTGGTATTACTCAGGTATCTCCTTCACCTTCAGCTCCTCCTGAGGTTCAACCTCCATCTTGATACCTTTGTCACTGCCTGTAGGGATGAAGCTGTACATGGGTACTGTGGTGGGATCGACATCCAGGAGCATGCATCCTATGGGACCAACAGGGAGGGCTGCTCATATGAGCTGTTTGGCAGAGACAAACTTGTTCCCATGAGCTATGAGATTGGTTGCTGAAATCGATGTTAAGGATGCATTATCTTGGATCTTGGTTGAAATCGAAGATATGCAGTGTTTATCAGCGATTTCAGATGAAATCGATGGTAACTGCCCCTTAACTTCGATTTCGAGGCCAGGCTGGAAATCGAGAGTACTGGTGTGCCAATCTACCCTGGGCCTGAGTTTCCTGAGTAGCTCATAACCTAGGATGATGTCATAGTCATTGATGTCTGTCACCTCTGCATTGAAAGGGCTGACTAGGTAACCTCCTATGCCTGTGGTGACTGAGGCAGCGCTGTCGATCTGTAAGGTATGACCAGTAATACCATGAATGCTTCTTTTATGTATAGGTTTTGTGGGTATTTGATGGGCCGAAACAAATGTACAAGCAATTATAGACACTCCAGCGCCTGTGTCAGCCAGCATTTGAGCTGGGTGACCAGCAATGGTCCTGTCAATCTCGAGTACTGGCTTCTGCGATGCTGCAGAGAAACAGAAACAACAGTCTTGATATGTACAGTGTGATGACAAGGATGGATTTAGGGCAATGCATGCCATCAGTGCACTGTCCCATGCCTGTTTCCCTGGTCAGCATCACCTTCCTGGGATTGGGCATTCTCCTCATCCTCATCAGTGTAGGCAGCCAGGTCAACATTGGCTTCCTGGTTGCCTTCCTTAGACACCTCTTCATCATCTTTGGCATCATCAGCTTGCTCATTGATGATGTAAACATGGCCACTCTGTGGAGCAGGGAGGGCTGCGAGGTGCAGCTGGTGGGCCAGGTACTCTGGGCATGGCCTTGGGACAGTTGCACCACCAATGGCCTGTCTGGCCACATAGGCTGCACTGGTCTGGTCTGAAGGTGGTGCTGCCAATGTTGGTTACCAGCAGCTTCTGAGCCAAGTGAGGAGGCAAAGGCCTCCTAGGGACAGTATTAGGTACAGCTCTGCTACATTGACCCCAACTGCTTGTCCTGTTGCTAAATGGTGGTGCCTCCTTCCCTTTCCCCTTGTCTGTAGTGGGCACTGCTGTGCTAGCAGGATGAGCTGGGGTTGAGAGGAGATGGGCATTGTTGGCATCCAAGGTTTGAATGCAGTCAATGCTCTCCATGCTGCGATACCATTCCCAGAGGTTGGAAGGGGGATTGTGCTGGAACTTTTGATGCATCCTGGTGGTGAGACCCATCTTGAAGAGACCCATGATGAGCTTAGGGTTCCCATCGAGGCCTGCACAGTTTGCTAGGTCTCAGAAACATTCAACATAGTGCATGGCCATGCCTTGCTCATCACTGGCTTGATGGAGGATGGAGAGCTTGGCGTAGGTGGTGAATGAGTCAACCATCTGACTGAACTGATCCCTCAAACAGGCACAGAACATGTCCCAGTCATGGAACAGTTGTCCCTGAAGCTTAGGGTTGACCCATAGCTTAAAATCCCACCATTCCTTGGCAGATCCTTCCAATCATTCCAAAGCAATGGCCACCTGATGCTGATGGCTTGTGATACCATATTGAGCGAACCAGTTGTTGGCCTTGATGAGGAACAGCTCAACATCCTTGATATCCAGCTTGGGGAATGGGATCTTCATGTCTGCAGGGAGTGCCTTAGGCTCCTGGCCCTCACCTTCGAACACAGTGATGGGCTTGAGGGGCTCATGATGGTGCCTAGGGCCTGTGGGAGTCACATAAACATTGACATTGCTGAACTCTGCAGGCCATACCTTCACTGTTGCCCTGGGTGTCAGTGTTTGGGGATCCTCCACTTGGGCAAACCTGGTCTGAGCTGTCATTGACTCACTGAAGGGAGGGGCCAACCTTGTGTGGCCTACTGGTGATGGTGTAGTCAGCTCCTCACCTTGATACAGCTGCCAGTTTCCTAGCATGGCTCACTGCCATTCTTGGTTAGCTTCAGCTTCTTGTTGCTGTTGCTCCATCATCTGCTGGAGCATGGCTACCACTGACCCAAGGTCGATGGCCCTGAGGTGCTTCTCAGACTGATCATCGGGTGCCATAGTGAATGTGGGGCACTGCTTGAACAATCCACTCTAATGTCAGCAGTCATGCACCAGACATGTGAAATCGACATTAACTCGAGGTAAACATCGATTTTGTTTGAATTCGAGGTTAATGGCCAGTAAATGTCGATTTCACTTGAGATCAACATTAACTGCCTCTTATGCTCGATGTCAGCTGACTGCCATTGCCACTCTGTCCAGAGGTAATGCAGCACGTTCGTGGTAGCCTAGTAGGTGTCCTACACTTGACAGGAGTGGGCTAACTGTCCTTGTGTAGGTGTGCAGTGCTGATGAACTGCACCACCATCATCAGGGATGTTGCTTGAGGCTGTACATTGCTGGTAGTCAGCATCGTTGTAAAGTAATGGTACTGGTGGAGGTTCCAGGACCATGGTGTAGGTTCCACCTGCACAGGTGAGGCCTGTGGTGCCAGTGGTGGTTCTGACTGCTGTCTATATGTTCTCCAACTTGAACAGAGGCACACTGAGTAGTAGCAATGCCTAAGATTGCTACTCTACAAGACAATGAGTGTGAGTGTAGAGATACTAAACATACTGAC